>CM060929.1:881334371-883834371 GCA_030765085.1 Allium cepa
TCCATAAATATTTCTATGAACCCAAACCATTTAAATAAATTCAGGATAAAGTTTTACTTCTATTTAATTTCAAGAATGGATATATATCATTTCACTCCATTTCTCAATTTAATCGAATAATCCAATTTACAGTTTTATACATTATAAATAACAAACAGGATGATAGCAAGACTTTTATTCCAAGATATGGGATATTCCCTGGTCATTTAGTACTTTATTTTTTGATGGCAACAGTAACATTTTATTTTTTGATAGTAAAAATGGTACTTTATTCAAATAGAGTACTCATTTTGATGTTGTAAAAATTCAAAATTATGACCTTTTGAACCTAAATCCAAAGTGTCATACCAATAATTAATTGAGCTAGTGGTCCTTGACTTCTATGTCATTTAATACCCCTTTCGCTAATTTACTAACAAAACAGTGGACAAAAAACTATCGGAATTATTTGTTGTTTCATAGAAAATTTGATGTTCCATATTGTTGTTTAACATCGGCTTATGTTGCATGGAAGAAAACTGTACTTATGCAAAGAAGTCGATGGATAAAGAAATACTAAAGAAAACTGGTAAATATAAAACAATAGGTGAATATCTAAACAAAATTCAACATATTATAGATCAATTGACAATCGTCAACTACGAAATAGACGATGAGATAGAAGCTTTGATATTAATAAGTTCACTACTAAAAAGTTTGGGTCATGGTTTCGTTGAATAACTCAAACTCAAATAGACTTTCAGTATATTCGATTGTTAGCAACCTACTTAATGATGAAGGAACTTTTGAAGAAACAAACGTTGACGTTGAAAATGTTGAATGTGTAATGTGTATTTTGCATTGATAAAGTTAAAGATAAAGCTAAAGAATGGATGTTCGATATTGGTGCATGAAGGCGTTCATATATAACAAGGAGCAAACAAGAAAGGCCTAATCACATAATCTAATGATTATGAGATGGAGGTGAAAAATATTGATTATATCAAAGTAAAGATGGAAAATAAAAGGTGCTACAAGAGTTTAACATGTTTGTATGATAAAAAAAAGTTCTTAACTTAGTTGAACTGTTGGAAAAATATCTTCATCATTTCTCAATTGAGCAAGTGAGTGAGTGTGTATTAACAGAATTTACAATTGATAGAAGGATGGAATTTGAAGAAATGATTTTATTCGAAATGATTTGATACAAAAGTTTTCAAATGGTACAATGAAATAATACTTTCTGTACATGATACACTAATAATACATACAGTCATATTGGGCTTTAGTGGATAGGCCCAAAACCGCTTCTATTGCCCTTGTATTTGCCTTCTATGTTGTGGACCATTGGATATAATGCTGATGGTTATGATCTTATCTTCAGTAAATAAAACAAGATCTCAGTAAAATATTTCCTTTGTATCTTCAATTGCCCCCTCAAACCCGAGCTGCTAGGGTTAGGATTTGATGGCGATCTGCAATATCCATGTTTATTTTCAATTCGAAAGTAGAAAAATATCCTCAATACAACTCTATTTGACACTTTTTCTTCCTTGAATTCCTTCAATCTGAGTTGCAGCGTTGAGACTTGAGTTGAATATTTGAGCGCCACTGTGTATGTAGTAGAAAGTAGTTGGTCTTAGCTCAGATCTTGCAGATCTTTATAGACTTACACAGATTTGACTTCTTGTCGAGTGATTTGTCTTCGACATGCTTTACTTTAAGGCCAAACCTGAATTTTATGAAGTTCTTTGCGGTTAGAGCTTTAGTGAGTGTGTCTACTCTCTGGTAAGTGGAAGGTATGCGGTTGATTTGTAGATTCCCTTTTGGAAATTGTTCGCGAACAAAAAATATGTCGATTTCAATATGTTAAGTTCTGGAATGTAGTATTGGATTGGCAGTCATAAATACTGCACTCTGATTATCACACCACATCAATGATTTTGCTTTATTCTTTATCTTCAATTCTTCCAGTATAGATTGTAACCACGTTATTTCTATTGTAGCATTATCTTTGCTTCTATACTCTGCCTCCATGCTAGATCTGGATATTGTAGTTTGTTTCTTTGAGCACCGCGATATTAAGTCGTTTCCAATGTATATGCAGTATCCACTAACAAATTTCCTGTTGTTTGGATCTGTGGCCCAATCTACATCTGAAAATCCAGTTATGTTTAAGTTGTTGCATGCTTTGAATGATAGGCCATAGTCTAGAGTTCCTTTGAGATATCTAAGTATTCTTTTGACTGCTTTCCAGTGTTCATCCAGAGGGTTCTACATAAATTGAGACACTTTGTTAACACCATAAGTGATATCTGGTCGTGTTATAGTAGCATATTGTAATACTCCTACAACACTTCTGTATTGTTTGATATTTTGTATGGCTTCTCCCAAGTTTTTAGATAATTGACGATTACTGACCATGGGAGTTGGCTATGGATTTGCACCATCCATTTTTGTTTTGGCACGTAGTTCCTGAATATATTTTTTCTGACATAGCATTATTTCTGAATTTCCTTTTCTCACCACTTCTATTCCCAGGAAATAGTTGATTTTCCCCAGATCTTTAATTGAAATTTCTTTGTTCAAGTAATTGATGACATTGTTGATTTCATCATTGTTATTTCCTGTAACAATCAAGTCATCAACATATATGAGTATATAAACAGTTAATGAACCATTAACCTTAACAAATAATGAACTGTCTGATTTGGTAGACTGATATTTCATATCTGACAATGCTGCATTCAGTCTGTCAAACCAGATCCTTGGAGCTTGTCTAAGTCCGTATATGGCTTTATTCAGTTTGCACACATAGTTTGCCTGCTTGATATATCCTGGTGGTTGTTGCATGTATACTCTTCCTGTAAAATGCCATTCAGAATGCATTATTGACATCTAATTGCCTCATACACCAACCTTTGTGTAGAGAAATAGTAAAAATAAGTCTTATAGTGGTTGGTTTAATTAATGGAGAAAAAGTCTCCTTAAAATCAAATCCATTGTGTATATCCTTTGGCAACAAGTCTTGCCTTGTATCTATTAATTGTACCATCAGGATTCTTCTTTATCCTATATGTCCACTTGAATCCAACTATGTTTTTTTCATCTGGAGGACATACAAGATTCCATGTATTGTTTTTTATGAGAGCCTTTACTCTTCATCCATAGCTGAGGCCTAGTTTTTATCTTTTGCAGCTTGTTCATATGTTTCTGGCTCATATGGGATTATGCTTGCACTGTATATCTTAGACTTGAAGATGCCACTTTTAGCCCTGGTAATCAAGGAATGACTGGGCCTTGTATGAGTTTCAGTATGAGGTGAGCTCTCTTCATTTATTTGATTTGGCATATTTCTGGTGTTGTTTTGATGCACAGCTTCTTCTATCTGATTCTTTTCACTTTCTATTTGAGCAGAAGAGTGAATGGCATGACTAAGATCACCTGTCCACTTGGAGCTATGTTGATCATATACTGTGGATTGAGTGCAATGATCTCTAGTAGACCTCACTTCTTCATTCTGAATCTCATTTTCAGAATAAATTGGTAAGTCGGGTATTGAAAATTTTGGATTATATATTTGTAGTTTTTATTTCTGAATTATTGTAGGGAAAGATATTTTCATTAAATACAACATGCCTACTAATGAAGATTCTTCCATTTTCATCTAAACACTTGTAAACTTTCTGATTAATAGCATATCCAAGAACGGTGCAAGGTTTAGATTTGAAATTTAGCTAGCTAGCATTGTAGGGTCTTAAATAAGGAAAACATAGACGTCAAAGGTTTTCAAGCTATGATAGTCAAGTTTTACCCCACATAGTTTTTCTACCAGAATTATTCCACTAATTACCTTTGTTGGTAATCTATTGATGAGGAATACAGCAATATTAAAGGCCTCATGCCAAAACTTTAGTGGTAATGATGCATGAGTTAATAAAGTAAGTCCAATCTCAACTATATGTCTATGCTTTCTTTCTATTAACCCATTCTTTTTAGAGGTGTGTGGACATGTAATTCTATGCACTATACCTTTCCCTTTAAAATAACTACTGAGAGCTTTGAATTCAGCCCCCCGTCTGATTGAATTACTTTAACTTGACTACCGGTTGCTTTTCAACCATGACTATAAAGTTTATAGCAACATTATAGGCTTCAAACTTAGCTTTTAAAAAATAAATCCATGTATTTCCGGTGTGTGCATCAACAAAGAAAAATAATACTTATATTCAAAGTCTAAACATATAGGTGCTGACCCCCATAAGTCTGTGGCAATTAAGTCTAAAGGTTTTGAGTAAATTTTTGAAGAGTCATTAAATGTCAACTTATGACTTTTGTCCATTTGGCAATATGCACAAATATAGGATAATGAGATATTATCAAAAGATATTCTATTTTCATTAAGAACATGTTTACAACTTTCACACTTGGGTGACCAAGTTTGTAATGCCATACATCAAATACACTTTTGGAGTCTTGCTCCACACACAAGTTACAGGACTTCTAATTGTCTGAGTACACATTATTATTGACTGATTTGAATTTATACAGTCCTTTTTCAGCATCACCCTGTAAGAAAATGTCTTCTATCAGTATGTCTCTAGCTAAACAGTATTTAGGCTAAAATTCAAAATAAACGTTATTATCATTGGCAAATTGTGATACACTGATAAGGTTTTTTTATTTTTGGTACTCTTGATAAATTATGTAAGAACAGTTGTTTCTTGCCTTTAATATAAGCATTACCAATATGAGTAATCTTGATACACTTACCGTTCCCCATACAAATTGATTGTTTACCTCTATACTCCATGTTGCCAAGATTCAAGTTAGCAAGATTATTTGTAATATGATTTGTTGCACCAGAGTCTGGGTACTACCAGTCATCCTGAATGCTTTCTGGCTTTGCTGTGTCATTGGAATTGTGATTCTTATCACAATTTGTTTGTGTTTCTGAGTTAGCTTGAGCCATATTAGCACTGGGATTATTACTCCTTTGTCCACTATTTTGATTTGAGTATCTGAAGTAGCACTTAACTGCTGTATGACCAACTTTTTCACAGATCTGACATGTAGGTCTGTTGGTATTATTCCATCTGTCCCTTCCTCTAGATCTGTTATAATATCCTCCTCATTGTGTACTTTGGTCCGACTTGTTATTGCTTTGGCCTTTGTTCTTCGAATGAGTAGTATAATTAATGGTGAAATCAGAATCTTATGGTTTCTTATTGTCAATTCTGGCCTCATGAGCAAGTAATATAGAGTAAACAACATCAATAGATGGCAAGTCCTTTTGAGATGCAATGACAGTAACTACTGATTCATAATCATCAATTAATCCATTTAGAATGGTTAGAATTTGCTCAGAGTATGATATCTTGTGATTTGCAGTCTCTAAAAGATCACAAGTTGTTTTAACTTTGAAAAGATACTATCTCATAGTATTGTTATCTTCCCTCATACTGTGCAGTTGTTTCTTGTAATACATTACCTTGGCAGCAGAATATGTGTTGAACACTTTTTCAATTGTTGACCATGTAACATTTGCTGTATTGCATCCAATAACATGAGACAATAAATTTGTATTCATTGATGATAATAGCCAAGAACAGACGAGTCTGTCTTGTCTGTGATATTTTGTATACCTCTCATTGTTGCAGTTTTATTTTCTTCAACAATGATATATTTGAGAGGGATTAGATTGGTTCCAAGAATGTGACCTTCAAGTCCATATCTTTGGACTGCAGTCTCCATCTGCAGTTTTCAGAGAAGATAATTATCTTCACTCAAGTGTACAGTTACGAGATTGTTTTGAGGACTAACTACAATGTTGACAAGCTTTTCAACTATAGTACTGGATTGATGATTATTTCTCACATTGGCAGATGTGGCAGAGTTTGTATCATCAGTCATGGTAATTTCAAATTATATGCAAACAAAGCAATACTAAACAAGGATAGTGAAGAAAATCAATCAAAAACATAATTCAAGAAACAGAGGACAAGAATTGCTCACAACCAGGTTTGATGCAACCGCAAGACTTAAATGACGAGTCTCTTTCTTTTCCTTCGTCTTTTAATCTGATAAGTCTTGCTGGAAGGCACTTTTTTCAATTTTGTGACGATTCTTGATTTCTTTAACTGTTTTTTGAGATTTTCTTGATTGATTTTCTTTAAGATTTGGTGAGAAAAGCCTGATGCAGTCGAGTTCTTTGAACTGAGGCATTGCACTTGATTTTCTCAATCGAATCTACCCACTCAGATGATGAAGCACTGCCTTCTGATGAGTGGAGATTACTCAGATGATGTAGCTTTTCTGATGAGTCTAATTAATCCTATGATTTGGCTGTTAAGCCTTGTTAGGCTCTGATACCATAATAGAATTTGCAGTTGATAGAAGGATGGAATTTGAAGAAATGATTTTATTCGAAATGATTTGATACAAAAGTTTTCAAATGATACAATGCAATAACACTTTCTGTACTTGATACTCTGATTATATATATAGTCATATTGGGCTTTAGTGGATAGGCCCAAAACCGCTTCTGTTGCCTTTGTATTTGTCTTCTTTGTTGTGGACCGTTGGATATAATGTTGATGGTTATGATCTTATCTTCAGTAAATAAAACAAGATCTCGGTAAAATATTTCCTTCGTATCATCAATTTGTATAATTTTAGTTAAGATTCTTAAGGAAAATCTCTACTACTAACAGAAATAATTGATCATATATGATTTACTCTTTGTGTTTGTCATTTCAATCATTCTACATATATAACCTCTCAATACTTCATAACCTCTTATATCTATACATTGTGCATGCATATGCACACTGTGTTATACACTAGTATCATTTTTTGAAATATAGAGTTATTTTTATAGATAACTAATGGAAAATAACACTTCACTATATGAAAATGAGCCTTTTTTTCAGTTTTCTTTCAGTTCCCATTCATTAAAATGTACAGTGTTATTGTTTAAAAAATCCAATAGTTCCACTAAACTAAAATTATGGAAACTACTAAAATTCAAAACAAAACTTATATCATATTTGAAAAATATTGCTAAGTTTAATCTTGCAAAAAACAATATGGCGCATTGGAGAAAAAAGTTGAATTTGCAAGCAAGGAAAACTGGAAACGTCATTTGGTTCATTTAACAGAAAATTAGAGTAGAATATTGCTGATTTTCCTTTATTCAATTTAATTCATCTAGGTGATTACATATTTATCTTGTTAAGGCTACCAAGTTTGCATATAATTTGGACGTGCTTGTCAGGTTCCAAATATAAATATGGAACCGTGATTCCCACTAATGTATGACGTCATTCCAAAGATGTTACAACTTACAAGGTTACAAAGATAAAATTATTGGGAGAACTTGCATTTAATTCAACAAGAAATAGGCATGTGGCACCTGGCTAATTTGTCGTGATGGCATACATTGCATGTGATGAGCACTGCTATACCTAATTAATATTGCTTTAGTAGGAACACTGAACAAAGTTTGATACTAAACATTTCAAGTCAAAATATATACTTTAGTATCTCCATCTCCATGTACTACGTATGTTTTTCAGAAAATATTGCTATCGAAAGCAATTATGACAAGCATGTAACAACATCCTTACATGTTCATTCTATGCATATGCATGTGCGTGTGTATGTATATGTATATTTATACACACACATGTATATATAGCAGCGTGTTTAGTGCATAAAAATTCAGTAAAGAAGGAGGTAATGGCATCCAAACCAGGAGTTTTCACAGAGTGGCCATGGCAAAGACTTGGTAGCTTTAAGGTATATTTACGAATTGACCATTTATTAAATTAGTACATGTCAAACATGAGCTGTATTAGTAGACTTTGATATTCAAATTGGTGGGAGACAAGGTAAGGATGAAATAGAATGTTGTATTTGTTAATTTCTGCTTTATGGGTTTATTACGGCGTGGTGATTCAATATATTCAACCTACATAATTTTGAATTTCTGTTATCTGTACTTGTATGATCGTATTCTCACTCTTGTTATGTTTTTCCATGGAAGCACTTGGTACTGGCTCCTTGGATTGTACACAGTGTGCATGCTTATGTGACGAGAGACAAAGAAGAGAGGGACTTATCTCTACTGATGATATTGCCAGTACTACTACTGAAAACAATCCATACTCAGCTATGGATAAGCATAGCCAGATTCCAACAGGCAAAAGGCAAGCATCAAATTGTTAACAAGGGACTCGAGTTTGAACAAGTTGATCGCGAGATGAATTGGTATTCTCCAACTTAGAAATTTCCTAACATAGATATTAGTCATCAGCAATATTAGTTGCTAATAAATATGGTGGAATGTTGTGAATTGCAGGGATGACTCAGTAATTCTAACCGGGATTATATTATATTTGTCCAACTCATACGTACCTGGAGCCTCACATATACCGTGGTGGAATGCTAAAGGTGTAATGGTTGCAGCTCTGGTTCATATGGGTCCAGTTGAATTCTTATATTACTGGCTGCATCGAGCTCTACATCATCACTTCTTGTATTCTCGTTACCACTCTCACCACCATGCTTCAATAGTCACAGAACCAATCACATGTAGGTTAATTCACACATACATAACATACTACTCACTATAAAATCAAAACAATCAATCTCACGCTTTATAATTTCAACTGGTTAGCAGTTTGCACAGTAAATAAAAAATGCTAGGATTAAAAGTAAATCATTATGGTTCGTACCAATTTATTTTTAGTTAATATAATAAGACTACATGTGGCTATGCCTTGCATATATCAGACCAATTTAACTAATGACTATTTGAGTATGAATTATAGCGGTCATCCATCCGTTCATCGAGGAGCTTGTCTATTTCGTGCTTTTCTCCTTGCCATTTTTTGCCATGGCGTTCACTCGTACACTTAGTATGACCAGTGCTGTGGGTTATCTACTTTTCATTGATGTCATGAACTACATGGGACATTGCAATTTCGAAGTTGTCCCTAAATGGGTATTTGAAAGATTTCCGCTTCTTAAATACCTGATGTATACTTCATCGTAAGTGATCAAGACTCAAAAAAAATTAAATATTTACTCATAAAAATTTCAGAACTTCAAGCGTTGTCCATTTATTCAGGTATCACCTACTTCACCATACACAATTTCGTACAAACTACACCTTGTTCATGCCTATTTACGACTATATCTATGGAACGATGGACAAGTCTACAAACGAATTATATGAAAAGTCATTGAATCCTATTGATAGGATCGAAGAACCTCAAGTAGTTCACTTAACTCACCTAACTACACTGCAATCAATTTATCATGTACCATTTGGATTCTCAACAACCGCATCAAGACCATTTTCTTCAAATTATTATACATGGATTTTGTGGCCATTGACATATGCTGCTATGTTGTTGACTTGGATATGTGGCTCAGCTCTCGTATTAGAGAAAAATAAGCTCGGAAAGGTTAAAATGCAAACTTGGATGATACCTCGATATAGTTTTCAGGTAAGAAATTCGCTAACTTATTGAAAAAATGTTACGTTGTAATTATTGCTGTTAATCGCAAATAAGTGATCTTCTCAACATAACAAAAATATTTAAAAAGCGCAGGCCTCGATCTGTGTTACAACTTATAAAATCAGCTCATATTTCTCATAACTCATGGGGTTTAACTTTTCATTTTTGGTAGTATAATCTGTCTAGAGAAAAGGATGAAATCAACAACTTAATTGAGCATGCAATATTGGAGGCGGAAAGAAGAGGAATCAAAATTTTAAGCTTAGGCCTCCTAAATTCGGTAAGTGTTATCTATAGATCAGAATCAGAAGTTCTACTTTATAGGAAATATAGATTAAACCTTATTCAGTTATTTTACAAATTGCTGACAAATTTTGCAGAAAGAAGAACTAAATAGAAGTGGAGAACTTTACATTCAAAGACACCCAAAACTTCAAATCAAAATAACAGACGGAAGTAGTTTAGTTGTTGCAGCAGTGATTAAAAGTATTCCACAAGGGACTAATCAAGTTCTGCTCATAGGAAAGATATCCAAAATTTCTGGCGCAATAACCATTGCATTATGTCAAAGAGGGTATAAGGTATAAATTGAAATAACATTTTTATGTTAACTTCGGTTCCAATTCGTGCCTGTCAAAGTAATTGATGTCTGCTTACATGTTCTGTGTTATGGTAGGTTGCAGTACCTCAGAGAGAAGACTTCGAGTTGCTTAAAATGAACCTTCCAACAGAGTTAACATGTCATCTTGTGCTCTCCCACGATTATAATGCCACTGTAAAACTTTATAAACCTTCCCATTTTATTTATTAAAAAATAAATAAATAGAATTGCTAAAAAATTAAGAAACGATTTATTCACTCAAAAATCACGCATTTGATATTTCTATTTTTTCTGTTTATTTGGATATAACATTTGCCACTGGCCAAAACGTTGAAGAACATAAGACACTTGCTACAATCTGGTCTTTTCCTTACTTAACCTAAGCTACTCTTGCTAAATCTATCCAAATTAATTTTGTCTTGTAAGCTTTGAAGTTTGAACATAAACAAAACTTATTCTTTTAAATGTAATCTAGATTGCGTACCCAGTGTGTGCGCACACTACACACAGCTAAATACAGATGAATAATTTAGTTATCTTCTTCTTATTAGATAGATACCCTTCCGTTTGCAGGTTTGGCTGGTCGGAGATAACTTGAGTGTACAAGACCAAAAAAGAGCCAACAAAGGAACACATTTTATTCCTTTCTCCCAATTTCCACCAAAGAAAATCCGAAATGATTGTATTTATCATAGTACTCCAGCAATGATAGCTCCCAAAGACTTTGAGAACTTGCATGCATGTGAGGTAAATATTTGATATATTTTTTCACTAATACTCATATTAATATACACCAGAAAAACTTCAACAAAACAGAAAAACATTGTATTTTCCCCCGATAGAAATGAAGATAACTTGAGCTGTTCTATCTTTTGTTCATTGCTTTGATTTTAATGTAGATGAAATATTTAGTAATTAGATATGATTTGCTTGTTATTACCCACGC
Organism: Allium cepa; assembly: GCA_030765085.1. NCBI lineage: Eukaryota > Viridiplantae > Streptophyta > Magnoliopsida > Asparagales > Amaryllidaceae > Allium > Allium cepa. The sequence continues at coordinate 881,345,425 of CM060929.1, forward strand.
AGAATTGGCTTCCAAGACGTGTAATAAGTGCATGGAGGGTAGCTGGAATAGTACAAGCACTAGAAGGATGGGATGCACATGAGTGTGGTGGAAAATTGAATGACATAGATAAAGTATGGGATGCAGCCTTACACCATGGTTTCCTTCCCCTGATTACCGCCTGATCCAGTATAGAGGAATCAAAATTTCAACTGTTTCGAATGCTTTGTTTTATGTCTACAATGTAATTGGCTTGTACTGAACAACTATATCAATCAATATGCAGTGTTAAATGCTTAAACTAAATGGCACTAGACAGTCACAAGTGGGCAGGTATATTTATATTGACACAGGATACAGAGTCAATAACTGGACCCGAATTCTAAATCAACATACGAAAGGACATCCAATTGCTTGGCTACAGAAAAATTACAAACTGTGATCTTCGAATCCAAAACATTACACAAATCCTTATATGATCAATGATAGCATAGCCACAAACTGGAATATCAATTTAGATCCGACTACCATCCGATTTCTATATTAAAATCTATAGCTAAAACCTCATCTGAGTATCAAAAAGGACGCATTCAGACCGATAAATGTTTGAGTAATCACTGATGTATCGGATATCAGTTATTATGGCTTCAAAATAATACGTAGGATCATTTTTCTACTTTTATTCACACGATATATAAAATGCGATAACAAAAATAAAAATAAAAATAAAAAATAAACTGGGAACTTGAGAAGGAAAATGAAAAACTTACAATTGGCAGAGTTGTCTTAACCATTCCATAATTCAATCAATACTTTGAATTCAATGGGAATACCCACTGCAAAAATAAATAAATGAAAAATAACTTTTGCAAAACGTTTAAATATTTAAAAATTAAAACCAAAAAAATCTATTTAAATTTTCACGAGCATTCTTTGAAACTACAATTTTGGATACTATGCACACGGAGTTCACCGTATAATTTGCTTAGCAATATCTTTTTATATTTTTATGGATTTTAATTTTTTAGATGGCGAATGTTTTTTGAACATTATTGACAACATTTGCTAAAAATATATTTTAGTAATTTCGAAGTATACAACATACAACTACTTTTTTTTAGAGCATAATGACTAACATTGTAAGTACAATAAACGAAAACATCAACCTCCAATTAATCTTAACTTGGTAAGTAGTACATTATTATGTATCAATATAAATTTTCAAATGTAAGCAACGTTTATTCTCTATAGGTTTGGCCTATATTTAACCTATATGTATGTATGTATGCATATGTATCTACGTGCACAGTTTAGTTGATAATAGTGTTTGAAACCTGACATAGTGAAATAATGCTTTGAATTGAAATATTGTTAAAATTTTGGTTCGAATAAATAACCATTCAACTTGGAAAAAGCGCACATTTTGACACTATCTAGTACTAACTGCGTTAGAAAAATATTAAAGTAGCATTGACACATCATATTTCTTAATGCATATAGAATGATATGACATGAAAAAAATTATTTTGAACATAAATATTGCACGGTCAAATTTTGGAAACAACCAAATAACTTTTTTCCATTAATTCAGATTATTCATCCAAACACAATAATTGAAATAGTACAATAGTTACCATAATTCAATGATAAATAGTATATTATCATAAGATGGAATACTTGTCGACACACATAAAATAAAATTTAGATGACATTTCATTACACAAAATAGCAATAAGTGCAAATTGTGCAAGCAAATACAGTTAATGAATTGAACTATTTGAAATAGGTTATCATCATCAATAGAATAAATTTGTTCTAGATAAGTATATTGTAAAGCAGAACCAATATGAGGCTATATTCGCATAAAGCAAGAACTTAAAAAAGCAGGAGTGTTGTATAACAAATGACAAAAGTAGGAAAAGTTAACATGTTTCATTGCGAACTAAATTTTATAAGAATTATAATTTACTAAGAGAAAAATTATGCATTTTTTCCGAAAAAGATAAGGCAAAACTAGGATATCAATTAAGTCCATTAAAAAACTTCAATATGTTCCAACATTGACAACCAAAGGGAAATATTTTACAAAATCTCCACGATCAAATCAACAACAACTCATATGCAACACTAAATTTAAAACATGGTTGATTTAAATTCGTGTTTTTATTCAATAATTTCTAAATTACATCTAGTCCTTTTCATGTATTCAACCTTCATTCTTTTTTACTCAACATATAATGTCATTGCTCCAAACATTGTTGACTTTTCTCTGGAATTTGAATTGGACATTACCCATGAATTTTGGTTGAAGCATCAATCAAACGTTATTATGTATGCTTGTAATATTTTTTCTATACATCCTACATACTTATAGCCTTACACACTTATAAGATAAAAACAATAATATCTATTGTAATATGTAGAATATATATAACATTGCCTTTCAAGCATATGAAAATATTACCATAACAACATTATTTAGTTTATTGATTAAAAGTATCAAAAAATGTTTTTTGTTAAATTTTGGTGATACAAAATTACAAATAGAAGGAAACAAATATGCAAGAAGGAAAGTAATCACGTTTGTTCATTATGGAAATGCATAAATCATTGGATTGCATTTGAATGAGTGATAAGAAAATATATGCATGTGCACGTTATGGAATAATATATATATGAAAAGATATGCACATTATTTCTTTTTTCGTAATTGCATTGTTTTGGGATTATTTTCTTCCATTTTTTGAATGAGTGAATTACTTGCTATGTTTGTGCGATTTGTTACCATTGTAATTTACCTCCATTATCTTCTTACCATATCTTCGTAATTTGATTGACGACTCACATGAATTTACATTGGCTATATATTAAGGGTAGACTTCATTGTAAGCCCATCCTGGTATTCAGCTAGTGATCTTCAAATGAAGTGTCTCTTCTTGTTAATTCTAATATAGGGCTTTGGTATGTAAACTCTTATCTTGTAATCTCTTGTAATTCTCTCAGGTGTAATAAAATCTTTTTCCTTTAGACTGGACGTACACTATCTTGATGGTAGTGGAAGCAGTATAAATATTATGCGTCTCTTTCTTCTTTATAGTTATTTTCTATTTATTTTGAGTAGTAGAATAATTGTGCTAGACTGAGTGATGTTCAAATTGGCAAATCTAGATCTTGTTAATTTTTTTCGCATTTGTGTAATTTTTGCACAACATTTATATGGTTATTTATTTTATTCTTCTGCTAGACTTGTTAGGAATTTTTTTTTGTTAGGAATTAGCATTAAGTTCCAATTTTAATGCTTAAATGCAGTACATATAGTTCTTACATTAATGAAGTATTTCCAAATGTTACTGAACAATTCACGTTAAATATTCACTCAGAAAGTTGAATTTACATTTCTTTAGGAATATAAGTGATAAAAGGAATTAATTATAGGAATCAGTTAGTCATAGACTAGTTCTCAACAGACAAAAATTATAGAGAACTAATATGTAACTAATTCTCTCATTTAATTAAACTTCATTTATCGAGAATTGATTATGATTAATTCTATTAGTACGAAATCAAATAAAATGGAATTGATAACATTTAATTTCTTGTAAAATTATTTAGTATGATCCCTTGTTTGAAGTTAGTTTATTATTTAGTATATGTTTTGTCAAGAGATATTAGTGAGAGGAAACCAGCTCCCCTAAGCGGCGCGGTCTCACTATTTATCAGTAAACTGAGATGTAACAATATTATTCATGCCAAGCTTTAAGTCTGAATCGAAGTTTTGTTTCCCTTTAAACTTTCGGGTGCTCAAAATTTGATTTGAGTAGGTTAAGGATTTAGGTTTTCAGGTTTTAGCAGATTTTGACGAATACAGCATCCGAAGACGAGCAGGTGGCTGACGGATAGCTAATTTACAAATTCTGTTTTGAAATTGTTTCCGCTGTGTTTTAAGACAATTATGTCTATATTGCTTTTATTATCCGAGGGGGCATCTTCACATGTTGCTCTTGGTGTATTGTAGTAATTATATTTGATCAATGCTTGGGATTACATTTGGGATTTTGTAACTGGGATATGATTTATTTGAAATATAATCACTGAAATTATTACTTTTTGAAATCTGTGATTTTGCACATATTCAAGTGCTTCTGATATTATAGGTACTATTAACACTGTCGTATTTCGTCACCAAAGTTATTACTATGGGTGAGTGCAGCATTCATAGCGCTTAGCTTTTGGCCTCTAAATACATGATGTCACAGCTTGGTATCAGAGCATAGGTTTATGAAAAATTTAATTTAAAATGGTTGTTGAAAAAAAAATCCAAAGAAATTAGCATAAGATTAGGGAGGTTAACGCTATAATAACGTACTTCTATTTCCTATATATAAGTATGGGCTTTAACTCCATTCATCAGTCTTTGATTAGGATTATCTTTCTGTATCTCATGAGGTTTGAATACATATATGGATGGTAGAAGAAGCAGAATTAACCAAGGAGGGGGAAGCGCCGAATGGAATATCGGACCTAATGCAAGGAGAGGTAAAGGTCAGGCAGATAATATTGGTGTTGAAGTCCCGCAAGTCAAAATGGAAGCCATGTATCAGTTTTTCAAGAATATGATGCAAGCAGGAGTTGCAGCCGGAGTGGTAGGAGGAAAAGCCGCAGGGGTAGAGGTTCCATAAGTTCCAATAGTTAATCATTTCGCTAATATAAGCGACGATTATGTGAAGCTAGGAGGGAAGCCATTTATGGGAACAGAGGATGCCATTAAAGTGGAAATTAGTTGTTGCATTACGAAAGGATTTTTGCAGATCTAGGACTCAATGACAATAAGAAGAGGAGGTTGGCATCCAAGCAGCTTCAGAGGACCGCATTGTTCTGGTGGAACAGTGTAGCAGCGAAAGTTAATGAGGAGATAATAACCTGGGAGGGTTTCAAGAGGAGATTACATAAGACATTTATGTCAGTAATGTCACGGTCAGCTTTGATTAAGCGGTTTGCTGAGCTAGTGTAGGGCGAGATGTCTGTTGCTGAGTATGCCAGAAAGTTCAATGAGTTGGCCCGATATAAGTATGTTTCTGTAGCTACCATGTTGAAATGAAATGAGAAGTTTATCAAAGGATTGAAGCCAGAATTGGCTAGTGCTACTTTGTCTCATCTTAGGGATTCTTTGGATATTGTTATAGAGATGACTTTAAGGCAGGAAGAAGTCCATGAGCCTCTAGAGAAGAGCAAGGCAAAAGTGGTCCAGGTTGGGCAGGGCCAGAAGAGGAAGTTATTTCCCAAGAAAGGTGCTCAGAAGGGTGGAGCAGCTAAGAAAGCAAAGTCTGAAGTTTTCTGCTATAAATGCGACAAGAAATGGCACTTTTCTAATAAGTTTCGCTTTGGGAAAGCGAAGGATGTGGCTAAGGGGAAGAATATCAGGTGTTTTAACTATGACCAGATAGGCCATTATAAGAACCAGTGCAAGGAGCCCATTAGAGATGGTAAGGGCAAGGTGTATGCATTGAAGCCTGCCGCTTCCAAGCCAACAACCTAGGAGAAGTGAAAGTAAGTTCTTTGGGAATGCTTTAGATTTATGATATGTGTGTTAGCGTTTTATTTGATACTAGCGCATCGCATTCTTTTATATTTAGATGTTTGATAGATAAGTTTATCCTTGAACCCATATATTTAGTTACTTCCTTACGAGTTGCGAACCCAATAGAAGGATATGCAACTCTAAGGTTGAGGTGTGACCAGTTTGAGTTTGATCTGTTAGGTCATGCTTTTAAGTGCAGTTTTCATGTGTTTGATTTTTGTGGGGTTTGGAATCATTCTAGGTATGAATTGGTTAAGTGAGTATAATGCTAAGATATTTAGCCAAGGTAGAAAGATATCTCTTAGTCACTCAGATTGTAGCGATCAAATTGTTTTCACCATAGGAGGTTCTAATGGTGCAGTGTTTGCTTAGTAGGGTGCATTGGATTCAAATGATGAGTTGAGCTGAGGTTTCGTAGTTAGAGAATTCACGGATGTGTTTGAGCATGTAGTTGGATTGCCACGAAATGAGCCATGAGTTTCAGATAGATATGGTTCCGGGAGCAGAGCTAGTGAGTAGATCGCCAAGCAGGATGACCCCTTTAGAGAGAGGGAGTTAAATGTGCAGTTGGTGGACTTAGAGGGAAAGAGTTTTGTCAGGCCGAGCAGTTCACCGTGGAATGAGGCGGTAGTGTTTGCTAAGAAGCCAGATGGATCGGTGAGTCTATGTTCGATTATCATAAGTTGAATGAGAGGACGATAAAGAATTGATATCCATTGCCCATGATTAGCGATTTGTTCGACCAGCTAAGTGAAATGTAACGACCCAGAATTTTGAGTCGCCAGATTTGAACATTTAATTCATTTTAAATGTTGAATATGGATTTTAATTTGAAATTTTAAATAAAAGAATTTGGTTAAATTAATAAACTTTGTTGAATTTCATGTATGGCAATTAAATTGAAATTGGAATAATAACAATTTAATATTAGGATTGGGTTAAATGGGTAATTCAGAGTGTAAATAGATATGGAAATGAGTTTAAAATTTATTTTATGACTACTTGGTCATTAAGTAGTGTGGTTGGAATTTTAGAAGGATTTTAAAGTTGATAAATTAATATTTGGAATCTTATATTAATTTAAAATGAATTTAATATTATTAAATATTGCAATTAATTCGATTTAAGTCGAGAATGAGCCAGAATGATTTCTAATGTGATTATAAATTCAATATGAATTATTGTTAAGTAAATAAAATTTTAAAAGTGGAAATTTTGAGTGATTTCGGTAATTTCGGAAATCGCTTAATTTAATAGACGAGTTAAAATAGCCTTCCGGGGCACAGTCTCGGAATTTGACGAAACCAGTTTCATTGGATTCGTAATAGCTAGTTATTATCAGATTTCAATTTTCGTAGCAATCGGAGTTGTCGTTTAACCCCGGCAGCTCGAAACGCATCGAAATCGTTTTAATCGGTTTAAATTAAAAATTGATCGTTTAATTCCGTAACTCGCACATACGATCGAATTAGCTTACGAAACCAGTTCCATTGTGTCCGGGACGTTGAAAAACCCTAGAATCGCCTGTCGGAACGTGAGAATTGGGGATCGTTTGCATATGTGGATAAATTGAGATAATTGTTGATTAAAATATTATTAAATAACATATATATATTATCTTATTATCACTAAACCCTAGTTCAAGTTCGTAGCCGCCGTTACTTGTATTTCATGGCCGAGAATCTTCTTCACTCGTCTCTAATTTTCGATAAATCCACAAATTAATTTCAATAATCTTCAACTACAAAGTCGTCAAGCGCCCCGAGCTCTACGTATTGATCGGTGGTGATCGTGTTTAGGGCCGTGAGGAAGGAAATTTGGGGCCACGTTTCATGTACGTTCGTCCGCGTTTTTCTGCGCCTGGTGGCGACCGAGCTTCTTGAGGTTTGGGATGGGGGTCGAGGCGATGGAGGGCTTCACGCTGGAGGCGCTTAATCGAGGTAGCGGCGATCCAAGGCGATGCGGTTTGAAACCCTAAACGCGACTTTGGGTTGTTTGAACCTGGAGATGTCGCGTATGTAAGAAGGAGAAGAAAGAACGTGTGGCTCTGATGTGGGTTCTAGATCTTGCGGCCAGAAGTGATTTGGGTATAATAAAATTTTAATTAAACAATATTGTTTTTAAATTGGAAAATGAACTTTGAAAATTAATATCTCATACATACTGTATCAGAATTTAATGAAACTGGAAACGTTGAAATCGCAGAAGCGTGTTCTACGTGATGGCGCAGATCCGGATTCATTCTGGGCAAGTAGAAATTTAAGTTAAATCGAACGTCGTTCGGTTTAATTTAAATTTCAAACGCTCGTCATATCCCAAGGTGAGTTATTCTCACTCACATCTGGATATTGGCTGATTTAAATGATAAATATTTAAATATCTGTGTGATTGGTTGCATATTATTGTTATTATCAGTCTGGATTGATATATATATAGTTGTGCTAATATTTGTGGATGCAGGGAAAATAGGTTGGAGGGATCCAACTGGATTCCTCACTATATAGTATTTATTTTTATAATTGATGTTGATGCCTGTTCATATATTGTGATGGATAAATTTGGAATTAAATTGTATTGAGATATTGTGGGATAAACTACAAACCCAGAATGTTAATTATAGGGAAATTTAGAGTTTTAATTATAAAGAAATTAAATTGGGTTTCAAAAGAAATTAAGAAATTAATAAATAAGGCATTTAAGGGAATACAAACATTGGAATCTGTTTGGATGGAAAACTGAAATAAAATTGTATTGGAATGTTGCTGAATAAAATTATAAATCCAAAATCTAAATTTAAATGGATAAATTGAATTTTAGAGAAATAAGTGATATTGTTAAATAATGAATTTAAAAGTATTAAAATTTGAAATCTATTTAGAATGGAACTGAAAAATTGTAAATCTAGAATGATTAATAAAGAGAAAGGTTATTAGTTGATAAATGGGAAAATAAAATTTATGTTATTAAAATATAAAACTAAGTTAAAATAGTTTGACAGAAATCGTGAGAAGGATTTCTGTGATGTTTATGTGGAAAGAGATTTCCTGGGAAAAACCAAGTTCGACTTTAAACCGATTTTATAAAAGGAAAGTTTTAAAAATTTAAAACTTGTTTAAATGAGAGTGTTTTGGAAGTTATTATTTTATAGTGATAATTTATGAATTAGCAACAGGAAATTTTATAAATACCTTAATAACTATTTTTATAAATGGATTTGTTTAAAAGACTAGTTTTGGATTTAAGTCATTTGAAATTAGTATTTATCTTATTAAAAACGCTACTTTTAAATTTAGTTTATTAAAAACCTTATTTAAAATCAAAGTTTATGTCTTAATAAATGGTTTTACTGTACATATTTTGGAATTATATTTTGAGTAAGTAACTAGAAGCGAATTTACGTATTTTAGAGTATATTCCAATATAAAATGTTTTTAACTGTTTTCAAACTAAGTTGTTTTGAACCTGGTTATTTCCAATGGGAATATATAGTAAAGGATTTACCTTATAAAGGAAATAATTTCGGGGATTGATTTCAAATGAGCTTTGAAACTTTGAAAATATATCCTTTAAAGATATTGAGGCAAATAAATAATATGAGAATTATTTATTGTGTGATGGATGCTTATGGATGTTTATGAATATAAATTGATAGTTAAATCACCGACTATCAATATTGGACAATGCGTTGATCGTTTCGAAGAGATCGGGATCGAGATTTATTTCTCGAAAACCACTTCGATCCGGTTTGTACGTTTTCGTGCGTAAAACGTGTTCGGCGTCGAAGATGGAGCAGTGAGTGCAAGGGCTAGTCGCTACTAATCCTGAGGATATTTCCAAAACGGATGTAGTAGGAATAGTGCCTTCGGTTCCGTTCGAACCCGGAACGGACTTGTATGGATGAATGCTTGCGAAACATCGTCACGTGGGCGATGGGTATTCTAAGTGAAAAAGGTCTAAAGGTAACGCTTAGCCTCAAGCCTCATCAACCGGGAATGACTGAAAATCAGGGGATATGCAGCAAGGTTAGGTGGGTCATACCCAAGCAGGACAAGATATTTCCCCTGTCTAGATGTCCTTTATATATTTCGGCTTAGTGGGTGGTTGGTCGCGCCAACCACTGGGTTTATCTTGTTCGGGACTGTTCAGTAAGGAATGGTTCCGGCCTTGTGTTACAGGGGATGAAGGGAGTAGTCCTCGGTACGGTGATCTAGGCCCCGTACTGTGACAGGTGGTACCCCAGTGCCTAGTCATTGTTGGAAATCCATTTTCCCTACGAGCCTTGTACGAGTTTTGTTTGTATTACCCACTTTTGTGGCTAGTAGCTGGAATTTAATAGATGTAACAATTTCGGCTATTTTATAAGTATTTGTAAATAGACCCTATTATAATATCAGAGGATTTCTATAAAAAGTGTTTTAGCTATCGTAAGGTAAAAACCCGACATGTTTATTTGTGGCGTGGTCTTACGAGATGCTTTTGTTTTCAAAGGATTTTTTGAAACTTTAATAAATCAATTTGGATGCATAATTATTATCAGCTGGTATTCCAGACTGACTCGGGTGTTATTTTATTATAATGCTTGGGTCAGACCGAGTATTATATGTTCAGGATAGGTTGCTATGGAGCAGGAAAGGAGCTGGAGTCCGAGACGTATGATATGTACTTATATATATCCGCTGCTGTGATTGTATGGTAGGTCTGATTTGTGATTGTCGATGTATGAGATACTCTGATAATATGATGTATAAACAGTAATAGATTTCATTTTGTGTAAAGTTCTATATTTACTATTATATTTATTCCGCTGCGACTGTGAGATTCTGATATTGTTTAGTTTCTTCTTCTTCTATCTCTTCTTCTTTAACCCTAATGGTTCGTATTTCTGTGCCAATTGAGTCAATTTGTATAGAATAGTGTTGATTCAAGGGGTACGGATTTGCGGGATGTCACACTTGGTATCAGAGCTTAGGTTGGCGACAACCTAGGCTTTGGTGGGGAAATTACTCATTAAACAGAGTCAACAGTACTCTATAATGAGTTGAGTGTATTGATAGATATGAGAGCGTACTTGTTAGTGCATATAAAACATGTTTTTATACTGTGTTGACTTATCGGTTGAGTGTTTATGAATTCTGGTCGGTGCGGGAAGTACAACCGTATCGATAGGGGTTTCTAAACTCTTAAACAAGATAAACCGACATAGTATTGTTTTAAAGCGGGTAAATGAAATAATTTTACCCAAAACTATTTTGATATAAAAGAAATAATTTTCTGAAATTATATATATATATATATATTTGGATGATTGGTTGTTAATACTATAATCAAATATAAGAATCTAAGTTTTGAAATGGTTATAACCAAATAAATTCTATAAGCATGGATTATACAAAAGAAGGATAACTAAATAAGAATTAAACCAGAATTTAAATTCCGGAAGTCTTGGAAAGAATTTTTAATGTAATGGAGATAAAAGTTTGGAAATTTAAAATTCTTGGGAAAGTTTGAAATGTTTGCTAAAGTGTTGAAGGGAATATTGGAATATTGTTTTGGAAAATATTTTTAATGGAAACTGTTGTGAAATGAATTTAGAAAAGTAAGAAGCGTTGAACTCACTTCAGTCGCTGGAAAATAATCCTGATGATGCTGGCCACATCATTAGAATTCATTTTCGAGTTTCTAAAGTGATGGATTGCTTCCCTAATACTTGGTTAAGGTATTGTTTGGATTTGTTGGGTATATTAGTTGTTTGGCAATTTCAAAGGAGGAAAATTTGTTTTGAAGTATAAACAAATTGTTTTGGGAAGTCTGGAGATTTGTTTAATATACCAAATAGGTATATATTTGATTTTTATTTCAAAAGGGTTTTGAAATAAAACCGGGTAAATCGAATTCTGGGAAAATTAATGTGTAAAATTTAAATTGAATTTATTAAGTAAAGTGATATTAATAAGAAGGAAGAAATGAAAATTGTAAATCTTGGGATTAAAATTTAATTGGAGTAATTGAAAGTGAATAAAATATAGTGAAGTAAATAGAAAATTTGAATTTAACTTGGATAAGTGAAATAATTGGACTTAAAATAAAAATGATTTGAATTAAGTTAAAAATGTAAGTTGACTTTGAAATTGTGGGTCATTGAGTAATGGATTGTACCCATAAGCTATTAAGTATTATACTTATAATTTGAGGTTGTGGATTTGAAGTTGCAAAGAATTAAATTAAGGAAATTTGTATCCTTAAGAATTCAGATGTATATACATATGCATATGGAATTTGGAATTATGATTAGAAAATGTAGAGGGAGTAAAATAAGCTATATAAGCTTTTACAATAAATAAGTTGGTGAACTTATATAAATAAAAAGGGGATTATGATGAGGAAATAGTGGAATGATATGGTGAATTCAAATCTAATCTCAAATGATATGTGAATTGAGATAAGGTAAAGTGGGATATAAAGAAGTGAATGAACTTCACTTAGTAAACAAGTTTTGAACTTGTATTTGGAGAATTAAAATTGTGAATTTGAAATGGAAGTAAATCTAAATGAAATGTAAATTTTAAAATTGGGAAAGATAAAATCTGTTTTGATAATGGACTGGAATTAAATTTCGGGGTTGTAATACATAATATTGAAAGAAATTTAGATTCTATTTAAAGGAGTGAAGAGGAAAGGTAGAAATCTAAATTTGCTAAATGAAATAATTGGAAAATGGTGATATTATATATGAATTCAGAGTGAATTAAGAAAGTGTATTAAAAAAAACCTAATATGGATTAGGTTAGCGGCTAAGTGGAATTACAATTAAATGGGAATTGGATTGAAATGAATAGAATGTTGATAATTGATCAAAATTTGGAAAGTAAATAAAAATCCAATTGTGGCATGGGATTTAAATTTGCGGTAACAAATATTTATTGTGTGGATGGAAATGGACTTAGCTTATATTGGAATAGTTGAAATTGTAAATAAATTCAACAGAAGGATATAATTTAAAGTGGGTTCTTTGCTAATAAAATAAATCTAAAATGGATTGAATAAATAAGCAAAGTGCATTAACATTTGTAAATGGATTAGAATTGATTTGGATGAGAATCAAATGAAAAAAAAAATTTGCTTAATAAGAAGATAATGAAAATATTGTGAAAGAACTTAAGCATGCTGAATGTTAATTGTGATTAAGCTTTATAATTTTGTTTGGGATAAATTTTGTTTGGGTAATAAATTTGAATTGCAAGTGAAATGGTATTAATTAATTTCTGAGATAAATTAAAGATGTATGGGTTGTAAATAAATCCAGGATGGAATGATAAAAGGAAGCTTAGTTGAATAATGGATTTGAAATATGAAATTCAAGACTTGGTTTTAAAATAATAATAAAAATAAAAATAATAATAAGAAGAATAATAATAAATGATAAAAACAAACTTAAGATACGTAATAAATTTGAATAAGAATGGGATCTTAAAATCGAAATGAATACTTCTGAAAGGAGTAAAATTTATATAAATATAAGTTGAAATTAATTTTAAATGGTTCTAAGCTTATGTGGTGATTATTTTGCTTGAATGGCATAAAAATTGTTTGTATTCAGAATTGAGTTGTTTAATGAGCAATTGAAATTGATTTTTGAATAAATTGGATGGATTGGAATCTAATTTAAGAGTTGTATATAAATGCAATCTAATTAAGTGATTTTGCATATGAATGGACATAGGCATAAAAGAAATGTGAGTGCTTCAAATTGGAAATAAGACTTTGATGTAAATCAAATTAGATAGTGTTGCATACAAATGGATAGATTCACAAAGGAAATGGAGATATATCAAACTGATAAGAAAATTTGATTGTGAATCAACTAGAATACCTTACTCATTTGGGAATGAATATGAGTTGAAATAGCAAAATTTGTATGTAAATCATTTGTGTGATATAACTTGGAATTTGGCATTAAAAAAAAAAAAAAAGAGAACTTTGTATATGCTTTAAAATATGATATGCTTATGAAATTATGCAAAGTGTTCTATGAGATGTAAATGGATATGCTTGGCTTACATTTATATTGGAAATGTTGATTAAAATGTTCATACTATTGGAAACTGATGAGTTTGTTGAGTATAGCACATGTGCGGGAGGCGTTCGAGAGAGTTAGAGCGCGTATATGTGGTATATTAGCTGCTTGCTATTAAAAATTTGCTAAAAAGGTACGCCTACGTAAATATTACTGGGAAATGATATATATATTGTGAAATATTTTGGTTTCCGACCGTGTGGGTCGTTGTATATATATTTCTTTGTATCGCGAAAGCTCCTCCGTACAGGGGAGACTCTGCCAAAATTTTCCGGAAAATTTTGAGAGTTAGAATTTTTTTTTTGGGTTTTGGGAAAGTTAAGTAACTTGGGAAGTTATAAGTTAAAATTTAAAGCTTTAGAGTTAATAAAGAAAATGGGTTTGAAATTGAGCTAAAGGTTTTGGAAAATGTATATTAGTTGTAACTAGAGAAGTTTGGGTTAAGTTAATGAGTGTAGGAGCATTCTTTCTACCTTAGCAAATTTCGGGGACGAAATTTTTATAAGGGGGAAGGAATGTAACGACCCGGAATTTTGGGTCGCCAGATTTGAACATTTAATTCATTTTAAATGTTGAATATGGATTTTAATTTGAAATTTTCAATAAAAGAATTTGGTTAAATTAATAAACTTTGTTGAATTTCATGTATGGCAATTAAATTGAAATTGGAATAATAACAATTTAATATTAGGATTGGGTTAAATGGGTAATTCGGAGTGTAAATAGATATGGAAATGAGTTTAAAAATTATTTTAAGACTACTTGGTCATTAAGTAGTGTGGTTGGAATTTTAGAAGGATTTTAAAGTTGATAAATTAATATTTGGAATTTTATATTAATTTAAAATGAATTTAATATTATTAAATATTGCAATTAATTCGATTTAAGTCCAGAATGAGCCAGAATAATTTCTAATGTGATTATAAATTCAATATGAATTATTGTTAAGTAAATAAAATTTTAAAAGTGGAAATTTTGAGTGATTTCGATAATTTCGGAAATCGCTTAATTTAATAGACGAGTTAAAATAGCCTTCCGGGGCACAGTCTCGGAATTTGACGAAACAAGTTTCATTGGATCCTTAATAGCTAGTTATTATCGGATTTTAATTTTCGTAGCAATCGGAGTTGTCGTTTAACCCTGGAAGCTCGAAACGCATCGAAATCGTTTTAATCGGTTTAAATTAAAAATTGATCGTTTAATTCCGTAACTCGCACATACGATCGAATTAGCTTACGAAACCGGTTCCATTGTGTCCGGGACGTTGAAAAACCCTAGAATCGCCTGTCGGAACGTGAAAATTGGGGATCGTTTGCATATGTGGATAAATTGAGATAATTGTTGATTAAAATATTATTAAATAACATATATATATTATCTTATTATCACTAAACCCTAGTTCAAGTTCGTAGCCGCCATTACTTGTATTTCATGGCCGAGAATCTTCTTCACTCGTCTCTAATTTTCGATAACTCCACAAATTAATTTCAATAATCTTCAACTACAAAGTCGTCAAGCGCCCCGAGCTCTACGTATTGATCGGTGGTGATCGTGTTTAGGGCCGTGAGGAAGGAAATTTGGGGCCGCGTTTCATGTACGTTCGTCCGCGTTTTTCTGCGCCTGGTGGCGACCGAGCTTCTTGAGGTTTGGGATGGGGGTCGAGGCGATGGAGGGCTTCACGCTGGAGGCGCTTGATCGAGGTAGCGGCGATCCAAGGCGATGCGGTTTGAAACCCTAAACGCGACTTTGGGTTGTTTGAACATGGAGATGTCGCGTATGTAAGAAGGAGAAGAAAGAACGTGTGGCTCTGATGTGGGTTCTAGATCTTGCGGCCAGAAGTGATTTGGGTATAATAAAATTTTAATTAAACGATATTGTCTTTAAATTGGAAAATGAACTTTGAAAATTAATATCTCATACATACTGTATCAGAATTTAATGAAACTGGAAACGTTGGAATCGCAGAAGCGCGTTCTACGTGATGGCGTAGATCCGGATTCATTCCGGGCAAGTAGAAATTTAAGTTAAATTGAACGTCGTTCGGTTTAATTTAAATTTCAAACGCTCGTCAAATCCCAAGGTGAGTTATTCTCACTCACATCTGGATATTGGCTGATTTAAATGATAAATATTTAAATATCTGTGTGATTGGTTGCATATTATTGTTATTATCAGTCTGGATTGATATATATAGTTGTGCTAATATTTGTGGATGCAGGGAAAACAGGTTGGAGGGATCCAACTGGATTCCTCACTATATAGTATTTATTTTTATAATTGATGTTGATGCCTGTTTATATATTGTGATGGATAAATTTGGAATTAAATTGTATTGAGATATTGTGGGATAAACTACAAACCCAGAATGTTAATTATAGAGAAATTTAGATTTTTAATTATAAAGAAATTAAATTGGGTTTCAAAAGAAATTAAGAAATTAATAAATAAGGCATTTAAGGGAATACAAACATTGGAATCTGTTTGGATGGAAAACTGAAATAAAATTGTATTGGAATGTTGCTGAATAAAATTATAAATCCAAAATCTAAATTTAAATGGATAAATTGAATTTTAGAGAAATAAGTGATATTGTTAAATAATGAATTTAAAAGTATTAAAATTTGAAATCTATTTAGAATGGAATTGAAAAATTGTAAATCTAGAATGATTAATAAAGAGAAAGGTTATTAGTTGATAAATGGGAAAATAAATTTTATGTTATTAAAATATAAAAATAAATTAAAATAGTTTGACAGAAATCATGAGAAGGATTTCTGTGATGTTTATGTGGAAAGAGATTTCCTGGGAAAAACCAAGTTCGACTTTAAACCGATTTTATAAAAAGAAAGTTTTAAAAATTTAAAACTTGTTTAAATGAGAGTGTTTTGGAAGTTATTATTTTATAGTGATAATTTATGAATTAGCAATAGGAAATTTTATAAATACCTTAATAATTATTTTTATAAATGGATTTGTTTAAAAGACTAGTTTTGGATTTAAGTCATTTGAAATTAGTATTTATCTTATTAAAAACACTACTTTTAAATTTAGTTTATTAAAAACCTTATTTAAAATCAAAGTTTATATCTTAATAAATGGTTTTACTGTACATATTTTGGAATTATATTTTGAGTAAGTTACTAGAAGAGAATTTACGTATTTTAGAGTATATTCCAATATAAAATGTTTTTAACTGTTTTCAAACTAAGTTGTTTTGAACTTGGTTATTTCCAATGGGAATATATGGTAAAGGATTTACCTTATAAAGGAAATAATTTTGGGGATTGATTTCAAATGAGCTTTGAAACTTTGAAAATATATCCTTTAAAGATATTGAGGCAAATAAATAATATGGGAATTATTTATTGTGTGATGGATGCTTATGGATGTTTATGAATATAAATTGATAGTTAAATCGCCGACTATCAATATTGGACAATGCGTTGATCGTTTCGAAGATACCGGGATCGAGATTTATTTCTCGAAAACCACTCCGATCCGGTTTGTACGTTTTCGTGCATAAAACGTGTTCGGCGTCGAAGATGGAGCAGTGTAGTGCAAGGGCTAGTCGCTACTAATCCTGAGGATATTTCCAAATTGGATGTAGTAGGAATAGTGCCTTCGGTTCCGTTCGAACCCGGAACGGACTTGTATGGATGAATGCTTGCGAAACATCATCAGGTGGGCGATGGGCATTCTAAGTGAGAACGGTCTAAAGGTAACACTTAGCCTCAAGCCTCATCAACTGGGAATGACTGAAAATCAGGGGATATGCAGCAAGGTTAGGTGGGTCATACCCAAGCAGGACAAGATATTTCCCCTGTCTAGATGTCCCTTATATATTTCGGCTTAGTGGGTGGTTGGTCGCGCCAACCACGGGGTTTATCTTGTTCGGGACTGTTCAGTAAGGAATGGTTCCGGCCTTGTGTTGCAGGGGATGAAGGGAGTAGTCCTCGGTACGGTGATCTAGGCCCCGTACTGTGACAGGTGGTACCCCAGTGCCTAGTCATTGTTGGAAATCCATTTTCCCTACGAGCCTTGTACGAGTTTTGTTTGTATTATCCACTTTTGTGGCTAGTAGGTGGAATTTAATAGATGTAACAATTTCGGCTATTTTATAAGTATTTGTAAATAGACCCTATTATAATATCAGAGGATTTCTATAAAAAGTGTTTTAACTATCGTAAGGTAAAAACCCGACATGTTTATTTGTGGCGTGGTCTTACGAGATGCTTTTGTTTTCAAAGGATTTTTTGAAACTTTAATAAATCAATTTGGATGCATAATTATTATCAACTGGTATTCCAGACTGACTCGGGTGTTATTTTATTATAATGCTCGGGTCAGACCGAGTATTATATGTTCAGGATAGGTTGCTATGGAGCAGGAAAGGAGCTGGAGTCCGAGACATATGATATGTACTTATATATATCTGCTGCTGTGATTGTATGGTAGGTCTGATTTGTGATTGTCGATGTATGAGATACTCTGATAATATGATGTATAAACAGTAATAGATTTCATTTTGTGTAAAGTTCTATATTTACTATTATATTTATTCCGCTGCGACTGTGAGATTCTGATATTGTTTAGTTTCTTCTTCTTCTATCTCTTCTTCTTTAACCCCAATGGTTCGTATTTCTGTGCCAATTGAGTCAATTTGTATAGAATAGTGTTGATTCAAGGGGTACGGATTTGCGGGCTGTCACAAGCTAAGTGAAGAAAATGTATTTTCTTAGTTTGATTTGGCAAGGGTTTCTATTAGCTTAGAGTAGTAGAGGATACTATAACTTTGACAATATTCAGGACCAGATATGGATCGTATGAATGATTAGTTATGCCGTTCGAACTGACGAATGCTCTAGCTTTCTTTGTGGATTTGATGAACCAGATTTTCCGAGAGCACTTGGATAGGTTTGTGCTAGTTTTCATAGATGAAATCCTAATTTACTCAAAGAATGAAAGTGAGCATGAAGTTCAACTTAGAGTAGTGCTTGAAATGCTGGGGCAACATCAGCTGAAAGCAAAGTTTTCGAATTGTCACTTCTGGAAGAAGGAGGTGAAGTTTCTCGGTCATGTCGTCTTAGAGGAAGGGTTATCCGTAGATGCGACTAAGATCGAGGCAGTGAATAGTTGGAAGAGACCTAAGATAGTAACCAAGATAAGAGTTTCCTTGGGTTGGCTAGTAATAACTGGAGATTCATTAAGGATTTCTTGTGGATAGCAGCACCGATGACTATGTTGACGAGGAAGGATGTGAAGTTTGTGTGGACCGATAAGTGTGTGGAAGCATTCCAGAGTTTGAAACACTTATTGACCAATGTACATGTGTTAGTAGGTCCAAAGAGGAATCAGGACTTGGTAGTGTATACCGATGCGTGTGGAACATGATTAGGAGTCGTACTGATGCAGAGAGGTAGAGTGATTGCCTATGCTTCTAGACAGCTTATACCACATGAGGTCAGATATCCAACGCATGATTTAGAGTTAGCCGCTGTGATTTTTGCTTTGAAGTTGTGGAGACATTACCTTTTGGAGGAAAGGTTTGAGCTGTTTATAGATCATAAGTCACTGAAGTATTTGTTCTCTCAGAAGGAGCTGAACATGAGACAACAGTGATGGTTAGAGTTTATAGACGCTTACGATTTCGGGGTTGAGTACACACTAAGGATAGGCAACCGAGTTGCAGATGCACTTAGCAGGAAGCATCAGAATGCAGTGTTGATAATGATGGCCGAGTGGAAAGATTTAGAAGAATTAGCATATTGTAGAGTGCAATGGAGATCCGAGGCAGGGTCTAGTAGTGATACAATTGTATTTTCTTGTTCGGAAGTTCGACTAGTTTTGATCAAACGGATTGCTTCTAAGTAGATAGAGGATCCAGTGTTGGCTGAACGAATAAGTAAGCTAAAGGAAGGAACCAAGATCAATGACTTGAAAGATTTTAGTCTTGACCAAAATGGATGGTTGAGAAAGAAATGAAGAATACGTGTTCCAAGTATATGAAATATAAGAAAGGAAGTCTTAAATGAATGCCATCATTCGAAGTTCACTATACATAGGGCTGTTAATATTGTATGAGTGTCCGATGTCCGTTTATGTCCGTAACCGAAATACATCCGTCCGAGTCCGTTCGATTTTCATTTAGGACATGAGCTAGGACAACAAAATTTGTACGAGCAAAAAATTGTCCAGTCCGAATTCGTCCAAAAAATTTAAAATTCAGTATATCTGGTGGAAATTCTATTAAACAACATAAAATTTGATGTAAATAGCAATGTCCGTCAGTGTCCATTCGAATCCGTGTCCGAAAAATGTATGTACGATTCCGGCCGATTTCATTTAGGACACGAGCTAGGACAACAAAATTTGTACGAATTTAAATCTCGTCTGGTCCATGTCGGGTCCGATTTTATTTAGGATATAAACTAAACACACCTCCATCCGGTCCGATCCGTCTGATTTACACCCCTAATTATACATCCCATAGGTAACAAAATGTATCAGGATATGAAGAGGAGTTTCTTTTGGGAAGGAATGAAGCGAGATATTGGTTTATGTGTAAGGCAGTGCTTGAATTGCCAGGAGGTAAAGTCCGAACACCAAAAACCGTATGGTTTGTTTCAGCCTTTAGATGTTCCAATGTGGAAGTAGGAACCTATTTCTATGGACTTTATAGACGGGTTGCCAGGTCGAACATAGGAAATGATAATATATGGGTTATGGTGGACAAATTGACAAAGAGTGCCCATTTCATTCCAGTTAAGTCAACCGGGACGGCACATGTTTTATCAAGGTTGTTCATGAAGAATGTGGTTAGATTGCATGGAGTTCCTAGCAGCATAGTAAATGATGGAGATTCCTTATTCACTAACGAGTTTAGGAAGAGTCTGCAATAAATTTTGGGAACTAAGCTTATAATGAGTAATGCTTACCATCCACAAACAGATAGGCAAACAAAAAGAGTTAACAAGATATTGGAAGATCTATTGAGAGCTTGTGTTCTGGACTTTGAGGGATCATGGGAGGACCATCTGCATCTAGTCTAGTTTTCGTATAAAAACGGTTATCAGACTAGTATAGGGAAGGCACCATTTGAAGCTTTGTATGGAAGGCCATGCAAATCTCATGTTTGTTGATTGGAGACTGGAGATAGGTTGATTCTTGGTCCAGATTTGGTTAGAGAAGCTGTAGAAAAGATTGAGGTTATTCGAGATAGGATGAAGGAGGCTCAGTCTAGGTAGAAAATTTATGCAGTTAAGAGACGAAAATTTAGAGTTCTCAGTCGGGGACCTGGTTTTCATCAAAGTAACACCGATGAAAGGTTTACATAGATTTGAGAAGTAGGGGAAGTTATCTCCTAGGTTCATTGGACCTTTTCCTATTCTTGTGATAATCGGGAAGCTCGCGTATAGACTTGAGTTATCGAGCAATTTGGCAGTTGTCCATGATGTTTTGCATATTTCTCATCTTAAAAAGTGTATTAGAGACCCGGATACTGCTATTGCACCGACAGTGCTAGATAATTTAGTAGTAAAACTGATTTTGGCCATAATAAGGAGGCCAGTTCGCATTGTTGCGAGAGATGAGAAGAGGCTTAGAACCAAGACAATCATATTAGTCAAATTCCAGTGGAGTGACGATGATAGAGACTGTACATGGGATGTTGAAAGGAAGATTAGAGATACTTATCCTGACTTGTTTTGAAGATATGTTTACCATATTGCTTGTTTTGAGGCTTATTGTAAATTCGAGGACAAAATTTTTACGGAAGGGAGTCTGTAACTCCCCAAGTTTTTTGGTAGGATATTTAGTTAGATAAACTTAATAAAATATTGTGTTGATAAGGGGACTGAGATTTGATTTAATTAAGGTAGTCGTATCTTTTAAGAAATAAATTAAGAGAAAGGTTTAGAAATGAATTAGAGGTAGGGTATTATGGGAAAGAGGCCATTCCTATATCACCTTCCTTAGGCTGTGTATTTCATAACACACGTTCACTCTCATTTTCAAAAATTAAAAAGCTTAGCCGACCACCATTAACAACGGAAGAAGAAACGAAAATAAAATAAAAGCTTAAGGAAAGCAAATTCAAATCAAACTCATTCAAATTTAAAGCTCCTTAATCATTAAAGAAAAAGGTGAATAATGTTTACATCTCTAAAATTTTATGGTTTCGGTTTTAAGGTTAATTCTGAATGATTTTGCAAAGGTTTGCCATGTTTTTAAAAGATAAAATGATACACACACACACACACACACACACACACACACACACACACGTTGATGATTTATGTATTTTCATATAGATTTTATGACATGTTTTGAGAAGAAAACCCTATTAAATGACATCCATCAGCCTTGCGAATTTTTATGATGATTTAAAAAGTTATTTTATAGATGAACTTTGATTTTCAGAATTTTTATGGTATTGTTATGAATTTTATAAGAAAGAATAGGTTAATTTGGATTATTAAAAATTATTCACGGGAAAAATAATTATAGTTTGGGTTCAAAAATTTTATACATTGAAGAGAACATAATATTTGATTTTCTAGAGTTTTTCTAAAAAAATTCATGGTGTATTAATAGTTATATAAAATTATTTAAGGTAAGTGACTTAAATGTTTTATATAATTATAAAGGAGAAAGGGGCTTTTCAAAATTATTCAAATTTCCAAATAAGGAAAGTCGACAGCACTTTTGAATATAAAATTCTCGCAACCAATCAAATTTAGACAAACAAAACAGGTGAGGTAAAAAGAACTGTTTTAAAGTACAAATAAATAGTCTTTCTTCTATTTCAACCGTTTCAACAGAGCTTTCGCCTTCATTCCAGACCTTCCAACAAGGTCGAAAGGTATCAAACCTTTCGGCTAGTTCAAATACCAAGGCACAAGGTATCTGGCAACTGGTACGTAGTGAATTGAAAGAGGACGAAAGGTTTAGGGATGAAAGGTCATAGCTTTCGAAAGAGATGAAAGGTCTTCTTCAGCCTCTTGAGGTCCAGTTATGGAAATGGGATCAAATCTCTATGGACTTTATTGATGGCCTACCTCGTTTGAGATCGAGCCATAACAGTGTTTGGGTTATTGTGGATCGAAAGTGAATAGTTTGTTCTCACAACTTTAAACAACTGGAAATGAAATATTTTACAATTTTTCACATTTTCACAATATAATTGGTTATTTGATAAGAATTAATGAAATATGATGCTTGGAATTTCGATCTCTTATCCAAGAGATCCTATATATGGTCTCAGATATTAAAAGAGATCTTAGAGAAGATAAGCATAAATTGGAAGTACGTCTTAGATTGAAATCTCAAATTTTAATATTCATCACATTGTATTTCATGATAACTTACCATGCTAAATAACCAAAATATAAAAATATGAAAAACGACATTTCATTTGTAGTGGTTACGCCATAAAAATATGTTCAACGTACATATACATTGTTATAATATGTAATACTAATACATAAATTTTACAGCTTTTGTATATTTGACAAATTATCAATCATAGTTTGTTTTGATCTTATGACTTATTCTTTTATTTGTTGAGATTCCTTCCATTAGTAGATTTATTATTTATGGACTTTTGTTATTTACCAAATTAAAAATATTGTCATATATACTTATTGAGTGAGTAGCATTATTTTAAAAATAAGAGATAATATAATGGTTCTTATTAAATAAACGATGACAACTATAAATTGATGTATAAAGTTCATTAGTCACCATTATAAGAGAACAAACTAGGGTTCGAGTATCAAATTTGATTAATAGAAAATAAGATCCTCCACTTATTTTCAAGTTTTCATATGTTAACACCCTTCTTAACTAGCATGTTATAAATTACATGATAATTTATATTTTTGGAATTTTTTTTGTTTTTTTTTTGAAAATTAAATGTCACTTTTATCGCATGTTTCTTTGATCAAAGCTATTTTTTTTGAATTTATGTAAAAGTGTACAAATATTTGAAAATATTCGTAAAGTATTTGTAGTGCATAAATTTAAATTTTTGCAGTTTTTCTCTCAAATATTTGTAGATTTTTCTTCAAATATGCTAAAAATTACAGAGGTTTTTTAAACTTCTTTCCATAAAAGGATGATTGTTTATTTTGAAACTTAAAGAATGGTGTTTTATAAAAGTTCCCTTTTGATTATTTGATCAATGGTTTCAGAGAGTTGATAGAAAGAGAAAGATCAATAGATATCATTGTACCAATTTTATCATTCTCTCCTCATTTTATTCTTAACTTAATCAAGATTCTTGAAAAAACTATTGCTCTTGTTATCGGAGCCTTGTGCACAAGTTATTCAAAAAAATAAAGAAGAAAATTATGGGGAAATTGAACAGAAGAAATTATGATTTATGAAATGCAATGATGAAAGACTGCTTGTATCTAAATGATCTTCACAAACTATTGATAAAACAAGCATACGAATTGGAAATTCTATCGAACAAAAATGGAAAACATGTTGGGAGATAGGAGTACAGAATAATAGATCATTTGATATGAAAATAAAATCAAAATAGTAAAATTGATCGTGTAGATAGTCTGTATGAGTCTGAGGAATATTCAAGTCCAGTAGTGTGCTGTTTTCGTAAAATGATTTGCTCCTTCTAAGACGCTAAAAGTTTACGAGCGAATATTTTTCAAGATAAAATGGACCAAACTCTGCAATGTTGTGCTTGCAATTGCAGAGCAACGACGTACGCAAGGAAAAAGTATTTAGAACAACAGTGGAGGAGAGAAATATGAAGTTTTTCTGAAATAAATTTCATGCACTTCCCGAGGTCTATATATAGGCTTTGGAGGTATCCAACCGGTCCAATAGTAATGTTGGATGGAAACGTTGCACCTTTTAACCAAAAAAGCGACCACCGGTATGAAGAGACATGATGGTTTGATATGATTGTTAGTACAATTTTGAATAAAAAATGACCATTTTGAATAAAATAATCCCAAAGACGCCTCAAACGTCCATATGTTTATGCTACGTAGCACATGTTCCCATATGCTTAGTTGCACAGACACATGCACGAGCAAGTATATGGTGACCATCTTGGTTCAAGCTTCACTTGCTTATAGTAGTTATTTTAGTCACCACATTTTAGTATTTAAACTCTAGCTTGGACATTTATTCCAACATGTAGAACTTTTCATAGGTCATTTAATACATCATTCACTAATTTCCTAACCATCCCCCATGGGAATGTATATTTGCTCAATGTTCTTTATTAAATGAAACGTTATTGCTTGATTAAAGTAGCATAAAATCCTTGAACTTTCCTAGCGATCATCTATTTGACTTACTGGCGAATCAGAAGACTTAGATTTCTTTGAAATGTAAGCTTTTTGAACAAGTCCGGTCAACAGATAGAACATGATAACTTTTCTTATTTCCTTTGATTCTCTGTTTACACTTGTATTTTCCATGTACACTAACTCTTCATGAGTGCTAAGAAAATTTCGCCTAGTAATTCTCTTTGAAGTGACATTTTGCACTTACTTAGGTGATTCTTTTAGAAGTATCCCACAATAACACCACTTGTTTCTCTTCATTATTAGGTATATACATGAAAACTAAACTTACACTATTTTTCAAAGGGTTGTGCACTGGCTTATCATAGGAATGGTTTGAATGTCACAAATGCTACTAACCCGAACTTAGTTGTCCCTTTAAACGTAGATCTTGAGATCTTCGATCAACTAAGTTGGATATCTGTCGAGGAAAACTTTTGATTATTCTATGTTTGTGTTAGTAGAATACATAATAATATGCATTTTTCCACAATGACATACCCTATGTTCATGTGTTTAGAATAGACATATTTTTTAGATTCATTTATACGAAACCCAATAGATATCATTATTTCATCCAAATTTTCGTGCCATTATTTTGGTGTTCGTTTAAGCCTATAAAATGATTTATTTAATCTGCATATTATATGTTCATTTTCAAGTTTTAGGAAATCTTCAGGTTGTTTCATGTATATTTCTTCTTTTAGTTCACCATTCTAGAATGTTGTATTTACATCCAATTGATGTACTTCTAAATCTAGCATGGATGCGATTGCTATCAACATTCTAATGGATGTTATTCGTGTTATAGGAAAGTATGCGTCAAACATGTCGTGTCCTTTTTGTTTATAACCTTGAACCATAAGTCATGCTTTATACTTGTCTATTGATTCATTGGGTTTCAGTTTTCTTTTAAACATCCACTTATTATCTAATATCTTGCATTCTTGAGGGAGATCGACTAATTCCCTTGTATGATTTTTCATGATCTATTTGAACTCACAGTTAACGGCTCCTTCCAGTAAGGAGCATTGGGGAAGACAATGCTATTGTGTTTTGGAAATCCAATGCATCCCTATGAACGCGTGCTTCATTGATCCATAACATTGCCATCTTCATGAAGGTTTCGATGTGCCAGCGTCCTGATTGAACTTTCCTCCATCGCCTCCTGAAACGGGCACATACGTGGTCATGGTAATGCTTGCTTGTAACAAAAGGAATTCTCAATGTTACATACCACCAATCCCACATATTTACTACGTTATGCACCATATATTTTTTACGATGTGGGACTTAACGTTCAATCCACGCACTCTCAAATGTGAGTCACACCTAACAGATCTCCACATTGGCGAGTATTTCCTCTAACCTTTATTTGGAGCATAGTAAAGAAGCTCTGCAGTTGATCAGACTGCTTCCACTTCTTTTATGCAGTTGGTGAGTTTGCATTACCAAATATCTATCTTAAGGTGTGTACTTCTGCTAAAGCCATCTTGGAGCATCAACAATGCAGGAGAGCAGGCTGTGTATCTAGCAATGAGGTCAGGCTGCTTACATATCTTCAAGCCTCAAGGAGTTTTTGCTTCGGTCACTCTCGCATCATATGATGGTCCATCGAACCATCGGCTTTGATACCATGTTGTATTTCGGCACTCCAATGCGTCCACATGAACGCACGCTTCATTGATCCATAACGGCGTCATCTTAATGAGGCTTCCGATATGCTAATGTTCTGATTGAACATCACTCCATGGCCTTCCAAAACAGGCACACACGTGGTCATGGTAACCTTGGCCTGTAACAAAAAGAATTTCCAATGTCACGTGCCACCAATCCCACATATGTATCATGTTATGCGCCATATTTCTTATGATGATGGACTTAACGTTCAACCCACACACTCTCAAATGCGAGCCACACCTAACAATTACTTTTTTGTATGTTAGAGGCTCGTTTCCTAACATAAAAGTGTAGAAGCATGGTCCAAAGGTTTTTAAAATCCTTTGCCTTTGCTTCTCCTAGGTTCCTCAAATTGTTGCTTATCATTATCTTGTTGACTGTAGTCAACAGTTTTTCTTCATTACCCTCGTGCGGATCATATCTATTTATTTCTCTCTGTCTCTTTTAAGGATTGTGTCAAGAAACTGTTTTGGAGGGTATGTATGTTTGAAAAATGTAGCATATCTCAACTCAATATGGTATTTATGCAAGTGTCATTAATTTCAGATTTGTGCACCAGGAACCGATAAGCAGCACTATTTTGTGCATATATTATAAATACACAGTTAACTGTTTTTATTCCAATTTTGACCTTCTTTGGTTTGAAACCTCTACTTTGGCAAGTCATCACCACACTTTTAACTATTTATATGATGGCTGCCTATTCTTCCAATGTTTATATGAAGATTTAGATGTCTTCTTATGAAGCATCTAATTCAATATGCGACTTGTAGATAGTATTGCTTCGCCCTAGAAGTTATCTGGTAGACTAGAGCTAATTACTAAGGCATTCATCATTTTCTTAAGGGTTCTTTTTTTAATTCGAAGATGTTGTTAAACTGAGCTAAATATGTAGCCATAGTTTTGTATATAATACCATGTTGGACACATAATTTCTCAAAAGGAAATTCATATCCTTCTTCTCTATTGCTCCTTAAGGCTTTAGTTTTCTTATTAAATTGCCTCGTCCTTGGTTCTAAGGAGGTACATTAATAGCTCCTTGTACAATCATTAGTAAATGTGATGAAATACTTCTTTTCTCCTTTAGTTTGGCACCTTTTTAAGTCACATATATTTTATGTGTATTAAGCCTAGAGGTACAATGTCTCTTTCAACCTGATGAAATGAAGATCTTGTCAATTTTGCTTTAGCCTAAATTTGACGTTTATAACCAGAATCTATTTTACACTTTGGTATAAAATCTAACATAATCAATTTTCTTAATGATAAAAGTTTAAGTGGCCTAATCTTGCATGCCAAATGGTAGAAGTTTCAACAATATAAGCATAAGATTTGATTTTATTATCAATAGTTTAAGGTACAATAGGTATTGAGTTTACCTTAAATAAATCATCACTCATATAACCCTTTCCCACATATACTTTATTCTTTGACAACACAAATTTATCTGACATAAAGATTTGTTTGGAGCCATCATTGTTGAGTAAAGATCTAGAAATCAAGTTTTTATAGATATCTAAAACATGGTGAACATTACGTAAAGTGAGTTCTTTTTCAGAGGTCATCTTCAGTATGATCTTATCTTTGCCTTCGATTTTTGATGAAAATGAATTTCCCATAAATGACTGTTGTTTTTAAGTGGCAGGTTTGTAGTTTGAAAACATTACTTATTAGAAAAGTGTCGAGTGGCTCTTGTGTTTACAAACCATTCTTTGGATTCCAATTAGGTTACATTCGAGACTACTGTATTTAGATTCACTACGGAAACATCATCCGAGAATTTATCAACTTCAATCATATTCTCTTCATACTTTTTTTCATTAGCCCGTGACTTTTAGCTGCTTTGTGCTCCTTTCCATAATTATTGCATTTCCTTTGCAGTTATTCGGTTTCTTAGGAGTGTGCTCTCGTTTCCTTTTGTTGGACTTTTCCGTATTGACAACATTAGCCTTGGCTATCATATTATTTTAGTCATTTTCTTGGATTTTCTATTACCTTCCTCAATTCTTAAGAAAACCACTGGTTCTTCCATAGTCATCTTCTTGTGTTTGTGCTTTAGATAATTTTTGAAGTATTTCCAAGCTAGATAAAGTTTCTCGATTGCAGCAGCTAGCTGAAAGGATTCGCTTAGAGTCATTTCCTTATCATGTATTTCATGGATGATTGCTTACAGTTCTTGAATCTGATTGATCGCAGCCTTTGAGTCAACCAATTTGAAGTCAATGAATTTTTCAACAATGAACTTATTCGTGTCTACATCTTCGATTTTGTATTTTTTTCTAGAGACAACCAAAGTTCTTTGGAGGTCTTCATAGTATAATTTACATTGTACTTTCTATTGTCCAGTCCATTGAGAATGTAATTCTGCATTGAAACTTAAGTTCTTCCATGCATGGATGGCTTCAACCAGAGTTCTATCGGTCTTTAATTACCCTACAATATGAACAACTTCTATTAAGAACTTTGTCGGTCATAACGTGGTTAAGTAGAATAGAACCTTTTATTGTTAGCGATTGAAGTATATTCCATTGAATTTTTCTGGTAATTCTCTACGAGACAATAAAATATAGGACCTATTGTTCCATGTTGAATGTTTGTCACAGTTTGTGTTGGTGTGGAGTAGTTGTTGTCCTAAGACATTGTCGTACATCTGCTGAAAAAACATATAGATTATTGGGAAGTAGGAGTATAGAATAATAGTTTGTTTGATAAGAACATAACATCAAAATAGGAAAAATGACTATGTAGATAGTCCGTAGGAGTCTGAGGAATGTCCGAGTTTAGTAGAATAATATATCCTTGAAATGATATTTCTCCCTCTACAACGTTGAAATTTTACAAGCAAATGTTTCTAAGATGAAATGGACCAAACTCGACAATGTAGCGCTTGCAATTGCAAAGCAACGACGAACGCAAGAGAAACAGTATTAAGAAGAGCAGTGGAAGAGAGGATTGTGTAATGCACTGAATTTTTGAAGTAAATTTCATACATATCCCGAGGCCTATGCATATGCTTTGGCGGCGTCCATTCGGTCCAATAGTGATATTGGTTTGAAAGGTTACGGCCCCAAAGACGCGACCATTATGAAGGAAACTAATTCTAATAACTCTTTGGGAGTCAATACCTCAAACGGAATTGCTAATTCTTCTAAGTCTTGGGACGAATGTCAATAGCCTAACTACCTCGATATCAAGAAGTCTTCCAAGTCTTATTCACAACCTCTCACTAATGAGATTCTAACTCGAATTCCGCCCAATAGTCTTTCACCCCAGTGCCCTGGGGAAACTCATCTTAATACCAATGCTTGCAAAGTGGGTGTTAAATTTAGGTGATTTAAATATTTTTCAAAGAAGAAAAGAATCTACCTAATTGATCTTATCAATAAATTAGGTTATAGATGGAAAGAAAAAGAGGAAAGTTATGTGCGATTGCTTTTGAAGAAAGGAAACTGATTAATTAGATGAAAGATTTATTATATGAAGATAGAAAAGTTATATATTGGAATTCAATCAATTGAGCTAAATTATGAAAATCAAGATCATTATTATCCATTTACGTAGAAATCAAATCATGAATACTTAGAAAGTTTTCCAGACAATTAGGCAATTAATTTTCTTAATCTCCAAGTAATTCTTCATTCTCAAGCTAATTTAAATGAAGGAATTTTATTTTCATATGAGTGTGTGAGAGAGCATCCACCATTATGCTCTTCTTCATTAAACCCAAATCTATGTAGACAAATCAAATTAGGGGTTTTGAGTGCAAACAAGCCTTTGGAGAAATTGATTATCCGATTTGTAATTATAGGTTGGTCTCTCCACTTTACTATCTATAGTTTTGTATTCTGTCTCTTCTGTACTCTCTTTCTTTGGTAAAATAAAGAATGGTTGTTGGGTCCGTGGACGTAGGCAATTTAGTCGAACCACGTTAAATTATTGTGTTCCCCACTCTTCTACTTTTTCTTTGTTTGGTTGTTATTTTTCATTGAATTGGTGGTTGATAATTAATCGATAAGTTGGATCCTTCTATGTCTTAGTATTCTGCTGCAGTTTTGGAGTTAGTGCAAATTAATTAAAATTTTGCACAACAAATTGGTATCAAAGCCAGCTGTTTTGTTCTAAATTAGTTATCAATGGCAAATTATTTTAGTAGTGGTATGAAAAATTATGGCATCACCAAATTTATTAGAAAAGAAGTTTTTGGGACATGAAAGGTGAAGACTAATGACATTGTTCTTCAGCAACAACTTTATTCGTTTATAGGAAGAGATAAAAGTTAGAAGCACCTTGAAGGTAGAAGAGATATGCATAGGTCCCATTTCAAGGGTCTTAGAAGGGGTGCTTGCTATTATTGTAAGAAGAATTGGCATTTCATACTAGATTGTCCAGCTCTTGAAAAGAAAAGAGTGAAGAAGGAGAAAGCTTGAGTTACGGCAGTAGTTAGATCAGATGCAGATTGAAGCGATAGTGATACATCACTATTTTCAGCCAATATTTCACCTTTAGAGAGTACACTTTGAGTGATTGATTCTAGAGCCTCTTATCATATAATGCCAGATATGAGCTATTTTGCCAATTATAAGAAGATTGATGGCGAAGCAGTTCATATATGGAATGACACATCTTTTCATGTTGTGGGCATCGGAAGTGAGAGGTTTACGATGCATGATGGTGTTATTAGGACTATCACGGATGTTAGACATGTTTCATTGCTGTGTAGAAGTTTGTTGTCAATTGGAGCTTTGAGTAGACTTGGTATGAGGATAATAACAGATGTAGAGAATTTGAGAGTGGTGAAGGGTTCCTTTGTAGTGATGAAAGAGGTGGAGTTGATGTTATATATGTTCTTAATGGAGAGACAGTCTTAGGAGAGTCAGTAATTTCTATTGCTTCTAGTGTTTCAGATACTATTCAGTTATGACATCTTCATTTAGGTCATGATGATAAGGAGAGTCTTGAAGTATTAAAGAAGCGAGGGTTGCTTGATGGTATTTGTCAGTCGAAGCCTAACTCTTATGGAGATTGTTCTCTTGGAAAGAAGAAGCATGTCACATTTAATGTTTAGAGACCTAGAGCTACAGAGTTTCTAGAGAATATTCATTCTTTTGTGCAGGGACGTAAATATTTTGGTGGAGTCAGTTACTTCGTCTTATTTGTGAATGATTTCTCATGTAAGTTCTGGGTCTATTTTCTAAAGGCCAAAGAAGAAGTATTTGCCCAGTTTTGTAAGTGAAAGACCTTGGTAGAAGAGCAGTCGAGGAAGCATTTGAAGGTTCTTAAAGTTGAAAATTGTAATACCACATATTTTCATATAACATTATTTAGGATATTTAATTAGCCAAATTAAACAAAATAATATGGATATTAATAAGTTGATAATTGATTAGCTAAGGATAGCCGTGCTATGTTAGTGTACAAATGAAAATGAAATAATCTAAGTTAATGTGTTAGGATATGAAATGGGTAATATGGAAAATAGGTGGATCTTATACCTAAAACCCTTGGGAAAGAGAACTCACGTTCGTTATCATTTTTATCAAACTAAAAATACTAAGGCCGACCACCATTCTCAAGAGAAAGATTAAAGCTAAGATTCAAGAGAAGGAGCAAGAAGATCATCTTAGAGTGGTGCTTGAGATGTTAAAGGAGCATCAGTTAAAGGCTAAGTTTTTGAAGTGTCATTTGTGGAAGAAGGAAGCGAAGTTCTTTGGTATGTCGTCTTAGAGAAAGGGTTGTCTGTAGATCCAACTAAGATTGAGGCGGTGAATAATTTGAAGAGAACCGAGATGGTGACCGAGATTAAGAGCTTTCTTGGATTGGCAAAATATTATCGAAGGTTTATAAAGGGTTTTTCGCGATAGCTGCACCAATGACTAAGCTTGCGCGAAAAGTTGTGAATTTTGTATGGACTGATATGTGGAGAAAGCATTCTAGAGCTTAAAACACATATTGCTTCATGCACCGGTGTTGGTGGTTCCAGATGGGAATTAGGATTTGGTTGTTTGTACTGATGCATGTGGAACTGGATTGGGAGCTGTGTTAATGCAAAAAGGTAATGCGATTGCTTATGCTTCTAGACAGCTCAGACCATATGAAGTTAGGTATCCAACACATGATTTGAATTTAGCTGTCGTTATATTTGCTTTAAAGGTATGGAGGCATTATCTTTTGGGAGAGCGATTTGTGTTTATACGGATCATAAGTCGTTGAAGTACTTATTATCTCAAAAGGAGCTGAACATGAGACAACATAGGTGGTTAGAATTTATTGCTACTTATGACTTTGGAACTAAGTATACCCGGAAAAGGAAATAAGGTAGCGGATGCACTTAGCAGGAAATATCAGAATGTAGTATTGGCTATGATCGCTGAGTGGAAAGATTTGGAAGTTGTCAGCTTGTAGTGTGCAATTTAGATCCAAGGTAGGTTCTAGTGTAGGTGGTACTGTATTGTCTTATTTAGAAGTTAGCTCGGTAATGATTGAGAAGATAGCTTCTAAGCAGGAGAAGGATCCAATTTTGCATGAACAGATCAGAAGGCTAAGGGAAGGAATGGTGAGCGATGACTTAAAGAATTCAATCTTGACCAGAAAGGGTGGTTGAGAAAGAAATGAAGGTTGTGTGTTCCGAATGTAGTAGACATGAGGAAAGAAGTTTTGGATGAGTGCCATCATTCGAAGTTCACTATCCATCCAAGAGGAACGAAGATATATCAGGATATGAGGAGAGGTTTCTTCTAGGAAGGTATGAAATGGGATATTGGTGTATGTGTTAAGCAGTGCTTGAATTGCCAACAGGAAAAGGTTGGACACCAGAAGCCTAATGGATTGCTTAAACCGTTAGAAGTTCCGTTGTGAAAATGGGATTCTGTCTCAATGGATTTTATTGATGGGTTATCAAGGTCGTAGAGGAAATGAAAGTATATAGGTTATAGTGGATAGACTTGTTGAATATGCGCTTATATGATTTTTGTTTGATGATAATAAACATATATACATTCGTTTAAATGTATTTGTTAATGTACTATTTTATTTTTCATAGATTAAATAAATATTTGCTGAATAAAATTAAATACACAGAATTTGAATTCAAACAGAAATTTTATTCAAACAAATATTTATTAAATTTTTGAATAGTACAAATTCAAGCTCTCACTATACATATACAATTTTGTTTACAATACATCACAATTTCATATTTACATAAATTCCTCACTACATATCACTCACACGTGTAGTTCATCTTCAACTTCATTCCAGTTAGAATCCAGCATCTGAGCAATCTGCAAAAATATTCACTAACGCAGTAAAATTGAGAAAGAAATATTTTTGCAATATAAAATAAAATGTGAATTTTGAAAATATTATTTGCCTCAGTTATTTGGGTTGTTCGTCATCATTTATATTTGAATTCATCACACACGAACAATATGAAATGCACAGTGTATCACAGTACATGCCACAAGGCCGTGCACACCGATATACACTTGATAATGTTACAGGGACAGGTGAGCACAAGGTCAAACCCAAATAAAAAGACGGGTTCAACTCAGGTGAAAAATCAAATGAAATGGTCAAGATACATAATTCATAGAGTCAACTAAAATTCAAATGTACAAATACACACAACAAGTGGTGCTGCATATACATGTATAGTGAAGTACAACATCATCAACTACAACTCTGATGCAAAAATCAAAACTGACCGAAAATTGATCAAAGCGACAGTATGAATGGACAAGTGATACCAGTAGAATAAACAACAGTAGACAACAAGACTCAAGTATGCTCCAGTCCAAATGCATCAGGTTGGAATATTTCAGAGCCAAGTACAACACATAACCAGAGTTGTACAAGTTCGACATGGCATGGTACAATGCAAATACAACAAGATCCGAGGATGTTCACAAATGCAACTCACTAACCAGATGCAAACTCAAAATGGAAGTGAGACACCAAACCAGTTCAGTACAAACTAATGCACTAAGCAACTGAAACAAGCCAGAAGTTCAAATCAGTGCACAACAAAATGATGCAGCAACCCATATATACAGTGAACAGAGCAGTCATGCACGCATCAGGTCGAGCACTAAGGAATGCAACACTGCTTCACACACATGTACCAGTGAAACATAACAGTACAAAACCAAATGAACAAACAAATGCCAAAGCTCAGTGAAACCCAAGAAAGTGCACATCCATACCAACACGAATGTAGTAACAACCACCGAGCTAAATGCAATTCAAGTAAAGATACCAACTACACAAAAGTTCAAGTGAATCGAGTTCAGGTCAGACCAACCAGAATGGATGAAAAGACCAGTGATGCAATGCATATATCATAATTATCGACCAGGCCACAATAATGAAGACTACAGCAAAATCCAGTGCCAACATGAACAGAGACCAATAGTGCGCAACAATAACTTTGCATCAGTGTACAAAGAAGATAATGGCAACTACACAAAGCAACCAGACTGTGATGCAAGCAATGATCAGAACACAAAGACAATGAGCTACATGATGATCAAAGTCACTCAAGTCAATAGTATCAATGCTCAAGTGAATTTCGGATTAAACCAACCAGAAAAGATGGCCAGAGACGAAGCTCACAGGGGCCAGAAAATCAAAGCCATAATTCACAGTGAAGTTGAAAGCAATAAACAAGCTATAGTCGAACTCAAGAAGCATACAGAAGTCAACAAGGAAATTCACGAAAACAATAATTGACCGAGATCAAAATGTTAAACAAACTCGAAGTCAAGTGATAAAATTCATGTTTAAAAAGTCAAGTACCAAAGTCCAGGTGTAATGAAGTTGATGCCAGAGAAATCGAATTCGTGAATGTATACTGTATAAAAATTCAAGTGCGTATCTTTGAAATAGTCAAAGCAAATCAAAAGAGGAAGGATTGTTGCCGTAGGAATCGAGAAAAATCAAACGCTTCACTAATTTTTGCTCTTAATTTTTTTTTTGAGTCGGTACTTTTCGAATCAATTCTTGGTAAATCACCACCTAGGATTTAGGTTGTGTCAGATTGTCTAGTTAGGATTAGTTCAGTAAGCAGGATTTGCGAGTTTGCAAAACTCTATAGGCGGTAGCAGGGTTTGCGAGTCTGTTAGAGTGTTTGTAAGCGGGAGACTGTTTAATTCTAATAGAAATCTGGGAATGCGGCAGTAGGCAGGGGTTGCCGAAGCTGGGTAAATTTTGTGTGTGATTTACTTTTCAGCATATTTACTTTTCTGCAGTTTGTTTTTGCGTTTAATTCGAGAAAATTTGCTATAACCCTATTCACCCCCCTCTAGGGTTAATCTAGATCCTACAAGTGGTATCAGAGCATGGTATTTTTCTTTAACTCTAGAGTCATGAATCTACCAAATAATGCTGTTTCTGAGGGGCAATCTATTGCTGGGCCACCCATGTTTAATGGGAAGATTATGCTTATTGGAAAGTTAGGATGGGTATTTATCTTAGTTCTGTTGATTATGATGTTTGAGGCATTATTGAAACTGGCTATAAATCTCCCACTATAACGGTTGGTGATACTGAGATTCCTAAACCTAAGGATAGGTGGGATGCTAACGACAAGAAATTAAAAACTACAAATGCTAAAGCCATGAATGCTTTGATCTGTGCTCTTGATAAGAATGAATTTAATAGAATTTCTCATTGTAAAACTGCACAGGAAATATAGCATACCTTGGAGGTGACGCATGAAGGAACTTCTCAAGTCAAGGAATCTCGTCTAGCCCTATTCAGCAATGAATACGAGAACTTTGTGATGGACAAAGGCGAGAGCATAAAGGACATGTTTGGACGCTTTTCAACTTTGGTGTACAATGCTAGAGCGCTTGGGAAGGTACTCACTGAGATAGAGCTCGTGAGGAAGGTGCTACGAGTCTTACCGATGAGCTTTGAGGCAAAAGTCACGGCAATACAAGAATCGAAAGATCTGAGTAAACTAAGCATGGAGGAGTGATCGGCAACTTGATGATATATGAGCTTGAGCTAAAAGAAAAGGAGGAACGCAACAACTCCGAATCAAAGAAGAAGACGATTGCCTTAAATAGCAAAGAAGAAAGCGATGAAGATGAAGAAGATCCAATTGAAGAGCTTACAATGGCTGTCAATAATCTTAGAAAATGGTTGAGATTCAGGCCACGCAAGAAGAAAACAAGTGGTAATAGATCAAAAGATTCTGACCATTCCGATAATGAATTGACGTGCTTTAACTGCAAGAAGCCTGACCACTTCAAACAAAAATGCCCACTTCTCATAAACAACAAAGGAAAGAAAAAGAAGAAGAAGGCCTTTGCAGCGACTTGGGATGATGAAGAAGGAGAGGAAGTTTCGAATAATAGCTCAGAGGAGGCTAACTTGTGTCTTATCGCAAAATCAGATTCAGAAGCAAGCTCAGAGGAATCTAGTGAGGTAGGTGACTATTCTTATAAAGAACTTGTTTTGATGTGTAGTGATCTTACTAAAACAATTGATACTCTTGAATCTAAAATTGAAAAACTGAAATCTGATAGGAGAGAACTTGTCCATGAAAATTCTAGGTTGGAATCTGAACTTGAAAATATTCAAAATCTAGACTGTAAAAAATGTAAAATTTTAGATTCAGAATTATCAAGACTTAAGAATAGCTTGGAGAATCTTCAAAAAGAAAACTTGAGTCTTAAGGAAACCATTGACACTAGGAAAAAGGATTTTATAAATAGATGCACCTCACTTGTAACTGTAAACATAACACTAAAAACCAAAGTCCAAAATCTTGAGAAATCTCTGAATAACTTTTCAAGAGGAGAAAAATCATTCAACATGTTATTGGGAGATCAAATTTTTGCTAACAACAGAAAAGGACTAGGCTTTGGGAAAACACAAGCTGATGATAATGCAAAAGGTAAGAGTGTCTTTGCTAGATGTGAAATAATTGGACATCGTGTTGAAAATTGTATTCATAGGAACAAGAACACAAAATTTATACAAGTTTGGGCTCCTAACAATTCTACAAACAAATTTCATGTCTATTGGAACAAGAATGAAAGGACAAAACAAATCTGGGTACCGAAAGGAACATATATAAATAGTTTTGGGTCTCCTCAAAATTATCTTTCAAAATATTCTGCCACTAACAATCATGGACCTATAAAAACAGATAGGTCACAAAAATCTTTCATCGTGTAGGTATGGTGGCAGGCTAAGGAACAACAACAGTGTTCTCTGGATTTTGGTTGTTCCAGAAACACAACGGGCAACAAAGCAAAGTTCCTTAGCCTAGTACAAAGGTGATAGAATAACAATGGGCAACCACGAAAAATTATCGTAAAGGTAAAACAGGTGAAGGTATATTTATTTGATCGATATATTAAATGTGATAATCTGCTCCGTAGCCTGAATTAAAATCAGACAATATTGAGATGGTGAAGAGATGATGATTTTAATTCTGACTTGTTCAACATAGTTGGCCAATTATATTTATGCCAAAAACACTATTCTTTGAATTACTTCATACATATACGTTTGGATTAAACATAGTGTTTTGTTGGCTGATAATACATTAGGTTATAATACGGCTAACTCTATATTCACAGTTTCTGATTATTTACACGGCTTCAATTCAAATTCAATGAATGTCATTTAAATTGTTGTTAAAATTGAGTTCGAAATTTTTGATGCACACTTCATGGTTTGGTCGATCAAATTCAATTAATGATAATTTTAAAGTGAAAAAGAAATTCAGATGCAGATTAAACTGGTAATCTAGTTGATAGAAAAATTACTAGTTGAGCGTGATTTTTGAGACATTTAGTAACTGCATCGTTTTTCAAAGAAAATATCTGCATATTTTTCATTTCAAATAATTTTTAAATAGCAGAAAATTTTCTCATATAACCCCCTCGAGAAAATCATTTTTAATCATATTTTCAGATTAGTCATTGTGAAAAATTGATTTCATAATTATTTTTGAATTTGATTTAAATAAAAATTTTAACTAGTCTAACTCCCTAATAATTATCGAAAAGATAAATAGTGATTGAAAAAAAGTGATGAGTGTTGATATTTTTCATACATTACTCAAGATAGTATATTTTAGAAAAATTTCTTTAGAAATTCAAACAAGAGTTATAAAACTTTTTGTTGGGTAAAGATTCCATAACCATTTTTATGTCTATCATCTTTCTATCAACCATCGCTCATTAAAAATTCAATATAGTTTGTCGATATGTGGTACTTTAAACAGGAATCATTCGATTTTCATTTTATAAAACAAAATAAAATCCAAAGTATTCACTCTCATTTAAAAGTCCTCACGGTTATGCATGAGTGAATTACTTGGAATTTGTTATGTGCTTCCATGCTCATTTAAAAGTCCTTACGGTTATGCATGTATGGAACGCATATCAAAATTGATTTATTAAATAAACAAGTTGATTCTAATCCCATTTAAAAGTCCTCACGTGTATGCGTTATTAGAAGATACTTAAATTCATTTTTAAAATTAAATTGGAATACTACTAATCTCATTTAAAAGTCCTAACGGTTATGCATGATTAGTAGATATTCAAATTCCTGATATAAGTGTACCACAAACAGATACAACTGTATGGTTTTATATGATGACATCATTTCCATTAGTTCTAAAAGTGGAATATGCGCCTAACGAGGGTAGTTATGATTTTTGTTTGATTTTTTTATTTTGAAATTTAATATTTATATTCAATTGAGTTTTAATGTTGAATTAATATCGATCACTTTATCTCTATTTTCTCTAACACTATTATTCTTTTGCTGATAACAAAAGGGGGAGAGAAAAGTTAAGATTTTGTCAAATAAATCAAGCAAAGGTCAAATAATTTTCTATTTGCATGTAGGCTCATTTGCATATTTTTATTTGTATGCATATATGTAGGGGGAGCTTTGTGTAGAGAGGAAGCATTTAAATAAGGGGAGCAATTAGAGCATATGAATGATCAAATACATTTAACATATTCAAAATCTTAAATATATGTTTGTTATCATCAAAAGGGGGAGATTGTTGAATATGCGCTTATATGATTTTTGTTTGATGATAATAAACATATATACATTCGTTTAAATGTATTTGTTAATGTACTATTTTATTTTTCATAGATTAAATAAATATTTGCTGAATAAAATTAAATACACAGAATTTGAATTCAAACAGAAATTTTATTCAAACAAATATTTATTACATTTTTGAATAGTACAAATTCAAGCTCTCACTATACATATACAATTTTGTTTACAATACATCACAATTTCATATTTACATAAATTCCTCACTACATATCACTCACACTCGTAGTTCATCTTCAACTTCATTCCAATTAGAATCCAACATCTGAGCAATCTGCAAAATTATACACTAACGCAGTAAAATTGAAAAAGAAATATTTTTGCAATATAAAATAAAATGTGAATTTTGAAAATATTATTTGCCTCAGTTATTTGGGTTGTTCGTCATCATTTATATTTGAATTCATCACATACGAACAATGTGACATGCACAGTGTATCACTGTACATGCCACATGGTCGTGTACACCGATATACACTTGATAATGTTATAGGGACAGGTGAGCACAAGGTCAAACTCAAATTAAAAGACGGGTTCCACTCAGGTGAAAAATCAAATGAAATGGTCAAGATACATAATTCTTAGGGTCAACCAAAATTCAGATGTACAAATACACACAACAAGTGGTGCTGCATATACATGTATAGTGAAGTACAACATCATCAACTACAACTCTGATGCAAAACTCAAACCTGACCGAAAACTGATCAAAGCGACAATATGAATGGACAAGTGATACCAGTAGAATGAACAATAGTAGACAACAAGACTCAAGTATGCTCAAGTCCAAATGCATCAGGTTGGAATATTTCAGAGCCAAGTACAAAGCATAACCAGAGTTGTACAAGTTTGACACAGCATGGTACAATGCAAATACAACAAGACCCGACGATATTCACAAATGCAACTCACTAACCAGATGCAAACTCAAAATGGAAGTGAGACACCAAACCAATTCAGTACAAACTAATGCACTAAGCAACTGAAATAAGCCAGAAGTTCAAATCAGTGCACAACAAAATGATGCAGCAACCCATATATACAATGAACAGAGCAGTCATGCACGCATCAGGTCGAGCACTAAGGAATGCAACAACGCTTCACACACATGTTCCAGTGAAACATAACAGTACAAAACCAAATGAACAAACAAATGCCAAAGCTCAGTGAAACCCAAGAAAGTGCACATCCATACCAACATGAATGCAGTAACAACCACCGAGCTAAATGCAATTCAAGTAAAGATACCAACTACACAAAAGTTCAAGTGAATCGAGTTCAGGTCAGACCAACCAGAATGGATACAAAGACCAGTGATGCAATGCATATATCATAATTATCGACCAGGCCACAATAATGAAGACTACAGCAAAATCCAGTGCCAACATGAACAGAGACCAGTAGTG
Organism: Allium cepa; assembly: GCA_030765085.1. NCBI lineage: Eukaryota > Viridiplantae > Streptophyta > Magnoliopsida > Asparagales > Amaryllidaceae > Allium > Allium cepa. The sequence goes on from CM060929.1 coordinate 881,386,555, forward strand.
CGCAACAATAACCTTGCATCAGTGTACAAAGAAGATAGTGGCAACTACACAAAGCAACCAGACTGTGATGCAAGCAATGATCAGAACACAAAGACAATGAGCTACATGATGATCAAAGTCACTCAAGTCAACAGTATCAATGCTCAAGTGAATTTCGGATTAAACCAACCAGAAAAGATGGCCAGAGACGAAGCTCACAGGGGCCAGAAAATCAAAGCCATAATTCACAGTGAAGTCGAAAGCAATAAACAAGCTATAGTCGAACTCATGGAAGCATACAGAAGTCAACAAGGAAATTCACGAAAACAATAATTGACCGAGATCAAATTGTTAAACAAACTCGAAGTCAAGTGATAAAATTCATGTTTAAAAAGTCAAGTGCCAAAGTCCAGGTGTAATGAAGTTGATGCCAGAGAAATCGAATTCGCGAATGTATACTGTATAAAAATTCAAGTGCGTATCTTTGAAATAGTCAAAGAAAATCAAAAGAGGAAAGATTGTTGCCATAGGACTCAAGAAAAATCAAACGCTGCAAAATCAAAGCCGTGCACATCAAGTCGTAAAGATATCAGGAAAGCAAGAATTAGGAAAGTGTCGAATTGATATAAATTCAAATCCAAATATTCATCATTGACGTGTGCATAGAAATAGAAATCAAGCTATCAATCGGAAAATCAACAACATACCAGAGATCGAAAATTCCAATAGCCCAAATCTCGAAAACCCCAGGTGCAAGCGAAGAGAAGAACGCAAGCATCTGATTTTCTCTCAAGATCAACATAGGAATTGAAGGCAACTCAGAGATCCAATCGAATCGTGGTTGAGACAAAGTCGCCATTTTTTTCAGAACCCTAAAATTGCATCAGAAAACAAAAGAGGGAAGTGGCCGTGCTTTGTTTATTTTTGGGCCGGGTTGTTTTGCTTAAGGGAAAAATGTGTACTCAAGCTTTCACTAATTTTTGCTCTTAATTCTTTTTTTAAGTCTGTAATTTTCGAATCAATTCTTGGTTAATCACCACCTAGGAATTAGGTTGTGCCAGATTGTCTAGTTAGGATTAGTTTAGTAAGCAGGATTTGCGAGTTTGCAAAACTCTATAGGCGGTAGCAGGGTTTGCGAGTCTGTTAGAGTGTTTGTAAGCGGGAGACTGTTTAATTCTAATAGAAATCTGGGAATGCGGCAGTAGGCAGGGGTTGCCGAAGCTGGGTAAATTTTGTGTGTGATTTACTTTTCAGCATATTTACTTTTCTACAGTTTGTTTTTGCGTTTAATTCGAGAAAATTTGCTATAATCCTATTCACCCCCCCCTCCCGCTCTAGGGTTAATCTAGATCCTACAAGACTAACTAAGAGTGCTCATTTCATTCCAGTAAAGTCAATCAGGACGACACCTATTTTGAGGAAGTTATTTATGAAAAATGTGGGTAGACTGCACGGAATTCCTATTAGCATTGTTAGTGATAGAGATTCATTGTTTACTAGTGAGTTCTGGAAGAGTATACATGAAGCATTAGAAACCAAGCTCAATATGAGTACCGCTTACTATCCATAGACTGATGGGAAAACGGAAAGAGTTAATAAGATCTTGAAGGATTTGTTAAGTGCTTGTGTATTGGATTTTGAGGGATCATGGGAAGACCATTTCCATTTAGTTGAGTTCTCATATAATAATAGCTATCATACTAGTATTGGAATGACACCGTTTGAACCTTTGTATAGAAGGCCATGCAAATCTCCCGTATGTTGGTTAGAGATCGATGATAGATTGTTTTTGGTCCGAATTTTGTGAAAGAAGTTGTAGAGGGGATTGAGTTGATTCGAACTAGGATGAAGGAAACTTAGTCTAGGCAGAAAAGTTATGCTGATGGAAGAAGGAAGGACTTAGAATTTTTTGTTGGAGACTATGTGTTTATTAAGGCTTCACCGATGAAGGGTGTGATTAGATTCGGGAAGTAAGAAAAGTTAGCACCCAGATTCGTTGGACCATTCCGTATTGTTGAAAGGATTAGGAAAATCGCTTATAGAGTAGAGCTACCGAGCAGTTTGGCTAGAGTCTGTGATGTATTCCATATCTCTCACCGTAGAAAATGTATTAGAGACCTAGAGAATAATATAACACCTACAATATTAAAGGATTTAGTAGTAGAATCGGATTGATTATAGTTAGAAAGCCAATTCAGATTGTGGCTAGTGATGGGAAGAAGTTGAGAAATAAGTAGTCAAATTAGTAAAGGTCTAGTGGAATGATGATGCTAGAGACTGTACTAAGAAGACGAAGAGCAGGATTAGAGACCCTTACCTTGAGTTGTTTGATGGTATGTTCTATCTTTGATTGTTTTTTGTATACCTTATCGTAATTTTGAGGACGAAATTCTTTAAGGTGGGGAGTCTGTAATGCCCCATATTTTTATGTAACGTTATTAAATATATAAACCCCTTACATACATGACAATTATCTCTCATTTAAAAAAGCTGTGGAAGCTTAAAGGCGAAGTCGCCATCAAATCTGATGGAACTTTGTGTATTGGATTTCTGTCTTGTGCTGAGGACAGAAGAAGAATAGTAGAGGCCGATTCAATCTTTCTTCGAAACAAAATTTTCATAATAAAGGAATGGGATCCATACATTGGAAATAGCTGCAGTACTATCAAATCAGTTCCTGTGTGGTTAAAGTTATCAAATATACCTCTCTATGCATGGTCTCATTTAGGCATAAACTGGTTGGCATCTAGAATTGGAAGATTGCTTTGTTTGGATACATCAACTGATAAAGTGGAGCGCATAGGTTATGCCAAGTGTTTAGTTGACGTCACTCCAAATCAAGTTTTGGTTGACGAGTTTCCAGTTAAACGTATTGATGGGTCAACTCAGATGATAAAGGTTATTATCTTTGGAAACCAGAAATTTGTACTAGTTGTAAAGTTTTTGGGCATTTGGCGAATGATTTCATGAAAGTGGGAGAGTGTAATGTGAGAGGAGAGAAAGAAATAAAATTGAAAAACAAAGTGAATGAAGATTTTGAAACAGAGCAGAATTTCGGAAAGCAGACTAATAAGAACAAGCAGATTTGGAAGAGAGTTGCAAACAAGAAACAAAGAGATAAGATTGAAATTATAAATGAGAGGCAAGTTAAGGATGATAATTTAGTTTATGATGTTGAATCTACTGATAATAGTTTTGAACGTGATAATGACACCAAGGCAAAAAACAAGGATGGAAGTGAAAATGAGGTGCAGGTGGTAGAAAATGAAAGTGGTCCTGAACATGTTACATTACTGACGAGCAACATTTTTGATGTGTTAAAAGATATGGAGAATCAGGATGACTGTGTTGTTATGACAACTTCAGGGGATGAAAATGTTGATTTAATGGCAACTTCAGTCCTTTTGCATGTTGGTAGCTCACAAATTATGGATGATGGGCAAGCTTCTCACAAACAACCAGATGTTTTATCTGCTGAGCTGAATGACTTGAATTGCCCTCTTGAAGAAAATAACAACCTGGCCGTGCATGTTTCTGTATCACACGTGCATGCAATAAATAGTGAAATCCCATGCAGAATATGCTCCCATCCCGATAACGAATCACCTCTTTCCAAAGGACAGCAAGCAATTGTATCAAATGAAGACAATCTGGAGGAATTATTTTGTACCACCTTGCAACAAGAAATTTTTGATTTTGTGTACTCCTTGCATACCATCCCTCAACCCCCGTTATCAACCTCTCCTTCCACCCCATCTCTTCCTATACCCAACAAGCCAGTGCCACGTCAGCCTTATGTTTTTCTGGGCTTAATTCCAGGGTGGAAATCGCCACCCAACGATCCATCTGAAGACTGTTTTCAACAAACTGTTGTTGAAAAAACCAAAAAGCAGAAAAAGTTAAAAAACCAAAATCAAAAATTCACAAGAATAAATTCTCCTATCACTAGGAGCATGAAAGATGGTGCTCACTTAAACATGGTATAATCAATGTTACACAATATTGGTGCTTGGAATATTCAAGGCTCGCATAATTTCCTCAAACTTGATCAGGTGAAACAGTTGATTTCCTTTCATCAACTGTCTGTTTTTTCTATTTTCGAAACCAAACTTAACTTGCCACTAACTCTTCATGCTGCAAAGTACATTAACCCTACTTGGTCTTTACATCACAATCTTCCTGAAGCTTGCTACGGGAGAATCATGGTCATTCATAATCCTGAACAACTTACTCTTGATCTCATCCTTGCAACACCTCAAATTATGCATTTTCGTGCTAATTATATCAACTCTTCCCTTCCTTTCTATATTTCATTCATCTACGCTTACAATTCCCCCTCTGCCAGACAATCTGTATTCGATCTTATTCCTGCTTTTAGACAAGATTCTCATCCTTGGTTAATGCTTGGTGATTTTAACTGCTGCTTGTCCTTATCTGATAAACATGGGGGTCTTCCTCTCCCACCTAGGGACATTATCCCCCTTAACACTGCTGTTGATCAATCTTCTTTATTTCCTGTCAACAAATTCGGTGCTCCCTTCTCTTGGAATAACCGGTCAAGGAATGGGGCCTGTGTTTTCTCCAACATTGACCACACTTTCTCTAATTTCATAGCTCTATCCACATGGCCTAATCTTTCAACCTTTCTGCCCAATCCAATCCTATCTGATCACCCCCCCCTGATCTTGACCACTAGGATAAAGCCATTGGAAGCCAAAAGAGGTTTTAAATTCTACAATTTTTGGGCTCATCATCCTGAATATCACGAAGTTATAACTAATGCTTGGTGTAAAAGGTTTTATGGAAATCCAACTTTTATTTTATGCAGGAAACTTAGCGCAGTTAAGGATGTTTTGAAGGTTTGGGCAAAAGAAAGGTATGGAAATGGGAATCTTCAATCCACTAAGCTCATGGTCCAGTTAAAGGAAGCCCAGGTGCAAATGATGGATCATCCTGACTGTCCCCTCTTGGCTGCTAGGGAAGCTTCTCTTTTTAATGACCTTAACCTTGCTCTAGCTGATGAGTCTGATATGAGGAAGCAACAGCTAAGAATCAGATGGGTGGCTCAGGGGGATAGGAATACAAAATTTTTTCATGCATCCATGAAGATAAAGCAGTCTACCAATAATATCTCTTCTATTCTTGATGAAGCACGTAATCTTCACACAACCACAGATACTGTGGAAAATGCTTTTCTTAAGTATTATGCAGGCCTCTTTGGAAATGCTACCAACTTTCAACCTGATTTAAGCTTTCTTTCCTCTATCCCTCTGCCTAGACTTAATCATGATGAAGCTAGCTCCTTGATTGCCAAAGTTACTAATGATGAAATCAAGATAACCCTATTTGCTATGAATAGAAGTTCTTCGGGAGGTCCTGATGGTTTCAATGTCGAATTCTTTACCTCCAGTTGGGACATAGTTGGTGAACAGTTTTGTCGAGCCGTCCACAATTTTTTTGACAAGTTTAAAACGCTAAGAGCAGTTAATTCTACCAACTTGGTTCTTATCCCCAAAACTAAACCTGCCTTGACCGTTTCTTCTTTCAGACCCATATCCTATTGTAACGTGCTTTATAAATGCATTTCCAAGATCATGGCCACGAGGCTAGTTTCTGTGCTACAAAGAATCATTTCTTCCAACCAGGTTGCCTTCCTACCTGAAAGAAATATACTTGACAACATATTATTAGCCCATGAGCTTTTAAAGGGTTACCACTGTGCAAATGTATCTCCACGTGCTATGCTGAAGCTTGACTTGCAGAAGGCGTATGATTCTATACATTGGAAAACTATTGTTAGAGTTATGTCTCTCATGGATTTTCCCAAAGTTTTTGTTGCATGGATTTATGAGTGTATATCAACCCCCTCTTTTCCTTTAATAATCAATGGTATTAGTTCTAGCAATTTTGTTGCTAAACAGGGTATCAGGCAGGGGGATCCCCTGTCTTCTTATATTTTCATACTGGTTATGGAGGTTTTTACATGCCTTTTAAGTCCTATGTTCCATAGCAATCAAATTCAGTTCCATCCCAAATGCAAGGACCTTAGTATATCTGCCTTCCTTTTTGCTGACGATATTATGATATTCACAAAGCCCACCATGCAGTCGTTTGAAGGTATTAACCTTGCTCTTCGCAACTTCTGTTTGATGACTGGCCTTAAACTTAACCTTAACAAGTCCAGTATCCTTTTCTCTGGGGTCTCTCGAATTCAGGAATTGAATCTCACATCTTTAACTGGTATGCAACTCATGTCGTCTGATAGTTTCTACCTTGGGCTTCCTCTATGTACTTCCCGAGTTACCTATGTTGCCTGTCAACCACTGTATGAGAAGATCACTGCTGTTATGGATCTTTGGGCTAACAGATTTCTGTCACAAGCTGGAAGATTGGTTCTTGTGCAATCTGTTAGTTTTTCTATTATGGTGTACTGGGCTAGGACCTTCATCCTACCCTTAAAGCTGCTGAAGATGGTTTGAAGAGCTATGATGAGATTCTTTTGGTTTGGAAGCATACACTCAAGGAAAGTTCTGCCTTGCTCTTTCAAAACCATGGAAAAGCCTAGAAGCAAAGGAGGCCTGGGTTTGCTAAGCATTGGGCAATGGAACAAGGCTGCTTTCAGCTATCATTTCGATTCTTTGCTCAACAAACATGACACTCTCTGGGTAAATTGGACGTTAAGATATAATATTGGAACGAAAATTTTTTGGAATATGGATGTCCCCCAGTCTTGTAGCTGGACTTGGAGGAACATTTTAAAATTAAGAAACACTTTCAAGCCACTTGTTCAATTTCATCTTGCTGAGTCAAGTTTATGCAGTTTCTGGCATGAACCATGGCTAGGCAGGGGTATCATTCTTGATCATGTTTTCTCTTTTCAGCAGAAATATCAGAGTGGTATTAGTAACAATGCTCTAGCTGTTGATCATATTGTAAATAACAGATTTGTTTTCCCTTTCTCTAGTAACCATTCTGTCAGGATTTTTTGGAGTTTATTTCAACATACCATATACGATTTTCATGTCCAGGACACTCTTTTGTGGAATGGATAGTGCCATTCCATTAAAATGTTTATGCTGCCTTGTATGGGTTGGAGGCTATGCCTGTTTGGAAGTGGAAAAAGGTTGCTTGGTCTGCGGCGTTGAGTAGTAGCGACAATCTAATGTTTTGGAAAGTAGTTTCGAATGCTCTCTTGACTAGAGACAAGCTACTACGTTATGGCATGGCTGTTTATCCTATGTGTGAACTGTGTTCTCAGCAACCTGAAAGTGTTTCTCACTTGTATTTTGATTGTCCTTACGTCCATTTCATCTGGACAAAAGTTATCTCCTGTTTAATGAGGGCTTATACATTTCCAAGCAACTCTACACCCTGGATTTTGATGGACAGTGCCCTATCTTGGACTGATGATGTCAAGCAGTTATTTTACTTTGCCTTGAAGAAATTGATGTTCATAATTTGGAGAGAAAGAAATAACCGATGTTTTGAAGGAACCAGCAGAAGCAAGGAGACGCTTTGGTCTATTTTAAAGCATGATATCCTTTTGGGTTTGCAGCTCAGCCCTTATAAGTTTCTTCAAGTCCATATTCAGCCATGGACTCCTTGAATTTCATGTTTCCTTTTTTTTATGCTTAGTGGTGTTGTGGTTGTTTTCCTCTTTTTTTTATCCTTTTTCTTTTGTCTCCTTTGTAACTTCTTCTAGTTGTTTTCTGTTTTTAATGAAACTGGTAGGGGACCAGTTTATTTAACCCCGCTTAATTTTCAAAAAAAATAAAAGAGAAAGGACACTTTATAAAATAAAATAATTATTTAATTCTGAAAATAGTGGCAGCGCATTTCTGAAAAGCATTTATTAACAATGAGAGTTTGACAAACAAAGGCAGGTTAGTCGAAAAGTTATCTTTTTAAGTTAAAAACAAAGAAATCATAGCATGTTTCAGCCTTTACGGCAATAAACCTTCCGACCCAAACCTTTCGACAAGGTCGCATGGTTCGTAGCTTTCGACAGCGTTAAACCAATGCATATGGTATCAAGTTACTTGGTACGTAATAAATTGGAAAAGGTTGAAGGGTTCTTAGTCGAAAGGTTAATGGCCAAAGAGGTTGGAGTATGTTTGTTTTATAAACTAAAAGCTTTCACCTGTTTTGCTTTCGAATAAAATCTTTCGACTTGGTTGCTTTCAACCTGGTCAAAGGTTTAAAGGAAAGGTTTTAAACCTTTTGACACGGTCGAAAGGTTACTGCTGCTTTATCACTACTTTATTTTGAAACCTTCCAACACAGTCGAAGGGTTACTGCCGCTTTGTTTTGTAGAACCTTTCGACAAAGACGAAAGGTTTACTTGTTTTAAAACAAGCTGCTTCTTTCAATGCTTTCGAAAGGAAGCTTTCGAATTAGGTGATTTTCCCTTGTTTTCTTAGTGAAGAATAACCTAGCTTTCGACAATCGAAAGGTTGTTTCCAATGTATTCGAAAGGTTTTAAAAGATGGTTTTCCACTTGTTTTCAATTGAAAACATTTTTTCTTCGAAAGGTTTTCTTTGAATGATTTTGAAAGGTCTCAATTGAATGATTTTGAAAGGTTTGATGATTGACTTCGAAAGGTTTGGTTTAATGGATTCAAAAGGCTTGAATTCAATGATTTAGAAAGGTTTTGTTCAAGTTTGATACAATGGTTTTAAATCACTTTAAAAATGTTTTCAAGTAAAATTATGGGAGGGGATCCTTAAGTAAAAAAACGACTCAGATATTAAAATACCAGATAGGACTAGCATCGGGTCGCGCCCTATACATTAGCTAACCGCCCATGCTAATTGTTTTCCAAAATTCAAGTGTGTAGGGCTTGGTCACAGGTAGACTAAAATTATGATTATACACCGAAAGGAATATATGTTGTATACAGATAGGTTATTGGTGAGCCCGACAAACCATTAGGATCAGGAAAATTTGGGAGATGATTAAGTTAGGGACGGACTGTCCAGAAGAGAAGTATTTAACAAATAGTTAAGGACATACCGTCCAGAAGTGAAGTATTTAACAGATAGTTAAGGATAGATAATGCAGAATAAGAATAACTAACATATATTAGATTAATTTTGATTATATTGTCTGGTAGGCTCGAGTCAGCCAAAGGTTAAAAGTTATCCAAACAAAACTTATGTGTTTGAAAAGATAGTTCACTATTACCTGATATTTATATATGTTTACATAATGATTGTTTTACAATATTTAAACATTGTGGATGCAGGAGCACAATATATAGTTTTATGAAAGGTTTTGCAAAGATATGTTTTAAAAGGATGTTGGCGAGGGGAAATTCGTTCTGTTAGGCGGCGTAATCTCATTAACATAATTAAACGGGATGTATAATTTTATTTACACTAGGCTTTATGTCCGACTCAAAGTATATATTTTTCCATAAACTCTTGAGTGCTCAAAATTAATTTGAGTAGGCTAAGGGGTTAGGGTCTTTTCAGCTTTAGTAGGATGATAAATAAGGCTACCGGAGGCATGCAGGAGGCAAACAGATAGTTATATAGGAATTGCAGTTCTTGTTTTATGTTTTGATGTATTACCGCTGTGTTTTGTATTAAGCCTATTATAACTCTATGACTCTGATCATCCAAGGAGATATCTTCATATACCGCTCTTGATGTATTTGTAATAAGTAAATTTTATCTATGCCTACGAACGAATTTGGGATTATGTGTTGGGAATGTAAAACATTTGGTTTTGAAATGTAATGAAGTAAAATTTTGTTTTGAAATCTATGTTTTGTTTCATATTCAAGTGCATCTGATATTATAGATACCATTATATTGTCGTATTTCGTCACTGGAAGTTAATATTATAGATGACTGCAACATCTGTAGCGCTTAGTTTTGAGCCTCTAGATGGGGATGCTACAGAAATAGTAGTAAATTTATGTCATAAGAATTCACGAACTACTGCCGGTCCGAGCATGTAGTTAAATATTTTTCTATTTCTGTTGAGTCATGTTGTTATGGAGTGGTGGAGAACATGTGTTAGATATTATAAGAGAGTGCTATGAGCTTTAGATCGACTGCTGGTCTAGAAGAGGGATTTCGGGCAAAAGCGATATCTATGGCAGTATTTTTCATCAACCATACACCTTCTACTACCATGGATACGAAGATCCCAGAAGAGATATAGAAAAGAGAGCTTGTTGATTATTTATTCCTTAAAGTGTTTGGTTGTTCAGCCTATTTAGAAGATAAGAGACATGATAAGTTGAAGCCTCGGGAAAGCAGGCACATTTTGTAAGGCTGTAGAGAAGGAGTAATGAGGGTATAAGTTGTGGTGTAAAACAACTAGGAGAATTATGACTAGCAGCCATGTGATATTTAATGAGAGGTCTTTATTGAAGGTGGAGCCTCTATCAAGTGATGACATTGGAAGGAAAGAAAATTGCCAAACACATTTGGTGTTGGAACTAGGCCAGCCCGCAGCGGAAGTAGTGGGTGTATTTCAATTTTTTTAATCCAATTAGGTCTTTATTAGGTCTTTGAAGTCTCATTCATCAGAACAATTCTACATTTACTTTAAACAAGATCGTGTGCTTTATTTAAATTGAAGTATTTTGTAATTTAAAGTTAATTTGAATGATTTAATTTATATATATTCGTGTATCAAATAAAAATACATATGTGTGTGCATGTGTAACATAATAATCCATGAAAGTTACAATATGCCCGTATATAGATGTTAGGATTTACATCACAACGGATACATTAGCTCATTTCGTATGTATTGTATGTTGTCTAAATATGTGCACAAATCTATAATGCAAAGTATATTTATATAAATAATACATATACATATATTTAAAATATATTTTATAACTAAAAGTCCCAAAATTATATATATATATATATGATTTAAAATGTTTGTATAAATATATATACATAATTAAACATATAAAATTATACATACATACGTATATACATATATATGTATATATAATAATTAAAATTATATATATAAGGTTAAATAAAATGTATATATATGAATAATTAATTACATTCAAATACTTAAAATATAAATAAATATATTTTAAAATTATTTCCAGATCAAAATTAGCGTAACAAACATAAAATAATAATTTTATAATTTTATCATTATATATATATAATAAATTGTTTTGGTCATAATTATTAAAAAATATTAGTCATAAATATCAAAAAATCAAATTTTAAAATTTACGAAAATTTAGGATCATAAAATACAGGTTCAAAAATTTTCCAGATTTTTTGAAAAAAAATATTATTTTTAATAACTAAAAGAAATGTTCAATCAAATTAGTTTAATTATTAAAAAATTAAATATTAATAAAAATTCTAAAGTCCTTTCATGGGTTACTGTTTAAATGTAATAATTTTAAAAAAAATCGAGTTTTCAGTGCGATAATTATTTTAGATATAATAAACAATTAAAATAATCAATAAAAGATAATTTAAAATTATTTATATGTATAAAAAATTTAGTTTCAAATTTGATAATTCATATTATGTACAAATAGATTCAAGGAAAAATTTAAGTTTTTTATACATTATAAATATACATATATATAACTATATGTTTAAAATATACATTAGCCTATATCTAAATTAAGATATAAATATACATAAAATAATTTATAATGACAAAATTAAATTTTTTAAAGCAAATTATATTTTTTTTATACATAAAATATAACACATAATAATATAATCATGCACATAACCAAACTAATATGTGACAACTACATATACCTATGAAAATCTCACCTAACAAGATATACATCATTAATATATATACACATTTAAAGTTAATCAATATTAAATCATAAAATATAATATGATTACTGTAATATATAAATAAAATACCAATTGATGATCCCTTTTGGTCTACTTGAATCAATGAATTCTCTTCTCTGGTTATGCTCGATCCGTTAGATTCTGTCAGATTGCAAATTTGGAATCGTCGACCTTTTCTATCAAATAGTGCTTCTACTTAGCTTGAATTGATTTGAGATTCTTAGAACTGATATGGGGATTAATTTCGGCCAGCAAACTTGATAATTATGGTAGCCAAAAGTTTTTTTCGACTAAGGGTTTAGAGATCCATATATATAGCCTTGTACAAGAGAGATATTAGGACAATCTCATTACCTATTCTCTCTTAATCTTAGCCATCCATCTCTAGGTCTAATCCTAAGTTTTAGCCACCTCCAATAACTTTTCAAAACCGAAATTTTCCGACTTAATGATAGGTTTTAAACCCATTTAAGCCCAAGCCAAAATACCATGTAATTAAATCTAATTTAATCACTTATCGATATCGTATATCGATTGGTACATTTATAATTATTATAAATATATAATAAATTTTATTTCTCAAACCATATTCAAATTTTATAATAATATTTCATAAATATTAATTAATTTAATTTATTTATAACAATTATAAACTAAATAAATCATTCGGTCTTAACGAAATTCATCATTTCAGTTGTGTAACTCTTGGGTGTAAATTTGTTCAGCAAATATGCCGAACTATTCGAATGTTAATATTCGCAGATCGCATAGCAGGTGGTGTGACATTATGGTCAAATTTATTGCTTACTCATTTTCGGTAAAATCCAATTTATTTTAATAAGTGTTACCCGGTTGTGACATTTGTTTACACCAATTCTCTTCGTCAAAACTATATCACTTTGGACTTATAGAATTTGGTAATGGTCAAAATTCCAACCTCATCCATGTTCAACTTTATAGTCTAAATACAAAGTCCTTGGTTCAATAATAACAATTATTATTAACCGAAATGATCTGCCACAGACTTTAATTTTGAGTTGACTTGAGTTGACTGTGATACTAACCACATATAACTAAGGAGACGAGTCCTCTCTTAAATAGTGCTTCACTTTCAATACTTCCACTCGACCAACTATAGTCACTCGATGGATGCTATGCCATGGTTTGGCTATAACTAAAGTGGAGCTTTCATATTAAAGAAGCACCGTATTCTCAATTCGAGAGAACTGTGTAAATCAGTCACATCGATATTTTCTATTTGACCTTAGTTATATTAACCAACAGAAAACTACCGAGTGAGTCGTTCCATAGTTATCCAATAACTATTAGTACGTAACCCCTAGATGCCCCCAGCAGTCATGAGTAATACACCGCCCAACATTTGGAGATCGTTAGGTATTCCAGTCTCCACGGATACATCGCTATCCAGTCTCAATGCATCTTGATTAGGAACATTTAAAATGTTATATTTGTTTCGTTGTGATAAATTACTCACAGTTACAACAATTTGTAACTACTATTACAAAATATACAATTTATGGGTTTTTATAATAAATATACTTTTAATTACGTTAATAATTAATATAATCACATTATATTAAGTATGTAATAGGACGAAAATACTTTTTATTTCGAACAAGATTGGTCAACGAGTTAGATATATGTAACAAATTACATAATTGCCCTTATGGCATACCCCTAACTCTATCAATCTCCCACTTGCACTTGGTGTCAATTATGGAATCTAAATCCAACTTCTCCAATAATTTTTTTCAAAATCAATTAAGTTAGTCCCTTGGTGATTGGGTATGATATTATGTTTTAATTATCTACTTTGTCGATTAACTCTCTCTGACATTGATAAGCTGCCTTTATCATGTGGAACGATTCGAAGTATGTCTTTCGACTTCTAGTGAGCTTTAAATTCTATTATGACCAGTTTCATGACATTGTTATCTTATAGCAATATTATGGGATTCTCGACATTTGGAAACACATTTGGCTCAATTATAAATTTTTGCACTTATATCTATATACATTGGTTTATTACAGTGCTATTCAAGTTATTGTTCTCAACATTCCGTTGAATCGACCACAGTTACTTTTATTTTTGAAACATTTTCAAATTAAAGATTTTAACTTGAATGTTATCATTGACATGTTATACTTAATATCAATTATTAAAGTTTGTGTCCAAACGTTCCATCATAACGAGTTTGTTGTTTCCATAAACAATTCTCTAGTATTTCATAAAATACGCGAGAACACCTCGAACAATCTTTAAGTGATATCAATTTGGATTTTATATTTGCTCCATGTATCAAATACATAAACAAAACGCAATATCATACACAACATGACCTGTATGATAATTCCTATTGCTAATGCAATAGGAATCCAACTTACATGTTCTCCTTTTAATAGGGTGCTCTTGTATATCGTTTTGGGACAATCCCTATATCTTTTATACTCACCATAAAAGACATCATTTACAATCCAAAATTGTTAGAACAACTAAAGTTGATTTTAATACAAGAATATTGTTAAAATCAACAACGTGTTGTTTACTTATAGTTTAGAAATATCAATGTATATTTTAACATTCTTTCTTATGAACACGTTCCTCTACACTATGATTAAAAATCAGACTATTTGATATTTCTATCAAAATACTTATTCAATCTTGATGCTTATAGAATGATACATTTGTATCATTTCTTGGATCATATCCAAAGACTCACAAATCCAATATCGCTCCCATTGACTTCGAGGCATTTTGGTTAATATGTGTAAACGGCTTGCTCATTATTTAGAATTTTCTGTTTCAAAATATTAGTACCAAACACTAAGTCTTATCGAGCGATAATTTTATGAGTAAATCTGAATTAACTTGAGCATGTTGAATACTGAATCTGTTATGCTATTTCAACAATTTAAATTTACGATATTATTCTTATCAACATTTCTTATTTAATTCCAATCATATTAGTCTTTCCAATAAAGACACAATCTCGGTCGATGAATCACATCTCTTTGGTTACGACCACCAAAATAACATTTAGATAGCGTACTTGGAATTCTTTCACATCTGCGAGTCATACTATATAGATTCAACTGTCTTAATGGTTCAATTGAACAACCGAGGGTAATGTATATTGTGATGCCCTACCTCTATACTCAAGCTAGCCAAGGACATTACGGAGTAATGTCGTCAACTAGCATGAAGAATAAGGCTGTTGAGGAGCTACCATCCGTGTAATTGCTTTGTGAAAGCACCGACATGTCAGAAAGTATGTCACGCATTTAATTTCAAGAGGAAATCCGACATACCGATACAAACTCAAAGCTACTACACAGTGACTGTGTGGTCTCCAGAAACAAATATAGAAATAAGCATAACACAAATCAGTTACAGATATTCATATCACAAAAGAATAGATACAAGTGCTAGACAAGATAATATGTATACATCAAGGAGTCTCTATCTCAAATGTATAACACCAAAAACTACAAGCTAAGTAGTTAGCCAAAAGACAGATGATGGTCCCAGATAAAAAGTCAAGAGGAAGCACCTGTAATATCTCAGTCTGACCCGAGTATTATTTAAGAAGAAAATAATAAACGGATCAGTCTAGTTATAATTATAAGATAAAATGAGATAGGATAAGAGATATAATAAAAATGTATGATAACCAAAAGTGTCATACTGGGACAAGTATACATTAGAAAATCAACAAAAGTCATACAATATCTCAAGAATCACATAGCATAAAAAAGAATGTCATATTCTTTATTTAATTCAACAAGCAACAAATAAAGACATACATATCAATGCTAAGTGTAAAAGTTGGTGAAACATAAATTCCAGAAATCAACAATTAGAAATCCAAAAATCAAATAATTCGGAACAACAACGTCGAACAGCGAAACGTCGGATGAACCAGAAACACAATAAATCGGAACAATGACATCATACAGCGAAACGTCTGATGAATCAGAAACACAATGAATCGGAACAACGACGTCATACAGCGAAACATCCGATAAACCAGAAACACAATAAATCAGAACAATGACGTCGTACAGCAAAATGTCCGATGAACCAAAAACACAATAAATCGGAACAACGACGTCACACAGCGAAACGTCTGATGAACCAGAAACACAATAAATCGGAACAACGACGTCGTACAGCGAAACGTTCGATGAACCAGAAACACAATAAAACGAAACAACGGCGTCGTACAACGAAACGTCTAATGACCCAGAGACACAATAAACCGAAACAACGACGTCGTACAGCGAAACGTCCGATGAACAAGAAACGCAATAAATCAGAATAACGACGTCGTACAATGAAACGTCCGATGAACCGGAAACACAATAAATCGGAACAACGACGTCGTGCAACGAAACGTCCGATGAACCGAAAACACAATAAATCGAGACAACGACGTCGTACAGTGAAACGTCCGATGAACCAGAACAAAAAGACATCGCGCATTGCTAGTCTAAACCATAAAATGATCATCATCGATCATCAAGAAGTGTTAATTACACTAAGCTAGTAAATATATGAGTTTAGCTTCATGTCCCATAACCACTAGCTTAACTTAAATATTTATGAACAAATTGTAGATCTCCACTCGAAAGTTGTCACAAGAGTTTCAATCGAACAAGTCTAAGAATTAACCGACAAAGTAAAAGCTAGCGTTTTATACCACTTGTTTTGCTAAGTCGTTTAATTGGTTTTCTCGAACGAATGAGGTAAGGGTTTGTATATACTAATAGACTAGAAAACAGTTTTAAAAGAGAGTTTCATACTGAAAATAGAGTTGAAATCGTCTTTGTAAAAGAGTTTGAATATTTACTACTAGTATAGAAACCTTTGTATTTTAAAGTGACAAAATCATAGAAATGATTGTAGAAACAATCAATCACCAAAAAATCACATACGAAAACGTGAATTAAATTCAAAGAAGTCGATACCAAATCCATCAAAATGGATATTCCCAAAAATCCATAAAAAGAAGTCATCAAAGTCGATAATAAGTGATAACAACCAACCGGATCAACAAAAATCGATAAACCTTGGAAATTTACTCAAAATTAGGCAAATTAGGTAAAATCAACAGTTCCAGACGTCTGGTAGGTGTTCCCAGACGTCTGGCCCTTGGTTCTGGAAGTATATGTGTTTTTCTCCCTTCTATTTTTAATTCCTGGGCCATTTCAGATGTCTGAAATTTTCAACCAGACGTCTGAATTTTGTTTCAGACATTTGGATTTAGTCTCTGCCTTTTCCAGACTTCTTTCCAGACATATGGATTTTTCAACCAGACGTCTGGATTTGGTTTTAGACGTCTGGATTTAATTTCAGACGTCTGAAATTTTCTGCTAAGCAGAAAAAACAGCCTAGACAAAAATGGCAAATCCAAACCGAAATCCGATCGAACGAGCGATGGATGCTAGGGATTTATGCCAATCGACAACCCAGCACTATAGGCTCTTCGATATGCCACAAATAACATGTTCAAACATCCAAGATAGGATTTTTAAAGATTTGGATTTAAAAATACCAAAATTGGAAAATTTACCAAATCAATTCAAATCAAAAGCAAATGAACATGAATAGTTGTTAGGAATTCATACCTAACAACAATGAAAGTTATAGACGTAGATGTGAGTTCACAAACTCACCTTTAAACTCAAAATCACAAGAGAGAAGCTATAGAGCAAGGCAAGAACAATCACTCTTCAATTTTAGCCCAAGAAGCTTCAATCTATGCTCAAAAGAAAAACATTTCCTAAGTTAGGGTTTAGAAAATTTATGAAATTGAAGAGGAAATGAGATGGAGAAGAAGAAGGGGATGCTTACCAATAGCCTCTCTGTGATTTCTAGCTTGAAGTTGAATTTGCAAATGAAACTAGGGCTTAGGAATTTCTAATTCTTTTTCTCTTTCCCCATTTTTATCTAAAGCTTGAAGGTATTAGGAAATGAAAGTGAATGAAGAGAAGTGGAGTGGAGTTAGGGAGTTATGTTGGGGTTAATGGGCTGAAACCCAAACATAAAGCCCTAAGTGAAATGATCGAAATTTTAGCTAGCTCCAAACATATCGATGTTTATACTCAAAAGGTCGTAAACTCCATTTTAAACTCAATGGGAGTGGTCTCGAGTTCTAATTCGACTGTTTGCAAAAAGTAGCTTTTCGGACTATAATCCGACTAACGATGCTATATTTAAATAAAATATTTAAATATACAATCGTTAAATATGCGGGTTGTTACATATATTTTCGACTTTAATAAGAAACTCATAGTTTCTTTTCGATGTACGAGAATACTTTTTAGACATTCTAATGCTATGTGTTCATTTAGGTTATTTAATTTTACTTCATCTCATATAATCATTTCTATCTATGAATCGAATCCAATTCCATTTAACTACCAAAATTTCTCAAAGAAATTCCTTCACAATGAAGTTGATACATCTTGAAACAACAAATGTTTCTTAGTGCAAATAGACTAAGGATTCATATACGCTTTATGAACCTTTTTATTTATAAAACTGATTTGAGTTTACAAAAATTATGTTCAAAACGTAAATATGTCATTTGATGACTGACCTTTTCAAAAAAACTTTTGGAGATCCATACAAGATCCCTCATGAAGAATTAGTACGTGCAATCTTTCAACTCGCATAACCTGCCAACTCCTTGGCCAAGGATATGTTAGGATTTCTTACAAACCCTTATCTTGTATGATTTTGTAAACTGTTGTTTAGATGAAATAATATTAACCTTGTGTACTAATCTTAAGTACACGACCTTATAGGAAGAAACTAACTCAACTTCATTCACAATTAGTCATAAATTGTCCAACAATGTCTGATTACTCCTTATCGATGCATCATTATGTGTCACATGGAGGAATGATTTTGAGATTGAATCTATATTCATTTTTATGTACATTTGTAACTCTTTCAAATATACTCACTTATTCGACCAAATCAAATCATTTTATTTTATTGCATGTTATTTTATAACTTTAATTTCATATTCTATGATTTTATCATAAACTTACTACATGTCTATCTAATACACATGTGTATCTAATACACATGTGCATGTTGGTAATAAATCATTGATGAATATAACAAAGTATGTGGTTACCTTTTGGTATTAATAGCCTTGTGATTACATACATCAATATGTATTAATTCAAAGAGTTCACCAACTCTGATGATGCTCCCACTGAATGGGCGCATAGCCATTGATTCTTTGAGATATAATTAACCTGTATCATGTGATTCATAATCATATAGTAAAACTATTTTTCAAAACTATGGCTTAGTCTATAATTCCAAAACAACTATAAATAATATTAGATACATATGTATTTTTGTTGCATCACTTTTACTATGAAAACAAATTCCATAATATAGTTCTATTTCATAATGAATATTCGTAATACTCATATTGAAATAAAGTTATATCTATTTTTTAGTCAATACCAAAAATAAACATTATTTCACAACTAATGTTTGGCTCATTTTACGAAAACAATTTTCGTAATTTGATGCAATCATTAGATGCTATATGGCATGCTCTCACTATTTCTGCCATTACTATAATAACATACTAAATTTAGAGGTCCAACATTCACTTAATATTGTTTATTATTTCATACGCTGCAACTAGTTTACAGAGTAGAGTTCTTTGATCAAATATCTTAAACTCAAAGAAATAAATGTTATAGAAAATAATTTTCTATATGAAAATACATTTCGGAATAAAAATCATATTTCATATTCCAATTTTAAGTATCAGTTATTAATACAATTCTTGCTTCCAATGTTTCTCTATGAAGAAGAAGTGACTATTTATTCTCTTCATTCCAACATCAACTTAAATTACATCTATTCTTATACATTCATTTTTATTTCAAATGGTCAAACTATTCAAAAGAAAACCTTACTACAATATCATAACAAACCTTTTACAAAAGCACATTCGGTTATTCTTAACATTTAAAATATCAAATATGTTGCACTTTATGTAAGCCGATCAGGATTACATTTCAACGATCGAGTTCTTAGATGTATCTCATAGTTAATGGTCTTGTGTTACATTAACACAATATGATCCTTTTAAAATCATTCAAGTTGAATACATGATCTTAAAATACCATTTATTGGCTTACTTGGAATGAACTAACTTCATTGAAATATTATACCCCATAAACTATGACTGTTCACTATATAACATTTATAAGTGAAAGTACATGGATCAAATATCTGTAGTCTAGAGTTGCATTTAGAGTTTAAAAACTCATAAAATGCGATATATGGTCTAAACCAAATAAACATATAAGCGACCAATTTATGAATGTATTAAGTACTTGAAATTGGGCACTTGCATGGGTATAGAAACATTATATAACATGCAGTTAGAATTATTAGTAAGTATATATTATATTTCTATTTGTCAACTTTCAATTCAGTTTGTTTATACATGTTAATTGACAAACGTTTTATCAATCATATTAAATGCACAAATTTATCATTGTAGATAATTATAACATTATATAGCATATGTTCTTACAATATTAGAAAGGTTAGATGTTACCATTTCATTTTTCTAATAAGGCTCCCACTGGTCTTTTATATTTCTCCAAACCTTAAAATGAAACATAGAAGTCTTACAACTTCACTAGTGGATGTTTGGACTTGTTTTTTTGGTATTCTATCATTGAGTTTGCTCAACAAATCATAGCCCCACAAATGATGGATAATCCTTATCGGTTGTATCATATACAACTCCTAACCCATTTTTCTATGTTACAATCTCATTTCGACCTTGAGTTTGCTCAAAAATTGAAAGAGATTATTCACTCATACCTACCATATCGTGATGGCCTAAGTATAGTATATGTACCTTGAGTTTTCTCAACAAATACATATAGTTATCTTACCTCATCTTCTCAATATATTAATGATACCACGCATAACATCCCTAGCTTGAGTTTGCTCAACAACTAAGGAGTATGTAAGTAATTTATTAATATATATGGTAGTGGACAACATTATATTGAAGATTCATAATCTTCAATATATATATTGAGTGATATCGACTTATAGAATAATATATTTCTTATGAAATACCCCAAATGATTTAAGTGTCAAACACATCAGAAATCACGGTATATGTACATTTACATATGTATTTATTTCTCAAGTCTATTTTGGTTTTTTTACTCTTCAGCATTTAGTTTATACACATATCATATAAGTTTTATTGTTATATAACTTTTATATTTCATGTTACTTATATGATAGTCTTACGTATAATATATCATTAATTAAATCTTATCTAATTAATTTTAATCAATAAACTCTTCAATTAATTTTAAATTAGCACTCCAATATAACTTTTATATTGAACATATCTACTATAACATTTATAGTGTATACCATAACTTTTATAGTGTAACACACATATATCGTAAATATGTGTATTTTATTTAATTAATTAACCTTTAGTTAATTCATTCAATTACACAATTTTTATTAAAATTTATTAATTTCAAAATTTGTCTCGTGTACATGCACGTATACTTAAGTTATCTTAGCATTTTAAAATAACATAACATATATCAACATATGTAATACATGCATATATGCATTAATTAATTAACATATTTAATTAGTTTATTTCATTAATCTTATTAATAAATTTGAAATTTGAAATTATTATATAAATATTTTCAAACATTTTGAAAATATCATTACCCTTTCAAACATATTGAAACCTTATGTAATATTATAATTTTTATAATAAATATGTTTTATTTTAAATTCAACTATTAAATTTAAAATCTTTAACATTAATTTTCAAAATGATTTTGAAAATTATCCTAAGGCCCAAATTAAGTTAGGCCTTTTCTATTGGGAGAAACCTTCTGGCTCACTTCACCTTTCGGCCTAGACCGGTAACCAAGGTAGGACATGGTACTTGATTACCCAATTCCGATCCTAGACATTACCTTTCAAGACACTATTCTAAGTGGGAAAGCTCAATTAGTTAGCCCTAATATGACTAATTTAGACCATATAGGCTATTGGGCTCTGACACCATTGTTGGAACTGGGCCAGCCCACGGCGGTAGTAGTGGGTGTAGTTCAATTTTTTAATCCCACTGATCTTTATTGGGCCTATGAAGTCTAATTCATTTAGAACAATTCTAAAACCTTTTTAAATGAAATCATGTATTTTGTTTAAATTTAAT
This sequence comes from Allium cepa, assembly GCA_030765085.1. NCBI lineage: Eukaryota > Viridiplantae > Streptophyta > Magnoliopsida > Asparagales > Amaryllidaceae > Allium > Allium cepa. The sequence continues at coordinate 881,408,631 of CM060929.1, forward strand.
ATTTTGTAATATAAAGTTAATTTAAATAATTTATTTCTCTCTCTCTCTCTCTCTCTATATATATATATATATATATATATATATATATATATATATATATATATATATACATGTACCATATAAATATACATATGTGCGTGCATGTGTAACATAATAACCCGTGAATGGTATAACATGCCCGTATATAGATGTTGGGATTTACATCGCAACGGATACGTTCGTTTGCATTGTATGTATTGTATGTTATCTAAATATGTGCATAAATCTATAATGCAAAGTATATTTATATAAATACGTATACATATATTTAAAATATATTTTATAACTAAAAGTCTAAAAATTAGAGATATATATATATATATATACTTTAAAACATTTGTACAAATATATATATATATATAATTAAATATATAAAATTATACATACATATGTATAACAATTAAAATTATATATATATAAGGTTAAATAAAATGTATATACATGAATAATTAATTACATTTAAATACTTAAAATATAAATATATATTTTTTAAAATTATTTCTAGACTGAAATTAGAATAACAAAAATAAAATAATAACTTTATAATTTTATCATTATTAGATATATAATAAATAGTTTTGATCATAATAATTAAAAATATTAGTAATATTATTAAAAAATAAAATTATAAAATTTACAAAAATTTAGGATCATACAATACAGGTTTAAGAAAATTTCCATGATTGTTTGAAATAAAATATTATTTTTAATAAATAAAAGAAATGTTCAACCGAAGTAATTTAATTATTACAAATATAAAATATTAATAAAAAATTCTAATTTTTTTTCCATGGGTTACTACATAAATGTAGTAATTTAAAAAAAAAATATAATCGAATTTTTAGTGCAAAAATTATTTTAGATATAATAAACAATTCAAATGACTAATAAAATATAATTTAAATTTGTTTATATATATAAATAATTATTTTCAAATTTGATAATTTATGTTATGTATAAATAGGTGTAAGGAAAAATTCTAAGCTGTTTATACATTATATATATATATATATATTTAATTATATGTTTAAAATATACATTAGTTTATATTTAAATAAATATATAAATAAACATAAAATAATTAATAATGAAATTTTTTAATTTTTTGCAGCAAATTAGTTTTTTTTATACATAAATAATAAGACATAATAATATAACCATGCACATAACCATACTAATTTGTGTCAACTACATATACCTACGAAAAGCTCGCCTCTCTAAATATACATCATTAATATATATACAGATTTAAGATTAATCAATATTGAACCATAAAATATGATATTACTACTATAAGATATAAATAAAATATCAAATGATGATGCCTTTAAATCCACTTGAATCAATGAATTCCCTTCTCTAGTTATACTCGATCCGTCAGATTGCAAGTCCGGAATCATCAACCTTTTCTATCAAATGGTGCTTTTATTTAACTTGAATTGATTTGAGATTCTTATGTAACGACCTTGAATTTCCGACCCAATTTAAATTTTAAATCCATCGTTTTAGTATAAAAATTTTGAAATTTATAAACGATCTCAATTTACGTCCAAACTTTATTTATGACATACGTCTAGTTAGATATGGACATAGAAAAAGTTTCATTGTAAATTATTACAGCAAACTTCGTTCGCGTTTTACTGTATATCAGTCCATATAAAGCTGTGTAAAATTCTTTCAAATCCAAATATTTTTACACAGTTATGTTGTAAAAATTATTCTGATCAAGATTATGTAATTCGTTTCGTCAAAAATTGACATCGCCTGTCCCGTTTAAATTGTTTTACAAAACGTACAATTTTAGCAGAGTAAATGAAAATTTTATAAAACCATCATATCGCAATAATCTGTGTACCGTTGGAAGCGCCTCGTCGCACTGATCATAACGGTATATTTATTTGCGCAAATCGGAGTCCGGCATCATCCGTCGCATTAATTTAACCGTTCCGGACGGATCGGGTACACAATTTCAGCCCAAATTCTTTAACCCGTTTACAAGAGGAAGTTGAAAATAAAGTCAGCTGATGCATTTATGGGGTAGTTGGAAGGTGAGAGGTTTAACTTGGAAACGTGAGTGGCTCTTCGAAAAACTAAGATGAAATTTATTGTGAAAAAATTATAAAAATCAAAATAACACGCATCATTTCATTTACCTTCTCTGTTTCACTCCGTTCTTTCACTCCTGAACATCTACAGGTATACTATTTCCTTCCCTTCATCTCATATCCTTCTTTCCCTTTTATTTCTTCATTTTTAAATTATTCAATACAGTAAATTCCTCCAACATCATCTCCTCTACCTCCCTTACACGTGCAACCGATACCACTCCATCTCACCTCCCCTCTCCGCCATCATCTGCCAAACAAAGAGCACGCATAAAAAAGAAAAAGAAAAAAAAGAATGAAGGCCGAAACTCCAGACCATGCATGCACTTTTTATTTACAGTAGCCAGCATGCACTTTTTCCCTTCCCCGCTCCAGACCTAGACTTCTTGCGTGTGATGTGTATACAAGAGGTGGTCATGTGCATGGACTTCAGGAGTGTTAAGTTTGCTAATGCAAGAAGAAATGCATGCAGAGGAGTGTGCATGTGTAGCGTATAGAAAAAAAGGAAAAAGTTGCGTATGTGTGTTGATGGGTGCCGAACTCAGTGAGATAGCAGTGAAGGCCTTGTGTATGTGCATGTATGAAGTGAGTGTATGTGGTCCGTGCATGAACCTGGGCGTGTATAGGTGTGTGCGTATTGAGTTGTGGTGTATGTGTGCGTTAGTTAGTAAAGTGCAGATGGAAAAAAAAAAAAATCTTTGTGTGTCGGGAATTGGTGCAGGAGGTCTTGGCTTGTAAAAAACAAAATAAATTATGAAGCAAAAGTGGAAAATGAGCGTGATGGCAGCATGTTGAGAAGGGTAGAATGATGAGGATGTGAAGCAGGGTGCGTGTGCATGAAAATGTTGAAATGGTGCATGGGCCATGCGTATGAAGAAAATTTGTGTCTCTGTGAAGTCACGGATGTGTAAAAAAAAAGGGAAATATGGATTGAGTTGCGTTGCAACATGCTGGGGGGATGAAATATGCGTGTATGATGCATGCGTGTATGAACTGTTTTGCGTGCATATTTGTGTGTGTTTTGCTGTGTGCGTGAGTTTATAAATAAAAAAAAAGATGAAACCGAGACTTGCAACTAGTTTTAGATATTGCAAAAGTATTTACGCAAATATCTATTTTGTTTGCCAAAATAGTAACCATCTTTTCTTTTCGTTGTGTACAGAAGCAACCGACTGAGTTTCTTCGCAACAGCATCAATCTCTCAGCCTTCGTTCTTTCCTTCGTTATCGGTAAGCACAGTTATATAATTTTATAATTATATATGAACGTTCACTTAAATTAATATCGTCTCTTTTATCGATATTTGCAGTGTTCGTTGTTCGTGTGTACTGACTTCTATTCGTGCTTATTCTTGCTTTGGGTCCACTTCTTTATCCACGAAAGGTGAAATAAATTTTAACGACATATATTCTTATGCTAGTTTGCTTGATAACTGATTGATATGTGATAATTAAATTGAATGTTGATTGCTATTGTTAAGTGATAAAATATGCAAGTTGGAAGTGATATAGAATATTTAACAATATTAAGTGAATTATTTATGTTGAATGTTGATTTACTTGACCCCTTATATGTTGAATATGGACTAGTAAAATATGACCTTTTAAATTGTTAAGATTAATCGACACGTATAATTTGATAAATTTCACTTTGAACCTTTGAACGCACATCTGATTTATTTCTTGTAGTATTGAAATTGAATTGAACGACAAGTGAGAAACCAAAATGTAATAATCTTTAATCTACATGAAATGATAGTGTAGATTCTAGAAATAATTATATTAATTTACATAAATAACAAATGTAAATTAATACGATTATTTCGGAATTATTTAAATAAATTGTTGAATTGTTATGTATGGATGCTATTGCTTGTTTATTTACTTTGACACCATCCCAGTTATCACACTGCAAGTTCCCTTTGTATGCTTTGATTTTGAATTGAAATGGAATCGGGTTGAAATGATAGATACCCAAATAACTTTAACTTAGGATAGAAAATTAAATTAAACCCGATTGGTCAAATTTTTGATTTAAAATAAAATAAAGTTATTTGATTAATAACAAGGTTTGAATAAATTTGAATTTAAATTCGAATGAATGTAAATGTGAATATTTGAATTTGAAACAAATATTAACGTCGTAATCGACAAAACAACATGGTTTAAAATTTAATTATTTAATAATTAAATTTAGAATTATTTAATAATTAAGTTTTAAAATTTGTAATAATTAATTTGGAATTATTATTAATTATTTGAAATTATTAATAATTAAGTTTTGAAAATTTGTAATAATTAATTTGGAATTATTATTAATTATTTGAAATTATTAATAATTAAGTTTTGAAATTAGTAATAATTAATTTGGAATTATTATTAATTATTTGAAATCGTTAATAATTAAGTTTGAAATTTTTAATAATTAAGTTTTAAATTTTTTAATAATTAAGTTTGGAATTAGTGACAATTAAGATTTGAAATTATTTGATAGTAACGAGATTGAATTATTTAAAAATTGAATTGAATTGAATTTTTCTTATTAGGTGAAATTGAATTTTTGAATAAGTGAAACTAAGTTCTTCAATTGAGTTTAAATTTGTAACTAAGTAAATAATAAATGAAATGAATTTCTTTAACAAGAAATAAAATGTGTTTATCGAAACAAATGAAAGACTTGAAATTTAAAGAATTGGATTCGACAAATTTAATTTAAATTAAATTTGTAAGCTTGATATAATAAGTTGAACTTAAGAAAGTAATGTAATGTATTGGAAATTTAATAGAAATTGTTTAATGATAAATTAATTTAATGAATATCGAATGAAATCGATTTGAGCGTTAAATTAAGTTTAAATGATTATGGAATGAACTTATATACGAAATTAAATGGATATTTGAATAGTTTTAAACTGAACTTTGAAATTGAATTATAGAAATTTTGAAATGAAATTGTGAATTTATGAAATGTAAATTTTGGAACTTGATTTAGAATGACTAACGAAATGTTGATTTACGAATTGTAATTGAAATTGAAATTGAATTGGTTTTGAAATATATTAAATGACCAATCGGAAATTAACTACGAAGGTTATTAAAGGAAGCGGAATCGGTTAGGGACGTACTCATTGTCTAAACCGAAAAACACTTTAATAACTATACGCGGAGTGTGATCCAGAATGAAGTGGTTGGATTGACGTACGCGATGACTGAAGAAAGTGAACGATAATGGATAGCCTTGACATGTGTCAAATTGGAAATGACTAAAACAGGAGCCGTACGAGGCCAAATGGGGTTAGCTACCTCGAGCGAACACACTTCTTCGTAAACTACTCATTTACTTTTGTGATTGATTGGTGCGCACCCTTGAATTTGGAGTGTTGTTTCGCGGTGTTGCGATCGTTGCGGCGATGCGTTCTCACTAGTCCAGATCAGGCAAATGGTAGTTTCACTACCTTGGGTATTGCCTCATGTGCCTTGTCATACTTGTATTCCCATATACGCGACCACTACGAATTTGTTTTGTATTATACCTATGGAGTACTCCCTGATATCACACTAGTTTACAGCGACCACTATGAATTTGTTTTATTTTATCTGAGACATTATTGTATTTATGGGTAGCTTCATGAACTACTCTTATGACTATGTTGTATTTTCCGCTGCACTATTCTGTGATGTTATATTTCTGTGGATCTGTGATGATTCTCATTTACATATTTATACTCCATTAATGATTCGTGTCTTGTATTATTTAAGTTGACAAGTTGGAATATCGTCAATTTAAATGGTATAAATATACGGGTTGTTACAGTTGGTATCAGAGCTTTGGTTCTCGATAATAGCCTGTGGAGTTTAAGCTCATTAGAGATAGGGTAAACATACCTTAGAATGAGGAGAATCATTTCAGAATCCATATCCTTTGATTCCATTCTTCTTATTGAATTCATTCGATTTAAATTTCTTTAAGTTCCATAAATTTCTATCTTTGATTCTAAAATCACTTTTGGTATTCCAGGATGGGTACCAGAAGAAATGTTAGAGGCAGGGGTGGGGGAAACACTCCCGAACCGTATGCCCCAGCTCCCGCAGTTAGATTCTCCACTCTTAGCAAGGAGTACACTCAGCTTGGCGGAGTCAAATTCACTAGCTCCGAAAGTATCATCAAAGCACAGCAATAGCTAAAGAGTTTGGAGAGGATCTTTACTGGCTTGGAGATCACAGACACTCAGAAGCGTAAGTTGGCCGCTTGGCAGTTTCAGGATGCTGCACAGGATTGGTGGGAGTCGATCACTTCTCGTACTGATCAGGAAACCATCACTTGGGCCAAGTTTAGGTAGTAATCTATCTAAATTTCATCTAAATAAAAATTCCCTTTTATCTCGTCAGATTTTGACTCGTTTTCATATCACTTGTAAATAGGGATTCCTTTATGGCTCAGTGGATGCTAGCTACTAGGAAGGCCCAACTCTATCGGTCTTTTATGGATCTCAAGCAGGGCAACATGACCTTCACTGAGTATGAAAGGAAATTCAACGAACTATCTAAGTTCGGACCTGGCTTGATTGATACACCTTTGCTTAAGAATGAGAAGTTCATGCATGGCGCACGCCCTGAGTATTACGACCTCCTCACCGCTCATGTCCATGGAACTTTCACTGAGTTGATGGATTTTGCTCTTCGATATGAGGGAAAGCCGAAGGGAACTTCAGTCACTAAGGTTCCAGCTACTCCGCCATACTCTAGTCAGATTGGGAAGAGAAAGCCAAATTTTGCACAATAGAAGAAGAACTAGTAGAAGAAATCAGGGCTTGGCTATTCTCAGAAGAAGCCCATTAACGTATCATCTATTACTTATTTCAACTGCAACCAAAAGGGTCATTATGCCAGTAGTTGCCCATCTCCAAAGGGCGCAGTTGTTCCGCCACCGGCACAGATGACTAGGACGGATGTGTGTCATATCTTCTTACAACCTGGACACTTCAAGAAAGACTGCCCAACACAGAAGAGAGGTACACCATCAGGAGTCTTTGCTCTTTCCACACCTTCCTCAGAAGTTCCCGCCCCGGAAGTTTCGGGTAATCAAGGTACTTTGCAAAGTACTTTTATGTTACATACCTTGCCTGTTAGAGTTCTACTTGACACCAGAGCTACACACAGCTTCATATCTATTGATTTATGTGATAAACTTGGCTTGGAACCCACTCTTGCATCTATTTCCTTATGTGTATCTAACCCTATTGGAGGGCCCGCTAACCTCAAAAGGGTTTGCAAATATGTCACTCTTATGCATGGAATTCACCGTTTTTCTTGGGATTTCTATGTCGTTGGATTTGAGGCATTTGATATTCTATTAGACATTGATTGGCTACGAAAGTTCGAAGCCGTTATCTCATATAAAGCTCGAACCGTCTCTCTTATTGACGACAAGAGCTTGCCTTTAGTCATTAAGGCAAATCACCTCAAGAATATGCTGGGAGTTTTATATTCTCTCTTGACTCCCATCCAAATGAACTAAGCTCTACTCCAGTGGTCCAATTCTTTTCTGATGTATTTGGAGAAGTCAATTCTCTACCACCTCCATGGAAGATTGAATTCCGCATTGACCTCATTCCTGGTGCACGACCAGTAGTTCTTCCTCCAAGGAGAATGACTCCTAAAGAAAAGGCAGAGTTGAATGTTCAAATTGAAGATTTATTTTCTAAAGGCTTGATTCGACGCAGTCATTCAGAATGGGGCTGCAGTCGTATTTGTCACAAAATCTGATGGCTCACTCAGAATGTGTGTGGACTATAGAGAGCTAAACAAGCTCACACACAAGAACAGGTACCCGATGCCCCGCATCAACGACCTATTCGATCAGCTTCATGGAGCTAAAGTCTTTTCTCAACTTGATTTGGCTACTGTCTTTCACCAACTCAGAATCGCTGAGGATAGTATTCCTAAAACAACATTCCGCACTGAAAATGGTTTCTATGAATGGCTAGTTATGCCGTTTGAACTCACTAATGCTCCAGCTTATTTTGTCGATTTGATGAATCGAGTTTTCTATGATGTTCTTAACAAATTCGTTCTTGTTTTCATCGATGACATTCTCGTCTTCTCTAAATATGATAAAGAGCATAGATCACATTTGGCTTTTGTTCTCGAAACTCTTCGCAGACACCAGCTTAAAGCCAAGTTTTCGAAATGCCACTTTTGGCGAGATGAAGTTCGTTTTCTTGGCCATATTGTTTCAGAGAATGGGATTTCGGTTGATCCCGCTAAGATCGCCGTAATCAATGTAAGTTCTATTCTTACTCGTCAATTCTATCTAAACAACTTATCTATATCTAAATTCGAATCCTTGGAATTTGCAGGATTGGGAGACTCCCAAAACTCCTACAGATATCCGCAGTTTCTTGGGTTTGGCTGGCTATTATCGCAGATTCATAGAAAACTTTGCTCGTATTGCTCCCCCACTTACCGCACTGACCAGGAAGAATGTGAAATTTGTTTGGAGTGAAAAGTGCGAAGCAACTTTCAATGAGATGAAGCGAAGATTAACATCTGCCCCAGTTCTTATAGTTATTGATGGTAGCGAAGGATTGACCGTCTATACAGATGCCTGTCGTGATGGTCTTTGTGCAGTCTTAATGCAGAAAGGGAAGGTTATTGCATATGTGGGTCGTCAGTTAAAGACCCATGAAGCAAATTACGCAACTCACGATTTAGAGCTTCTTGCGGTTGTATTTGCTCTTAAGCTATGGAGGCACTATCTATTGGGAACAAAATTCGAGTTATTCACTGACCACAAGTCATTGAGATATATTTTCTCACAAAAGGATTTGAATCAGAGACAAGTCCGATGGCTCGAATTTTTAGCTGCATATGATCTTGATATTAATTATACTCCAGGGAAAGCAAATGCCGTAGCCGATGCTTTGAGCAGAAATCAAGCAATGGCATGTTGTAATATTGTTGAAGGAATGTTATTCCAGCTTTCCGTCTCCCCAGCTCTAATGGATCGTATTATAGCCAAGCAATACGAGGACACTTTGCTTTATCGCAGCAAAGAAATAGTTCTCGGAAGAGTTGGAAATGCTGATAATAAATTAGGTGTACATGTGGATAGTAACGGAGTCTTGAGGATAGATAATAGAACTTGTGTTCCTAATGTTGATGGTCTTAGGCAAGAAGTGCTGAGAGAAAACCATAACTCTTCGCTTTCATTTCATCCCGGTGTTACTAAAATGTACCAGAATATGAAGAAGTTATATTGGTGGAGTGGGATGAAGCGCGATATCTCTACATATGTTAGGAGATGCACAACTTGCCAACAAGTTAAAGCTGATCACAGAAAGACGGCTGGTTTGCTTCAACCATTAGAAATTCCAGTATGGAAGTGGGAGCACATTTCTATGGACTTTATTGATGGGCTGCCAAGGACTAGAAAGAGGAACGAAAGCATATGGGTGATTGTCGATAGACTGACGAAGTCCGCTTACTTTATTTCTGTCAAGTCCACTCGTACATCTTCGAGTTTGGCAGAGATATACATGAGAGAGGTTGTTAAACTTCATGGTGTACCATCCAGTATTGTATGCGATCGAGATCATATTTTCACCAGTAAATTCTGGAAAACATTTCAGGATAATTTTGGCACCAAACTGAATCTGAGCACTGCATATCATCCTCAGACAGATGGCCAAACTGAGAGGGTGAATCAGATTTTAGAAGACCTACTCCGAGCTTGTATTATTGACTTTGGTGGATCCTGGGAAGACCATCTTCACTTGGTAGAATTCACTTATAATATTAGTTACCAGGTAAATAAATTTAATTTCAAATTTGAATAAGTATGTTTGAAATTGAATTAATCATCTTTGATAAACCAGGCAAGCATTGGCATGGCACCGTTCGAAGCCTTATATGGACGGACGTGCAAATCGCCAGCTTGTTGGATAGAGTCGGGTGATCGATTAGTGCTTAGTCTAGAAATAATTATGGAAGCTTCTGAAAAAGTCGAAGAAATCAGGAAGAAAATAAAGACGGCACAGGATAGACAGAAGAGCTACGCTGACAAAAGGAGAAGAGATCTTGAATTCAGCGTAGGAGACAAAGTATTTCTGAAAGTGTCGCCTTTGAAGAATATTGTTCGATTTGAAAGGAAAGGGAAGCTAGCTCCCAGATTTGTTGGTCCGTTTGAGATTACGAAAAGAGTAGGAACATTGGCATATAGAGTTGCATTACCAGAGAAGTTTGCCGGTGCACACAACGTGTTCCACATCTCACACATTCGCAAAGTTGTACACGATCCATCAATGACCATCCCTACTACTCAGTTAGATGAGATAGTTATTGAGTCTGACTTGACTATTGAGCATAAGCCGCTTCGGATAGTCGATCGTGAGACAAAGCAACTTAGAAGGAAGCCGGTAAATCTCGTCAAAGTTCAATGGAGTGCAGATGAGCGAGATTGCACACGGGAAACTGAGGATAGTATTCGGGATTCAAATCCCGAACTACTAATTTCTGGTATAATTTAAATTTCTCAAAATCTATCTTAATTTTTCTGCTTATTTCATTCTTTCTTCACTCGTCTCGTTCCTTTTCGAGGATGAAAAGTTTTGAGCGGGGGAGATTGTAACGACCCTGAATTTCCGACCCAATTTAAATTTTAAATCCATCGTTTTAGTATAAAAATTTTGAAATTTATAAACGATCTCAATTTACGTCCAAACTTTATTTATGAAATACGTCTAGTTAGATTGGACATAGAAAAAGTTTCGTTGCAAATTATTACAGTAAACTTCGTTCGTGTTTTACTGTATATCGGTCCATATAAAGCTGTGCAAAATTTATCTTTCAAATCTAAATATTTTTACACAGTTATGCTGTAAAAATTATTCTGATCAAGATTATGTAATTCGTTTCGTCAAAAATTGTCATCGCCCGTCCCGTTTAAATTGTTTTGCAAAACGTACAATTTTAGCAGCGTAAATGCAAATTTTATAAAACCATCATATCGCAATAATATGTGTATCATTGGAAGCGCCTCGTCGCACTGATCATAATGGTATATATATTTGCACGAATCGGAGTCCGGCATCATCCGTCGCGTTAATTTAACCGTTTCAGACGGACCGGGTACACAATTTCAGCCTAAATTCTTTAACCCGTTTACAAAAGGAAGTTGAAAATAAAGTCAGCTGATGCATTTATGGTGTGGTTGGAAGGTGAGAGGTTTAACTTGGAAACGTGAGTGGCTCTTCGGAAAACTAAGTTGAAATTTATTGTGAAAAAATTATAAAAATCATAATAACACGCATCATTTCATTTACCTTCTCTGTTTCACTCCGTTCTTTCACTCCTGAACGTCTACAGGTATACTATTTTCTTCCCTTCATCACATATCCTTCTTTCCCTTTTATTTCTTCATTTTTAAATTATTCAACAGAGTAAATTCCTCCAATATCATCTCCTCTACCTCCCTTACACGTACAACCGATACCACTCCATCTCAGCTCCCCTCTCTGCCACCATCTACCGAACAAAGAGCACGCATAAAAAAAGAAAAAAGAAAAAAATGAATGAAGGCCGAAACTCCAGACCATGCATGCACTTTTTATTTATAGTAGCCAGCATGCACTTTTTCCCTTCCCCACTCCAGACCCATGCTTCTTGCGTGTGATGTGTATACAAGAGGGGGTCATGTGCATGGACTTCAGGAGTGTTAAGTTTGCTAATGCAAGAAGAAATGCATGTAGAGGTGTGTGCGTGTGTAGCGTATAAAAAAAAGGGAAAAAGTTGCGTATGTGTATTGATGGGTGCCGAACTCAATGAGATAGCAGTGAAGGCCTTGTGTGTGTGCGCATGTATGAAGTGAGTGTATGTGGTCTGTGCATGAACCTGGGCATGTATAGGTGTGTGCGTGTTCAGTTGTGGTGTATGTGTGCGTTAGTTAGTAAAGTGTAGATGAAAAAAAAATGAAAATTCTGTATGTGTCGGGAATTGGTGCAGGAGGTCTTGGCTTGTAAAAAATAAAATAAATTATGAAGCAAAAGTGGAAAATGAGTGTGATGGCAGCATGTTGAGAAGGGTAGAATGATGAGGATGTGAAGCAGGGTGCGTGTGCATGAAAATGTTGAAATGGTGCATGGGTCATGCGTATGAAGGAAATTTGTGTCTCTGTGAAGTCACGGATGTGTAAAAAAAAAAATATGGGTTGAGTTGCGTTGCAACATGTTGGGGGGATGAAGTATGCGTGTATGATGCATGCGTGTATGAACAGTTTTGCGTGCATATTTGTGTGTGTTTTGCTATGTGCGCGAGTTTATAAAAAAAAAATGAAACTGAGACTTGCAATTAGTTTTAGATATTGCAGAAGTATTTACGCAAATATCTATTTTGGTTGCCAATACAGTAACCAACTTTTCTTTTCGTTGTGTACAGAAGCAACCGACTGAGTTTCTTCGCAACAGCATCAATCTCTCAGCCTTCATTCTTTCCTTCGTTATCGGTAAGCGTAGTTATATAATTTTATAATTATATATGAAAGTTCACTTAAATTAATATCGTCTCTTTTATCGATATTTGCTGTGTTTGTTGTTCGTGTGTACCGACTTCTATTCGTGCTTATTCTTGCTTTGGGTCCACTTCTTTATCCACGAAAGGTGAAATTAATTTTCATGACATAGAATCTTATGCTAGTTTGGTTGATAATTGATTGCTATGTGATAATCAAATTGAATGTTGATTGCTATTGTTAAGTGATAAAATATGCAAGTTGGAAGTCATATATATTATATTTAACAATATTAAGTGAATTATTTATGTTGAATACTGATTTACTTGACCCCTTGTATGTTGAATATGGACTAGTTAAATATGACCTTTTAAATTGTTAAGATTAATCGACACGTACAATTTGATAAATTTCACTTTGAACCTTTGAACGTACATCTGATTTATTTGTTGTAGTATTGAAATTGAATTGAACGACAAGTGAGAAACCGAAATATAATAATCTTTAATCTACATGAAATGATAGTGTAGATTCTAAAAATAATTATATTAATTTACATAAATAACAAATGTAAATTAATACGATTATTTTGGGATTATTTAAATAAATTGTCGAATTGTTATGTATGGATGCTATTGCTTGTTTATTTACTTTGACACCATCCCAGTTATCACACTTCAAGTTCCCTTTGTATGCTTTGATTTTGAATTGAAATGGAATCGGGTTGAAATGATAGATACCCAAATAACTTTAACTTAGGATAGAAAATTAAATTAAACCGACTGGTCAAATTTTTGATTTAAAATAAAATAAAGTTATTTGATTAATAACAAGGTTTGAATAAATTGGAATTTAAATTCGAATGAATGTAAATGTGAATATTTGAATTTGAAACAAATATTAACGTCGTAATCGACAAAACAACATGGTTTAAAATTTAATTATTTAATAATTAAATTTAGAATTATTTAATAATTAAGTTTTAAAATTTGTAATAATTAATTTGGAATTATTATTAATTATTTGAAATTATTAATAATTAAGTTTTGAAAACTTGTAATAATTAATTTGGAATTATTATTAATTATTTGAAATTATTAACAATTAAGTTTTGAAATTAGTAATAATTAATTTGGAATTATTATTAATTATTTGAAATCATTAATAATTAAGTTTGAAATTATTAATAATTAAGTTTTAAAATTTTTAATAATTAAGTTTGGAATTAGTGACAATTAAGATTTGAAATTATTTGATAGTAACGCGATTGAATTATTTAAAAATTAAATTGAATTGAATTTTTCTTATTAGGTGAAATTGAAATTTTGAATAAGTGAAACTAAGTTCTTTAATTGAGTTGAATTTTGTAACTAAGTGAATAATAAATGAAATGAATTTCTTTAACAAGAAATAAAATGCGTTTATCGAAACAAATGAAAGACTTGAAATTTAAAGAATTGGATTCGACAAATTTAATTTAAATTAAATTTGTAAGCTTGATATAATAAGTTGAACTTAAGAAAGTAATGTAATGTATTGGAAATTTAATAGAAATTGTTTAATGATAAATTAATTTAATGAATATCGAATGAAATCGATTTGAGTGTTTAATTAAGTTTAAATGATTATGGAATGAACTTATATACGAAATTAAATGAATATTTGAATTGTTTTAAACTAAACTTTGAAACTGAATTATAGAAATTTTGAAATGAAATTGTGAATTTATGAAATGTAAATTTTGGAACTTGATTTAGAATGACTAACGAAAATATGATTTTCAAATTATAAGTGAAATTGAAGTTGAATTGGTTTTGAAATATATTAAACGACCAATCGGAAATTAACTACGAAGGTTATTAAAGAAACCATAATCGGTTAGGGACATACTCACTGTCTAAACCGAAAACCACTTTAATAACTATACACGGAGTGTGATCCGGAATGAAGTGGTTGGATTGACGTACCCGATGACTGAAGAAAGTGAACGATAAGGATAGCCTTGACATGAGTGTCAAATTGAAAATGACTAAAACAGGAGCCGTGCCAGGCCAAATGGGGTTAGCTACCTCGAGCGAACACACTTCTTCGTAAACTACTCATTTACTTTTATGATTGATTGGTGCGCACCCTTGAATTTGTAGTGTTGTTTCGCGGTGTTGCGATCGTTTATGGCGATGCGTTCTCACCAGTCCGGATCAGTCAAACGGTAGTTTCACTACCTTGGGTATTGCCTCATATGCCTTGTCATACTTGTATTCCCATATACGCGACCACTACGAATTTGTTTTGTATTATACCTATGGAGTACTCCCTGATATCCCACTAGTTTACGGTGGAGTTTACAGTGCTGTATAGTCTATAATGCTATATGAAATGTGTTAAGGGGGACAATGGTAACGCCTTAACACTATTTTGATATTTTACTTTACTATTAGACATTATCTATCTATCGTACATTACTATGTATAAATAGTTTAACGGATCCTTAAAGATGTTATTCCATTCATCTTTGAGTTATTGTTATTTGAATTTGAACCATATTATCTGTATAAGAATATATGTCTTGATTCGAGTGTTTGTTTGTGCATATGCTCGGATCAGACTGAGGATTGATGTTGTTGTTTCTACTTGGAGCTGAAGACCGAAGACTATCATTATCTTATCTTATCAGTATTGCTCTTTCTATTCAGACTATTGGACATCTATGTTGTTCTATTTTATTTTATCTGAGACATTGTTGTATTTATGGGTAGCTTCATGAACTACTCTTTTGACTACGTTGTATTTTCCGCTGCACTATTCTGTGATGTTATATTTCTGTGGTTCTGTGGTGGTCCTCATTTACATATTTATACTCCATTAATAATTCGTGTCTTGTATTATTTAAGTTGACAAGTTGGAATATCTTCAATTTAAATGGTACAAATATACGGGTTGCTACAGTTGGTATCAGGGCTTTGGTTCTCGATAATAGCCTGTGGAGTTTAAGCTCATTAGAGATAGGGTAAATAAACCTTAGAATGAGGAGAATCATTTCAAAATCCATATCCTTTGATTCCATTCTTCTTATTGAATTCATTCGATTTGAATTTCTTGAAGTTCCATAAATTTCTATCTTTGATTCTAAAATCACTTTTGGTATTTCAAGATGGCTACCAGAAGAAATGTTAGAGGCACGGGTAGGGGAAACGCTCCCGAACAGTATGCACCAGCTCCCGCAGTCAGATTCTCCACTCTTAGCAAGGAGTACACTCAGCTTGGCGGAGTCAAATTCACTGGCTCTGAAAGTATCATCGAAGCACAGCAATTGCTAAAGAGTTAGGAGAGGAACTTTACTAGCTTTGAGATCACAGACGCTCAGAAGCGTAAGTTGGTCCCTTGGCTGCTTCAGGATGCTGCATAGGATTAGTGGGAGTCAGTCACTTCTCGTACTGATGAGGAAACCATCACTTGGGCCAAGTTTAGGTAGTAATCTATCTAAATTTCATCTAAATAAGAATTCATTTTTATCTCGTCAGATTTTGACTCGTTTTCATACCACTTGTAAATAGGGATTCCTTTATGGCTCAGTGGATGCCAGCTGCTAGGAAGGCCCAACTCTATCGGTCTTTTATGGATCTCAAGCATGGCAACATGACCTTCACTGAGTATGAAAGGAAATTCAACGAACTATCTAAGTTCGTACCTGGCTTGATTGATACACCTTTGCTTAAGAATGAGAAGTTCATACATGGCGCATGCCCTGAGTATTACGAGCTCCTCACCACTCTTGTCCATGGAACTTTAAATGAGTTGATGGATTTTGCTCTTCGATATGAGGGAAAGCCGAAGGGAACTTCAGTCACTAAGGTTCCAGCTACTCAGCCATCCTCTAGTCAGACTGGGAAGAGAAAGCCAAATTTTGCATAACAGAAGAAGAACTGGCAGGAGAAACCAGGGGTTGGCTATTCTCAGAAGAAGCCCATTGACATATCATCTATTACTTGTTTCAACTGCAACCAAAAGGGTCATTATGCCAGTAGCTGTCCATCTCCAAAGGGCGCAGCTGTTGCGCCACCGGCACAGATGACTAGGAGGGATGTGTGTCATATCTACTTACAACCTGGACACTTCAAGAAAGACTGCCTAACACAGAAGAGAGGTACACCATCAGGAGTCTTTGCTCTTTCCATACCTGCCCCGGAAGTTCCCGCCCCAGAAGTTCCGGGTAATCAAGGTACTTTTATGTTACATACCTTGCCTGTTAGAGTTCTACTTGACACCGGAGCTACACACAGTTTCATATCTATTGATTTATGTGATAAACTTGGCTTGGAACACACTCTTGCATCTATTTCCTTATGTGTATCTAACCCTATTGGAGGGCCCGCTAACCTCAAAAGGGTTTGCAAATATGTCACTCTTATGCATGACATTCTCCGTTTTACTTGGGATTTCTATGTCCTTGGATTCGAGGCATTTGATATTCTATTAGGCATTGATTGACTACGAAAGTTCGAAGCCGTTATCTCATGTAAAGCTCGAACCATCTCTCTTATTGACGACAAGAGCTTACCTTTAGTCATTAAAGGCAAATCACCTCAAGAATATGCTAGGAGTTTTATATTCTCTCTTGACTCCCATCCAAATGAACTAAGCTCTACTCCAGTGGTCCAATTCTTTTTTGATGTATTTGGAGAAGTCAATTCTCTACCACCTCCATGGGAAATTGAATTCCACATTGACCTTATTCCTGGGGCACGACTAGTAGTTCTTACTCCAAGGAGAATGGCTCCTAAAGAAAAGGCAGAGTTGAATGTTCAAATTGAAGATTTATTTTCTAAAGGCTTGATTCGACGCAGTCATTCAGAAAGGTGTGCTGCAATTGTATTTGTCACAAAATATGATGGCTCACTCAGAATGTGTGTGGACTATAGAGAGCTAAACAAGCTCACACACAAGAACAGGTACCCGATGCCCCGCATCAACGACCTATTCGATCAGCTTCATGGAGCTAAAGTCTTTTCTCAACTAGATTTGGCTACTGGCTTTCACCAACTCAGAATCGCTGAGGATAGTATTCCTAAAACAGCATTCCGCACTGAAAATGGTTTCTATGAATGGCTAGTTATGCCGTTTGAACTCACTAATGCTCCAGCTTATTTTGTCGATTTGATGAATCGAGTTTTCTATGATGTTCTTAACAAATTCGTTCTTGTTTTCATCGATGACATTCTCGTCTTCTCTAAATATGATAAAGAGCATAGATCACATTTGGCTTTTGTTCTCGAAACTCTTCGCAGACACCAGCTTAAAGCCAAGTTTTCGAAATGCCACTTTTGGCGAGATGAAGTTCGTTTTCTTAGCCATATTGTTTCAGAGAATGGGATTTCGGTTGATCCAGCTAAGATCGCCGTAATCAATGTAAGTTCTATTCTTACTCATCAATTCTATCTAAACAACTTATCTATATCTAAATTCGAATCCTTGGAATTTGCTGGATTTGGAGAATCCCAAAACTCCTACAGATATTCGCGGTTTCTTGGGTTTGGCTGGCTATTATCGCAGATTCATAGAAAACTTTGCTCGTATTGCTTCCCCACTTACCGCACTGACCAGAAAGAATGTGAAATTTATTTGGAGTGAAAAGTACGAAGCAACTTTCAATGAGATGAAGCAAAGATTGACACCTGCCCCAGTTTTTATAGTTATTGATGGTAGAGAAGGATTGACCGTCTATACAGATGCCTGTCATGATGGTCTTAGAGCAATCTTAATCTAGAAAGGGAAGGTTATTGCATATGCGGGTCGTCAATTAAAGACCCATGAAGCAAATTACGCAACTCACGATTTAGAGCTTCTTGCGGTTGTATTTGCTCTTAAGCTATGGAGGCACTATCTATTGGGTACAAAATTTGAGTTATTCACTGACCACAAGTCATTGAGATATATTTTTTCACAAAAGGATTTGAATCAGAGACAAGTCCGATGGCTTGAATTTTTAGCTGCATATGATCTTGATATTAATTATACTCCAGGGAAAGGAAATGACGTAGCCGATGCTTTGAGCAGAAATCAAGCAATGGCATGTTGTAATATTGTAGAAGGAATGTTATTCCAACTTTCCGTCTCCCCAGCTCTAATGGATCGTATTATAGCCAAGCAATATGATGACACTTTGCTTTATCGCATCAAAGAAATAGTTCTCGGAAGAGTTGGAAATGCTGATAATAAATTGGGTGCACATGTGGATAGTAACGGAGTCTTGAGGATTGATAATAGAATTTGTGTTCCTAATGTTGATGGTCTTAGGCAAGAAGTGATGAGAGAAAACCATAACTCTTCGCTTTCATTTCATCCCCGTGTTACTAAAATGTACCGGAATATGAAGAAGTTATATTGGTGGAGTGGGATGAAGCGCGATATCTCTACATATGTTAGCAGATGCACAACTTGCCAACAAGTTAAAGCTGATCACAAAAAGACGGCTGGTTTGCTTCAACCATTAGAGATTCCAGGATGGAAGTGGGAGCAAATTTCTATGGACTTTATTGATGGGCTGCCAAGGACTAGAAAGGGGAACGAAAGCATATGGGTGATTGTCGATAGACTGACGAAGTCCGCTCACTTTATTCCAGTCAAGTCCACTCGTACAGCTTCGAGTTTGGCAGAGATATACATGAGAGAGGTTGTTAAACTTCATGGTGTACCATCCATTATTGTATGCGATCGAGATCCTATTTTCACCAGTAAATTCTGGAAAGCATTTCAGGATAATTTGGGCACCAAACTGAATCTGAGCACTGCATATCATCCTCAGACAGATGGCCAAACTGAGAGGGTGAATCTGATTTTAGAAGACCTTCTCCGAGCTTGTATTATTGACTTTGGTGGATCCTGGGAAGACCATCTTCACTTGGTAGAATTCACTTATAATAATAGTTACCAGGTAAAGAAATTGAATTTCAAATTTGAATAAGTATGTTTGAAATTGAATTAATCATCTTTGATAAACCAGGCAAGCATTGGCATGGCACCGTTCGAAGCCTTATATGGACGGCCGTGCAAATCGCCAGCTTGTTGGATAGAGTCGGGTGATCGATTAGTGCTTGGTCCAGAAATAATTATGGAAGCTTCTGAAAAAATCGAAGAAATCAGGAAGAAAATAAAGACGGCACATGATAGACAGAAGAGCTACGCTGACAAAAGGAGAAGAGATCTTGAATTCAGCATAGGAGACAAAGTATTTCTAAAAGTGTCGCCTTTGAAGAATATTGTTCAATTTGGAAGGAAAGGGAAGCTAGCTCCCAGATTTGTTGGTCCGTTTGAGATTACGGAAAGAGTGGGAACATTGGCATATAGAGTTGCATTACCAGAGAAGTTTGCCGGTGTACACAACGTGTTCCACGTCTCACACCTTCGCAAAGTTGTACACGATCCATCTATGACCATCCCTACTGCTCAGTTAGATGAGATAGTTATTGAGTTTGACTTAACTATTGAGCGTAAGCCGCTTCGGATAGTCGATCGTGAGACAAAGCAACTCAGAAGTAAGTCGGTAAATCTCGTCAAAGTCCAATGGAGTGCATATGAGCAAGATTGCACATGGGAAACCGAGGATAGTATTCGGGATTCAAACCCCGAACTACTAATTTCAGGTATAATTCAAATTTCTCAAAATCTATCTTAATTTTTCTGCTTATTTCATTCTTACTTCACTCGTCTCGTTCCATTTCGAGGATGAAAAGTTTTGAGTGGGGGAGATTGTAACGACCCTGAATTTCCAACCCAATTTAAATTTTAAATCCATCGTTTTAGTATAAAAATTTTGACATTTATAAATGATCTCAATTTACGTCCAAACTTTATTTATGACATACGTCTAGTTAGATATGGACATAGAAAAATTTTCGTTGCAAATTATTACAGTAAACTTCGTTCGCGTTTTACTGTATATCAATCCATATAAAACTGCGTAAAATTTATCTTTCAAATCCAAATATTCTTATACAGTTATGTTGTAAAAATTATTCAGATCAAGATTATGTAATTCGTTTCGTTAAAAATTGTCATCGCCCGTCCCGTTTAAATTGTTTTGCAAAATGTACAATTTTAGCGGCGTAAATGCGAATTTTATAAAACCATCATATCGCAATAATCTATGTACCGTTGGAAGCGCCTCATCGCACTGATCGTAACGATATATTTATTTGCGCGAACCGGAATTCGGCATCATCCGTCGCGTTAATTTAACCGTTCCGGACGGACCGGGTCACAATTTCAGCCCAAATTCTTTAACCCGTTTACAAAAAGAAGATGAAAATAAAGTCAGCTGATGCATTTATGGGGTAGTTGTAAGGTGAGAGGTTTAACTTGGAAACGTGAGTGGCTCTTCGAAAAACTATGTTGAAATTTATTGTGAAAAAAATTATAAAAATCAAAATAACACGCATCATTTCATTTACCTTCTCTGTTTCACTCCGTTCTTTCACTCCTGAACGTCTACAAGTATACTATTTTCTTCCCTTCATCTCATATCCTTCTTTCCCTTTTATTTCTTCATTTTTAAATTATTCAACAGAGTAAATTCCTCCAATATCATCTCCTCTACCTCCCTTACACGTACAACCGATACCACTCCATCTCACCTCCCCTCTCCGCCACCATCTGCCGAACAAAGAGCACACATAAAAGAAGAAAAAAGAAAAAAAATGAATGAAGGCCGTAACTCCAGACCATGCATGCACTTTTTATTTATAGTAGCCAGCATGCACTTTTTCCCTTCCCCACTCCAGACCCATGCTTCTTGCGTGTGATGTATATACAAGAGGGGGTCATGTGCATGGACTTCAGGAGTGTTAAGTTTGCTAATGCAAGAAGAAATGCATGCAGAGGAGTGTGCGTTTGTAGCATATAAAAAAAAGGAAAAAGTTGCGTATGTGTGTTGATGGGTGCCGAACTCAGTGAGATAGTAGTGAAGGCCTTGTGTGTGTGCATGTATGAAGTGAGTGTATTTGGTCTGTGCATGAACCTGGGCGTGTATAGGTGTGTGCGTGTTGAGTTATGGTGTATGTGTGCGTTAGTTAGTAAAGTGCAGATGGAAGAAAAAAAATCTGTGTGTGTCTGGAATTGGTGCAGGAGGTCTTGGCTTGTAAAAAAAAAATTATGAAGCAAAAGTGGAAAATGAGTGTGATGGCAGCATGTTGAGAAGGGTAGAATGATGAGGATGTGAAGCAGGGTGCATGTGCATGAAAATGTTGAAATGGTGCATGGATCATGCGTATGAAGGAAATTTGTGTCTCTGTGAAGTCACGGATGTGTAAAAAAAAGGGAAATATGGGTTGAGTTGCGTTGCAACATGCTTGGGGGGGGGGTGAAGTATGCGTGTACGAACAGTTTTGCGTGCATATTTGTGTCTGTGTGCATGAGTTTATAAAAAAAATGAAACCGAGACTTGCAACTAGTTTTAGATATTGCAGAAGTATTTATGCAAATATCTATTTTGGTTGCCAAAATAGTAACCAACTTTTCTTTTCGTTGTGTACAGAAGCAACCGACTGAGTTTCTTCGCAACAACATCAATCTCTCAGCCTTCGTTCTTTCCTTCGTTATCGGTAAGCGCAGTTAAATAATTTTATAATTATATATGAACGTTCACTTAAATTAATATCGTCTCTTTTATCGATATTTTCCGTGTTCGTTGTTCGTGTGTACCGACTTCTATTCGTGCTTATTCTTGCTTTGGGTCCACTTCTTTATTCATGAAAGGTGAAATAAATTTTCATGACATATATTCTTATGCTAGTTTGGTTGATAACTGATTGCTATGTGATAATTAAATTGAATGTTGATTGCTATTGTTAATTGATAAAATATGCAAGTTGGAAGTGATATAGAATATTTAACAATATTAAGTGAATTATTTATGTTGAATGCTGATTTACTTGACCCCTTGTATGTTGAATATGGACTAGTTAAATATGACCTTTTAAATTGTTAAGATTAATCGACACGTACAATTTGATAAATTTCACTTTGAACCTTTGAACGTACATCTGATTTATTTGTTGTAGTATTGAAATTGAATTGAACGACAAGTGAGAAACTGAAATGTAATAATCTTTAATCTACATGAAATGATAGTGTAGATTCTAGAAATAATTATATTAATTTACATAAATAAAAAATGTAAATTAATACGATTATTTCGGCATTATTTAGATAAATTGTTGAATTGTTATGTATGGATGCTATTGCTTGTTTATTTACTTTGACACCATCCCAGTTATCACATTGCAAGTTCCCTTTGTATGCTTTGATTTTGAATTGAAATGGAATCGGATTGAAATGATAGATACCCAAATAACTTTAACTTAGGATAGAAAATTAAATTAAACCCGATGGGTCAAATTTTTGATTTAAAATAAAATAAAGTTATTCGATTAATAACAAGGTTTGAATAAATTGGAATTTAAATTCAAATGAATGTAAATGTGAATATTTGAATTTAAAAAAAATATTAACGTCGTAATCGACAAAAGAACATGGTTTAAAATTTAATTATTTAATAATTAAATTTAGAATTATTTAATAATTAAGTTTAAAATTTGTAATAATTAATTTGGAATTATTATTAATTATTTGAAATTATTAATAATTAAGTTTTGAAAATTTGTAATAATTAATTTGGAATTATTATTAATTATTTGAAATTATTAATAATTAAGTTTTGAAATTAGTAATAATTAATTTGGAATTATTATTAATTATTTGAAATCATTAATAATTAAGTTTGAAATTATTAATAATTAAGTTTTAAATTTTTTAATAATTAAGTTTGGAATTAGTGACAATTAAGATTTGAAATTATTTGATAGTAACGAGATTGAATTATTTAAAAATTAAATTGAATTGAATTTTTCTTATTAGGTGAAATTGAATTTTTGAATAAGTGAAACTAAGTTCTTTAGTTGAGCTGAAATTTGTAACTAAGTAAATAATAAATGAAATGAATTTCTTTAACAAGAAATAAAATGCGTTTATCGAAACAAATGAAAGACTTGAAATTTAAAGAATTGGTTTCGACAAATTTAATTTAAATTAAATTTGTAAGCTTGATATAATAAGTTGAACTTAAGAAAGTAATGTAATGTATTGGAAATTTAATAGAAATTGTTTAGTGATAAATTAATTTAATGAATATCGAATGAAATCGATTCGAGCGTTAAATTAAGTTTAAATGATTATAAAATGAACTTATATACGAAATTGAATGAATATTTGAATTGTTTTAAACTGAACTTTGAAATTGAATTATAGAAATTTTGAAATGAAATTGTGAATTTATGAAATGTAAATTTTAGAACTTGATTTAGAATGACTAACGAAATGTTGATTTACGAATTATAATTGAAATTGAAATTGAATTGGTTTTGAAATATATTAAACGACCAATCGGAAATTAACTACGAAGGTTATTAAAGGAACCTGAATCGGTTAGGGACATACTCATTGTCTAAACCGAAAACCACTTTAATAACTATACACGGAGTGTGATCCAGAATGAAGTAGTTGGATTGACGTACGCGATGACTGAAGAAAGTGAACGATAATGGATAGCCTTGACATGTGTGTCAAATTGGAAATGACTAAAACAGGAGCCGTGCCGGGCCAAATGGGGTTAGCTACCTCGAGCGAACACACTTCTTCGTAAACTACTAATTTACTTTTGTGATTGATTGGTGCATACCCTTGAATTTGGAGTGTTGTTTCGCGGTGTTGCAATCGTTGCGGCGATGCTTTCTCACCAGTCCGGATCAGGCAAATGGTAGTTTCACTACCTTGGGTATTGCCTCATGTGCCTTGTTATACTTGTATTCCCATATCTGCGACTACTACGAATTTGTTTTGTATTATACCTATGGAGTATTCCCTGATATCCCACTAATTCACGGTGGAGTTTACATTGTTGTATAGTCTATAATGCTATATGAAATGTGTTAAGAGGAACAATGGTAACGCCTTAACACTATTTTGATATTTTACTTTACTATTAGACAATATCTATCTATCGTACATTACTATGTATAAATAGTTTAACGGATCCTTAAAGATGTTATTCCATTCATCTTTGAGTTATTGTTATTTGAATTTGAACCATATTATCTGTATAAGAATATATGTCCTGATTCGAGTGTTTGTTTGTGCATATGCTCGGATCAGACTGAGGATTGCTGTTGTTGTTTCTACTTGGAGCTGAAGACCGAAGACTATCATTATCTTATCTTATCAATATTGCTCTTTCTATTCAGACTACTGGACATCTATGTTGTTCTATTTTATTTTATCTGAGACATTGTTGTATTTATGGGTAGCTTCATGAACTACTCTTATGACTATGTTGTATTTTCCGCTGCACTATTCTGTGATGTTATATTTCTGTGGTTCTGTGATGATTCTCATTTACATATTTATACTCCATTAATGATTCGTGTCTTGTATTATTTAAGTTGACAAGTTGGAATATCGTCAATTTAAATGGTACAAATATACGGGTTGTTACATCTTAGGACTGATATGGGGATTAATTTGGGCCAAAATACTTGATAATTATAACAACCAAAAATTGTTTTCGATTAAGGGTTTAGAGAACCATATATATAGCCTTGACAATAGAGATATTAGGACAATCACATTACATATTCTCTCTTAATCTCGGCCATCCATCTCTAGGTCCAATCCTAAGTTTTTATCCACCTCCAATAACTTGTCAAAACAAAAATTTATAGTTCTAATGATGGGCTTTAAACCAACTTAAGCCCAAGCCAAAATGCTATCCAATTAAATATAATTTAACCGCTTATCGATATTGTATATCGATTGGTACATTTATAACTATTATAAATATATAACAAATTTTATTTCTTAAATCATATTCAAATTTTTTAATTAATATTTCATAAATATCGGTTAATTTAATTTATTTATAACAATTATAAACTAATTAAGTCATTCGGTCTTAAGGGAATTGATCATTTCTGTTGTGTAACTCTTGGGTGTAAATTTAGTCAGCAATTAACACCGAACTATTCGAATGTTAACTTTCACACTTCACATAGCAGGTCGTGTGACATTACGGCCAAAATTACCGCTTCCTCGTTTTTGGTAAAATCCAATTTTAGTTTAATAAGCGTTACACGGTTGCGACATTTGTTTACACCAATTCTTTTCTTCAAATTATATCACTTTGGACTTATGGAATTTAGTAAAGGATAAAATTCCAACCTCATTCACATTCAAATTTATAGTCTAAATACAAAGTTCTTGTTTAATAATAACAATTATTATTAACCGAAAAGCTCTGGTCAAAGACTTTGACTTTGAGTTTACTTGAGTTGAATGTGATACTAACCGCATATAAATGAAGAGACGAATCTCCTCTTGAGTAGTGCTTCGCTTCTAATACTTCCACTTGACCCAACTATAGTCACTCGGTGGACGACATGCCATGGTTTGGCTATAATCAAAGTGGAGCTTTCATATTGAAGATCCACGCTATTCTCAAGTCGAGAGAACTGTGTAAATCAGTCATACCGATATTTTCTATTTGACTTTAGTATATTAACCAACAGAAAACTATCGAGTGAGTCATTCTATAGTTACCCAACAACTATTAGTACGTAACTCCTAAATGCCCTCAACAGTCATGAGTAATACACTGCCCAACATTGGGAGAGCATCATGTACTCCAGTCTCAACAGATACATCGATAACCAGTCTAGATGCATATAGACTAGGAACATTTAAAATGGTATATTTGTTTCATTGTGATAAATTACTCACAGCTACAACATTTTGTAACTACTATCACAAAATATACCATTTACGGGTTTTTCTATTAAAATACACTTTTAATTAAGTTAATTAACTAATATAATCACATTATATAAAGTATATAATAGGAATAAAATACCTTTTATTTCAAACAAGATTGGCCAACGAGTTAGATATATGTAACAAATTACATAATTGCCCCTATACCCCTAACTCTATCATTTGGAGTCATTAGATTTTTTCCATATTCGAAGAGATAATGGTATTCCCGATAATACCATGGTTGATGAGAAGATATAGAGGTTCAGATTCTAGGTGGAGCTCAGTTGCAGAAAAGGCCTTTTGATTAAATTGGCCTAATTTGTAAGCATGTTTGTAGCGATGATTCTTCATCTTATGCTTTGAATGTTTAGAGCTTGTTGGTGAGTTTGTTGGTGTTGATTTAGCAAAGTCTAGCGAAAGTTTTTATGGAGGAGATTGGAGTAGATAATGTTGAGCATGTCCTTACACGATTTGGAATGGAGAAGGTGAAGTGCGATGTTAAATCTCCATTGGTCTCTCGAAGTTTAGTATCTGCATGTTCGTCTCCAACATTGAATTTGTTGAATAATTTTGGTATTTTCACATATGCATTTTTTTGTTGATATGCATATTATCTTTCTATGCTTGGGAAAGATTTTGAAGTTCTGTTTGGGCAACAATGCCCAAAATTTGTTTATCTTGAGTTCGACGCCATGTGGCGTAGATCCAACAATTTGTTAAGATGTAGTGATGAAGAGAGATTGTTATATCTGAATCAAGGTAGAGAGTTAAATTTAGGTGATTCAAATATTTACCAAAGACGAAAAGAATTTAGCTAATTGATCTTATCAACCAATTAGGTTGTAGATGGAAAGAAAAAAAAAGAAAAAGTTATATGTTATTACTTTTGAAGAAAGAAAACTAATTAATTATCCAATTAATTAAGTGGAAATTAGGGAGGCATCCCTATCATACTTTCATATTGTAAAGCGGGTCCCTGTCAAAGTTTCATTATAAGGGTCCCTGTTTTCTGAAAAAGAAGAAAATTATTGCTGAAATGTCAGCAACTTTTATAAATAAGTGTTGATATTTCAACAACTTTCCCTGTCAAAGTTTCATTGTAAATCGGGTCCCTGTTTTTTGGAAATGAAGAAAATTATTGCTGAAATGTCAGCAACTTTTATAAATAAGTGCTGATATTTCAGCAACTTCCATAAACTGTGTTCACAGTGTACATAAATGTTGCTGAAATGTCAGCAACTTTTATAAACAAGTGCTGATATTTCAGCAACTTTCATACACTATGTTCACAGTGTGCAGAAAAGTTGCGGAAATGTCAGCAACTTTTATGAAAAGTTGCATCATGATCTACAATAATCGTGAATAAAAAAACAAGGATCTAATTTACATTGAAATTTAGTGAAGGACTTTTTCGTGAATTTTGAAACTAATAAGGACCTGTGTCAAAAGTATCCATTAATTAATTAGTCAAAATATTTGTTATATGGAGAGAGAAAAGTTTACATATGGAGATTCAATCAATTGAGCTAAATTATGGAAATCAAGATCATTGTTACCCATTTATGTAGAAATCAAATCATGGATATTTGAAAAGGTTTCAAAACAATTGAAAAATTAATTTTCTTAATCTCAAAGTAATCCTTCATTCTCAAGCCTATTTAAATGAAGGAAGTTCATCTTCATATGAGTGTGTGAGAGAGCATCCACCATTATTCTCTTCTTCAATAAACCATAATCTTATAGACAAATCAAATTAGGGGTTTTGAGCGCAAACAAGTCTTTAGAGAAACTGATTATTCAATTTGTAATTATAGGTTAATCTCTCCACTTTACTACCAATAATTTTGTAATCTCTGTCTTTTGTATTCTCTTTCTTCAGTAAAATAAAGAATAGTTGTACGTAGGCAATCTAGCCGAACCATGTTAAATCCTTATATTCTCCACTCTTCTGTTTTTTCTTTGTTTGGTGGTTATTTTTCATTGAATTGGTGGTTGATAATTAATCGACAAGCTGGATCTTTCTTTTATTTACTTCTACGCCTTAGGATTCTCCTATAGTTTTGGAGTTTGTGCAAATTAGTTAAAATTTTGCACAGCAGCAAGTGCCACAAGATGCCTCAAACGTCCATTCCCTCATGCAGCGTGGGCTTGGACATCGTTCAGCTTCGAGTATTTGAACAAGTGCAGACATGGGCATGGGGTGGTGCATTGCACGACTTGCTGTGGTGGCCATCTTGGTTCAAGCTTCACTTCCTCATAGTAATTATTTTAGTCCCCAATCATAGTATATAAACTCCAACTTAGAAATTTATTCCAAGACATGGAACTATTCCCAAGATCATATAATACTCCATTAGCTAATTTCCTAACAATCCACCATATGAGTAAGCATATTCTTAATGTTCTCAACGAAGCATTATTACATCAGTTAAAGTAACACGAAGGCCTTGAACTTTCCTTTGACTTACTGGTGAATCAAGTGACTTAGTTACCTTTGGATTATAAGATTTTTGCATAAGTCTGGTCAATAGATAGCATACAATAACATTTCTCATTTTCTTTGATTCTATGTTTGTGTTTTATTTTGCATTGAGCACCTGCTTGGTCTCATGAGTGCTTAGAGAGTTTGGCATTGCAATTCTCCTTGAAGTGGCACTTCACACTCACGTAGGCGATTCCATTAAAGAGCATCCCATAATACCCTACTTGGTTATCTTATTTACCAAGTATAGACATCATTAAAAGCTAGCTTATATTATTCTCCCATGGGTTGTGCATAGACGTATCATAGGAATGGTTTGAATGTTACCAAAGGTACTAAGTTTATCTTGAATTTACTTTTCCCTTTGAACCTAAATATTAGAATCTCTAGTCAACTAGATTGAGTTTTCATTGAGTAAAACTTTTGATTATTCTATAGACCTTAAACCCATTCCCTTCGATAAGACTTTAATTTTCTCTCTAGGCAAGCCCTTTGTTAGTGGATCCGTAAAGTTATCTTTTGATCTTATATAGTCACGATGATGACCCTATTAAAGGGAAGTTGTCTAATAGTTTTATAACAAATATATCTAGATTTTCTATTATAAAGTTTACCATTGGCTCTTCCAATAGCTAATTGGTTGTCACAATGTATGCTTATTTGTGGAATAGGTTTATCCTAGTTTGGGATATCTTTTAAGGAACATCAAAGCCACTCTGCTTCTTCTACGACTTTCCCCATGGCAATGAACTTCAACTCCATCATAGATATTGCTATACAAGTCTGTTTAGAAGATTTCCAAGACATGGCCCTATTAGCTAGAATGAACACTTCCCTTATTCGCTTCAAGAGAAGGCATCATATCTTTTCTTTGACAAGCGAACCACCCAGACTTGACTTGTGAGTTGACTTATGAAACAGATGGGATATCCAAAACTAAGATATGCACTAGACTTGTTAACTTGACTTGTTTACTTGGTTTCCTATACCCCTATTATCAATATGCATGATCATCTTAGGAAAGCTAAGGTTTCCGATAGTTATGGGTGTATTAACCAATAGCTTCTTTCTAACTTCAATAAAGAAAGAGATGAAGAAACAAATTAAGGTCAACATAAGGGTATGAGGAGGTAGCTACACATTAATAGTGATTACATTAATACGATGCTGACTACATTTTGCCGATGTAAGGAAAGAATCTAATTCATCAAAAAATCTAAACTATGATTCTCCTACTTTTGTTGTTAGCTGGCTCAATCAGTGACTTGAATTTAAGATATATGGGACATCCTTATCGATTAATAACCACTTCAAACCTGATGCATCAAAATAATCACTTACTGAGAATATGAGTGAAGAATCACTTATGAGTGCAGAAGTTGACTTATGAACATATGAGAACTGATCGTAATACATGACTTATAACTTGTTGTTGCATATAAAAGGATTAAAAAGGAGTTCCAGATGAGGGCACTAATACATAGTATAAGATGCATAATCACTTGACACTGCATATGAAACTGAAGTTAGGGAGTTGACTTGTTGCATATGAATATGAGTGCAGAGATCCCATATAGATTAGTAGGATGATAGTAAAGGGTTTTTGTTTGGCTTCCGCTTATTGGTTTTCCTACATATGCCTCTGAATATCAATATGGATGAGATGCATAAATGTCAGATATGAGATGCGAAGAGATCATTTGCCTTATTATCTCCTACCTATGAGAGAAGCAAGTAGAAACAGATTATAGAGCATTAGAGGCAAGAAAATTTATTGTGTCTACCTTCCCGTAAGAGGGATAAGGTTGGGAAACAGAAGAATATAAGTTAATCATCCATTTCTGTTTTCCTTAGCTAGGATAGACTAAAATGAATATCGGAACTGGCCATCCCTTCCGCGCAGCCTGCATGTAACTGAGTAGGGAAAAAGAAACTCTTTGAAGCACCTTTCCTTTGCTCTAGGTAGAACAAAACTTTCTATGTCTGTAGGTACCTTATTCAAGGTAGGCTTTTTACGAAAGAGAAGTATCAATAGTTGAGTGAGAGCCAACTATCTTTCTTTTAAGAGCAGTCTACACAAAGGAATTCTTTCGAAACACTCTTTCTTCAATCTTTCCATCGTATAATAAATATAAAAGGTGGTACCAATAACTAAGCCAAATAGAAACCTCGTTAATATAGGGATTGGACCGATCCACAATGGAGGAAAAGATGCAAGAGAAAAGCAACAGAACCGATCTTTGTGTAGTAGCCAGGAAACTTAGGAGCGATGAGACTTATTCGTATGAGTTAAGCCATTCATTTGATAAGTTATGTATTTTTCTTTAATAAGAAGGCTAGATTGCACATGAGACTGGATTTACATTGGCTAGAAAGACAACGCTTACTCACTTGACAAAAAACTCAACAAACTCTATTCTACTACCGCAGACCAATCAACATGATGATTATTGGATGCTATCAACTTATGGATTTTGTGTCGGTCAAGCAAGTTAATTAATTTGCATCCAATACCCTTCTACTATAGACAGATACCTAGAAAAATGTAATCCATGATTCTGTGTATATTTTTGGTACCTTAGTACTCGAAATCTTTCTAGTTATTCTCCTGGGTTGCTCGTGAACATGCTAAGTTTACTTACAATATATGCTATATCAGGTCTAGTGTAGTTCATGACGTATATGGCACTGCCTAGTATACGATAGTACTCAAGCTTGTAAATGCTATCACCGCTACTTTTGGTTCAATTTTGGTTTAAGTCTATAGATGATTTTGCAATTATTGTGTTATGTTATTTAATTTTTTAAGTAATTTTTTCAATATAATGCGATTTAAACAACACATATCATTATG
The DNA here is from genome assembly GCA_030765085.1 of Allium cepa. Classification (NCBI taxonomy): domain Eukaryota; kingdom Viridiplantae; phylum Streptophyta; class Magnoliopsida; order Asparagales; family Amaryllidaceae; genus Allium; species Allium cepa. The sequence goes on from CM060929.1 coordinate 881,440,474, forward strand.
AGATTTTATGTGCTTTTATTCCAAGGATTGCATCAAATAATCCCTTTTTTGCCAAATTTGGAGGAGAGCATATTTTTTTTTCTTATCACTTTGCTGCTTCGGAGTATGAGTAGGTAATCTATATAAAGGCACACAATGACATACCCTAAGTTCATGCGTTTAGATTAAACATATTTTTCACATTCATTTATGCTAAACCCATTTGATATTGTTGTTTCATCAAAATTTTCATATCACTATTATGGTGCTTGTTTAAGTCCATAAATTGATTTGTCTCATACTTATGTTTTATGTTGTTCCATGTATAGTTCTTCTTCTAGTTTACCATTCACGAATGTCGTTTTTACATTCATTTGATATATTTCTGAATCTAGCTTGGATGTGACTGCTATCATCATTCTAATGGGTATCATTCCAGTTACAGGAGAGTGTGCGTCAAAAAAGTCCAAGTCTTCTTTTTGTCTATGACCTGGAACCACAAATCGTGCTTTATACTTATCTTTTAAGCCATCAAGTTTTAGTTTCCTCAATCCACTTATACCAATGCCTTGCATCCTTGAGATAGATTGACTAATTCCTATGTATGATTTTACATAATGGATTCGATCTCACTGTTAACGATCTTTTTCTAGTAAGGAGCATCGGGGGAGGACATTGCTTGTTTGTAAGTTAGAGGTTCATTTTCTACCATAAAACCATAGAAGTCTAGTCCGAAGGTTTTAATTCTTTGACTTTAGTTTCTTTTAAATTCCTCAAATTATCGCCCATCATTGTCTTGTTGAATATTATCAACAGTTTCATTACCCTCGTGCAGATCAGATCTTTGCATTTCTCTTTGTCACTTTGAGTATTGAGCTCAAAAGATTTTTTAAATGGTATATATTTCTCGACTACATGATGATAGTTTTGTGAATTTCATCAATTTCAGACTTGTGCACTAGGAGCCGCTAAGCAGCACTATTTTGCACATATCTTATAAATACACGTCAGCCATTTTTGATCCACTTTTGACCTATCTTTGGTGTAGGGACCTCTGCTTTGGCAAGACCCTCCACATTTTTAAATACTTGTATGATGATGATCTATTCCTCCAAAGTACGTGTAGAGATTTAGATGTTTTCTTACGAGACATCTTATTCAAAATGTAATTGGCAGACATCATAGCTTTACCCCTAAAGTTATATAATAGAGCAGAGCTAATTAGCAAGACGTTCATCATTTTCTTAAGAGTTTTTTTCCGTTTAACGATATCGTCAGATTTAGATGAATATGGAGTCGTTTTTTTTGTAGAATACTATATTAGGCAGGGAATTTCTTCAAATGAAATTTATATTTTCCTCCTCTATAACTCAAGGCTTTAATTTTATTATTTAATTAATTTTCAACTTCGACCTTACAAGTTTAAACATGTCAACTATCTTGTCGTTGGTTCTAAGGAGGTACATCTAATAGTACCTTGTACAATCGTCAATAAACGTGATGAAATATCTCTTTCCTCCTCTAGTTTGACACATTTTCTTTTTAATAATATGAATGATACTTTATTCAAGCAAAACACTCCTTTTTGATGTCTCGGGGGAATGAATCTATGACCTTTAGAACATCTGCTTAAAGCATCACACCATCAACCACTCGAGCTAGACAAGTCACATACATCTGTATTTATTAAGTCCAAAGATTTGGTGTCTCTTTCAACATGATGAAGATTCTTATCAATTTTGCTTCAATACAAGTTTGATGTTTATAACCAGAAACTATTTTACTCGTTGGTATAAAATCTAAGTTGATCAATCTGCATAATGTATTAAAGTTTACATGCCCTAATCTAGCATGTAAAATAGTAGAAGTTTCAATAATATAAGCAGAAGATTCAAATTTATTTTCAATAGTTTTGTGTACAATGATTGTTACATTTTATTAAACAAACCATCACTCACATAACCCTTTCCTACATATACTTCATTCTTTGACATGCAAATTTATATGACACAAAGAATAGTTTGAAGCCATGTTTGCTGAATAAAGATCCAGAAATATTTTTTTGCAAATATATGGAACATGGATAACATCACTTAAAGTGATTTCTTTTTTAGAAGTTATCTTTAGTACTATTTTTTCTTTGCCTTTGACTTTTGATGTAGATGAGTTTCCAACAGACAAGTATTCTTCTTAAGTGGTAGGTTTGTAGTTTGAAAACATCTACTTATGGTGTGTATGTATCGAGTGGCTCCTATGTCTGCAAACCACTTTTTGGAGTTTCCAACCAGGTTACATTCACAAACCATTGCATGGAGACTCATTTCAAAAACATCGTCTAAGAGTTTATCAAATTCAGCCGTACTCTTTTTCTTAGGCCCATGACACTCTGCCTCTTTGTGTCACTTCTTCCCACAATCATGGCATGTGCCTTTGAACTTATTTTGTTTCTTGGAGCCTACTCACATTTCCTTTTAGTGGATTTTTCTGCCTATGGCCTTGGCTATCATATTATTTGTAGTCTTATTCTCAAATTTTATATTATCTTCCTCGATACTTAAGCGAACCATCAATTCTTCCAAGGTCATCTTCTTACATTCGTGTTTTAGATAACTTTTGAAACCTTCCATGATGGAATAAATTTCTCAATTGCAGAGGCTATCTGAAAGGATTCAATTGGAATCATCCTTCATCATACATTTCATGTATGATTACGTGCAGTTCTTGAATCTGACTAATCATGGTCTTCGAGTCAACCATTTTGAAGTCGAGGAATTTTCCGACAATGAACTTTTTCATGTCTGCATCTTCAGTTTTGTATTTTTTTGTCCATTGACAATCAAAGTTTTTTAGAGGTCTTCACGGTACAATATATATTGTACAAGTTATTGTCGAGTCCATTGAGAACGTAACTCTTGCATATAAAATCAAAGTTTTTCTATCAATCCTTTATTTCTACAGTAGGAACATCTTCCGTTAAGAACTTTATTAGTCTTAGCATGGTTAAGTAGAATAGCATCTTTTGTTGTCAGCCTCGAAGTTCGTTCCATTGAATTTTTCTAGCACTTCTCCATGAGACAACACAACAGTAGAAACCATTGTTTCATTTTGATTGTCTGTCACAGTTTGCGTTGGTGCAGAGTGATTGTTGACCCGAGACTTTGTCGTCTGTAGAAAACAATGTCAAGTCAATATTGTTTCAAGATTGTTATAAAACTGGAGTGTAGAATAATAGTTTGTTCGATATAAAAATAAAATCAAAATAGTAAAACACACCGTGTAGATAGTCCGTAAGAGTCCGAGAAATGTCCGAGTCTATTAGAGTATTTTTTTCTTGAAACAATATTGGTCTCTCTACGGCATTGAAGGTTTGCAAGCAAATATTTTCTAAGATAAAATGGACCAAACTTTGCAATGCAGTGCTTGCAATTACATAATAACGATGGACGCAAGAGAAACGGTATGAAGAACATCAGTGAAGGAAAGAAGGGACGTGTAGTTTTTTTTTTAGTTTCTAAAATAAATTTCATACATCTCCAAAGGCCTACATATAGGCTTTGGAGGCATCCATTCGATTAAATAGTCACTCTTTTGTAAATGTTGCGATCCTTTAACAAAAAGACGCGACCGTTTTACCAAAAGACGAGACGGTTAAATACGACCATTAGTGCAATTCTAAATAAAAAATGACCGATCTGAAAATATCCTGGTCGAAAATAATCTCAACCCACAACCCAATAACTAAGTGCTACAAGACACCTCAAACTCTCATTCACTCATGTTGCACGAGCGTGAACACGAGGGCGGGCATTATCCGCTATATGGTCATCTTTGTTCAAGCTTCACTTGCTCATGTAATTATTATAGTCCCCACGTCGTTGTATATAAAGTCCAACTTAGACTTTTATTCCAAGATGTTGGACATCCCTTGGTCATTTAATACTTTATTTTTTGATGGCAAGAGTAACGTTATATTTTTTGATAGTAAAAAGGGTACTTTATTCAAGTAGAGTATCCGTTTTGATGTTTCAAAAATTCAAAATTACGACCTTTTGAACCTAAATCTAAAGACTCATACCAATAATCAACTGAGCTATTGGTCCTTGACTCCTATGTCATTTAATACCCCTTTCGCTAATTTACTAACAATACAGTGGACAAAAAACTATCGAAATTATTTGTTGTTTCTTAGAAAATTTGATGTTCCATATTGTTGTTTTTTATCAGCTTATGTTGCATGGAAGAAACTGTACTTATGCAAAGAAGTCGATGAATAAGGCAATACTAAAGAAAACGGGTACATCTAAAACAATGGGTGAATATCCAAACAAAATTCAACATGTTATAGATCAATTGACAATCGTCAACTATGAAATAGACGATGAGATAGAAGCTTTGATATTAATAAGTTCACTACTAAAAAGTTTGGGTCATGGTTTCGTTCGATAACTCAAACTCAGATAGAGTTTCAGTATATTCGATTGTTAGCAACCTACTTAATGATAAAGGCACTGATGAAGAAACAAACGTTGACGTTGAAAATGTTGAATCCATATTTTGCATTGATTAGGATAAAGATAAAGCTAAAGAATGGATGTTTGATATTGGTGCACGAAGGCGTTCATATATTACAAGGAGCAAACAAGAAAGGCCTAATCACATAATCTAATGATTATGAGATGGTGGTGAAAAGTATTGACTATATCAAAGTAAAGATGGAAAAGAAAAGGTGCTACAAGAGTTAAACATGTTTGTATGATAAAAAAAAGTTCTTAACTCAGTTTGAAGTTTGAACTGTTGGAAAAATATCTTCACCATTGCTCAATTGAGCAAGTGAGCAAGTGTGTGTAACTTTAGTTAAGATTCTTAAGGAAATCTCTACTACTAACAGAAATAATCGATCGTATATGATTTACTCTTGTGTCTGTCATTTCAATCATTCTACATATATAACCTCTCAATGCTTCATAACCTCTATATCTATACATTGTGCATGCATGTGCACACTATGTGTTATACACTAGTATTATTTTTTGAAATAATATAGAGTTATTATTATAGATAACTAATGGAAAATAGTACTTACTATATGAAAATGAGCCTTTTTCAATTTTCTTTCAGTTCATATTCATTAAAATGTGCAGTGTTATTGTTTATAAATCCAATAGTTCCACTAAACAAAAATTATGGAAACTACTAAAATTCAGAACAAAACTTATATCATATTTGAAAAATATTTCTAAGTTTGATCTTGCAAAAAACAATATTGCGTATTCGAGAAAAAAGTTGAATTTGCAAGCAAGGAAAACTGGAAATGTCATTTGGTTCATTTAACAGAAGATTAGAGTAGAATATTACTGATTTTCCTTTATTCAATTTAATTCATCTAGGTGATTACATATTTATCTTGTTAAGGCTACCAAGTTTGCATATAATTTGGACGTGCTCGTCAGGTTCGAAATATACATATGGAACCGTGATTCCCATTAATGTATGACATCATTCCAAAGATGTTACAACTTACAAGGTTACAAAGATAAAATTATTAGGAGAACTTGCATTTAATTCAACAAGAAATGAGCATGTGGCACCGGGCCAATTTGTCGTGATGGCATACATTGTATGTGATGAGCACTGCCATACCTAATTAATATTGCTTACCATTGTTTATAGTAGGAACACTGAACAAAGTTTGATACTAAACATTTCAAGTCAAAATATATACATTAATATCTCCATCCCCATGTACTACGTATGTTTTTCAGAAAATGTTGCTATCGAAAGAAATTATGACAAGCATGTAACAACATCCTTGCATGTTCATTCTATGCATATGCATGTGCATGTGCATGTATATGTGTATACACACTTGTATATATAGCAGCATGTTTAGTGCATAAAAATTCAGTAAAGAAGGAGGTAATGGCATCCAAACCAGGAGTTTTCACAGAGTGGCCATGGCAAAGACTTGGTAGCTTTAAGGTAAATTTACGAATTGACCATTTATTAAATTACTACATATCAAACATGAGCTGTATTAGTAGACTTTGATATTCAAATTGGTGGGAGACAAGGTAAGGATGAAATAGAATGTTGTATTTGTTAATTTCTGCTTTATGGGTTTATTACGGCATGGTGATTCAATATATTCAACCTACATAATTTTGAATTTCTATTATCTGCGCATATATGATCGTATCCTCACTCTTGTTATGTTTTTCCATGGAAGCACTTGGTACTGGCTCCTTGGATTGTACACAGTGTGCATGCTTATGTGACAAGAGACAAAGAGGAGAGGGACCTATCTCTACTGATGATATTTCCAATACTACTACTGAAAACAATCCATACTCAGCTATGGATAAGCATAGCCAGATTCCAACAGGCAAAAGGCAAGCATCAAATTGTTAACAAGGGACTCGAGTTTGAACAAGTTGATCGCGAGATGAATTGGTATTCTCCAACTTAGAAATTTCCTAACATAAATATTAGTCATCAGCAATATTAGTTGCTAATAAATATAGTGGAATGCTGTGAATTGCAGGGATGACTCCGTAATTCTAACTGGGATAATATTATATTTATCCAACTCATACCTACCTGGAGCCTCACATATACCGTGGTGGAATGCTAAAGGTGTAATGGTTGCAGCTCTGGTTCATATGGGTCCAGTTGAATTCTTATATTACTGGCTGCATCGAGCTCTACATCATCACTTCTTGTATTCTCGTTACCACTCTCACCACCATGCTTCAATAGTCACAGAACCAATCACATGTAGGTTAATTCACACATACATAACATACTACTCACTATAAAATCAAAACAATCAATCTCACGCTTTATAATTTCAAATGGTTAGCAGTTTGCACAATAATCAAAAATGCTAGAATTAAAAGTATCATTATGGTTCATACTAAGTTATTTTTAGTTAATATAATAAGACTATGCGGCTATGCCTTCCATATATCAGGCCAATTTAACTAATGACTATCGGTGTATGAATTATAGCGGTCATCCATCCGTTCATCGAGGAACTCGTCTATTTCGTGCTTTTCTCCATGCCATTTTTTGCCATGGCGTTCACTCGTACACTTAGTATGACAAGTGCTGTGGGTTATCTACTTTTCATTGATGTCATGAACTACATGGGACATTGCAATTTCGAAGTTGTCCCTAAATGGGTATTTGAAAGATTTCCGCTTCTTAAATATCTGATGTATACTTCATCGTAAGTGATCAAGACTTGAAAAAAATTAAATATTTACTCATAAAAATTTCAGAACTTCAAGCGTTGTCCATTTATTCAGGTATCACCTACTTCACCATACACAATTTCGAACAAACTACACCTTGTTCATGCCTATTTACGACTATATCTATGGAACGATGGACAAGTCTACAGACGAATTATATGAAAAGTCATTGAATCCTATTGATACGATCGAAGAACCTCAAGTAGTTCACTTAACTCACCTAACTACACTGCAATCAATTTATCATGTACCATTTGGATTCTCAACAACCGCATCAAGACCATTTTCTTCAAATTATTATACATGGATTTTGTGGCCATTGACATATGCTGCTATGTTGTTGACTTGGATATGTGGCTCAGCTCTCGTATTAGAGAAAAATAAGCTCGGAAAGGTTAAAATGCAAACTTGGATGATACCTCGATATAGTTTTCAGGTAAGAAATTCGCTAACTTATTGAAAAAATGTTACGTTGTAATTATTGCTGTTAATCGCAAATAAGTGATCTTCTCAACATAACAAAAATATTTAAAATGCGCAGGCCTCGATCTGTGTCACAACTTATAAAATCAGCTCATATTTCTCATAAGTCATGGGGTTTAACTTTTCATTTTTGGTAGTATAATCTGTCTAGAGAAAAGGATGAAATCAACAACTTAATTGAGCATGCAATATTGGAGGCGGAAAGAAGAGGAATCAAAATTTTAAGCTTAGGCCTCCTAAATTCGGTAAGTGTTATCTATAGATCAGAATCAGAAGTTCTGCTTTATAGGAAATATAGATTAAACCTTATTCAGTTATTTTACAAATTGCTGACAAATTTTGCAGAAAGAAGAACTAAATAGAAGTGGAGAACTTTACATTCAAAGACACCCAAAACTTCAAATCAAAATAACAGACGGAAGTAGTTTAGTTGTTGCAGCAGTGATTAAAAGTATTCCACAAGGGACTAATCAAGTTCTGCTCATAGGAAAGATATCCAAAATTTCTGGCGCAATAACCATTGCATTATGTCAAAGAGGGTATAAGGTATAAATTGAAATAACATTTTTATGTTAACTTCGGTTCCAATTCGTGCCTGTCAAAGTAATTGATGTCTGCTTACATGTTCTGTGTTATGGTAGGTTGCAGTACCTCAGAGAGAAGACTTCGAGTTGCTTAAAATGAACCTTCCAACAGAGTTAACATGTCATCTTGTGCTCTCCCACGATTATAATGCCACTGTAAAACTTTATAAACCTTCCCATTTTATTTATTAAAAAATAAATAAATAGAATTGCTAAAAAATTAAGAAACGATTTATTCACTCAAAAATCACGCATTTGATATTTCTATTTTTTCTGTTTATTTGGATATAACATTTGCCACTGGCCAAAACGTTGAAGAACATAAGACACTTGCTACAATCTGGTCTTTTCCTTACTTAACCTAAGCCACTCTTGCTAAATCTATCCAAATTAATTTTGTCTTGTAAGCTTTGAAGTTTGAACATAAACAAAACTTATTCTTTTAAATGTAAGCTAGATTGCGTACCCAGTGTGTGCGCACACTACACACAGCTAAATACAGATGAATAATTTAGTTATCTTCTTCTTATTAGATAGATACCCTTCCGTTTGCAGGTTTGGCTGGTCGGAGATAACTTGAGTGTACAAGACCAAAAAAGAGCCAACAAAGGAACACATTTTATTCCTTTCTCCCAATTTCCACCAAAGAAAATCCGAAATGATTGTATTTATCATAGTACTCCAGCAATGATAGCTCCCAAAGACTTTGAGAACTTGCATGCATGTGAGGTAAATATTTGATATATTTTTTTCACTAATACTCATATTAATATACACCAGAAAAACTTCAACAAAACAGAAAAACATTGTATTTCCCCCCGATAGAAATGAAGATAACTTGAGCTGTTCTATCTTTTGTTCATTGCTTTGATTTTAATGTAGATGAAATATTTAGTAGTTAGATATGATTTGCTTGTTATTACCCACGCAGAATTGGCTTCCAAGACGTGTAATAAGTGCATGGAGGGTAGCTGGAATAGTACAAGCACTAGAAGGATGGGATGCACATGAGTGTGGTGGAAAATTGAATGACATAGATAAAGTATGGGATGCAGCCTTACACCATGGTTTCCTTCCCCTGATTACCGCCTGATCCAGTATAGAGGAATCAAAATTTCAACTGTTTCGAATGCTCTGTTATATGTCTACAATGTAATTGGCTTGTACTGAACAACTATATCAATCAATATGCAGTGTTAAATGCTTAAACTAAATGGCACTAGACAGTCACAAGTGGGCAGGTATATTTATATTGACACAGGATACAGAGTCAATAACTGGACCCGAATTCTAAATCAACATACGAAAGGACATCCAATTGCTTGGCTACAGAAAAATTACAAACTGTGATCTTCGAATCCAAAACATTACACAAATCCTTATATGATCAATGATAGCATAGCCACAAACTGGAATATCAATTTAGATCCGACTACCATCCGATTTCTATATTAAAATCTATAGCTAAAACCTCATCTGAGTATCAAAAAGGACGCATTCAGACCGATAAATGTTTGAGTAATCACTGATGTATCGGATATCAGTTATTATGGCTTCAAAATAATACGTAGGATCATTTTTCTACTTTTATTCACACGATATATAAAATGCGATAACAAAAATAAAAATAAAAATAAAAAATAAACTGGGAACTTGAGAAGGAAAATGAAAAACTTACAATTGGCAGAGTTGTCTTAACCATTCCATGATTCAATCAATACTTTGAATTCAATGGGAATACCCACTGTAAAAATAAATAAATGAAAAATAATTTTTGCAAAACGTTTGAATATTTACAAATTAAAACAAAAAAACCTTTTAAAATTTTCACGAGCATTCTTTGAAACTACAATTTGGATACTACGCACATGGGTTCATCATATAATTTGCTTAGCAATATCTTTTTATATTTTTATGGATTTTAATTTTTTAGATGGAGAATGTTTTTGAACATTATTGACAACATTTGCTAAAAACAGGTAAATAGGCACAAGGAAGAAGTTACAAAAAAATTTAGTCTCAAAGACAACAAGTTTACTTTTTAGTCTGAAGGACACATTTCAGTGTAAACTGAAAATGATAGTTACAACTATCATTTTATGATTTACACTAAAAGTGTCATTCAGCCTAAAAAGCAAACATCTTGTCCCTGAAGCTAAATTTTTCTCGAACTTTTTCCTTAAGCCTAAAAATATTTTAGTAATTTCGAAGTATACAACATACAACTACTTTTTTTAGAGCATAGTGACTAACATTGTACGTACAATAAACGAAAACATCAACCTCCAATTAATCTTAACTTGGTAAGTAGTACATTACTATGTATCAATATAAAATTTCAAATGTAAGCAACGTTTATTCTCTATAGGTTTGGCCTATATTTAACCTATATGTATGTATGTATGCATATGTATCTACGTGCACAGTTTAGTTGATAATAGTGTTTGAAACCTGACATAGTGAAATAATGCTTTGAATTGAAATATTGTTAAAATTTTGGTTCAAATAAATAACCATTCAACTTGGAAAAAGCGCACATTTTGACACTATCTAGTACTAACTGCGTTAGAAAAATATTAAAGTAGCATTGACACATCATATTTCTTAATGCATATAGAATGATATGACATGAAAAAAAATATTTTGAACATAAATATTGCACGGTCAAATTTTGGAAACAACCAAATAACTTTTTTCCATTAATTCAAATTATTCATCCAAACACAATAATTGAAATAGTACAATAGTTAACATAATTCAATGATAAATAGTATATTACCATAAGATGGAATACTTGCCGACACACATAAAATAAAATTTAGATGACATTTCATTACTCAAAATAGCAATAAGTGCAAATTGTGCAAGCAAATACAGTTAATGAATTGAACTATTTGAAATAGGTTATCATCATCAATAGAATAAATTTGTTCTAGATAAGTATATTGTAAAGCAGAACCAATATGAGGCTATATTCGCATAAAGCAAGAACTTAAAAAAGCAGGAGTGTTGTATAACAAATGACAAAAGTAGGAAAAGTTAACATGTTTCATTGCGAACTAAATTTTATAAGAATTATAATTTACTAAGAGAAAAATTACGCATTTTTTCCGAAAAAGATAAGGCAAAACTAGGATATCAATTAAGTCCATTAAAAAACTTCAATATGTTCCAACATTAACAACCAAAGGGAAATATTTTACAAAATCTCCACGATCAAATCAACAACAACTCATATGCAACACTAAATTTAAAACATGGTTGATTTAAATTCGTGTTTTTATTCAATAATTTCTAAATTACATCTAGTCCTTTTCATGTATTCAACCTTCATTCTTTTTTACTCAACATATAATGTCATTGCTCCAAACATTGTTGACTTTTCTCTGGAATTTGAATTGGACATTACCCATGAATTTGGTTGAAGTATCAATCAAACTTTATTATGTATGCTTGTAATATTTTTTCTATACATCCTACATACTTATAGCCTTACACACTTATAAGATAAAAATAATAATATCTTTTGTAATATGTAGAATATATATAACATTGCCTTTCAAGCATATGAAAATATTACCATAACAACATTATTTAGTTTATTGATTAAAAGTATCAAAAAATGTTTTTTGTTAAATTTTGGTGATATGAAATTACAAATAGAAGGAAACAAATATGCAAGAAGGAAAGTAATCACGTTTGTTCATTATGGAAATGCATAAATCATTGGATTGCATTTGAATGAGTGATAAGGAAATATATGCATGTGCACGTTATGGAATAATATATATATGAAAAGATATGCACATTATTTCTTTTTTCGTAATTGCATTGCTTTGGGATTATTTTCTTCCATTTTTTGAATGAGTGAATTACTTGCTATGTTTGTGCGATTTGTTACCATTGTAATTTACCTCCATTATCTTCTTACGATATCTTCGTAATTTGATTGATGACTCACATGAATTTACATTGGCTATATATTGAGGGTAGACTTCATTGTAAACCCATCCTGGTATTCAGCTAGCGATCTTCAAATGAAGTGTCTCTTCTTGTTAACTCTAATTTAGGGTTTTGGTATGTAAACTCTTATCTTGTAATCTCTTGTAATTCTCTCAGGTGTAATAAAATCTTTTTCCTTTAGACTGGACGTACACTATCTTGATGGTAGTGGAAGCAGTATAAATATTATGCGTCTCTTTCTTCTTTATAGTCATTTTCTATTTATTTTGAATAGTAGAATAATTGTGCTAGACTGAGTGATGTTCAAATTGGCAAATCTAGATCCTGTTAATTTTTTTCCGCATTTGTGTAATTTTTGCACAACATTTATATGGTTATTTATTTTGTTCTTCTGCTAGACTTGTTAGAAAATTTTTTTGTTAGGAATTAGCATTAAGTTCCAATTTTAATGCTTAAATGCAGTACATATAGTTCTTACATTAAGGAAGTATTTCCAAATGTTACTGAACAATTCACGTTAAATATTCACTCAGAAAGTTGAATTTACATTTCTTTAGGAATATTAGTGATAAAAGGAATTAATTATAGGAATCAGTTAGTCATAGACTAGTTCTCAACAGACAAAAATTATAGAGAACTAATATGTAACTAATTCTCTCATTTAATTAAACTTCATTTATCGAGAATTGATTATGATTAATTCTATTAGTACGAAATCAAATAAAATGGAATTGATAACATTTAATTTCTTGTAAAATTATTTAGTATGATCCCTTGTTTGAAGTTAGTTTACTTATAAACATATAGATAACTACATATCAAATATATGATCTATAAATATCTCCAAAATGCAAAAATATAGAAACAGCAAAACATTAAACAAACTATGTAGTGCAATAGATAATTAACACATTGCATCATAGGATCCCTATGAATTTAATGGTAACTATGCACTCAAATGAAAAAACTTGTGTTACTTATGAACATTACATAGTCTATTGAACAAAATCGAAACATGTATTAATACCTATGTTGACTTAAGATGAATATATAAGATTTTAAAAAAAAATACATTCACGTCAACTTAGACCACATAAAATATTCATAAAGAAACAAGTACACATAATACATATTTAATAACAAATTTTAAAGTTGAATGCTATAACTAAAACAAAAAAATTACTAGCATACTTATACATTTTCCCTAAAATATAATATGAAAATTTATTGTTTGAATATTTTTCATCATGGATATAGTTCCCTACCCAACTTGATTTTCTTATATAAGTTTGATAATACAGATATACATAGAAACCCAAACTGTAACACTTCAGATTTTTGATACATTATTTAGTAGATAAACTAAATAAAATAATGTGTTGATAAGGGGATTGAGATTCGATTTAATTAAGGTAGCCATGCCTTTTAACAAATAAATTAAGAGAAAGGTTTAAAAATGAACTAGAGGAGGGGTATTATGGGAAAGATGCCACTTCCATATCACCTTTCTTAGGCCGTGTTTTCATAACACACATTCACTCTCATTTTCAAAAATTAAAAAGCTTGGTCGGCAAACATTAACAAAGGAAGAAGAAGAGGAAACAAAAAAAAAGCTTAAGGAAAGCAAATTCAAATCAAACTCATTCAAATCTCAAGCTTCTTAATCATTAAAGCAAAATGTGAATAACGTTTACCTCTCTAAATTTTTATGGTTTCGGTTTTAAGGTTAATTCCAAATGATTTTGCAAAGGTTTGCCAAGTTTTTGAAAGATAAAATGATACACACACACGTGTTGATGATTTGTGTATGTTCAAATAGAATTTATGACATATTTTGAGAAGAAAACCCTATTAATTGACATCCGTTAGCCTTATGAATTTTTATGATGATCTAAAAAGTTATTTTAGAGATTGGTTTCGATTTTCAGAATTTTCAGAATTTTTGTGGAATTGTAATGAATTTTCTACGGAAGAAAAGGTTAATTTGGGTTATCAAAAATTATTTACAGGAAAAATAGTTATAGTTTGGGTTTGAAAATTTTATATGTTGAAAAGAACATATTATGTGATTTTCTGTAATTTTTCTAGAATTTTTCAAGGTGTTTTAATAGTTGTATAAAATTATTTAAGGTATAAGACTTAAATGTTTTATATAATCAAAAGTCGAAGGCACATTTGAATATAAAATTCTGGCAACCAATCAAATTTAAACAAACAGGGCAGGTGGGGTTCAAAAGAACTAGTTTAAAGCACAAATAAATAGTCTTTCTTCTATTTCAACTCTTTCGGCAGAGCTTCCGCCTTCATTCTAGACCTTTCGATAAGGGTGAAAGGTGTCAAACATTTCGGATAGGTCAAATACCAAGGGATGAGGTATCAGGAAACTAGTACATAGTAAACTAAAAGAGGTCGAAAGTTTTAGGGATAAAAGGTTATAGCTTTCGAAAGGGATGAAGTTTTGTTTTGGTTTAAAGAAAATACACCTGCTAGCTTTCAAAAAAGGGCTTTCGAAATTGTCAAGAAGGTTTAAAAGAAAAAGGTTTCAATTGGTTTGCATTCTTGTTTTAAATTAAACCTTACGATAAGGTTGAAATGTATAGCTTTCGAAAATGTCGAAGGCATAGTTGCCACTTCCTAACCTTTCCACATAGATGGAGTCAAATGTTATCTTTTGTTTTCTAAAACTTGCCGCATCTCTCCACTGATTTCGAAGGGTTGGTTCCAACAACCAACACTCCATTATTTTCGAATGGTTTTAAAAGGTTTTATAAAGGTTTCAAAGCAGTTGCTTTTGATTCCAATGTTTTTATGATCCTTTTTCATAATACAAATGTTTTAAGTCGAAAAGTTTTAAAGGTTTCAAGGTAATTAATTTTAATTGGTTTCAAAAGGGTTTCCCACTCTTTTTATATTGAACCCAATGTCTTCGAAGGTTTTCCACTATTTTTATATTGAACCCAATGTTTTCGAAATGTTTTGAGTTTACTTTCGAAAGGTTTATAAATGATTTTATAGGGGAGGTACCCCATGCTTTTGATGAAGTTGAAAGGTGAAACCTTTCGACAAGGTTGAAAGGTATGGTTTTGCAATGTTTCCAAATGGCTAAGGTTTAAAGGATTTAAAAGGCGGATGTCATATGTTTTGAAGCTTGTAAAAGGAAGGCTTTTAAAAGGTTTAGAAGGAGTTACCTTCAATGATTTTGAAAGGTTTACTAAAGGATATGAAGGAGTTACCTTCGATACTTTCGAAGGGTTTTATGAATGGTTTTGAAGGAGTTACATTCTATACTTTCGAAAGGTTGTTTAAGGGTTTTAAACAAAGGTTTCGAATATAAGAACTAGGCAGATAACCTAAGTGTTTTAAGTTATAAAGGACTTTAACTTATTTTAAAGGATAGACAATCCATATTCAACATCATCAACATTATTTTGAGTGGAGTATATATAACATGGCAAAAATAGCTTAGAGTAAAGATGAAGATATATTTTCCTTGTATATATATGATTTGACGGATTAAATCATTTTGAAAAGGTTTCAAGGAAAATTTAAAGAGCCGTTAGCTCCGATATTATAGAGCAGTTGATCAGATATTATAGATAAGTTAGCTCAGATATTTTGAAAGGTAGTTAACCCAAAGGAAAATTCGAACATTCAACTCATTTGAAATTCGAATAGTTAGTCCATATTTAGGGTAGTCATCCCAGAGGTCAGTTAGTCTAGGATAGTCCAGAAAGAGCAGCCGGCTCTGATATGAAATAGATAGTTCATTTATTAGCATAACAGATCTAGCTAAATTTTTAAGGACAGTTAGTCCACCCTTTTTACCTGTTTTTGAAAGATAGCCCATTATCTAGCATTAAAGATATCGCTATAATCAATTTTAGGACAGATAGTCCATAAAAGAGCAAATTGCTCAAAATTTAGAACAGATAGTTTAGATTTTAGACATAGAGTCTATTTCATTTCCTGTTTTAGCATATTGGATATTGCTATATTATTACAATAATCAGTTGATTAACCAGTTTGGTAGCAAGAAAGGATTTGCAGTATATGTTTTGTCAAGAGATATTAGTGAGAGGAAACCAGCTCCCCTAAGCGGCGTGGTCTCACTATTTATCAGTAAACTGAGATGTAACAGATATTATTCATGCCAAGCTTTAAGTCTGAATCGAAGTTTTGTTTCCCTTTAAACTTTCGGGTGCTTAAAATTTGATTTGAGTAGGTTAAGGGTTTAGGTTTTCAGGTTTTAGCAAATTTTGACGAATACAGCATCCAAAGACGAGCAGGTGGCTGACGGATAGCTAATTTAGAAATTCTGTTTTGAAATTGTTTCCGCTGTGTTTTAAGACAATTATGTCTATATTGCTTTTATTATCCGAGGGGGCATCTTCACATGTCGCTCTTGGTGTATTGTAGTAATTATATTTGATCAATGCTCGGGATTACATTTGGGATTTTGTAACTTTGATATGATTTAATTGAAATATAATCACTGAAATTATTACTTTTTGAAATCTGTGATTTTGCACATATTCAAGTGCTTCTGATATTATGGGTACTATTAACACGGCCGTATTTCGTCACCAAAGTTATTACTATGGGTGACTGCAGCATTCATAGCGCTTAGCTTTTGGCCTCTAAATACGTGATGTCATAGCTTGGTATCAGAGCATAGGTTTATGAAAAATTTAATTTAAAATGGTTGTTGAAAAAAAATCCAAAGAAATTAGCATAAGATTAGGGTTAGGTTAGCGCTATAATAACGTACTTGTATTTCCTATATATAAGTATGGGCTTTAACTCCATTCATCAGTCTTTGATTAGGATTATCTTTCTGTATCTCACAAGGTTTGAATACATATATGGATGGTAGAAGAAGCAGAATTAACCAAGGAGGGGGAAGCGCCGAATGGAATATCGGACCTAATGCTAGGAGAGGTAAGGGTCAGGCAGATAATGTTGGTGTTGAAGTCCCGCAAGTCAAAATGGAAGCCATGTATCAGTTTTTCAAGAATATGATGCAAGCAGGAGTTGCAGCCAGAGTGGTAGGAGGAAAAGCCGCAGGGGTAGAGGTTCCATAAGTTCCAATAGTTAATCATTTCGCTAATATAAGCGGCGATTATGTGAAGCTAGGAGGAGAGCCATTTATGGGAACAGAGGATGCCATTAAAGTGGAAATTAGTTGTTGCATTACGAAAGGATTTTTGCAGATCTAGGACTCAATGACAAGAAGAAGAGGAGGTTGGCGTCCAAGCAGCTTCAGAGGACCGCATTGTTCTGGTGGAACAGTGTAGCAGCGAAAGTTAATGAGGAGATAATAACCTGGTAGGGTTTCAAGAGGAGATTACATAAGACATTTATGCCAGTAATGTCACGGTCAGCTTTGATTAAGCGGTTTGCTGAGCTAGTGTAGGGCGAGATGTCTGTTGCTGAGTATGCCAGAAAGTTCAATGAGTTGGCCCAATATAAGTATGTTTCTGTAGCTACCATGTTGAAATGGAATGAGAAGTTTATCAAAGGATTGAAGCCATAATTGGCTAGTGCTACTTTGTCTCATCTTAGGGATTCTTCGGATATTGTTATAGAGATGACTTTAAGGCAGGAAGAAGTCCATGAGCCTCTAGAGAAGAGCAAGGCAAAAGTGGTCCAGGTTGGGCAGGGCCAGAAGAGGAAGTTATTTCCCAAGAAAGGTGCTCAGAAGGGTGGAGCAGCTAAGAAAGCAAAGTCTGAAGTTTTCTGCTATAAATGCGACAAGAAAGGGCACTTTTCTAATAAGTTTCGCTTTGGGAAAGCGAAGGATGTGGCTAAGGGGAAGAATATCAGGTGTTTTAACTATGACCAGATAGGCCATTATAAGAACCAGTGCAAGGAGCCCATTAGAGATGGTAAGGGCAAGGTGTATGCATTGAAGCTTGCCGCTTCCAAGCCAACAACCTAGGAGAAGGGAAAGTAAGTTCTTTGGGAATGCTTCAGATTCATGATATGTGTGTTAGCATTTTATTTGATACTAGTGCATCACATTCTTTTATATTTATATGTTTGATAGATAAGCTTATCCTTGAACCCATATATTTAGTTACTTCCTTACGAGTTGCGAACCCAATAGAAGGATATGCAACTCTAAGGTTGAGGTGTGACCAGTTTGAGTTTGATCTGTTAGGTCATGCTTTTAAGTGCATTTTTCATGTGTTTGATTTTTGTGGGGTTTGGAATCATTCTAGGTATGAATTGGTTAAGTGAGTACGATGCTAAGATATTTAGCCAGGGTAGGAAGATATCTCTTAGTCACTCAGATTGTAGCGATCAAATTGTTTTCACCATAGGAGGTTCTAATGGTGCAGTGTTTGCTTAGTAGGGTGCATTGGATTCAAATGATGAGTTGAGCCGAGGTTTCGTAGTTAGAGAATTCACGGATGTGTTTGAGCATGTAGTTGGATTGCCACGAAATGAGCCATGAGTTTCAGATAGATATGGTTCTGGGAGCAGAGCTAGTGAGTAGATCGCCAAGCAGGATGACCCCTTTAGAGAGAGGGAGTTAAATGTGCAGTTGGTGGACTTAGAGGGAAAGAGTTTTGTCAGGCCGAGCAGTTCACCGTGGAATGAGGCGGTAGTGTTTGCTAAGAAGCCAGATGGATCGGTGAGTCTATGTTCGATTATCATAAGTTGAATGAGATGACGATAAAGAATTGATATCCATTGCCCATGATTAGCGATTTGTTCGACCAGCTAAGTGAAGCAAATGTATTTTCTTAGTTTGATTTGGCAAGGGTTTCTATCAGCTTAGAGTAGTAGAGGATACTATAACTTTGACAATATTCAGGACCAGATATGGATCGTATGAATGGTTAGTTATGCCGTTCGAACTGACGAATGCTCTAGCTTTCTTTGTGGATTTGATGAACCAGATTTTTCGAGAACACTTGGATAAGTTTGTGCTAGTTTTCATAGATGAAATCCTAATTTACTGAAAGGATGAAAGTGAGCATGAAGTTCAACTTAGAGTGGTGCTTGAAATGCTGGGGCAACATCAGCTGAAAGCAAAGTTTTCGAATTGTCACTTCTGGAAGAAGGAGGTGAAGTTTCTCGGTCATGTCGTCTCAGAGGAAGGGTTATCAGTAGATGCGACTAAGATCGAGGCAGTGAATAGTTGGAAGAGACCTAAGATAGTAACCAAGATAAGATTTTTCTTGGGTTGGCTAGTTATTACTGGAGATTCATTAAGGATTTCTTGTGGATAGCAGCACCGATGACTATGTTGACGAGGAAGGATGTGAAGTTTGTGTGGACCGATAAGTGTGTGGAAGCATTCCAGAGTTTGAAACGCTTATTGACCAATGTACATGTGTTAGTAGGTCCAAAGAGGAATCAGGACTTGGTAGTGTATACCGATGCGTGTGGAACATGATTAGGAGTTGTACTGATGCAGAGAGGTAGAGTGATTGCCTATGCTTCTAGACAGCTTATACCACATGAGTTCATATATCCAACACATGATTTAGAGTTGACCACTGTGATTTTTGCTTTGAAGTTGTGGAGACATTACCTTTTGGAGGAAAGGTTTAAGCTATTTATAGATCATAAGTCACTGAAGTATTTGTTCTCTCAAAAGGAGCTGAACATGAGACAACAGAGATGGTTAGAGTTTATAGACGCTTACGATTTCGGGGTTGAGTACACACCAGGGATAGGCAACCGAGTTGCAGATGCACTTAGCAGGAAGCATCAGAATGCAGTGTTGATAATGATGGCTGAGTGGAAAGATTTAGAAGAATTAGCATATTGTAGAGTGCAATGGAGATCCGAGGCAGGGTCTAGTAGTGATACAATTGTATTTTCTTGTTCGGAAGTTCGACTAGTTTTGATCAAACGGATTGCTTCTAAGTAGATAGAGGATCCAGTGTTGGCTGAACGAATAAGTAAGCTAAAGGAAGGAACCAAGATCGATGACTTGAAAGATTTTAGTCTTGACCAAAATGGATGGTTGAGAAAGAAATGAAGAATACGTGTTCCAAGTATATGAAATATAAGAAAGGAAGTCTTAAATGAATGCCATCATTCGCAGTTCACTATACATAGGGCTATTAATATTGTATGAGTGTCAGATGTTCGTTTATGTCCGTAACCGAAATACATCCGTCCGAGTCCGTTCGATTTTCATTTAGGACATGAGGTAGGACAACAAAATTTGTACGAGCAACAAATTGTCCAGTGCGAATTCGTCCAATTTTTTTTAAATTCAGTATATCTAGTGGAAATTCTATTTAACAACATAAAATTTGATGTAAATAGCAATGTCCGTCAGTGTCCGTTCGAATCCGTGTCCGAAATATGTATGTACGATTCCGGCCGATTTCATTTAGGACACGATCTAGGACAACAAAATTTGTACGAATTTAAATCTCGTCTGGTCCATGTCGGGTCCGATTTTATTTAGGATATAAACTGAACACACCTCCATCCGGTCCGGTCCGTCTGATTTACACCCCTAATTATACATCCCACAGGTAACAAAATGTATCAGGATATGAAGAGGAGTTTCTTTTGGGAAGGAATGAAGCGAGATATTGGTTTATGTGTAAGGCAGTGCTTGAATTGCCAGGAGGTAAAGTCCGAACACCAAAAACCGTATGGTTTGCTTCAGCCTTTAGATGTTCCAATGTGGAAGTAGGAACCTATTTCTATGGACTTTATAAACGGGTTGCCAGGTCAAACATAGGAAATGATAATATATGGGTTATGGTGGACAAATTGACCAAGAGTGCCCATTTCGTTCCAGTTAAGTCAACCGGGACGGCACATGTTTTATCAAGGTTGTTCATGAAGAATGTGGTTAGATTGCATGGAATTCCTAGCAGCATAGTAAATGATGGAGATTCCTTGTTCACTAACGAGTTTAGGAAGAGTCTGCAGTAAATTTTGGGAACCAAGCTTATAATGAGTAATGCTTACCATCCAAAAATAGATAGGAAAACAAAAGGAGTTAACAAGATATTGGAAGATCTATTGAGAGCTTGTGTTCTGGACTTTGAGGGATCATGGGAGGACCATCTGCATCTAGTCTAGTTTTCGTATAAAAACAGTTATCAGACTAGTACAGGGAAGGCACTAT
This sequence comes from Allium cepa, assembly GCA_030765085.1. Lineage (NCBI taxonomy): Eukaryota > Viridiplantae > Streptophyta > Magnoliopsida > Asparagales > Amaryllidaceae > Allium > Allium cepa. The sequence continues at coordinate 881,461,845 of CM060929.1, forward strand.
TTGAAGCTTTGTATGGAAGGCCATGCTAATCTCCTGTTTGTTGGTTGGAGACTGGAGATAGGTTGATTCTTGGTCCAGATTTGGTTAGAGAAGCTGTAGAAAAGATTGAGGTCATTTGAGATAGGATGAAGGAGGCTCAGTCTAGGTAGAAAATTTATGCAGTTAAGAGACGAAAATTTAGAGTTCTCAGTCGGGGACCGGGTTTTCATCAAAGTAACACCGATGAAAGGTTTACATAGATTTGAGAAGTCGGGGAAGTTATCTCCTAGGTTCATTGGACCTTTTCCTATTCTTGAGATAATCGGGAAGCTCACGTATAGACTTGAGTTACCGAGCAATTTGGCAGGTGCCCATGATGTTTTGCATATTTCTCATCTTAAAAAGTGTATTAGAGACCTGGATACTGCTATTGCACCGACAGTGCTAGATAATTTAGTAGTAAAACTGATTTTGGCCATAATAAGGAGGCCAGTTCGCATTGTTGCGAGAGATGAGAAGAGGCTTAGAACCAAGACAATCATATTAGTAAAATTCTAGTGGAGTGACGATGATAAAGACTGTACATGGGATGTTGAAAGGAAGATTAGAGATACTTATCCTGACTTGTTTTGAAGATATGTTTACCATCTTGCTTGTTTTGAGGCTTATTGTAAATTCGAGGACAAATTTTTTACGGAAGGGAGTCTGTAACTCCCCAAGTTTTTTGGTAGGATATTTAGTTAGATAAACTTAATAAAATATTGTGTTGATAAGGGGACTGAGATTTGATTTAGTTAAGGTAGTCGTATCTTTTAAGAAATAAATTAAGAGAAAGGTTTAAAAATGAATTAGACGAAGGGTATTATGGGAAAGAGGCCATTCCTTTATCACCTTCCTTAGGCTGTGTATTTCATAACACACGCTCACTCTCATTTTCAAAAATTAAAAAGCTTGGCCGACCACCATTAACAACGAAAGAAGAAACGAAAATAAAAGAAAAGCTTAAGGAAAGCAAATTCAAATCAAACCCATTCAAATTTAAAGCTCCTTAATCATTAAAGAAAAAGGTGAATAATGTTTACATCTCTAAAATTTTATGGTTTCGGTTTTAAGGTTAATTCTGAATGATTTTGCAAAGGTTTGCCATGTTTTTAAAAGAAAAATGATATATATATATACACACACACACACACATTGATGATTTATGTATTTTCATATAGATTTTATGATATGTTTTGAGAAGAAAACCCTATTAAATGACATCCATTAGCCTTGCGAATTTTTATGATGATTTAAAAAGTTATTTTATAGATGAACTTTGATTTTCAGAATTTTTATGGTATTGTTATGAATTTTATAAGAAAGAATAGGTTAATTTGGATTATTAAAAATTATTCAAGGGAAAAATAATTATAGTTTGGGTTCAAAAATTTTATACATTGAAGAGAACATAATATTTGATTTTCTAGAGTTTTTCTAAAAAAATTCATGGTGTTTTAATAGTTATATAAAATTATTTAAGGTAAGTGACTTAAATGTTTTATATAATTATAAAGGAGAAAGGGGCTTTTCAAAATTATTCAAATTTCCAAATAAGGAAAGTCGACAGCACTTTTGAATATAAAATTCTGGCAACCAATCAAATTTAGACAAACAAAACAGGTGAGGTAAAAAAGAACTGTTTTAAAGTACAAACAAATAGTCTTTCTTTTATTTCAACCGTTTCAACAGAGCTTTCGCTTTCATTCCAGACCTTCCAACAAGGTCGAAAGGTATCAAACCTTTCGGCTAGTTCAAATACCAAGGCACAAGGTATCTGGCAACTGGTACGTAGTGAATTGAAAGAGGACGAAAGGTTTAGGGATGAAAGGTCATAGCTTTCGAAAGAGATGAAAGGTCTTCTTCAGCCTCTTGAGGTCCAGTTATGGAAATGGGATCAAATCTCTATGGACTTTATTGATGGCCTACCTCGTTTGAGATCGAGCCATAATAGTGTTTGGGTTATTGTGGATCGAAAGTGAATAGTTTGTTTCCATAACTTTAAACAACTGGAAATGAAATATTTTACAATTTTTTACATTTTCACAATATAATTTTTTATTTAATAAGAATTAATGAAATATGATGCTTGGAATTTCGATCTCTTATCCAAGAGATCCTATATATGGTCTCAGATATTAAAAGAGATCTTAGAGAAGATAAGCATAAATTGGAAGTACGTCTTAGATTGAAATCTCAAATTTTAATATTCATCACATTGTATTCATGATAACTTACCATGCTAAATAACCAAAATATAAAAATATGAAAAACGACATTTTATTTGTAGTGGTTACGCCATAAAAATATGTTCAACGTACATATACATTGTTATAATATGTAATACTAATACATAAATTTAACAGCTTTTGTATATTTGACAAATTATCAATCATAGTTTGTTTTGATCTTATGACTTATTCTTTTATTTGTTGAGATTCCTTCCATTAGTAGATTTATTATTTATGGATTTTTGTTATTTACCAAATTAAAAATATTGTCATATATACTTATTGAGTGAGTAGCATTATTTTAAAAATAAGAGATAATATAATGGTTCTTATTAAATAAACGATGACAACTATAAATTGATGTATAAAGTTCATTAGTCACCATTATAAGAGAACAAACTAGGGTTCGAGAATCAAATTTGATTAACAGAAAATAAGATCCTCCCCTTATTTTCAAGTTTTCATATGTTAACACCCTTCTTAACTAACATGTTATTAATTACATGATAATTTATATTTTTGGAATTTTTTTTGTTTTTTTTTGAAAATTAAATGTCACTTTAATCGCAAGTTTCTTTGATCAAAGCTATTTTTTTGAATTTATGTAAAAGTGTACAAATATTTGAAAATATTCGTAAAGTATTTGTAGTGCATAAATTTAAATTTTTGCAGTTTTTCTCTCAAATATTTGTAGATTTTTCTTCAAATATGCTGAAAATTACAGAGGTTTTTTAAACATCTTTCTATAAAAGGATGATTGTTTATTTTGAAACTTAAAGAATGGTGTTTTATAAAAGTTCCCTTTTGATTATTTGATCAATGGTTTCAGAGAGTTGATAGAAAGAGAAAGAGCAATAGATATCATTGTACCAATTTTATCATTCTCTCGTCATTTTATTCTTAACTTAATCAAGATTCTTGAAAAAACTATTGCTCTTGTTATCGGAGCCTTGTGCACAAGTTATTCAAAAAAATAAAGAAGAAAACTATGGGGAAATTGAACAGAAGAAATTATGATTTATGAAATGCAATGATGAAAGACTGCTTGTATCTAAATGATCTTCACAAACTATTGATAAAACAAGCATACGAATTGGAAATTCTATCGAAAAAAATGGAAAACATGTTGGGAGATAGGAGTACAGAATAATAGATCATTTGATATGAAAATAAAATCAAAACAGTAAAATTGATCGTGTAGATAGTCTGTATGAGTTTGAGGAATATTCAAGTCCAGTAGTGTGCTGTTTTCGTAAAATGATATTACTCCTTCTAAGACGCTAAAAGTTTGCGAGCAAATATTTTTCAAGATAAAATGGACCAAACTCTGCAATGCTGTGCTTGCAATTACAGAGCAACGACATACGCAAGGGAAAAAGTATTTAGAACAACAGTGGAGGAGAGAAATATGAAGTTTTTCTGAAATAAATTTCATGCACTGCCCGAGGTCTATATATAGGCTTTGGAGGCATCCAACCGGTCCAATAGTAATGTTGGATGGAAACGTTGCACCTTTTAACCAAAAAAGCGACCACCGGTATGAAGAGACATGATGGTTTGATATGATTGTTAGTACAATTTTGAATAAAAAATGACCATTTTGAATAAAATAATCCCAAAGACGCCTCAAACGTCCATATGCTTACGCTACGTAGCACATGTGCCCATATGCTTAGTTGCATAGACACATGCACGAGCAAGTATATGGTGACCATCTTGGTTCAAGCTTCACTTGCTTATAGTAGTTATTTTAGTCACCACATTTTAGTATTTAAACTCTAGCTTGGACATTTATTCCAACATGTAGAGCTTTTCATAGGTCATCTAATACATCATTCACTAATTTCCTAACCATCCCCCATGGGAATGTATATTTGCTCATCGTTCTTTATTAAATGAAACATTATTGCATGATTAAAGTAGCATAAAATCCTTGAACTTTCCTAGCGATCATCTATTTGACTTACTGGCGAATCAGCAGACTTAGTTTTCTTTGAAATGTAAGCTATTTGAACAAGTCCGGTCAACAGATAGAACATGATAACTTTTCTTATTTCCTTTGATTCTCTGTTTACACTTGTATTTTCCATGTACACCAACTCTTCATGAGTGCTAAGAAAATTTCGCCTAGTAATTCTCCTTGAAGTGACATCTTTGCACTTACTTAGGTGATTCTTTTAGAAGTATCCCACAATAACACCACTTGTTTCTCTTCATTATTAGGTATATACATGAAAACTAAACTTACACTATTTTTCAAAGGGTTGTGCACTGGCTTATCATAGGAATGGTTTGAATGTCACAAATGCTCCTAAGTTTATCCCGAACTTAGTTGTCCCTTTAAACGTAGATCTTGAGATCTTCGGTCAACTAAGTTGGATATCTGTCGAGGAAAACTTTTGATTATTCTATGTTTGTGCTATTAGAATACATAATAATACGCATTTTTCCATAATGACATACCCTATGTTCATGTGTTTAGAATAGACATATTTTTTAGATTCATTTATACGAAACCCAATAGATATCATTATTTCATCCAAATTTTCATGCCATTATTTTGGTGTTCGTTTAAGCCTATAAAATGATTTATTTAATCTGCATATTATATGTTCATTTTCAAGTTTTAGGAAATCTTCAGGTTGTTTCATGTATATTTCTTCTTTTAGTTCACCATTCTAGAATGTTGTATTTACATCCAATTGATGTACTTCTAAATCTAGCATGGATGCGATTGCTATCAACATTCTAATGGATGTTATTCGTGTTATAGGAAAGTATGCGTCAAAGATGTCGTGTCCTTTTTGTTTATAACCTTGAACCATAAGTCATGCTTCATTGGGTTTCAGTTTTCTTTTAAACATCCACTTATTATCTAATATCTTGCATTCTTGAGGTAGATCGACTAATTCCCTTGTATGATTTTTCATGATCTATTTGAACTCACAGTTAATGGCTCCTTCCAGTAAGGAACATTGGGGAAGACAATGCTATTGTGTTTTGGAAATCCAATGCATCCCTATAAACGCGTGCTTCATTGATCCATAACAGTGCCATCTTCATGAAGCTTTCGATGTGCCAGCGTCCTGATTGAACTTTCCTCCATCGCCTCCCGAAATGGGCACATACGTGGTCTTGGTAACGCTTGCTTGTAACAAAAGGAATTCTCAATGTTACATACCACCAATCCCACATATTTACTACGTTATGCACCATATTTTTTTACGATGTGGGACTTAACGTTCAATCCACGCACTCTCAAATATGAGTCACACCTAACAGATCTCCACATTGGCGAGTATTTCCTCTAACCTTTATTTGGAGCATAGTAAAGAAGCTCTGCAGTTGGTCAGACTGCTTCCACTTCTTTTATGCAGTTGGTGAGTTTGCATTACCAAATCTCTATCTTAAGGTGTGTACTTCCGCTAAAGCCATCTTGGTGCATCAACAATGCAGGAGAGCAGGCTGTGTATCTAGCAATGAGGTCAGGCTGCTTACATACTTCAAGCCTCAAGGAGTTTTTTCTTCGGTCACTCTTGCATCATATGATGGTCCATCGAACCATCGGCTTTGATATCATGTTGTATTTCGGCACTCCAATGCGTCCACATGAACGCACGCTTCATTGATCCATAACGGCGTCATCTTAATGAGGCTTCCGATATGCTAATGTTCTGATTGAACATCACTCCATGGCCTTCCAAAACAGGCACATACGTGGTCATGGTAACCTTGGCCTGTAACCAAAAGAATTTCCAATGTCACGTGCCACCAATCCCACATATGTATCATGTTATGCGCCATATTTCTTATGATGATGGACTTAACGATCAACCCACACACTCTCAAATGCGAGCCACACCTAACAATTACTTGTTTGTATGTTAGAGGCTCGTTTCCTAACATAAAAGTGTAGAAGCATGGTCCAAAGGTTTTTAAAATCCTTTACCTTTGCTTCTCCTAGGTTCCTCAAATTGTTGCTTATCATTATCTTGTTGAATGTAGTCAAAGTTTTTCTTCATTACCCTCGTGCGGATCATATCTATTTATTTCTCTCTGTCTCTTTTAAGCATTGTGTCAAGAAACTGTTTTGGAGGGTATGTATGTTTGAAAAATGTAGCATATCTCAACTCAATATGGTATTTATGCAAGTGTCATTAATTTCAGATTTGTGCACCAGGAACCGATAAGCAGCACTATTTTGTGCATATATTATAAATACACAGTTAACTGTTTTTATTCCAATTTTGACCTTCTTTGGTTTAAAACCTCTACTTTGGCAAGTCATCACCACACTTTTAACTATTTATATGATGGCTGCCTATTCTTCCAATGTTTATATGAAGATTTAGATGTCTTCTTATGAAGCATCTAATTCAATATGCGACTTGTAGATAGTATTGCTTCGCCTTAGAAGTTATCTGGTAGACTAGAGCTAATTACCAAGGCATTCATCATTTTCTTAAGGGTTCTTTTTTCTATTCGACGATGCTGTTAAACTGAGCTAAATATGTAGCCAGAGTTTTGTATATAATACCATGTTGGACACATAATTTCTCAAAAGGAAATTCATATCCTTCTTCTCTATTGCTCCTTAAGGCTTTAGTTTTCTTATTAAATTGCCTCGTCCTTGGTTCTAAGGAGGTACATTAATAGCTCCTTGTACAATCATTAGTAAATGTGATGAAATACTTCTTTTCTCCTTTAGTTTGGCACCTTTTTAAGTCACGTATATTTTATGTGTATTAAGCCTAGAGGTACAATGTCTCTTTCAACATGATGAAATGAAGATCTTGTCAATTTTGCTTTAGCCTAAATTTGACGTTTATAACCAGAATCTATTTTACACTTTGGTATAAAATCTAACATAATCAATTTTCTTAATGATAAAAGTTTAAGTGGCCTAATCTTGCATGCCAAATGGTAGAAGTTTCAACAATATAAGCATAAGATTCGATTTTATTATCAATAGTTTAAGGTACAATAGGTGTTGAGTTTACTTTAAATAAATCATCACCCATATAACCCTTTCCCACATATACTTTATTCTTTGACAATACAAATTTATCTGACATAAAGATTTGTTTGGAGATATCATTGTTGAGTAAAGATCTAGAAATCAAGTTTTTATAGATATCTAAAACATGGTGAACATTACGTAAAGTGAGTTCTTTTTCAGAGGTCATCTTCAGTATTATCTTATCTTTGCCTTCGATTTTTGATGAAAATGAATTTCCCATAAATGACTGTTGTTTTTAAGTGGCAGGTTTGTAGTTTGAAAACATTACTTATTAGAAAAGTGTCGAGTGGCTCTTGTGTTTACAAACCATTCTTTGGATTCCAATTAGGTTACATTCGAGACTACTGTTGTAACGACCCGCTATTTTGAACCATTCAAATCGACACTAAAACCATACATGTCCGACTTGAAAAATTCAAGATACCGAATTGTTAATTTTATTTGGCAAAACTTAAAATATACAGTAAATAAATCAAACACAGATCACAGACACAGAGTAATATAATGCAGCGGAATAGAAAAATAGTAGTTCATGAAGCTACTATATACATCAGAGTTTAAAATAAACTACATCAGAATTCTCTGGAATACAGAAAGGTCTTCAGTACGAGCCGATGCCTTCTCTGAACCAGTCAACTAGAAAACTGAAAGCTGAAACGATAGTTGGATCTCCAAATGAAGCTCCAATCTCCGAAGGTGAGTCTCGAATGCTGGATTACTCGGTCTGACCCGAGCGTAAAGCAAAACACAAAACACTCGAGTCAGGATTAACATTCTTATATCAATAAATTCAACTCAAATGAAATATCAACTGAAATACAATATAACTTAAAGGATGTTTGGGATGTCCATCCTCTAAGGGTCCATAGAACTATCTACAGGGTGGAATTATACACTATTACACCGTGGTCGTTTACTTAATTTATACCTCAAACCCAAATATCAAATTCGCTTTAAATAATCATATTTCCCAAGATAGTATTTATATATTTTAATAATGTATACAGTAAAGTACTTTCAATTTCCTTAACTTAACAAATCGTTTCACATCAACCCGACCTTCCCATTTAAATTAAATCCAATCTCCTTTTATTAGTTTAAATCTTCCTAAATTAACCACTTAAATCTATAATTCCCAAATTTGGATTTGATATCCCAATTTCCCCGTTTATTTCGATATGTTTCCATATTTTAAGTATTCAACATTTCAACTAAAAATTTCCCAATCTAGTTTTCTAAATAAAATTTCCAATCTAGTTCAAACTCAAATTTCACTAAGTTCGGTTAGTTATCTACATAACCAATTCAACTATCTTGGTTCCAAATACATACTGAACCTCTACACCATTTAATTACACTATGGTTCATAGCTTATATATAACAATTTAAATTTAACAGTTTCATATAGATTCTCGATTTTACATCGTTATTATCTAGCCTTGAACCCTCCCTTATTCGATTCAATATCATTTTAGTGATCATGAATTACACCTTACCCAAATTTCTTAAATTTTATTAAACGTGAAATATCTCATTCGATAAATTTCAATTTGATTTAGATAAATAAATCCTTATCTAAATACCATTTCAAAATAACCCAACTTTATTTCCCAATCCTAATTGTTCAATATTATTGCAAAATTTTCCGAAATGAAATTTCATAAATATTTATCATAATTTATGTATTTAATCACATCTTGATTAAACTAGATATAATTAACTCTATGTTTATCAATTTCCCTTTTATACATGTATTTAAGAATTTACACATAAATAAAACCATATTTTCTTATCATATGGTCAAATGTTACGAATATTATCATTTCAATCCATACACTAAATATATACGGGTGGATAGCATTCCACCCGTAATCCCAAATTTAAATTAAATAAAACCCGCTTGGGTCTATCATTTAAACCCATTTCAATTCAAAACAACCATAACAAAAGGGAATTGCAGTGTGATGACAGGGATAGTGTCAAAGTAAATAAACAAGTAATAACAACGGTCAATAACAATTCAATAAGTAAATCAATAACTCCGAAATAATCGTATTTATTTGCATTGTTATTTGTATAATTATTTCTAGAATCTACACTATCATGTCATGCAGATAAAGATTATTACATTTCAGTTTTTCACTTGTCGTTCCATTTCAATTTCAGTTTAATACTACAACAATTAATCTAAACTACGTTCAAGGATTTAAAGTATAATTTATCAATTTCTACGACAATTAATGGGTCAAATTTAACAAATCAAATTTACACATGGGGGGGGTCAAGTTTCAATAAATCAAGGTCCGTCATATGTAATCCGTTTTAATTTGTAAACTATACTACCCCAAATTTAACTAGCAAACTAGTTATCACTTAACAATAGAAATTAACCTCCAATTTAAACGACAATCAATCAATCAATCAATTATCAACCAATCTGTATTATTATCACATAAATAATTACCCGATAATGGTGTCAGGTGTCACAGGTGAACAGATACAGATAATAACAGTCATAACAGTAAAACAACCAACAGCAGCATATTTCAATTGTCGTTTCAATTGAAATCAAATTTAATAAATAAAAGAACGTTAATCGTGAGTGATTGCTCACCTTTCGAGGCTAAAGAAATTTGACAACAGAACAAGCTACAAATTTTGGAGCAAAGCTAGATGGACGCGATGCCGGAGAAAATAAACACGACGGCCAAAGCTGATAGATAAGGAGTTGATACAACGAATCAGAAGTGGGTCGATTAAGAAAATTGGTATAAATGTACATATATGACTACATACAACTATATACATATCCTCTATTCAAATACATATTAAATTTTAAATATATTTATATTTCAAAATACATTGTTTCAACTAAAACACACATAGAAGAAATCAACCTATCATACTTATTATATCAGGCAAAGAAGTTACAGGCAAAGAAGTTACAGGCCTTTTTTTTTTTTCCTATCTACTAACATGGTAACCTACTAACATACTAACGCAACATATCCAAAACTAAGTATGTTATACATGAAACTTGCATAAACTAACATATCTACATATATTTTTATATTTCAAAATCTATATACTTAAATATCTATACATGTTATATAAAATTTAAAACCCAATATCAACCAAACAAATACACTAGCTTGAAAACAACTTACAGTATATGTAATCTTACCTTACTATTATATTTCCAAGTTAATGTACTATAACCCGTATTCAAATCTCCTCTGATGTAAACTTAAATCATGGAGTATTCTTACATATATATATATATATATATATATATATATATATATATTATTTTATAGATCCAATATATAACTTTGCAGAACAAAATAAATGCAAGTAGGTATTTGTACACAACTATATGTATATAAAAAATCATACTGTAAATAGGAGATGTAACAATCATAACCAGGCAAATATACATACTGCAGCTTTTTATAAACCTATATACACATATAAACCCATATAAACTCATGTACCTTACATATATACTAAGATTTATCAACCCAGAACCACATTATACTTATACATATACACAATATAAAACTTTTTTTTTAAAAAAAAAAAAACTGGATATTTAGATATTAATATAAGCTGACTTAATATGTATAAACAACTCATCTAACCTTTCATTCAACAGGCTATGCGTATAAATTATTATACTATGTATACAATATAGCTTACAAATCAGTATACGTAAATATATACATATTTATATAGATTAGAACCGATTTTTAAAATTTATATATATGCAAGGCAAAAACTGTATAAGGCTTATATTCAAACTCTCAGTAACAAATATATAGATATATACATATATACAACTTTGTAAATTTATAAGTTCCAAAACTGTATCCAGTCTGTTATGAACTAATACATTTAAAACTTTGTATACCCAGGAACTTATGTATTTATAAACAAATATACTAACATATATCTATCAGCTGACACATATATGAACTATATGTATTAATATAAATATAACAAGCACTCGACTTACAAGGAGGAGGCAAGGCTCGAAAGGGTGGTGACAGAGGCTGCTCGCCAGGACTCGGCGGTGGCTACACGTGAGCCGATTTGCGCGAAGGAGTGCTGCGGGTTGTGTGGCAGAGGGAGGCATGGGTTGGGGCGATGGAATAGAGTCGGTGGAGGATGGCCTAAACTCCAGTCACTGGAAGGAGGGGTCGTGGTTACGGGTCAGGGAGGAGAAGTGTGTTCGAAGGTGAAGCTCGGTGGAAAAGGATGGGAAGAAGCGGCGGACTGGGTGGAAATAGGGGCAGCTCGGGTTGGAGGGGAGAGGAGGGAACGTAAGCGGAGGATGGTGATGGGTTTCACTGCTCAGGGAGGAGGCGGCTGTTGTTCACGGTGGGGCTGGTGCGATGGCCGTGGAGAGGAAAGCAGGCCGATGAGGCTGGGAAGAAGGTGTGGATCTGGAGGTGGAGATTGGGCGGAGGTCGAGGAATTACGTTGAGGCAGAGAAAGAAAAATGAAAAAAAATGAAAAATGAAAAATGCGGCAGTGAAGGAAATGAGGCCATGAATTAGATCTAGGCAGAGTATGAATAAACTATGCTGTAATGACAGAAGAAAAAGTGGACCGAGCACAAAAATGGAAGTGAAAACGTGTACGTTATTTGCCTTATATATAATATTAAATAAGGTAGATAAAAGAAATTCAACGGTCGCGAGTTGATTCCGCAGAAAAGTTAACGCGAATTTTAGCAAAACCGTGACAAAGTTACAAAGGCAATTAACATATCAACTGTTCAAATGATAAAATACAAACGTATACAAACTTATACTTTTGATTTCCGAATGATGGCAACGGCTAAAATTTAGCAACTGATGAACAATTATTCAAATAAAGCTAGAGTTGCTGTTTGGAATTCAAATGGCCACAACTAACCAAAACACCCGAAACGTACCGATGTGATGAACTGTTCTATAGATTCCGTTGTTTAACGGACGTCGAAACAAGCAAATGAATATACCGTGGAGATCAGCATGATGAGATGATCAAAACGGTGTACAGATATTAGTGGTACGATCATCTGATCAAAAGTCGATAATCGGTAACGAAAATGCTTCTATTTCGCAGAAATAAGATAAACGGAGCAATAGAAGTCAAGATTTTGAAAAACGAAAGATGTCGTTTCACTTAGAAAAAGGATTTAGAAATTTCTATAGAAAAATATTCTGGTTTTGAAACGTTTTATTTTCGTCACTTTTTAACTGATTTAATTGAAGTAAATTTACGCGTGAGTTAAACTTTCCCATTTTTGTACGAAGATTTACAGTTTGTTATGTTTAATTGGACGTAATCCAAATATTAACTTTTTATTTGCAAATTAATTTATTTAAAATTTCACAAAAATCCAATTAAATACGTTAATAAAACTATAAAATTTATAAAAATTTTACAGGTCGTTACACTCTCCCCCACTCAAAACTTTTCGTCCCCGAAAAGGAAGGAGGTAGGAGAATAGAACAACCAGGAATAAAGTAAATTGAAAGACAAGTGTAGATAATTTATTTAAAACTATATAAATTTTACTTGAAATATTCATTTGAAACATCATTTGCAATTAAATTTATCTTTGATATTTGATACTTTTCAACTCCTTTTTGAAACAATTATTTCCATTATTATTTATTTTTACAAAGACTATTGAAAATATTAAATCCAAAGTTTATGAGATTTTAATTTAACTCACGATACCTTTCAAATATTATTAACAATCATTCTCTTTAAAGAGTTTCATTTAATTAATAACTTCAAAAATATTTACAATATTTAAAAATCTTCTATTGTACCAGGTAGTACATAAATAACCAGCATTGTAAAGATTATATTCAAAAGGAAAGAAGAGGAAGATTCAGGAAACAGAATATAGGTAAATAAATAAGCTGAGCAGATAAGGTAGATTCAAGAGACTAGTATCGGGCACGAATAGTTGACATCAAACCCAAAGAGTTTAAATTTCAAATATTCATTCAAAATTTCTTTGTTGGGAAAAATACTTTTATAATAAATATCTTTATAATAATACTTTTAAAATAAATACTATTATACCGAAATAAATTTCCTTTCGAAAATACTTTTATAACTCGATGTTTCAACAAGTTTATCATCGTTCTTGTAGACTCTGGCCCTGCGTTGATCAGGCGCAAAGCTAGAATTTTTCAAGTACTAAGTAGACTTGTTTCAACACCCAGTGAAAATACTTGAAAAACCTTTAAAAATAGATATGGAAAGTACGATCCAATCAAACCAAAAACCTTTGTCCGATCATGGTTCGCAGATACACAATGGTTACGCCTGGTTCCCCCAGGAAACAATCCATATCCGTAAGCTTTCACAGCCCTGCGAGTTACGCCATGATGACTAGTAGGGTGCAGGATACACAATGGTTACGCCTGGTTCCCCCAGGAAACAATCCGTACCCCCAGGCAAGACTCAGCCAGGCACTTGCGCTACTATTCGCGACCTACACAGATTGCAGGATACACAATGGTTACGCCTGGTTCCCCCAGGAAACAAATCCGTACCCCCAGGCAAGACTCAGCCAGGCAATTTCGCTGTGCATTCACGAGAGAAAAAGAAACCGTGGGACACGTCACGGTGGGAACACTCGAGTATTACATCCGGAAAACCAAAAATCAGAGAGAATAATATCGATAGAATGAATCCACGCTGTGGCCACAAAGCGGATATCAAGCAGAAGGCACTTTCCATATCTTTACTTGGAAAATATATATTATATAGTACCTTTTCAAATCACTTTCAAATATTGTACTTATATATAGTCCATATATATAGGATTCTATTTTCCCAAATCGAATACTTTCCAAATCAGTAGTAGATCAAATCATACTTATATAGACTTTGATTATATAAAATCTCTTTCCAAATTGAGTACCTTTCAAATCAATAGATTTCAAATCACTTTCATACTTATACAAATCCATTTTCTATAAGTCCGACCACTCCCAAATCAAGTGCTTAATTATATAAGGTTCTCAGTTTCAAATCATTCAATATCACTTCAGTTTCAAAATCATATATATAATTTCACCAAATTTTCTTCCAATTTAAATATCCAAATTTCAAAGTCCCAAAATAATAGGCTTATAAAATAATCCCGGTTTCCCAATTAAACTGATTCAAGTCAAACTAATTTATTTCCAACATCACCATATAAGTACTGGTTTTTTTTTTTTTTTAATTTCAATTTAATTTCAAAACCAAATATTTTCTCAAAATCAATTATACTCAAAAACGGTTTCCAAATTATATCTATTTCTATTTGAAATATCCAAATTTTTTTTTCCTCTCTGAAAACCATTATTCAAACTAAATTTTTTTTTTTCAAGCATTTCAAAACTAAATTCCATATTAGTATAATTCAAAATATTCATATTCTCTTATTTAACAAAAGGCTTCAAACTTAAATATACAAACTAAACTTATATGCTTTATCAAATATTTTATACTTTTCGAAATTTCTTAGTTTTAAGCCTTGATTCGGAAGTGCTCGAACCTTCTAAATAGTCGGTGAAAATCAATTTCAAATCCAAGAGTTGGAAATCAAATTTCTATAAATTTGAGTTATTCTAAGTCAAATCAAAACTCGAGGATCGAACACCGGCATATTTTATTCCAAATATATACATATATCTTTCGAAAATATCAAATTACTTCGGAATTTGAAATCAAAACGGTTTTACAAGATCACTCGCATAGCGAAGCTATTAAAGTGGCCTCTCCCCCACTCAGAAACTCGAAAATCAATGTCGATGATGCGTGCACTCATCACCGAAATTATTCTCCAGCGACATAAGTGAGTTCTGGACTTCTATTTTCTTGAAAACTTCTTTGAAATTTCTTCAAAATTATTGGAATTCATTTGAACTTATTTGAAACATTTCTTATTCGGAAAAATACTTTCAAATCGTATTATTTATATATATATATATTTTTTTCCAAAATCTTAAAACCAATTTCAAAATACCGGAATCCAATTCTCGAATTTCAAATTTAACTTTTACAGTTATAAATCATTTTTATATAATAAACCTCTTATAATTTTCAAATTTTTAAATCCCTTCAAAACCTTTATACATATAGGTATATAATCCTTATTGAAAACAATTTCTTTTATATACGGGATAAAATTTTGATATATAAAGCAATTTCAAAATACAACATACCCGATTTTTCAAAGGATAAATTAAAAATGGATTTCAAACAAAGATGGAAATTTAAATTAGAGGAACTCTAATCAATAGAATCCTGATACGAAGATAGACTCAACAAAGTTGAGAAAATCAAAATACAAAATAGAAGATGGATATCTTTCTATAAATCGCGGGCGACCTTCACCGGGTCAACCGTGACTTCAGGGATATGCTCGATGCGGAATTCTAAAACAAATAGATATTCGTTTGCCAAATATAGAATTCGGCATATCAAGATATATCAGCATCGTAAACCGAGGATACAACGATCTTCGGTGAATTAATCCAATTGTACGGAGTTCATCCGTTTTATAGAACATTCAGTGGAGTCATTGGATACTCCAGAATCAAAAGAACATAAATAGAGGGAGACAAGAATGAATTTCGGAATCGAGGGGCATTCCAAAATTCAAAGAAGGTCGAGTCAAAAAGGAAGAGATTCAACTCGCGCGAAAGTGATTCTGTAAATAAATTTACCATATATGTTAAGTTTTGCCTAGAGCCAAAGCTCTGATACCAACTGTAACGACCCGCTATTTTGAACCATTCAAATCGACACTAAAACCATACATGTCCGACTTGAAAAATTCAAGATACCGAATTGTTAATTTTATTTGGCAAAACTTAAAATATACAGTAAATAAATCAAACACAGATCACAGACACAGAGTAATATAATGCAGCGGAATAGAAAAATAGTAGTTCATGAAGCTACTATATACATCAGAGTTTAAAATAAACTACATCAGAATTCTCTGGAATACAGAAAGGTCTTCAGTACGAGCCGATGCCTTCTCTGAACCAGTCAACTAGAAAACTGAAAGCTGAAACGATAGTTGGATCTCCAAATGAAGCTCCAATCTCCGAAGGTGAGTCTCGAATGCTGGATTACTCGGTCTGACCCGAGCGTAAAGCAAAACACAAAACACTCGAGTCAGGATTAACATTCTTATATCAATAAATTCAACTCAAATGAAATATCAACTGAAATACAATATAACTTAAAGGATGTTTGGGATGTCCATCCTCTAAGGGTCCATAGAACTATCTACAGGGTGGAATTATACACTATTACACCGTGGTCGTTTACTTAATTTATACCTCAAACCCAAATATCAAATTCGCTTTAAATAATCATATTTCCCAAGATAGTATTTATATATTTTAATAATGTATACAGTAAAGTACTTTCAATTTCCTTAACTTAACAAATCGTTTCACATCAACCCGACCTTCCCATTTAAATTAAATCCAATCTCCTTTTATTAGTTTAAATCTTCCTAAATTAACCACTTAAATCTATAATTCCCAAATTTGGATTTGATATCCCAATTTCCCCGTTTATTTCGATATGTTTCCATATTTTAAGTATTCAACATTTCAACTAAAAATTTCCCAATCTAGTTTTCTAAATAAAATTTCCAATCTAGTTCAAACTCAAATTTCACTAAGTTCGGTTAGTTATCTACATAACCAATTCAACTATCTTGGTTCCAAATACATACTGAACCTCTACACCATTTAATTACACTATGGTTCATAGCTTATATATAACAATTTAAATTTAACAGTTTCATATAGATTCTCGATTTTACATCGTTATTATCTAGCCTTGAACCCTCCCTTATTCGATTCAATATCATTTTAGTGATCATGAATTACACCTTACCCAAATTTCTTAAATTTTATTAAACGTGAAATATCTCATTCGATAAATTTCAATTTGATTTAGATAAATAAATCCTTATCTAAATACCATTTCAAAATAACCCAACTTTATTTCCCAATCCTAATTGTTCAATATTATTGCAAAATTTTCCGAAATGAAATTTCATAAATATTTATCATAATTTATGTATTTAATCACATCTTGATTAAACTAGATATAATTAACTCTATGTTTATCAATTTCCCTTTTATACATGTATTTAAGAATTTACACATAAATAAAACCATATTTTCTTATCATATGGTCAAATGTTACGAATATTATCATTTCAATCCATACACTAAATATATACGGGTGGATAGCATTCCACCCGTAATCCCAAATTTAAATTAAATAAAACCCGCTTGGGTCTATCATTTAAACCCATTTCAATTCAAAACAACCATAACAAAAGGGAATTGCAGTGTGATGACAGGGATAGTGTCAAAGTAAATAAACAAGTAATAACAACGGTCAATAACAATTCAATAAGTAAATCAATAACTCCGAAATAATCGTATTTATTTGCATTGTTATTTGTATAATTATTTCTAGAATCTACACTATCATGTCATGCAGATAAAGATTATTACATTTCAGTTTTTCACTTGTCGTTCCATTTCAATTTCAGTTTAATACTACAACAATTAATCTAAACTACGTTCAAGGATTTAAAGTATAATTTATCAATTTCTACGACAATTAATGGGTCAAATTTAACAAATCAAATTTACACATGGGGGGGGTCAAGTTTCAATAAATCAAGGTCCGTCATATGTAATCCGTTTTAATTTGTAAACTATACTACCCCAAATTTAACTAGCAAACTAGTTATCACTTAACAATAGAAATTAACCTCCAATTTAAACGACAATCAATCAATCAATCAATTATCAACCAATCTGTATTATTATCACATAAATAATTACCCGATAATGGTGTCAGGTGTCACAGGTGAACAGATACAGATAATAACAGTCATAACAGTAAAACAACCAACAGCAGCATATTTCAATTGTCGTTTCAATTGAAATCAAATTTAATAAATAAAAGAACGTTAATCGTGAGTGATTGCTCACCTTTCGAGGCTAAAGAAATTTGACAACAGAACAAGCTACAAATTTTGGAGCAAAGCTAGATGGACGCGATGCCGGAGAAAATAAACACGACGGCCAAAGCTGATAGATAAGGAGTTGATACAACGAATCAGAAGTGGGTCGATTAAGAAAATTGGTATAAATGTACATATATGACTACATACAACTATATACATATCCTCTATTCAAATACATATTAAATTTTAAATATATTTATATTTCAAAATACATTGTTTCAACTAAAACACACATAGAAGAAATCAACCTATCATACTTATTATATCAGGCAAAGAAGTTACAGGCAAAGAAGTTACAGGCCTTTTTTTTTTTTTCCTATCTACTAACATGGTAACCTACTAACATACTAACGCAACATATCCAAAACTAAGTATGTTATACATGAAACTTGCATAAACTAACATATCTACATATATTTTTATATTTCAAAATCTATATACTTAAATATCTATACATGTTATATAAAATTTAAAACCCAATATCAACCAAACAAATACACTAGCTTGAAAACAACTTACAGTATATGTAATCTTACCTTACTATTATATTTCCAAGTTAATGTACTATAACCCGTATTCAAATCTCCTCTGATGTAAACTTAAATCATGGAGTATTCTTACATATATATATATATATATATATATATATATATATATATATTATTTTATAGATCCAATATATAACTTTGCAGAACAAAATAAATGCAAGTAGGTATTTGTACACAACTATATGTATATAAAAAATCATACTGTAAATAGGAGATGTAACAATCATAACCAGGCAAATATACATACTGCAGCTTTTTATAAACCTATATACACATATAAACCCATATAAACTCATGTACCTTACATATATACTAAGATTTATCAACCCAGAACCACATTATACTTATACATATACACAATATAAAACTTTTTTTTTAAAAAAAAAAAAACTGGATATTTAGATATTAATATAAGCTGACTTAATATGTATAAACAACTCATCTAACCTTTCATTCAACAGGCTATGCGTATAAATTATTATACTATGTATACAATATAGCTTACAAATCAGTATACGTAAATATATACATATTTATATAGATTAGAACCGATTTTTAAAATTTATATATATGCAAGGCAAAAACTGTATAAGGCTTATATTCAAACTCTCAGTAACAAATATATAGATATATACATATATACAACTTTGTAAATTTATAAGTTCCAAAACTGTATCCAGTCTGTTATGAACTAATACATTTAAAACTTTGTATACCCAGGAACTTATGTATTTATAAACAAATATACTAACATATATCTATCAGCTGACACATATATGAACTATATGTATTAATATAAATATAACAAGCACTCGACTTACAAGGAGGAGGCAAGGCTCGAAAGGGTGGTGACAGAGGCTGCTCGCCAGGACTCGGCGGTGGCTACACGTGAGCCGATTTGCGCGAAGGAGTGCTGCGGGTTGTGTGGCAGAGGGAGGCATGGGTTGGGGCGATGGAATAGAGTCGGTGGAGGATGGCCTAAACTCCAGTCACTGGAAGGAGGGGTCGTGGTTACGGGTCAGGGAGGAGAAGTGTGTTCGAAGGTGAAGCTCGGTGGAAAAGGATGGGAAGAAGCGGCGGACTGGGTGGAAATAGGGGCAGCTCGGGTTGGAGGGGAGAGGAGGGAACGTAAGCGGAGGATGGTGATGGGTTTCACTGCTCAGGGAGGAGGCGGCTGTTGTTCACGGTGGGGCTGGTGCGATGGCCGTGGAGAGGAAAGCAGGCCGATGAGGCTGGGAAGAAGGTGTGGATCTGGAGGTGGAGATTGGGCGGAGGTCGAGGAATTACGTTGAGGCAGAGAAAGAAAAATGAAAAAAAATGAAAAATGAAAAATGCGGCAGTGAAGGAAATGAGGCCATGAATTAGATCTAGGCAGAGTATGAATAAACTATGCTGTAATGACAGAAGAAAAAGTGGACCGAGCACAAAAATGGAAGTGAAAACGTGTACGTTATTTGCCTTATATATAATATTAAATAAGGTAGATAAAAGAAATTCAACGGTCGCGAGTTGATTCCGCAGAAAAGTTAACGCGAATTTTAGCAAAACCGTGACAAAGTTACAAAGGCAATTAACATATCAACTGTTCAAATGATAAAATACAAACGTATACAAACTTATACTTTTGATTTCCGAATGATGGCAACGGCTAAAATTTAGCAACTGATGAACAATTATTCAAATAAAGCTAGAGTTGCTGCTTGGAATTCAAATGGCCACAACTAACCAAAACACCCGAAACGTACCGATGTGATGAACTGTTCTATAGATTCCGTTGTTTAACGGACGTCGAAACAAGCAAATGAATATACCGTGGAGATCAGCATGATGAGATGATCAAAACGGTGTACAGATATTAGTGGTACGATCATCTGATCAAAAGTCGATAATCGGTAACGAAAATGCTTCTATTTCGCAGAAATAAGATAAACGGAGCAATAGAAGTCAAGATTTTGAAAAACGAAAGATGTCGTTTCACTTAGAAAAAGGATTTAGAAATTTCTATAGAAAAATATTCTGGTTTTGAAACGTTTTATTTTCGTCACTTTTTAACTGATTTAATTGAAGTAAATTTACGCGTGAGTTAAACTTTCCCATTTTTGTACGAAGATTTACAGTTTGTTATGTTTAATTGGACGTAATCCAAATATTAACTTTTTATTTGCAAATTAATTTATTTAAAATTTCACAAAAATCCAATTAAATACGTTAATAAAACTATAAAATTTATAAAAATTTTACAGGTCGTTACAACTGTATTTAGATTCACTATGGAAACATCATCCGAGAATTTATCAACTTCAATCATATTCTCTTCATGCTTTTTTTCATTAGCCCGTGACTTTCAGCCGCTTTGTGCTCCTTTCCACAATTATTGCATTTGCTTTGAAGTTATTCGGTTTCTTAGGAGTGTGCTCTCGTTTCCTTTTGTTGGACTTTTCCGTATTAACAACATTAGCCTTGGCTATCATATTATTTTAGTCATTTTGTTGGATTTTCTATTACCTTCCTCAATTCTTAAGAAAACCACCTGTTCTTCCATAGTCATCTTCGTGTGTTTGTGCTTAAGATAATTTTTGAATTATTTCCAAGCTAGATAAAGTTTCTCGATCGCAGCAGCTAGCTGAAAGGATTTGCTTAGAGTCATTTCCTTATCATGTATTTCATGGATGATTGCTTACAGTTCTTGAATCTGACTGATCGCAGCCTTTGAGTCAACCAATTTGAAGTCAATGAATTTTTCAACAATGAACTTATCGTGTCAACATCTTCGATTTTGTATTTTTTTCTAGAGACAACCAAAGTTCTTTGGAGGTCTTCATAGTATAATTTACTGTGATAACCCGGAATTTCAGAATATCTGTAATTGATTAAGTAACTGAATTTAATTATTGAAAATACTGATTTATAGATCGAACAAATAAAATATATGAAAATGATATATTGCTTTATTGTAAATTTAGGTATAAATAATAATGTGCAAATGTAATAATGTTGAAAATTCAAAGTGGGTTCATAGACAAGTGTATATATATATATATATATATGTTTTGTTTTGTAAGAACATTAATTTGAATTCAATACATTAAATTTTTAAAGGAGATTTAAAGATAAAATTCTATATTTATAAACATTAGAGATAAATACTTACTAGATTTGAATATAGTGGATCAAGTTTAAAATAGGATTAATAAAGGAATCATTAGTTCATGGGTTTGCAAATTGTAAGTTAAAAGTTTACATAATTGTAATTAAAAGCAAACAATGTATCTAATTATAAGTATAAACAATTATAAACATATTACATAACTAATATAAAATTCATGAATGAGGAGATTAAAACATAAAATATATTGCCTTTAAACATTTGAATAAAAGAAATACACCTGTAAGGCTTTGAACACATACAAACAACATTTGTAAGCCAAGCATTCTAAAAACCAACAAGTGGCAAAATAATCCTTAATTAGAAGTTAAATTGAAAATAAAGTTTTGAGAAAACAATTTGTGAATTCTTACAGCTAATTTTTCCTCATCTTCTAATTAAAACCGGTAATCAAAAAAAAATTCAAAGAGAAAAAGCGGGAGGGTTTCGGCCTGTTCAAAATCAACATCTATGATTAAATTAATATTCAATGCAACATCAAATGCATAACAACCTGGAAATTTCTCCCTGTTCAAAATGCAAAGGTCTGCATCTTATTTAATCTGAAAGCAAGAAGCCTGCATTTACAAATTAAAGCAAATCTGCATTTTCCAAAAATCTGGCAATTCTGCAAACAAAATCTGCTCTGCTTAAAGGAATGAGGTGAGTAAATTGCGCTTTAATTATTTTAACTATATCTTGACTTAAATGGAATGATTATCGAAGTTTGGATGAAACTATGCTTGCTTGATTGTTTGAAAGTGAAATAATGCATATGCATGTTAAGAATTTGGTGCATGTTTGAACAACAAGTTTTTAGAAAGTATAAATCAAGCATGTCTTCTCAGAGTTTTCAAAACCTGATTTTTGTTCAGTATAAAGAAAACTCTGCATTTTCAAAGAGATGAGTAAATTGAAATTTTAACCTGTTTAAAATCTGAAAATATGCTCTGTTCATCATCTGTTTCAGGTGGATAAACAAATTGTTTTGCAAAGATTAAATCTGGTGTTGATCTTTGACATGCAGGATGAAATTTTGCAGTGTTTTAGTTGTTGCATGAGAAATGGTTGTGTTTTGTAAATAGAATATGCCTGTGAGTATTTGTTCTGAAGCATGTATATTCTGTATTTAGAAAATAGGAACCAAATTCGTTTACAAACTCATATCTTTTAAATTAAATTATTTCAGAACTTGACCTTTAGAAGTGGAGATGATCATAACTATGTGAATAATTTTTTTAAAAAAAAAATTCAGATGAAATTATGTAGTAAATAGTTTGAAATGCTTATTCTTTCATTCGAGATTAAATTTATCGGTAAAATCAAATGACTTAAAATCATGAATTGAATACATGATTAGATTTGTGATAACAAATGCTGAATTTAGGTGTGGAAATTAAAATTTTTAGACTAGAAAATACTGAGAATTTTTGAGATGATCAGGATTTAGGAATTTGCGAAATTCCAGTGATCGGCTTGAACGATTTGGATAAATTTTGGTCAGAAGGTGGCCAACGTGATGAGGTTCAGTGGAAAAATAGTGGAAGTAATGTTTGATTGTCATGGCTTTGGCAGGGGATTGAAGTAGGGTTTCGAATGGGTTTATGATGAAGTCAGAATTTCCACTACCGTGGCATCTCGGGGTGATCAAGCTTCATGAGAAGTGGGGAGAGGGTAGCGTGGAGGCTATCGAACATGGAACCGGAGTTTCTGATGATATGGTGGTCGGCGGCGAGGGTTTGAGACAGTTGTGGTCGATGGAATGGTTTCCAGTTTGGTTTTGGAAGCTCGAATATGATTTTGGGCTTGCGACGTAGTCTGGATGGGTGGAATCGATAGAGGAGGCAATCGATGACTTACCGGAGGTGGAGAGGATCGCCGAAGCACCGTCGTGGCCTTGTGCACGTGTACATGTACGTTAGTTGAGGCTGGTTTGTGCTGTGAGTTTAGCGATGGTGAAGACGTGAGTAGCTCGGGTTACTATTCGAAGTTTACGCGTGAGAATCTCGAAGCGGTGGAGGATTGTGATACTCGAAGTTTATTCGAGTCCAGTTGCGAGTTTTGCTCGAGGACGTACTCGAGAGGAATGAAGGAAGAACTCGAGTTGGCATCGGCTTTGAGAGTGGTTTTTGGTATTAATGACAGTTTTAGATTTAAACTAAGTAAGGAGAAGAAAGGGGAAGGTTTGAGCTCGGTTTGGAGACTGAGTAACCCTATGTTGTCTCGGGTAGTTATAATAGTTTTCAATTTAATAAAGGAAAGATTTAAAATTGTAAATAAATGATTTTTCTTGATTTAAGAAAGGGTAAGATTTGTTTTAGCCTAAAGTATCAAGATAAATTATTTATCTTAAAAGTAATTAAGGACTTGAATAATTATTGAGAATAAATAAATGGAAGTGATTTAGGGTAAATCATTTGATGTTACTAACTTAAGGATTAATTAATAAAATTGGTTTGAAGGTTAATTAATTAAAGAGTTAATTAATTTATTGAAGGATTAAGGTTCATTAATTAAAGAAAGTAATTAATTATAAAAGTAATTATGGATTATTTAATTTGTATTAAGGGATATGGGTTAATAATTAAGGTTATTAATCGATAGTTGATGAATAAACTAATTAGTTAATTAAAGGTTAATTAATTGATTATGAAATAATTAAGAATTAATTATTTTGAATTAAAGAAAATTAAATAATGATTAAGGATTATTAATTGATAAACAAAGGATAATTAATCTGGAATTAGGGATTAATAAATTGATTGATTGAGTTAATCAAGGATGTGATTAATTAATTAAGTTTAGTAATTAATTAATGATTGTATAAGCATGATTAAGTGATAAATTCTTAAGGAGTTAATTTAATTTAAGTAATTAAATTAATTATGATATGAATTGATAATGCTTGCTTATGGATGATCGGTTATTGAATGTCTAAATTGGTTGATATCTATTGAATTGATATCCATTGATGAATAATCATGATTGATTAATGAATATAATTAAGTTAAAGGTTAATTATTATATGAAATTTAAGAATAATTTACTAATAAAAGTGATTAGAAGATTATTGAATTAATGTAATTAATGGAAGTGATCAATCTTGCTTATTAATGATTGAATTATGATGAATACTTAGAATTGGTTGATATCTCTGTTATGTATTGATTTGTGATATAATATGTTGGATGGACGATGATAATGTGATTATCAATCAATTAGGAATTGCTGAGTAAAATATTATCCGATAATTAAAGTTAAGTTGTATTAACGTGGGTTAAGATGACATTGGATTCGAAGAGACCAGAGTCGGGTATTAGTAAATACCCGAAACCACTTCGATTCTTTATAATTTGACGTGTGGAATCAATAGAATGAGATGGAATGATTAAAGTGATTGGACCATTTAATCTAAGTTATAATACTTAGAAATTGATGTGTTATGTAAGTAATGTCTATAATGACTTGTGAAGTTGTAAATTGTTACATGTTACCCTGAGTTACCCCGGGTTTATATAAGTTATATGTTTTGGTATTCCATGTTAGATGAGTTTACTCACGCTGGTTTCCAGCCTGACCCGGGTGTTACTTTGATGTAATGCTCGGGTCAGACTGAGTATTACATATTTTCAGGTAAGGACGTTGTGGAGCTCAGGAACGAGCTGGAAGGCAGGAACGTTTGGAGTATTTCCGCTGAGATATACTGTTGCATATTTGGGACATGTTGATTGTATATGTTCACAGATTGTATATGTTGTAACTCTGATGTATATAAATATAAATTGACAGATACAGTTTTCTTTTGTATAATTGTTATTATTATGTGATATTATATGTTGATCCGCTGCGAATGTGAGGTTTCTGTGACTTGTTGCTATTTCCTTCTTCTTTCTCTTTCTTCTTTCACTAACTATCTGGAATTTTCGGGTTCGAAAATTCCGGGTCGTTACATTTACATTGTACTTTCTATTGTCCAGTCCATTGAGAATGTAATTCTGCATTGAAAGTTAAGTTCTCCATGCATGGATGGCTTCAACCAGAGTTATATCGGTCTTTAATTACCCTACAATACGAACAACTTCTATTAAGAACTTTGTCGGTCATAACGTGGTTAAGTAGAATAGAACCTTTTATTGTCAACGGTTGAAGTATATTCCATTGAATTTTTCTGGTAATTCTCTATGAGACAATAAAATAATAGGACCTATTGTTCCATGTTGAATGTTTGTCACAGTTTTTGTTGGTGTGGAGTAGTTGTTGTCCTAAGACATTGTCGTACATCTACTGAAAAAACATACAGATTATTGGGAAGTAGGAGTATAGAATAATAGTTTGTTTGATAAGAACATAACATCAAAATAGTAAAAATGACCATGTAGATAGTCCGTAGGAGTCTGAGGAATGTCCGAGTTTAGTAGAATAATATATCCTTGAAATGATATTTCTCCCTCTACAACGTTGAAATTTTACAAGCAAATGTTTCTAAGATGAAATGGACCAAACTCGACAATGTAGCGCTTGCAATTGCAAAGCAACGACGAACGCAAGAGAAACAGTATTAAGAAGAGCAGTGGAAGAGAGGATTGTGTAATGTACTGAATTTTTGAAGTAAATTTCATACATATCCCGAGGCCTATGCATATGCTTTGGCGGCGTCCATTCGGTCCAACAGTGATATTGGTTTGAAAGGTTACGACCCCAAAGACGCGACCATTACGAAGGAAACTAATTCTAATAACTCTCTAGGAGTCAATACCTCAAACGGATTTGCTAATTCTTCTAAGTCTTGGGATGAATGTCAATAGCCTAACTACCTCGATATCAAGAAGTCTTCCAAGTCTTATTCACAACCTCTCACTAATGAGATTCTAACTCGAATTCCGCCCAATAGTCTTTCACCCCAGTGCCTTGGGGAAACTCATCTTAATACCAATGCTTGCAAAGTGGGTGTTAAATTTAGGTGATTTAAATATTTGTCAAAGAAGAAAAGAATCTACCTAATTGATCTTCTCAATCAATTAGGTTATAGATGGAAAGAAAAAGAGGAAAGTTATGTGCAATTGCTTTTGAAGAAAGGAAACTGATTAATTAGATGAAAGATTTATTATATGAAGATAGAAAACTTTATATACTGAAATTCAATCAATTGAGCTAAATTATGAAAATCAAGATCATTATTATCCATTTACGTAGAAATCAAATCGTGAATACTTAGAAAGTTTTCCAGACAATTAGGCAATTGATTTTCTTAATCTCCAAGTAATTCTTCATTCTCAAGCTAATTTAAATGAAGGAATTTTATTTTCATATGAGTGTGTGAGAGAGCATCCACCTTTATCCTCTTCTTCATTAAACCCAAATCTATGTAGACAAATCAAATTAGGGGTTTTGAGTGCAAACAAGCCTTTGGAGAAACTGATTATCCGATTTGTAATTATAGGTTGGTCTCTCCACTTTACTATCTACAGTTTTGTATTCTGTCTCTTCTGTACTCTCTTTCTTTGGTAAAATAAAGAATGGTTGTTGGGTCCGTGGACGTAGGCAATTTAATCGAACCACGTTAAATTATTGTGTCTCCACTCTTCTATTTTTTCTTTGTTTGGTTGTTATTTTTCATTGAATTGGTGGTTGATAATTAATCGAAAAGCTGAATCCTTCTTTAGGTTGCTTCTACGTTTTAGTATTCTGCTGCAGTTTTGGAGTTAGTGCAAATTAATTAAAATTTTCCATAACATATTGGTATCAAAGGCAGCTGTTTTGTTCTAGATTAGTTATCAATGGCAAATTCTTTTAGTAGTGGTATGAAAAATTATGGCATCACCAAATTTGTTAGAAAAGAAGTTTTGGGACATGGAAGGTGAAGACTAATGACATTGTTCTTCAGCAACAACTTTATTCGTTTATAGGAAGAGATAAAAGTTAGAAGCACCTTGAAGGTAGAAGAGATATGCATAGGTCCCATTTCAAGGGTCTTAGAAGGGGTGCTTGCTATTATTGTAAGAAGAATTGGCATTTCATACTAGATTGTCCAGCTCTTGAAAAGAGGAGAGAGAAGAAGGAGAAAGCTTGAGTTACGGCAGCAGTTAGATCAGATGCAGATTGAAGCGATAGTGATACATCACTATTTTCAGCCAGTGTTTCACCTTTAGAGAGTACACTTTGAGCGATTGATTCTAGAGTCTCTTATCATATAATGCCAGATATGAGCTATTTTGCCAATTATAAGAAGATTGATGGCGAAGCAGTTCATATAATGAATGACACATCTTTTCATGTTGCGGGCATCGGAAGTGAGAGGTTTACGATGCATGATGGTGTTATTAGGACTATCACAGATGTTAGACATGTTTCATTGCTGTGTAGAAGTTTGTTGTCAATTGGTGCTTTGAGTAGACTTGGTATGAGGATAATAACAGATGTAGAGAATTTGAGAGTGGTGAAGGGTTCCTTTGTAGTGATGAAAGGGGTGGAGTTGATGTTATATATGTTCTTAATGGAGAGACAGTCTTAGGAGAGTCGGTAATTTCTATTGCTTCTAGTGTTTCAGATACTATTCAGTTATGACATCTTTATTTAGGTCATGATGATAAGAAGAGTCTTGAAGTATTAAAGAAGCGAGGGTTGCTTGATGGTATTTGTCAGTCGAAGCCTAACTCTTATGGAGATTGTTCACTTGGAAAGAAGAAGCATGTCACATTTAATGTTTAGAGACCTAGAGCTACAGAGTTTCTAGAGAATATTCATTCTTATGTGCAGGGACGTAAATCTTTTGGTGGAGTCAGTTACTTCGTGTTATTTGTGAATGATTTCTCATGTAAGTTCTGGGTCTATTTCCTAAAGGCCAAAGAAGAAGTATTTTCCCAGTTTTGTAAGTGAAAGACCTTGGTAGAAGAGCAGTCGAGGAAGCATTTGAAGGTTCTTAAAGTTGAAAATTGTAATACCACATATTTTCATATAACATTATTTAGGATATTTAATTAGCCAAATTAAACAAAATAATATGGATATTAATAAGTTGATAATTGATTAGCTAAGGATAGCCATGCTATGTTAGTGTACAAATGAAAATAAAATAATCTAAGTTAATGTGTTAGGATATGAAATGGGTAATATGGGAAATAGGTGGGTCTTATACCTAAAACCCTTGGGAAAGAGAACTCACGTTCATTCTCATTTTTATCAAACTAAAAATACTAAGGCCGACCACCATTCTCAAGAGGAAGATTAAAGCTAAGATTCAAGAGAAGGAGCAAGAAGTTCATCTTAGAGTGGTGCTTGAGATGTTAAAGGAGCATAAGTTAAAGGCTAAGTTTTTGAAGTGTCATTTGTGGAAGAAGGAAGTGAAGTTTGGTATGTCGTCTCAGAGAAAGGGTTGTCCGTAGATCCAACTAAGATTGAGGCGGTGAATAATTTGAAGAGAACCGAGATGGTGACCGAGATTAAGAGCTTTCTTGGATTGGCAAAATATTATCGAAGGTTTATAAAGGGTTTTTCGCGATAGCTGCACCAATGACTAAGCTTGCGTGAAAAGTTGTGAATTTTGTATGGACAGATATGTGGAGAAAGCATTCTAGAGCTTAAAACACATATTGATCCATGCACCGGTGTTGGTGGTTCCAAATGGTAATTAGGATTTCGTTGTTTGTACTGATGCATGTGGAATTGGGTTGGGAGCTGTGTTGATGCAAAAAGGTAAGGCGATTGCTTATGCTTCTAGACAGCTCAGACCACATGAAGTTAGGTATCCAACGCATGATTTGAATTTAGCTGCCGTTATATTTGCTTTGAAGGTATGGAGGCATTATCTTTTGGGTGAGCGATTTGTGTTTATACGGATCATAAGTCGTTGAAATACTTATTCTCTCAAAAGGAGCTGAACATGAGACAACAGAGGTTGTTAGAATTTATTGCTACTTATGACTTTGGAATTAAGTGTACCCGGAAAAGGAAATAAGGTAGCGGATGCACTTAGCAGGAAATATCAGAATGTAGTATTGGCTATGATCGCTGAGTGGAAAGATTTGGAAGTTGTCAGCTTATAGTGTGCAATTTAGATCCAAGGTAGGTTCTAGTGTAGGGGGTACTGTATTGTCTTATTTAGAAGTTAGCTCGGTAATGATTGAGAAGATAGCTTCTAAGCAGGAAAAGGATCCAATTTTGCATGAACAGATCAGAAGGCTAAGGGAAGGAATGGTGAGCGATGACTTAAAGATTTCAATCTTGACCAGAAAGGGTGGTTGAGAAAGAAATGAAGGTTGTGTGTTCCGAATGTAGTAGACATGAGGAAAGAAGTTTTGGATGAGTGCCATCATTCGAAGTACACTATCCATCCATGAGGAACGAAGATATATCAGGATATGAGGAGAGGTTTCTTCTAGGAAGGTATGAAATGGGATATTGGTGTATGTGTTAAGCAGTGCTTGAATTGCCAACAGGAAAAGGTTGAACACCAGAAGCCTAATGGATTGCTTAAACCGTTAGAAGTTCCGTTGTGAAAATGGGATTCTGTCTCAATGCACTTTATTGATGGGTTATCAAGGTCTAGTAGAGGAAATGAAAGTATATAGGTTATAGTGGATAGACTTGTGAATATGCGCTTATATGATTTTTGTTTGATGATAATAAACATATATACTTTCGTTTAAATGTATTTGTTAATGTACTATTTTATTTTTCAAAGATTAAATAAATATTTGCTGAATAAAATTAAATACACAGAATTTGAATTCAAACAGAAATTTTATTCAAACAAATATTTATTACATTTTTGAATAGTACAAATTCAAGCTCTCACTATACATATACAATTTTGTTTACAATACATTACAATTTCATATTTACATAAATTCCTCACTACATATCACTCACACTCATAGTTTATCTTCAACTTCATTCCAGTTAGAATCCAGCATCTGAGCAATCTGCAAAAATATTCACTAACGCAGTAAAATTGAAAAAGAAATATTTTTAATAATATAAAATAAAATGTGAATTTTGAAAATATTATTTGCCTCGGTTATTTGGGATATTCGTCATCATTTATATTTGAATTCATCACACACGAACAATGTGAAATGCACAGTGTATCACAGTACATGCCACAAGGCCGTGCACACCGATATACACTTGATAATGTTACAGGGACAGGTAAGCACAAGGTCAAACCCAAATAAAAAGACGGGTTCAACTCAGGTGAAAAATCAAATGAAATGGTCAAGATACATAATTCATAGGGTCAACCAAAATTCAAATGTAAACGTACACACAACAAGTGGTGTTGCATATACATGTATAGTGAAGTACAACATCATCGACTACAACTCTGATGCAAAACTCAAACCTGACCGAAAACTGATCAAAGCGACAATATGAATGGACAAGTGATACCAGTAGAATAAACAACAGCAGACAACAAGACTCAAGTATGCTCAAGTCCAAATGCATCAGGTTGGAATATTTCAGAGCCAAGTACAAAGCATAACCAGAGTTGTACAAGTTCGACACAGCATGGTACAATGAAAATACAACAAGATCCGACGATGTTCACAAATGCATCTCACTAACCAGATGCAAACTCAAAATGGAAGTGAGACACCAAACCAATTCAGTACAAACTAATGCACTAAGCAACTGAAACAAGCCAGAAATTCAAATCAGTGCACAACAAAATGATGCAGCAACCCATATATACAGTGAACAGAGCAGTCATGCACGCATCAGGTCGAGCACTAAGGAATGCAACACTGCTTCACACACATGTACCAGTGAAACATAACAGTACAAAACCAAATGAACAAACAAATGCCAAAGCTCAGTGAAACCTAAGAAAGTTCACATCCATACCAACATGAATGCAGTAACAGCCACCGAGCTAAATGCAATTCAAGTAAAGATACCAACTACACAAAAGTTCAAGTGAATCAAGTTCAGGTCAGACCAACCAGAATGGATGAAAAGACCAGTGATGCAATGCATATATCATAATTATCGACCAGGCCACAACAATGAAGACCACAGCAAAATCCAGTGCCAACATGAACAGAGACCAGTAGTGCAACAATAACCTTGCATCAGTGTACAAAGAAGATAGTGGCAACTACACAAAGCAACCAGACTGTGATGCAAGCAATGACCAGAACACAAAGACAGTGAGCTACATGATGATCAAAGTCACTCATGTCAACAGTATCAATGCTCAAGTGAAGTTCAGATTAAACCAACCAGAAAAGATGGCCAGAGACGAAGCTCACAGGGGCCAGAAAATCAAAGTCATAATTCACAGTGAAGTCGAAAGCAATAAACAAGCTATAGTCGAACTCATGGAAGCATACAAAAGTCAATAAGGAAATTCATGAAAACAATAATTGACCGAGATCAAAATTTAAACAAACTCGAAGTCAAGTGATAAAATTCATGTTTAAAAAGTCAAGTGCCAAAGTCCAGGTGTAATGAAGTTGATGCCAGAGAAATCGAATTCGTGAATGTATACTGTATAAAAATTCAAGTGCGTATCTTTGAAATAGTCAAAGCAAATCAAAAGAGGAAAGATTGTTGCCGTAGGACTCAAGAAAAATCAAACGCTGCAAAATCAAAGTCGTGCGCATCAAGTCGTAAAGATATCAGGAAAGCAAGAATTAGGAAAGTGTCGAATTGATATAAATTCAAACCCAAATATTCATCATTGACGTGTGCTTAGAAATAGAAATCAAGTTATCAATCGAAAAATCAACAACATACTAGAGATCGAAAATTCTAGTAGCCCAAATCTCGAAAACCCCAGGTGCAAGCGAAGAGAAGAACGCAAGCATCTGATTTTCTCTCAAGATCATCATAGGAAATGAAGGCAACTCAGAGATCCAATCGAATCGTGGTTGAGACAAAGCCGCCATTTTTTTTAGAACTTTAAAACTGCATCAGAAAACAAAAGAGGGAAGTGGTCGTGCTTTGTTTATTTTTGGGCCGTTTTGCTTAAGGGAAAAATGTGTACTCAAGCTTTCACTAATTTTTGCTCTTAATTTTTTTTTAAGAATGTACTTTTCGAATCAATTCTTGGTAAATCACCACCTAGGATTTTGGTTGTGTCAGATTGTCTAGTTAGGATTAGTTCAGTAAGCAGGATTTGCGAGTTTGCAAAACTCTATAGGCGGTAGCAGGGTTCGCGAATCTGTTAGAGTGTTTGTAAGCAGGAGACTGTTTAATTCTAATAGAAATATGGGAATGCAGCAGTAGGCAGGGGTTGCCGAAGCTGGGTAAATTTTGTGTGTGATTTATTTTTCAGCATATTTACTTTTCTGCAGTTTGTTTTTGCATTTAATTCGAGAAAATTTGCTATAACCCTATTCACCCCCCTCTAGGGTTAATATAGATCCTACAAGTGGTATCAGAGCACGGTATTTTTCTTTAACTCTAGAGTCATGAATCTACCAAATAATGCTTTTTCTGAGGGGCAATCTATTGCTAGGCCACCCATGTTTAATGGGAAGATTATGCTTATTGGAAAGTTAGGATGGGTATTTATCTTTGTTCTGTTAATTATGATGTTTGAGACATTATTGAAACTGGCTATAAATCTCCCACTATAACTGTTGGTGATACTGAGATTCCTAAACCTAAGGATAGGTGGGATGCTAATGATAATAATTAAAAACTACAAATGCTAAAGCCATGAATGCTTTGATCTGTGCTCTTGATAAGAATGAATTTAATAGAATTTCTCATTTTAAAACTGCACAGAAAATATAGCATACCTTGGAGGTGACACATGAAGGAAATTCTCAAGTCAAGGAATCTCGTCTAGCCCTATTCAGCAATGAATACGAGAACTTTGTGATGGACAAAGGCGAGAGCATGAAGGACATGTTTGGACGCTTTTCAACTTTGGTGTACAATGCTAGAGTGCTTGGGAAGGTACTCACTGAGGTAGTGCTTGTGAGGAAGGTGCTATGAGTCTTACCAATGAGCTTTGAGGAAAAAGTCACGGCAATACAAGAATCGAAAGATCTGAGTAAACTAAGCATGGAGGAGTTGATCGGAAACTTGACGACATATGAGCTTGAGCTAAAAGCAAAGGAGGAACGCAACAACTCTGAATCAAAGAAGAAGACGATTGCCTAAAAGAGCAAAGAAGAAAGCGATGAATAAGAAGAAGATCCAATTGAAGAGCTTACAATGGCTGTCAATAATCTTAGAAAATGGTCGAGATTCAGGTCACGCAAGAAGAAAACAAGTGGTAATAGATCAAAAGGTTCTGACAATTCCGATAATGAATTGACGTGCTTTAACTGCAAGAAGCCTGGCCACTTCAAACAAAAATGCCCACTTCTCAAAAACAACAAAGGAAAGAAAAAGAAGAAGAAGGCATTTGCAATGACTTGGGATGATGAAGAAGGAGAGAAAGTTTCGATTAATAGCTCAGAGGAGGCTAACTTGTGTCCTATGGCAAAATCAGATTCAGAAGCAAGCTCAGAGGAATCTAGTGAGGTAGGTGACTATTCTTATAAAGAACTTGTTTTGATGTGTAGTGATCTTACTAAAACAATTGATACTCTTGAATCTAAAATTGAAAAACTGAAATCTGATAGGAGAGAACTTGTCCATGAAAATTCTAGGTTGGAAACTGAACTTGAAATATTCAAAATCTAGACTGTAAAAAATGTAAAATTTTAGATTCAGAATTATCAAGACTTAAGAATAGCTTGGAGAATCTTGAAAAAGAAAACTTGAGTCTTAAGGAAACCATTGACACTAGGAAAAAGGATTTTATAAATAGATGCACCTCACTTGTAACTGTAAACACAACACTAAAAACCAAAGTCCAAAATCTTGAGAAATCTCTGAATAACTTTTCAAGAGGAGAAAAATCATTCAACATATTATTGGGAGATCAAATTTTTGCTAACAACAGAAAAGGACTAGGCTTTGGGAAAACACAAGTTGATGATAATGCAAAAGGTAAGAGTGTCTTTGCTAGATGTGAAATAATTGGACATCGTGTTGAAAATTGTAGTCATAGGGACAAGAACACAAAATTTATACACTTTTGGGCTCCTAAGAATTCTACAAACAAATTTCATGTCTATTGGAACAAGAATGAAAGGAAAAAACAAATCTGGGTGCCGAAAGGAACATATATAAATAGTTTTGGGTCTCCTCAAAATTATCTTTCAAAATATTCTGCCACTAACAATCATGGACCTATAAAA
This sequence comes from Allium cepa, assembly GCA_030765085.1. Lineage (NCBI taxonomy): Eukaryota > Viridiplantae > Streptophyta > Magnoliopsida > Asparagales > Amaryllidaceae > Allium > Allium cepa. Next base: position 881,497,083 of record CM060929.1, read on the forward strand.
ACAAATAGGTCACAAAAATATTTCATCGTGTAGGTGTGGTGGCAGGCTAAGGAACAACAATAGTGTTCTCTGGATTTTGGCTGTTCCAGAAACACAATGGGCAACAAAGCAAAGTTCCTTAGCCTAGTACAAAGGTGATAGAATCACAATAGGCAACCACGAAAAATTACGGTAAAGGTAAAACAGGTGAAGATATATTTATTTGATCGATATATTAAATGTGATAATCTACACCGTAGCCTGAATTAAAATCAGCCAATATTGAGATGGTGAAGAGATGATGATTTTGATTCTGACTTTTTCAACATAGTTGGCCAATTATATTTATGCCAAAAACACTATTCTTTGAATTACTTCATACATATACGTTTGGATTAAACATAGTGTTTTGTTGGATGATAATACATTAGGTTATAATACGGCTAACTCTATATTCACAGTTTCTGATTATTTACACGGCTTCAATTCAAATTCAAAGAATGTCATTTAAATTGTTGTTAAAATTGAGTTTGAAATTTTTGATGCACACTTCATGGTTTGGTCGATAAAATTCAATTAATGATAATTTTTGAGTGAAAAAAAAATTCAGATGCAGATTAAACTAGTAATCTAGTTGATAGAAAAATTACTAGTTGAACGTGATTTTTGAGACATTTAGTAACTGCATCGTTTTTCAAAGAAAATATCTACATATTTTTCATTTCAAATAATTTTCAAATAGCAGAAAATTTTCTCATATAACCCCCTCGAGAAAATCATTTTTAATCATATTTTCAGATTAGTCATTGTGAAAAATTGATTTTATAATTATTTTTGAATTTGATTTAAATAACAATTTTAACTAGTCTAACTCCCTAATAATTATCGAAAAGATAAATAGTGATTGAAAAAAAGTGATGAGTGTTGATATTTTTCATACATTACTCAAGACAGTATATTTTAGAAAAATTTCTTTAGAAATTCAAACAAGAGTTATAAAAAAATTTGTTGGGTAAAGATTCCATAACCATTTCTATGTCTATCATATTTCTATCAACCATCACTCATTAAAAATTCAATATAGTTTGTCGATATGTGGTACTTTAAACAGGAATCATTCGTTTTTCATTTTATAAAACAAAATAAAATCCAAAGTATTCACTCTCATTTAAAAGTCCTCACGGTTATGCATGTGTGAATTACTTGGCATTTGTTACGTGCTTCCATGCTCATTTAAAAGTCCCTACGGTTATGCATGTATGGAACGCATATCAAAATTGATTTATTAAATAAACAAGTTGATTCTAATCCCATTTAAAAGTCCTCACGGTTATGCGTTATTAGAAGATACTTAAATTCATTTTTAAAACTAAATTTGGATACTACTAATCTCATCTAAAAGTCCTAACGGTTATGTATGATTAGTAGATATTCGAATTCCTGATATAAGTGTACCACAAACAGATACAACTGTATGGTTTTATATGATGACATCATTTCCATTACTTCTAAAAGTGGAATATGCGCTTAACGAGGGTAGTTATGATTTTTGTTTGATTTTTTTTTTTGAAATTTAATATTTATATTCAATTGAGTTTTAATGTTGAATTAATATCGATCACTTTATCTCTATTTTCTCTAACACTATTATTCTTTTGCTGATAACAAAAGGGGGAGAGAAAAGTTAAGATTTTATCAAATAAAATCAAGCAAAGGTCAAATAATTTTCTATTTGCATGTAGGCTCATTTGCATATTTTTATTTGTATGCATATATGTAGGGGGAACTTTGTGTAGAGAGGAAGCATTCAAATAGGGGGAGCAATTAGAGCATATGAATGATGAAATACATTTAACATATTCAAAATCTTAAATATATGTTTGTTATCATCAAAAGGGGGAGATTGTTGAATATGCGCATATATGATTTTTGTTTGATGATAATAAACATATATACATTTGTTTAAATGTATTTATTAATGTACTATTTTATTTTTCATAGATTGAATAAATATTTGCTGAATAAAATTAAATACGCAGAATTTGAATTCAAACAGAAATTTTATTCAAACAAATATTTATTACATTTTTGAATAGTACAAATTCAAGCTCTCACTATACATATACAATTTTGTTTACAATACATCACAATTTCATATTTACATAAATTCCTCACTACATATCACTCATACTCGTAGTTCATCTTCAACTTCATTCCAGTTAGAATCCAGCATCTGAGCAATCTGCAAAAATATTCACTAACGCGGTAAAATTGAAAAAGAAATATTTTTGCAATATAAAATAAAAAATGAATTTTGAAAATATTATTTGCCTCAGTTATTTGGGTTGTTCGTCATCATTTATATTTGAATTCATCACATACGAACAATGCGACATGCACAGTGTATCACTGTACATGCCACAAGGTCGTGCACACCGATATACACTTGATAATGTTACAGGGACAGCTGAGCACAAGGTCAAACCCAAATTAAAAGATGGATTCAACTCAGGTAAAAAATCAAATGAAATGGTCAAGATACATAATTCATAGGGTCAACCAAAATTCAAATGTACAAATACACACAACAAGTGGTGCTGCATATACATGTATAGTGAAGCACAACATCATCAACTACAACTCTGAGGCAAAACTCAAACCTGACCGAAAACTGATCAAAGCGACAATATGAATGGACATGTGATACCAGTAGAATGAACAACAGCAGACAACAAGACTCATGTATGCTCAAGTCCAAATGCATCAGGTTGGAATATTTCAGAGCCAAGTACAAAGCATAACCAGAGTTGTACAAGTTTGACACAGCATGGTACAATGCAAATACAACAAGACCCGACGATATTCACAAATGCAACTCACTAACCAGATGCAAACTCAAAATGGAAGTGAGAAACCAAACCAGTTCAGTACAAACTAATGCACTAAGCAACTGAAACAAGCCAGAAGTTCAAATCAGTGCACTACAAAATGATGCAGCAACCCATATATACAGTGAACAGAGCAGTCATGCACGCATCAGGTCGAGCACTAAGGAATGCAACACTGCTTCACACACATATTCCAGTGAAACATGACAGTACAAAACCAAATGAACAAACAAATGCCAAAGCTCGGTGAAATCCAAGAAATTGCACATCCATACCAACATGAATGTAGTAACAACCACCGAGCTAAATGCAATTCAAGTAAAGATACCAACTACACAAAAGTTCAAGTGAATCGAGTTCAGGTCAGACCAACCAGAATGGATGCAAAGATCAGTGATGCAATGCATATATCATAATTATCGACCAGGCCACAACAATGAAGACTACAACAAAATCCAGTGCCAACATGAACAGAGACCAGTAGTGCGCAACAATAACCTTACATCAGTGTACAAAGAAGATAGTGGCAACTACACAAAGCAACCAGACTGTGATGCAAGCAATGACCAGAACACAAAGACAATGAGCTACATGATGATCAAAGTCACTCAAGTCCACAGTATCAATGCTCAAGTGAATTTCAGATTAAACCAACCAAAAAAGATGGCCAGAGACGAAGCTCACAGGGGCTAGAAAATCAAAGCCATAATTCACAGTGAAGTCGAAAGCAATAAACAAGCTATAGTCGAACTCATGGAAGCATACAGAAGTCAACAAGGGAATTCACAAAAACAATAATTAACCGAGATCAAAATGTTAAACAAACTCGAAGTCAAGTGATAAAATTCATGTTTAAAAAGTCAAGTGCCAAAGTCCAGGTGTAATTGATGCCAGAGAAATCGAATTCGTGAACGTATAATGTATAAAAATTCAAGTGCGTATCTTTGAAATAGTCAAAGCAAATCAAAATAGGAAAGATTGTTGCCGTAGGACTCAAGAAAAATCAAACGCTGCAAAATCAAAGCCGTGCGCATCAAGTCGTAAAGATATCAGGAAAGCAAGATTTAGAAAAGTGTCGAATTGATATAAATTCAAACCCAAATATTCATCATTGACGTGTGCTTAGAAATAGAAATCAAGCTATCAATCGAAAAATCAACAACATACCAGAGATCGAAAATTCCAGTAGCCCAAATATCGAAAACCCCAGGTGCAAGCGAAGAGAAGAACGCAAGCATCTGATTTTCTCTCAAGATCATCATAGGAATTGAAGGCAACTCAGAGATCCAATCGAATCGTGGTTGAGACAAAGCCGCCATTTTTTTTCAGAACCCTAAAATTGCATCAGAAAACAAAAGAGGGAAGTGGCCGTGCTTTGTTTATTTTTGGGTCGGGTTGTTTTGCTTAAGGGAAAAATGTGTACTCAAGCTTTCACTAATTTTTGCTCTTAATTTTTTTTTAAGTTTGTAATTTTCGAATCAATTCTTGGTAAATCACCACCTAGGATTTAGGTTGTATCAGATTGTCTAGTTAGGATTAGTTCAGTAAGAAGGATTTGCGAGTTTGCAAAACTCTATAGGCGGTAGCAGGGTTTGCGAGTCTGTTAGAGTGTTTGTAAGTGGGAGACTGTTTAATTCTAATAGAAATCTGGGAATGCAGCAGTAGGCAGGGGTTGCCGAAGCTGGGTAAATTTTGTGTGTGATTTACTTTTCAGCATATTTACTTTTCTACAGTTTGTTTTTGCGTTTAATTCGAGAAAATTTGCTATAACCCTATTCACCCCCCCCTCTAGGGTTAATCTAGATCCTACAAGACTAACTAAGAGTGCTCATTTCATTCCAGTAAAGTCAACCAGGACGACACCTATTTTGAGGAAGTTGTTTATGAAAAATGTGGTTAGACTGCACGGAATTCCTATTATTATTGTTAGTGATAGAGATTCATTGTTTACTAGTGAGTTCTGGAAGAGTATACAGGAAGCATTAGAAACCAAGCTCAATATGAGTACCGCTTACCATCCATAGACTGATGGGCAAACAGAAAGAGTTAACAAGATCTTGGAGGATTTGTTAAGTGCTTGTGTATTGGATTTTGAGGGATTATGGGAAGACCATTTCCATTTAGTTGAGTTCTCATATAATAATAGTTATCATACTAGTATTGGGATGACACCGTTCGAAGCTTTGTATAGAAGGCCATGCAAATCTCCCGTATGTTGGTTAGAGACCGATGATAGACTGTTTTTGGTCTGAATTTTGTGAAAGAAGTTGTAGAGGGGATTGAGTTGATTCGAACTAGGATGAAGGAAACTTAGTCTAGGCAGAAAAGTTATGCCGATGGAAGAAGGAAGGACTTAGAATTTTTTGTTGGAGACTATGTGTTTATTAAGGCTTCACAAATGAAGGGTGTGATTAGATTCGGGAAGTAAGGAAAGTTAGCACCCAGATTCGTTGGACCATTCCGTATTGTTGAAAGGATTAGGAAAATCGCTTATAGAGTAGAGCTACCGAGCAGTTTGGCTGGAGTCTGTGATGTATTCCATATCTCTCACCGTAGAAAATGTATTAGAGACCTAGAGAATAATATAACACCTACAATATTAAAGGATTTAGTAGTAGAATCGGATTGATTATAGTTAGAAAGCCAATTCAGATTGTGGCTAGAGATGAGAAGAAGTTGAGAAATAAGTAGTCAAATTAGTAAAGGTCCAGTGGAATGATGATGCTAGAGACTGTACTAAGAAGACAAAGAGCAGGATTAGAGACCCTTACCTTGAGTTGTTTGATGGTATGTTCTACCTTTGTTTTTTGTATACCTTATCGTAATTTTGAGGACGAAATTCTTTAAGGTGGGGAGTCTGTAATACCCCATATTTTTATGTAACGTTATTTAGAATTTTAAATAGCTAAAATAAAATAAAATAATGTGGAGATGAATAAGTTGATAATTGATTAGCTAAGGGTAACCGTACCATGTTAGTGTACAAACTAATATGAAATAAGCTAAGTTAATGTGTTAGGATATGAGAAGGGCAATATGGAAAATATATGGGATTTATACCCTGAACCCTTAAGAGATAGAACTCACATTCATTCTCATTTTTATCAAACTAAAAATGCTAAGACCGACTACCATTTTCATTCTCAAGAGGAAGATTAAAGCTAAGATTCAAGAGAAGAAAAATAATCAACTAAATCAACATCAAATCTCATATATATAATCCCATAGTGTAACGACCCGTAAATTTTCGATAATTAAAATAGCTAATTTAATAAGATTTCGTGATTTAATGTTAGAAAAAAAATTGTAATTCATTTGGAATAATAATAACTGGAATGAATTGCAACAATTATCCAAGTAATGAAAAATAAATGCTACTTAGTAAATTCCTTTGCAATCGATAGTTGAATAGGGTGATAAATGTTGAATTCATTTGGTATAAGAAAGTAGTTGATTGATAAGTAAAATCTATTTGAAATCAAATATTGAATATTGAACACGTAAATTGTTTAAATTAAATATTTAAAACTTATTGAATAATTGAATAACTGTAAAATGAAAATAGGGTTCTAAATTTTGAAATGGTTTTAAAAGTTGAATCTTATAAGTTCAATTTCAATATTTCAAAAGATAATGAATTATTGGATAAGCGAAATTGTCTAAATTAAATATTTGGAATTTATTGGATAAATTAAATAACGGGTTTGATATGATTAAAAATGATTTGTAAAATTTTATTTTATCATATTGAATTTATAGTGATGTTATAGAACTTTTAAAACTGAATTTAATATTTATTTGTGAAAATTGAATATTTTAATATTTAATTTTCGACTGGAAAATAGCCAATTTTTGAATAGTCTCAGAATTGGACAAAACTAGTTTCATTGGATCCGTAATAGTTAGTTATTATCGGATTTCAATTTTCGTAGCAATCGGAGTTGTCGTTTGACCGTGGCAGCTCGAAACGCGTTGAAATTGTTTTAATATTAATTTGGCGAGTTAAAATAGTCATTTTTCAAACGGTCTCGGATTTCGACGAAACTAGTTTCATTGGATCCGTAATGTGATATTATTTTAAGGTTTCAAATTTTAAGTCAAACGGATTTACCGTTTGTCCGGAGCAAGCCAAAACGCATAGAAAATCGTTTAATCGGTTTAATTTAAAATTGATCGTTTATTGCCGTAACTCACACATACGATCGAATTAGCTTCCGAAACACATTCCATTGCGTTCGGAACGTGGGGTAAACCTTAGAAACGCCTGCCGGCACGCTTCGTTTGAAGTTCGAAAAAATTTCGGTGAATAGTGTTTTTGCAATTTTCTATAAAAGGACCCATCCTCTTTCATTTGCTCCAAACCCTAACTCTTTTTGACCAGCCGCCACTTTCATTTCAATGGCCTGAAAATTTCGAAACTTCCTCCTCATTTTCCTCTCAATCCATCAACAATTAGCAAAAACTCTCAACTACAAAGTTGTAGAGCACGATGAAAGCTTCAAATCCATACGGAGATGATCGAAAACGGAGCTTCGAATCAACGGGAAATCGAGCAAGAAGGGGCTGCGTTTTTCACGTTTTTCAAGGCCAAAGGGGCAGCCGAGTTTCATGCTATTCACAGTGTAGGGAGAGTTCGTCGGGGGCTTCGCGATGGAGGTGGCCGATCGTCTTCAAGTCGTGTATTTTGGTCGTGAAAATTCGTTGAAGCTTGACGGCTATGGGTTGTGTTGCGCGTTCGAACACCGGGAAGAAGATAAACGCGTGCAACAGCCTGATCTGCTTGGGCTGGAAGTCAACGACTGAGATCGCGTAGGGTTTGAAAAAAAAAATGTTAATTTATTTACGTTTTAAATTTGTTCAATCTTTAAAATGCTCTAACTTTTGCATACGAGGTCGGAATTCAACGAAACGAATTGCGTTGCAATCATTTTGTCGAGCACTACGCAATGCAACTGGATTGGAATCATTTGGTGCTAGAGAAAATTTTGAGTTAAATCGAACGTCGTTCGATTTGATTTAAAATCGTAAAATCAAGGTGAGTGTTTTATAACGCTCACACCGTACTAAATATCTTTATGCTAGTTAAATTGACATTATGAAGTGATATGAATTTTATTTGTCGTTGTTTGATATAAATTTAATTGTCATATAGTTTGTTATTTGAATTAACCGTTGAAAAATTAAATTGACAGTTAAATTGAAATTGAAATTGAATTGCGATTTAATTACCTGACCTCGATAACTATGAAATTGCCATGAATTGTATTGCCTATTGGATGATGTATTTCGATGGATGCTATTGGTTGATATTTAAATGTTTGGGTGTTTATTTGCTTATATATATATATATATATATATCCTGTTATGCATACATATGATACTGTGATTTAATTTAAGTGATATATATTCATCCCTGACATTTAATTGAAATAAATAACTACTTGGCCATAGGATAGAAAATTATATACGGACACCGAATTGGCTAAATTAATAAATTTTGAAATCGTCGATTTGAAATTTATTTAAATATATTGATTTAAAAGTTATAAATAGAAATCTATTTATAAAAATCGAATTTATCGAAAAATTGAGTTTGGAATGTTGAAATAAAATTTGGTTAAAAGAAATTGTTAAATAATTAAAGTGGAGACTTTGGAATTTAAAAATCGGGATATGATTGAATTTCGAAAATTGATTTGTTTAAAGATTTAACCTTAATTCGAGCTTTGAATATTACTAAGTAAAGGTGGTATAAAATGATATTTTGAAATTGAGCTTGAAATTAAATCATATTTGAAATTTGGATTTAAAGTTGAATATTGAAGGAAAATTTTGTTAAGTATTAAAAATTGATATTTTGAAAAATCAAGCTAAAATCGATATAAATTGAAATTGAATGAATTGAAGGTGAATGTAAAATTGAATTGATTTGAAGTCAAAGTTGACATTGATTTGAATTGAAATCGAAATTGAATCGGTAGAATGGAAATTGAAATTGTTTTGAATTGAGAAGTTAATTGAAATGGTTTGGTTCGAAGCTGTTTATTTTGTTTTCCAAATTACTCAGTTATATAAACCATTTTTGAATACTTAAACTATTTTAATCTATTTTAAATCTACTTAACCCAATTTAAATTATTTTAAACTAATTTATCTATTTGAAATCCATTTTAAGATTTTAAGTATTTTTAACTATTTTAATTATTTAAAAAATACTTTAAACTACTTAAAACTATTTTCTAAAATTCCAAACTGGTCAATAAGGTGAATGTTTATATTTAAAATCTTGAATCTAAATACGAATTGAGTTAAATGAAGTTGCAACCAAAATTTGAAATTCGAAATGATTTTGAAAACGAAATGGGATATTGATGCGAAAATGATTTTTGCAACGGAATCTTACATTTGAATAGATACGATGATATTTGAAATGGATTTGATTTTTGAAGCGAATATGATATTTTGATATCAATTATGAATCGATTTGAAATGTAAAAGAGCCAATGGTGTAATAATACGTAGTTATTAAAGAGACCGGAATCGGATATGGACATACTCTCTGTCGATACCGAACACCACTTTAATAACTATTATACGCGGAGTGTTGATCCAGAATGAAGTGGATGATTTGGTGAACGCGTTGACTGAAGAAAGAGAACGATATTGGATGACCCCTGACATGACTAAAACAGGAGCCGCGCCGGGCCATTGAGGTTCGCCACCTCTAGCGGACACGCTTCTTCGATACCATTTCTATTACATTTGTGATGCGATTTGGGTGCACCCCTTGATTTGGGAGTGTTGTTTCGCGGCGTTGGGGTAGCTGCTGGCTATGCTCAACATCAGTCCGGATCACGCAACTACTAGTATCCTAGTTGGTATCGCCTCATGTACCTTGTCATACTGATTATCCTATTCGCGACCACTACGTTTTGATTTGTACCTTGATTATATGGATTGCCCTCTGGTGACTTCCGGTTTTGGGGAAACTACGGTCTTGTATATGCTTTTGGGAATATAAAATGTGTTAAGGGGGATTATGGTAACGCCTTAACGCTATTTTGATACTTTATATTACTGATAGACATTATCTACTTAGCGTATATTACTACATAGTAGATAGTTTCACGGATCCTTGAGAGATGGAAAATCCCGTAACATCTCTTGAGTTATTGCACGCACGTTGACACTGGATATGAGATGTCAAACCCCGTAAACATCTCTGACGCCGTTACACTCATATTTATTTACGATTGATTTAACTTTCATAAGGATATTTTAGTCCTGACTCGAGTGTTTTGTCTTTTCATTACGCTCGGGTCAGTCCTGAGTTTTCAGTTTAGGTTGAAGATCATTTCCTTGGAGGACGGAGACGAAGATTTGGTATATTATCTACTACTATTATATTCATTCCATTCCGCTGCATTGTTGTATGATATTTGTTGTGTATGTAACTCTGATAAATGTTGTATAATAATAATCAAATGTATTCATTTCAAATGTATTCATTTAATTAACAGCTTCATGAACTGTTATTTTATTATTATACTAGCCTTCCGCTGCGAGATTCTGTGTTGTTTTATTTCCTTTATTTCCCTTCCTTTTCTTTTCTTAATTACCCCAATAACTATCTGCCCTTTTAATGGTTTGGAATCGACATGTGTATTTGATCGTCGGTTTAAACTATCCTAAAAGGCGGGTCGTTACAGTTGGTATCAGAGCTTTGGTTTAGCGATAAACCTTGGCTCTAGTGGGGAATAACTCATTGAAATAGAGGTATACTATATGAATGAGTTGAGTGTATATGAGAAAGCGTACTTGTTATTTGATATAAAATGGTTTTATATTGTGTTAATTTGTTCCGTTGAGTATTTATGAATTCTGGTCGATACTTGGGACGCCAAGGCATCGATAGGGATTTCTAAACACTCAAATAGGACAACCCAACACAATATCGTTTTGGAAAATATTTTAATATAAAAGAATTATTCGAATATTTATTCATTTTGATTGAATTGATTTTTAGGAGATGATAATATTAGATTATTATCGATATTGTTGATCATTCAACATTTACAACAATTGATTAAATAACAATGGGTTCATAAAAATGAAATCTTATAAGCACAATTGATAATGAATATAAATGAATTTTTACTTAGATTTGGGAATTCAAATTCCGGTGTTTGAAATTGATTTACAAGGAATTGGAAAATATAATATGAGTATTATATGATAGTATATTTGGGTTGAAATTGTTTTTGAAGGATTTTATTTTTAATGATAAGTGTTATATTCCCTTCTCTTGACGCTAGAAAATGATTTCGGTGATGAGTGCACGCATCATCGGCGTTTATTTTCGAGAGTCCGAGTGGGGAGACCACTTAATAGCTTGTCTAAACCTTGTTTTGATTCAAAATTTATTTTATTTTGTATTCTCTATAGTATGATTTGATATATAAATTATATAAGTATATTGATTTGAAATGAAACCGGGATTGGAATTCTTAAGTTCTTTAATAATTAATAATTTTTTTAAATGATTGAAATGAATTTAGACTTGAATCATTAAGGAACTTCTGAATTGTGAAATGAGAAATAAACCTAAGAGCTAAGTGAAAATATCAATTGAAGTAGAAATCCTTAAAATTAGGAAATTATGAACTTAAAATAAAAATTGAAACTGTAAAACTCGCATAGTATTAAATTTCATTCTATAGCATAGATATAACTTGCCAAATACTTAAAAAGTTTAAAATGCTAATAAGGATAAGTAGAGGAATAATATACCAAGTGCAAGAATGAATAATAAAATGTGAAGATCTATTGATAGTTGTAAATAATAAAAAGGAATTTAAGCTGAAAAATGAAGGATATATACAAATGAATGAATAAAATTTAAAACTAATGAAAAATAAAACTTGTAAATGGAAACTAATTAAATTTGAATATAACTAAATGTCAATAAACTTGGAAGTGTATGAAATTAAAAAAATTGACTTGGAAATGTATAATTGATTTCGTGTAGATTCTGGATGGTTGTTAATGTTTGATATGCATTAGTTGTTAGATGGATGAAAATTGATTAAGTAGAATTCATTAGTGTTAATGGAATTGAATAAACGGAATAAAATAAAATAAAAATAAATAAAAAATTTAAATTCAAGTTTGAAGCAAAGTGAAATTAAATATAATTGAATTCAATTTAAATTGAAGCAAATTGACTTGAATTTAAAATGTGAATGAAACAAACTTGAATAAATCGGAAACAAATTGAATGTAAACCTATTGCATGGATGAATAAGAAAATAAATGACTTTGTGTTTATGATTGTTTTTTAAGAAAATTTGAAGTTTTGATGGTTTGCACTTTGAAATAATAAAAGCAAATTTTTGGGAAAATCCAAATTTGTCCAATATATGCTGAAACGAAAACAACCATAACTTTTAAATGGCTAAACGGAATTTGACGATCTTGGACTTTTCGAAAAGATCAGAAACTATAGCACAATTTTTGTTTAGATAACTTGAGAAAATTCCTTCGTTTAATAGGTTAAAAACTTGAATGTTACTCGCTGTCCTGTGTAAAAATAAGTAAAATCAGTAGTATACACCCTTAGTATTTTCGCCATATCTTTTGACTGGTTTATCGGATTTTGATGATCTTTCCCTTTATGGAAAGCTAAGAACTTAAGCTAAAAATTTTGTTTAAGTGTTTTGTGTTTTGATGTCGTTTAGAAGGTCGGAAATGTGGGTGAACGTCGCGGACCTGCGCAAACACTGCCCAGGCTGAAGCGTATCCCCTAAGTAAAACGGCCATAACTTTTGAACGGATGATCCGAATTCGATGATTTTGGACATTCCGGAAAGCCTGAAATGAATGCAACAACTTTTGTTTAGATTCTATTGTCAAATTTTACCATTTAGGTGACCTAAAGCTAAGATTTGTTTGCTGTCCAGAAATTGAAATCTCAGTTTTGAAGCTAAATATGTTATATATATGTTGTGTAGGCCAAGTATAGCGATCTATCTTTATATGCATGGTTCTAACTTAGTTATTGAGCATTTTAGTAGGTAGCAAAGGGGTTGCGCTTCGTTATGGAGCTCGCTTCTACGCTAAACGCATAATGTAAGTAAAATGCTAATAAATACTAAATAAAAGGTACGTTTACGGTTTTATATGATATTGGTGATATTTATATGTTGTTTCCCCACATATGGGATGCCTCATCATTGAGATGAGATGTATATTTGTGATATATATGCTATTATATTTTTTCCGATCGAGCCGCGCAAAGGAGACTCTGCCGAATTTTTCCGTAAATCCGGGTATTAGAAAATTTTTCAAGTTTAAATTTTTTTTATATAACTTGTTTTGATAATTAACTTTTAAGTTTAGAAAGCCGTTCGGAGTAAGTTAGTGGAAGCGTAGTTATGACTTTATAAATGGAATTTCATTGTTTTATAAGTTGGTAACTTTGAATAAAATATATCTAATGTTGAATTCTATACTTAGTTTCTTTTCCCTTCTTTTCCTTTTCGGGGACGAAAAGTTTTGAGTGGGGGAGAGTGTAACGACCCGTAAATTTTCGATAATTAAAATAGCTAATTTAATAAGATTTCGTGATTTAATGTTAGAAAAAAAATTGTAATTCATTTGGAATAATAATAACTGGAATGAATTGCAACAATTATCCAAGTAATGAAAAATAAATGCTACTTAGTAAATTCCTTTGCAATCGATAGTTGAATAGGGTGATAAATGTTGAATTCATTTGGTATAAGAAAGTAGTTGATTGATAAGTAAAATCTATTTGAAATCAAATATTGAATATTGAACACGTAAATTGTTTAAATTAAATATTTAAAACTTATTGAATAATTGAATAACTGTAAAATGAAAATAGGGTTCTAAATTTTGAAATGGTTTTAAAAGTTGAATCTTATAAGTTCAATTTCAATATTTCAAAAGATAATGAATTATTGGATAAGCGAAATTGTCTAAATTAAATATTTGGAATTTATTGGATAAATTAAATAACGGGTTTAATATGATTAAAAATGATTTGTAAAATTTTATTTTATCATATTGAATTTATAGTGATGTTATAGAACTTTTAAAACTGAATTTAAAATTTATTTGTGAAAATTGAATATTTTAATATTTAATTTTCGACTGGAAAATAGCCAATTTTTGAACAGTCTCAGAATTGGACAAAACTAGTTTCATTGGATCCGTAATAGTTAGTTATTATCGGATTTCAATTTTTGTAGCAATCGGAGTTGTCGTTTGACCGTGGCAGCTCGAAACGCGTTGAAATTGTTTTAATATTAATTTGGCGAGTTAAAATAGTCATTTTTCAAACGGTCTCGGATTTCGACGAAACTAGTTTCATTGGATCCGTAATGTGATATTATTGTAAGGTTTCAAATTTTAAGTCAAACGGATTTACCGTTTGTCCGGAGCAAGCCAAAACGCATAGAAAATCGTTTAATCGGTTTAATTTAAAATTGATCGTTTATTGCCGTAACTCACACATACGATCGAATTAGCTTCCGAAACAGGTTCCATTGCGTTTGGAACGTGGGGTAAACCTTAGAAACGCCTGCCGGCACGCTTCGTTTGGAGTTCGAAAAATTTTCGGTGAATAGTGTTTTTGCAATTTTCTATAAAAGGACCCATCCTCTTTCATTTGCTCCAAACCCTAACTCTTTTTGACCAGCCGCCACTTTCATTTCAATGGCCTGAAAATTTCGAAACTTCCTCCTCATTTTCCTCTCAATCCATCAACAATTAGCAAAAACTCTCAACTACAAAGTTGTAGAGCACGATGAAAGCTTCAAATCCATAGGGAGATGATCGAAAACGGAGCTTCGAACCAACGGGAAATCGAGCAAGAAGGGGCTGCGTTTTTCACGTTTTTCGAGGCCAAAGGGGCAGCCGAGTTTCATGCTATTCACAGTGTAGGGAGAGTTCGTCGGGGGCTTCGCGATGGAGGTGGCCGATCGTCTTCAAGTCGTGTATTTTTGGTCGTGAAAATTCGTTGAAGCTTGACGGCTATGGGTTGTGTTGCGCGTTCGAACACCGGGAAGAAGATAAACGCGTGCAACGGCCTGATCTGCTTGGGCTGGAAATCAACGACTGAGATCGCGTAGGGTTTGAAAAAAAAAATGTTAATTTATTTACGTTTTAAATTTGTTCAATCTTTAAAATGCTCTAACTTTTGCATACGAGGTCGGAATTCAACGCAACGAATTGCGTTGCAATCATTTTGTCGAGCACTACGCAATGCAACTGGATTGGAATCATTTGGTGCTAGAGAAAATTTTGAGTTAAATCGAACGTCGTTCGATTTGATTTAAAATCGTAAAATCAAGGTGAGTGTTTTATAACGCTCACACCGTACTAAATATCTTTATGCTAGTTAAATTGACATTATGAAGTGATATGAATTTTATTTGTCGTTGTTTGATATAAATTTAATTGTCATATAGTTTGTTATTTGAATTAACCGTTGAAAAATTAAATTGACAGTTAAATTGAAATTGAAATTGAATTGCGATTTAATTACCTGACCTCGATAACTATGAAATTGCCATGAATTGTATTGCCTATTGGATGATGTATTTCGATGGATGCTATTGGTTGATATTTAAATGTTTGGATGTTTATTTGCTTATATATATATATATATATATATATATATCATGTTATGCATACATATGATACTGTGATTTAATTTGAGTGATATATATTCATCCCTGACATTTAATTGAAATAAATAACTACTTGGCCATAGGATAGAAAATTATATACGGACACCGAATTGGCTAAATTAATAAATTTTGAAATCGTCGATTTGAAATTTATTTAAATGTATTGATTTAAAAGTTATAAATAGAAATCTATTTATAAAAATCGAATTTATCGAAAAATTGAGTTTGGAATGTTGAAATAAAATTTGGTTAAAAGAAATTGTTAAATAATTAAAGTGGAGACTTTGGAATTTAAAAATCGGGATATGATTGAATTTCGAAAATTGATTTGTTTAAAGATTTAACCTTAATTCGAGCTTTGAATATTACTAAGTAAAGGTGGTATAAAATGATATTTTGAAATTGAGCTTGAAATTAAATCATATTTGAAATTTGGATTTAAAGTTGAATATTGAAGGAAAATTTTGTTAAGTATTAAAAATTGATATTTTGAAAAATCAAGCTAAAATCGATATAAATTGAAATTGAATGAATTGAAGGTGAATGTAAAATTGAATTGATTTGAAGTCAAAGTTGACATTGATTTGAATTGAAATCGAAATTGAATCGGTAGAATGGAAATTGAAATTGTTTTGAATTGAGAAGTTAATTGAAATGGTTTGGTTCGAAGCTGTTTATTTTGTTTTCCAAATTACTCAGTTATATAAACCATTTTTGAATACTTAAACTATTTTAATCTATTTTAAATCTACTTAACCCAATTTAAATTATTTTAAACTAATTTATCTATTTGAAATCCATTTTAAGATTTTAAGTATTTTTAACTATTTTAATTATTTAAAAATACTTTAAACTACTTAAAACTATTTTCTAAATTCCAAACTGGTCAATAAGGTGAATGTTTATATTTAAAATCTTGAATCTAAATATGAATTGAGTTAAATGAAGTTGCAACCAAAATTTGAAATTCGAAATGATTTTGAAAACGAAATGGGATATTGATGCGAAAATGATTTTTGCAATGGAATCTTACATTTGAATAGATACGATGATATTTGAAATGGATTTGATTTTTGAAGCGAATATGATATTTTGATATCAATTATGAATCGATTTGAAATGTAAAAGAGCCAATGGTGTAATAATACGTAGTTATTAAAGAGACCGGGATCGGATATGGACATACTCTCTGTCGATACCGAACACCACTTTAATAACTATTATACGCGGAGTGTTGATCCAGAATGAAGTGGATGATTTGGTGAACGCGTTGACTGAAGAAAGAGAACGATATTGGATGACCCCTGACATGACTAAAACAGGAGCCGCGCCGGGCCATTGAGGTTCGCCACCTCTAGCGGACACGCTTCTTCGATACCATTTCTATTACATTTGTGATGCGATTTGGGTGCACCCCTTGATTTGGGAGTGTTGTTTCGCGGTGTTGGGGTAGCTGCTGGCTATGCTCAACATCAGTCCGGATCACGCAACTACTAGTATCCTAGTTGGTATCGCCTCATGTACCTTGTCATACTGATTATCCTATTCGCGACCACTACGTTTTGATTTTACCTTGAGTATATGGATTGCCCTCTGGCGACTTCCGGTTTTGGGGAAACTACGGTCTTGTATATGCTTTTGGGAATATAAAATGTGTTAAGGGGGATTATGGTAACGCCTTAACGCTATTTTGATACTTTATATTACTGATAGACATTATCTACTTAGCGTATATTACTACATAGTAGATAGTTTCACGGATCCTTGAGAGATGGAAAATCCCGTAACATCTCTTGAGTTATTGCACGCACGTTGACACTGGATATGAGATGTCAAACCCCGTAAACATCTCTGACGCCGTTACACTCATATTTATTTACGATTGATTTAACTTTCATAAGGATATTTTAGTCCTGACTCGAGTGTTTTGTCTTTTCATTACGCTCGGGTCAGTCCTGAGTTTTCAGTTTAGGTTGAAGATCATTTCCTTGGAGGACGGAGACGAAGATTTGGTATATTATCTACTACTATTATATTCATTCCATTCCGCTGCATTGTTGTATGATATTTGTTGTGTATGTAACTCTGATAAATGTTGTATAATAATAATCAAATGTATTCATTTCACATGTATTCATTTAATTAACAGCTTCATGAACTGTTATTTTATTATTATACTTTAGCCTGCGAGATTCTGTGTTGTTTCATTTCCTTTATTTCCCTTCCTTTTCTTTTCTTAATTACCCCAATAACTATCTGCCCTTTTAATGGTTTGGAATCGACATGTGTATTTGATCGTCGGTTTAAACTATCCTAAAAGGCGGGTCGTTACACATAGCTAAGGTGAATAATAACTACATCCATTTTCTTTAAGTTTTGGTTTTAAAATTAGATCCGAAATGTTTTTGCAAGATATGTCATGTTTTGATGATTAAAATTATACACATGGTTGTTGGTGAACTACGAATGTTCATACTTGTTTTTATGATATGTTTGATATGAAAGCTCTATTAGATGGCATCCAAATGACTTAAAAAAAAATTATGTAGTTCAGAAAAGATATTTTAGAGGTGGATTTCAATTTTCATAATATTCTGAATTATTGTGGATTTTATATTAATTTTCTAGTGAAAGAAATTGTTTAGTGGGTTATAAATTATTTACGGTTAAAATAATAATTATTTGGGTTCAAAATTTTTATATGTTGGAAAGCATATTAAAATACATTTTCTAGGATTTTTTCCAGACTTTTCTTAAGTGTTTTGATGAATATATAAAATTATTTAATGTATAAGACTTAAATGTTTTATATATTTAGTAAAAGATAAAGGACACTTTATAAAATAAAATCATTATTTAATTCTGAAAATAGTGGCAGCATTTCTGAAAAGTATTTATTAACAATGAGAGTTTGACAAATAAAGGCAGGTTAGTCGAAAAGTTATATTTTTACGTTAAAAACAAAGAAATCATAGCATGTTTCAGCCTTTACGGCAATAAACCTTCCGACCCAAACCTTTCGACAAGGTCGAGTGGTTCGTAGCTTTCGACAGGGTTAAACCAATGCATATGGTATCAAGTTACTTAGTACGTAATAAATTGGAAAAGGTTGAAGGGTTCTTAGTCGAAAGGTTAATGGCCAAAGAGGTTGGAGTATGTTTGTTTTATAAACTAAAAGCTTTCACCTGTTTTGCTTTCGAATAAAAGGTTTCGACTTGGTTGCTTTCGAATAAAAGGTTTCGACTTGGTTGCTTTCAACCCGGTCAAAGGTTTAAAGGAAAGGTTTTAAACCTTTTGACACGGTCGAAAGGTTACTGTTGCTTTATCACTACTTTATTTTGAAACCTTCCAACACAGTCGAAGGGTTACTGCCGCTTTGTTTTGTAGAACCTTTCAACAAAGACGAAAGGTTTACTTGTTTTAAAACAAGCTGCTTCTTTCAATGCTTTCGAAAGGAAGCTTTCGAATTAGGTGATTTTCCCTTGTTTTCTAAGTGAAGAATAACTTAACTTTCGACAAAGTCGAAAGGTTGTTTCCAATGTATTCGAAAGGTTTTAAAAGATGGTTTTCCACTTGTTTTAAATTGAAAACATTTTTTCTTCGGAAGGTTTTCTTTGAATGATTTTGAAAGGTCTCAATTGAATGATTTTGAAAGGTTTGATGATTGACTTCGAAAGGTTTGGTTTAATGGATTCAAAAGGTTTGAGTTTAATGATTTATAAAGGTTTTGTTCAAGTTTGATACAATGGTTTTAAATCACTTTAAAAATGTTTTCAAGTAAAATTATGGCAGGGGATCCTCAAGTAAAAAAATGACTTAGATATTAAAATACCAGATAGGACTAGCATCGGGTCGCGCCCTATACATTAGCTAACCGCCCAAGCTAATTGTTTTCCAAAATTCCAGTGTGTAGGGCTTGGTCACAAGTAGACTAAAATTATGATTACACACCGAAAGGAATATATGTTGTATACAGATAGGTTATTGGTGAGCCCGAAAAACCATTAGGATCAGGAAGATTTGGGAGATGATTAAGTTAGGGACAGACTGTCCAGAAGAGAAGTATTTAACAAATAGTTAAGGACATACCGTCTAGAAGTGAAGTATTTAACAGATAGTTAAGGATAGATAATGCAGAAGAAGAATAACTAACATATATTAGATTAATTTTGATTATATTGTCTGGTAGGCTCAAGTCAGCCAAAGGTTAAAAGTTATCCAAACAAAACTTATGTGTTTGAACAGATAGTTCACTACTACTTGATATTTATATATGTTTACATAATGATTATTTTACAATATTTAAACATTGTGGATACAAGAGCACAATATATAGTTTTATGAAAGGTTTTGCAAAGATATGTTTTAAAAGGATGTTGGCGAGGGGAAATTCGTTCTATTAGGCGGCGTAACCTCATTAACATAATTAAACGGGATGTATAATTTTATTTACACTAGGCTTTATGTCCGACTCGAAGTATATGTTTTTCCATAAACTCTTGAGTGCTCAAAATTAATTTGAGTAGGCTAAGGGGTTAGGGTCTTTTCAGGTTTATTAGGATGATAAATAAGGCTACCGGAGGCATGCAGGAGGCAAACAGATAGTTATATAGGAATTGCAGTTCTTGTTTTATGTTTTGATGTATTACCGCTGTGTTTTGTATTAAGTCTATTATAACTCTATAACTCTGATCATCCAAGGAGATATCTTCATATACCGCTCTTGACGTACTTGTAATAAGTAAATTTTATCTATGCCTGCGAA
Source organism: Allium cepa (assembly GCA_030765085.1). Lineage (NCBI taxonomy): Eukaryota > Viridiplantae > Streptophyta > Magnoliopsida > Asparagales > Amaryllidaceae > Allium > Allium cepa. The sequence continues at coordinate 881,517,431 of CM060929.1, forward strand.
CGAATTTGGGATTATGTGTTGGGAATGTAAAACATTTGGTTTTGAAATGTAATGAAGTAAAAAAAAAATTAAATCTGTGTTTTGTTTCATATTCAAGTGCATCTGATATTATAGATACCATTAATATTGTCGTATTTCGTCACTGGAAGTTAATATTATAGATGACTGCAACATCTGTAGCGCTTAGTTTTGGGCCTCTAGATGGGGATGTTACAGAAATAGTAGTAAATTTATGTCATAAGAATTCACGAACTACTGCCGGTCCGAGCATGTAGTTAAATATTTTTCTATTTCTGTTGAGTCATGTTGTTATGGAGTGGTGGAGAACATGTGTTAGATATTATGAGAGAGAGCTATGAGCTTTAGATCGACTGCTGGTCTAGAAGAGGGATTTCGGGCAAAAGCGATATCTATGGCAGTATTTTTCATCAACCATACACCTTCTACTACCATGGATATGAAGATCTCAGAAGAGATATAGAAAAGAGAGCTTGTTGATTATTTATTCCTTAAAGTGTTTGGTTGTTCAGCCTATTTAGAAGATAAGAGACATGATAAGTTGAAGCCTCGGGAAAGCAAGCACATTTTGTAAGGCTGTAGAGAAGGAGTAAAGAGGGTATAAGTTGTGGTGTAAAACAACTAGGAGAATTATGACTAGCAGCCATGTGATATTTAATGAGAGGTCTTTATTGAAGGTGGAACCTCTATCAAGTGATGACATTTGGAGGAAAGAAAATTGCCAAACACATTTGGTGTTGGAACTAGGCCAGCCCGCAGCGGAAGTAGTGGGTGTATTTCAATTTTTTTAGTCCAATTAGATCTTTATTAGGTCTCTGAAGTCTCATTCATCAGAACAATTCTACATTTACTTTAAACAAGATCATGTATTTTATTTAAATTAAGTATTTTGTAATTTAAAGTTAATTTGAATGATTTAATTTATATATATACGTGTATCAAATAAAAATACTTATGTGTGTGAATGTGTAACATAATAATCCATGAAAGATACAATATGCCCGTATATAGATGTTAGGATTTACATCACAAGGGATACATTAGCTCATTTCGTATGTATTGTATGTTGTCCAAATATGTGCATAAATCTATAATGCAAAGTATATTTTTATAAATAATACAAATACATATATTTAAAATATATTTTATAACTAAAAGTCCCAAAATTATATATATATATATTATATGATTTAAAATGTTTGTATAAATATATATACATAATTAAACATATAAAATTATACATACATACGTACATACATATATATGTATATATAATAATTAAAATTATATATATAAGGTTAAATAAAATGTATATATATGAATAATTAATTACATTCAAATACTTAAAATATAAATAAATATATTTTTAAATTATTTCCAGATCAAAATTAGCGTAACAAACATAAAATAATAATTTTATAATTTTATCATTATTATATATATATAATAAATTGTTTTGGTCATAATTATTAAAAATATTAGTCATAAATATCAAAAAATCAAATTTTAAAATTTACAAAAATTTAGGATCATAAAATACAGGTTCAAAAATTTTCCAGATTTTTTGAAAAAAAATATTGTTTTTAATAACTAAAAGAAATGTTCAATCAAATTAGTTTAATTATTAAAAAATTAAATATTAATAAAAATTCTAAAGTCCTTTCATGGGTTACTGCATAAATGTAATAATTTAAAAAAAAATCGAGTTTGCAGTGCGATAATTATTTTAGATATAATAAACAATTAAAATAATCAATAAAAGATAATTTAAAATTATTTATATGTATAAAAAATTTAGTTTCAAATTTGATAATTCATATTATGTACAAATAGATGCAAGGAAAAATTTAAGTTTTTTATACATTATAAATATACATATATATAACGATATGTTTAAAATATACATTAGCCTATATCTAAATTAAGATATAAATATACATAAAATAATTATTAATGACAAAATTAAATTTTTTAAAGCAAATTATAATTTTTTTATACATAAAATATAACACATAATAATATAATCATGCACATAACCAAACTAATATGTGACAACTACATATACCTATGAAAATCTCACCTAACAAGATATACATCATTAATATATATACACATTTAAGATTAATCAATATTAAATCATAAAATATAATATGATTACTGTAATATATAAATAAAATACCAATTGATGATCCCTTTTGGTCTACCTGAATCAATGAATTCTCTTCTCTGGTTATGCTCGATCCGTCAGATTCTGTCAGATTGCAAATTTGGAATCGTCGACCTTTTCTATCAAATAGTACTTTTACTTAGCTTGAATTGATTTGAGATTCTTAGAACTGATATGGGGATTAATTTCGGCCAGCAAACTTGATAACTATGGTAGCCAAAATTTTTTTTCGACTAAGGGTTTAGTGATCCATATATATATAGCCTTGTACAAGAGAGATATTAGGACAATCTCATTACCTATTCTCTCTTAATTTTAGCCATCCATATCTAGGTCTAATCCTAAGTTTTAGCCACCTCCAATAACTTTTCAAAACCGAAATTTTCCGACTTAATTATTGCTTTTAAACCCATTTAAGCCCAAGCCAAAATACCATGTAATTAAATCTAATTTAATCACTTATCGATATCGTATATCGATTGGTACATTTATAATTATTATAAATATACAATAAATTTTATTTCCCAAACCATATTCAAATTTTATAATAATATTTCATAAATATTAATTAATTTAATTTATTTATAACAATTATAAACTAAATAAATCATTCGGTCTTAACGAAATTCATCATTTCAGTTGTGTAACTCTTGGGTGTAAATTTGTTCAGCAAATATGCCAAACTATTCGAATGTTAATATTCACAGATCGCATAGCAGGTGGTGTGACATTATGGCCAAATTTATTGCTTACTCATTTTCGGCAAAATCCAATTTATTTTAATAAGTGTTACCCAGTTGTGACATTTGTTTACGCTAATTCTCTTCGTCAAAATTATATCACTTTGGACTTATAGAATTTGGTAACGGTCAAAATTCCAACCTCATCCACATTCAACTTTATAGTCTAAATACAAAGTCCTTGGTTCAATAATAACAATTATTATTAACCGAAATGATCTGCCACAGACTTTAATTTTGTGTTGACTTGAGTTGACTGTGGTACTAACCGCATATAACTAAGGAGACGAGTCCTCTCTTGAATAGTGCTTCACTTTCAATACTTCCACTCGACCAACTATAGTCACTCGATGGATGCTATGTCATGGTTTGGCTATAATTAAAGTGGAGCTTTCATATTAAAGAAGCACCGTATTCTCAATTCGAGAGAACTGTGTAAATCAGTCACATCGATATTTTCTATTTGACCTTAGTTATATTAACCAACAGAAAACTACCAAGTGAGTCGTTCCATAGTTATCCAATAACTATTAGTACGTAACCCCTAGATTCCCCCAACAGTCATGAGTAATACACCGTCCAACATTTGGAGATCGTTAGGTATTCCAGTCTCCACGGATACATCGCTATCCAGTCTCAATGCATCTTGATTAGGAATATTTAAAATGGTATATTTGTTTCGTTGTGATAAATTACTCACAGTTACAACACTTTGTAACTACTATTACAAAATATACAATTTATGGGTTTTATAATAAATATACTTTTAATTACGTTAATAATTAATATAATCACATTATATTAAGTATGTAATAGGATGAAAATACTTTTTATTTCGAACAAGATTGGTCAACGAGTTAGATATATGTAACAAATTACATAATTGCCCTTATGACATACCCCTAACTCTATCAATCTCCCACTTGCACTTGGTGTCAATTATGGAATCTAATTCCAACTTCTCCAATAATTTTTTTCAAAATCAATTAAGTTAGTCCCTTGGTGATTGGGTATGATATTATATTTTAATTATCTACTTTGTCGATTAACTCTCTCTGACATTGATAAGCTGCCTTTATCATGTGGAACGATTCGAAGTATGTCTTTCGACTTCTAGTGAGCTTTAAATTCTATTATGACCAGTTTCATGACATTGTTATCTTATAACAATATTATGGGATTCTCAACATTTGGAAACACATTTGGCTCAATTATAAATTTTTGCATTTATATCTATATACATTGGTTTATTACAGTGCTATTCAAGTTATTGTTCTCAACATTCCGTTGAATCGACCACAATTACTTTTATTTTTGAAACATTTTCAAATTAAAGATTTTAACTTGAATTTTATCATTGAGATGTTATACTTAATATCAATTATTAAAGTTTGTGTCCAAACGTTCCATCATAACGAGTTTGTTGTTTCCATAAACAATTCTCTAGTATTTCATAAAATACGCGAGAACACCTTGAACAATCTTTAAGTGATATCAATTTGGATTTTATATTTGCTCCATGTATCAAATACATAAACAAAACACAATATCATACACAACATGACCTGTATGATAATTCCTATTGCTAATGCAATAGGAATCCAACTTACATGTTTTCCTTTTAATAGGGTGCTCTTGTATATCGTTTTGGGACAATCCCTATATCTTTTATACTCACCATAAAAGACATCATTTACAATCCAAAATTGTTAGAACAACTAAAGTTGATTTTAATACAAGAATATTGTTAAAATCAACAACGTGTTGTTTACTTATAGTTTAGAAATATCAATGTACATTTTAACGTTCTTTCTTATGAACACGTCCCTCCACACTATGATTAAAAATCAGACTATTTGATATTTCTATCAAAATACTTATTCAATCTTGATGCTTATAAAATGATACATTTGTATCATTTCTTGGATCATATCCAAAGACTCACAAATCCAATATCGCTCCCATTGACTTCGAGGCATTTTGGTTAATATGTGTAAACGGCTTACTCTAAATCATTATTTAGAATTTTCTGTTTCAAAATATTAGTACCAAACACTAAGTCTTATCGAGCGATAATTTTATGAGTAAATCTGAATTAACTTGAGCATGTTGAATACTGAATCTGTTATGCTATTTCAACAATTTAAATTTACGATATTATTCTTATCAACGTTTATTATTTAATTCCAATCACATTAGTCTTTCCAATAAAGACACAATCTCGACCGATGAATCACATCTCTTTGGTTACGACCACCAAAATAACATTTAGATAGCGTACTTGGAATTCTTTCACATCTGCGAGTCATACTATATAGATTCAACTGTCTTAATGGTTCAATTGAACAATCGAGGGTGATGTATATTGTGATGCCCCACCTCTATACTCACGCTAGCCAAGGACATTACGGAGTAATGTCGTCAACTAGCATGAAGAATAAGGCTGTTGAGGAGCTACCATCCGTGTAATTGCTTTGTGAAAGCAACGACATGTCAGAAAGTATGTCACGCATTTAATTTCAAGAGGAAATCCGACATACCGATACAAACTCAAAGCTACTACACAGTGACTGTGTGGTCTCCGGAAACAAATATAGAAATAAGCATAACACAAATCAGTTACAGATATTCATATCACAAAAGAATAGATACAAGTGCTAGACAAGAGAATATGTATACATCAAGGAGTCTCTATCTCAAATGTATAACACCAAAAACTACAAGCTAAGTAGTTAGCCAAAAGACAGATGATGGTCCCAGATAAAAAGTCAAGAGGAAGCACCTGTAATATCTCAGTCTGACCCGAGTATTATTTAAGAAGAAAATAATAAACGGATCAGTCTAGCTATAATTATCAGATAAAATGAGATAGGATAAGAGATATAATAAAAATGTATGATAACCAAAAGTGTCATATTGGGACAAGTATACATTAGAAAATCAACAAAAGTCATACAATATCTCAAGAATCTCATAGCATAAAAAAGAATGTCATATTCTTTATTTAATTCAACAAGCCACAAGTAAAGACATACATATCAATGCTAATTATAAAAGTTGGTGAAACACAAATTCCAGAAATCAACAATTAGAAATCCAGAAATCAAATAATTCGAAACAACAACGTCGAACAGCGAAACGTCGGATGAACCAGAAACACAATAAATCGGAACAACGACGTCGTACAGCGAAACGTCTGATGAATCAGAAACACAATAAATCGGAACAACGACGTCATACAGCGAAACGTCCGATGAACCAGAAACACAATAAATCAGAACAATGACGTCGTACAGCGAAATGTCCGATGAACAAGAAACACAATAAATCGGAACAACGACGTCATACAGCGAAACGTTTGATGAACCAGAAACACAATAAATCGAAACAACGACGTCGTACAGCGAAACGTTCGATGAACCAGAAACACAATAAAACGAAACAACGACGTCGTACAACGAAACGTCTAATGACCCAGAGACACAATAAACCGAAACAACGACGTCGTACAGCGAAACGTCCGATGAACCAGAAACACAATAAATCGGAATAACGACGTCTTACAATGAAACGTTCGATGAACCGGAAACACAATAAATCGGAACAACGACGTCATGCAACGAAACGTCCGATGAACCGAAAACACAATAATCGAAACAACGACGTCGTACAGCGAAATGTCCGATGAACCAGAACAAAAAGACATCGCGCATTGCTAGTCTAAACCATAAAATGATCATCATCGATCATCAAGAAGTGTTAATTACACTAAGCTAGTAAATATATGAGTTTATCTTCATGTCCCATAACCACTAGCTTAACTTAAATATTTACGAACAAATTGTAGATCTCCACTCGAAAGTTGTCACAAGAGTTTCTATCGAACAAGTCTAAGAATTAACCGACAAAGTAAAAGCAAGCTTTTCATACCACTTGTTTTTCTAAGTCATTTAATTGGTTTTCTCGAAAGAATGAGGTAAGGGTTTGTATATACTAATAGACTGGAAAACAGTTTTAAAAGCGAGTTTGATATTGAAAATAGAGTTGAAATCGTCTTTGTAAAGAGTTTGAATATTTACTACTAGTATAGAAACCTTTGTATTTTAAAGTGACAAAATCATAGAAATGATTGTAGAAACAATCAATCACCAAAAAATCACATACGAAAACGTGAATTAAATTCAAAGAAATCGATACCAAATCCATCAAAAAGGATATTCCCAAAAATCCATAAAAAGAAGTCATCAAAATCGATAATAAGTGATAACAACCAACCGGATCAACAAAAATCGATAAACCTTGGAAATTTACTCAAAATTAGGCAAATTAGGCAAAATCAACAGTTCCAGACGTCTGGTAGGTGTTCCCAGACGTCTGGCCCTAGGTTCTGGAAGTATATGTGTTTTTCTCCCTTCTATTTTTAATTCCTGGGCCATTTCAGACGTCTGAAATTTTCAACCAGACGTCTGAATTTTGTTTCAGACGTTTGGATTTAGTCTCTGCCTTTTCCAGACTTCTTTCCAGAAGTATGGATTTTTCGATCAGACGTCTGGATTTGGTTTTAGGCGTCTGAAATTAATTTCAGGCGTCTGAAATTTTCTGCTAAGCAAAAAAACAGCCTAGACAAAAATGGCAAATCCAAACCGAAATCCGATCGAACGAGCGATGGATGCTAGGGATTTATGCCAATCGACAACCCAGCACTATAGGCTCTTCGATATGCCACAAATAACATGTTCAAACATCCAAGATAGGATCTTTAAAGATTTTGATTTAAAAATACCAAAATTGGAAAATTTACCAAATCAATTCAAATCAAAAGCAAATGAACATGAATAGATATTAGGAATTCATACCTAACAACAATGAAAGTTATAGACGTAGATGTGAGTTCACAAACTCACCTTTAAACTCAAAATCACAAGAGAGAAGCTATAGAGCAAGGCAAGAACAATCACTCTTCAATTTTAGCCCAAGAAGCTTCAATCTATGCTCAAAAGAAAAACATTTCCTAAGTTAGGGGTTAGAAAATTTCTGAAATTGAAGAGGAAATGAGATGGAGAAGAAGAAGGGGATGCTTACCAATAGCCTCTCTGTGATTTCTAGCTTGAAGTTGAATTTGCAAATGAAACTAGGGCTTAGGAATTTCTAATTCTTTTTCTCTTACCCCATTTTTATCTAAAGCTTGAAGGTATTAGGAAATGAAAGTGAATGAAGAGAAGTGGAGTGGAGTTAGGGTGTTATGTTGGGGTTAATGGGCTGAAATCCAAACCCAAAGCCCTATGTGAAATGGTCGAATCTTTAGCTAGCTCCAAACAAATCGATGTTTATACTCAAAAAGGTCGTAAACTCCATTTTGAACTCAATGGGAGTGGTCTCGAGTTCTAATTCAACTGTTTGCAAAAAGTAGCTTTTCGGACTATAATCCGACTAACGATGCTATATTTAAATAAAATATTTAAATATACAATCGTAAAATATGCGGGCTGTTACATATATTTTCGACTTTAATAAGAAATTCATAGTTTCTTTTCGATGTACGAGAATACTTTTTAGACATTCTAATGCTATGTGTTCATTTAGGTTATTTAATTTTACTTCATCTCATATAATCAGTTCTATCTATGAATCGAATCCAATTCCATTTAACTACCAAAATTTCTCAAAGAAATTCCTTCACAATGAAGTTGATACATCTTGAAACAACAAATGTTTCTTAGTGCAAATAGAATAGGGATTCATAAACGCTTTATGAACCTTTTTATTTATAAAACTGATTTTAGTTTACAAAAATTATGTTCAAAACATAAATATGTCATTTGATGACTGATCTTTTCAAAAAAACTTTTGGAGATTCATACAAGATCCCTCATGAAGAATTATTACATGCAATCTTTCAACTCGCATAACCTGCCAACTCCTTGGCCAAGGATATGTTAGGATTTCTTACAAACCCTTATCTTGTATGATTTTGTAAACTGTTGTTTAGATGAAATAATATTAACCTTGTGTACTAATCTTAAGTACACGACCTTATAGGAAGAAACTAACTCAACTTCATTCACAATTAGTCATAAATTGTCCAACAATGTCTGATTACTCCTTATCGATGCATCATTATGTGTCACAAGGAGGAATGATTTTGAGCTTGAATCTATATTCATTTTTATGTACATTTGTAACTCTTTCAAATATACTCGCTTATTCGACCAAATCAAATCATTTTATTTTATTGCATGTTATTTTATAACTTTTATTTCATATTCTATGATTTTATCATAAACTTACTACATGTGTATCTAATACACATGTGTATCTAATACACATGTGCATGTTGGTAATAAATCATTGATGAATATAACAAAGTATGTGGTTACCTTTTGGTATTAATAGCCTTGTGATTACATACATCAATATGTATTAATTCAAAGAGTTCACCAACTCTTATGATGCTCCCACTGAATGGGCGCATAGCCAATGATTTTTTGAGATATAATTAACCTGTATCATGTGATTCATAATCATATAGTAAAACTATCTTTCAAAACTATGGCTTAGTCTATAATTCCAAAACAACTATAAATAATATTAGATACATATGTATTTTTGTTGCATCACTTTTACTATGAAAACAAATTCCATAATATAGTTCTATTTCATAATGAATATTCGTAATACTCATATTGAAATAAAGTTATATCTATTTTTTAGTCAATACCAAAAATAAACATTATTTCACAACTAATGTTTGCTTCATTTTACGAAAACAATTTTCGTAATTTGATGCAATCATCAGATGCTATATGGCATGCTCTCATTATTTCTGCCATTACTATAATAGCATACTAAATTTAGAGGTCCAACATTCACTTAATATTGTTAATATTGTTTATTATTTCATACGCTGCACCTAGTTTACATAGTAGAGTTCTTTGATCAAATATCTCGAACTCAAAGAAATAAATGTTATAGAAAATAATTTTCTATATGAAAATACATTTCGGAATAAAAATCATATTTCATATTCCAATTTTAAGTATCAGTTATTATTACAATTCTTGCTTCCAATGTTTCTCTATGAAGCAGAAGTGACTATTTATTCTCTTCATTCCAACATCAACTTAAATTACATCTATTCTTATACATTCATTTTTCTTTCAAATGGTCAAACTATTCAAAAGAAAACCTTACTACAATATCATAACAAACCTTTTACAAAAGCGCATTCGATTATTCTTAACATTTAAAATATCAAATATGTTGCACTTTATGTAAACCGATCAGGATGACATTTCAACGATCGAGTTCTTAGATGTATCTCATAGTTAATGGTCTTGTGTTACATTAACACAATATGATCCTTTTAAAATCATTCAAGTTGAATACATGATCTTAATATACCATTTATTGGCTTACTTGGAATGAACTATCTTTATTGAAATATTATACCCCATAAACTATGACTGTTCACGATATATATGTGAAAGTACATGGATCAAATATCTGTAGTCTAGAATTGCATTTAGAGTTTAAAAACTCATAAAATGTGATACGTGGTCTAAACCAAATAAACATATAAGCGACCAATTTATGAATGTATTAAGTACTTGAAATTGGGCACTTGCATGGGTATAGAAACATTATATAACATGCAGTTAGAATTATTAGTAAGTATATATTACATTTCTATTTGTCAACTTTCAATTCAGTTTGTTTATACATGTTAATTGACAAACGTTTTATCAATCATATTAAATGCACAAATTTATCATTGTAGATAATTATAACATTATATAGCATATGTTCTTACAATATTAGAAAGGTTAGATGTTACCATTTCATTTTTCTAATAAGGCTCCCACTGGTCTTTTATATTTCTCCAAACCTTAAGATCAAACATAGAAGTCTTACAACTTCACTAGTGGATGTTTGGACTTGTTTTTTTGGTATTCTATCATTGAGTTTGCTCAACAAATCATAGCCCCACAAATGATGGATACTCCTTATCGGTTGTATCATATACAACTCCTAACCCATTTTTCTATGTTACAATCTCATTTCGACTGTGAGTTTGCTCAAAAATTGAAAGAGATTATTCACTCATACCTACCATATAGTGATGGCCTAAGTATAGTATATGTACCTTGAGTTTTCTCAACAAATACATATAGTTATCTTACCTCATCTGCTCAATATATTAATAATACCACGCATAACATCCCTAGCTTGAGTTTGCTCAACAACTAAGGAGTATGTAAGTAATTTGTTAATATATATGGTAGTGGACAACATTATATTGAAGATTCATAATCTTCAATATATATATTGAGTGATATCGACTTATAGAATAATATATTTCTTATGAAATACCCCAAACGATTTAAGTGTCAAACACATCAGAAATCACGGTATATGTACATTTACATATGTATTTATTTCTAAAGTCTATTTTGGTTTTTTTACTCTTCAGCATTTAGTTTATACGCATATCATATAAGTTTTATTGTTATATAACTTTTATATTTCATGTTACTTATATGATAGTCTTACGTATAATATATCATTAATTAAATCTTATCTAATTAATTTTAATCAATAAACTCTTCAATTAATTTTAAATTAGCACTCCAATATAACTTTTATATTGGACATATCTACTATAACATTTATAGTGTATACCATAGTGTAACACACATATATCATAAATATGTGTATTTTATTTAATTAATTAACCTTTAGTTAATTCATTCAATTAAACAATTTTTATTAAAATTTATTAATTTCAAAATTTGTCTCGTGTACATACACGTATACTTATGTTATCTTAGCATTTTAAAATAACATAACATATATCAACATATGTAATACATGCATATATGCATTAATTAATTAACATATTTAATTAGTTTATGTTATTAATCTTATTAATAAATTTGAAATTTGAAATTATTATATAAATATTTTCAAACATTTTGAAAATATCATTACCCTTTCAAACATATTGAAACCTTATGTAATATTATAATTTTTATAATAAATATGTTTTATTTTAAATTCAACTATTAAATTTAAAATCTTTAACATTAATTTTCAAAATGATTTTGAAAATTAGCCCAAGGCCCAAATTAAGTTAGGCCTTTTCTATTAGGAGAAACCTTCTGGCTCACTTCACCTTTCGGCCTAGACCGGTAACCAAGGTAGGACATGGTACTTGGTTACCCAATTTCGATCCTAGACATTACCTTTCAAGACACCATTCTAAGTGGGAAAGCTCAATTAGTTAGCTCTAATATGACTAATTTAGACCATATAGGCTATTGGGCTCTGACACCATTATTGGAACTGGGCCAACACACGGTGGTAGTAGTGGGTGTAGTTCAATTTTTTAATCCCATTGATCTCTATTGGGCCTATGAAGTCTAATTCATTTAGAACAATTCTAAAACCTTTTTAAATGAAATCATGTATTTTGTTTAATTTTAATATTTTGTAATATAAAGTTAATTTAAATAATTTATTTGTATATATATACATGTATCATATAAATATACATATGTGCGTGCATGTGTAACATAATAACCCGTGAATGGTATAACATGTCTGTATATAGATGTTGGAATTTACATCGCAACAGATACGTTCGTTTGCATTGTATGTATTGTATGTTATCTAAATATGTGCATAAATCTATAATGCAAAGTATATTTATATAAATACGTATACATATATTTAAAATATATTTTATAACTAAAAGTCTCAAAATTAAATATATATATATATATATAATTTAAAACATTTGTACAAATATATATACATAATTAAATATATAAAATTATACATACCTATGTATAACAATTAATATTATATATATATAATTTTAAATAAAATGTATATACATGAATAATTAATTACATTTAAATACTTAAAATATAAATATATATTTTTTTTAAATTATTTCTAGACCGAAATTAGAATAACAAAAATAAAATAATAACTTTATAATTTTATCATTATTAGATATATAATAAATAGTTTTGATCATAATAATTAAAAATATTAGTAATATTATTAAAAAAATCAAATTATAAAATTTACAAAAATTTAGCATCATACAATACAGGTTTAAGAAAATTTCCATGATTGTTTGAAATAAAATATTATTTTTAATAAATAAAAGAAATGTTCAACCGAAGTAATTTAATTATTACAAATATAAAATATTAATAAAAAATTCTAAATTTTTTTCCATGGGTTACTACATAAATGTAGTAATTTAAAAAAATAAAATATAATCAAATTTTTAGTGCAAAAATTATTTTAGATATAATAAACAATTCAAATGACTAATAAAAGATAATTTAAATTTGTTTATATATATAAATAATTATTTTCAAATTTGATAATTTATATTATGTATAAATAGGTGTAAGGAAAAATTCTAAGCTGTTTATACATTATATATATATATATATATTTAATTATATGTTTAAAATATACATTAGTTTATATTTAAATAAATATATAAATAAACATAAAATAATTAATAATGAAATTTTTTAATTTTTTGCAGCAAATTAGATTTTTTTATACATAAATAATAACACATAATAATATAACCATGCACATAACCAAACTAATTTGTGTCAACTACATATACCTACGAAAATCTCGCCTCTCTAAATATACATCATTAATATATATACAGATTTAAGATTAATTAATATTGAATCATAAAATATGATATTACTACTATAAGATATAAATAAAATATCAATTGATGATGCCTTTAAGTCCACTTGAATCAATAAATTCCCTTCTCTAGTTATGCTCGATCCGTCAGATTGCAAATCCGGAATCATCGACCTTTTCTATCAAATGGGGCTTTTACTTAACTTGAATTGATTTGAGATTCTTATGTAACGACCCTGAATTTCCGACCCAATTTAAATTTTAAATCCATCATTTTAGTATAAAATTTTTGAAATTTATAAACGATCTCAATTTACGTCCAAACTTTATTTATGACATACGTCTAGTTAGATATGGACATAGAAAAAGTTTCATTGCAAATTATTACAGCAAACTTCGTTCGCGTTTTACTGTATATCAGTCCATAAAAGCAACGTAAAATTTATCTTTCAAATCCAAATATTTTTACACAGTTATGTTGTAAAAATTGTTCTGATCAAGATTATCTAATTCGTTTCGTCAAAAATTGTCATCGCCGGTCCCGTTTAAATTGTTTTACAAAACGTACAATTTTAGCGGCGTAAATAAATTTTTTATAAAACCATCATTTCGCAATAATCTGTGTACCGTTGGAAGCGCCTCATCGCACTGATCATAACGGTATATTTATTTGCGCGAATCGGAGTCCGGCATCATCCGTCGCGTTAATTTAATCGTTCCGGACGGATCGGGTACACAATTTCAGCCCAAATTCTTTAACCCGCTTACGAAAGGAAGTTGAAAATAAAGCCAGCTGATGCATTTATGGGGTAGTTGGAAGGTGAGATGTTTAACTTGGAAACGTGAGTGTCTCTTCGAAAAACTAAGATGAAATTTATTGTGAAAAAATTACAAAAATCAAAATAACACGCATCATTTCATTTACCTTCTCTGTTTCACTCCGTTCTTTCACTCCTGAACGTCTACAGGTATACTATTTCCCTCCCTTCATCTCATATCCTTCTTTCCCTTTTATTTCTTCATTTTTAAATTATTCAATAGAGTAAATTCCTCCAACATCATCTCCTCTACCTCCCTTACACGTACAACCGATACCACTCCATCTCACCTCCCCTCTCCGCCATCATCTACCAAACAAAGAGCACGCATAAAAAAGAAAAAGAAAAAAAATGAATGAAGGCCGAAACTCCAGACCATGCATGCACTTTTTATTTACAGTGGCCAGCATGCACTTTTTCCCTTCCCCGCTCCAGACCTATGCTTCTTGCGTGTGATGTGTATACAAGAGGTGGTCATGTGCATGGACTTCAGGAGTGTTAAGTTTGCTAATGCAAGAAGAAATGCATGCAGAGGAGTGTGCGTGTGTAGCGTATAGAAAAAAAGGAAAAAGATGCGTATGTGTGTTGATGGGTGCAGAACTCAGTGAGATAGCAGTGAAGGCCTTGTGTGTGTGCATGTATGAAGTGAGTGTATGTGGTCTGTGCATGAACCTGGGCGTGTATAGGTGTGTGCGTATTGAGTTGTGGTGTATGTGTGCGTTAGTTAGTAAAGTGCAGATGAAAAAAAAAAAAATTCTTTATGTGTCGGGAATTGGTGCAGGAGGTCTTGGCTTGTAAAAAATAAAATAAATTATGAAGCAAAAGTGGAAAATGAGTGTGATGGCAGCATGTTGAGAAGGGTAGAATGATGAGGATGTGAAGCAGGGTGCGTGTGCATGAAAATGTTGAAATGGTGCATGGGTCATGCGCATGAAGAAAATTTGTGTCTCTGTGAAGTCACGGATGTGTAAAAAAAAAGGGAAATATGGATTGAGTTGCGTTGCAACATGCTGGGGGGATGAAGTATGCGTGTATGATGCATGCGTGTATGAACTGTTTTGCGTGCATATTTGTGTGTGTTTTGCTGTGTGCGTGAGTTTATAAAAAAAAATGAAACCGAGATTTGCAACTAGTTTTAGATATTGCAGAAGTATTTACGCAAATATCTATTTTGTTTGCCAAAATAGTAACCAACTTTTCTTTTCGTTGTGTACAGAAGCAACCGACTGAGTTTCTTCGCAACAACATCAATCTCTCAGCCTTCGTTCTTTCCTTCGTTATCGGTAAGCGCAGTTATATAATTTTATAATTATATATAAACGTTCACTTAAATTAATATCGTCTCTTTTATCGATATTTGCAGTGTTCGTTGTTCGTGTGTACCGACTTCTATTCGTGCTTATTCTTGCTTTGGGTCCACTTCTTTATCCACGAAAGGTGAAATAAATTTTAACGGCATATATTCTTATGCTAGTTTGCTTGATAGCTGATTGCTATGTGATAATTAAATTGAATGTTGATTGCTATTGTTAAGTGATAAAATATGCAAGTTGGAAGTGATATAGAATATTTAACAATATTAAGTGAATTATTTATATTGAATGTTGATTTACTTGACCCCTTATATGTTGAATATGGACTAGTTAAATATGACCTTTTAAATTGTTAAGATTAATCGACACGTATAATTTGATAAATTTCACTTTGAACCTTGGAACGTACATCTGATTTATTTGTTGTAGTATTGAAATTGAATTGAACGACAAGTGAGAAACCGAAATGTAATAATCTTTAGTCTACATGAAATGATAATGTAGATTGTAGAAATAATTATATTAATTTATATAAATAACAAATGTAAATTAATACGATTATTTCGGGATTATTTAAATAAATTGTTGAATTGTTATGTATGGATGCTATTGCTTGTTTACTTACTTTGACACCATCCCAGTTATCACACTGCAAGTTCCCTTTGTATGCTTTGATTTTGAATTGAAACGGAATCGGGTTGAAATGATAGATACCCAAATAACTTTAACTTAGGATAGAAAATTAAATTAAACCCGATTGGTCAAATTTTTGATTTAAAATAAAATAAAGTTATTTGATTAATAACAAGGTTTGAATAAATTGGAATTTAAATTCGAATGAATGTAAATGTGAATATTTGAATTTGAAACAAATATTAACGTCGTAATCGACAAAAGAACATGGTTTAAAATTTAATTATTTAATAATTAAATTTAGAATTATTTAATAATTAAGTTTTAAAATTTGTAATGATTAATTTGTAATTATTATTAATTATTTGAAATTATTAATAATTAAGTTTTGAAAATTTGTAATAATTAATTTGGAATTATTATTAATTATTTGAAATTATTAATAATTAAGTTTTGAAATTAGTAATAAATAATTAGGAATTATTATTAATTATTTGAAATCACTAATACTTAAGTTTGAAATTATTAATAATTAAGTTTTAAAATTTTTAATAATTAAGTTTGGAATTATTGACAATTAAGATTTGAAATTATTTGATAGTAACGAGATTGAATTATTTATAAATTAAATTGAATTGAATTTTTCTTATTAGGTGAAATTGAATTTTTGAATAAGTGAAACTAAGTTCTTCAATTGAGTTGAAATTTGTAACTAAGTAAATAATAAATGAAATGAATTTCTTTAACAAGAAATAAAATGCGTTTATCGAAACAAATGAAAGACTTGAAATTTAAAGAATTGGATTCGACAAATTTAATCTAAATTAAATTTGTAAGCTTGATATAATAAGTTGAACTTAAGAAAGTAATGTAATGTATTGGAAATTTAATATAAATTGTTTAATGATAAATTAATTTAATGAATATCGAATGAAATTGATATGAGCGTTAAATTAAGTTTAAATGATTATGGAATGAACTTATATACGAAATTAAATGGATATTTGAATTGTTTTAAACTGAACTTTGAAATTGAATTATAGAAATTTTGAAATGAAATTGTGAATTTATGAAATGTAAATTTTGGAACTTGATTTAGAATGACTAACGAAATGTTGATTTACGAATTATAATTGAAACTGAAATTGAATTAGTTTTGAAATATATTAAACGACCAATCGAAAATTAACTACGAAGGTTATTAAAGGAATCGGAATCGGTTAGGGACATACTCACTGTCTAAACTGTAAACCACTTTAATAACTATATGCGGAGTGTGATCTAGAATGAAGTGGTTGGATTGACGTACGCGATGACTGAAGAAAGTGAACGATAATGGATAGCCTTGACATGTGTGTCAAATTGGAAATGACTAAAACAGGAGTCGTGCCGGGCCAAATGGGGTTAGCTACCTCGAGCGAACACACTTCTTCGTAAACTACTCATTTACTTTTGTGATTGATTGGTGCGCACCCTTGAATATGGAGTGTTGTTTCGTGGTGTTGCGATCATTGCGGCGATGCGTTCTCACCAGTCCGGATCAGGCAAACGGTAGTTTCACTACCTTGGGTATTGCTTCATGTGCCTTGTCATACTTGTATTCCCATATACGCGACCATTACTAATTTGTTTTGTATTATACCTATGGAGTACTCCCTGATATCCCACTAGTTTACGGCGACCACTACGAATTTGTTTTATTTTATTTGAGACATTGTTGTATTTATGGGTAGCTTCATGAACTACTCTTATGACTGTGTTGTATTTTCCGCTGCACTATTCTGTGATGTTATATTTCTGTGGATCTGTGATGATTCTCATTTACATATTTATACTCCATTAATGATTCGTGTCTTGTATTATTTAAGTTGACAAGTTGGAATATCGTCAATTTAAATGGTACAAATATACGGGTTGTTACAGTTGGTATCAGAGCTTTGCTTTCTGATAATAGCCTGTGGAGTTTAAGCTTATTAGAGATAGGGTAAACATACCTTAGAATGAGGAGAATCATTTCAGAATCCATATCCTTTGATTCCATTCTTCTTAATGAATTCATTCGATTTAAATTTCTTTAAGTTCCATAAATTTCTATCTTCGATTCTAAAATCACTTTTGGTATTGCAGGATGGCTACCAGAAGAAATGTTAGAGGCAGGGGTGGGGGAAACGCTCCCGAACCGTATGCCCCAGCTCCCGCAGTCAGATTCTCCACTCTTAGCAAGGAGTACACTCAGCTTGGCGAAGTCAAATTCACTGGCTCCGAAAGTATCATTGAAGTACAGCAATGACTAAAGAGTTTGGAGAGGATCTTTACTGGCTTGGAGATCACAGACGCTCAAAAGCATAAGTTGGCCGCTTGGCAGCTTCAGGATGCTGCACAGGATTGGTGGGACTCGATCACTTCTCATACTGATGAGGAAACCATCACTTGGGCCAAGTTTAGGTAGTAATCTATCTAAATTTCATCTAAATAAAAATTCCTTTTTATCTCGTCAGATTTTGACTCGTTTTCATATCACTTGTAAATAGGGATTCCTATATGGCTCAGTGGACGCCAGCTGTTGGGAAGGCCCAACTCTATCGGTCTTTTATGGATCTCAAGCAGGGCAACATGACTTTCACTGAGTATGAAAGAAAATTCAACGAACTATCTAAGTTCGGACCTGGCTTGATTGATACACTTTTGCTTAAGAATGAGAAGTTCATGCATGGCGCACACCTTGAGTATTACGAGCTCCTCACCGCTCTTGTCCATGGAACTTTCACTGAGTTGATGTATTTTGCTCTTCGATATAAGGGAAAGCCAAAGGGAACTTCAGTCACTAAGATTCCAGCTACTCAACCATCCTCTAGTCAGACTGGGAAGGGAAAGCCAAATTTTGCACAACAGAAGAAGAACTGGCAGAAGAAATCAGGGCTTGGCTATTCTCAGAAGAAGCCCATTAACATATCATCTATTACTTGTTTCAACTGCAACCAAAAGGGTCATTATGCCAGTAGCTGCCCATCTCCAAAGGGCGCAGCTGTTCTGCCACCGGCACAGATGACTAGGAGGGATGTGTGTCATATCTTCTTACAACCTGGATACATCAAGAAAGACTGCCCAACACAGAAGAGAGGTACACCATCAGGAGTCTTTGCTCTTTCCACACCTGCCCCGGAAGTTCCCGCCCCAGAAGTTTCGGGTAATCAAGGTACTTTGCAAAGTACTTTTTTGTTACATACCTTGCCTGTTAGAGTTCTACTTGACACCAGAGCTACACACAGCTTCATATCTATTGATTTATGTGATAAACTTGGCTTGGAACCCACTCTTGCATCTATTTCCTTATGTGTATCTAACCCTATTGGAGGGCCCGCTAACCTCAAAAGGGTTTGCAAATATGTCACTCTTATGCGTGGAATTCACCGTTTTACTTGGGATTTCTATGTCCTTGGATTCGAGGCATTTTATATTCTATTAGGCATTGATTGGCTACGAAATTTCGAAGCCGTTATCTCATATAAAGCTCAAACCGTCTCTCTTATTGACGACACGAGCTTGCCTTTAGTCATCAAAGGCAAATCACCTCAAGAATATTGTAACCACCCTGTATTTTGTAATTATTTTATTGTATATTTTAATTATTTTTAATGTAAGATTTTGATTTAAAAACTTATTTTACTTATTTGAAATGATTAAATTTATTATTTAAATATAATCTTGATCTTTATATGAGTTATAATTCCAAACTTGTGTAAGTTGAATATTTGCCTGAAATGCTGATTTTGGTCAAAATAGTCAAACTGTGACTTTCAACTTAAAATTTTAAAAGTTTAAAAATTTTAATTTTTTCTTTTATTATGAAAGTACATAAAATTATAAGAACACCACTTTTCGTTTCGTTGAAATCGGATGTAAATTGTGAAAGTTATACCCTTTACAATATTGTGCGTATATAGGGTTATTTAACAATGACTATTTTAAATTGTATAAGTTACTTCTTCTTTGTTATATTTTACTTTAATATGTGATAATATGTTATATTATGTATATTTTGACTTTTAAGTATTTTTAAAATGATAATATAATTTTTCTAAAGTTTATTTGAATTTATTTCAATTTATAAAGCCTAGTTGGTATTTACTGCATTTTTATTTATTTAACTTTCTATTTAATAAAAATTAAATTATTATTTTACCTTGAAAATGTTTTAAAACCGTTTTTAATTCAAATTTTGTGTTAAAATATTTTTTTGTGAACTAATAATTTTCCAAAGTCATTGGAGATTTTCTTGTAATTTTTATGTCAGGGTTGCTATTTTTAAGCAATTTCGTATTTCCTTTTTCTATTTTACTTAAAATAAATTTTTTATTTTATTTTATTCTTACTTAGTTTCGGTTTTAAATAACATTTCTGAGTTTATTTTGTTTTTATAAAATTAAAAAGAAAAGGAAATGCAAAAGGTTTAGAAAGTTAAGATATCTTAAAAGCCTGAAACGTAAAGGCGTTTTATCCGTTTCTTTTTGCAATTAATACATCAATTTATTGATTTATTTTATACATTCATTTTTATTTTCTGTGTTTTAATTTATTTTATTCATTTTACATGTATTTAAATTAAAGTAAATTTTTCCAAAGTATATTGAAGTTATTTCTAATTCTTAAGTCAAGTTTTCATTTTCTGTGCTATTTTTCTTGTTTTAATCATATCTAATTAATATTTAATTATTAATATTTTGTTTATCTGTTATAATTTCGAATTTTAACTGAGATTTTAATTATTTTCAGTTATTTAGATCTATATAAATATATATGAGAAATTTGAAAGGGTTAAAGGCTAAGAAACGTAAAAACGTTTCACTGTTTCTTTTGCAGTTTCTTTTGTCATCAATACATCTGTTTTTTTTGCATTTCCCCATACCATCTCCAGCCGACTTCCCTTGCTCATTTTTCACGAAAGTTTTCTCTTTCTCAACCCTAAAAATCATGGCCTCCATCTTGAGAAAATAATCTGGTAATGGCCACATCTTTTTCTACCCTTTTCTTCTCATTTTCTATGTATTTTGCCTAGTTTTCTATGCTTTCTGGATTGGCCTCTATCACCCACCGTCACCACCATACTCTCCACCATCCCCTACCACTCTTTCTTGGCATCATCTCCAGCCATCATTTCAGATCCATCCATGGCCACACCTCCCTTGGTGACAAAACTCCACAAAATTGCAAATAATGTCCAAAACAATGCCCTAGCCACCACAATTACTTCACCACCTTCATACTCCAGCATGGCCACCACCTCTAGCCACGACCACCACCTTGCTACCACCACTACACTTCATCTTAGCCTCTGTCCAGATCTGAAATTGACATGGCCAAGACTCCATGAACCAAAACTCCACAAAAACACTGCATAAAGCCTTGAAACATTCATGATAGCCACCCTATCGCTTCATATCTTCATCCACCACCTTGGCCACCACCATAGGCCGCCACCACCACCTTTTCCAGACCTCCCCACACCCCTCCATCTACTGTCCAAACCCGTACAAGTATGGCCAAGCCCCACTTGACCCAAGGCCGAGCCTTGTTGTGCTCAAAAACTTCATATATGTTGCCTTGACCAATTGTATGCTTCATGTTATAACCCTACCACTCCATACTCCTTCTAGCCATGAGTTATGGTGCCAAACCTGAGCTATATCATCATCATGGCTAAACCCAAGAACCTCCTAGGCCAAGCATTTAAATGGTTAAAGCAAGGTCAAGTAATCTATTCCTTTGTTGCTTCGTATTTTCATTGTTTCAACATTGTTTTGCGTTGAATATTTATGTGTATATTGTCTTGTTTTGGTTATTGTTTACAAGACAAATATCAAGGCTCTCCATTCATTCAAATCAAAAGTCATGCTATATCGTGCTTGTCGTGCTTTTGGAATTGCACTTATGTTTGTTGTTTTGGTCTTCAGCTTGAAAAAGTGAGTCTTTCTCACTCTAACATTTATACTTATGAAAAGTGAATTGATGACAAGTGTTTAGTAATAAAAAATGTTTATGAAAGTTAATGATGATCATATGATATGCTATGCCATATTATTACCATATTATTACCATGTTTAAACTGTTAATTTTCACCTGACATCTGATATATGACTGTATATTGCGATATTGACCTTGTTTATATTATTTCTGCATATGATCACACTGCAAGTTCCCTGTTAGAAAAAAAATATTATGGGCTGAAATGATAGGCCTGAATGGTTTTAAATTTTTCATTTTGACTTGGGATTGCGGGTTTGAAATGATAAAACCCGGATTTTCTTTGTAAATTATGGGTTGAAATGATATATTACCCATATCACTTTACCTAGCGTAGAAAATTATATACAGGCCCGTAGTTAAAATATGTTTTTCTAAAATTTTAAATATTTTAGAAATTTAATTATTATAATATTTTGATTTTAAATTTAATAAAAAATAGGATTTTTGTAAATTATTGTTGATTTTCTGAATATTTGTAAGTGAAATGAATTAATGAAAAAGTTAGAAATTTTGAACGTAAGTTATTTTGAAAATTTTGATTTAATTATAATTGGAAATTTAATTGAATATGAAATTATGATAAATTTATGATAATTTGAATTTAAATAAATTTAAAGTGATTTTTATATCATATTAATGATTTTAATAAAGTTGAAATGTGAAATGAATGAATATTGTAAGTTGAAATTTTGAAATATAACTAAAACTGGAAATTTATGAAATTGACATAAAAGTGAACTTTTAGTTAAGTAAATAAAAATAAAACAAAGTTATATTTGAGAATTTGAACTTAAGTGTTAAGTTGAAATTTAATGTAATGGATTTTAAAAATTCAACATTGCATTTTAATAAGTTAATTATTATTAAATCTTGATTTTTGAATGGAAATTTAACTTTATAAAATCATGAACTTGAGGAAAATTAAATGATGTTTATAAATGTGAAAATGTATGATTTTATAAGTTAAAAATGTTTTTAATAAAATATAATTGGTTGAGAAATTTTATTGAATATTTGAAGTTAATTGAATGCATTTTTGAAATGCTATTAATTACAATGTAAATGATATTACAGCATTTGTAAACACTGTAGTTGATGATAATGAACTAAAAAGCTAAATTGAATAAAGCTATTATAGAAATTTTTGTAAGTGCTATAAATTGTTGAATTTAACTAAGTTATTCGAAATTTAAGTAAACCTATTATAACATTTTAAAATGCTGTCTTTTGTTAAATTGAACTATTTTGAATGTAACTTTCCGCAGAGTTTTCTAAATGAAGCGAAAAGTGAATTTTCACTGTTTTGATAAACTTAAGTGAATAAATGAACTTTGGAGGTTGAAATTTTTGGAAATTTAATAATTTAATTATTAAGCATAATAACTTCATTGAAATGAAAAAAAAAGAATTTTTGGAATATAAACTGTTTTAAAATATGAATTGAAATGGTATTTTAGATTGAATAAAATGAATAATGATTTGAAATGAATAAAGTTTTGAAAAGATACGATATTTTGATATATTAAAATGATTTGAAAATAAAGTTTTGAAAGAATATGATATTTTGATATATTAAAATGATTTGAAACGAAGTTTTGAAAGATATGATATTTTTGATATTAAATGATTTGAAAAACGGAGTTTGAAAGATAGGACATTTTGATATTAACATGATTTAAAAAGAAGTTCTGAAAGATATGATATTTTGAAACTGAAAGGTAGTGTTGAAAGGGTATGAAAATTTAATATATTGAAATGGTTAGAAATGACTTGATATTTATTTTGATAAATATTTGAATTGAAAGATATTTTACGATGATATATTGAAATGGTTTTGAAAATGATTTAATCTTTATTTTGATAAAGATTTGGATTGAAAAGGGTATTTTATTTTGAAGTATAAAATATTTTTAAAGTTATAACTACGGGTTATAATAACGATTGGTTGTTAAAGAGACCGGGATTAGATATTGTCTTATAGCCGGCCAATACCGAAAACCACTTTAACAACTGTGTACGCGGTGAAGATTCCAGAATGAAGTAGGATGGTGGCGACGTTCTCGAGGTATATATTACGTGGACCCAACTCCCGTGAGTTGGCATATATGACTAAAACAGGAGCTATACCGGGCTACACAAAGGGTCGCACCCTTTCATCGAGCATGCTCCATCGGAAACCATTCTATTACTGTTGTGATTCGATTCGGTGGCGCTACTTTGATTCAGGGGTATTGTTCGAGGTGGGCGGAAGCTGCTGGCTTGCCATCACCACCGGTCCGGGAGTGCAAACGGTGTATCCACCCAGACTTGGCCTCGCGTGCCGTGTCATATCCTTATATCGAGCCCACTACGATTTTGGTTTTAAAGATCCGACCACGTTAAGGTTCACCATCCCCTTAACGCTATTTTCTATATGATTATACTTTACTGATTAGACACTACCATATATAGCGTATATTACTACATAGTAAATAGTTTAACGGATCCTTAGAGGATGGGCGGTCCCAAGCATCCTTTAAGTTACTGATGCATTTTGTTACTGTTCACTTGAGTTGATTTACAGTTTGTAAGTATTTATGTCCTGACTCGAGGGTTTTGTGTTTTGCTTTACGCTCGAGTCAGATTGATTGAGTTAGCATTCAAGATTCACCTTCGGCGTTGGAGCTTTCCTTGAAGATCCAGTCATCTATTTTGTTTCAGTATCCAGTGGTTCAGTGATGTATCTGATTTGTACCTGATGTATCATGTTACTCTTTTGTTGTATCTTATTTAACTCTGATGTATCTTATATTTTTATATAGTAGCTTCATGAACTACTATCTCTTTTTCTTCCGCTGCATTTTTATATACTCTGTGTCTGTGATCTGTGATTTTTATTTACTGTATATTCTGAGATTATTTTTATTTACAACGCGGTATTTTGAGCAATCCAATTCCGACATGAGTGTCTACCTATACACTTATAATGGATATGAATGGTTGAAAATACCGAGTCGTTACAAATATGCTGGGAGTTTTATATTCTCTCTTGACTCCCATCCAAATGAACTAAGCTCTACTCCAGTGGTCCAATTCTTTTCTGATGTATTTGGAGAAGTCAATTCTCTACCACCTCCGTGGGAAATTGAATTTCGCGTTGACCTTATTCCTGGTGCACGACCAGTAGTTCTTCCTCCAAGGAGAATGACTCCTAAAGAAAAGACAGAGTTGAATGTTCAAATTGAAGATTTATTTTCTAAAGGCTTGATTCGACGCAGTCATTCAGAATGGGGCTGCAATCATATTTGTCACAAAGTCTGATGGCTCACTCAGAATGTGTGTGGACTATAGAGAGCTAAACAAGCTCACACGCAAGAACAGGTACCCGATGCCCCGCATCAACGACCTATTCGAACAGCTTCATGGAGCTAAAGTCTTTTCTCAACTAGATTTGGCTACTGGCTTTCACCAACTCAGAATCGCCGAGGACAGTATTCCTAAAACAGCATTCCGCACTGAAAATGGTTTCTATGAATGGCTAGTTATGTCGTTTAGTCTCACTAATGCTCCAGCTTATTTTGTCGATTTGATGAATAGAGTTTTCCGTGATGTTCTTAACAAATTCGTTCTTGTTTTCATCGATGATATTCTCGTCTTCTCTAAAGATGAGAAAGAGCATAGATCACATTTGGCTTTTGTTCTCGAAACTCTTCGCAGACACCAGCTTAAAGCCAAGTTTTCGAAATGCTACTTTTGGCGAGATGAAGTTTGTTTTCTTGGCCATATTGTTTCAGAGAATCGGATTTCGGTTGATCCAGCTAAGATCGCCGTAATCAATGTAAGTTCTATGCGTACTCGTCAATTCTATCTAAACAACTTATCTATATCTAAATTTGAATCCTTGGAATTTGCAGGATTGGGAGACTCCCAAAACTCATACAGATATCCGCAGTTTCTTGGGTTTGGCTGGCTGTTATCGCAGATTCATAGAAAACTTTACTTGTATTGCTGCCCCACTTACCGCACTGACCAGGAAGAATGTTAAATTTATTTGGAGTGAAAAGTGCGAAGCAACTTTCAATGAGATGAAGCGAAGATTGACATCTGCCCCAGTTCTTACAGTTATTGATGGTAGCGAAGGATTGACCATCTATACAGATGCCTGTCGTGATGGTCTTGGAGCAGTCTTAATGCAGAAAGGGAAGGTTATTGCATATGTGGGTCGTCAGTTAAAGACCCATGAAGCAAATTACGCAACTCACGATTTAGAGCTTCTTACGGTTGTATTTGCTCTTAAGCTATGGAGGCACTATCTATTGGGAACAAAATTCGAGTTATTCACTGACCACAAATCATTGAGAAATATTTTCTCACAAAAGGATTTGAATCAGAGACAAGTCCGATGGCTCGAATTTTTAGCTGCATATGATCTTGATATTAATTATACTCCAGGGAAAGCAAATGCCGTAGCCGATGCTTTGAGCAGAAATCAAGCAATGGCATGTTGTAATATTGTTGA
Source organism: Allium cepa (assembly GCA_030765085.1). Lineage (NCBI taxonomy): Eukaryota > Viridiplantae > Streptophyta > Magnoliopsida > Asparagales > Amaryllidaceae > Allium > Allium cepa. The sequence goes on from CM060929.1 coordinate 881,544,331, forward strand.
AGGAATGTTATTCCAGCTTTCCGTCTCCCCAGCTCTAATGGATCGTATTATAGCCAAGCAATACGAGGACACTTTGCTTTATCACATCAAAGAAATAGTTCTTGGAAGAGTTGGAAATGCTGATAATAAATTGGGTGCACATGTGGATAGTAACGGAGTCTTGAGGATTGATAATAGAATTTGTGTTTCTAATGTTGATGGTCTTAGGCAAGAAGTGCTGAGAGAAAACCATAACTCTTCGCTTTCATTTCATCCCGGTGTTACTAAAATGTACCAGAATATGAAGAAGTTATATTGGTGGAGTGGGATGAAGCGCGATATCTCCACATATGTTAGGAGATGCACAACTTGCCAACAAGTTAAAACTGATCACAGAAAGACGGCTGGTTTGCTTCAACCATTAGAGATTCCAGTATGGAAGTGGGAGCAGATTTCTATGGACTTTATTGATGGGCTGCCAAGGACTAGAAAGAGGAACGAAAGCATATGGGTGATTGTCGATAGACTGACGAAGTCCGCTTAATTTATTCCAGTCAAGTCCACTCGTACATCTTCGAGTTTGGCAGAGATATACATAAGAGAGGTTGTTAAACTTCATTGTGTACCATCCAGTATTATATGCGATCGAGATCCTATTTTCACCAGTAAATTCTAGAAAGTATTTCAGGATAATTTAGGCACCAAACTGAATCTGAGCACTGCATATCATCCTCAGACAGATGGCCAAACTGAGAGGGTGAATCAGATTTTAGAAGACCTACTACGAGCTTGTATTATTGACTTTGGTGGATCCTGGGAAGACCATCTTCACTTGGTAGAATTCACTTATAATAATAGTTACCAGATAAAGAAATTGAATTTCAAATTTGAATAAGTATGTTTGAAATTGAATAATCATCTTTGATAAACCAGGCAAGCATTGGCATGGCACCGTTCGAAGCCTTATATGGACGGACGTGCAAATCGCCAGCTTGTTGGATAGAGTCGGGTGATCGATTAGTGCTTGGTCCAAAAATAATTATGGAAGCTTCTGAAAAGTCAAAGAAATAAGAAAGAAAATAAAGACGGCACAGGATAGACAGAAGAGCTACGCTGACAAAAGGAGAAGAGATCTTGAATTCAGCGTAGGAGACAAAGTATTTCTGAAAGTGTCGCCTTTGAAGAATATTGTTCGATTTGGAAGGAAAGGGAAGCTAGCTCCCAGATTTGTTGGTCCGTTTGAGATTACGGAAAGAGTAGGAACATTGGCATATAGAGTTGCATTACCAGAGAAGTTTGCCGGTGTACACAACGTGTTCCACGTCTCACACCTTCGCAAAGTTGTACACGATCCATCTATGACCATCCCTACTGCTCAGTTAGATGAGATAGTTATTGAGTCTGACTTGACTATTGAGCATAAGCCACTTCGGATAGTCTATCGTGAGACAGAGCAACTCAGAAGGAAGTCGGTAAATCTCGTCAAAGTTCAATGGAGTGCAGATGAACGAGATTGCATACGGGAAACTGAGGATAGTATTCGGGATTCAAACCCCGAACTACTAATTTATGGTATAATTCAAATTTCTCAAAATCTATCTTTATTTTTCTGTTTATTTCATTCTTACTTCACTCGTCTCGTACCTTTTCGAGGATGAAAAGTTTTGAGCGGGGGAGATTGTAACGACCCTGAATTTCCGACCCAATTTAAATTTTAAATCCATCGTTTTAGTGTAAAAATTTTGAAATTTATAAACGATCTCAATTTACGTCCAAACTTTATTTATGACATACGTCTAGTTAGATATGGACATAGAAAAAGTTTCTTTGCAAATTATTACAGTAAACTTCGTTCGCGTTTTACTGTATATCGGTCCATATAAAGCTGCGTAAAATTTATCTTTCAAATCCAAATATTTTTACACAATTATGTTGTAAAAATTATTCTGATCAAGATTATGTAATTCGTTTTGTCAAAAATTGTCATCGCCCGTCCCGTTTAAATTGTTTTGCAAAACGTACAATTTCAGCAGCGTAAATGCAAATTTTATAAAACCATCATATCGCAATTATCTGTGTACCGTTGGAAGCGCCTCGTCGCACTGATCATAATGGTATATTTATTTGCACGAATCGGAGTCCGGCATCATCCGTCGCGTTAATTTAACCGTTCCGGACGGACCGGGTACACAATTTCAGCCTAAGCTCTTTAACCCGTTTACAAAAGGAAGTTGAAAATAAAGTCAGCTGATGCTTTTATGGTGTGGTTGGAAGGTGAGAGGTTTAACTTGGAAACGTGAGTGGCTCTTCGAAAAACTAAGTTGAAATTTATTGTGAAAAAATTATAAAAATCATAATAACACGCATCATTTCATTTACCTTCTCTGTTTCACTCCATTCTTTCACTCCTGAACGTCTACAGGTATACTATTTTCTTCCCTTCATCTCATATCCTTCTTTCCCTTTTATTTCTTCATTTTTAAATTATTCAACAGAGTAAATTTCTCCAACATCATCTCCTCTACCTCCCTTACACGTACAACCGATACTACTCCATCTCACCTCCCCTCTCCGCCACCATCTGCCGAACAAAGAGCACGCATAAAAAAAGAAAAAAGAATAAAATGAATGAAGGCCGAAACTCCATCCATGCATGCACTTTTTATTTACAGTAGCCAGCATGCACTTTTTCCCTTCCCCACTCCAGACCCATGCTTCTTGCGTGTGATGTGTATACAAGAGGGGGTCATGTGCATGGACTTGAGGAGTGTTAGTTTGCTAATGCAAGAAGAAATGCATGCAGAGGAGTGTGCGTGTGTAGCGTATAAAAAAATGGAAAAAGTTGTGTATGTGTGTTGATGGGTGCCGAACTCAGTGAGATAGCAGTGAAGGCCTTATGTGTGCGCATGTATGAAGTGAGTGTATGTGGTCTGTGCATGAACCTGGGCGTGTATAGGTGTGTGCGTGTTGAGTTGTGGTGTATGTGTGCGTTAGTTAGTAAAGTGCAGATGAAAAAAAAAATGAAAATTCTGTGTGTGTCGGGAATTGTTGCAGGAGGTCTTGGCTTGTAAAAAATAAAATAAATTATGAATCAAAAGTGGAAAATGAGTGTGACGGCAGCATGTTAAGAAGGGTAGAATGATGAGGATGTGAAGCAGGGTGCGTGTGCATGAAAATGTTGAAATGGTGCATGGGTCATGCGTATGAAGGAAATTTGTGTCTCCGTGAAGTCACGGATGTGTAAAAAAAAGGAAATATGGGTTGAGTTGTGTTGCAACATGTTAGGGGATGAAGTATGCGTGTATAATGCATGCGTGTATGAACAGTTTTGCGTGCATATTTGTGTGTGTTTTGCTGTGTGCGTGAGTTTATAAAAAAAATTAAAAAAAAATGAAATCGAGACTTGCAATTAGTTTTAGATATTGCAGAAGTATTTACGCAAATATCTATTTTGGTTGCCAATAGAGTAACCAACTTTTCTTTTCGTTGTGTACAGAAGCAACCGACTGAGTTTCTTCCCAACAGCATCAATCTCTCAGCCTTCGTTCTTTCTTTCGTTATCGATAAGCGCAGTTATATAATTTTATAATTTTCGACTGAGTTTCACTACCTTGGGTATTGCCTCATGTGCCTTGTCATACTTGTATTCCCATATCCGCGACCACTACGAACTTGTTTTGTATTATACCTATGGAGTATTCCCTGATATCCCACTAGTTCGCGGTGGAGTTTACATTGTTGTATAGTCTATAATGCTATATGAAATGTGTTAAGGGGGACAATGGTAACGCCTTAACACTATTTTGATATTTTACTTTACTATTAGACAATTTCTATCTATCGTACATTACTATGTATAAATAGTTTAACGGATCCTTAAAGATGTTATTCCATTCATCTTTGAGTTATTGTTATTTGAATTTGAACCATATTATCTGTATAAGAATATATGTCCTGATTCGAGTATTTGTTTGTGCATATGCTCGGATCAGACTAATGATTGCTGTTGTTGTTTCTACTTGAAGCTGAAGACCGAAGACTATCATTATCTTATCTTATTAGTATTGCTCTTTCTATTCAGACTATTGGACATCTATGTTGTTCTATTTTATTTTATCTGAGACATTGTTGTATTTATGGATAGCTTCATGAACTACTCTTATGACTATGTTGTATTTTCCGCTGCACTATTCTGTGATGTTATATTTCTGTGGTTCTGTGATGATTCTCATTTACATATTTATACTCCATTAATGATTCGTGTCTTGTATTATTTAAGTTGACAAGTTGGAATATCGTCAATTAAATGGTACAAATATATGGGTTCTTACATCTTAGGACTCATATGGGGATTAATTTGGGCCAAAATACTTGATAATTATAATAGCCAAAAATTGTTTTTGATTAAGGGTTTAGAGAACCATATATATAGCCTTGACAATAGAGATATTAGGACAATCACATAACATATTCTCTCTTAATCTCATCCATCCATCTCTAGGTCCAATCCTAAGTTTTAGCCACCTCCAATAACTTGTCAAAACAAAAATTTACAGTTCTAATGATGGGCTTTAAACCCACTTAAGCCCAAGCCAAAATGCTATCCAATTAAATATAATTTAATCGCTTATCGATATTGTATATCGATTGGTACATTTATAACTATTATAAATATATAACAAATTTTATTTCTTAAATCATATTCAAATTTTTTAATTAATATTTCATAAATATCAGTTAATTTAATTTATTTATAACAATTATAAACTAATTAAGTCATTCGGTCGTAAGGGAATTCATCATTTCTGTTGTGTAACTCTTGGGTGTTAATTTAGTCAGCAGTTAACACCGAACTATTCGAATGTTAACTTTCACACTTCACATAGCAGGTCGTGTGACATTACGGCCAAAATTACCGCTTCCTCATTTTTGGTAAAATCCAATTTTAGTTTAATAAGCGTTACCCGGTTGTGACATTTGTTTACACCAATTCTTTTCTTCAAAACTATATCACTTTGGACTTATGGAATTTAGTAAATGATAAAATTCCAACCTCATCCACATTCAAATTTATAGTCTAAATACAAAGTTCTTGTTTAATAATAACAATTATTATTAACCGAAAAGCTCTGGTCAAAGACTTTGACTTTGAGTTTACTTGAGTTGAATGTGATACTAACCGCATATAAATGAAGAGACGAATCCCCTCTTGAGTAGTGCTTCACTTCTAATACTTCCCCTCGACCTAACTATAGTCACTCGGTGGACGACATGCCATGGTTTGGCTATAATCAAAGTGGAGCTTTCATATTGAAGATCCACGCTATTCTCAAGTCGAGAGAACTGTGTAAATCAGTCATACCGATATTTTCTATTTGACTTTAGTATATTAACCAACAGAAAACTATCGAGTGAGTCATTCTATAGTTACCCAACAACTATTAGTACGTAACTCCTAAATGCCCCCAACAGTCATGAGTAATACACTACCCAACATTGGGAGAGCATCATGTACTCCAGTCTCAACAGATACATCGATAACCAGTCTAGATGGATCTAGACTAGGAACATTTAAAACGGTTTATTTGTTTCGTTGTGATATATTACTCACAGTTACAACATTTTGTAACTACTATCACAAAATATACCATTTACGGGTTTTTCTATTAAAATACACTTTTAATTAAGTTAATTAACTAATATAATCACATTATATAAAGTATATAATAGGAATAAAATACTTTTTATTTCAAACAAGATTGGTCAACGAGTTAGATATATGTAACAAATTACACAATTGCCCCTATACCCCTAACTCTATCATTTGGAGTCATTAGATTTTTTTTTCCATATTCGAAGAGATAATGGTATTCCCGATAATACCATGGTTGATGAGAAGATATAGAGGTTCAGATTCTAGGTGGAGCTCAGTTGCAGAAAAGGCCTTTTGATTCAGTTGGCCTAATTTGTAAGCATGTTTGTAACGATGATTGTTCATCTTATACTTTGAATGTTTAGAGCTTGTTGGTGAGTTTGTTGGTGTTGATTTAGCAAAGTCTAGCGAAAGTTTTTATGGAGGAGATTGGAGTAGATAATGTTGAGCATGTCCTTACACAATTTGGAATGGAGAAGGTGAAGTGCGATGTTAAATCTCCATTGGTCTCTCGAAGTTTAGTATCTACATGTTCGTCTCCAACATTGAATTTGTTGAATAATTTTGGTATTTTCCCATATGCATTTTTTTTTGATATGCATATTATCTTTCTATGCTTGGGAAAGATTTTGAAGTTCTGTTTGGGCAACAATGCCCAAAACTTGTTTATCTTGAGTTCGACGCCATGTGGCGTAGATCCAACAATTTGTTAAGATGTAGTGATGAAAAGAGATTGTTATATTTGAATCAAGGTAGAGAGTTAAATTTAGGTGATTCAAATATTTACCAAAGACAAAAAGAATTTAGCTAATTGATCTTATCAATCAATTAGGTTGTAGATGGAAAGAAAAAAAAGAAAAAGTTATATGTGATTACTTTTGAAGAAAGAAAACTAATTAATTATCTAATTAATTAAGTAGAAATTAGAAAGGCATCCCTATCATACTTTCATATTGTAAAGCGGGTCCCTGTCAAAGTTCCATTATAAGAGTCCCTATTTTCTGAAAACGAAGAAAATCATTGCTGAAATATCAGCAACTTTTATAAATAAGTGTTGATATTTCAGCAACTTTCCCTATCAAAGTTTCATTGTAAATCGGGTCCCTATTTTTTGGAAATGAAGAAAATTATTGCTGAAATGTCAGCAACTTTTATAAATAAGTGCTGATATTTCAGCAACTTTCATAAACTGTGTTCACAGTGTACATAAATGTTGCTGAAATGTCAGCAACTTTTGTAAACAAGTGCTGATATTTCAGCAACTTTCATACACTATGTTCATAGTGTGCAGAAAAGTTGCGGAAATGTTAGCAAATTTTATGAAAAGTTGTATCATGCTCTGCAATAATCGTGAATAAAAAAACAAGGATCTAGTTTACATTGAAATTTAGTGAAGGACTTTTCGTGAATTTTGAAACTTAATAAGGACATGTGTCAAAAGTACCCATTAATTAATTAGTCAAAATATTTGTTATATGGAGAGAGAAAAGTTTACATATGGAGATTCAATCAATTGAGCTAAATTATAGAAATCAAGATCATTGTTACCCATTTATGTAGAAATTAGATCATGGATATTTGAAAAGGTTTCAAGACAATTGGAAAATTAATTTTCTTAATCTCAAAGTAATCCTTCATTCTCAAGCCTATTTAAATGAAGGAAGTTCATCTTCGTATGAGTGTGTGAGAGAGCATCCACCATTATTCTCTTCTTCAATAAACCATAATCTTATAGACAAATCAAATTAGGGGTTTTGAGCGCAAACAAGTCTTTAGAGAAACTGATTATTCAATTTGTAATTATAGGTTAATCTCTCCACTTTACTACCAATAATTTTGTAATCTCTGTCTTTTGTATTCTCTTTCTTCAGCAAAATAAAGAATAGTTGTACGTGGGCAATCTAGCCGAACCATGTTAAATCCTTATATTCTCCACTCTTCTGTTTTTTCTTTGTTTGGTGGTTATTTTTCATTGAATTGGTGGTTGATAATTAATCGACAAGCTGGATCTTTCTTTTATTTACTTCTACGCCTTAGGATTCTCCTGTAGTTTTGGAGTTTGTGCAAATTAGTTAAAATTTTGCACAGCAGCAAGTGCCACAAGATGCCTCAAACATCCATTCCCTCATGCAGCGTGGGCTTGGACATCGTTCAGCTTCGAGTATTTGAACAAGTGCAGACATGGGCATGGGGTGGTGCATTGCACGACTTGCTGTGGTGGCCATCTTGGTTCAAGCTTCACTTACTCATAGTAATTATTTTAGTCCCCAATCATAGTATATAAACTCCAACTTAGAAATTTATTCCAAGACATGGAACTATTCCCAAGATCATATAATACTCCATTAGCTAATTTCCTAACAATCCACCATATGAGTAAGCACATGCTTAATGTTCTTAATTCAACGAAGCATTATTACATCAGTTAAAGTAACACGAAGGCCTTGAAACTTTCCTTTGACTTACTGGTGAATCAAGCGACTTAGTTACCTTTGGATTATAAGATTTTTGCATAAGTCTGGTCAATAGATAGCATACAATAACATTTCTTATTTTCTTTGATTCTATGTTTGTGTTTTATTTTGCATTGAGCACCTGCTTGGTCTCATGAGTGCTTAGAGAGTTTGGCATTGCAATTCTCCTTGAAGTGGCACTTCACACTCACGTAGGCGATTCCATTAAAGAGCATCCCATAATACCCTACTTGGTTATCTTATTTACCAAGTATAGACATCATTAAAAGCTAGCTTATATTATTCTCCCATGGGTTGTGCATAGACGTATCATAGGAATGGTTTGAATGTTACCAAAGGTACTAAGTTTATCTTGAACTTACTTTTCCCTTTGAACATAAATATTGGAATCTCTAGTCAACTAGATTGAGTTTTCATTGAGTAAAACTTTTGATTATTCTATAGACCTTAAACCCATTCCCTTCGATAAGACTTTAATTTTCTCTCTAGGAAAGCCCTTTGTTAGTGGATCCGTAAAGTTATCTTTTGATCTTATATAGTCAATGATGATGACCCTATTAAAGGGAAGTTGTCTAATAGTTTTATAACAAATATATCTAGATTTTCTATTATAAAGTTTACCATTGGCTCTTTCAATAGATGATTGGTTGTCACAATGTATGCTTATTTGTGGAATAGGTTTATCCTAGCTTGGGATATCTTTTAAGGAACATCAAAGCCACTCTGCTTCTTCTACGACTTTCCCCATGGCAATGAACTTCAACTCCATCATAGATATTTCTATACAAGTCTGTTTAGAAGATTTCCAAGACATGGCCCTATTAGCTAGAATGAACACTTCCCTTATTCGCTTCAAGAGAAGGCATCATATCTTTTCTTTGACAAGCGAACCACCCAGACTTGACTTGTGAGTTGACTTATGAAACAGATGGGATATCCAAAACTAAGATATGCACTAGACTTGTTAACTTGACTTGTTTACTTGGTTTCCTATACCCTTATTATCAATATGCATGATCATCTTAGGAAAGCTAAGGTTTCGGATAGTTATGGGTGTATTAACCAATAGCTTCTTTCTGACTTCGATAAAGAAAGAGATGAAGAAACAAATTAAGGTCAACATAAGGGTATGAGGAGGTAGCTACACATTAATAGTGATTACATTAATACGATGCTGACTACATTTTGGCAATGTAAGGAAAGAATCTAATTCATCAAAAAATCTAAACTATGCTTCTCGTACTTTTGTTGTTAGCTGGCTCAATCAGTGACTTGAATTTAAGATATATGGGACATCCTTATCGATTAATGACCACTTCAAACCTGATGCATCAAAATAATCACTTACTGAGAATATGAGTGAAGAATCACTTATGAGTGCAGAAGTTGACTTATGAACATATGAGAACTGATCGTAATACATGACTTATAACTTGTTGTTGCATATAAAAGGATTAAAAAGGAGTTCCAGATGAGGGCACTAATACATAGTATAAGGTGCATAATCACTTGACATTGCATATGAAACTGAAGTTAGGGAGTTGACTTGTTGCATATGAATATGAGTGCAGAGATCCCATATAGATTAGTAGGATGATAGTAAAGGGTTTTTGTTTGGCTTCCGCTTATTGGTTTTCCTACATATGCCTCTGAATATCAATATGCATGAGATGCATAAATGTCAGATATGAGATGCGAAGAGATCATTTGCCTTGTTATCTCCTACCTATGAGAGAAGCAAGTAGAAAAGATTATAGAGCATTAGAGGCAAGAAAACTTATTGTGTCTACCTTCCCGTAAGAGGGATAAGGTTGGGAAACAGAAGAATCTAAGTTAATCATCCATTTCTGTTTTCCTTAGCTAGGATAGACCAAAATGAATATCGAAACCGTCCATCCCTTCCATGCAGCCTGCATGTAACTGAGTAGGGAAAAAGAAACTCTTTGAAGCACCTTTCCTTTGCTCTAGGTAGAACAAAACTTTCTATGTCTGTAGGTACCTTATTCAAGGTAGGATTTTTACGAAAGAGAAGTATCAATAGTTGAGTGAGAGCCAACTATCTTTCGTTTAAGAGCAGTCTACACAAAGGAATTCTTTCGAAACACTCTTTCTTCAATCTTTCCATCGTATAATAAATATAGAAGGTGGTGCCAATAACTAAGCCAAATAGAAACCTCGTTAATATAGGGATTGGACCGATCCACAATGGAGGAAAGGATGCAAGAGAAAAGCAACAAAACCGATCTTTGTGTAGTAGCCAGGAAACTTAGGAGCGATGAGACTTATTCGTATGAGTTAAGCCATTCATTTGATAAGTTATGTATTTTTCTCTAGTAAGAAGGCTAGATTGCACATGAGACTGGATTTACATTGGCTAGAAAGACAACGTTTACTCACTTGACAAAAAACTCAACAAACTCTATTCTGCTACCGCAGACCAATCAACATGATGATTATTGGATGCTATCAACTTATGGATTTTATGTCGGTCAAGCAAGTTAATTAATTTGCATCCAATACCCTTCTACTATAGATAGATACCTAGAAAAATGTAATCCATGATTCTGTGTATATTTTTGGTACCTTAGTACTCGAAATCTTTCTAGTTATTCTCCTGGGTTGCTCGTGAACATGCTAAGTTTACTTACAATATATGCTATATCAGGTCTAGTGTAGTTCATGACGTATATGGCACTGCCTAGTATACGATAGTACTCAAGCTTGTAAATACTATCACCGCTACTTTTTGTTCAATTTTGGTTTAAGTCTATAGATGATTTTGCAATTATTGTGTTATGTTATTTAATTTTTTAAGTAATTTTTTCAATATAATGCGATTCAAACAACACATATCATTAGGAGGTTTTATGTGCTTTTATTCCATTGCATCAAATAATCCCTTTTTTGCCAAATTTGGAGGAGAGCGTATTTTTGTTTTTCGTATCACTTTGCTGCTTCCGAGTATGAGTAGGTCATCTATATAAAGGCACACAATGACATACCCTAAGTTCATGCGTTTAGATTAAACATATTTTTCACATTCATTTATGCTAAACCCATTTGATATTGTTGTTTCATCAAAATTTTCATATCACTATTATGTTGCTTGTTTAAGTCCATAAATTGATTTGTCTCATACTTATGTTTTATGTTGTTCCATGTATAGTTCTTCTTCTAGTTTACCATTCATGAATGTCGTTTTTATATTCATTTGATATATTTATGAATCTAGCTTGGATGTGACTGCTATCATCATTCTAATGGATATCATTCCAGTTACAGGAGAGTGTGCGTCAAAAAAGTCCAAGTCTTCTTTTTGTCTATGACCTGGAACCACAAGTCGTGCTTTATACTTATCTTTTAAGCCATCAAGTTTTAGTTTCCTCAATCCACTTATACCCAATGCCTTGCATCCTTGAGATAGATTGACTAATTCCTATGTATGATTTTACATAATGGATTCGATCTCACTGTTAACGATCTCTTTCTAGTAAGGAGCATCGGGGGAGGACATTGCTTGTTTGTAAGTTAGAGGTTCATTTTCTGCCATAAAACCATAGAAGTCTAGTCCGTAGGTTTTAATTTTTTGACTTTAGTTTCTTTTAAGTTCCTTAAATTATCACCATCATTATCATGTTGAATATTATCAACAGTTTCATTACCCTCATGCAGATCAGATCTTTGCATTTCTCTTTGTCACTTTGAGTATTGAGCTCAAAAGATTTTTTAAATGGTATATATTTCTCGACTGCATGATGATAGTTTTGTGAATTTCATCAATTTCAGGCTTGTGCACTAGGAACCGCTAAGTAGCACTATTTTGCACATATCTTATAAATACACGTCAGCCGTTTTTGATCCACTTTTGACCTATCTTTGGTGTAGGGATCTCTGCTTTGGCAAGACCCTCCACATTTTTAAATACTTGTATGATGATGATCTATTCCTCCAAAGTACGTGTAGAGATTTAGATGTTTTCTTACGAGACATCTTATTCAAAATGTAATTGGCAGACATCATAGCTTTGCCCCTAAAGTTATATAATAGAGAAGAGCTAATTAGCAAGACGTTCATCATTTTCTTAAGAGTTTTTTTTTCGTTTAACGATATCGTCAGACTTAGATGAATATGGAGTCGTTGTTTTTTGTAGAATACTATATTAGGCAAGGAATTTCTTCAAATGAAATTTATATTTTCCTCCTCTATAACTCAAGGCTTTAATTTTATTATTTAATTAATTTTCAACTTCGACCTTACGAGTTTAAACATGTCAACTATCTTGTCGTTGGTTCTAAGGAGGTACATCTAATAGTACCTTGTATAATCGTCAATAAACGTGATGAAATATCTCTTTCCTCCTCTAGTTTGACACATTTTCTTTTTAATAATATGAATGATACTTTATTCAAGCAAAACACTCCTTTTTGATGTCTCAGGGGAATGAATCTATGACCTTTAGAACATCTGTTTAAAGCATCACACCATCAACCACTCAAGCTAGACAAGTCACATACATCTGTATTTGTTAAGTCCAAAGGTTTTGTGTCTCTTTCAACATGATGAAGAGTCTTATCAATTTTGCTTCAATACAAGTTTGATGTTTATAACCAGAAACTATTTTACTCGTTGGTATAAAATCTAAGTTGATCAATCTGCATAATGTATTAAAGTTTACATGCCCTAATCTAGCATGTAAAATAGTAGAAGTTTCAATAATATAAGCAGAAGATTCAAATTTATTTTCAATAGTTTTGTGTACAATGGTTGTTACATTTATATTAAACAAACCATCACTCATATAACCCTTTCCTACATATACTTCATTCTTTGACATGCAAATTTATATGACACAAAGATTAGTTTGAAGCCATGTTTGCTGAATAAAGATCCAGAAATATTTTTTTGCAAATATATGGAACATGGATAACATCACTTAAAGTGATTTCTTTTTTAGAAGTTATCTTTAGTACTATTTTTTTCTTTGCCTTCGACTTTTGATGTAGATGTGTTTCCAACAGACAAGTATTCTTCTTAAGTGGTAGGTTTGTAGTTTGAAAACATCTACTTATGGTGTATATGTATCGAGTGGCTCCTATGCCTACAAACCACTTTTTGGAGTTTCCAACCAGGTTACATTCACAAACCATTGCATGGAGACTCATTTCAAAAACATCGCCTGAGAGTTTATCAAATTCAGTCGTACTTTTTTTCTTAGGCCCATGGCACTCTGCCTCTTTGTGTCACTTCTTCCCACAATCATGGCATGTGCCTTTGAACTTATTTTGTTTCTTGGAGCCTACTCACATTTCCTTTTAGTGGATTTTTCCGCCTATGGCCTTGGCGATCATATTATTTGTAGTCTTATTCTCAAATTTTATATTATCTTCCTCGATACTTAAGCAAACCATCAATTCTTCCAAGGTCATCTTCTTACGTTCGTGTTTTAGATAACTTTTGAAACCTTCCATGATGGAATAAATTTCTCAATTGCAGAGGCTATCTGAAAGGATTCAATTGGAGTCATCCTTCATCATACATATCATGTATGATTACGTGCAGTTCTTGAATCTGACTGATCATGGTCTTCGAGTCAACCATTTTGAAGTCGAAGAATTTTCCGACAATGAACTTTTTCATATCTGCATCTTCAGTTTTGTATTTTTTTGTCCATTGACAATCAAAGTTTTTTAGAGGTCTTCACGGTACAATATATATTGTACAAGTTATTGTCGAGTCCATTGAGAACGTAACTCTTGCATATAAAATCAAAGTTTTTCTATCAATCCTTTATTTCTACAGTAGGAACATCTTCCGTTAATGACGCATCGGATTAACAGAAATCGATATAACGATGAAAATGTAGCAATCGGTGGATTGAGAAATACTGAAATGCCCAAATTCGTTGATCCGAAGATACCGAATTCTAGCTATCTCTGACTCGTTGATCCGAAGATACCGGGAAAGAGATCTACGATTCTTCAACGTTGATCTTGCGCACAAGATTCCGTGAATCGGCTTCACAAACGAAGATTCGAGCGCACTCGAATGACGTAGGTGGAGATAGGAGATTTCACTCGACTACCAATTTGTATGAAAGCACAAAGCTAACAAAGAAGAATTTTATTCCAATGTCAACCACCCATTACAATGACATTACAACCCTATTTATAGGGTTTATGACTCAACACAAAAGACTTAAGAAAATTACAATACAAACAGTACACGACTTAACAAAATGTAGCGACTTAAACAATACGAGCCACGACTTAAAGAAAATGTGGTGACTTCTTGTTATTTCGGCTACGTCTCAAGGGATAACTCGGTAACGACTTAACAAAGACTCGCGACTTAGCAGAAGCTTCATGTGTAGTTCGCGACTCAAAAATGGATCGGCCGCGACTTATTGATTATCAGCGACTCAATACCTATGTCGTTCGCGACTTAAAATAATCATCAGCGACTCAGTGTATCATTCGAACTCTTCGTATGGGTTAAGGGAAGGCGGCAAGGAACTTCGCGACTTACTGAGAATGTCCATAGCTCGTTCGCGACTCCGCATAATCTCGCGTGCGCATATGGATGAGGCGGGGAAGGGTAAGTCATTCGCGACTTAGGGTTTTGGCAATTGGGGATTGGGATGTGTCGTAGGTAATGAAGCCGTGGGATGTGTCGCGGGATATGTCATAGGGATATGATGTAGGTCGCGGGTTGGGAAGTGGGAATAGGTCGTGGTTTGTGAATGAGTCGTGGGTAGTAGCGATGTGTCGTGGAGAAGTGGCGATGGGTTTTGAGTGGTGAGTCGCGGCTGATGCTTCGAACGAGGTAATGACTCCATCATCCTCCCCTTGTTGGAAAGAATTCGTCCTCGAATTCACGCTCTCGTCAACTTCATCAAGTTCCTCTCCATAATACGGAACTAAGTGTTTGATATTGAAAACATCAGAAGTATGAATATTTTCCGGCAACTTTAACCGATATGCATTATCATTGATCTTCTTCAGGATTTCTAATGGACCAATCTTTCGTGCTTTCAACTTATTGTAAGCTCCAACTGGAAAACGATCTTTCGTTAATACCGCGTAAACAAAATCACCCTCCTTGAAGACAACACTTCTTCGTTTCTTATCCGCCATTTTTTTATACTTCTCATTTGTCTTTTCCAATTGTTCCTGAATGATTCTATGGCATTCCGTCAACCCATCAACAAAATCAGTAGCTCGTTTAACTGTCCTCTTCGGTTGTGGTACTACTGCCAAATCCAACGGTCCCCTGGGTAAATTTGAATATACAATCTGAAATGGACTGAATCCCGTACTACGATTCACCGCATGATTATGAGCAAACTCTGCTTGGCATAACTTCATGTCCCAACTCTTCAGATTGTCCTTTACAAGACATCGCAACAGATTTCCCAACGATCTGTTAACAACTTCGGTCTGTCCGTCCGTCTACGGATGTACGCACTACTGAAATTCAGCTTTGTTCCGACCATCTTCCACAAACTTAGCCAAAAGTGACTCAGAAAAAGAGTATCTCTATCCGACACAATACATTCTGCTAACCGATGTAAACGATAAATTTCTTTAAAGAACAACTGAGCAACACGAACAGCATCTGCCGTCTTCTTACAAGCAATAAAATATGCCATTTTTGAAAATCGATCAACCACCACATAAATGGAATCGTTTCCCCTTTGAGTTCTAGGCAACCCCAAAACAAAATCCGTACTCAAATCAACCCAAGGCCTAGTCGGTATAGGTAACGGCATATATAACCCCGCATTCGTAGCCGTTCCCATCGAAACCTGGCAAATATGACATCGTTCCACAAATCTCTCTACCTCTTTTCTCATTGACGGCCAAAAATAAGATTGAGAAATTAATTGCAACGTACGATCTCTGCCTACATGGCCTTCTTCATGTAACTCTTTGATGGTCTTCATTCTTAAGCTACAATCTGGAATGTATAATCGATTCCCCTTGAATAAAAATCCATCAACCAATACAAATTCATCGGTATTCCCATCCTTAACTTTCTCAACAAACTTTGCAAAGTAAGGATCTTCTTCAATCAGTTCTGGCAATAATTCAAACCTAGTTACTTCAACTTTCATTGTTGTTAATAAATGACTCCTCCTACTCAAAGCATCAGCTACACGGTTCGTCACCCCTGATTTGTGTTTAACGACAAAAGTAAACTGCTGCAAATAAGCAATCCATGATGCATGTCTCGCCGAAATCTTGTCCTGTCCTTGCATATGCTTCAACGCCTCGTGATCAGTGAATAAAACAAATTCTTTCTGAAATAGATAATGTCTCCAGTGTTTAACAGCTTGCACGACAGCATAAAATTCAACATCATAGGTACTATATCTCATCTTTGCTCCTGACAACTTCTCACTGAAATAGGCAACGGATTTCCCACTCCGAATCAAGACTCCACCAATTCCCACCTTCGACGCATCAGTATGCAATTCAAACAACAACTGAAAATCTGGTAAAACAAGAATCGGTGCTATCGTCAATAGTTCCTTGATCTTCTCAAAAGCAACCCCGGCTTCCTCTGACCACGAAAACTGTTTACCCTTCATGCAATCAGTAACTGGAGCCATCACGCTACTGAAGTGTGGAATGAATCTTCGGTAGAATGACGCCAATCCATGAAAACTTCTCACTTCCGTTATTGTTCTCGGCTGTGGCCAATTCCTGACTGCTTCAACTTTATTCTGGTCCACCTGTATACCTTCTCCTGACACAACATATCCCAGAAATAAAACACTATGCGTCATGAACACGCATTTCTTCGTAGCAGAATAAAATTGTTCCTCACGAAGAATAATCAGCACTTCCCTCAAGTGTTGAACATGCTCCTCCATACTCCTGCTATATATCAGAATATCATCGAAATAAACCACCACGAACTTCCCAATGAATGGTCTAAAGATTTGATTCATCACCCGCATGAATGTACTAGGTGCATTTGATAAACCAAATGGCATAACCAACCATTCGTATAATCCCTCTCTCGTCTTGAAGGCTGTCTTCCATTCGTCTCCAGGTCTAATCCGAATTTGATGATATCCGCTTTTCAAATCAATCTTTGAAAAGATAGTAGCCCCACTTAACTGATCTAGCAAGTCATCCAACCTCGGCATTGGAAATCTATATCTCACAGTAATCTTATTCAATGCTCTACTATCAGTGCACATTCTCCATGTTCCATCCTTCTTCGGCACCAACAAAGCTGGTACTGCACAAGGACTCAAGCTTTCCTGAACACGTCCCTGCTCTAACAACTCTTCCACCTGCCTTCGTAACTCTTCATGTTCCTTCGGACTCATTCGATAATGTGGTCTATGCGGTAATACTGCTCCCGGAACAAGATCGATTTGATGTTAAATGTCTCTCAGTGGCGGTAACTCCTTAGGCAACTCTTCTGGAAATACGTCTTCAAATTCTTTCAAAACTGGCTTTACTTCATCAGGAATTTCAACTTCTTCATGACTCTCTCGTCCAATCAACAAATAGACTTCAGGCTCCTCTTCAACTTCTTTAACAAACTCCTTCAAAGATAGCAAAGTTTTCAGCTCTTCAATCTCCTCAGATTTTCTCTCTCCCTGTTGTCTCTTCTTTGGAACTAAAATAATCTTAACGCCTTCAAACATAAAACTGTAACTATTGGTTCGACCGTCATGCTGCACCGCTCGATCATACTGCCACGGTCTACCCAAAAGCAAATGACAAACATCCATCTCAACTACATCACACCAGATTTCATCTTTATATTTCTTCCCAATAGAAAATGGAACTCGAACTCGCTTATCCACCTTCACCTCTCCTCCTTTTCTCAGCCACGCTAACTTATAAGGATTTGGATGTTTTCCCGTTTTCAATTTCAATTTTCTCACTGCTTCTGTAGAAATAATATTGTCACAACTTCCTGCATCAATCACAGATTTACAAACTTTTCCCAATATAGTGCATGTCGACTGAAAGATGTTACTCCTCAACCAACTAGCTTCATCTTCTTGCTTTGGTGTTAAACAAGACCTCCTCATCATTAGATTACACCCTTCGTCTCCCGATGCGATATCCTGTTCATTCTCCTCAACTGGACTATCTTCACTTTCAACTTCAGCTATCATATCTCGTTTCTTTGGTTTTGGACACTCATTGCTTTTATGACCCATCTCATGGCAATTGTAGCATTTGAAGCCATTGTTAACCTTCGCCTTCTCACTCTCCTTTACTACGGGTTTACTGACAGGTTTAGAAACATTAGAACTTCCGCTAACACCCTTCACTTGATTATAAGAATTAGTAAACACACCACCTCCACGCCTTCCTTGCTTTTCCCAAGCCAACGCTTTTTGATGTGTGTAACGTCCCGCCTTTTCGCACGCTTCAAATCGACACACATGCCGATTCAAACCATACGGAAGGGCGGATTGTTATGGGGTAAATAAAAAAATAGAGAAGAAATAAAACAAAATAGAATCTCACAGCGGAAGGATAAAATATAATAATAAAATATACAGTTTATAAAACTGTTTACAAAACATTCGATTCTTCTTTATACATTTAAAAATCAGAGTTTACATACCAATAATATCAATGCAGCGGAATACGGTGTAGTGGAAAATAAAATGGTAGATAATAATACTAAAATCTTCGTCTTCGTCCTCCAGAGCTAAAACTTCAAATCCTGAAACGCTCGGACCGACAAGAGCGAATTTGAAAAGACAAAAACACTCGAGTCAGAACTAAAAGATCTTATGTAAGTTAAATCAACAGGAGTAAATATGAGTGCAGTAACTCAAGAGATGATCGGGATTTACATCTCCTAAGGATCCGTTAAACTATTTACTATGTAGTATATTGCGCTATTATAATAGTGTCTAATTGTAAAATAAACTTACTTTTTAATAGCGTTAAGGAGTTACCCATATAGCCCTTAACACAGAATATATTCCCATAGTCTATACAGTACCGTAATCTCCCCCGTACTGGGCGTCGTCAGAGGGCACTCCATAGGTATGGTACGAAACAAAACTCGTAGTAAAGGCTCGGTATGGTAGGTGACACGGCACAACTAGGCAATGCCAGGGTAGATATACCAATTGCTATCCGGGCTGGTGGAAACGCGTAGCCGCAGTTACCGCCCACCTCGAACAAACTCCCCCAAAATCAAAAATAGAAGTGGCCACTGAATCAATCCAAAGTCAAAGTATAATATCGAAGAGGAGCGTCCGATCAGAGGTATGACCTCATTGGCCCGAGAATCACTCCTGTTTTAGCCACCTTATGCCAACTCACGGGAGTCGGGTCCACGTATTTACCTTACAGGAAAGGTCGCCACCACCTACTTCATTCTGGAATCTCCACCGCGTACACGGTAAGTCAAAGTGGTTTTCGGTATTGACAGAGAGTATGTCCATATCCGATCCCGGTCTCTTTGTGTAACGAACCACTTTTCCATACCCTTTGAATCGACAATAAACCACACATGTCAAACTCAAATTGCACGAATAAGCGGATCATTAAGGGTAGAAAGAAAATAAAGACAGAACAGAATCTCACACGAATGGAATAACATATATTATTTCAATAATAATCTTTACAGCGGAAAATTTTAAATACAATATCAGAGTCTAACCTAAATTCAGCTTGGACAGTTATAAACATCTGTCCTTACAATTGCTGACAAACATTAAACAAAATACACTAAGCAAAGCGGATAAAGATAGAATACGTCCATACGATGATGAAGATCTCCAGTTCTCCTCTGGAAACTCCAACCGTCTTCAACTAAACCTGAAACTACTCGGATCTGACCCGAGTATTAAAAATACCCGGATCAGGCTTGATAAAACAGCGTGAGATACTCGAAGTTTAAATGACTATATTATCAAAACCTTTGAAAAGAATGGTATCTCATAAGACCACGACCATACATAAACACGGACGGGTTTTTACCTTATGATAACCAAAACGCTTCATACCAAAAATCACTTGATATTATTTTTAATGACATTCTTTTGAAAACACTTTTCAAATAAACTTATTCAAATAAGGTACCAATATCTGGACTAAGTCTAACAGAATATATCCGGACTGGGTCAACGGAATATACCGAACGGAATATATGATACCAGAAGGGGGTAGCTGAAATGTTTGCAAGTCATTACAGCTATTTTGGGAATACAATCAAAACCGTATGTACCGTATTGGGTTTGGATTTCCAACATAATAGGAAACTAGTGGAAAGATCAATCTGTATCCACGGCTTACGTCCATGACTCAGACGCCGTTATACAACAACATAAATGGCTAAAAGTGGATGCAATCTGCGAATAACATCCAATGACTCAGACTTCGCACATCCCTGCCATGAGGCCCAGATGCATCTGGTACCTAGGGCTCAGAACATCTGATAACCCAAATCACTACTACCTGAAATGCGAGCATACATCTGACCACATAGAATCCCATCATAACCGGGGTGTGAGGCTCGCGAGGCTACGCTCAATTCAAACAAAGCCACGCTTTTTTTTCATACAAAGCCACGCTTTTTCATAACAAGTTCCACTTTGAATGCCACATTGTCATTCCACGTCACACGACTGATTTCTAGAAAAGTATAACTTCCTGAGCACGTATGTCTCGGGAAAGGGTGTTAAGCTAAAAGAAGTTGCCTTCTCCGCCACCAACTGATATACATTTATAGAAACCACTCAAATGTGATTTAGAATACAATGTCAGACAAACATCTATACAAGTTCGTTCTAGGACTGAACGAAACCGAAGGCACTTTCCTCGGCCATTACTAGGCGAGAAGCCCTTGCAATCCGAAAAAATCTCCATCACGAGGAGACCACTGCTATAAATAACTCTATAATGGTGGCCAACCAGAGCATGTTCAACAAGCAGTCTTCACGCTATAAAGATCCACGGTCTTCAATAATCATCATCTTCAACATGTCTTCACTTTCGAACGTATACATTGGTTCGAAGTGGTTTTCGGATAGGAATTAATCAAATCCGACTCCGGTTCCTTCGAAACCAATCATCGCTTTAAAAGATGTTAAGTTCATAAGTGGATATCAATCATCAATCAATTACTTCATCTTTTATCAAATCAAATATCTATCTCAGATATAATCTTTTCAATTTATTCCATTTTCATTTCAAATGTATATGGAATCATTAAGCCTCATTTATCAATCATTTGATTTATTTAAACCTTTCTTAAATCTTGGAATAATTCTAAATCATTTTCTTCTTTACTTAGGAAAATCTTTCCAAATCATTCGTTTAATCTCAATCAAAGATTTCTTACACTTAAGTTATAACTTTTAACTTAGGGAAAATATTCCCAAATCATTCATTAAATCTAAATCAAAGATTTCTTTCTTAACTTCAAATCATATTCTTGCTAATCAAAGATTTTCATAATAGAGCACTATTGCCATCATAAATATGGTAAATTTCACCTCCAGGGACTAATGGAAAGTTTCACCTCTAGGGACTAATGGCAAGTTTCACCTCTAGGGACTAGTGGCAAGTTTCACCTCTAGGGACTAGTGGCAAGTAATCCTACATTTTGAATATCTTTGTCTTTAACTATTTTTATCTTCGATATATTTTATCTCGAAAATTATTTTGAAGGGGTTTTCTTTTCTTTTATCTTAGAAAAATTTAAATATGATCTTTTTAGAGCATCCGGGCTTTCCTTTCGATCTATTCCACCCCTCGCCTAAGAAGAGAAAACATAGGCCAGGTAAGTTCAGGGCACTGGTTGCTCCATCCCTAACCTTAGTTAAACACCTTGTTTACCTTCCCAGATCTCACAGGTGGGACAAATGTACTAGTCGTTTCCGCATACTCAGATTTTCAGCTTTATTTTAGAATTGCTTATAAATATTCCAAATTATCTTTTCAAAATTCTTAATTATCCTTTCCAAAACATTCACAATTGATTCTGGGAAACGTCGTTACATTTAAACTCATATTCCAAAAGTTATAGAATTCACAGCATAAAAGTGCTGCGGAAAGTGCTATATAAGCTTATTTGATTTAAACAACTTTTAAAACATTCGATAATTCATATTTTCCAATCCAAATCTCTTTTAAATCATTTAAATAGATTTATCAAATTTATTTCATATTTTTAATACTTTAAAAATATCATTTATAAAGAAATCCCGTTTTGGATTCCGAACTGCAAAACCGCGATGTTTTTAGAAAATTGTTTTGGACATATTTTAAAATCTACTTGACGAAATCTTGATTTTCTTTCTTCGTTGGAAAACTATTATCATTGTAAACCAAATAATTTTTATTTCGAAGAAATCCGAGTTATAAATCATTCTCTACATCAATTTGAAGTTACGGGTCGAAATTTACGAACCGCCACTACGCGACAAGCTCGGTTTTGACCAATTTTGAGAATTGCTTCGGAACTTGTCCGAAGCACTTCGAATTCTTTTTAAACCATATTTAAACTCTTTTAACTTATTTAAAATCATTAAGAGGCTAAATATTTCCACACACATTTGTATGGATTTTAATTCTCATGTAATTAACTTTGCTTACTAACCATTTCTCTTATCATTTATCAAACCAAGTTATCAATCACATAAACAATCATATAATCAACCAATTTTGCAACCAAGTTATCAAACATTCAAACATTCAACATGTTTATACTTTCAAATCATTATACTTGAAATAACTTATGGATTAATTAGTAAATAAGAGTACTCACCTTTTGACCAAAAGATTAACTTCCTACCAACATTCATTTACAAACAACACTTCACTTAAACTCTCTTATCTTCACCAAATCTTTTCCGTAGACTTTCCTTTTGATTCCGACAACACTTCCTTCCCTTTTTCTCGCTTCGAAGCTTCACAACTTGCTCCTCCTCCACTATAGGTTCGGCCACACCTTCCTCCTCCTCTTCCTCTTTGTTTCTTCACTTTTTAGATGCTAAACCATGTTCTAATGGTATTCTAAGGTCTTTGGCAAGGTTTGGTGGTATTTGGAGTTGATTTGATATGGTTTTGAAAAAGTTAGTAAGGATTTGGAAGAGAAGAAGAAGCCATTAAAGAGAGCTTCAAGAAAGAAGAAGAAGATAGAAAATGGTGTAAAATAAAGTGGAAGAATGGTGGTCTTATTTATAGAAAAAGTTTTGGATTAAAATAATATTTTGTAAAAAGACCAAAATACCCTTACTTACTTCTTAAGCATTCTTATTTTTTTTCAACACTTAACATCACATTTCAAATCATTACTTTATGTCATTTTCACTTAGATATTAAGTAAAGAATATCATAATTATGTTGGCTTTGATTTGATATTGATTTGATGTTTACTTTTGACTTTTCTTACTTACTTTTCTTAATTCTTACTTACTTTTCTTAATTGCTTCTAGAAGTTTCTAACCTTATTTAGTAAAAGTAAACTTGATTAGTAAATTAATTAATACTTATACTATTTGAATATATGTTCCTATATAAGAAAATAAAGATGCGGCGACGTTGCGACAACTTTTAATCGACAAAACGTCGTTTTCCGACAAAATATTTTACGGTCATATTTTGACGTTTTAGTTAAACTATTTATTTATGTAAACCAAATTTAAAAATGAACTTTTTACTTCTTTAAATAAATTAAAACAAGTCTCTTTATATTTTAAAATCATATTTAAATAATACCAAAATCTCTAATTTTACGGTGTATGTAAAACTGACAAAATGCGACAAAATTTGGTTATTTTTGTAAAACAATTATTAACATACTTATAAGTATTTTAATATACTTTTATTATCTTTATTAGATGTTTTCAATAAGATTTATATTTTTAAATAAACATTTAGACCTATTTATTTAAGCATTTATTTATACTTAGCAAAACTTAACTTTTGTTGATTTGTTCTAAAATCCAAATTTATACTTTTTAATTTATTATCTATAAGAATAAATAACTTCTCTATCATTGTCTATATATAACTTGTTTATTTAGGTTTTAAACCTTTTTTAACTTTAAAACAAACGAAATCTCTCATTTTCGAAGTAGCGAAATTACGGGTCGTTACATTCTCCCCTACTTAAAAGAATTTCGTCCTCGAAATTGCCCAAACAACAGTTTGCCTAAAACATTTATTTTTAAACTTAATTCCATATAATATACACAGATCATCCGTATAAAAATATCTTATTCGATCTCCTATTCGAATACACAACTTTATTTCCGAACTAGTATCGATCCCCCGATCCTCTAGTGCGGACTTTAATCAGGCTCTTTGCTCAAAAACCTTTGCTTTCCTTGCATAGTGCTAAACTATGATAGAAAACTCAAGTACCCAACCATAAACCCTAATCAATGTTCGTCGTCAAGAATCGAGTGATAAATCCTTTTTCGGATCGGTGTAAACACCTCAAAGTTCCGAACTCGGATATTAGATCAACATTTGTGTGACGAAATGATCTACATATAACATATGTATTAATTAACTCTCAAAAAAACTTTCTAAACTTTTATCTTAAGCTCAAACACTTTATAAAGGTGCTTCTTTATATAATCCCTTTAATTATTTATTTCCAAATATTTTTATTAAAGGAAAATATTCCAAAGAAACCATTTTTCACCCAAAAGATGATTTTTCTCTATTATAATTTTTCTTCCCACGATTCTTCAACTTAGTATATTTCTTTTAACACTAATATTATTTATGAATCATTTCATAAAACTATCGCTTAAGTTGATTACATCTTATAACTTATGCAAATCAATCACTTTTAAAGACTTAAGTCCAAATTCTTAATTAATGTTGGACTTTATTAATAAAACATTTTCTAGGTTATAACTTCCCCTTTTTTATTTATAATCACATTTATACTTATCCAATTTCATTTACTCAGAATATTTCACAACCTTTTTACAAAAGTTTTCACAAATTCTTAGATTTGAGTTTGGTGTGTTTCGGAAATTTTCGACTGTCCAAAATCGTCGAGAATCCCGCTTTTATCTTATCAATTAGCGATTCCAATTTATCTTTAGTTTAAACACTTTTATAAAGATTACTAATTAATGATTCACATTATTTTAACTTAAGAAAATTATATAGATTGAGTAACTCCAAAACAATCCAAGGAACTGGGTACTACCAATAATATCATATATCCTCTTCACAAGAAGAGTAATACTTAAGAGAAGTGCTTACCATCCGAACACATCACTTGCCCATTTTTAGTTTATTTTCGAGTCAATCGAATTAGTTATCATAAAACACCTCTTTTTATATTTGAAATAATACCATTTTCAAAATCCTTTAGAGATTACTTTGTAAAACCTATCTTATAAATTCATTTTATCTTATATTAATTAATCTTCATTTAAATTACCACAATTGTTTTACTCGAACTTAAATTCTCATTCCTTAAACAAATCTTACTATCAAACACCCTATAGTCAAATCGTGAAACTTAATTCACAAGGTATTTGTACTTAAACCTTTAAATCAAACAATTGATCAATTTATGATAGTAACTTAACATTATCATTTCTTAATTTGTTATTTTAGAATAAGTATTAAAGATCTTAATTACCTTATCAGATTTCTTGCTTATCGATTATCTTTATGAAACATCTTATAGTCAAACTGTGAAATTCTAATCACAAGACGTTCATATTTAAATTTCACTAATCCTGATTTCTAACTATACAGCTTTTCAAAAAAATGTACTTTATATTCAAAATATAATCCTAGGTAAAATTATTTCATTTACCATTTTCTTCAAAATTAGTGTGTCGGTTCGCCTTGTTTAAGTGTTTAGGAACCCTCATCGATAACGGTGATCAAGCGCATCGATCAGAATCTATAAATCACTCAATAGATAAATCAACACAAAACATTTTATTAGTTACTAACAAATACGCGCTCATATATAATACACTCAAACTCATTCTAGGGTGTTACTAACCCTATCCCTAATGAGTTACTCATCCTAGGGTATTACTAACCCTATCTCTGATGAGTCTTTACCCAACCAAAGCCAAGGTTCTCGCTTAACCTTCAGCTCTGATACCAAATGTAACGAACCACTTTTCCATACCCTTTGAATCGACAATAAACCACACATGTCAAACTCAAATTGCACGAATAAGCGGATCATTAAGGGTAGAAAGAAAATAAAGACAGAACAGAATCTCACACGAATGGAATAACATATATTATTTCAATAATAATCTTTACAGCGGAAAATTTTAAATACAATATCAGAGTCTAACCTAAATTCAGCTTGGACAGTTATAAACATCTGTCCTTACAATTGCTGACAAACATTAAACAAAATACACTAAGCAAAGCGGATAAAGATAGAATACGTCCATACGATGATGAAGATCTCCAGTTCTCCTCTGGAAACTCCAACCGTCTTCAACTAAACCTGAAACTACTCGGATCTGACCCGAGTATTAAAAATACCCGGATCAGGCTTGATAAAACAGCGTGAGATACTCGAAGTTTAAATGACTATATTATCAAAACCTTTGAAAAGAATGGTATCTCATAAGACCACGACCATACATAAACACGGACGGGTTTTTACCTTATGATAACCAAAACGCTTCATACCAAAAATCACTTGATATTATTTTTAATGACATTCTTTTGAAAACACTTTTCAAATAAACTTATTCAAATAAGGTACCAATATCTGGACTAAGTCTAACAGAATATATCCGGACTGGGTCAACGGAATATACCGAACGGAATATATGATACCAGAAGGGGGTAGCTGAAATGTTTGCAAGTCATTACAGCTATTTTGGGAATACAATCAAAACCGTATGTACCGTATTGGGTTTGGATTTCCAACATAATAGGAAACTAGTGGAAAGATCAATCTGTATCCACGGCTTACGTCCATGACTCAGACGCCGTTATACAACAACATAAATGGCTAAAAGTGGATGCAATCTGCGAATAACATCCAATGACTCAGACTTCGCACATCCCTGCCATGAGGCCCAGATGCATCTGGTACCTAGGGCTCAGAACATCTGATAACCCAAATCACTACTACCTGAAATGCGAGCATACATCTGACCACATAGAATCCCATCATAACCGGGGTGTGAGGCTCGCGAGGCTACGCTCAATTCAAACAAAGCCACGCTTTTTTTTCATACAAAGCCACGCTTTTTCATAACAAGTTCCACTTTGAATGCCACATTGTCATTCCACGTCACACGACTGATTTCTAGAAAAGTATAACTTCCTGAGCACGTATGTCTCGGGAAAGGGTGTTAAGCTAAAAGAAGTTGCCTTCTCCGCCACCAACTGATATACATTTATAGAAACCACTCAAATGTGATTTAGAATACAATGTCAGACAAACATCTATACAAGTTCGTTCTAGGACTGAACGAAACCGAAGGCACTTTCCTCGGCCATTACTAGGCGAGAAGCCCTTGCAATCCGAAAAAATCTCCATCACGAGGAGACCACTGCTATAAATAACTCTATAATGGTGGCCAACCAGAGCATGTTCAACAAGCAGTCTTCACGCTATAAAGATCCACGGTCTTCAATAATCATCATCTTCAACATGTCTTCACTTTCGAACGTATACATTGGTTCGAAGTGGTTTTCGGATAGGAATTAATCAAATCCGACTCCGGTTCCTTCGAAACCAATCATCGCTTTAAAAGATGTTAAGTTCATAAGTGGATATCAATCATCAATCAATTACTTCATCTTTTATCAAATCAAATATCTATCTCAGATATAATCTTTTCAATTTATTCCATTTTCATTTCAAATGTATATGGAATCATTAAGCCTCATTTATCAATCATTTGATTTATTTAAACCTTTCTTAAATCTTGGAATAATTCTAAATCATTTTCTTCTTTACTTAGGAAAATCTTTCCAAATCATTCGTTTAATCTCAATCAAAGATTTCTTACACTTAAGTTATAACTTTTAACTTAGGGAAAATATTCCCAAATCATTCATTAAATCTAAATCAAAGATTTCTTTCTTAACTTCAAATCATATTCTTGCTAATCAAAGATTTTCATAATAGAGCACTATTGCCATCATAAATATGGTAAATTTCACCTCCAGGGACTAATGGAAAGTTTCACCTCTAGGGACTAATGGCAAGTTTCACCTCTAGGGACTAGTGGCAAGTTTCACCTCTAGGGACTAGTGGCAAGTAATCCTACATTTTGAATATCTTTGTCTTTAACTATTTTTATCTTCGATATATTTTATCTCGAAAATTATTTTGAAGGGGTTTTCTTTTCTTTTATCTTAGAAAAATTTAAATATGA
Source organism: Allium cepa (assembly GCA_030765085.1). Classification (NCBI taxonomy): domain Eukaryota; kingdom Viridiplantae; phylum Streptophyta; class Magnoliopsida; order Asparagales; family Amaryllidaceae; genus Allium; species Allium cepa. Next base: position 881,572,784 of record CM060929.1, read on the forward strand.
TCTTTTTAGAGCATCCGGGCTTTCCTTTCGATCTATTCCACCCCTCGCCTAAGAAGAGAAAACATAGGCCAGGTAAGTTCAGGGCACTGGTTGCTCCATCCCTAACCTTAGTTAAACACCTTGTTTACCTTCCCAGATCTCACAGGTGGGACAAATGTACTAGTCGTTTCCGCATACTCAGATTTTCAGCTTTATTTTAGAATTGCTTATAAATATTCCAAATTATCTTTTCAAAATTCTTAATTATCCTTTCCAAAACATTCACAATTGATTCTGGGAAACGTCGTTACATTTAAACTCATATTCCAAAAGTTATAGAATTCACAGCATAAAAGTGCTGCGGAAAGTGCTATATAAGCTTATTTGATTTAAACAACTTTTAAAACATTCGATAATTCATATTTTCCAATCCAAATCTCTTTTAAATCATTTAAATAGATTTATCAAATTTATTTCATATTTTTAATACTTTAAAAATATCATTTATAAAGAAATCCCGTTTTGGATTCCGAACTGCAAAACCGCGATGTTTTTAGAAAATTGTTTTGGACATATTTTAAAATCTACTTGACGAAATCTTGATTTTCTTTCTTCGTTGGAAAACTATTATCATTGTAAACCAAATAATTTTTATTTCGAAGAAATCCGAGTTATAAATCATTCTCTACATCAATTTGAAGTTACGGGTCGAAATTTACGAACCGCCACTACGCGACAAGCTCGGTTTTGACCAATTTTGAGAATTGCTTCGGAACTTGTCCGAAGCACTTCGAATTCTTTTTAAACCATATTTAAACTCTTTTAACTTATTTAAAATCATTAAGAGGCTAAATATTTCCACACACATTTGTATGGATTTTAATTCTCATGTAATTAACTTTGCTTACTAACCATTTCTCTTATCATTTATCAAACCAAGTTATCAATCACATAAACAATCATATAATCAACCAATTTTGCAACCAAGTTATCAAACATTCAAACATTCAACATGTTTATACTTTCAAATCATTATACTTGAAATAACTTATGGATTAATTAGTAAATAAGAGTACTCACCTTTTGACCAAAAGATTAACTTCCTACCAACATTCATTTACAAACAACACTTCACTTAAACTCTCTTATCTTCACCAAATCTTTTCCGTAGACTTTCCTTTTGATTCCGACAACACTTCCTTCCCTTTTTCTCGCTTCGAAGCTTCACAACTTGCTCCTCCTCCACTATAGGTTCGGCCACACCTTCCTCCTCCTCTTCCTCTTTGTTTCTTCACTTTTTAGATGCTAAACCATGTTCTAATGGTATTCTAAGGTCTTTGGCAAGGTTTGGTGGTGTTTGGAGTTGATTTGATATGGTTTTGAAAAAGTTAGTAAGGATTTGGAAGAGAAGAAGAAGCCATTAAAGAGAGCTTCAAGAAAGAAGAAGAAGATAGAAAATGGTGTAAAATAAAGTGGAAGAATGGTGGTCTTATTTATAGAAAAAGTTTTGGATTAAAATAATATTTTGTAAAAAGACCAAAATACCCTTACTTACTTCTTAAGCATTCTTATTTTTTTTCAACACTTAACATCACATTTCAAATCATTACTTTATGTCATTTTCACTTAGATATTAAGTAAAGAATATCATAATTATGTTGGCTTTGATTTGATATTGATTTGATGTTTACTTTTGACTTTTCTTACTTACTTTTCTTAATTCTTACTTACTTTTCTTAATTGCTTCTAGAAGTTTCTAACCTTATTTAGTAAAAGTAAACTTGATTAGTAAATTAATTAATACTTATACTATTTGAATATATGTTCCTATATAAGAAAATAAAGATGCGGCGACGTTGCGACAACTTTTAATCGACAAAACGTCGTTTTCCGACAAAATATTTTACGGTCATATTTTGACGTTTTAGTTAAACTATTTATTTATGTAAACCAAATTTAAAAATGAACTTTTTACTTCTTTAAATAAATTAAAACAAGTCTCTTTATATTTTAAAATCATATTTAAATAATACCAAAATCTCTAATTTTACGGTGTATGTAAAACTGACAAAATGCGACAAAATTTGGTTATTTTTGTAAAACAATTATTAACATACTTATAAGTATTTTAATATACTTTTATTATCTTTATTAGATGTTTTCAATAAGATTTATATTTTTAAATAAACATTTAGACCTATTTATTTAAGCATTTATTTATACTTAGCAAAACTTAACTTTTGTTGATTTGTTCTAAAATCCAAATTTATACTTTTTAATTTATTATCTATAAGAATAAATAACTTCTCTATCATTGTCTATATATAACTTGTTTATTTAGGTTTTAAACCTTTTTTAACTTTAAAACAAACGAAATCTCTCATTTTCGAAGTAGCGAAATTACGGGTCGTTACACTTTGCCAACCCATCGTTATTATAACACCGCGGTCATTTAAAAATAGTTTATACTTTAAAACCAAAATAAAATTTTCCATTTCAAAACTATGAATACGATATCAATTTTAAAACCCAAAACAATATGATATCATTTATCCAAATATATTTCTTTTTCCAAAATCATACTGCTTTAAAATTTAAAATATCTAGAAACCAAATATTTGACTTATACTTTCAAAGCATAATATTTCGAAATTCATATATTTTAAAACCATAACTTCTAAAACTTGAATGGTTTGGATATTCAACGGTATACGAAATAAATGGTTTAACTTTAAGGTTACTTTGTAAAGAAAATAATTTCCATGGCTTTACAAATATATTTCTTTATTTAAAGTCTAAACCAAAATTTAAATACCACTTTCAAGTTCCAAAACCACTTCAATTGCTATATATATATATATATATATATATATATATATATATATCCATTTGGAGTATTAATATTTCAAAACAAAAGTTGGAATTTATTCCTTCAACCAAATTAAATGTTCTATTATTTAGTCTTGAATATTTACATAAAATAAATAAATAAAACTCCAATTTCTAGCAATTAAATATTTTCTTCAATTTAATTATACTAGAATATTCATTTTAAATTTATCTTGGAAAAATCCAGTTATAAATATCATACCTTAAAAATTTCCAAATTTAAACACATAATATAAATTTCAAATTCCATTTTCTAGATTTCCATTTTTATTCAACAGATTTATACACAGCTTAAATTCAAAAATTTTAACTTCACATGTATATATATAGAAGAATAATATTTATAAAATATCAAAAATTAAAAATTTTTATAAACCGTATCCCATCCAAACCATAGAAATCACTTTAAAATAATTTATATATAGACCACGGTGCCTGTATATAATTTTCTATCCTATGGTCAAGTGATACGGATATTTATCATCTCAATCAGCAATTTAAAAATAAAATTTGCGGTTGTATATCATTTCAAACCACAATCCCGAATTGCAACAAAAATGCATGATAACTTGTAGTTTAATGTTAAAAAAAAACATCCATTCATCAAAATCATCCATCATCCAAATCACAATCATCATACAATAATAAATCAATACCAATATATATCTAGTAATATATAACAGGTAATAACTGGCAGTTATATTCAAAATAAAGTTTAACAACTATTAAACTAACAGTTTATATTTAGTAATAAATTTTATAACTGTTTACTAGCAGTTTATATGCAAATAAATTAATTCTAACTATCAATTAATATGCAATAAATAAAATAAATTAACAGTTAAATTTAATAACACGATTTAACAGATATGATGAATAAACATGCCAAACAGTCACAAATAAATTTCTACTCATATCTACGATAAATTTAACAAACATAAAAACTTTTAGAAGTTGTGAGTGGGTTAAAACACTCACCTTTTGAATTTAAATTGAATTTAAATTCAATTTAAACCCAAAAATTCGACGGTCTCAAAATCTGTCCAAACCAGCGTCAACAGATCCGGAATTAAATTACGATCCTAATAAAAGAAATTTCGTGTGAAACGGAGTTCGTACGTAGAAGTTATAGCGATAAAAGGATTTGAGTACAAAAATTAAATTAAACAAACTCACCCAACAATTCTGCCACGTCATCAACTATTCCTCTCCCCTCTCTCTCGTGTTGACCGAAGCTCCAGGCATCACGCTAGAACCCAAAACGCACGCAAGAACCGGGTTTGACCATGATTTTGACCGCCGTTCCACCACTATTCCGGCCACCGTTCACCAAGCTACCACCACCATCGACCTCGCCTTGATGAGCCGCCCCTACCTATACCCCTACGACTCGCCCACGTGGCCACCAGAGCCGGCCGCCGCCCCCTTATCCAAACCCTAATTCGCGATTTCACGAAGATCTAGCCGTTTATTCGACCCAAAAACTATACTGATGCAAACCCCTCGGTTATCTCCACAATACCCAGAAACAGTTTTCCGATCGGGCGAGTTTTGTTGCGACGATGATGAGTGGCCGAAAATGGTTTGAATTTTACTGGACGAACGAACAACTGAATCGAGAAACGAATCACGGATCTGTGACGTATACATCGACAGCTACAACATATATTTTTTTGAGAATTTTCTGGAGAGTTTGAATTTTCACTTTTGATTTTGAACTGTAGATAGATCTAGGTTTTGCAACCATTGAGGAAGAGAAAGAGATGAAGAAAATGAACGTATAGACAATAGATAGAAGATGGAGGCTAGGGTTTATAATTGTCTATTTATAGACAACTGTAGTAGGCTAGGTGGGTACGAATTTACGAACGTGCTAAGCGGTAGTTGGCCCAAAAAACCCGTTCTGACCCCGGAACGAAATTTATTAAACCCATATATCCAAATAGGCATTTTAAAATATTCTGAACGCGATGGAAAAAGTTTCACGTCCAAATTTGATCGTATGAAGAAGTTATGTTGAAAACAAAATTTCCAAATTGATTTCAAATTGATTTTAATTAAATCGATTTCAAGGCGTTTCGCGTCCGTACGATCAAACGACAGGTCCGATCGATACGAAACTTGAAACCGTACAATAATTCACCGATACGGATCCGATGAAACTGGTTTCGTCGAAATCCGAATCCGTGGCCAAGATGGCTATTTTTATATTAATTAAATAAATAAGTAAATAAATTGATTAAATCAAATTTAATACATTTAAATTCAAAAATTGAAAATTTTATCATCTTTATATTACTCAAGCATTTACAATTATTTTTAACGAATTTTATATGTTAATATAGAGAAGATAAATTTTTTAGCACTTCAAATGTTAATCTCACCTTTAATAGTTAATTTTATTGAATTCACCAAATTATAAATAGAATCCTCAAAATTTCCATTTAGTTAAATAAATAAATTATTACTCCATTCATTCCAGTCAAATAGATGGATTACATATTGGTTTCAAAAATTATTACAATATTTCATCTATCATCTTTTCTTTCAACTAACGTATTATTTAACTATTTCTATTTCGTTTGATTTCCCTAAATCAAATTTTTGAATCATCCAATTCACTTAATTAAAGTTTTGATTTCCATAAATGTAGTATCTAGATTTTAAATTTTCATTTATTTGAAATAAACTCACACTATACTTTATATGCAAATAAACTTACAAATTTTATGTAAATGCAATTAGACCTAAAAAAAAAATCCAATAACCTAATAAATCTTTATTCCCGATCCTTATACGAAATAAATTTGTCAAATATGAAAATTCTTAACAATACCTAGAAATATCACCTCACTTACATTAACGTATTATTAAATGTTGAATTTCAGTTATTTGACATTAAATCTTTCAAATCTTTACGTTAACCAATTTTTAAATTACCATCAGTTAAAATCTTACATTAGTTCCATAAATTTATACGCATTACATCAGTTACTGCATTTATCGCATTCCAACTCCACAATCACTTCCAATCCGTAAATTTGTATTGCATTGTCATTTAGACTTATTAGCTTGCACCAATACTATTATCATTAATTGAAAAAAATGGATTTCAAATTGAATTGATTTCTATTTATTATTATTGCTTAATGATAAATTCAATATTTGCATTGGTTTTGCTTACATGAAATAAATTACCCATTTTAATTAAGGTTTCAAAACAATTAATACGTTCCCTTCAAATAAATTCATGATTCTATTAATACTTACATTTACTCCTTATCATAAATTTAATATACCAATCCTAACAACTTTTAACCCTTTTCTTTACGTTTCACACACTTGAAATTTTTAATTGCATTTATTACCATTCAATGTTGGCATTTATCCCTATAATTTATTAAATGTTTACTGCCCTTAGTACAATTTCTTTCATTTATGGTTATGACTTTACTATTCACAGTTACCTTTGTATACTCCTTCCCTATTTAAACCAAATATAACCAATTCTAATTAACTCCAATAATTACCTTTAAATAAGTCATAACATTCAAATGTCTCTACTAAATTGGAATGTTTCATTTTAGTTTATAAATGATCCGCTTGCATAATTCTTTAAATTTATTGAATCTTATGCAATTTTACCATAAATAAGTTTTAAATTACCATTAACTGTACATTCAATTTACTATTCAATGCATATTTATCATCAATCAATTTGATATTTACTTTTCTTTCCTACCATTCGACAAATAACCTAGTATACCTTTACATACGATCATTTCATCCCATTCATTTATGGGTATTGCCTTGAAATCAAATTTATTAACTTATATCACAATATTACCATTTATCACAATTGGCTTACAAATTTTTATTCAATATCCTAAATAAATAACATATTATTAAATACTTACTCTTGTTTTCTCATATTCCATTAAAAATCAAATCACAACTTTTTACATTATTTTATTGAATTGTAATTTCATTTTTATATTGTTAACCTTTAATTACAACTTATTTATTTAACCAAATTAAATATACGAAATTTACGGGTCGTTACACTCTCCCTCACTCAAAACTTTTCGTCCCCGAAAAGGAAAAAGAAAGGAGAAGAAAGAGTTAAGTAACAATACATCTTATTCAAAATATTTAACTTATAAACAATAATTTACTAAATTTATTAAAGTTTGGAAAACATTTCAAAATAGTTCCAAGTCCAAAATTTACGAAAATTTTTGTCAGAGTCTCCTTTGTACGGAGAGGCTCGGAAGAAAATATAATATCAAAATATAACAATTATATTACATATATTGTCCAAAATATTATATCCCATCACGGGAAAATATGTAAATAGCATTATAAATCGTAATCCGAAACGTACCTATTTGTTGGGCAATTTACGCTTATTATTATGGAACCAAAAGCAGTAGCAGTTGCTTCCATAACCTGCATTTCACTTATAAAAATCCAAAGGTTCAACAATTTATATAAAGTGAAATATTTTCATAGTTTCAACTACTAACTACAATCAATTTCGACAAATAGTATACACAACAAAAAAAAACAACCATTCAATCAAACAAGCAAATAGTTGTTCGGGTTCAAAACTTGAAATGGTACGGAATGAAAAATAACTATCCAGTGCATCATTTACTCAACAGTCTTAGATGGGACAAAAATAGATTATTTATTCATCCAACAACTTCAAATTTCCTTACCCAACCAACCATATATCAAACAATAACAATTCAAACCAACCAATCAATTGACTCATTAGCTGTTTGATCTTTTCATTCATATAACAGTTTATCTTTTATTTTCATTTATTTTCCTTCATATACCACATAAATTACCCCTTTATAATTTACATTTATTTCTAACAACTTTTAAATTTTATTTACTCATCAGTGGTTGCTTCTTTTATTTTTACTTATTACTTACAGTTATTCATTTATATTTATTCAGGTCATGCAAGTTCCTTTTATTTATATTACATTTAATGCACTTCTCACTTTCAATCATTTATTAAATGCTTACATTCTATTATATTTAATTATAGTAATCATTTTGAATTATACTTAAATTCTTAACCTTATAACATTCATTCTTATAAGTAAAAGATTTTATTTATTCATTAACTATGGTTTGCAGTCATTTATTTATATTACCTACTTCCCATTATATTCAGCTAGTAGCATTTAAATCACACTTAAGTTTATAACCCTACACATCAATCTTTATTTATTAAAGAATTTCATTTTATTTACTTAAGTTTAAGGTCACCTGTTTATAATACTTACTTTTAATTATGGAAAAATTTCAATTTATAACTTAAGTTTATAACATTAAATTCTCATTTATAATGGCAATTCATTGAATACTTCATTATTGCCAAAATTTCTACTTGTATAATATTATATTCCGATCACTTATTTAACATTTCAACTTTTCATATTTGGTAAGTTATATATGTTAAAGAAAATGCAAAAGAACTTATACAAGTTTTATCTCTTCTTTTAATTAAATTTAATGTTCAACAATATTACTTTTTGTCTGATATGTTAAAATTCTCAAATTTCCCTTTATAACTTTGCATAAATTTTCTTACCTAAATTAGAGGTTTACATTCATTAATTACTTACCTTTTATTTCACTAAAATAATTTAAACTATTAATTAATGGAAATTTAAGAATTAAATACCGGGTCAAATTTCAAATTATTTTAAAAATAATAGATAAATAATTTCTTACAACTTTTATATCTCTAATTATATTTAAAACAATTAAAATTTTAAATAATTTCAAAATAAATCTGCAGTAGAATTTACCACAGTGGCCTTTCCCCTTCGAAACTCGAAAATGAAAGTCGATGATGCGGCCGCCATCACCGAAATTATTCTCCAGCGACAGAGAGGAAAGTACAAAAATTATTTTCTCCAAAATCTTCTTTAAAACCATTCTTCCGAATTATACTAAATATTTATATAAGAAAATACTTATAAAAAAAATTATTATATTTCATAAATCCTTTGAAAGCAAATTTTCAAAAATCCCGGACTTAAGTCCTAAAATTTCCAAATTTCATTGATGTTAATTTCATTCTTATTTTTCTTATTATTTATAAATTTTATTCCTAACAACCAATCTATCGCAACCAAATATAGATATCATTTGAAATTTTTTATTTTATATATATAGAAAATATAATAGGCAAAATTATTTCATTCACTTATATTAAAAAAAATTGTGAGCTCTCATAAACCTTCAATTTTTTGCTTAGTGGAAAATAAATTAAAGGAAAATAAGCTTCAGCAATATATTGAATCATGGGGAAACAAATGGACTTGCATAAGTAACATAGAGCATCATCACAAATGTAGAATTCTCATCATGATAAATTCAGACATGTGGAGCAGCTATGTAATTTCTATGAGTAAACAGCACATCACTTGCATGATCAACAACATTGCAGGGGCACAATGCATCATAACAGTCATTTATGCTTTAAATTTAGAATCTGAGAGAGCTAGCTTATGGAGTCAGTTGGAAAAAGAAGCTAATACTTTCAGTATCCCTTGGTGCATTATTGGAGATTTCAATTGTGTTAGACTATTGAATGAAAAATTGGGAGGTAATAAACTGAACATCAAAAATGTTCAAGAACTCAATAACTTTATCAATTCTACGGGGGTTAATGAAATAAATATTTCTGGAGTTAAATATTCATGGAGATCAGGGCCTCATAAAAACATTGCCACAAAAATAGACAGACTCTTCTGCAATATAGAATGGATGCTCATGTTCAAAAATTCTCATGCAAAATACCTAGACCTATCAACAAGTGATCATGTCCCTATCTTGTTCCACTTTAACAACATCCAAACATATGATGGTCCTAAACCTTTCAAGTTCATGAATCATTGGATTATGTGCAAGGGGTATAAAGAAATAGTAGAAAAATGCTTTAAATTCCCTGAAAGCAATCAGATGTTTAATCTCATCCATATGCAGAAAAATATAAAAAAGGAAATCAAAAATTGGAGCAAAAGGAAAAATGATTTACAATCTCAAGTAACTAAATGCAGACAAGAGGTTAATGATGCTCTGCAAATTTTAGAATCAGATCACACTTCCTTTAATGCCCACAAATTGCATGAAGCACAAGTTAATCTGGCCAAAAGTATGGAGTTACTAGCAATTGACACCAAGCAAAAATCTAAATGTCAATGGATCAAATGGGATGACAGCTGCTCTAAATTCTTCTTTGCTAAACAAACAACCAGGAAATTTATCAACAACTCTCATAACATTCTAAAAGAAAATGGAGAAATGGTCAAATCACCAAAAGAAATAGAGAAAGAAGCTGTGAAATTTTTCTCCAATTTATATAACAAAAGTAATATGGAAAAACTTTTTCCCAACATCATCCCAAAAAGAAAACTAAATGATTGGGGAAAAGTTTTTCTAAACACCGCTTTTGATGAAAAAGAAGTTAAAAGAGCCATCTTCAGTGTGCATAATGACACAGCCCCTGGGTATGATGGATTTAATGCCAATTTCTACAAAACACACTGGAATGAATTAAAGAAACCTCTTTTAGAAGCAATGCAGACCTCATTTGATAATGGTAAAATAGTGAGAGAGATCAATCACACCATCATATCATTAATACCAAAAGTTAAAACCCCCCAATCAGTGTCAGATTTCAGACCCATAGCTTGTTGTTCCATGTTATACAAAATTCTATCAAAAATTCTATGTGACAGAATGAAGTATGTGCTTGCAGAATTAATTTCAGACAACCAAACAGCATACTTACCAAACAGACAGATAAAAGATGGAATAATAATTGCTCATGAACACATCAGAAACTTCAACAAACATGGCAGCAATAAAATGTGCATCAAGGTAGATCTCAAAAAAGCATATGATTCAGTTAATAGAGACTTCATTTTACACATGATGAAAAACATGGACTTTCCTGTTAAATGGGTAAAAATCATACATGAAATGATACGTACACCAAGTTTTTCATTTTCAATTGATGGATATCACAAAGGTTATTTTACTGGCAGTAATGGATTGAGACAAGGAGACCCATTATCCCCTTATCTCTTTACTTTATGCATGGAATATTTCACTTTGTTGATGGATGCAAAAGCTGCTAAGGGTAAAATAGAATCTGTAGTAAAAAACAATCCCACAATTACTCATTTAATCTATGCAGATGATCTACTAATTTTCACTAATGCAAGTGCTACTGGAGCAAAAGCTATCAAAAGCTGTTTCAAGAAGCTACAGAAAGTAACTGGTTTGGAAATGAACAATCTTAAAACTCAAGTTTTTTTCAACAAATTTTGCAATAACAAGGAACAAGTGCTCAACATTCTAAACATACAGGAAAGCCAATTACCAGTCAGATATCTTGGGTTACCTCTATCAGTGACATATATCAGACAGTCAAACTGCAATCATCTGATTGACAGAGTAATAAACAAAATGCAAGGTTGGGAATGCAAATTTCTAACAATTACAGGAAGAATTGAATTAATTAAGGTTGTTATCTATCCCATGGTTAGTTTTTGGATGCAGTGCTTCATGCTCCCTAGCATAACCATCAAGAAAATCAATCAATTAGGCAAACTTTTCATATGGAAAGGTAAAAAAAGCAAGGTTCCATGGGAAACTGTTACAACTGAGAAATCAGAAGGTGGAATGGGTTTGAAAAAATTATCAGATTTAAATATCACTTTCTGCATAAAAAGAATTTGGGAAACACTTAACAATTCCACTTTCAGTGCAAGGTGGTTAAATGAGAGATATGCAAATAAAGAAACACTGTGGGAATCTAACTACAATAACAGTTTCTCATGCACTTGGAAAAAAATGCTATACCACAGAAGAGAAGCACAAAAATCATTAGACAGAAGAATTGTTGATGGAAAGTCAACAAGTTTATGGTTCACTCCTTGGATAAATGGCTCAACATTATTAGAAAAATTGGGACAAGAGACTTTAACATACTCCAGAGGCAAAAATCACAAAGTAAATCAAATCATTTCTAACAATGCATGGAGAACAGAATCTATCTCATTCCTTGGCAACATAAGTGAAGACATAAAACAAGTGCCCATTTATCATGATAAAGCAGAGGACTACTGGTTCTGCAACAATAGTAAAAATGGAAACTTCTCCTTCCGCATTGTATGGAACAATCAAAGAAATAAACTGCAGGAAATCAATTATCACAGAATCATATGGAATAACATATCTCTACCTAAAATGAATGCGTGCTTCTACAGAGCTCATTTCAACTTTCTACCAACCAAAGACAAATTAAAAAGGCAAGGAGTGATTGAAGAATCCATCTGTGTTTTATGCAACACAGAAGAGGAAACATGCAAGCACTTATTTTTCAACTGCTCCTTTTCCAAACATGTATGGTACTGGATCAGGACTATGATGGGTAAACCTATTACGCATAACAATATTGATTTTTCCATCTCTGACATTATGGCATATATTAGTCAGAATTTTGCAACTAAAAACATCGAAAGAGATATCATTATTGCTGCGGTTAGCACAGCCATATGGTTCATTTGGAAGAGCAGAAACTCAAAAATATTCAAGTTTGACAATCCAGATAAAATTGCTGTTTGCAAATCCATAAAGCTCATGGTTCGAGACATTATCATCAACAAATCCAAGTTTTTTCCACTCAGCATGATTAATCCCAATGAAACCCTAGCCAGATGGGAAATTATACCTTTGCGTGCAGATCTTACCTTACCCGCGCCACCCAATCCCTCAACCACAGTAACATCCTCAAGGTACATGATTGATAGAGAAGATGATGAAGCTGAGAGCTCTATTAAGTCCAGATGCACCGAAAGTGGAAGATCTATAGTTGGAAGAGAAGAAGATTTACCAGGCAGAGAAAACGAGCCGCCATGAGAAAAGCAACGCAAAAGTTACGCAGTATGTTTAGGGTTTGGTCGTGGTGTAAATGGGCCGTATACTTGGTGTAAGCAATATAATGTAAAGTGTGAGTATGTATTGATTTCTCCTCAATATCAATAAAGTATTTTGACCTCTTTTTCAAAAAAAAAAAAAAAACAAATATTATGTCGGTCTGCCCTATTAAGTGTTTAGAAATCCCTATTGATGTCATAGCGTCCCATGCACCAACCAGAATTTATAAATACAAAACGGAACAGATTAACACAATATCAAAATCTTTTAATAACACTAACAAATACGCTCTCTCATATATATACACTCAGCGACTCCCATAGGGTATTACTACCCTATTAACAAAGAGTCAAACCCCACAAAGCTAAGGTTTATCGCTAAACCCAAGCTCTGATACCAACTGTAACGTCCCGCCTTTTCGCACGCTTCAAATCGACACACATGCCGATTCAAACCATACGGAAGGGCGGATTGTTATGGGGTAAATAAGAAAACAGAGAAGAAATAAAACAAAATAGAATCTCACAGCGGAAGGATAAAATATAATAATAAAATATACAGTTTATAAAACTGTTTACAAAACATTCGATTCTTCTTTATACATTTAAAAATCAGAGTTTACATACCAATAATATCAATGCAGCGGAATACGGTGTAGTGGAAAATGAAATAGTAGATAATAATACTAAAATCTTCGTCTTCGTCCTCCAGAGCTAAAACTTCAAATCCTGAAACGCTCGGACTGACCCGAGCGAATTTGAAAAGACAAAAACACTCGAGTCAGAACTAAAATATCTTATGTAAGTTAAATCAACAGGAGTAAATATGAGTGCAGTAACTCAAGAGATGCTCGGGATTTACATCTCCTAAGGATCCGTTAAACTATTTACTATGTAGTATATTGCGCTATTATAATAGTGTCTAATTGTAAAATAAACTTACTTTTTAATAGCGTTAAGGGGTTACCCATATAGCCCTTAACACAGAATATATTCCCATAGTCTATACAGTACCGTAATCTCCCCCGTACTGGGCGTCGTCAGATGGCACTCCATAGGTATGGTACAAAATAAAACTCGTAGTAAGGCTTGGTATGGTAGGTGACACGGCACAACTAGGCAATGCCAGGGTAGATATACCAATTGCTATCCGGGCTGGTGGAAACGCGTAGCCGCAGTTACCGCCCACCTCGAACAAACTCCCCCAAAATCAAAAATAGAAGTGGCCACTGAATCAATCCAAAGTCAAAGTATAATATCGAAGAGGAGCGTCCGATCAGAGGTATGACCTCATTGGCTCGAGAATCACTCCTGTTTTAGCCACCTTATGCCAACTCACGGGAGTCGGGTCCACGTATTTACCTTACAGGAAAGGTCGCCACCACCTACTTCATTCTGGAATCTTCACCGCGTACACGGTTAGTCAAAGTGGTTTTCGGTATCGACAGAGAGTATGTCCATATCCGATCCCGGTCTCTTTGCCAACCCATCGTTATTATAACACCGCGGTCATTTAAAAATAGTTCATACTTTAAAACCAGAATAAAATTTTCCATTTCAAAACTATGAATAAGATATCAATTTTAAAACCCAAAACAATATGATATCATTTTATCCAAATATATTTCTTTTTCCAAAATTATACTGCTTTAAAATTTAAAATATCTGCAAACCAAATATTTGACTTATACTTTCAAAGCATAATATTTCAAAATTCATATATTTTAAAACCATAACTTCTAAAACTTGAATGGTTTGGATATTCAACGGTATACGAAATAAATGGTTTAACTTTAAGGTTACTTTGTAAAGGAAATAATTTCCATGGCTTTACAAATATATTTCTTTATTTAAAGTCTAAACCAAAATTTAAATACCACTTTCAAGTTCCAAAACCACTTCAATTGCTATATATATATATATATATATATATATATATATATTTATATCCATTTGGAGTATTAATATTTCAAAACAAAAGTTGGAATTTATTCCTTCAACCAAATTAAATGTTCTATTATTTAGTCTTGAATATTTACATAAAATAAATAAATAATACTCCAATTTCTAGCAATTAAATATTTTCTTCAATTTAATTATACTAGAATATTCATTTTAAATTTATCTTGGAAAAATCCAGTTATAAATATCATACCTTAAAAATTTCCAAATTTAAACACATAATATAAATTTCAAATTCCATTTTCTAGATTTCCATTTTTATTCAACAGATTTATACACAGCTTAAATTCAAAATTTTTAACTTCACATGTATATATATAGAAGAATAATATTTATAAAATATCAAAAATTAAAAAATTTTATAAACCGTATCCCATCCAAACCATAGAAATCACTTTAAAATAATTTATATATAGACCACGGTGCCTGTATATAATTTTCTATCCTATGGTCAAGTGATACGGATATTTATCATTTCAATCCGCAATTTAAAAATAAAATTTGCGGTTGTATATCATTTCAAACCATAATCCCGAATTGCAATGAAAATGCATGATAACTTGTAGTTTGATGATAAAAAAAACATCCATTCATCAAAATCATCCATCATCCTAATCATAATCATCATCCAATAATAAATCAATACCAATATATATCTGGTAATATATAACAGGTAATAACTGGCAGTTATATTCAAAATAAAGTTTAACAACTATTAAACTAACAATTTATATTCAGTAATAAATTTTATAACTGTTTACTAGCAGTTTATATGCAAATAAATTAATTCTAACTATCAATTAATATGCAATAAATAAAATAAATTAACAGTTAAATTTAATAACACGATTTAACAGATATGATGAATAAACATGCCAAACAGTCATAAATAAATTTCTACTCATATCTACGGTAAATTTAACAAACATAAAAACTTTTAGAAGTTGTGAGTGGGTTAAAACACTCACCTTTTGAATTTAAATTGAATTTAAATTCAATTTAAACCCAAAAATTGGACGGTCTCCAAATCTGTCCAAACCAGCGTCAACAGATCCGGAATTAAATTAAGATCCTAATAAAAGAAATTTCGTGTGAAACGGAGTTCGTACGTAGAAGTTATAGCGATAAAACGATTGGAGTACAAAAATTAAATTAAACAAACTCACCCAACAATTCTGCCACGTCATCAACTATTCCTCTCCCCTCTCTCTCGTGTTGACCGAAGCTCCAGGCATCACGCTAGAACCCCAAAACGCACGCAAGAACCGGGTTTGACCATGATTTTGACCACCATTCCACCACTATTCCGGCCACCGTTCACCAAGCTACCACCACCATCGACCTCGCCTTGATGAGCCGCCCCTACCTATACCCCTGCGACTCGCCCACGTGGCCACCAGAGCCGGCTGCCGCCGCCTTATCCAAACCCTAATTCGCGATTTCACGAAGATCTAGCCATTGATTCGACCCAAAAACTATACTAATGCAAACCCCTCGGTTATCTCCACAATACCCAGAAACAGTTTTCCGATCGGGCGAGTTTTGTTGCGACGATGATGAGTGGCCGAAAATGGTTTGAATTTTACTGGACGAACGAACAACTGAATCGAGAAACGAATCACGGATCTGTGACATATACATTGACAGCTACAACATATATTTTTTTGAGAATTTTCTGGAGAGTTTGAATTTTCACTTTTGATTTTGAACTGTAGATAGATCTAGGTTTTGCAACCATTGAGGAAGAGAAAGAGATGAAGAAAATGAACGTATAGACAATAGATAGAAGATGGAGGCTAGGGTTTATAATTGTCTATTTATAGACAACTGTAGTAGGCTAGGTGGGTACGAATTTACGAACGTGCTAAGCGGTAGTTGGCCCAAAAAACCCGTTCTGACCCCGGAACGAAATTTATTAAACCCATATATCCAAATAGGTATTTTAAAATATTCTGAACGCGATGGAAAAAGTTTCACGTCCAAATTTGATCGTATGAAGAAGTTATGTTGAAAACAAAATTTCCAAACTGATTTCAAATTGATTTTAATTAAATCGATTTCAAGGCGTTTCGCGTCCGTACGATCAAACGACAGGTCCGATCGATACGAAACTTGAAACCGTACAATAATTCACCGATACGGATCCGATGAAACTGGTTTCGTCAAAATCCGAGTCCGTGGCCAAGATGGCTATTTTTATATTAATTAAATAAATAAGTAAATAAATTGATTAAATCAAATTTTATATATTTAAATTCAAAAATTGAAAATTTTATCATCTTTATATTACTCAAGCATTTACAATTATTTTTAACGAATTTTATATGTTAATATAGAGAAGATAAATTATTTATCACTTCAAATGTTAATCTCACCTTTAATAGTTAATTTTATTGAATTCACCAAATTATAAATAGAATCCTCAAAATTTCCATTTAGTTAAATAAATAAATTATTACTCCATTCATTCCAGTCAAATAGATGGATTACATATTGGTTTCAAAAATTATTGCAATATTTCATCTATCATCTTTTCTTTCAACTAACGTATTATTTAACTATTTCTATTTCGTTTGATTTCCATAAATCAAATTTTTGAATCTTCCAATTCACTTAATTAAAGTTTTGATTTCCATAAATGTAGTATCTAGATTTTAAAATTTCATTTATTTGAAATAAACTCACACAATACTTTATATGCAAATAAACTTACAAATTTTATGTAAATGCAATTAGACCTAAAAAAAAAATCCAATAACCTAATAAAGCTTTATTTCCGATCCTTATACTAAATAAATTTGTCAAATATGAAAATTCTTAACAATACCTAGAAATATCACCTCACTTACATTAACGTATTATTAAATGTTGAATTTCAGTTATTTGACATTAAATCTTTCAAATCTTTACGTTAACCAGTTTTTAAATTACCATCAGTTAAAATCTTACATTAGTTCCATAAATTTATACGCATTACATCAGTTACTGCATTTATCGCATTCCAACTCCGCAATCACTTCCAATCCGTAAATTTGTATTGCATTGTCATTTAGACTTATTAGCTTGCACCAATACTATTATCGTTAATTGAAAAAAATGGATTTCAAATTGAATTGATTTCTATTTATTATTATTGCTTAATGATAAATTCAATATTTGCATTGGTTTTGCTTACATAAAATAAATTACCCATTTTAATTAAGGTTTCAAAACAATTAATACGTTCCCTTCAAATAAATTCATGATTCTATTAATACTTAAATTTACTCCTTATCATAAATTTAATATACCAATCCTAACAACTTTTAACCCTTTTCTTTATGTTTCACACACTTGAAATTTTTAATTGCATTTATTACCATTCAATGTTGGCATTTATCCCTATAATTTATTAAATGTTTACTGCCCTTATTACAATTTCTTTCATTTATGGTTATGACTTTACTATTCACAGTTACCTTTGTATACTCCTTCCCTATTTAAACCAAATATAACCAATTCTAATTAACTCCAATAATTACCTTTAAATAAGTCATAACATTCAAATGTCTCTACTAAATTGGAATGTTTCATTTTAGTTTATAAATGATCCGCTTGCATAATTCTTTAAATTTATTGAATCTTATGCAATTTTACCATAAATAAGTTTTAAATTACCATTAACTGTACATTCAATTTACTATTCAATGCATATTTATCATCAATCAATTTGATATTTACTTTTCTTTCCTACCATTCGACAAATAACCTAGTATACCTTTACATACGATCATTTCATCCCATTCATTTATGGGTATTGCCTTGAAATCAAATTTATTAACTTATATCACAATATTACCATTTATCACAATTGGCTTACAAATTTTTATTCAATATCCTAAATAAATAAAATATTATTAAATACTTACTCTTGTTTTCTCATATTCCATTAAAAATCAAATCATAACTTTTTACATTATTTTATTGAATTGGAATTTCATTTTTATATTGTTAACCTTTAATTACAACTTATTTATTTAACCAAATTAAATATACGAAATTTACGGGTCGTTACAATGTGCCTCTGCCACAGATCTTGGATCAAACATATTAACCATATCCTGGATCTGCATCCTCAATCCTCCAACAAATCTAGCAGTCAGCTGTTCCTCTGTCTCCATAATGTCATTTCTAGCAATGAGTTGGTAAAATTCGTCTGCATAATCATTAACTGATTTCGTCCCCTGTCTTAGATTCTGCAATCTCTGGTACATAAGTGACTGATAGTTGTATGGTAAAAATGTAGCTCTCATAATTTTCTTCATCTTATCCCACTCAACAACCTTTGACTTCCCCATTCGTTCTCTCGTAAGTTTAGTTTGCTGCCACCACGCCAAAGCTCTCCCCCTCAACCTAGTAGCAACCAACTTCACTCGGCGATTCTCCGGAACCTCCTTGAAATCAAAGATTTCCTCCACATTTGACAACCAGTCTAAAAATTCTTCAGCAACCATCCCACCTTTAAATTCTGGAATATCCATCTTCATCCCCGATTCCCATCGACGATCATCATCTACATCTCGATTCTGACGTCGTGTTTGCTCTCTATCTCAATAATGAACACTTCCCCTATCACCATCAAACTCCTCATCAAAGTCTGATGTATAGCGTTGTCGTTCACGATCTCCAACATCTCTACTACCACTCCTTCGATCAACATCCCTTCGATCCCGAGCATCAACATTCCTCCCACTTCGATTATCAACACTTCTATGATATTGATCTTCTCTTCTCTCTCGATCAGAATGTATCGAAGCTCTACTTCCCCCATGGTTCGATTCAGGTGAAACTCTTCTTCTACTTTGATTCATTTCAAGCATTATTCTCTTTAATCGACCAATTCCTTCATTCAACTTCTCAGTGAAGCTCTCGTTGATTCGTTGTTCCATTTCATCGGCCGCTTCTCTTCCATACAAAGCATTAATATTGCGATGTCGTTGAGCTCGTCTCGGTGGCATGATTGGACTTCACAAATAATTCAACAAATCTCCAAACTTCAACAAATCAAAACTTCAACACAAAATCAAACAAGTCACGGCTCATAAGCTCGGCTTCAAACTTCAAAACAACTTCACAAGGCTCGGCTACTTCTCACAAGTATACACGGCCTAACTTCAACAAATGATACCAAAATTGACGCTTCAACTCTCGGCTCACGCTTTAAATTCCAACACTTTTGTACACTTTGACCCAAAAGGTTATGGATCAAATACTCCAATCTTGTTGCAACTTCAATATGAACACGATGAACAACTTCAAACGTCAAATACTTGGCTCCAAGACCCGATTTAGCTATGATTGGCTAAAACAGGCTCTGATACCAAAACTGACGCAGCGGATTAACAGAAATCGATATAACGATGAAAATGTAGCAATCGGTGGATTGAGAAATACTGAAATACCCAAATTCGTTGATCCGAAAATACCGAATTCTAGCTATCTCTGACTCGTTGATTCGAAGATACCGGAAAAGAGATTTACGATTCTTCAACGTTAATCTTGAGCACAAGATTCCGTGAATCGGCTTCACAAACGAAGATTCGAGCGCACTCGAATGACGTAGGTGGAGATAGGAGATTTCACTCGACTACCAATTTGTATGAAAGCACAAAGCTAACAAAGAAGAATTTTATTCCAATGTCAACCACCCATTACAATGACATTACAACCCTATTTATAGGGTTTATGACTCAACACAAAAGACGTAAGAAAATTACAATACAAACAGTACACGACTTAACAAAATGTAGCGACTTAAACAATACGAGCCACGACTTAAAGAAAATGTGGTGACTTCTTGTTATTTCGGCTACGACTCAAGGGATAACTCGGTAACGACTTAACAAAGACTCGCGACTTAGCAGAAGCTTCATGTGTAGTTCGCGACTCAAAAAATGGATCGGCCGCGACTTATTGATTATCAGCGACTCAATGCCTATGTCGTTCGCGACATAAAATAATCATCAGCGACTCAGTGTATCATTCGAACTCTTCGTATGGGTTAAGGGAAGGCGGCAAGGAACTTCACGACTTACTGAGAATGTCCATAGCTCGTTCGCGACTCAGCATAATCTCGCGCGCGCATATGGATGAGGCGGGGAAGGGTAAGTCGTTCACGACTTAGGGTTTTGGCAATTGGGGATTGGGATGTGTCGTAGGTAATGAAGCCGTGGGATGTGTCGCGGGATATGTCGTAGGGATGTGATGTAGTTCGCCGGTTGGGAAGTGGGAATAGGTCGTGGTTTGTGAATGAGTCGTGGGTAGTAGCGATGTGTCGTGGAGAAGTGGCGATGGGTTTTGAGTGGTGAGTCGCGGCTGATGCTTCGAACGAGGTAATGACTCCATCATCGACTCAGTGTATCATTCGAACTCTTCGTATGGGTTAAGGGAAGGCGGCAAGGAACTTCGCGACTTACTGAGAATGTCCATAGCTCGTTCGCGACTCAGCATAATCTCGCGCGCGCATATGGATGAGGCGGGGAAGGGTAAGTCGTTCGCGACTTAGGGTTTTGGCAATTGGGGATTGGGATGTGTCGTAGGTAATGAATCCGTGGGATGTGTCGCGGGATATGTCGTAGGGATGTGATGTAGGTCGCGGGTTGGGAAGTGGGAATAGGTCGTGGTTTGTGAATGAGTCGTGGGTAGTAGCGATGTGTCGTGGAGAAGTGGCGATGGGTTTTGAGTGGTGAGTCGCGGCTGATGCTTCGAACGAGGTAATGACTCCATCAGTTAAGAACTTTATTAGTCTTAGCATGGTTAAGTAGAATAGCATCTTTTGTTGTCAGCCTCGAAGTTCATTCCATTGAATTTTTCTAGCACTTCTCCATGGGACAACACAACAGTAGAAACCATTGTTTCATTTTTATTGTTTATCACAGTTTGCGTTGGTGCAGAGTGATTGTTGACCCGAGACTTTGTCCTCTGTAGAAAACAATGTCAAGTCAATATTGTTTCAAGATTGTTATAAAACAGGAGTGTAGAATAATAGTTTGTTCGATATAAAAATAAAATCAAAATAGTAAAACACACCGTGTAGATAGTCCGTAAGAGTCCGAGAAATGTCCGAGTCTATTAGAGTATTGTTTTCTTGAAACAATATTGGTCTCTCTACGGCATTGAAGGTTTGCAAGCAAATATTTTCTAAGATAAAATAGACCAAACTCTGCAATGCAGTGCTTGCAATTACATAACAACGACAAGAGAAACGGTATGAAGAACATCAGTGAAGGAAAGAAGGGACATGTAGTTTTTTTTTTATTTCTAAAATAAATTTCATACATCTCCAAAGGCCTACATATAAGCTTTGGAGGCATCCATTCGATTAAATAGTCACTCTGTTGTAAATGTTGCGACCGTTTAACAAAAAGACGCGACCGTTTTACCAAAAGACGAGACGGTTAAATACGACCATTAGTGCAATTCTAAATAAAAAATGACCGATCTGAAGATATCTTGGTCGAAAATAATCTCAACCCACAACCCAATAACTAAGTGCTACAAGACACCTCAAACTCTCATTCACTCATGTTGCACGAGCGCGAACACGAGGGCGGGCATTATCCGCTATATGGTCATCTTTGTTCAAGCTTCACTTGCTCATGTAATTATTATAGTCCCCACGTCGTTGTATATAAAGTCCAACTTAGACTTTTATTCCAAGATGTTGGACATCCCTTGGTCATTTAATACTTTATTTTTTGATGGCAAGAGTAACGTTGTATTTTTTGATAGTAAAAATGGCACTTTATTCAAGTAGAGTATCTGTTTTGATGTTTCAAAAATTCAAAATTACGACCTTTTGAACCTAAATCTAAAGACTCATACCAATAATCAATTGAGCTTTTGGTCCTTGACTCCTATGTCATTTAATACCCCTTTCGCTAATTTACTAACAATACAGTGGACAAAAAACTATCGAAATTATTTGTTGTTTCTTAGAAAATTTGATGTTCCATATTGTTGTTTAATATCAGCTTATGTTGCATGGAAGAAACTGTACTTATGCAAAGAAGTCGATGAATAAGGCCTTACTAAAGAAAACGGGTACATCTAAAACAATGGGTGAATATCTAAAAAAAATTCAACATGTTATAGATCAATTGACAATCGTCAACTATGAAATAGACGATGAGATAGAAGCTTTGATATTAATAAGTTCACTACTAAAAAGTTTGGGTCATGGTTTTGTTCGATACTCAAACTCAGATAGAGTTTCAGTATATTCGATTGTTAGCAACCTACTTAATGATAAAGGCACTGATGAAGAAACAAATGTTGACGTTGAAAATGTTGAATCGATATTTTGCATTGATTAGGATAAAGATAAAGCTAAAGAATGGATGTTTGATATTGGTGCACGAAGGCGTTCATATATTACAAGGAGCAAACAAGAAAGGCCTAATCACATAATCTAATGATTATGAGATGGAGGTGAAAAGTATTGACTATATCAAAGTAAAGATGGAAAAGAAAAGGTGCTACAAGAATTAAACATGTTTGTATGATAAAAAAAAGTTCTTAACTCAGTTTGAACTGTTGGAAAAATATCTTCACCATTGCTCAATTGAGCAAGTGAGCAAGTGTGTGTAACTTTAGTTAAGATTCTTAAGGAAATCTCTACTACTAACAGAAATAATCGATCGTATATGATTTACTCTTGTGTCTGTCATTTCAATCATTCTACATATATAACCTCTCAATGCTTCATAACCTCTATATCTATACATTGTGCATGCATGTGCACACAATGTGTTATACACTAGTATTATTTTTTGAAATAATATAGAGTTATTATTATAAATAACTAATGGAAAATAGTACTTACTATATGAAAATGAGCCTTTTTCAATTTTCTTTCAGTTCATATTCATTAAAATGTGCAGTGTTATTGTTTATAAATCCAATAGTTCCACTAAACAAAAATTATGGAAACTACTAAAATTCAAAACAAAACTTATATCATATTTGAAAAATATTTCTAAGTTTGATCTTGCAAAAAACAATATTGCGTATTCGAGAAAAAAGTTGAATTTGCAAGCAAGGAAAACTGGAAATGTCATTTGGTTCATTTAACAGAAGATTAGAGTAGAATGTTACTGATTTTCCTTTATTCAATTTAATTCATCTAGGTGATTACATATTTATCTTGTTAAGGCTACCAAGTTTGCATATAATTTGGACGTGCTCGTCAGGTTCGAAATATACATATGGAACCGTGATTCCCATTAATGTATGACATCATTCCAAAGATGTTACAACTTACAAGGTTACAAAGATAAAATTATTGGGAGAACTTGCATTTAATTCAACAAGAAATGAGCATGTGGCACCGGGCTAATTTGTCGTGATGGCATACATTGTATGTGATGAGCACTGCCATACCTAATTAATATTGCTTACCATTGTTTATAGTAGGAACACTGAACAAAGTTTGATACTAAACATTTCAAGTCAAAATATATACATTAATATCTCCATCCCCATGTACTACGTATGTTTTTCAGAAAATGTTGCTATCGAAAGAAATTATGACAAGCATGTAACAACATCCTTGCATGTTCATTCTATGCATATGCATGTGCATGTGCATGTACATGTGTATACACACTTGTATATATAGCAGCATGTTTAGTGCATAAAAATTCAGTAAAGAAGGAGGTAATGGCATCCAAACCAGGAGTTTTCACAGAGTGGCCATGGCAAAGACTTGGTAGCTTTAAGGTAAATTTACGAATTGACCATTTATTAAATTACTACATATCAAACATGAGCTGTATTAGTAGACTTTGATATTCAAATTGGTGGGAGACAAGGTAAGGATGAAATAGAATGTTGTATTTGTTAATTTCTGCTTTATGGGTTTATTACGGCATGGTGATTCAATATATTCAACCTACATAATTTTGAATTTCTATTATCTGCGCATATATGATCGTATCCTCACTCTTGTTATGTTTTTCCATGGAAGCACTTGGTACTGGCTCCTTGGATTGTACATAGTGTGTATGCTTATGTGACAAGAGACAAAGAGGAGAGGGACCTATCTCTACTGATGATATTTCCAATACTACTACTGAAAACAATCCATACTCAGCTATGGATAAGCATAGCCAGATTCCAACAGGCAAAAGGCAAGCATCAAATTGTTAACAAGGGACTCGAGTTTGAACAAGTTGATCGCGAGATGAATTGGTATTCTCCAACTTAGAAATTTCCTAACATAAATATTAGTCATCAGCAATATTAGTTGCTAATAAATATAGTGGAATGCTGTGAATTGCAGGGATGACTCCGTAATTCTAACTGGGATAATATTATATTTATCCAACTCATACCTACCTGGAGCCTCACATATACCGTGGTGGAATGCTAAAGGTGTAATGGTTGCAGCTCTGGTTCATATGGGTCCAGTTGAATTCTTATATTACTGGCTGCATCGAGCTCTACATCATCACTTCTTGTATTCTCGTTACCACTCTCACCACCATGCTTCAATAGTCACAGAACCAATCACATGTAGGTTAATTCACACATACATAACATACTACTCACTATAAAATCAAAACAATCTATCTCACGCTTTATAATTTCAAATGGTTAGCAGTTTGCACAATAATCAAAAATGCTAGAATTAAAAGTAAATCATTATGGTTCATACTAAGTTATTTTTAGTTAATATAATAAGACTATGCGGCTATGCCTTCCATATATCAGGCCAATTTAACTAATGACTATCGGTGTATGAATTATAGCGGTCATCCATCCGTTCATCGAGGAACTCATCTATTTCGTGCTTTTCTCCATGCCATTTTTGCCATGGCGTTCACTCGTACACTTAGTATGACAAGTGCTGTGGGTTATCTACTTTTCATTGATGTCATGAACTACATGGGACATTGCAATTTCGAAGTTGTCCCTAAATGGGTATTTGAAAGATTTCCGCTTCTTAAATACCTGTTTCATCGTAAGTGATCAAGACTTGAAAAAAATTAAATATTTACTCATAAAAATTTCAGAACTTCAAGCGTTGTCCATTTATTCAGGTATCACCTACTTCACCATACACAATTTCGAACAAACTACACCTTGTTCATGCCTATTTACGACTATATCTATGGAACGATGGACAAGTCTACAGACGAATTATATGAAAAGTCATTGAATCCTATTGATACGATCGAAGAACCTCAAGTAGTTCACTTAACTCACCTAACTACACTGCAATCAATTTATCATGTACCATTTGGATTCTCAACAACCGCATCAAGACCATTTTCTTCAAATTATTATACATGGATTTTGTGGCCATTGACATATGCTGCTATGTTGTTGACTTGGATATGTGGCTCAGCTCTCGTATTAGAGAAAAATAAGCTCGGAAAGGTTAAAATGCAAACTTGGATGATACCTCGATATAGTTTTCAGGTAAGAAATTCGCTAACTTATTGAAAAAATGTTACGTTGTAATTATTGCTGTTAATCGCAAATAAGTGATCTTCTCAACATAACAAAAATATTTAAAAAGCGCAGGCCTCGATCTGTGTTACAACTTATGAAATCAGCTCATATTTCTCATAACTCATGGGGTTTAACTTTTCATTTTTGGTAGTATAATCTGTCTAGAGAAAAGGATGAAATCAACAACTTAATTGAGCATGCAATATTGGAGGCGGAAAGAAGAGGAATCAAAATTTTAAGCTTAGGCCTCCTAAATTCGGTAAGTGTTATCTATAGATCAGAATCAGAAGTTCTACTTTATAGGAAATATAGATTAAACCTTATTCAGTTATTTTACAAATTGCTGACAAATTTTGCAGAAAGAAGAACTAAATAGAAGTGGAGAACTTTACATTCAAAGACACCCAAAACTTCAAATCAAAATAACAGACGGAAGTAGTTTAGTTGTTGCAGCAGTGATTAAAAGTATTCCACAAGGGACTAATCAAGTTCTGCTCATAGGAAAGATATCCAAAATTTCTGGCGCAATAACCATTGCATTATGTCAAAGAGGGTATAAGGTATAAATTGAAATAACATTTTTATGTT
The DNA here is from genome assembly GCA_030765085.1 of Allium cepa. Classification (NCBI taxonomy): domain Eukaryota; kingdom Viridiplantae; phylum Streptophyta; class Magnoliopsida; order Asparagales; family Amaryllidaceae; genus Allium; species Allium cepa. Next base: position 881,599,672 of record CM060929.1, read on the forward strand.
AACTTCGGTTCCAATTCGTGCCTGTCAAAGTAATTGATGTCTGCTTACATGTTCTGTGTTATGGTAGGTTGCAGTACCTCAGAGAGAAGACTTCGAGTTGCTTAAAATGAACCTTCCAACAGAGTTAACATGTCATCTTGTGCTCTCCCACGATTATAATGCCACTGTAAAACTTTATAAACCTTCCCATTTCATTTATTAAAAAATAAATAAATAGAATTGCTAAAAAATTAAGAAACGATTTATTCACTCAAAAATCACGCATTTGATATTTCTATTTTTTCTGTTTATTTGGATATAACATTTGCCACTGGCCAAAACGTTGAAGAACATAAGACACTTGCTACAATCTGGTCTTTTCCTTACTTAACCTAAGCCACTCTTGCTAAATCTATCCAAATTAATTTTGTCTTGTAAGCTTTGAAGTTTGAACATAAACAAAACTTATTCTTTTAAATGTAAGCTAGATTGCGTACCCAGTGTGTGCGCACACTACACACAGCTAAATACAGATGAATAATTTAGTTATCTTCTTCTTATTAGATACCCTTCCGTTTGCAGGTTTGGCTGGTCGGAGATAACTTGAGTGTACAAGACCAAAAAAGAGCCAACAAAGGAACACATTTTATTCCTTTCTCCCAATTTCCACCAAAGAAAATCTGAAATGGTTGTATTTATCATAGTACTCCAGCAATGATAGCTCCCAAAGACTTTGAGTAAAAGCAATAACTGTTGAAAATTAGTTTTTATTGATAATGCTTTCATATAAATTTAATTACAAGAGCTGAGTATTTATATACAAAATATAATGGGCTAACAACAAGCTACAGAGCCCATATATTATCTTTGGCAATCCAAACATAGTGAAAGCTCTAATACAGGCCGTTGATCTTAATCAAAGGCTGATATCAAATGCTGCTAACCACATGGATCAATAAGTGTGCTTCTAGTATTGTTTGTCTCTCAATATGCCGCCTCAAACAAAACTAGGATTTCATATTTTCCTTGTCTTCCATGTCGGCTGAATAAATTCTGAGTTCTTTGCGAAAGCGATTGAAATTTTTGGCAGATAAAGCTTTGGTTAGAAAGTCTGCTCTTTGATAGTAAGATGGTATATGGTTAATGGCTAACTTGCCGCTTCCTGTTCGTTCACGAACGAAGTGGAGATCTATCTTCATGTGTTTTATTCGAGTATGCTGAACTGGATTCATGGAAAGAGAGATTGCACTGAGATTATCGCACCAGATGATTGGTTTGCGAGTTGATTCGAACCCTAATTCCCAAATTAGGGTTTCGATCCAGGCGATTTCAGCGACCGTACTTGCAATACACCTGTATTCAGCCTCAGTGCTGCTTTTAGAAATGGTATTTTGCTTCTTCGTGCACCAAGAAATTGGATTTGGTCCCAGGTAGACGCAATATCCAGAGATGGATTTCCTGTCGTCTATGTCATTTGCCCAATCGGAATCACTGTAAGCATGAATATTTATATCTTTGCTAGCTTTTAAAGTTAATCCATATGTATTGGTGCCTTTGAGGTATCTAAGAATTCGCTTGACAGCAATCCAATGCTCGTTTAAGGGATTCTGCATATACTGACATACCCTGTTGACACTAAAACATATGTCCGGCCTTGTAATAGTTGCATACTGAAGTGCTCCAACAATACTTCTGTATTGCTTGGCATTATCAATGGGTTCACCTTTATTTTTTGATAACTGCTTGCTGCATGTCATAGGTGTAGGTAGTGGCTTTGCTTTGTCCATGTTGTGCCTGACCAAAATGTCATTGATGTATTGCTTTTGTGACAGAAAGAATTCATTGTCAGTTTTCCTTTGGATGTTGATTCCTAAAAAATATTTTAATTCACCCATGTCCTTGATTGCAAAGTGCTTGTCTAGTAGCTTTATGATATGGTTGATTTCCTGCTGATTATCTCCTGTAATGAGTATATCATCCACATACACAAGTATATATATGCTGAAATCCTTGCCCCTTTTTAAGTAAAAAGAATTGTCTGACTTTGTGGCATCAAAACCCAAATGTGTTAGTGTACCTTTGAGCTTCTCGTACCAAGCTCTAGAGGCTTGCTTTAATCCATATATGGCCTTGTGTAATTTGCAAACATAATTTTTATCTGCATGATGATTGAATCCTTCTGGTTGTTGCATGTAGACATCTTCACATAACTCACCATTCAAGAAAGCATTATGAACATCTAGCTGTCTTATTTTTCAATTTTTGTGAAGTTCCAAGGTTAACATAATTCTTATGGTAGTTGGTTTGATTACTGGGGAAAAGGTTTCAGTGAAATCAAAACCAAACTGCTGTGAATATCTTTTTGCTACCAACCTTGCTTTATACTTGGATATATTACCATCTGCATCTCTCTTGATTTTATAAGTCCATCTGCATCCCACTATGTTTTTGTTCTTTGGTGGTTGCACAAGTGTCCAGGTCTTATTTTTTATTAAAGCATTTAATTCTTCATCCATTGCCTTTCTCCATTTCTCATGTTTGCTAGCCTGATCATAAGAACTTGGTTCCACCTCATGTATTTGAGCTATGTATAGTTTAGGTTTAAAAATACCACTTTTAGATCTGGTGATCATGGGATGTCCTATTTCTGTCTGCTGTTTGTGAGAATCTTCTAGTTGGTTGTCACTTGTGTTGGTTGATGTATCTGTTGCTTGGTTGCTATTAAACACACTTGTACTTTGATCATTATTCTGGCTACTACTTGATATGCTAGCATTTTGCTGATTGTTGAAATCAATTTGTGAGTAGCTGTTATTATTTTCATTGTCAGAACTGTATCCAGATTTGGTGCTGGATATGGATGCATCTTTATCATCATCCTGCACTGCCTGATTGATTCTTTGAGCACATTCTGTCAAATCTGGGATGTAAAAATCATGAATTTTGTTATCGTTTGCTTCATGATTCTGTCCTTTTTGACCTGTAAATGGAAACACATTTTGATTAAACACAACATGCCTAGAAATATAAATTTTGCCTTGATTGTCCATGCACTTATATCCTTTTTGATTGTGTGCATATCCCATAAAAGTGCATGGACTTGATCTCAGGCTCAATTTGTGTTTGTTGTATGGTCTGAGATAGGGATAACACAAACACCCAAATACCTTTAAATGATCATATTTTGGTTTGACATTAAAGAGCTTTTCATGTGGGCAAATATTGTTTAGCACTTTTGTCGGCATCCTATTAATAAGATATACTGCAGTGGAAAAAGCATCACTCCAGTATTTCAAAGGTAGAGATGCATGGGACAAAAGTGTTAAACCAGTTTCCATAATGTGTCTGTGCTTTCTCTCAACTATACCATTTTGTTCTGATGTGTGGGGGCAGGTGGTTCTGTGAAGAATTCCCTTTTTGTTAAAAAATTCTTTTAATGATTTAAATTCTCCCCCACCATCTGTTTGTATTATCTTTACACATTGATTAAATTGTTTCTCAACATGAGTAATAAACTGTGTTATAGCAAAACTAGTATCAGATTTGACTTTGAGAAAATAAATCCATGTATATCTTGTGTGTGCATCTACAAGAGATAGATAATACCTGTGCCCTTGTGTTGAAAACAGTGGTGCTGGTCCCCATAAATCTGCAGTGATTAACTCAAGGGGTTTTTCATATATAGTTTCAGAAATTTGAAAAGGCAATTTATGCATTTTGCCCATTTGACAATGATCACATAGAGATAAATCAGACTTATTTGGTACAGAAAAATTATTTTGCATTAAAATCAGTTTAACTACATCATAGCTAGGATGGCCAAGTTTACAGTGCCATTCGTGAAACAACTTTACATTACTGTCATTTGATGAGCTAATATTATATGACCAAATTCTTTCATCAGCAGCATCAGTGTTTTGAACATTGCTAAATTTGTATAGACCATTGTCCAGCTTACCCTGCAATAATATATTTTTACTTAATGAATCTTTAACAAAGCATGTTTTTGGGTGAAACTCAAAGTACACCTTATTTTCACTGGCAAATTGTGAAACACTAATGAGGTTTTTCTTGATACTTGGTACTCTTAACAAATTGTTTAAATAGAGTAACCTTGTACCTTTTATACAGCCAGTACCAACATGTGTTATGTTTGCAGCTTCACCATTTCCCATAAGAACAGTTTTATTACCTGTGTATCCTTTGTTCCCCAAATTCAAATTCTGTAGGCTGTTTGTGATGTGATTTGTGACTCCAGAATCAGGAAACCATTCATCCATGCTGTAATCATCTGTTTTGGGGGTATCATCAGTAACATTATCTCCATTATTTCTGGATTGATTGCTGATTTGAGTCACATTTGCACTTGGTTGTTTGCTGGTTTGAGATGTTTGTCCTGCATTGAAATCCTCTTTATATCTGAAATAGCATTTGTTTGCTGTGTGCCCAAGTTTTTCACAAATCTGACATCTAATTTTATTATTGTATCCACTCCTTCCTCTACCTCTTCCTCTTTGAACATAGCCTCCTCTCTGACTTTGATTGTCTTGTTTGGGTTGATTTGATGTATTTTTCTGATTTCTGTTTCTTGATGTGACTGCATAATTGACACTGCATTCTTCTTGCATTGACTTCCTTTGTTGAATCCTCCCCTCATGAGCAAGTAAGGCAGTGTGGATGTATTCAATATCGGGTAGGGTTGGTTGTGTTGCAATGTATGTTATCAATGACTCATAATCTTGATCTAATCCATTGGTTATCACCAGTATCTACTCATTGATAGATACATTATGACCTACCCCCTTTAATTTGTCACATAAGTTCTTGATCTTGGCAAGATATTCACTCATTGGCGTATCATTTTTCCTTGCATTTTGTAATTCTCTTCTATATTGCATGACCTTTGCTGCTGATTGCGAACTAAAAATGCGTTCAATTGCTGACCAAATCTCATAAGAGCTGTTGCATCAAACCATTTGTGAGAGTAAGCTTTTACTAATTGAAGATAGAAGCCATGATGATAAAAGATTATCTTGTCTTTGATAATGTTTGTATTCTGGATTGCTGACCATTTTGTCTTCTTTGTCAGTTATCATGACTGGTGGTATGCTCTTGGTTCCAGCAATATACTCATGTAAGTCGTATCCTTTTAATGCTATTTCAACTTGATATTTCCATAAGATATAGTTGTCTTCATCTAGCGGTGTTGTGATGACCTGACTTTTAGGTTTGATCAAGATCAGATTCGAATCTTGGTGATTACTGGACTGGTTCCCTGAAGTGGCTGATGTGGTTCCTTCTTCAAGAGCCATGGTGATTCAAGAATCTTGAAATGCCTGGTTTCTTTATGTAAGTTGCAGATAAACGAAACTTTGGCGTGGCTATTAGGAAATAGCAGCCAAGAAGCGAGAAAAAGGTTGAAATGATACTGCTAGTGATAAATGTATATTACTGTTTCATCAAGAAGCAGTAATATAGATGGACAGCGGTAAAGAATCTTGCAGTCAGGGAGATAAGTGATGAAGTAATTCTGATTTCTCCTCTGATATGGCAGGAAGTGGATATAGAACTGATATGACCGATCTTAATGCAATTGTGAGAAAGGTATACCTCCTCGATGATGATATTTTTCTGAGAGGAGTATACACAGCCTAAATCTTTGAAACCTTTTTTTTTTTTATGATTTTTTTTGAGAATTTTGCCGTTTGGCCTTTCAGCTCTGATACCATAAAAGCAATAACTGTTGAAAATTAGTTTTTGTTGATAATGCTTTCATATAAATTTAATTACAAGAGCTGAGTATTTATATACAAAATATAATGGGCTAACAACAAGCTACAGAGCCCATATATTATCTTTGGCAATCCAAACATAGTGAAAGCTCTAATACAGGCCGTTGATCTTAATCAAAGGCTGATATCAAATGCTGCTAACCACATGGATCAATAAGTGTGCTTCTAGTATTGTTTGTCTCTCAATATTGAGAACTTGCATGCATGTGAGGTAAATATTTGATATATTTTTTCACTAATACTCATATTAATATACACCAGAAAAACTTCAACAAAACAGAAAAACATTGTATTTTCCCCCGATAGAAATGAAGATAACTTGAGCTGTTCTATCTTTTGTTCATTGCTTTGATTTTAATGTAGATGAAATATTTAGTAGTTAGATATGATTTGCTTGTTATTACCCACGCAGAATTGGCTTCCAAGACGTGTAATAAGTGCATGGAGGGTAGCTGGAATAGTACAAGCACTAGAAGGATGGGATGCACATGAGTGTGGTGGAAAATTGAATGACATAGATAAAGTATGGGATGCAGCCTTACACCATGGTTTCCTTCCCCTGATTACCGCCTGATCCAGTATAGAGGAATCAAAATTTCAACTGTTTCGAATGCTCTGTTATATGTCTACAATGTAATTGGCTTGTACTGAACAACTATATCAACCAATATGCAGTGTTAAATGCTTAAACTAAATGGCACTAGACAGTCACAAGTGGGCAGGTATATTTATATTGACACAGGATACAGAGTCAATAACTGGACCCGAATTCTAAATCAACATACGAAAGGACATCCAATTGCTTGGCTACAGAAAAATTACAAACTGTGATCTTCGAATCCAAAACATTACACAAATCCTTATATGATCAATGATAGCATAGCCACAAACTGGAATATCAATTTAGATCCGACTACCATCCGATTTCTATATTAAAATCTATAGCTAAAACCTCATCTGAGTATCAAAAAGGACGCATTCAGACCGATAAATGTTTGAGTAATCACTGATGTATCGGATATCAGTTATTATGGCTTCAAAATAATACGTAGGATCATTTTTCTACTTTTATTCACACGATATATAAAATGCGATAACAAAAATAAAAATAAAAATAAAAAATAAACTGGGAACTTGAGAAGGAAAATGAAAAACTTACAATTGGCAGAGTTGTCTTAACCATTCCATGATTCAATCAATACTTTGAATTCAATGGGAATACCCACTGTAAAAATAAATAAATGAAAAATAACTTTTGCAAAACGTTTAAATATTTACAAATTAAAACCAAAAAAATATGTTTAAATTTTCACGAGCATTCTTTGAAACTACAATTTTGGATACTACGCACACGGAGTTTACCATATAATTTGCTTAGCAACATCTTTTTATATTTTTGTGGATTTTAACTTTTTAGATGGCGAATGTTTCTTGAACATTATTGACAACATTTGCTAAATATATATTTTAGTAATTTTGAAGTATGCAACATACAACTACTTTTTTTTAGGGCATAATGACTACATAGTACGTACAATAAACAAAAACATCAACCTCCAATTAATCTTAACTTGGTAAGTAGTACATTACTATGTATCAATATAAATTTTCAAATGTAAGCAACATTTATTCACTATAGGTTTGGCCTATATTTAACCTATATGTATGTATGTATGCATATGTATCTATGTGCACAGTTTAGTTGATAATAGTGTTTGAAACCTGACATAGTGTAATAATTCTTTGAATTGAAATATTGTTAAAATTTTGGTTCAAATAAATAACCTTTCAAATTGGAAAAAGCACACATTTTGACACTATCTAGTACTAACTTCATTAGAAAAATATTAAAGAAGCATTGACACATTATATTTCTTAATGCATATAGAATGATATGACATGAAAAAAAATATTATGAACATAAATATTGCACGGTCAAATTTTGGAAACAACCAAATAACTTTTTTCCATTAATTCAAAATATTCATCCAAACACAATAATTGAAATAGTACAATAATTAACATAATTCAATGACAAATAGTATATTACTATAACATGGAATACTTGTCGATAGACATAAAATAAAATTTAGATGACATTTCATTACACAAAATAGCAATAAGTGCAAATTGTGCAAGCAAATACAGTTAACGAATTGAACTATTAGAAACAGGTTATCATCATCAATAGAATAATTTTGTTCTAGATAAGTACATTGTAAACAGAACAAATATGAGGCTATGTTCGCATTAAGCAAGAACTTAAAAAAGCAGGAGTGTTGTATAACAAATGACAAAAGTAGTAAAAGTTAACGTGTTTCATTGCGAACTAAATTTTATAAGAATTATAATTTACTAAGAGAAAATGTAACGATCCCGATTTAATGACGAATTTGAATTTTTAATTAAATTAAATTTTGGCGTTAAATTATAGATTTATTTGAATTTTTCAAATTTAATAAGAGATATACTTATTTATTTTACAAATTTGGATTTGAAATTTAAAATAAATATTTTCAATTGAATTGGGTTATAAATAAAATTTTGATTTGGAAATTCAAAATGTATTCAAATTAAATCGGATTTATAAAGATTTTACTTTGGGAAAATAACATGTATGATTATTTATTTAATAAGTTGTGTTTTACTCCATTTTCTTTATGAAGTTATAAGAAGTATAAAGTTTATCTTATCGATATTTAATGTAAAATATAAAATAAAATATACGTTACAAATTTAATGCTTGGTCAAACTATAATTAGAAATAAAAATTCAAGCTTATATGTCAATGATAAAAGTATAAGATCAAACTATAAATAGAGGAAACATAAATAAAATGCTATAACAATTTATTGTACGTGAATAAGTAAGAAATAACAAAAACATCTATGCATAAAGGCAAAGAAAAGAAACAAACAAATATGTACATTGAAAGGACAAGAAGATAGATAAAAATGTACGTGTGTAAAGAACAAGTAAACAAAAAAAAAATTCAGACAGCATATACATGTAAACAAAAATGGGAACAAAGGCATTAAAAGCTATCTATTCAATCACAAGTGAAAATCTTGCTTAGCACGCCATAAAATCTATTCAGCCGAAATAAAATTTTGCTTAGTCAAAGCAAGAGAACAAAATAAAATAAAATATCTGATCAAAGAAAAAAAACAAAACTTGCATGTACCAGTTATAACCTACCTGTACAAACCATCTCCTTTATAAAATACCCATCCCTATTCATTTTATCTCGTTCATAAAACATAGCAAAGCTAGAAAGAAAATATTAACATCACCATATTTTTCAAGTTTAAATACAATTTGCTGAACAAAAAGAAAAAATCATCAAATAGACAGAATTCAAAGGAGGATTCAAAACTGCAGGCTTTCAAAAAAAACACAGAATTACTCTCTGCTTCAAAACTTTTCAATATGAGTAAACTTATTTTTCATTTGAACTCTAAGTATTTAGTTTATGAATCTTGTGTCTTGTTGTATATTGAAAGGAAAATGTTGTTACGTATGTTTCTGTGTTACTGTAAACTCTTATACAGCTGTTCTTCAATATTTTGTTTCAGAGCAAAGTGAATTTGAAAAAAAAAATCAAATAAACTTCATACAAACATCTTTAACTTAGGATTTTTATACAACATAAGTTTGTTAAAGCTTAAACCATAGTCCAGAAATTTTTTTGCTTGAAAGTGAAAGAACTTGACCCTGTAAACTCAAATTTACAGTAAAAATAAATCATATGAATTTTTTCAAGTATTTTAATTTATTGGCTTGATTTCATAACTTGGATAAACAGCTAAAGATAGGAATTTTGAAATTAATATGTTGATTTTTAATGAAGTGTTCCAAGTACAGTTCATAATCGAATAAAATTTGCATTTGATCAATTTCTGATAATCAAACCCATTTCGAACTCTGAGATCTTGCTTGAAGCAAGTTTGGTAGTTGATAGTAATGGGAAAATTGTTGAATATTTTTTTCATTGTACGAATTGAGGGGACGAGGCATATTTAGGGTTCGTGATCGAGTTTTTGAGGTGTTTGGAAATGAGGTGGTTTCATCACCTCTGCGTGACCGAGTATCTCGAAATTCTGGGGAAACGTGGCGCAAAGGGTTGACATGGTGAGGCCGAAGTCGCGGTGGCTTCGATGGTCGGTGTGGGGGTGACGAGGCATTTTGGGTTTGGTGTATTCGAGTGGCACTTCGAACGAACAGGTAAATTTCGATCTAGAGATTTTTGGTTCGAATCGAGTTGTGTTTTCAGGTGCAGAGGGTTTGCGTGACTTGCTGTCGAGCTTGGAAGTTCGCCAGAGTCTTGCACGTCGTCGTGCACGTGTACGGCGTGGAGGAGATGTGTCAGTATCATGAGGGTTTGCGTCTCGTGTTGTTGCTCGAGTTTTCTTGGTGGTTGCTTCGAGTTCTGGGACGAGTACGTGAGAGTGAACCTGATGCTTTAATTCGTAACCTAGTTTATAACTTAACTACAGAAAAAAAGAAGTGAAGAAGATGATGCGTAAGTGGGTGAGCGTCTCGGGGGAGATGGGTAAGTGACTTGAAGTAACACTCGAGTAGAACGAAAGGAAGACTCGGGTTTGCTTCCTTTCAGAGCCGCAGTTTACAAATCATAGAAATATAGTTAAGTAAATTTGTGTTCCAACAGGATTTTTAAGCATTGTAATTTAATAAATGTTTAACAATATAAGTTAAAAAACTTAAATACAAGTTAAATTTATTTAGTTAATACTTTAACAATGTTTTTAACATCTAATTATTATTTTTAATTAAGTAATTAAGTTAAGTATGAAAAATATTAACATTAAATTTTTGTAGTTAAAAATAAATTGGTTTTCAAAGTTTAAAGAAGATTTTAAAAATGTTAATTAAGACAAAAAATTATTAACCGATTGAAAAGGGTAATTAAGATGATTAATTTACAATTGTAATTAACTAGTTGATTAGAGATTGATTAATTTGAAATTTAAGATTTGGTTAATTAACAATTAAGTATTTAATTTATTTGTAATTAAGAATTGTAAACTAGATGATTAAAGTTAATTAGTTTATAATTAGTAGTCAATTAAGATAACTGATTTAAAGAATAATTAATTAGAATTTAATTAATTTATCATTAAGAAAACGTTAATCATTGATAAATAATAATAGTTATGTGGTTAACTCTTTTAAATCACCTTCACTTTGAATTAAAGATGATTGACTATCGTCAAATGTTTTTCTGTTTGCGATACGGTGTGATGTGAATTGCCTCATGCTGTACTGTGAACTATGATTGTTTCTGTATATATGTGAAACCCCTTCACCCGTAAAACGACATTTAAATTTCGATGTGACAGGGAGTCGGGTTCCAGTTGGTTATTTGAAACCCATATCGAATTGTAATAATGAATCTTTATAATTGATAAATTTATTTTATCTGTGAACTGTGAATGAAGATAAGCGTTATGAATCATACCGCTTATCGATATTGATATATCTGTGATGATTGATGCTGTGCACTATTCGATAAAACCCCTGGACCACACTTATACACATACAAATTTGGATTGCATGTGGGAATCGATTAAGTCACGGATATTTGAATTTATTTCAAAATAGTTTTTAAAAGTTGAATTTTTAAATCCAAACAGTTTTGGAATTGGATTGGGTTTAATATGGAGAGCTTTCGAAAAGTTGTTTTAAAAATAAAAGTTATTTTGAATAACTTAATAAAGATTTGAAATTTGAATAATTTGATACAAATTGGAATTCAATATCTGAAATTGATTCAGTATTTATGATTTAAAAAGAATTATACAAGTTATACGGGTTTTAAACCATTTTTAAAAGTATTGTTTTGAGAAGTTGAATTTACCCAAAGATTATAACTTGTATAAATGAAATTGGATTTTCGTGAAATAAAACCGTGGTTTCCAAATGATAAAAGCTTTCATATGAGAAATGAATTTCAAACTGTATTAAAGTGATTTCAAGTTTGAAGTGAAATAGTTTCCAAGTCGTGGGTGAATCTTTGGAAACGAGGTTTGAAAGCTATAAACTAAATCTTTGATTAAAGATTTAAATGAATTAATCCAATTGAAGCGGAAATTGTTTTGAAATCTGTGAAATGAATCTTTGTGAAAATGGATGAACTTTGTGAAATAAATCTTTTGGTTAAAAAGATTTGAAATGGTAGTTGTTTTAAAACATTTGAAAGAAAGTTTGGAATCATTAAGTTGTGACTTAATTGAAATCCCATATCCATATGTTTTAAATACTACGCTCATTATTCGGTTTAGCCGAGAGAGGACTTTGTGTCATATAACCCATTCCGAATAATGGTACGTCATTATGGATAGCATTGAAGACCGGTGGTGAAGACCGGGTATTTGCGAGAACGATAGGATGACCTATCGATTATCTCTGCACTGAGTAGCTACGATATAGAGATTTCCTAAGTGATGGGAAGTCCGATCGGGATTGTGAATACTCTGATTGCAAGGGTTTCTTCGGAAGTGTCTTCGGTTCTGTTCGAACCCGGGACAGACTTGAATGGTTTTATGTCTGACATTACACTTTGAGATATAAAGCAGATTTCTTTCAAATACGTATCTGTTGGTGGCGGAGAATTTATTCTCTTAGCTTAACACCCTTCTCTAAGACATACGAGCTCAAAGGTTATGTAATTGATGGTTATCAGCGATATACTCCCAATTTGGTAGTGTGGCATGCTAAGTGCTGCTGTGTGTTGATGATCATTGGTTGATCATTTGTGAACAAAGAATGGCTTTGGTTAAAAGCGTAGCTTTGTGGACGAGGCCTCGTCGAGCCTCACAAACCGGTAATGGTCGAAACAGGGATGTTGCGGCAATGTTTCAGGGTTAGCTCCCCTAGGGTGTGACCATTCCTTTTGGAAAAAGGGTAGTATCATGGTATGGAGCCCAGATACTTACTCATGTGGGCATTGTAATGTATTCATTACTGTGTGATGTTGTTGGTGTAGAGGTACCTCGTATAAAGGTCCCAAAGGACCGGGGGTGGCATATCTGAGGTTTTATTCCCTGGGAAGGGGGTAGCCGCCTTGTTGGCAGAGATCCGGTAAGTTCTCGGGACGTCCCGCCAGAGGCGTTATCATGTAGCAATAGGAAGTTCCTTAGCTTGATTATTTGTTGGAAAATCCCAAAGAAACAATACGCGCTCTGTATGGTTTTAGTTATATTACCTGCCATCTACTTATGGTGGCGCCCCACTGTTTGGATGGGAGCTATAGTAGGCATAGTTCAAAATGTCTATGCTGGCTAAGATTTATATTATACTTTCGAAACGTTTTCCACTATGCACTAATAATAATATCGAAAAGAAAGATTTTCACGTATCAAGCATGTTTGACTATCATAGAGGAGAAATCTCCTCCAATTCTGCGTTTGCATGGTGTGTGTGGCGGGAGGCCTTATGGTAGTTTCATTTTCAAAAAGCATTGCGGTTATCAAATTTAAATCTTTTGATTGTTTTTAAAGACCAAATGTTTTTGTTCGCTTATACCAGTCTCATGACTGACTTGGAGTTTATTGTTTCCTTCCTAAACTCTAGGTGTCCATAATTTTCCACACGGGCAGTCTAGAGTTTGGTTTTTCAGATAGTCTGGTCTAGTAGATTATCTGGAGCTAGTTCAGTCCGTGGACGACTGACCTTGCTTATCTTGGAGCAATCCTAATGGTGGATCGAGCTTGAAGTTTTGGAGCTTTGTTTGGAGATTTTGGATCAGAGTTGCAGTATTGGATTCTATAAAGACTTATCTCATATTGTATCGTGTTTCGCTGTATTCCGTGTTGTATATTCTCTGATGTTGATGATTATCATTGTATCAAACTGATGTATTGGATATTGTATTTATGTTGTATCAGTGATATCATATTTTATTCCATTGTGTTTTTTTTATCATCTAATGAGTGTTGCAAGCTCCCGCGATACGAATCTGATGTTGTTTGTCGGACATCGAGTTCGGGTCGTGACAATTTGGTATCAGAGCTAAAGGTTGGGTAAGAACTTTAGCTACGGAGTGTAACACATTAGATGACTCATTAGAGATAGGGTAAGTGTACCCTAGAATGAGTACAACCAGTGGAATCAAAATCCAAATTTCTCAGTCTATTTCTTTATCAGTTGTTATTCTCTAAGATATTTCGTCCGAATGCCTGAATCGGTTTTCTTACTATTTACAGATAGTAAGAATGAGTGGAAGAAGAGGACGAGATAGGGGACAGGGAAGTACCACTTTAATTGGTCAAAGCCCTGCCACGACAGATATTCTCATTCAATCTCAACCAAATTTGGCTAATCTATATCGAAGCTTTTTTAGACTTGGTGGAAAACCATTCACTTGTAAAGAATTCGTTATCGAAACACAAACTGGATTCGATCGTCTGAAAGGATTTTCAAGGGATTAAAATTAGAAGATGATCAGATGCGATTGATAGCTACCTGGCAACTCCAAGAAGAGGCTTTAATTTGGTGGGAAACAGTTACATTGGATGAGCCGACGGATGAATTTACTTGGAGTCGTTTCAAGGAAATGTTCGAGCAGCGATATATTCCGTCTGCTGGTATCTCTAGAATGTACCAGGAGTTCATGGATTTGAAGCAAGGAAGTTTATCATTTGAGGAATACTTGAACAAAATCAATGTTTTATCTCGATTTGGTCCATAATTGGTGAATACACCGTTAAAGAAGAATGAAAAGTTTATTTAGGGAATGAACAAGGAATTTCAGGAAAGGATGACTACTCACATTAAGGAATCTTTTTCTGAATCAATTGATATGGGCAATCGGTACGATACTCTGGATAAGCAAGAAGATCCGGAGGAGAATGGAAATGCAAGTAATCTGAATTGGAGAAAAAGGAAGTTTGATGGAAAGAAACTGAGGAAAGATAAAGGAAAGAAGGATATACAGAAGAAAAAGGTGAAAGATGTTACTTGTCTCAATTTCTTGGAGAAAGGTCACTACTCGGATAAATGCAAGATTTCTTGGAAGCTAGGAATGAGAGAGCCATTTATGAGGCCAGATCAGGAATCTACGGGATATTATTATTGCCGCAAGCCAGGACATAGAATTATCAACTGTCCAGCAAAGAAGCAAACTCTAGAAAAGAAAGTGTATGCAATCAGAGATGATTCTTCAACCTCAAAAGCTAATTAAGGAAAAGGAATTTTATAAGGTAACTATCTCGTTTACGATTAAATTGTTCGAGTTTTGTTCGACATGAGAACTACCCTTAGTTTTATTTCTCAGCAAATCGTAAATGAGTTAAATCTTGAATCTGAGATCGTAATCGAATCTATTTCTATCTATTTCATTGGGTTTCGATGAAAATCTACGAATGGTTAGTTATCCCTTCGAACTGACCAATACCCTGTATACTTCGTAGATCAGATAACCCAATTGGTTCGTGATTGATTGAGTTTGTCCTCATATCTATTGTTGATATTCTGATTTGGTAAGCCAAATGCGGAATTGATATTCGATTTGGTTTGGAAAGATATTTATCTATCTTTTATCTATCTTTGTTATATCCTTGGCAAATTTCGGGGACGAAATTTCTTAAGGAGGAGAATCTGCAACGATCCCAATTTAAAGACGAATTTGAATTTGTAATTAAATTAAATTTTTGGGTTAAATTATAGATTTATTTGAATTTTTCAAATTTAATAAGAGATATACTTTTTTATTTTACAAATTTGGATTTGAAATTTAAAATAAATATTTTCAATTGAATTGGGTTATAAATAAAATTTTGATTTGGAAATTCAAAATGTATTCAAATTAAATCGGATTTATAAAGATTTTACTTTAGGAAAATAACATGTATGATTATTTATTTAATAAGTTGTGTTTTACTCCATTTTCTTTATGAAGTTATAAGAAGTATAAAGTTTATCTTATCGATATTTAATGTAAAATATAAAATAAAATATACGTTATAAATTTAATGTTTGGTCAAACTATAATTAGAAATAAAAATTCAAGCTTATATGTCAATGATAAAAGTATAAGATCAAACTATAAATAGAGGAAACAAAAATAAAATACTATAACAATTTATTGTATGTGAATAAGTAAGAAATAACAAAAACATTTATGCATAAAGGCAAAGAAAAGAAACAAAAAAATATGTACATAGAAAGGACAAGAAGATAGATAAAAATGTACATGTGTAAATAACAAGTAAACAAACAAAAAAAAAGAAAGAAAAAAATCAGACAGCGTATACATGTAAACAAAAATGGGAACAAAGGCATTAAAAGCTATCTATTCAAGCACAAGTGAAAATCTTGCTTAGCTGACGTAGCGGATAATAACAAAACGATATAGATCGATGAAAGTAGCAAACGGTGGATTGAAGATACTGAAATGCCCAAATTCGTTGATCACAAAGATACCGAATTCTAGCTATCTTCTACACGTTGATCGCGCACGATACCGTGAAAGAAGATCTACAATTCTTCAAATGTTGATCAAGCGCACTTGATACCGTGAATTGGCTTCAACAATCGTTGAATCGAGCGCACTCGATTAACCGAAAGTGGAGATAGGAGATTACACTCAACTACCAATTTAGATGAAAGCACACAGCAATCAAACAAGAATTTTATTCAAAAATCAACAACCACAAAATGTACAACTCACGCCCTATTTATAGTAGTTTCCAAACCCTGATCTTAAGCCGTTGCCAACTTAAATCCCACGACTTACGACTCAACCTCCTTACAACGACTTACGACTTAACTAGGTCGTTGCCGACCTAACTGACACCACACATAGCGACTCAACACTTAAGTCATAGATGACTTAAACACACTGCTTAAAAAAGTACAGACTCATCTCAACACTTAGGTCGTATACGACCTAACGACTCAAAGCTTCACCGAGCTAACTCTTCTAACGACTTAACTCTTCAGCCATATTCCGTTAGGTCGCAACCGACCTAAGCCATGTTTAGGTCGTTGCCGACCTAAGTCTTCTTTCTTAGGTCGTTGCCGACCTAAAAACCTCTGACGACCTAAACTCGAAGCTTCCTCCTGCGACTTAAGGCCTTCCTCCCCTGCTTGACTCGTGAACGACTTAAGACCTAAAACCGAAGCTTCCTTAACTCGAGAACGACCCAAGTCTTCCTCCTTAAGTCATGTACGACTTATCCCCTGAGCTGCATCATCCTCCCCTAGTTGAGAAAAATTCGTCCTCGAATTTGTAAATTCTTCCACATCAGATTGTTCATCTCCATAATATGGTACAAGATGCTTAACATTGAACACGTCAGAAGTGTACACATCCTCCGGCAGCTTTAACTTATAAGCATTTTCATTAATCCGTTTCACAATTTCTACAGGACCAATTTTCCTGGCTTTCAACTTGTTATAAGCGCCCACTGGAAAACGATCCTTTGTTAACACAACATATACCATATCTCCTTCATTAAAATCAACATTTCTTCGCTTCAAATCTGCAGTCTGCTTATACTTCTCATTTGCTTTCTCCAATCGTTCCTGAACGATTTCATGACATTCAGTCAACCCATCAACAAAGTCTACAGCTCGTTTAACCGTCCCCTTCGGTTGTGGCATTACTGCTAAATCTAACGGTCCCCTGGGTAAATTTAAATATACAATCTGAAATGGGCTGAATCCTGTACTACGATTCACTGCATGATTATGTGCAAACTCTGCCTGACATAACTTCATGTCCCAACTCTTCATATTGTCCTTCCCAAGACATCGTAACAAATTTCCCAATGATCTGTTAACAACTTCGGTCTGTCCGTCTGTCTGCGGATGATAAGCGCTGCTAAATTTCAGCTTCGTTCCAACCACCTTCCACAAACTTAGCCAAAAATGACTCAAAAATCTGGTATCCCTGTCTGAAACAATAGATTCTGGTAACCCATGTAAACGATAGATTTCTTTAAAGAACAACTGAGCGACACGAACAGCATCCACCGTCTTCTTACAAGCAATAAAATGTACCATCTCCGAGAAACGATCCACCACAACATATATAGAATCATTTCCCCTTTGAGTTCTAGGCAAACCCAAAATGAAATCCATGCTAATATCAACCCACGGTTTGGTCAATACAGGTAACAGCATATGCAATCCTGCATTTGTCGCTGTTCCGTTTGAAACCTGACAGATATGACATCTCTCCATAAACCTTTCAACCTCTTTTCTCATTGACGGCCAAAAGTAAGATTGAGAAATCAAACGCAATGTACGATAACGGCCCACATGTCCTTCCTCGTGCAACTCCTTGATAATCTTCATTCTCAAACTACTCTCTGGTATACATAATCGATTCCCTTTGAATAAGAAACCATCAACCAACACAAATTCATTCTTAACTTTCTCAACGAACTTTGCAAAGTAAGGATCCTCCTTAAACAATTCTGGCAATAATTCAAATCCTGTCACCTCAATTTTCATTGTCGTTAATAAATGACTCCTCCTACTCAAAGCATCAGCCACACGATTCGTCACCCCTGACTTATGTTTCACGATAAAAGTAAACTGCTGCAAATAGGCAATCCACGATGCATGTCTCGCTGAAATCTTATCCTGCCCTTGCAAATGCTTCAAAGCTTCATGATCCGTATAGAGAACAAACTCCTTCTGAAACAAGTAATGTCTCCAATGCTTCACTGCTTGAACAATTGTGTAAAACTCAACATCATAAGTGCTATATCTCAACTTAGCTCCTGATAACTTCTCACTGAAATAAGCAACTGGTCTTCCTTTCTGACTCAAAACTCCACCAATTCCCACTTTAGATGCATCAGTATGTAATTCAAACAACAACTGAAAATCCGGTAAAACTAGAATTGGTGCTGCCGTCGATAGTGTTTTGATCTTCTCAAAAGCATCCCCTGCTTCCTCTGACCACTCAAACTTCTTTCCTTTCATGCAATCGGTTACTGGTGCCATCACACTACTAAAATATGGAATGAATCTTCGATAGAAAGATACCAATCCATGAAAACTCCTCACTTCAGTAATTGTCTTTGGCTGTGGCCAACTCCTGACAGCTTCTACTTTACTTTCATCCACTTGAATTCCTTCTTTCGATTGAACATATCCCAGAAACAAAACACTGTCCGTCATAAACACACACTTCTTTGTTGCAGCATAAAATTTCTCCTGTCGTAGAATCAATAGTACTTCACGCAAATGCTGGACATGCTTTTCCATACTTCCACTGTAGATCAAAATATCATCGAAGTAAACTACCACAAACTTCCCAATGTATGGTCTGAAAATTTGATTTATCACTCTCATAAAAGTGCTCGGTGCATTCGATAAACCAAACGGCATAACCAACCATTCGTATAAACCTTTCCAGGTTTTGAAAGCAGTCTTCCATTCATCACCTGGTCTAATACGAATTTGATGGTATCCACTCTTCAAGTCAATCTTTGAAAACACAACAGCTCCACTCAACTGGTCAATCAAATCATCAAATCTCGGCATAGGAAATCTGTATCTCACAGTGATCTTGTTTAGAGCCCAACTGTCCGTACACATCCTCCACGAACCATCCTTCTTTGGCACCAATAAAGCTGGTACTGTACAAGGACTCAAGCTCTCCTGAACACGCCCTTGTTCTAACAGCTCCTCCACCTGCCTTCTCAGTTCCTCATGCTCCTTAGGACTCATCCTATAATGTGGCCTGTGTGGTAATACTGCCCCTGGTACAAGATCAATCTGATGTTGAATATCCCGCAACGGTGGTACTCCGTTGGTAACTCTTCAGGAAACACATCTTTGAATTCTTCAAATACTGGCTTTACTTCCTCTGGAACTTCTACAGATTCAGTGGCTTCATGTCCAATAAACAAAAATACTTCTGGACTCTCCTCTACTTCTTCAATAAATTCTTTCAAAGTCAATAAAGTCTTCAGCTCCTCAATCTCTTCAGATTTACTCTCTTCCTATTGTCTCTTCCTTAGAACCAAAATGATTTTAACACCTTCAAACATAAAACTGTAGCTATTGGTCCGACCGTCATGTTGCACTGCTCGATCATACTGCCATGGTCTTCCTAAAAGTAAGTGACGAACATCCATTTCCACAACATCACACCAAATCTCGTCTTTATATTTCTTCCCAATAGAAAATGGAACTCGAACTCGCCTGTCCACCTTCACTTCTCCTCCTTTTCTCAACCACGCTAACTTATAAGGATTTGGATGCTTCTCCGTTTTCAGCTTCAACTTTCTCATAGCTTCAGTAGAAAGAATATTGTCACAACTTCCTGCATCAATCACAAACTTACAAACCTTTCCCAGAACAGTACATGTTAACTGAAAGATGTTACTCCTCAACCAACTAGTTTCTTCTTCTTGCTTCGGTATTAAACAAGACCTCCTCATCATTAGATTAAATCCTTTATCTCCCGATGCGATATCCTGTTCATCCTCCTCAACTGGACTAGAATAACCTTCATCAACATCCTCACCTTCAACTTCAGCAATCATAGTTCGTTTCTTCGGCTTCGGACATTCATTACTCTTGTGACCCACTTCCTGACAATTGTAACACTTGAAACTGTTGTTGACCTTCGTCTTCGTAACTTCATTCACAACTGGTTTACTGATAGATTTAGGATCATTAGAGCTCCCACTAACACCCTTCACTTGATTGTTGGAATTAGTAAACACACCACCTCCACGCCTTCCCTGCTTCTCCCAAGCCAGCGCTTTCTGATGTGCTTCTGCTACAGATCTTGGATCAAACATATTCACCATATCCCGGATCTGTATCCTCAACCCTCCAACAAATCTAGCAGTCAGTTGTTCCTCTGTCTCCATAATGTCATTTCTAGCAATCAGTTGATAAAATTCGTCAGCATAATCATTAACAGTCTTCGTCCCTTGCCTTAGATTCTGCAACCTCTAGTACATAAGTGATTGATAATTGTAAGGCAAGAATGTAGCCTTCATTAACTTCTTCATCTTCTCCCATGACTCAATCTTTGACTTTCCCATTCTCTCCCTTGTAAGTTTACTTTGCTGCCACCATGCCATAGCTCACCTCTCAAACGAGTAGCAACCAACTTCACTCTTCGATTCTCGGGAACCTCCTTGAAATCAAAGATCTCTTCAACATTAGACAACCAATCCAAAAATTCTTCTGCTACCATTCCACCTTTGAATTCTGAAATTTCCATCTTTATACCCGATTCCCATCGACGATCATCTTCAACATCCCGATATACATTTCGTATTTGGTCTCGATCTCGATAATGAATGCTAGCTCTATCACCCTCTTCATTAAAATCAAATGTATGTCTATATCGATCTCGACCATCAACATTCCTTCGATCACGCATTCTACTATGTCTCTCTTCATCTCGATATGGCTCGTCTTCAAACTCACATGGAGTTCATCTCTCTTCATGTCGTGATCTCTCCTCGATGAAATTGATGTTTCTCTTCTCTCTCTAAAAGATTGCGGTGATACCCTTCTCGCTTTCGTAACCGATGGCGAAACTCTGTTTCGTCCATGGTTCGAGATTGGTGATCTCCTCCTTTGATTTTGATTCAAATCATTCATCAATTTCTCTAACTTCCCAATACCTTCATCAAATTTCTCATTAATGCGTTGTTCCATCTGCTCGACTTCTTCTCTTCTATATAGCGCTTCAACATTCTGATGGCGGTTAGCTCTCCTCGGCGGCATGATTGAACTTCACAACACTTCAACAAATACTTCAAAAATCTTCAACACAAGTCCAACAAGCACGGCTCCACTCGACTTGGCTCGGCCTCAACACCTTTCCAACTTTGATCCAAAATGAAATGGATCGTAAGCTTCTAACTTGTTGCAACTTCAAGATGAACACGATGAACACCAACTTCAAACTCCTTGGCTCCAATACTCGGCTTAGCTATGATTGGCTAAGTCTAGCTCTGATACCAAAAACTGACGCAGCGGATAATAACAAAACGATATATATCGATGAAAGTAGCAAACAGTGGATTGAAGATACTGAAATGCCCAAATTCGTTGATCACAAAGATACCGAATTCTAGCTATCTTCTACACGTTGATCGCGCACGATACCGTGAAAGAAGATCTACAATTCTTCAAACGTTGATCAAGCGCACTTGATACCGTGAATTGGCTTCAATAATCGTTGAATCGAGCGCACTCGATTAACCGAAAGTGGAGATAGGAGATTACACTCAACTACCAATTTAGATGAAAGCACACAGCAATCAAACAAGAATTTTATTCAAAAATCAACAACCATAAAATGTACAACTCACGCCCTATTTATAGTGGTTTCCAAACCCTGATCTTAAGCCGTTGCCGACTTAAATCCCACGACTTACGACTCAACCTCCTTACAACGACTTACGACTTAACTAGGTCGTTGCCGACCTAACTGACACCACACATCTCAAAACAGTAAGCGACCTAACCAACACGACTCAAGACACAACGACTCACTCACATATGTACAACACAACGAATCAACACTTAAGTCGTAGATGACTTAAACACACTGCTTAAAAAAATATAGACTCATCTCAACACTTAGGTCGTATACGACCTAACGACTCAAAGCTTCACCGAGATAACTCTTCTAACGACTTAACTCTTCAGCCATATTCCGTTAGGTCGCAACCGACCTAAGACATGTTTAGGTTGTTGCCGACCTAAGTCTTCTTTCTTAGGTCGTTGCCGACCTAAAAACCTCTGACGACCTAAACCCGAAGCTTCCTCCTACGACTTAAGGCCTTCCTCCCCTGCTTGACTCGTGAATGACATAAGACCTAAAACCGAAGCTTCCTTAACTCGAGAACGACCCAAGTCTTCCTCCTTAAGTCATGTACGACTTATCCCCTGAGCTGCATCATTAGCACACCATAAAATCTATTCAGCCGAAATAAAAATTTGGCGTAGTCAAAGCAAGAGAAAAAAATAAATAAAATATCCGATTAAATAAAAAAAAACAAAACTTTCCTGTACTAGTTATAACCTATCTGTACAAACCATCTCCTTTATATAATACCCATCCCTATTCATTTTATCTCGTTTATAAAACATAGCAAAGCCAGAAAGAAAATATTAACATCACCATATTTTCAAGTTTAAATACAATTTGCTGAACAAAAAGAAAAAAATCATCAAACAGACAGAATTCGAAGGAGGATTCAAAACCGCAGGCTTTCAAAAAAAGCACAGAATTACTCTCTGCTTCAAAACTTTTCAATATGAGTAAACTTATTTTTCATTTGAAATCTAAGTATTTAGTTTATGAATCTTGTGTTTTGTTGTATATTGAAAGGAAAATGTTGTTATGTATGTTTCTGTGTTACTGTAAACTTTTATACAGTTGTTCTTCAATATTTTGTTTCAGGACAAAGTGAATTTGAAAAAAAAATTCAAATAAACTTCATACAAACATCTTTAACTTTGGATTTTTATACAACATAAGTTTGTTTAAGCTTAAACCATAGTCCAGAAATTTTTTTGCTTGAAAGTGAAAGAACTTGACCTGTACACTCAAATTTACAGTAAAAATAAATCATATGATTTTTTTCAAGTATTTTAATTTATTGGTTTGATTTCATAACTTGGATAAACAGCTAAAGATAGGAATTTTGAAATTAATATGTTGATTTTTAATGAAGTGTTCCAAGTACAGTTCATAATCGAACAAAATTTGCATTTTGATCAATTTCTGATAACCCATTTCGAACTCTGAGATCTTGCTTGAAGCAAGTTTGGTAGGTGATAGTAATGGGAAAATTGCTGAATATTTTTTTTTTCATAAAATAACATAGAAAAATCATCCAGACCCAGAGCTTTATCATGAGGCATATCCTTAATAGCCTTCCAAATTTCCTTCTCTAGATGGATCATCTAACTCTACAAGATCAATCTTAGGATCTACAGTGTACAAATATCCTAATTAGCACTAATTCTATGTCTTTTTGTAGTTTCAAAAATTTCTCTATAATAATTGGTAAATTCATTGTTCGTTTCTGTTAGGTCAAAGATCTCAGTATTATTAATTAAAATAGGATTAATGGTATTACTACTTTTCTTACTATTAGCCACTTTATGAAAAAAATTAGTATTCATATCTCCTCATCCATATATTAAACCCTAGATTTTTGTTTCCATGTTATTCTTCTTGCAAAATAATTTTATTTAATTCTTCTTTTAAATTTGAAAGCACGTTTGCTTCTAAAATATTTAAATTCCCTATTTCTTCAATTTTGCTTAAATTGAAGATCTCATTTATTAATTTTCCTTCTTAATTCTAATATTACCAAAAACATATTTACTCCATTTTTTGATAAATAACCTTAAATCTCCGAGTTTACTAATCCAAACTATGACTATGTTTTCGGGAATCTATAATTATAATCATTTATAGAAAGCCATTTCTTTGTAACTAAATCTCTAAAATTATTCTCCAACAATCACATCTTTTCAAATCTAAAAAATTCTATTCCCAATATTTAGATTAGTACACGTAAAGATAATTAGGCAATGATCCGAATAAATGTTCGAAAGATCCACAACCTTACAAGTAGAAAATTTATCTTCAATTTCATCACTAATAAATAATCTATCTAAAAGTGCCACTAAGGGATCATGTCTACCATTTGGGCAAGTTAACTGTCTGTTACTTAATTTTATCTTAATTAAGTTACAATTAACAATAAACAAGTCGAACTCCTTCATAGCAACAAAACCCCTTCCTTAGAGGATCTTTCTTCTAAAAAGCTGGTTACATCAAAGTCACCTCGCATAACCCAAGGTCCTATAGTGAGTGATTAAAATTCTAGACACTCGTTCCATAGAACCGTAAGATCTATCTTTGAATTCAGCACATAAACATTTGTAATATTTAATAGGAATCACCAATAATGTCAGCAAAAATCAAATGCATCAAACGATCTCTAATAATAGATCGTAATTCTCTAATACAATTATCTTTCCAACTCATCATAAGTCCTCCTACGCTAACCCTAATAGGAAGATAAGACTAATGCTATATATATACCCCCTAAACCTCTATAAAACCTATAATAAGGGTGTTCTGTTTTAGTTTCTTTTAATAAAACAATATCAATATTATTATCTCTAAAGAACGATGTAATTTTACTACATTTTACTAAATTGTGCAAACACCTAACATTCCAACTAATATATCTCATGGTCCAAATGATCTGACCCACTTTAATTTCTTGCTCCTATTGTACTCGTTGTCAATCTGAATATCATTTAAAATAAAACTAGAAATCCTAGCCTAATATCGCATATCGATAGTGGATAAACTACTATAAGCACATCGACTATATGTACTACCTAAAAGAAAATCAATACCGAAGCTAGAGTTATCAAAAGCTCTGGTGTTCGCTCTACTAGGGAAAGCATTGCTCCTCGCAAATTTAGAACCACTCGAGCAAGGTCCAATCTCTCTGTGCACTGTGCTAGAACTATCGAAAGTTCTAGCGGTCACATTACGAAGACATCCACTACTCTTGACTGATCTATGTTCATACAAACTATCTCCACCCTCTCTAATAAATACAGAATCATCTATACTACCTCCGAGTTAGACATTCTAGCATCCAATTTTCAAGAAGATTTATTTCACTTCTTCGGCTTGGAAGGACTCGCATCAACTACACAATAATAATCTATCGGCCCCAATAAAGCCACAATACCGATATATATATATATATATATATATATATGTATGTATCCCATTCACTGCTCATATTAGTATTCAGAATAACCATGCTCCTACATAAATGCTTCAACCACTCTTTTAAATCCATGAATACAATATTTTTTTATAACAATTATCATCAACCCTTGACTAAAACATTACTACATCTATCATCTTTATTGAAATATTACTGTGAATATACGAGCTAGGTGAGTGCCCAAAATATGGAACGCTGTGCATATTTACCGAACAATGTATTTTGTCAATACTATGCACATAAACAACATCACATGTATCATCACTAAGCTTACTATCAACATCCATACAAAAAATAGCCAAACCATAGAATCTTCCACCAACTCAACATTTAAATCTTTCTCCATGACTAAGCAAACCTTCTTTAAATTCAAACTTAAAACATCCAAATCATTTAGATCCCCAAAATAATTAGAAACTGAATCACTCAAAACCATTACAGTTTTCGCATTATGCACATTAACAACACTATTTACCATAGAATTATCATCATGCACACTATCGAAATCCATATAAGATTCAGTCAAATATATCTCTGTTTCAAACCCGAGTCGCCTAAAAATTAAATCGATCAAATCTATTTGAGGTTCAAATCAACTCGACTTACCAAATTTTGTTGTTGAATGTTTTCTATTTTTGATATATTGAAAATTATCTGTTTGGTTGTCATTGCCTGAAACTTCCACGTGATCATTTTCTAGCAATGATTTACATACCTTATACGAACAGTTTCCCAAGGAAGTGAATTCGATCTATAATTATAATTTCTAGATCCAATAATAATGGATCTAAATATAGAAGGTCAACAAAATTCTTAACCCTTATCTCCACATTAGCGCCAAAAAAATCAACTAATGCATCATCATTAACTAAATTACCACTCAATTCAACGCTAATTATCTCTAAAATTGGAAGAGTAACTCAACATTGACATCACCTTCTAAACCCATGTAAGGATCACCAACTACAAAAGTTTGACCAATGTTCGTGGAATTTATCACATCAAAATGTATGAACATATCCTCCAATAGTTTGATTCCTTCGTTCCTTTACAATCATAAATGATCTAGCAAGATTCCCTTTAATTTCATACATTTCAATACAAAGAAAAATCCATGTTCTGTAACCGACAAGTCCTTCTTTCGCTTGAAACTGAAGTGAGATTCTTCAAACATTTTCTTATGCCTAAATAATCCACAACTAAAACATCGAATAGGACCCCAACAATCTCTAGCAAGATGAGAGTAATCTCCATATCAAAAACAAATATGCCTCTTCTTTTTGTTATCGATCCATTCCTTGGATACAGATTTTCGATCAAAGATCCGAGGAAGTAAACCCCTCGATTCTTTCACAATAGAGCGTATAAAATGGTATTGGCATCTGTAAGAATTTAGTATGAAAATTTTAACGAGAGATTGAAATCAAAATGGGGAGCGGGATTGGAATAATTTGAGATCGAGGAAGGAAAATAGGGGAATATTCATCATTTTTAACCTTCTCTTATGTATACATTCACCAAATTTTGTTTATGGATTCAATCTTATGCAAATTAATTAAATGTGAATTTTTTGAAATTCACCCTCCTAACCCCACTGCTAATGCTCCTAGTATCAGAGCTTGCATTGTGTTTATTTAAATAATTAACCCACAAGTAGGGATTGCCTCATGGAAAACCAATATATAAATGTCTAAGGGAAGGATGCTCAAAATAAGGAGAAATCTACTCTAACTATGGAAGCTTAACATGAATGAAAGATCTTCCAATCTCCTACTCATTACTTGTCTCATAAAAATGGTCTATTTAAACAGTATGCCCTTTTGGAGGGCTCATAGGTGTTTTTAAACTTAGGTTGCATATTTTAATATTGTAAAATAAATTCAAAATTGTTTAAAATTTATGTAAACATAATTGTTATATTTATATTTAATTAAATATTTAATTAATAAAAGGATGCATAAGAATACATAGCTTGATGAATTAAAAATGTTATAATAAATTAAAAATATACATTATGTAAATAAAGAAAACATAAGGTTTAATTGATTAAAACTCATATAGACTAAAAGGGGTATATATTGGATGTGTATTGACATACGATGTCATGAGTTATACTCATCTTCCTTACACAATCGATAATACCCTATGAAAATTATTTCACATTATGAATTTAAAATTAAACCACTCTCCATCATTTATAATATAAATAAAATAATTTACATACTTATGGTTATCAATCACCTCAAGTCAAAAAATATCTAAACTGATCTTTATATTATTGCTATGCAACTTTGTTAATCACCCTTAGGGGATATATAGTTACCCTTACGCTATCGTGAAATCATAGGTTAAGGTATCTAATGAACTTTATGATTTATTAAACATCCTTAAGGACATAAAGACATTAGGGGCAAAGTAAAAGGAATGTTAAGAATTATATACATTATATAATTAATAAAGTGTTACTTATCATTTACGGGACTGCAGTTTGTTAGTCACCTTCCATATTATGGTAACATGATAAATGGGTCCTACAACCCACTGAAATTTTTTATGAAATTATAGTATCTCTTTTAGGTTTATGGAAGATGCAAAATTTATTAGGAGCCTATTAGATAAATATAATAAACCAATCTAATAAGTGTAAGAACATATGTAACGTTGTCTAATTTACACTTGCATAAATCAAATGAAAATAACGAAGTTATTTTAGAAAAATATATTGATCGATGCAAACCACAAAGATTGTTTAAGGGAAGTTAAAATTGCACTCACTTATGGAAAAAAATCTAGTTTGTTGTCACCAATGAGAAAATGACTATAGCTGATAAGGATGCCACGATCAAACAACTTAAGTCATACGAAACTGGTAATTGGACCATGAGACTACCCAATGCTATATGCTGGTCACTATAAGCATCGAGCTCCAAATGTAGCATAAGAATATGAATGTATAAGATATATTTAAACAACTACAAAGTTGTAAGGCGAGCAGTCTTGCACTGCAAAATACGATATCTCATGGAAACTGTTCCATGCGAAGATGAGCAAGAGCACTCCAGTCCGTGATCATGTAGTCAATATGATTGGGTATAATGAGAGGTTGGTTGAGTTAGGAAAAACTCTGGACACCAAGCTATAAATATTTTCATTATTGGATTACTGATACTTCAATATGATTTCATTGGAATATGCTATCATGGAACTTCTTAATATGCTTAGGGTTGTTAAGAGTATATTCATGAAGACAATGAATGCAGTGCTTAGTTTCAAGGATACTTCTTCCTCGAATAATTCAAAGAAGAGAAAGGTATGTTAAAGGGTGGCAAGGATACATTCAAGGCTAGTCATGATAAAAGTGAATGACATTTTTTCTCAAAGAAGTGACACTGAAAGAGAAAGACTATTTAGAGACGCTCAAGCGAAAGGAATCTGATTCCACTCCTAAAGATATTTTTCATATAGAAAATTGTTTGTCAATAAGTGCTTCTGCTTAGTTTTAGATACTTGATCTAAAAGTTGTATATATAATTCGTTATAGGAACTTAGAAGCAAAAGTATCATGGCAAGAGGGACATGAAATTCAAAGTTACAAATGGAACTACCGTAGCAACCGTCACAATGGGAGATTACCATGTGAAACTTGCTAGTTGACACAATTTAACTTATTATATTTTTTGTAGTGGAGTAATTTATGTTTCACATTTGATAATGAACAGATATAGTTTTATTTGTAATGATAATATTATGGATAATCGTTATGGTAATAAAACTATATATTTTGGTACTTTAAGTAATGAAATTTATTTACTTAATAATAATCATGAATTTTTTGTTGAAAATAATAATGCATCTAATATAAATGATTATTACCATGGGTGTAACCTGCAAAAAATTTAACAATTAAAAAATGAATAATAACTAAAGGGCTAAAATGTTAATTTTACTAAAAAGCAAAAAAAAATAGGAATTTTACAAACAAATGAATTAAGTGACGAAACTTGCATCATTGCATAGAGCATATTTTATTAGTCAGGTTTCATTATAAAAAATGTTAAAGGTAGATGCGCGAACAGAGAATTATAATTAAAAGAAGAAAAAAAATTAATTTAATTTTGCTTGCTAGTCCTAATAGCACATTAATACCAAATAGGGTACCAATAACTTTCTCAGTCTAGAGAGAAGCAAACACATATTTTTTTTCTTCATCATTTTCCTCGCAAACAAAAGAAACACCATATCTAGGGTGATCCTAAGAATAGGAGATTAAGGGGATTTCTAGTCTATTAGAGGCCAACTTTGCTAATTTGTACGTAGGGTTCTATTTTCTTTGCTATATGATTTTAATCGTGCTTTTAATCCATTATAGATTATCCTTGTTAAATAAATGTTCATAATAGATATGAATAAATCATATATACATATATTGAACTACGATATGTATACTATTAATTTGGTTTAGCATAATTATTGGCTATTAGAATTGAATTGTGGCCTTTTCGATAAAGAGAAGATGATTAAGGCAACATAACAAATTATATGTGATGTGTATGTAAATGTGCATATTTTTACTTCCATATTTAATCTAATTTAATTAAATAAATAAGCATATAAGTATTTTAAGTTTTTTCAAATTATTTTCAAATCATCGTTTATTCATCTTCGTATAAGGTCAAAATGATCATTTTTGTGCATATATTATTTTGAGAATTTTCACTTGCATATTTTATTTGTATTTATGGGAAACTGGATGACAAAATGGAAGAGGGTTTCGTGTAGATATGCATTCACAAGGACAGAAACAAAGGAATGAAGATGGAAATAATTGAAACCATGCATCATGGAGGACCTCACGTATCCACTTACCTTAATTAGGAGCTAATGCACAAGTTAGTGGAGGTTAAAGTTTCATGCATGCTTGATTATGGATTAATTAGAGACTAATGATGACTTGGTGGTCATACTTCCTAAAGGGTATTTTGGGTAGTCCCCAAAAATATGCGTTAGGGTTTCAAACTTTCATAAATACCCATATGTTAATGTAATTGATCTCTTAGCCTCCTCTTTAGTTAGTTTAGTTTTAGGCTCAAAAATAAAATACAAGCTCCCTTTTTCTCTTTTATGGCTACTTATCCATTTTCTTTTATGTAATTTTCTTTTAATGCAAGTTTAATTCATTCTCTTTTTATTTACATGCATTTTCTTTTCATGTTAGTAGTGTAGATCTTTTATTTATGCAAGTGGATTAGCTTTATTTTATATTAATTAGCTCTCTTCTTATTTAGCTTGCATTTTCCTTTTGTTTTTGTTTCATGTTGAATTCTACATTTGTTGACATGATAACAAACATGGGAAGCTAAACCCCTTCAATTTAGGGGTAATGAAGCTCTCTTAATCTTGTTGGTTCAACATTTTGATAATTTTTGATCTCTTTTTGTGCGTAATGAAAATGTTTGAATGAGTAAATTTTTTCTCGTTTTAGCTTTGAATTTGATAGCTTATGTTGTTGACACCAAACAGGCTATGCTTAAACAAACACAAACATAAATTACCTCTTCATCTACGTATGATTATGGTAATGCAGTTAATATTAAAATCAAAATTTGATGGTCTATATTTCTAATCAATAGTTAATAGATTATGCTTAGAATAGATTTTATGTTCAAGTTCATTGTCATTTTCATGAGAGTTAAAAAGCGGTTTAGTGTGTATGTTAAAGTTTGATGGTTTATATTGGACTAATTAATAGCACAAATATTTCATACTTATGAAAAAACATCAACTAAATTCACTAATACAAAAAATGATCATAATTTCATATATGTTGATTTATGTGATCTTGAGAAGAACATTGGCTCTAAATTGCCCTCTACTCTTATATTTTTATTCACTTTCTTTTGTTAATTTTCTAGAAATATTTAGTTAATCACAACTTTAAATTCTTGGTTTAATTTGATTGAGTAGAAAATTTAAAAATCTAAATAATTCCCTACGGAATGAGCCGCACTCGCCACGTACTAGAATTGTATGCTATATGCTTGCAGTTAATTTTTAATTTGAAATTTTTGGGCTATTTTCTGATCCGATGGAAAATAGTCGTTAACTAATATAAAGTGATTAAAAAATCTAATAGGTGAATAATGGATAGATTGAAGATAAATTCAATATTGGAGTAATTTGACAAGGATTTGATACATTCAAATGAATTAATGATTATAGAAGATAACAAAATAAAAGAGAAAGTATGTTAGTAGTGAAATCAGTAAATACAAAGGGGAAAAATAAGAGTAAAATGCTTATGAAAATATAGAATGACCTTCCCATAGGTTATGAAATAATGGATGTTAAGGCTAATTTAACAATAAAGGATGGTGAATGGTGTTTTCGAACTTATATAAATCTTTTTTTAAATTCTTCCAAAATTAATAGATTAACAACACAGATTTGTACTAACAATTGTCATAGATGCAATCACAAATAAATATAAAAGCAATAATGTAAAAAGTAAAGAGTTAAAGAAATGACACCATAGATTTTATGCAGGTTCAGATTTCTCCAACATCCACTCGCGTATAATTTTTTATACAGATTTCATTTCGAGCACCTACTTTGTATGATAGCAAGCAAACCAATATACAATTTCTATTTCAATGCTACAAGAACCATCATCCTATATTCTGAGTCAGAGCAAACTCACTTGATTTGCACTGGCTACAATCACACACTAGATTTGAATGGGCTGCTAAGCACATCTACTTGATTTGAACGAGCTACAAGCATACCCACATAAACAAGAATAGAGTTGATGTTTTTTCGAAGATAAATTCGTGTACTTTAGATACAATGGATTCTATATCCTCTTAGATAGCACTTTGATATTTGAAATGAAAGTAAGAGATGCTTGCAAAATAGTGAGTAAGTAGTAATTAATCAATACAACGAAGTATGAATAGATTTAATATGATTTTGAATAAAATAGAGTATGTTTTTCAACAGAATTTTTAAGAGAGTAAGGAGTGGAAGAATATAAGTAACTAATCAGTTAAAAATTCGTTTGCTCTCCCCTTTATATAGTAAATGAAAAGATGTATCCATTTGTAAAGGGTTTTGACCAAAAGACACCTCCATTCAAAATTTAAAAAACAACCCACCCGGTCCATATGTCGATATATAGAAATAAGTATATCAACACATCCTAATAATTTTTTAAAATAGTTTTCTTTTAAATTATTCTGAAAATCCTATATTTTGTAAGATAATCGGAACATAGATTTTAAATATTTTGAACTCTTAAAACTTTTGTAAAATATTTTTAAAAATATAATTTGAAATTTAAATAATTTATTTTTAACGAAGGATAAAAAATTAGAGATATGGATCAGAGATAGCTATCAAGGACTTTAACAATATATTATAATAACTCTAAACACTAAATTGTATATAACCTTTGGATCTTCATTTCATTGTTTTTGGGCTCATGAGTCTTCAAATTTTAGTCTTGGGTCCTTATATTGTATAGTCTTCGATTTTGCACTTGTGTAATTTTATGCATTATATACTATACAACTTGGCAAAAATATCAGTACCTATATTTTATATGGTTTTTTCAATCAAAATCAATGACTGAGGTATTAACAATCACCTCCTTTTAGATGATGACAACCATTAGATATTCCTATATATAAAATATGATATAACTTCCCCTAAGTTACATAAATCCCCTTAAATATATGCATGTGTATATTTTATATTTTTCTCCTCCTTTGTAATCAACAAAAATGGGTGAAAAATAAACCTCACCTTAACTTATGAACTATGGAGTCATAATCAGTAATTTTAAACAAGAATAATTGTAGCATATATAAGGATATTAATATGATGTATGATATAGTCATGACATATAAATGATGATTGGTGTATAAAATAAATGATGATTAATACTTAATATGATATAATCATAGCATATATTAATATATATAGTAATCAAATTTTATAAATATATGAAGACTTTAAATAAATAAAGCAATCTTTTTTTATCGAAATCAAACCATTCAAACCAAACTAACAACCCAAGCATACATATCAAAACAAGCCAAGTCAAATCAAGCTGTTACAATAACACTAACAATCCAAATATAGACGAGCCAGACAAAACATATGAATTAATGCTTCTTTCTTGTTATGGGAGACTTTTGGATGGGGGAATGTAACGATCCCGAATTTTAATTTATTTTAAATTGATAATTAAATTAAATTTTGATTAATAATTGTGGAATTAATATGATTTGAGTTTCTCTTAATTCAAAATAAAGATTTTCAAAATTATTCAAAATAAAATAAATCTTATAGATATTAACATAAGTAGAAATAAATAATAGTAGACTAAGTATTTAATAGTTAAGTTTAAAAAAAAATAAAAGAGAAATAAGCGTAAACACATATGTTGAACTAAATACCCAAGTTAAAATTTATAACAATGACTAAAATAACTCTATATCTATTTACATAAGCATACAAAAGAAAATCTATCAACATAAAATAGGTATGTAGGCTTGAACAAGTACAAACAAAATGTAAGCAAGAAGACAATTATAAATATGTAGCCTGTAAGTAGCATGTAAAGTAAGGAAAGTATGGAAGTAGCTTGCAAATTTAAGTAAGTAGGAAACATAAAGTACAATACTATATTAAAACAATAACCAATAACTAAAAACAAAAGTATGCAACAGACAAAGAAATAATACATTCAGATATGAACAAATAAAGAGTATGTATAAACACTTGAACACAAAGGACAAATAATTAATGCTAGCCCAAAATGTATCTCATCAGTCATTAAAGGAAAACTGCATAGTCAGATGAGTAGAAGAAATATATATACATTTACAAAGTACAACAAGATATTACCTCTAGCATGTGCAAGATCTTTCAGCCGAGATCTGCAAATGAACAAACACTATAAAATAATATTTCACCTTGTACAAATAAATCATAACACCCTGTACAATATTATCACATGTACAAGCATCTTTTGCCATGTTTTGCATTGTTCAAACCCTACATCACTTGTAGCTTTCTTTTTATACAAACTCTTCATGTCATTTGTTCCATCTTCCAAACTGAAAAAAATAAAAATAAACAAACAAAATTTCAAGTCTGAAAGCAAGCTCCAGATTCAACTTCAAATTCATGAAGCAAAGCAAGTAGCAGATCGAACAAGCTAAAAGCAAATCATTAAAGATCAAAAGCATTTCCAAAATTTTGTTCAAAGCCCTCTGTTCATTGTTTTCTGCTCTGCCTCTGTTTTTACAAAGTGAGTAACACCTTTAATAACCTAAGTTTTTAAACTAGTTGCATGTTAACATCTGAAAAATATATCTGTGTGAATATTCATGTGTACATCTTTCTGTGAAATTTGGTGAGATTTGATGCCTGCCTACTGATAACCTATAATACACCTCTGTAAGTAAGATTAAGCTGATGCTTTATTTCAAAAAAAATCATTTCTACTAGATCTATTGGTTGTTAGGACTTGGTATCTTAAAATGATATGTTTGTATGATTACAAAGAAAATTTTAAAAATTGTATCGAACTTAAAAAAAATAGAGTTTGCTCTGAAAACTTTAAAGAACAGTATAGAACTTGAGTTTTGTAAAAACTCAAGCTTTAAGATTTCTTAGTTCAGGTATATAAACTAAAACCTTATACTAAATCATGAATTTTAAAGTTAACATCACATTTTTTTGTTAAGTATTGAATGAGAAATTTTGAGTTGAACAAAAATGGGACTTTGTCGATTCTGTGGTGATCAAGTGGACCGGGGTGCTCGGGGTTCTTCGTGTTGATGGAGGGGCGATCGGAGATGGTGAGAAAAATGGTGGAAGGCAGTGCAGGTTGGCGTGGTGGCGATGGCGACGAAATTCTGTTTGTAACCCTAGTTTTGCTATGGTTCAGTTTTGGGTCTCGTTTGTTTTCAACTGATGATCGAGCTTGACGTGCTTGTGGGAATTTGAAGAGGGGATGGAGACGAGGTTGTAGCCGGAGATGCTGGCGTTCTGATGATCAGCATTGGGAGGATGGAGCGTTGACAGGTCGTGTTGATGTTGCACGAGTCCTTCCAGTTTTGGTTCGAGTGTTTTCAATTCTGGATTGATGGGTTCCATTTTTGATTCGAGCCTAGAAGCGTCGAACTGGGTCATTGTTTGGGGTCGTGGGGTTGCGAGTGCTTGTCGATGATGGTCGCGATGATGAACGGAGGTCGGCGGCGCTTGTGAACGTGCACAGCGTGCACATCGTGTCAGGGGAGAAAGGGAGAGGAACGAGTTTGAACTGGGAAAAATTGGAGAAGGAAATATGTTGTTAGCTTGGTTCCAGGTTTCACATTTTGGAACTTTGAAAATAAAAGTTAAAGACTAGCTTAAACCAAGTGGAAGGAAAGTTTTAAAACAAGTACATCCAAGCTTTAAACTCGTTCAAGTTATATTTAAATCTCATTTCAAAAAAAAATTAAGTTTTAAACTTCAATTTGTTTTAACTACTTTAAAAATGTTTAAATAGTTTGAATTTTAAGAATGAAGTTTCAAAAGAAAATTTAAGATAAACGGGTTCAAACATATTAGAAACTGATCATTTATAAGAATGAGATTTGATTTAAGTTAATAAAGATAAAATGATGATTTCAATTCATTAAATTATTAAGTTAATTAAAATGGATAATTTATTTATTTAATTAATTAATGATTTGGATTTATAAGTAATTAAAGGTTTAAATTTCTTAATTGAGGTTTAAAGATAAATTAAGTAAGGAATAATTAACGTTTTGTACTAATTAACTTAATAATTATAAGTATAAACTTATTAATTTAAGTTAAATTAATTTAATTAAGGAATTAATAAGAATAATTAAAGATTAATCACTTATTGTAATTTATTTTGGATATTTTGATTTATTTAAGTTAATTAATTAGATGATTGGTTCTAAAGTTAATCTAATTAATATGATTAATTAAGAATAATTTAATTATGTAAAGTGTTTGATAAATTAATTTATATCAATTGATTTGTAATTAATAAATCAGAATTTGATAATAAATTCATAAGTAATTAATTTACTTGGAAATAAATTGAATTAATTAGGATTAGATAATTTATTAATCCTGCTTATAAATGACTATTGAATACTTAATCATACTCATGAATGATTGTATTATATGTGATGCCTTGAATTGATTGTCCTAACTGATTGTGATATTTTGTACTGTGGATTGAGCTGTGTATGATTCATTCATTTATTTACATTGTATATTATCTGTGAATCTATGAATGAGCGATAAGCGTTATAGCTATATCGCTTATCAATTATATCTCTATGTTTTAATCTGTGATGATTGAATAATGTTGCACTATTGTGTTAAACCCCTGGACCACACCATACACACACAAATATGGATTTCACGAGGAAATCGATTTAAGTCACAGATTTTTGAAACGATTTTTAAATAGACAATTTGAATTCAAATGTTTTGGAAATGGATTGGGTTTAAAGTAAAAAGCTTTTAAAATGGAATTTCAAAGATGAAATTTATTTGGATGACTTAATTGAGTTTTGAAATTTAAATATTTTGATTTAAATTTGAATTCAATATTTGAAATTGAATTCTATGATTTGAAAACTAGGGTTTAAAAAGGCTATTCAACTTATGAATGAGTTTATATGGTTTAAACTATTTTAAAGGTATTAATTTGGGAATTTGAAATTAAAGCTGTAACTTGTAAAAATGAAAAATTGGATTTTTTTCTGAAACGAGAACTATTTGTTTTCAAATAAATAAAATTTTCACATAAGTAATGAACTTCCAATTAGTGTTAAAAGATTTCAAATTTAGAATGAAAAGGAAACGTTTTGAATAGCTATGAATGAATCTTTGGAAGCAAATTTGAAAATTGTAAATTAAATCTTAATTTAAAGATTTAATGAATTAATCAAATTGAAATGGAATTGTTTTGAAAATACAAGAATGAATCTTTGGGAAACTGGGTGAACTTTGTGAAATAAATCTTTTTGTTAAAATAATTTGAAATGGTAATTGGTTTAAACCATTTGAATGAAAGTTTTGAATTATTAAATTGTGACTTAATTGAAATTCCAATATCCATATGTTTTT
Organism: Allium cepa; assembly: GCA_030765085.1. Lineage (NCBI taxonomy): Eukaryota > Viridiplantae > Streptophyta > Magnoliopsida > Asparagales > Amaryllidaceae > Allium > Allium cepa. The sequence continues at coordinate 881,637,395 of CM060929.1, forward strand.
GAAATATTGCGCTCACTATTCGGTTTAGCCGGGAGAGGACCTTGTGTCATATGTCCCATTTCGAATATGTGATACGTCGTTATGGATAGCATTTGAAGACCGGTGGTGAAGACCGGATATTTTCGAAAACGAAAGGGTTTCATGTCGATTGTCTCTGCACTGGCTGATCCCCGGTATAGAGATCTCCATATGTGATGGGAAATCCAGACGTGATTAGGGATTATCCGGATGGCAAGGACTTTTTTGGAAGTGCCTTCGGTTCTGTTCGATCCCAGAACAGACTTGTATGGATAGTATGTCTGACATTACAAATTGAGATATAAAGCTGATTTTTTTCAAATATATTTCTGTTCGTGGCGGAGAATTTATTCTTTTAGCTTAACACCCTTCTCTGAGACGTACGAGCTCAGAGGTTACGTAGTTGATGGCTATCAGCGATATATTCCCAATTTGGTAATGTGACATGCTGAGCGTTGCTGTGAAATGATCATTGTGTTGATCATTTGTGATAGGATCATTTGTTTGATCGTTTATCTTTGTGATCATTTCTATGATCATTTGTTGACCCAAAGCATGACTTTTGTATAAAGCGTGGCTTTGTGGACGAGACTTTGTCGAGCCTCACACCCCGGAATGGTCAAAACAGGAAGGATGCGGCAAGGTTATGAGGGGTAGCTCCCTTTAGGGTATGTGCATTTCCTTCTGGAAAAGGGTGGTATCATGGTATAGAGCCCAGATACTTACTCATGTTGAAACACTTTATTTATGATTATGTGATGATGGTGACGAGCGCTCGGTTAAAGGTCCCAAAGGACCGGGAGATGGCATACTCGTGTCAGTAGTTACCCAGTTAGGGGTAACCCGGCCTTATGTTGGCAGAGATCCGGTTTGGTTCCCGGGGACGTCCTTCCAGAGGCGTTCTCATGTGGCAATGGGAAGTTCCTTGGCCTGACCATTCGTTGGAAATCCAAAGAAACAATACGATCTTGTACGGTATTAGTTGTAGAACCTATCATTCACTTATGGTGGCGCCCCACTGTTTGGATGGTAGCTATAGTAGGCATAGTTCGAAATGTCTATGTTGGCTAAGATTTATATCTTTACTTTCGAAATGAATTTTTCCTACACTATGCACTAGTAATAATATCAAATGTTCTTTTTAATACGTATCAAGCATATTTGACTATCATAAGGAGAAATCTCCTCCGATTCTGCGTTTGCGTTGTGTGTGTGTGCGGGAGGCCTTATGGTAGTCTCATTTTTAAAAAGCATTGCGAATTGACTTTGTAAATCTTTTGTTGAATGTTTTAAAAGATAAACTGTTTTCGTTGCTCACACCAGTCCCACGACTGATCCGGAGTTTATTGTTTTCTTTCCTAAACTCTGGGTGCTCATTTTTTTCTACACGAGCAGTCTAGAGTTTGGGTTTTTCAGATAGTCAGATTAGTAGGTTATCTGGAGCTAGTTCAATCTTTGGATATGGACTATTCTTGCTTATCTTTGTGCATCGTTATTGGGAGTTCGAGCTATTGCTGGATTGGTTCTTTGAGATGGAGTTGCAGTTCTCGGAGTTCTCTCTTGAAGACTATCTTAGAGTTATTTGTTCCACTGCTAGATGTCATCTATTTTCTTTTCCGCTGCTATTTTATTGTATCATATCTCTGATGTATATTGATATCTATTGGATCATCTGTTGTATCAGATATTGTATCAAAGCTGTATATCAATGTATTATTCTTTTATTCCGCTGTGTTATTTACTTAATGTTGTTATAAGCTCCGGCGAATCGGATTTGAACGGTCGAATCTATGACATTCGAATACGATATGAAGTATGGATGTCGATTTTCGAGCGCGCAAAATCCTAGTCGTTACAGGGAATAAGGATAATGGATACAAAAATTTCCTTTTTGTTCAATAAGATTTCCATCGCGATTAATGGAAACTTTTTCTACACACTTGACTCCGTCATCATCTTCAACATCATCATCCTCTTTGTCCTCTTTCTTCTCTTCCTCGTCATTCGTAGGGTTGTGAATGACAAGATTGGGGATATCCTCTTCAATTACTATTGGATTAGCCTTGTTGTCTAATAGATGCTTTTGAAGGTTTAGAAGTTTTGCCTTGCTTTTCTTGCTATTTCAAGAGGTTTATTTGGATAACCTCTATTTCTAAAAGCATGTTAAGGACATACTTCAGATCATCCTCTATTTTGATAACTTTGGCCATGGTGCTGTTTTAGAAAGGGCTAGAGTTGAGGCATTGAAGTCTAAGGGAGTGGCCTCTACTCTTGGTCCCTTGGACCTTGAAGAATCCGTTAGGTTTTTTTTATTTGGAGTTTACAAGAAGAAAAAGATAGGGAAATGATACAGAATTTGAAATTTGATGGTTATATAAATATATTTCAAAATTTGAATTTAAAATGGAAAATTTGTTTTCAGAAAACTGCAGGATATGTCGATATAAAAGGAAGTATATCGACATATATAGGGAAATTTTGATATTTCTGTTCACTTTTAAATTTAGAATTTAAAGGCTATTATATTTACATTTCAGAGAAAGAACATATTCCTAATTCTCTTTAGAGTTTAAAAAAGACGTTTGATGTAAAGGTTTTGTTAATATATCGACTATTTGATTTTCAGTATTTATAAAGTTGAGTGAAATAACTCCTTTATTTATGTTTTTTTTTGAAATGGTACTTTGTATACAACATGTCACTGGGACAACATATCACATGTCAACAAACGTTCGAATCATGCTACGCAAGTTTCAAACTTATGACCTCTCATACCAAAGCCAAATTAAGCACCATTGGGACAATGGTGCTTAACTCCTTTATTTGTGTTATTTCTTGGAAAATGGTGTCTTATGTCCATATGTTTGGTCCTAACATGATGTGTTCGGTTTTTAGAAAAATTTATTGCACTTATATTATCATAATACATTCGTGACATTTTTAAATTTTCACCAAAGTCTCTTATGGTTAGTTTCATATCTATAACCTATGAATAGGCTAATGCAACTGATATATATTATGTCTTTATTATGGATAGGATGACAAAATTTTGCTTTTTGTTAACCAGGAAAGAAGAAAGTGTCCTAAAAAGTGAAAAATTCCACTTATACTTTTTTGATATTATTTGCATCTAGCGTAGTTAGCATCACTAAGTGAAATTAAGTTAAAGGAGTCTTGTTTCAGAGAGAAGAGTCCATAGTCTAGTGTATTGTGTACATATCTTAGTGTATGTTTTATGAATTTTGGATGAGTTTGCTTAGGTTGAGATTGATATCTTTCACAGAGACAAACAATATGCGTTATATCAAATCTACTAGCAGTTACATAGAGCAATGATCCTATCATTACTCGATATAGTTTTTGTTCTACATCTTTTGAATTTTCTTCCTTATTTATTTTTTCGTTAGTGTTGAATATGCTAGTATATGATTTTTGTTTGATGATAATAAACGCACACACAAACATATATTCATTTAAATGTATTTGTTATTGTACTATTATATTTTCACAACATCAAATAAATATTTGCTGAATAAAATAGTTAACACAGAATTTAAATTCAAACGGATATTTTGTTCAAACAAATATTTTTTTTATAATTTTGAATAGCACAAATTTTAGCTCTCACCGTATATATACAATTTTCAACTACAACACAATTTGATCACCATACAATTATCATTTACATCAGCACCTCACTACATTTTACTCATTCACTCATATTTATCTTCAACTCTATTCCAGATTGAATCCATCATCTGAGTTATCTGCAAAAAAAACTAACGCAGTAAAATTGAAAAAGAAAGAATTTTTGCAGTGTAAAATAAAATGTCTTTTTGAAAATACTATTTGCTTAAGTTATTTGGGTTGTTCGTCATCATTTATTTTAAATTCATCATACACGAACAGCTTGTGACATGCATAGTGTATCACTGTATATGATACAAGACCATGCACACCGATATACACTTGATAAAATTACAGAGACAGCTGAGCACAAGGCCAAACCCAAGCCAAGGCTGGATTCAACTCAGATGCGATACAAATAACATCACAAAATTGTCGAGTACATTCAGATGGGTCAACTCAAAATGAAAATGAATAGTGCAGACTCATATACAAAGTGTAGATAACCATGTGCAACCAGAGCACTTGAAGTTTAGTGGAAACCAAACAAGAATGAAGCAAACAGCAATGTGGTCAAGCACAAGTCAAGACAGGGAGAAAAATGCATACACATAACAGTTACAATCTGAAGTCAAGGAAATATGCAACTGAATACAAGTGCATAATAGAATCGAGGCAGGTACAGGATAGCAACTTGGAGGAACCACATACTAAATCAAAAATAACCAAGCTCGTTTGCAACTTAAGTTTTAAACATATAGTACAAATATACAATGGAGCATGAAAACAGTTGCAAGATTAAATCAAGGTATCGCCAACACTAAGCACATTTAAAACATGGTTGAGCATGATGAACTAAACCAGATCACATCTTCAAAGTGATCTAAATGTACACAACCAAATAAGCTCAAAGGCAAGTCCAATTACAAATGCAAACTAGCTCGAAGCAACAATTCAATCAAGCTCCACACAAAACCAGACCACATGATACATGACTCGAGAACAAGACCACATACAACATACATGTATAAACACAGTGCATACATAAGCAACAAAGACCAGTAAGAGCATGCAAGTGAAACTTCAAGAGTGGTGCACATACATACATACTCTTTTATACAAACACACACACACACACACACATATATATATACATACATACATATATATGCAGACATCATCTCAAATGAGCAATTTCAGACATGACACAAGTGCAATCAGAATAACAAAGTGAACCTAGACCAATATCACACAACAACAAAGGCAACATGATAACTCGGCTAACAGTACAGATAAACCAAAGAATACAAGAGACAACATGAAGTCTCAATATAACCAGTTGCAGTAACAAAGTCAACGTGCGCAAGAAAATGAAACTTGTAGTTAATCGAAGTCAAATTCTCATATCACAAAATTAAGAAGCCGAAGTCATAGTAGGTTTTTACAAAAATCAGGGTAGCAGTTTTTCAGACCAAAGTCAAGCTTTAATCAAAGCATGGTGACCAAGTTACTGGGAAAAAGAAGAAACCGACTAAAGCAGGTAAAATCGAACAAATCAAAATCAAAGTCGTGGTATTAAGCCATGAAATTATACGAATTGATAAAGAAAGATAACATCATAAGTATTCAATCAAAAATCAGTGGCCAAGCATAGCAACGTGAATCATTCAAACCAGATGTATATGAATGAATATTAAGCGGTTCAAACCCTATCATCATCGACAATAAAAATCATTCGAGTTAAAACAATATCACATAAAAAAGTTTAAATCAGTAACTCGAATCAAAAGGTCGAGCATAATCAAAATCGAAAAGGAATATCATGTACCAAATTTTTAAACCAAGTATACGCACTCGACAAAGTGGAGCAGCCGCAAGCAGCGATTAGCGAAGGGATCAATTGACAAGCTAGATCAAAGAAAATTCATCATTGCAATTAAACAATTTTCAAGCGGCGATCTCATTTAACACGAAGCCCTAATTTTTTATTTAAAGAGGAACGAACAAGCAAAAAGGAAGCAACCATTTTTTAAAGAAAAAGGATACAGGCTGATTATATAAAAACAAAAGGAGGGATTTGTTTTACCGTGTTTTCTTAATTTCGGCTGGTGTCTTTTAAATATTATTGGGCTTTATTGTCAATTGCAGTTTCTTGTTTTTTTAGATGTTTTTAATTTGTATTTTTCTTTTAAACTTTTGTATATTCTAGTCGTGTGGCTAGGGGATGAACTACGGTGGTGTAGTTCGAGAATTTACAGCTCAGTGCTTGAGTTGTGGCAGGATATTGAGCGTCGAGTTAGTTAGTCGATAGGGGGTGTCGCGAGTTTACATGTGTAAGCGTCTAACTACTTGATTTCTAGTAGAAATTTTGGGGGCAGCCCGTAGGCAGAGTTTGGCCGAAACTGGGTAAATCCATCTTGTTCTATTTATGCTTTTATTATTCTGCTATTATCTGTGCTGCTATTATTCTGTTATATCTGTGTTGCAATTATTTTATATATTTCCGCATTAAATTTTTATAATTATTAGTATCATCCTATTCGCCCCCCTAGGGTGAATCGATCCTACAAGTGGTATCAAAGCTAGGAACAAAAGTCATTTTTTTTAAAAATTTTGATTTTTCAAAAACCTATTTTTGTTTTACAAATTTGACTTTTTAAAATGGCTTCTTTTAATAATGCTTTTTCTGGGGATCAGTCCAATATTATTCCTCCTATTTTTAATGGAACAAATTTTTTAAATTGAAAATAAAAATGGAATTTTATTTAAAATATGTAAATTTTAAATGTTGGGATATTATTGAAAATCGGTGTGATATAATAGATGAGAACTTCGATTAATGCTCTTGCTATGCATATACTATATTCTCATATTAATCAAGATAAATTTAACTTTATCTTTCATTGTGAAAATGCACAGGAAATTTGGAATAATTTTGATGCAATATATGGCGCAAAGTCAACAACGACGAGAAATTCTCCACGATTAACTTAGTTAAAGAAACGTGCTTAACAGGATTGGCAAAAGGCAGCAATGATGAAGATTCAATAGCCAATGAGATTAGTAATTTTCCATTTAATGATTTAGTTCTCTTGTGCCAAAAATTAATTGAAAATAATAAAACTCTTGAGTTCAAAAATAATAAGTTGGAAAGGGAACAAGATAAACTTCATCAAAAAAATAATGATTTGGAAAATGAGCTTAAAAATATTAAGGAAAATAAAAATTCTAATTGCAATATGTGTGTGAACCATGAAAAAGAATTTTCCCATTTTAATGAAAACTTTCATAAGCTAGAAAAGGAAATTTTAATTCGAGAGAAAAACAAAACTGAGTTGATTTGTAAAAATAATATTTTGCAAAAAGAGTTGGATAGCTTTAAGAAGTCAGAAATTTCTAAATGTGCGATATTTGAAAAGAAATTAATTTAGATCAACGAAAATTTCAAAACCCTTAAAAAAGAAAACGTGATTTTGAACAAATCTGAAATTATTCGATTAAATCATGAGTTTGAAAAGGAGATTGAAAAATCAAGGATTTTGAAAAAATTGAATTTAAAAACTCCAACTTTTTGAAACCGAGATTCCAGAAATTGGGAATAAAATTAGAGAGCTTCAAGATGAAAATATGCAATTAAAAATGAATAGTTTTGAAAAGAGAGATAGTACCATTAGTTATTGTTCAAAGCTAATAAATGAAAATAAACTTTTAAAATTCAAAGTTAATAAACTTGAGTTGGTTACTCGAAAAAATTTCACTAGAGATAAATCAGTTAATATACTCATAGAAAATCAACTCGAGAATAAAGGGAATGCATTTGGATTTGCAAAAGTGTCAAAATATGAACAAACAACTAATAACACTGTTAAAGGAAAAAGTGTGATACACAAACACACGAAAACCATACCAATTTAGGTTCCAAAAGGCACGAATATAAAATATCTTAAGGTCAAACAAATCTGGGTACCGAAAGGAACAAAAATAAAAAGTCTTGAGGTCTCCACAAACATATTTTTCAAAATCATTTTCCGACCATGGACCTATAAAAATAAATAGGTTACAAGAATCTTTTCTCGTGTAGGTGTGGTGGCAGGCTAAGGAATAACGGTGTTATCTGGATTCTGGTTGTTCTAGACACACAACGGACGACAAATCAAAGTTCCTTAGCCTAGTACAAAGGTGGCAGAATCATAATGGGCAACAACAAAAAATTATCGCAAACGTAAAATACTTAACGATACATTTATCCTAAACGATTTATTAAATGTGATAATCTGCACCGAAATCTGATTTAATTCAGCCAGTTATGTGATAATGAATGTTGATTTTGATTCTGAATTATGAAAAATGTTGACCAATTATTTTTTGTATGCCAAAAACACTATAAGTACCTCTAGAATCTTTGAACTAGTTCATATAGATTTGTTGGACTAATGATTGTGTTTTATTAATTGATGATTACTCAAGATATTCGTGGATACACTTGGTTATTTTACTGCTGACACCATGTTCACTATTTTCATGGCTTGAATTCAATTTCATTTAAAAGTTATTAAAAATGATTTTAATATATTTTGTCACACACTTCATGGTCTGGTCTATGACATCCAACTAATGATAATCTTAAGTCAAGGGAAATTCGGATGCAGGTAACACTGGAAATCTAGTTGATAGAAAAATTACTAGTGGAACGTGTTTTATATAGAGACATGCATTAGTTGCATCAGATTTTCAAAGAAAATATCTACATATTTTTCATTTCAACTGATATTCATATTAGCAGACATTTTTCTTATAAAACTCCTTCCAGAAAATTGTTTTTGTTGACCTTGTTTCAGATTAGTCATTTTCGGAAAATTTGATCTTATAATTATTTTTGGACTACATCTTAAATGACTACACTAACTAATCTGACTCCCTACCAATTATCGAAACGATAAATAATGATTGAAAAAGTGATGAGTGTTTATATTAATCATATATTATGACTTAAGACAGTATATTTAGTAAATTTCTTTAAAAATTTAATCAAGATTTATAATAACTCTTGTTTGGTAAAAATTCCATGACCATCCCTATTTCTATCATATTTCTAACGACCATTACTCATCAAAATCCAATATAGTCTATAAATATGTGGTATTTCAAATGGAAAATCATTCTATTTTCATTTTATTATACTTTTAGCAATAAAAACATCTAAAGTATTCACTCTCATTAAAAGTCCTCATGGTTATGCATGAGTGAATTACTTGGAATATTTGTATATATGCTTTCATGCCTATTTAAAAGTCCTAAAGGTTATGCATGTATGAAGCACATATCAAAATTAATTTATTAAATAGATAAGTTGAATCTAATCCCATTTAAAAGTCCTCATGGTTATGCGTGGTTAGAAGATATTTGAATTCATTTTAAAAAAAAATTGGAATACTACTAGTCTCATTTAAAAGTCCTAACGGTTATTCGTGGTTAGTAGATGTTCAAATTCCTGATTTAAATATAACACAAATAGACATAACTATATTGTTTTACATCATCCCTATCATTCTAAAGTGGAATATGCGTCCAATAGAGTATTTATGATTTTTGTTTGATTTTCTATTGAAATTTAGTATTTATACTCGATTGGGTATTAATGTCTATCACTTTATCTCTATTTTTCTAACACCATTACTCTTTTGTTGGTAACAAAAGGGGGAGAGAAAAGTTAAGATTTTGAAAAATAAAGGTTAAATATTTTATTTTGTATTTTCTATTTGCATCTAGGTTCATTTGCATATTTTTATTTATTTTCATGCATATATGAAGGGGGAGCTTTGTTGTAGAGAGGGAGCATTCAAATAGGGGGAGCAAATTGAATGATCAAATACATTTAATAATTCCAAAATCTTAAATATATGTTTGTTATCATCAAAAGGGGAAGATTGTTGAATATGCTAGTATATGATTTTTTGTTTGATGATAATAAACACACACACACACACACACACACACACACATATATATATATATATTCATTTAAATGTATCTGTTATTGTACTATTTTATTTTCACATAATTAAATGAATATTTGCTGAATAAAATAATTAACATGGAATTTAAATACAAATAAATATTTTATTCAAACAAATATTTTATTACAATTTTGAATAGTACAAATTTGAGCTCTCACTATATATATACACACAATTTTAAACTACAACACAATTTGATCACCACACAATTATCATCTACATCAGCACCTTACTACATTTCACCTATTTACTCGTATTTATCTTCAATCCTGTTCCAGATTGAATCCAGCATCTGAGTTATCTGCAAAATAAACACTAACGCGGTAAAATTAAAAAAGAAATAACTTTTGCAGTGTAAAGTAAAATGCATTTTTGAAAATATTATATGCCTCGGTTTTTTGGGTTGCTTGTCATCATTTTTTTTGAATTCATCATACACGAACAGCTTGTGACATGCATAGTGTATCACTGTACGTGACACAAGATCCTGCACACCGATATACAATTAATAAAATTGCAGGGACAGGTGAGCACAAGGTCAAACCCGACCCAAGGCTGCATTCAACTCAGGTGCGATACAAATAACATCACAAAATTGTCGAGTATAAGATCTCAAGCAACACAGCCTCGACATTCAAATGGGTCAACTCAAAAAGAAAACGAATAGTACAGACTCACATAAAAAGTGCAGAGCAACCATGTGCAACCAGAGCACTTGAAGTTTTGTGGCAACCAAACAAGAATGAAGCAAATAGCAATATGCATATGGTCAAGCACAAGACAAGGAGCAAAATGCATACACATAATAGTTACAATATGAACTCAAGGAAATATGCAACTGAATACAAGTGCATAACAGAATCGAGGCAGGTATAGGACAGCAACTCGGAGCAACCACATACTAAATCAAAAATAACCATGCTCGCATGCAGCTTAAGTTTTAAACATATAGTACAAATATACAGTGGAGCATTAAAACAGTTGCAAGATTAAATCAAGGTATCATCAACACTGACCACATTTAAAACATGGATGAGCATGATGAACTAAACCAGATCACATGTTCAAAGTGATCCAAATGTACACAACCAAATAAGCTCAAAGGCAAGTCCAGTTACAAATGCAAACTAGCTCGAAGCAACATTTCAATTAAGCTCCACATAAAACCAGACCACATGATACACGACTCGAGAACAAGACCACATATAACACACATGTATACACAGTGCATACATAAGCAACAAAGACCAGTCAGAGCATGCAAGTGAAACTTCAAGAGTGGTGCACATACATACATACACTTATATATATATATATATATTTGTGTGTGTGTGTGTCTTTATATATATTTATACATACATATGCAGACAGCAGCTCAAATGAGCAATTTCAAATATGACTCAAGTGCAATCAGAATAACAAAGTGAACCCAGACCAATATCACATAACAACGAAGGCAACATGATAACTCGGCTAATAGTACAGGTAAAACAGAGAATACAAGAGACAACATGATGTCTCAATATAACCAGTTGTAGTACGAAAGTCAATGTGCGCATGAATATGAAATATGTGGTTAATCAAAGTCAAATTATCATATCACAACATTAAGAAGCCGAAGTCATAACAAGTTTTTACAATAATCAGGGTAGTAGTTTTTCAAACCAAAGTCAAGTTTTAATCAAATCTATGGTGACCAAGTTATAGGGTAAAAGAAGAAACCAACTAAAGCAGGTAAAATCGAACAAATCAAAATCAAAGCCATGATATTCAAGCAACGAAATTATACGAATTGAAAAAGTCAGAAAACATCATAAGCATTCAATCAAAAATCAATGGCCAAGCATAGCAAGTGAATCATTCAAACCAGATTATATGAACGAAGACTAAGGGGTTCGAACCCTATTTAAACCCAATCATCATCAGAAATAAAAATCATTCAAGCTAATACAATACCACAGAGCAAAGTTTAAATCAGTAACTCGAATCAAAAAGTCGAGCATAATCAAAATCGAAAAGGAATATCACATGCCAAATTTTTAAACCAAGTATACGCACGCGACAAAGTGGAGCAGCCGCAAGCAATGATCAGCGAAGGGATCCATTGACAAGCCAAATCAAAGAAGATTCGTCACTGCAATTGAACAATTTTTAAGCGGCGACCTCATTTAATATGAAGCCCTAATTTTTTCTTTAAAGAGGAACAAACGAGCAAAAAGGAAGCAGCCACTTTTCAAAGAAAAAGTATACAGGCCGATTATATAAAAATAAAATGGGGGATTTGATTTACCGTGTTTTTTTAATTTGGGCCGATGTCTTTTAAATATTGTTGGGCTTTATTGTCAATTGGGATTTCTTGTTCTTTTAGTTGTTTTTAATTTGTATTTTTCTTTTAAACTTTCGTATATTCTAGTCGTGTGACTAGGGGATAAACTACGTTGGTGTAGTTCGAGAATTCACAACTCTGTGGCTGAGTTATGGCAAGGTTTTGAGCGTAGAGTTAGGTTAATAGATAGCCGGTGTCGCGAGTTTACGTGTATAAGCGTCTAACTACTTAATTTTTAGTAGAAATCTTAGGGGCAGCACTAGGCAGGGTTTTGCCGAAGCTGAGTAAATCTGTGTTGTTCTATTTATGCTTTTATTATTCTGCTATTATCTGTGCTTCTATTATTCTGCTATATTTGTGTTACAATTATTTTATATATTTCCGTATTAAATTTTTATAATTATTAGTATCACCCTATTCAACCCCCTCTAGGGCGAATCTATCCTACAAGTGGTATCAAAGCTAGGAACAAAAGCATTTTGGTTTTAAATATTTGATTTTTCAAAAACCAATTTTTGTTTTATAAATTTGAATTTTTAAAATGGATTCCTTTAATAATGCTTTTGCTGAGGGTCGGTCCAATATTATTTATCTTATTTTCGATGGAATAGATTTTTAAATTGGAAATTAAAAAATGGAATTTTATTAAAAATCTGTTAATTTTAAATGTTGGGATATTATTGAAAATGGGTGTAATATAATAACCGAGGAAAATACTTCGATTAATGCCCTCTCTATGCATATACTATATTCTCATATTAATCAAGATAAATTTAACCTTATCTCTCAATGTGAAAATGTGCTGGAAACCTTGAATAATTTTGATGCAATATATGGTGTAAAAGTCAACAACGATGTGAAATTCTCCACGATCGATTTAGTTAAAGAAACTTGTTTAATAGGATTGGCAAAAGGCAGCAGTGATGAAGATTCAATTGCCAATGAGATAAGTAATTTTCCATTCAATGATTTAGTTCTCTTGTGCCAAAAATTAATTGAAAATAGTAAAGCTCTTGAGTTAAAAAATAATAAGTTGGAAAGGAAACGAGCTAAACTTCATCAGAAAAATAATGATTTGGAAAATGAGTTAAAAAATTAAGAAAAATAAAACTTCTAATTGCAAAAGGTATTTGAACCATGAAAAAGAATTTGTCCACTTTCATGAAAACCTTCATAAGTTAAAAATAAAAATTTTAAAGAAAGAGAGAAAAACAAAACAGAGTTGATTTGTAAAAAGAATATTTTGCAAAAAGAGTTGGATAGCTTTAAGAAGTCAGAAATTTCTAAATGTGCGATTTTTGAAAATAAATTAAATGAGATCAATGAAAATTTCAAAACCCTTGAAAAAGAAAACGTGATTTTGAAAAAATCTAAAATTATTCGATTAAATCTTGATTTTGAAAAGGAGATTGAAAAAATCCAAGATTTTGAAAAAATTGAATTTATAAAACTCCAACTTTTTGAAACTGACATGCTAGAAATTGAGAAAAAAATTAAAGAGCTTCAAAATGAACATATGCAATTAAAAGTGAATAGTTTTGAAAAGAGAGATAGTACCATTAGTTGTTGTTCAAAGCTACTAAATGAAAATAAACTTTTAAAATCCAAAGTTAATAAATGTGAATTGGTTACTCAGAAATTTTTCACTAGAGATAAATCGTTTAATATACTCTTAGAAAATCAACTCTTTGAGAATAAAAGGAATGCATTCGGATTTGCAGAAGTGTCAAAATATGAACAAACAACTAATTACACTGTTAAAGGGAAAAGTGTGAATGCAAACATGTGAAAACCAAATCAATTTGGGTTTCAAAAGGCACGAGTATAAAATCTCTTAAAGTCAAATAAATATGGGTGCCAAAAGGAACAAATGTAAATAGTCTTGGGTCTCCACAAACATATTTTCAAAATCATTTTCCATTAACAACCATGGACCTATAAAAATAAGTAGATCACAAGAATCTTTTCTCGTGTAAGTGTGGTGACAGGCTAAGGAACAATAACGGTGTTATCTGGATTCTAGCTGCTCTAGGCACACAACGGGCGACAAATCAAAATTCCTTAGCCTAGTACAAAGGTGGCAGAATCACAATGGGCAACAAAGAAAAATTATCGCAAAGGTAAAATAGGTAACGATACATTTATCCCGAACGATTTATTGAATGCGATAATCAGCACCGAAATCTGATTTAATTTAGCCAGTTATGTGATAATGAATGTTGATTTTGATTCTAAATTATGAAAAATGTTGACCAATTATCATTTGTATGCCAAGAACACTATAAATACCTCTAGAATCTTTGAACTAGTTCATATAGATTTGTTTGGGCTAATGATTGTGTTTTATTAATTTATGATTACTCAAGATATTCGTGGATATACTTGGTTATTTTACTGCTGACACCATGTTCTCTATTTGCACGGCTTCAATTCAATTTCATCTAAAAGCTACTAAAATGATTTTAAGATATTTTGTTGCACACTTCACGGTCTGGTCTATGATATCCAACTAATGATAATCTTAAGTCATGGGAAATTCAGATGCAGATGACACTGGAAATCTAGTTGATAGAAAAATTACTGGTGGAATGATTTTTATATAGAAACATGCATTAGTTGCATCATGTTTTCGAAGAAAATATCTGCATATTTTTCATTTCAATTGATTTTCATATTAGCAGACATTTTTCTTATAAAACTCCATCCAGAAAATTGTTTTTGTTGACCTTGTTTCATATTAGTCATTTTCAAAAAAAATGATCTTATAATTATATTTGGATTTGACCTTAAATGATTACACTAACTAATCTGACTCCCTACTGATTGTCAAAAAGATAAATAATGATTGAAAAGTGATGAGTGTTCATATTAATCATATATTATGACTTAGGACAGTATATTTAGTAAATTTCTTTAAAAATTTAAACAGGATTTATAATAACTCTTGTTTGGTAAAAATTCCATGACCATCCATATTTCTATCGTATTTCTAACGACCATTACTCATCAAAATCCAATATAGTATGTATATATATGGTATTCTAAACAAGAAATCATTTGTTTTTCATTTTATTATACTTTTACTAATAAAAAACATCCAAAGTATTCACTCTCATTTAAAAGTCCTCACGGTTATGCATGGGTAAATTACTTGGAATATCTGTATATATGCTTTCATGACCATTTAAAAGTCCTCACGGTTATGCATGGGTAAATTACTTGGAATATCTGTATATGTGCTTTCATGACCATTTAAAAGTCCTCACGGTTATGCATGTATGAAACACATATCAAAATTAATTATTAAATAAACAAGTTGATTCTAATCCCATTTAAAAGTCCTTATGGTGATGCGTGGTTAGAAGATACTTGAATTCATTTTTTTAAAATTTTGAAATTCTACTAATCTCATTTAAAAGTCCTAATGGTTATGCATGGTTAGTAGATGTTCAAATTCTTGATATAAATATACCACAAATTGACACAGCTATATGGTTTTACATCATCCCTATCATTCTAAAGTGGAATATGCATCTAGTAGAGTATTTATGATTTTTGTTTGATTTTTTATTGAAATTTAATATTTATACTCGATTGGGTTATAATGTTGTATTAATGTTTATCACTTTATCTCTATTTTTCTAACACTATTACTCTTTTGTTGATAACAAAAGAGGGAGAGAAAAGTTAAGATTTTGACAAATAAAGGTCAAATGTTTTATTTTGTATTTTCTATTTGCATCTAGGTTCATTTGCATATTTTTATTTATTTTCATGCATATATGAAGGGGAGCTTTGTTGTAGAGAGGGAGAATTCAAATAGGGGAAGAAAATTGAATGATCAAATACATTTAATAAATTCAAAATCTTAAATATACGTTTGTTATCATCAAAAGGGGTAGATTACTGAATGTGCTAGTATTTGATTTTTTGTTTGATGGCAATAAACATATATATATATATATTCATTTAAATGTATTTGTTATTGTACTATTTTATTTTCACATAATTGAATAAATATTTTCTGAATAAAATAATTAACACGGAATTTAAATTCGAACGGATATTTTATTCAAATAAATATTTTATTACAATTTTGAATAGTACAAATTTGAGCTCTCACTATGTATGTACACACACACACAAAATTTTCAACTACAACACAATTTGATCACCATACAATTATCATTTACATTAGCACCTCAATACATTTCACTCATTCACTCATATTTATCTTCAACTCTATTCTAGATTGAATCCCGCATCTGAGTTATCTGCAAAATAAACAGTGATGCAATAAAATTGAAAAAGAAATCATTTTTGCAGTGTAAAATAAAATGTTTTTTTGAAATATTATTTGCCTCCGTTATTTGGGTTGTTCGTCATCATTTATTTTGAATTCATCATACACAAACAGCTTGTGACATGCACGGTGTATCACTGTACGTGCCACATGGCCGTGCATACTGATATATACTTAATAAAATTGAAGGGACAAGTGAGCACAAGGTCAAACCCGAGCCGAGGCTGGATTCAACTCAAGTGCGATATAAATAACATCACAAAATTTTCGAGTACAATTTCCCAAGCAACATAGCCTCGACATTCAAATGGGTCAACTCAAAAAGAAAATGAATAGTACAGACTCTTATACAAAGTGCAGACCAACCATGTGCAACCAGAGCACTTGAAATTCAGTGGCAACCAAACAAGAATGAAGCAAACAGCAATATGCATATGGTCAAGGACAAGTCAAGACAGGGAGAAAAATGCACATAGAACAGTTACGATATGAACTTAAGGAAATATGCAACTGAATACAAGTGCATAACAGAATCGAGGCAGGTACAAGACAGCAACTCGGAGGAACCACATACTAAATCAAAAATAACCATGCTCGTATGCAACTTAAGTTTTAAACATATAGTACAAATATACAGTGGAGCATGAAAATAGTTGCAAGATTAAATCAAGGTATCACCAATGCTGACCACATTTAAAACATGGATGAGCATGATGAATTAAACCAGATCACATGTTCAAAGTGATCTAAATGTACACAACCAAATAAGCTTGAAGGCAAGTCCAATTACAAATGCAAACTAGCTCGAAGCAACAATTCAATCAAGCTCCACACAAAACCAGACCACATGATACATGACTCGAGAACAAGACCACATACAACACACATGTATATACACAGTGCATACATAAGCAACAAAGACCAGTTGGAGCATGCGAGTGAAACTTCAAGAGTGGTGCACATACATACATACACTTTTATATACATATACATATACATATACATATACATATACATATACATATACATATACATATACATATACATATACATATACATATACATATACATATACACACATATACAGACACATATACATACACATATACATACACATATACATATACATATACATATACATATACATATACATATACATATACATATACATAGACATACACATACATACATACATACATACATACATACATACATACATACATATATACAACAACTCAAATGAGCAATTTCAAACATGATTCAAGTGCAATCAGAATAACAAAGTGAGCTCAGACCAATATCACACAACAACAAAACCAACAGGATAACTCAACTAATAGTATAGGTAAACCAGAGAATCCAAGAGACAATATGAAGTCTCAGTATAACCAGTTATAATAGCAAAGTCAAGGTGCGCAAGAAAATGAAACTTGTAGTTAATCGAAGTCAAATTCTCATATCACAAAATTAAGAAGCCGAAGTCATAGCAGGTTTTTACAAAAACCAGGGTAGCAGTTTTCAAACTAAAGTCAATTTTAATCAAAGCCGTGGCAACCAAGTTATAGGAAAAAGAAGAAACCGACCAAAGCAGGTAAAATAAAAAAAAAATCAAAATCAAAGCCGTGATATTCAAGAAAAGAAATTATACGAATTGAAAAAGTCAGAAAACTTCACAAGAATTTAATCAAAAATCAGCGGCCAAGCATAGCAATGTGAATCATTCAAACCAGATGTATATGAATGAAGATTAAGGGGTTCGAACTCTATTTAAACCCAGTCATCATCGGTAACAAAAATAATTCGATTTAAAACAATATCACAGAGCAAAGTTTAAATTAGTAATTCGAATCAAAAGGTCGACATAATTAATATCGAAAAGGAATATCACATACCAAAATTTAAACCAAGTATACACCCTGGACAAAGTGGAGCAGCCGCAAAAAACAATTAGCGAAGGGATCAATTGACAAGCCAGACCAAATAAAATTCATCATTGCAATTGAACAATTTTCAAGCGACGATCTCATTTATCACCAAGCCCTAATTTTTTCTTTAATGAGGAACAAACAAGATAAAAGGCATCAGCCATTTTCAAAGAAAAAGGACACAGGCCGATTATATAAAAAGAAATAGGAGGATTTGTTTTACTGTTTTTTTTTTAATTTGGGCTGGTGTCTTTTAAATATTATTGGGCTTTATTGACAATTGGGGTTTCTTGTTTTTTTATTTGTTTTTAATTTTGTATTTTTCTTTTAAACTTTTGTATATTCTAGTCGTGTGACTAGGTGACGAACTACGGTGGTGTAGTTTGAGAACTCGCAACTCAGTGGTTGAGTTGTGGTAGGGTTTTGAATGTAGAGTTAGGTTAGTCAATAGCGAGCGTCGCTAGTTTACATGTGTGAGCGTCTGACTACTTAATTTCTAGTAGAAACCTTGGGGGCAGCACGTACGTATGGTTTTGCCGAAGCTGGGAAAATCAGTGTTGTTCTATTTCTGCTTTATTTTTCTGCTATTATCTATGCTTCCATTATTCTGCTATATTTATGTTGCAAATATATTATATATTTTCGCATTAAATTTTTATAATTATTAGTATCACCCTATTTACCCCCTCTTCAGGGTGAGATTGATCCTACAGTTAGTTGTCGTTGGTGTTGGATTTCCACTAGCATTGGACATAACAAATTTCTTTACTAAAACATTAGCATATTTTCTTGACGTATAAATTTACCATTATCTAATTGTATTATTTGCAATCTTAAAAGGTAGGTTAATTCTCTTAATATGACTCATTTCAAATTCCTTAGTCGTTATATTTTAAGTTTCTTTATTTAGTTGTTCATTTGTTGATCTAAAAGTAATATAATCTACATATATCTATATACGTTGAATATCACTGTTATTTCTTTTGATAAATAATATACTATCTACTTTTTCTATTTCAAAGTTAGATTGGATTAAATAAGAATTAAGTCTATCATACCAAGCTCTAGGATCTTGTTTTAGCCCGTACAAGATTTTTCAATTTATAAACATGATTTGGAAGTTTTTAATTTTTGAAAAGTGGGACCTTTTCTGCATACTGATTTTCTTTAATAAATCCATTTAAAAATGTACTTTTAACACCCATTTGAAAAAAATTTATATTATAATTTCCAAAATCAATTAAAATTCTACTATCCTCTAATCTAGCTAGGGGGCAAAAGTTTCATCAAAATCTATTCCTTCTTCTTCACTATAACCTTGAGCAACTAAACGTGCTTTATTTCCTATGACTTCTCCTTGTTCTTTATTTCTATATACCCATTTATTTGCTATTACATTTTTATTTTTAGTTATTAGGACTAGTTCCCAAACATCATTTCTGGTAAATTAATTCAGTCCTTCTTGCATGAATCATCTAATGATGCTTCCTTTGGATTTTTAGGTTCCTTATTGAGAAAAGGGCTACATTACTCATTTTATTTAATTAATATCTTACTTATATAACTACCTCTATATTTCCTATAATATTTTCTATAGGATGATCTTTTAAATATTTTATTCTTTTATTTGGATTTGAGTTTTCTAAATTATTATTGTTGTCACCATTAGAGGTTTATATATTTGTAATTCTATTATTTTCGTTTTGATTAATATTTTCTTCTTCATCAAAACTAGTATAATTACTTTAAATTTTTCATCAAATGAAACATATAATGTTTCTTAAATGGTATTAGTATTGCTATAAAAAACTCTATAATTTTTACTTCTATTAGAATAGCCAATAAAGATTTTTCATCTGATTTAGCATTAAATTTACCTAAATTATCTTTTGTATTTAGTATCAAAGGTTTGCTACCAAAAACTCTAAAATAAGATACTTTAGGCTTTCTATCATAAAATACTTCGTAAGGGATTTTTATTTTTTAAAGGTTTTAATTAAATTCTATTTAAAATATATTATGTTGTAGCAACTGCTTCAGCCCAAAAACTTTTAGGTAAATCACTATCATTTAAAATAGTTCTAGCATAATCTTATATGGTTCTATTTTAACGTTATGCTACTCATTTTTGTTGAGGTGTTCTAGGATAAGAAAGTTTAATGTAATTCCTTTTTACTACAAAAGTTTTCAAAACCTTCATTTTCGAACTCTCCTCCATGATTTTTTCTATGGTTTAAATTTTAAGCGAATTTTAATTCTGAATTCTTTTAGTAAAATTTTAAACAATTCAAAAGCTTCACTTTTAGGTTTTTAAGAATATTATCCATGTATATCTACAGAAATCATCTGTAATTACGAAAACATATCTATTATTATTTACAAATTGTATTTATGAGAGTCTGAAAAAGGTCTAGGTAAAGAAGTTCAAGGGGTTCAGAAGTAGAAATCATATCTTTGGATTTAAAAGAACTTTTATAATCCTAGTTGGTAGGCATCACATAAGTTGTTTGCATTAAAACTCATTTTAGGGAGAACCCTAGCAAGTTCATATCCAATAGCTTTATATAGATGTTTAAAATTCAAATGACCAAATCTTTATGCCAAATCCAAGAGTCGCTAGATTCATCCAGTAGACACATATTGTCATTAGATACTTTCATACTTAAAATTTGAATGTTACATTTCCTACAACCTTCAAAGATAATGTTTGACTCATTATCTTTGGTAATACAAATATCTTTTTCAAACTTAATTTTAAAACTTTTATCACATAATTAACTAATATTAAGCAGATTATGTTTCAAATTCATAACTAGCAAAACATTAAAAATAATAGAAGTTTTAGAGTTATAGACATTGCCGATGCCAATCACATATCCTTTAGAGTTATCTCTAAAGTTAATCGATCCACCATCTTTATAAACAATATCTTTCAAGATCTCTGGATTTCATGTCATGTGTCTTGAGAATCCATTATATAATATCCAATTGTCCTTCTTGATTTGTGATATTTGAATATCAAGTGTCTGTTTGCCATTAGAAATATAACATGCTTGATCCAGTGATATTATACCTTACTAAAATATCAAGTGAATTTTCAAAATAATTAGTTTCTAATCTATTTTAAAATAATACATTAGTTTACAAAATTATTTTGTGTAAAAGTGTTAAAAAGAGCACAACAATATTACTTCCTATTTAAACTTTTCAATATCGAATTACGAGTTTGTCAAAACCTAAAGCACTGATACCAAATATGGGTTACAGAATAATGGATCTTAAGGCTAATTTAATACTAGAGGAGGGTGAATAGTGCTTTCTAAGTTATGTAAATATTTTTTTAAATTCAATTAGGATTGATTTCAAATCACAGATTAACAACACAGATTTATACTTACAGTCAGTCACAGATGCAATCGTAGATAAATATATAAATGATAAAGTAAAAAGTAGAGAGTTTGAGAGATGACGCCAGGAATCTTATACTGGTTCAGATTTCTCCTACATCCAGTCCTATATAATTTTTTGTACATATTTACATTTTAGCACTTACTTTGTATGGTAGTAAGAAAACCAATTTACAATCTCGATTTCAAGGCTACGAGATACATCCTCTTGTATTCCGAGTCCGGGGTAAACTCGGTTGATTTGAACAGGCTATAAGCACACCTACTAGATTTGAATGAGCTACTAAGCACACTCACTTGATTTGAATGGTCTACAAGCAAACCTACTTGATTTGAACGGGATACAAGCAATCCCATACAAACAAGAGTAGAGTTGATGATTTTCCAAAGATAAATTCTTATAATTTAGATACAATGGATCCTATATCCTCTTAGATAGCACTTTGATATTTGAAATGAGAGCGAGAGATGCTTGCAAAACACTCAATGAGTAATAATGAATTAATACAACGAAGTATGAATTGATTCTATATGATTTTGAATTAAATAGAGCATTTTTTAAGAGAATTTTCAAAGAGTAAGGAGTGGGAAGAATGCAAGTAAATAATCAGTTAAAATTTCGTTTGCACTTTCTTTATAGTAAATAAATAGATGTATCCATTTGTGAACGTTTGTATCCAAAAGACACTTTCATTCTAAATTCAAAAAACATTCCAATAGTTTATACGTGAACATATGGAAACAAATATGTCGGTATTTTCTAGTAATTATGGAAAAAACTTTTCTTTTAAATTTGTTTTGAAAACCTTATACTTTGTAAAATAATTTGAACATAGTTTAAGCATTTTTAATTCTTAAAAACCTTTATAAAATATTTTTAAAAATATATATTGAAATTTAAATAATTTATTTTAATTTAAAATATCAAGGATCAGAAATTGGAGGTAATGATCGAAGATTGTTAAAGGACTTTAACAATATATTCTAATGACTCTAAATACTAAATTATAACCTTAAGATCTATATTTCTTTATATTGGAACTCTGAGTCTTCATATTTTTATCCTGAGTCCTTATACTATATAGTCTTTAATTCAGCACCAATGTAATATTTTGTATTATATACTATATAACTTGATAAAATTATTAATATTTGTATTTTACACTGCCAGAACGGTTTCGTATAGCGGCGGGCTTTTGCGACGGCTGGCGACAGCTAAAAAATGCGGCCGTCGCTAAACGAAATATACAGGCAGCTTCTCGCGAGCAGAACTTTCATTTCCTTTCCCACCAAAATTAAACCCCCCTTCCCCCAATCCGCCGCCCCCCGTCACTACAGCCGCCGCCACGCGTTCCGCCGCCTCCAAATCACTCAAATTCACCTAGGTACGCTTCTAATCTCTATTTTGAATGTAAATTTGATGTTTTTTAGGTTTAGTTTAAACCCTAATTAAATTAGGATTTGTTGTTGAATTAGGATTTGTTGTTAAATTAGGTATTAGTAGTATTGTTAAATTATGTATTAGTAGTGTTGTATGTTGATTTGGTAGACTAATTAGTTTATTATCATGAAGTTAAATTAGGTATTAGATTAATAAGTTTATCATGAAGTTGAATAAATGGTTGATGTCGATAATTAGTGTTGGCGATTAACATGGTTAGTTGTGTTAGGTGAAAAATTAGTGTATATTAATGATTAACTTGGTTACTGATAGATTTACATGAAAGTATTTCATAGTTTATGAAATTGATAAATTACAAATTTAAGTTGTTAAGTGAATTTAAATTGAAATTTTTTTATTTAATAATTAGATTTGTATTGTTTTCTAATTATCTATTTGATAATTAGATTTTGTTGTTTTGTAATTATCTTCATTGATAATTCTTTTATTTATCTTGTTGATTTAGCGATGGCTAGCGACGGCCATTTTAATATTTTTAGCGATGACCAGCGAAGGCCAAAATGCAAAAGGTTGTACATATTGTACAAAAATAAAGTTTATACAAAAAATTAAAAAATAAATATAAGAACATTAAAAATTCTGCAAATATCTTAAAAAAATTAAAAAAAATTAGGAAATGACCTTAAAAACAACTGACATTATACTAAAATCGATTTTGTAAAGAAATTAAGAAATGAATATAACAACAACAAATATTCCGCTAAAATCTATGTCGTAAAAAAATAAAGAAATGAATATTGAACTAAAATTGTTAATTGAATGTTGAACTAAAATTTAAATACACAAATTTATGAAATAAAATTTAAATAGTTGATACATTGTCAAATTTTGAAAAGAACAACAATATTTGATAAAATTTAAAGAAATTTTTTATCCCTTAGATTGGTTTTGGCCCCGTCTGACAAGTGTTGTATATGATCGTTATATGGATGTTCGTTTTGTAACGGAACAGACATTTATATTCATCTGATACAATATTTGTCGGATTTGTCCCTGTATTGGACAAGTTACAAACACAATAAAGTAATTACATATTATAAATCATTTTATTTTAAACGGTTACAAAATTTCGACAGCACTTCCTTTACGTTCCTTGTGTACACACATTTGTGTCCGATACAGGGAACAGAAGAGAAGTGCTGCCGAAATTTTGTTGAACTTAATCTGAAATGATTTATAAAATGTAATTACATTATTGTGTTTGTAATGGGAAGTAGGATGACTGACCACCGAAGTGAAAACCAAAATACCAAAAAATATAAAAATAAAGTGAAGTTTTTATTTTGAATTTTCTGCAACGATGAACTGTTTACAATGGAGAATGGTTGAAAATTAATGATTTAAATTGTCTAGCATACATTTTCAAATTAGGAAAAATGTTCAATTATTTTTTCGACCGTATTTGGATGTATAAAGTCAGAACTGGAAAGAAGGGATCAATAAAGCAACATTTCTACAACGGTGTACACGAATTTATTAGATTTGCTAAATCTAATAACCAAAACAACACAGAAATTCGTTGCCCGTGTAGTAAGTGCCAACATTTGAAGTATTGGAAACCAGATATAGTTGAAGTACATTTGTATCAATATGGTTTCGTGCCTGATTATTATTTCTGGGATCGTCATGGAGAACTTGTTGAACCTACACCTAATACTGAAGTGTTAGAGGATGGTAATATGATGACGAATCCGATAGAAAATATGGTGAATGATGCAGCACGATCAATATTTCCTACAACTGAAGCTGTCGATGAAGACGTAAATGTCGAAGAAGAACCGATTGCGGTAGCTAAAAATAATACGATTTGTTGGATTCTGTTAAGAGGCCGTTGTGGGACGGATGTAAAAGCGGAACCGAACTTTCAGTAACCGCCGAATACATAACTATGAAATCAAAATTCAACCTTACGGAAGCTGCATTTACAGCAGTTGTACAAGCTGCAAAACGGCACATGCCACCCAATAATCTGATGTGCGATAGTCATTATAAAGTAAAAAATCAAAGTCCGCTTTCGGTCTACCGTACGAGAAGATAGATGCATGTGTGAAAGGTTGCATGTTGTATTGGAAAGACAACATTGACCTCAGAAAATGCAAAATATGTAGTGAAGAAAGATACAGACCAAGAAAAAGAAAGGGAAAGAAGTCACATAGAAGAGAATACATTATTTACCCATCACTTCCAGACTTCAAAGATTATATGCATCTTCTGCTACGGCTTGTCATATGCGGTGGCGTAGTGTGAGAACAACGGAAGAAGGAACTTTGATACATCCATTCGACGGAGAAACATGGAATCATTTCGATAAGACTTATCCCACATTTGCCGCGGAAAGCCATAATGTCAGACTTGGTTTATGTACGGATGGATTTTCACCATTTTCACAGTTTGGTAGTAAATATTCATCCTGGCCAATTATCATTACTCCGTATAATTTACCTCCATGGATGTGTATGAAGACACCATATATGTTTCTCACCACTGTCGTTCCCGGCCCTCATGATCCAACCCAAGAAATTGATGTTTATTTGCAACCATTGATCGAAGAGTTGAAGAAACTGTGGAATGAAGGAGTCGAAACTTACGATGTATCAACGAATTTTTTTTCCGGTTATTCACTTCTTTGTTACGAACTATTAATGATTTTCCTGCATAATGGATGCTTTCTAGTTGGAGTATGACCGGTCGTCTAGCATGCCCTTATTGTATGGAAGAAACACGAGCATTTTCGTTACGATATGGGAAGAAAGTTTCGTGGTTTGATTGTCATCAGTGTTTTCTTCATCCCAATCATACTTTTAGAAGAGATAAGAAAATTTTCATAGCTAGGTTTGGTCAGGCGAGGAAATATACGAAATTGTAAGGGACTATCCAAAGATACATGAAACTAGAGTCCAGACTGAAATCCGAGGAAAGTTAGACATTCATAATTGGTGCAAAAAAAAGTATATTTTGGGAGTTACCATATTGGAAAGATCTCTTACTCCGACATAATATTGACGTGATGCACAACGAAAAGAACGTGTTTGATAATATGTTTAATACAATTTTGAATGTAAAGGGAAAAACCAAGGATGATTTGAATTCAAGGCTTGATATAGAAAACTATCGCATGGAACTTCATATGAAGCCTAATGACAATAAAAAACCGAAAGCATGCTATGAGCTAGACAATAAGCAAGTAAAACTCGTGCTAAAGTGGGTGGAAGAATTAAGATTTCCCGATGGGATTTATTCCAATCTTCGTAGATGTGTTGACTTCAAAAATAGTAAACCGAGTGGGATGAAAAGTCATGATTGTCATATCATGATGGAATATTTACTACTCGTGGCTTTCAAAGAACTGTTGCCCGTAAAAGTATGGAATGTTATAACGGAGTATGTTTGTTTTATAAATAGCTTTGTTTGACAACATTAAAGGTGGATCGTATACGTAAACTTGAAGTAGAGATACCCATATTGCTATGCAAACTGGAGAAAATACTTCCGCATGGTTTCTTTAACGTAATGGAGCATTTACCTATTCATCTTCCATCTGAAACACTTCTTCGAGGTCCTGTGCAATATGGATAGATGTATCCGTTTGAGAGGTAAATTAACATGTGCGATGTTCAAGTCAATTTCAAATTCAAATTTGTATATCTAAATATGTAATAAATATCTTAATAGGTACTTGAATCATCTGAAGAAGAAGATTTGACAAAAAGCCCGAGTTGAGGGTTCGATATGCAAATCGTATCTTAAAGAAGAAGCCTCATTTTTTTTCTCTCACTACTTCAAGGACGATGTGAACTTATCGTTTGTAACTGTTCCTCGAAATGAGGAAGTCGTTGAACAAAATTCTTCTCAAACAATGTTATCTGTTTTTAGACAACATGGTAGACCTGGTGGAAAATGTGTGGAAATATGGTTGGACGATAGAGACCACCATGTAGCACACACGTATGTTCTTTTAAATTGTGTCGAAGTCGCACCATTTTTTAGGTAATAATTAATTCACTTGTAATTTACTTGTACGTACATAATAATTATAACACATATTACATATATGCAGTATCTATGAATCGCAGTATCCATCTGGCGATCTCAGTAAAGAATTTTCCAAATGGTTTTTGAACTATGTTTATGAGCTAAGAAACTGTATCATTGATGAAGGCTTAAGACATCTTGCGATTGGACCGAAAAGAAATGTGAAAACTTATCCAATATTATTCGTCAATGGGTTTAAGTTCAACACGAAAGATTACGGGGCTGAAAAATTAACATATGACAGCGGGGTATTTTTCAAAGGCAGTGATGATCCAGATGAGCATTTAAAAGATTTTTACGGCGTCTTAACACAGATTCTAGAGTTGACATATTATGTTGAACCTTTAGAAAAGGTTTTTTATTTAAGTGCAATTGGTTCAGTAACGTTCCTGGTTCCGGAATCAACGTGCATAAAGAGTATAAACTTATTGAAATAAGGCATACATCACACTACTATAAGTACGATCCTTTTGTATTAGCCAAACAAGCGTTACAAGTTTATTTTGCTCTGTATCCATCTTTGAAAAGAGATAAAGCGGACTGGTCCGCTATTTTCAGAACAAAACCGAGGTTTACGTGATGGAAATAATATTCCAAATGAAGCAGCATATCAAGCCGATCTTGAACCAAATACAGAAATAATAATAACTGATGATATTGATGTAGGGCCTTTGAATGATGAATCGAACATCTTATTTGATGCATTCGAAAGTACCGAAGAAAATGAGATAGAATACGAGACTAAGTATGAATCAGAAAACGATGAAGACTGATCGTTATTGATATAATTGTTATGTGATAGCGATTGAAATATGCTATGTAATAGTAAATTTCTGTAATTGTTCTGTGATGATCATTTAGTTAATTTTTATCCATGTTTTGTACTAGTAAATTTTTATAATTGTTCTGTGAAAGTGATTGAAACATGCTATGTAGTAGTGAATTTCTATAATTGTTCTGTGATGATATTGTTTTTCTATAGTAGATATGTCTAGCAGGAGACGAAGTATGACAGACACGCCATCCCCATCTCCCGGTGCAAGTGGTAGTGGCACTGTACCGGACTTATGTCCGATGGCAGAAGTTGTTCCAAAAAGTGTCGGGTAAGTATCAATTTTATTTAAAGTATAAGTTTTAAAATCCACTAAACATGTATATCATAACTTTTGCAGAGGCTTTGAGGTGGAGCCATCAGATTATATTCTACAGGTTTCGAGGAAGGCTTTTAAGAGCAGGATGGATGGTTGGTGGCCTCGCTGGGACGACATCCCCCTTCATGTCAAGAACGCAATATAGGCCGATTTACTTGTAAGTAGTAGTTTGAATTTCAGTTGTTAATTAATATAATCTATATAACTTAAAATAATTTTAATTTACAGGCTGCAGTCCTCGTTGACCCTGACGACATGGACGTTTTCTTAAATCACTGGAACAAAAGAATGAGGAAAAATTACAGGGATACATTGTCCAAGGCTAAGAATTCAGGCAAAAAGCCGAACTGGATGGGTGACGGTGTATGGACTGATTTTCTTCGGCTTTGGCATACTCCGGCAGCAAAAGTATGTAATATATGTTTGCTTTGTTATTTAAATCTAATATAAATCTCGCAAGATATATACATGATAATTTATCTTAATTTGTAGGAATTATCTGCGCGGAACCGGGTTAACAGGAATAAAAATCCTGCATTGCACCGTGGTAGCTCCAAATCCTTCCAGGAGCATAAGAGAGAGCTGGTAATTAAATTTATAAACTGTTTTTACATTTTATTAAAATATTTATAATCAGATTAGCAATAATATTTATATATTTTCAGGCCGCGAGATACAACCGTAAGCCAACTATGGCCGAGTTGTTCAAGGTGACGCATGCCATGGAGATGACTGATGAAGAAGGCAATGTTTCATACGAGTGGACGGATGACAAATCCCACTCCGTAATGGTACACTAATTTATTGTTAATAACAATATTTTATCTTTTTTTATTTTCAAAAACTTGAAATTCGGTTTTTATCGTGTAAAACAATTGTTTGTAATCGCAGGAGAGGTACGAAGCTAAGCGGGCTCGGGTAGCACAGTCCACTGATCGGGAAGAGCTTACGCTAGAGGAGGCGAACAATATCTGTGATGCTATTATTGAGCCGCCTTCTCGGACCAATGTGCGGTATAGCTATGGAAATCTGGAGGTAAATTTTGACATGTACTAATATATAAATTTATACATGCATATGAACTATTTAAATAATTTAAATAATCTGGAGTTAAATAATTTTAATAATATTATATATATATACTAATATATAAATAATTATGAACTATTTTACAGGCGATGAAATTGCAGAGTGCATACAGAAGGTCCCAGCAAGAAGAGGAGATTGCTCAGTTGAAGAAAACAGTGGATGAAATAAATGATTGGAGGAAGAGTTTCTTCGAGCAACAGATGGATGAGCGGATTGCATGTTATTTGCAACAGCATGGGAGGATGCCTGGAGAGGATGGCAGCGATGGTGAGGAGTACGTATGCTTGTTTGCTCATGTTACAGTTTGGTATATACACATTTTGGTTGGTTTGGTGTATATATATTTCGGGATATTATGTACATATTTTGATGACTTGTAGTTGTGTTAACGGTATGTTTGGGTTAACGGTTTATAGTTGTAGTTGGAAAACTATGCACACATTTTGGTTTGGAAACTATGTACATATTTTGATGACTTGTATTGGTTGATATGCTATGTATTGTTGTTGGGATTGTATATGATTTTGTTTGGTTTTGTTGGATTTTATATTGTTTGAATGTATAGTGATGTTATATGATGGATATATAATGGTTATAGTTGATAAAATATCGTGGCTGTGATGATGGTATTTGATGGTTATTCTTTGAAGTGTATATGAGTTGTGCAAGTGCACAGAATTTGTTCAGTATAGCTACGGTTGGCGACGGCCATTTTGTTCAGATTAGCGACGGCTAGCGACGGCCATTTTGTTCAGGCGACGGCTAGCGACGCCAATTAGACATTGAAAAATTTCCACGTGGCACATTTGCAATCGCGAGCCGTCGCTATTTATGTGACGGAGCCGTCGCTAAAGCCATCGCGATTCTATTAGGCGACGAGGTAAATAGCGACGGTATTTAGTGTCGGCTAGCGACGGCCGACGACGGCTAAAGGTCGTCGCTACCAGGTGTCGTTCTTGTAGTGTTATATGGTTGTTTCATCAACAATAATCGAGTAATTAACACTTCCTACAACATATTTAGAAAGAAAACTATTTTGCAAAAGCAAGTGGGTTGATTGGTCCTAGGCCTGTCAAATGGGTTGAGTTGGGTCAAAATGGGTTGGGTCGAGTTTGACCCAACCCATTTATGACCCATTCTTTTTTACCCACTTATGACCCTAGCCATATATGACCCAACCCGTTTAATAAGCGGGTTACCCATTTAACCCATTTAAAGATTTAAGGGCCGTTTGGATTACAATAAATAAGTTGTTTTTTGCTTATAAAATGAAAAAATTAAAAAGTCAATATGGATAAACAAAATCTACCAACTTTTAAAGGTCATTTTTCAACTTATTGCAAAAGCAATTTTTTTTGCTTTTCGACTCACATAAGTCGATTTTTTATATGAAAAAATTCTAAAAAAATGCATTATCAAAATTCAAAATTTCACATTTCGAAATTCAAATTTCGAAAATTCGTAAATTCAAAATTTAAAAATTTCACAGTACAAAATTCAAAATTTTAAAATTCAAATTTCAAATATCAAATTTTCAAAATTCAAATTTCAAATTTTCGAATTTTGAATTTTAAAATTTGAAATTTCAAAATTTTGAACTTTAAAAATTCAAATTCCAATTTTCAAATTTAAATTTTCAAAATAAAATTTCAAATTTCAAAATTCGAATTTTGAAATTTTGAAATTTGTTAAAATTTGAAATTTTGAATTTTGAAAATTTGAATTTTAAAATTCGAAATTTTCAATTTTGAATTTAAAAATTGAAAATTTTAAAATTTAAATTTTGAAATTCGAAGTTCGAAATTTGAAATTTCGAAATTTAAATTTGGAAATTTCGAATTTTGAAAATTTATATTTGAAATTTTTGGAAATTTCAAATTTTGAAATTCGAAATTTTAAAATTTTAAAATTTGAAATTTAAATTTAGAAACTTTTGGAAATTTTGGATTTTGAAATTTTTGGAAATTTTGGATTTTGAAATTTTTGGAAATTTCGAATTTTGAAATTTTGGTATTTAAATTTTCAAATTTTTGGAAATATCGAATTTGAAATTTGGAATATGAAAATTTGAAATTTGAAATTTAAATTTTGAAATT
Organism: Allium cepa; assembly: GCA_030765085.1. NCBI lineage: Eukaryota > Viridiplantae > Streptophyta > Magnoliopsida > Asparagales > Amaryllidaceae > Allium > Allium cepa. Next base: position 881,668,848 of record CM060929.1, read on the forward strand.
TTTGGAAATTTCGAATTTATAATTTGGAATTATAAATTTTAATTGCAGTCTGAACAGAAAAAATAGCGGCTTCTACAGTAGGTGAAGTTCAAATATGAAGATGCAGTGGCCTGTTATTTTTTAAGTACAACTGTCAATTTTCATGAAAACTACATTGTATGTTTAAAATTCTTATTTTTCAAATTTATATTAAAATTTAATGTTTTTAATAAATGGGTAAATGGGTTACCCACTTATAACCCTTTTAAAAATGGGTCAACCCAACCCATAACCCATTTAATAAAATTCATAAATGGGTTGACCCAACCCACTTAAAAGTATGATAAATGGGTTGGGTTAATGGGTCGGGTCATATTTTGACAGGACTAATTGGTCCTTAGACAGATTCTATAATAAAAGAGATACAAAGATAGAAAAGGAGAAGGAAAAAATAACAACAAATAGTAAAATAGAAAAGAAAGAAACAATCAACAAGTGTTCTTGAAAAGTTTGTCATTTCTTTGAGTCTAAACAACATAGCAAGTTTACTTTAGAATGATTAGAAGAGTGCGACCTTCGATGTGTTTTCTATTACTTTTACCAAGATCCAATGTCATTCTGCCATAGAGTTAATGTGTGGTGAAGATATCCAATAGCTTTTATTTTCTTCCATATTTCATTCACATATACAGTAAAAGAAAGGTTGCTCGGTACTTTCAGGCTCATTGTTACACAATAAGCATATGGGGCTACATTCATTCCTCTATCATTAAGTTTGTATTTGGTTAAGCATGAGTTATGTATCGCTTTCCATGAAATAAGGTTTTCCTTTTCATTGCCATAGACATTCCATATTCTTTTGAACCATACATTCTTGCAAGGCAATTAGCCATTAATAAGAGCTTCGTATACTGAAGAAATTGAGTGTGGGTAGTTTTTAGCAGTCCAAGTCAAGGCAGAAAACTGAGCTGGAAAACTATTGGAACATATTCGGTTCCATAGAATTCTAAAAGCATGACAACTATAATATGGCAGCACAATTTTGTTATCTTTAATATAATTACGAGCAAGGGCATTATTAGGAATTCCAGTTGTCATTTTTTGGTTGTAAGTGAATAAATCATTAAGAATAATGCCTTGTCCTGGCTAAGAGGAATGCCAGAAGAAGTGTTTGCTAGAACCATCAAATTTATATCTAATCATAGGAAGCAAATAAGATCTCAAATTTAACAAACTATGCCATAACACAGCTTTTATTATTAGGGAAATCCATAATCCAGAAATGATTATTGCCCACTGAATTTTTTTTGGTCTATAGAACCCAAAGGGTTGGTTTATCAGAAAGCAAGTTGCATATATGTATAAAAGCAATAGCTTTATTCCAAGAAGCAAGGTCAAGGATGCCCATACCACCATATTGCATAGGCAAACTGATTTTCTTGAAGGCAACTGGAATTAGTATTTTTGAGAAGCATGAGTCATTCCACAAGAAGTTGCCGAGGGCATTATTGATCATGGATATGAGTTTTTTAGGGAGCATAAACGTTCTAGCATAATCGAAGGTCAAGCAATTATTATCGAGTTAATTATTGTCAGTCTCCCAACCTAGGACAGTAGATGGTTATGCCACTTTCCAAGCTTGCTAATGATAGATTCAAACATATGCATGCATCGAACAGTGGTATGAGAGAAGAGGTGAGGGGAATGCCTAGATATACAGAGTTATGTGGCATTTATAGAAGTCTGGATAAGGTTGTAATTCCCTTTTTTTCAGTTGAACTCAAACCAACAATGAGTATGTGTGATTTTGTGGAGCTAAATGCAAGACCAGTAGTGTCTTTGAATATGTTGAGAGTACTTTTCATAGAATTTATTGAGCCATCAGTATGGTTTTTAAAAATGACAAGGTCATTCATAAACCTTAAACAAGTAATCAAGGGGTCTTTACATCTGGGATGGAGCTTAAACATTTTTCTGTTCGCTTGTTCATTTAGCAAGTTACTACAAAGTTTAATGAACAGGATGAATAAGTATGTAGGGGTGGATACACAAGTATAAACCCAGGCAATTAAAGGCTCGAGAAACCCCATTTTAATCATAACAACAGCAACTGTATTCCATTCTAGATTATCAAAAGGCTTCTGAATGTCAAGCTTCATCATGCATCTAGTTGAGATACATTTAGTGTTGTATCCCTTGAGAAGGTCATGAGTAAGGATTACATAATCTACAATATTTTTTCAACTAGAAATACAATTTGATTTGATGAAATGATCTAGATAGAAATGGATTAATTCTAGAAACAATAAATTTAGTGATAGTTTTGTATATTATTTTGCAACAAGAAAGTTAAAATTTGAGATAACTGAAGGATTTCTTGACTGAAATGCTGTATTGTTATTTAGGATGATTTTATAAAATGCAATCTATTACATAATAGCTGATACAAATGGGTATATATACCATTTTCAAATAAAATACAATTTGGGCTTTGTATGACCCATATGCTACCCAAACTGGTATGATGTAAAATGCCTATGTGCGAGAACAGAAGTCATTATCCTCTCATATCATTTATTTGTCCCCTCAAACCCAACTGCTAGGGTTAGAGTTTGGAGGCGATAAGGTGAATCCATGTCGATCTTCCATCCAATTGTAAAATACTTCAAAACAACTTGAGCGCAGCTCTAATCTTGACATCAATTCGCTTTAAAGCTCTCGATTTGAGTTGCAGATAGAGTAATTAGTGAGGTTTAATGCTTGTTCCCAAACGAAGGATCGTGCTTTGATGAAATGGCAATCTTGGCCTAAATTTCACTAATCTTTCATGGATTTGCTTAGGTTTGACTGTCTGTAGTGAAATTTGTCTTCAATTTGCTTAACTTGAAGCTCAGTTCCGAATCTGATGTAGTTTTTTTGCTATCAATGCTCTAGTAAATGTGTCCGCCCATTGGTAAGTGGCAGATATGTGGTTAATATGTAGACTTCCATTTAAAACTTGCTCACGAATGAAAAATATGTCTATTTCGATGTGTTTGGTTCTAGAATGAAGTATTGAGTTTGCTGTCATGAACACTGCACTCTGATTATCATGCCAAAGAACTGGTTTAGCTTCTGTCTTTAGCTTTAATTGTTTTAGTATTGATTATAACCACATTATCTCTGCTTTAGCATTAGCAATACTTCTGTATTCTACCTCAGTACTAGATCTGGATATTGTTGTTTGCTTCTTTGAACACCATGATATTAAATTGATTCCTACATATATGCAGTACCCACTGACTGATTTTCTATTATTTGGGTTTGTGGCCCCATCTGCATCTGAAAACCCAGTTATTTTTAAGTTGTTTCATGCTTTAAATGATAAGCCATAGTCCACTATTCCTTTGAGTATTCTTTTCATAGCTATGCAATGTTCATCATAAGGATTCCACATCAATTGAGATACTTTGTTAACACTATATGTAATATCTGATTGTGTTATAGTAGCATATTGTAGTGCTCCTATAGTAGTTCTGTATTGTTTAATGTTAGTTATGGCTTCTCCACTGTTTTTAGATAAATGATCATTACTGATCATTGGAGTTGGTTGTGGATTTGCACCATCTATTTTTGTTTTGCTAATAGCTCTAAAATATATTTCCTCTGACATAACATTATTTCTGTGTCTGCTTTTCTCATAACCTCTATTCTCAGGAAGTAGTTAAGATTTCCAAGCTCTTTTATTGAGAATTCCATGTTCAAATAGCTGATGACATTGTTGATTTCATCCCTGCAGTTTCCTGTAATAATTAAGTCATCAACATATATTAGTATGTAAATAGTTAATGAATCATTGATTTTAGTGAATAATGAGCTGTCTGATTTGGTTGACTGATATTTCATATTTATCAATGCTATTTTCAGTCTATCAAAGCAGATCCTTGGTGCTTATTTAAGGCCATATATTGCCTTATTTAACTTGCACACATAATTTGCAAGTTTTTATATCATGGTGGTTATTCCATGTAGACCTCCTACTGTAAAATGCCATTTAGAAAGGCATTATTGACATTTAATTATCTTATACACCACTCTTTGTGTGGAGCAATAGTGAGGATGAGTCTTATAGTAGTGATCACTAGGGAGAAAGTTTCGTTAAAATCGAATCCATATTGTTGAGTGTACCCTTTGGAAACAAGTCTTGCCTTATATCTATTTATTATGCTATTAGGGTTCCTCTTTATCTTGTATGTCCATTTACACCTAGTTATATTTTTGTCATCTAGAGGATATACAAGATTCCATGTATTATTTTTCATAAATGCATTGTATTCTTCATCCATAGCTGTTGCCTGGTTTTTCCCTTTTGCAACTTCTCATATGTTTCTGCTCACATGAGATTTTGCTTGCACTATATATCTTCGGCTTAAAGTTACCACTTTTAGCTCTGGTAATCATGGGATGACTGGGCTTTACTTGAATTTCAGTGTGAGGTGAGTTTTCTGTATTCACTTGACTTGACATGTTTGTGGAGTTGCCTTGTTGAATTATTTCTTCTTCTTGATTTCTTTCATCCTCTGTTTGAATAGAAGAGTGACTGGCATGACTAGGATCACCTGTCCAATCATAGTCTTGTTGAGCAGATATTATTGGTTGAATACAATGATCCCTAGTAGACCTCACTTCTTCACTTTGAACCTCATTTTCAGAATATACAGGAAATTCAGGTATTGAAAGTCTTGGATTATAGACTTTATTTGTGGTCTTTATCTCCGAGTCATTATAGGGAAAAATATTCTCATTAAATACAACATGTCTGCTAATAAAAATTCTTCCATTATCATTTATATATTTATGTCCCTTTTGGTTGATTTCATATCCTAGAAAGGTACATGGATTAGATCTAAAATTTAATTTATTAGCATTGTAGGGTCTCAAGTAAGGAAAGCATAAACATCCAAAGGTTTTTGAACTATGATAATTTGGTTTTGCTCCATATAGCTTTTCAATAGACTGATTCCCTTGATTACCTTTGTTGGTAACCTGTTAATAAGTTATACTACAGTATTAAAGACTTCAGGCCAAAATTTTAAGGGTAGTGATGTAGGAGCTAGCAAAGTAAGTCTTGTTTCTACTATGTGTCTTTGCTTCCTTTCAGCTAACCCATTTTGTTCTGATGTGTATGGACATGTAATTCTATGAACTATTCCTTTCCCTTTAAAATAACTATTGAGTGCTTTATTCAGCTCACCTATCTGATTGTATTATGTTAACTTGAGCATCAGTTTGTTTTTCAGCCATGATTATAAAATTTATAGCTGCATTATAGCCTCAGACTTTGCTTTTATAAAGTATATCCATGTGTATCTTGTGTGTGCATCAACAAATGAAATATAATATTTATATTCAAAATCTGAACATATAAGTGCTGGCCCCCATAGGTCACTGGCAACTAATTCTAATGGCTTTGAATAAACTGTTAAAGAATCATTAAATGATGACTTATGACTCTTACCCATCTGATAATAGGTACATACATAAGGCAATGAAATATTATCAAATGTTATTCTATTTTCGTTAAGAACCCGTATTACAACTTTCACACTTGGGTAACCAAGTTTGTAATGTCACACATCAAATAAATTTTCGCAGTCTTGTTCCTCACACGAGTTACATGATTTTTGATTATCTGTACACAAATTGTTGTTGACTTTCTTAACTTTATACAGCCCTTTCTTCGCATAACCCTGTAAAAGAACATCTTTAGATAGTATATCTTTGACCAAACAATATTTGCAGTAAAATTCAAAATAAACATTATTATCATCAGCAAGCTGAGATACACTTATAAGATTTTTCTTTATTTTTGGTACCCTTAATAAATTTTATAGGAAAAGTTGTTTCTTGCCCTTAATTTAAGCATTACCAATACGAGAAATCTTGATACACTTACTATTTCCCATGCAAATTGATTGTTTACCTCTATACTCCCTGTTGTTAAGATTCAAGTTATTAAGATTATTTGTAATGTGATTTGTTGCTCCAGAGTTTGGGTATTAGCAATCATCTTGAATATGTTCTAGTTTTGCTGTTTTATTTGAGTTATGACTTTTATCTTTGTCAATTTGTGTGTTCGAATTAACTTGAACCATGTTAGCACTAATATTGTTGTTTCTTTGACAATTGTTGTTCTGATTTGAGTAATTGAAATAGCACTTTACTGCTGTATGACCAATTTTTTCACAAATCTGGCATCTTGGTCTATTACCACTGTTCCATCTGCCTCTTCCCATATATCTGTTGGAGTATCCTCCTCTTTTTGTTGATTGATCTGGTTATTGATGTTTTGACTTTTATTCTTGGAATGAGTAGTATAATTGATTACAAACTCTGATTCTTATGGTTTCTTATTAACGATTCTTACCACATGTGCAAGTAAGATTGAATGAACCTCATCAATAGATGGTAGAGTCTTTTGAGATGTAATGACTACAACAACTGCTTCATAATAATCACTTATCCATTCAAAATAGTGAGAATTTTCTCTGAATCTGACACTTTGTGACTTGCAGCTTTCAATAAATCATAAGTTGTTTTAATCCTGAGTAGGTATTCTCTCATTATGTTGTTGTCTTTCCTCATATTATGCAGTTGCATCTTATGATACATCATGTTGGCTGCTGATTGTGTATTAAACACATTTTCAACTATTGTCCATATATCATTTGCTGTCTTGCACCAAATAACACGAGATAGCAAATGTGTGTTTGTTGAAGAGAGTAGCCATGAACATATAAGTTTGTGTTGTCTATGATACTTTATGTGATCCTCATTGTTGACTATCTTGATCAGTGACGCATTTTGGAGGGATTGGAATAGTTCCAAGAATATAGCCTTCAAGCCTATATCCTTAAACTGTAGTCTCAACTTGAAGTTTTCAAAGAACATAGTCATCCTCATTCAAGTGCACAGTACCAAGATTGCATTGTTGGTTGATGACTGTGTTCACTAGCTGTTCTACTGTAATATTGGATTGATGATTGTTGCTCAAATTGTCAAAAGTTACAGAATTGGTTTCATCGGTCATGATGATTTTAGAATACAGACAGAAAATGCAAACAGATTTAAGGAGATTAATCGGTAACAAAATTAAAATATGAAGACATGAATTGCTCACAACCAGGTTTGTTGCAACTATAGGATTTAGATGATGATCATCTTTTATCTGATCTGATAAGTCTTGCTGGATGCCACTTTCTTTAGTTTTGTGTGATGATTCTTGACTTCTTGATTTTTTTCTGAGATTTTTGATTGATTTCCTTTAAGATTTAATAAAGAAATCTTGATGCAGCCGAATTCTTTGAACTGAGACATGGCACTGGATTACTGTGTTGAATCTTTTCTCTCAGATGATGAAACTTAGTTTTCTGATGAGAGAAGATCACTCAGATGATGAAACTCAGTTTTCTGATGAGAGAAGATCACTCAGATGATGATAATGCTCTGATAAGATTGATCTTTACTGAAATATGGCTGTTAGGCCTTATGTGGCATTTTATTTATTATCCTTGATCCCGAAGTCACCATTTCTTCTCTGATACCAAGTTAAAATTTGAGACAACTGAACGATTGCTTGACAGAAATGTTGTATTGATTATTGAAGATGATATTATAAAATGCAATCTATTATGTAGCAGCTGATACACATGGGTACGTAATACAGTTTTCAAATAAAATACAATTTTTGCTTTGTATGGCCCATATGCTACCCAAACCTGTATAATGTAAAATGCCTATTGAGAACAGAAGTCATTATTCTCTCATATCCTCTATTTAAGCAATAGGTCTGAAATGAGTACAGAGGTAGGGTTTTCTTGTTTTGGAATCATGGTTAGGTTTGTGACGCTGATACCACCTAGAAGTGCATTTATTTGGAAAAAATGATGTATGACTCTGATGATGGGAAAAATAATGGGGCAAAAGAACTGAAAGAAATGTATTAGAACTTTCAGGGCCTCTTGAGCTAATAGCATTGATGGCCAAAGAAGCATATTTAATTTTAGCTTCACTACTTCTAGATATAAGGAGTCGGATTCAGCGCTAGAGATAGAAGGTATGGTAGAATTTTGAATAGTGGAGAGGGTCATATCATGATCATTTGTTTTGTTAAAGAAGCTAGTGAAATATTGAACATGACATTTTGGATTTGTGTAGAATTAATGTATGTGATACATGATCATTTAGAGATAAGATTATAGACTTATTCTGCTTTAATTTTTGAAGATTCATGAAAAAATTCATTATTTCTATCACCCAAAACATAAAAATCTTTCCAAGCCTTTGTCTAATCATATCAATTTCATCGTTCAAGATAGACTATTATTGATGTTGTAAGTTGTATTCCATGTTTGACAAGCTTTGATCTTTATGGAAAGTCGTCACTTCCTTCAAAATTTTGTCATGTTGTTTCTCTAAGATCACAAGAAACTTCGTTGCTAATACGAAAAGTTTTGCCTGATTTCCACAGAATCTTCTTATTGTTTTTAGCTTTGTTTGCAAAGTAAACATCGAGTTCCCATGCTCTTCTTTATTCCAACCTTGAAAAATAGTATTGTTAAATTCTATTTGTCTAGTCCAACTGTTAAAAATTTTAAACAAGGAATTTTATTCATGCTTGATTCATTCTAGTAAGGATAATGAGGAATGGTCAGAGATACTCGGATAAGGGATATTAATGACAAGCGTAGGCTAGAGGATATTGGCATGGATGCTATAGATGGTAGTCTCTAACACACAGAAGGTTCTTATACCATCATGTTTCTTATTATTCGATGTAAAAGGGGATCCAACATATTCAATTTCATGAAGACCAATATTGTGAAGAGTTACGTTAAGAGGTGATATGTTAGAAAGAGAAAGGTTGGTTCCATCTGATTTTTGAGATGTTTTATACATGCAGTTGAAGTCCTTTAAGAAGATCCTTGGGGTGTTACTAGTTTGCAGAAGAGGGATGGCGTCAGGCATAAATCATCTAGAGATTTAATGATTCATAACATATTTGAACGTAAGGAAGAAGCTGGTCTAGGAGGGAATGCAGAGAACTTGAAAATGAATGAACTGTTTGTGAGTAGACAGAGGAGTAACTTTGTATATTCTAGGATTCCACATAATTGAAGTTCTCCTATATGGACCACATTCTACGTTATCAAAATGTTGCCAAGAATTGTTTACGAAGGCAGCAACATTGAGGGTAAGAGAACAATTGAGCTTAGTTTCAAGGATTCCTATCAATTGATAATGATACAATTAAAATTTTGATGCCTTGCTACTTGATTTGTAGATGAACTCCTTAATATTCCACGCTGCAATTTTATCTAACATAAAAATTTAAACTTTTGGCTTTTCCATTAGTACTTAGACTAGTTGTTCTATTAGCAGTAAGAGAGCTTGCAGCATCATTTAGGACAAGTGATGCTTTAAATATTTTGTGAAGACAATAGTCCTCATCAACCTCATAGTCAGAATCTGTTTAGATTGTAGAATTTTCTTTTAGTGTCATCTTTTTCATTTTCTTCTTCTTGATTGAATCTATAAGTTTTCCTTTTCTACGATCTTATTGACACTCTTGGGATTTAGGGGGAAATTAGGAGTGCTATGGGAGGTATCAGGAGGGATAAGGGTGTCTTGTAGATAATAGGAAGTAGAAACATAATGGGAAGAAGAAGGAAGAAGAAAGGATAGAGGGATATGATCTTAATTCATAGCAAGTGTAAGGTTGTGTACTAACATCACTTGCATAAATTTAGATGGAATATGAACGTTTGAGTATGGCCAAATAGTTGAAGGAGAAGTGGAGGAGATAGGAACAAAAGTAATAGGATTATTAGAGTAGTGGAAAGGAGAAAAGTTTGAAGAGGCATCAATGGTTAAAACAGGATCAATAATTGGATTATAACAGTTATTTCATGGAGCAAGAAGGAGAGAGAAAGTGTTGGAAATAAGGACATAGGAATGGGCTTGAAGGATTGCATATTGTAGTGTTTGGTTTTTAAATTTAGTTATAGAGAGAACTAATTAGGGTGGTTGAATTGTATCATTGACAGATGCATGGTTTGTATTGTATTGAAACCATCAGTTTGCATGGGGATATTTAATATTTGGTTGTTCACATTTAGAAATTCACATTCATGAGAAACAATATGTGGTTGGGAAGTGGAGACATTAATTATGGTGTATGTAGTAGGGTTAATTATGGAAACGGCTTCATTTGAATGAATATATGTTAGCACATTAGCATTGGTTGAATTAGTTGTCTAGTTCTAGACGCGGAGGAAGAGGAGATACATAAGTGATTTTATTGGCTTTTGTCTGGTTGAAAGGAGGCTCCAACGGACGGGGACCAAGTATAGAATTTCCATGTGGCTTAAGTGAATCAATACTGCGATACTCTTTTAGCTACTTGTGTTTGCCTATTGCCTTTTTCGATTTTTGCTTTTGTTATCTTGCATTTTGACTAGGCAGTACACAAACCAACCTGACAAATCAAGATTTAAAGTTCTCAAGGCAAGATGCTCGAAGAGATGACCCGTAAAGGCCAAAAATCAAGTACGATCAAGATCACCAAGCAAATATGAGCCTGTCTCTAAAAATCCAAAGTGCAAGATCCAACAAGTGCTAGATCGGTGCCAATCCAATTACCTAGATCGGTACCGACAATGTTCCTTTGTCCAGTGGGGCCCATCTTCTGCCTACCTATTCTATTTGGTAATGGAAGCCTATACCAAGTGTTATTTCATTAGCCCAATGAAATTCTTTATCGATCTCCACGAACTTCTGAATCAGCAACTCTATTCTTCCATGGATCATTTGGACTCAGAAACAAGCTAACATTGGTGCAAACAACTATGCAATCATGAATCCAACAACAGGATGAACCGAAGCAAAGAGTTCAAGATGACCAGATTGGCCATCTTTTCAGAGTTATACCAACTCCAGCCCTTGGAGTCTTACCGACTCCAGCCCTTGGAGTCTTACCGACCCGTATAAGTTAATGAGGTGACATACTACTTTGGTAGAGAAACAATCTCAGACGTGGAAAATGAGATATCGATCTTTAATGCAAGAGTTTAGGCTTCCAACCTCTAAGAGGGTCAAGGCTCATTTTTCAGGATCTTTGGGCTTTTATGCTCTCTATTTTATTTTCTTATAATCTCTATTGAAGTTGTACTAACCTGTAAGGACTTCTGCGTCCTAATGAAAAAATAATTTATAAAATCATTAAATGGACGTAGGCCAAGATTAGCCAAACTACTATAAACTGTTATGTTCTCTTTTCTACTTGTTATTCATTTATTTTTTTCACTTTTCATTCTCTATTCAATCTATTGAGTGTTTATGCCATTTTTGGTTCAAATGGTTCTTTTAAAAAACTTCTCATTCGCTTTTTCTTTCCCCAAACATCAAATTGCATATTTTATTTAATCGTTGTCATTTCCTTCTCCTTTTCATTTACTTGTGCATTTTTTTCACAACATGCGTATTATTTTGACAAAATAACCCATTAGATCTCTATAAACATTCATCCTTATCATAACCAAAAAATCTATAAAGAATGTAAATCTTTGGTTCGCAGTCATAAGTAATTTCCACAATAGAAATACTATCGCCTTTCACACACACAATTGTATAAGGTAGCTCTCTATTTGCCATAACTTCAATGAAACATTTTGCATACTTAAATCCATCCAGCTTCTTTGTTGCTTTATTGAAACATATTAGATTATCCAAGAAACTTAAGTGTATATTTCCCAAACTAGGCTTCCATTTAGAGATGATGAACTTTTTTCCTTTTATAAATGTTGGACCAGCATCTAATATTTTTTGTTCATCTTCATCGCATGAAAATTCAAAGTAAAAGTTAATTGATTTAGATTCAACCTTGAACAAACCCATTAGTTTCCAAGCTTTATGTAAATGGGGCACTGCAACTGTAGATGAAAGGTTGCCATCAAGGAAGAAGTCAATTAGGTAATGCTGTATGTAAGAGATTTCAACATCTTTAACATTTGCAGGAACATAGAAGGGATTTCCTTCATAATTGAGCTTGAAATCTACAGGGTTGAATTTACCAGTATTTCTAGCTTTGGATTTAAATAGGGAACCCAAAGGAGATGATGTGGTGTATAGAGGGGTAGAAAGAGTAAAGGTATGGTTGTTTGATGGGCCATGAGGAAAGGAGGATAGGTTAAGCGGTTTGGTTTTCATAATGATGTCGGGAAGATGACAAGCCACCTTTTTCACCTCTGGGAACGACACTTAGTACATCCGTGGTATTCATGCGTCATTTTCCAAATGTTCGAAAGATAAGTTTTCTTGGGGTAAAACAGATAATAGAAAGAATAAAATAGAAAAACCGCACAATGGAATGGTTACATATTATACAAACTGATATAGTATGAAAGGTTGCTCCTTACATGGAGTTATCAGAGTATACAAAAGTACCTCTGAATAGATTAGCAGTTATACATTCTGACTTAATATTTTTCTGATATCTAATATACCAACTTAACCATACAGTGGAAATAAATAACTAGATAACTGTTTTCAAAGAGCTCCAAAGAGACACTTGCTAATCTCGGACTACTCAAACATAATTAAGTACCCGAGAGTTTAAGAATATAGAAACTAGTTTTAAGGTGGATGGACTAACTTTTTGACTTAGGAATTTTCCTAAGAAGCCATGAATGTTCATATATGAAGAGATAAAGGACTTTATAAAATGGTAATGGTATCTTAAAGTATGGAAATGTGGAGAGTGGATGGGTATATATAGGCATGAAACACACATATATATAGGCATGAAACACATAAAATGACTAAACTAGCCTTGCCTCTTCTCCACTACTCATAAGATGCCATGTGTCCCTCTCTCTTCTACACATTACCTAGTGCCCATACCCATGCTTGAACATGCCTTGCTCCATAATATGCACTAAGTTATGGTTTTGAGGTATGGTGATACGTGAAAGCTTATTTTATATTTTATTATTTCCTTTTCATTTAAACATAACGTATCACATCATGTATATTTAAAGTAAGCATAGTTTATTACTGCTAATACTTTAATTATCTTACCATATGACATGTATATGTGTATGCATGTTGATACATACGATGTTTCAAACAACTTTCCGATATCGAAAAGTCGAAATTTCGAAAAATGTTTTTCGGTCATATTTTGTATTTTAATTTGAACTAAATATTTTAGTAAACATAATTTGAAAATGATTTTAATACCATTAATTATTATTTAAAAGATGTTTATTTGGTTATTAAAATTCATTATTTAAATATTAAAAATTATTTAAATATTCAAATGCCATGTGATTAATTTACAGGTAATTACAAGGGAGGGTAGAAGGTAAAGGGATGGGAGAAAATTTTATGATAGTTGAATGAAATGGCCGATGGGTTGGATAGGGAGGGCAATGTATGGTAAGGTTGAGGAGTAAGTGGGCATAAAAAAGTTGTTTAGTATTTTTTACTTACGGTAGACAATTGGTAGATGAAATGTAATAATCTACAATTGTTGCTTACTAATAAGTTATATTTGATTATTAATTAAAGAATAAGTGAACTATGACTTAAAATAAATTCTTGTAAAGATAAATGAATTGGGACTTGTGAGCTATTTGGTTGAGCTCATAATTTCGTTCATATAAGAAACATATAAAGTTTCTTAAAATTGGAAAAGATTACTAAAATGAAAAAAAAGATAATATGGGCAAACATTCTTTAGACCAACACAGCTATATGATTTCTAAAATGAACCATCTCCTTCATCCAATCAATTTCTCTTCTTCTTCTTTTGACAAAAAGAAACTTGGATTTTCCAAACATATTCGTAGCTTCCAAAAACCTCAACGAAAAATTCCAAAACAAATCTCCAAATTCAAGCTGGGAGATTCTCTACAATTCCGTACCTTCAAGTTCATAATTTGGAAAAGATTACAGCCATAGTTTGAGAATTAAAAGAATGCTTCAGCAGGGCTTCGTTACAGCTTAGATTTCTAATGAGTTTGGTGAGTGGGGTCTTTTATCTAAGCTATATAATCATTTAATATGTTAAAATCAGGATAAATGCTAAATGTTGGTTAAGGTTGACTAATGAGCTTGATTGAGGTTTATAGATTATAATCTTATTAATGAATGCTTTAAAAGAGTAAATTATATAGCTTGATGTGTTATAACATTTGGAATGAATTGTTTTAGTTTTGTTTAATTATTGATTTTAGTGGTAGACATAAATATTTATAGTTATCCCATCATAGTTGAAGTGGTCATCGAATGATGAAAACATATGGTTGAAATGTTTGATCAAAGAACCAAACTCGTATGGTTTGTAAAGTGTTTGAGTTTGGAGATGAAATTATCAACGGTGGTATTTGTCTTATGGTAGACTATTGAAGATGTGAAATCGAGTGTTATTTGTAATAGGTAGGCATAAGATCATGAAGTCGTGAAAGCTCGATTTAGGCAAGGAAAGCCGAGGCGATGGTTGAGTAAATAAATGGTGGGATAAATTTTCGTAGGGAAATTTACTCCATCAAGGTTCATCTTGGAATTTGTACATATAGATAGTTGATTGATATGGGGCTATCAATTAGCTGATTGAGGTGGGGAAACGTAGTGTACAAACTGAAAGTAAATAGGCCAAATGTAGCCTTAAATGGTGGACTGGTTGAGTTTACCATTCGATGGTTCATGAATATGGTTGAAATATAAACCTAGACCCCTCGATCATTCCACAGCAAAATTCGCTATAGTGAGTCAGTCGACTAACCAGTTTGGTTTACTTGACCGATCGGTTGTAGAAGGAAAACTTTGGGCTTTTGTAGAAGTTTTAAAGTGAATTTCGAGTTGTGATATATTTCACATACTAAGATGGATCAATACATGGTTAGAACGATAGTCATTATTCTTCGAAGGCATCAAGGTTTGGAAGGTTTCAAAGTACATTGATTTTGGGGCCCATGTTGGAGGCACTCTAATATGTATTCCACTGTAAGGTTTATGATAGACAGGAAGGGTGTATCAGGGATGTTAGTTTACGTTTTGGTCATACATTATGATTGGGAATGTATTTTGAATTTCATGGTATCTTTTATAGAGTCTCCCGATGATTTTTTGAGACATGATGACTAGGGTAATATGATATAAGATTCTGTACAATATTGCACACCCAAAATGAGTCTATATCCTTTGGCTTCGGCCTTGGATTTGATATTCATAGACCATTTGTAGTATGAGAGGTAGTTGCGTAGTTGCGCATCTTCGAGCTGCATCAACATGTGAATGGAAGATGCTTTATCTTGGTGATGAGGGATATGAACCTCATGCTACATTGTAGTAAGGGTTATAGTGTCCTTGGTTAACTTTTCATTTTGTTCTCATGATAAAAATCATAGGAGTTAGGCACGTGCATATTGATTAAGGTTCGATACAATAGTAGGCGATGGATGATGTGTTGAAGCATCATAGTATTGGTCTTATATTAGTGACCATAATTGGTGGATTTTGGTCTTACTAGGAGACTCATGGCCAGTTACCTAGTATGTGATGTTTCAGTCGCTATTAGTGTTTTGATGCTTTTTATATGATAGTTTTATCTTATATCATAGAAGGATGGTAGAAATGTGCTAACTTATTAGATGTTAGTGAAGATGATGGTTCTATTACTTTAAGTTTCACCATTTGGTATTATTCATGATATTTTAGTATATTGTTAATCATGAAGATTAGTGATATTTCCTTTTCATAGGATTTATGTTTGGCCATCTCTTTGTTGTTTCTTTGTTATTTATTCTTTGAGTAGGTTGACTTAGAGATGGGGATCTCTACTAGCCGGAGGTGATTCATAGAGCCATCACTATACTATCGATATGATTATATCTATCCAATTTTTGATGTATTGACATGTAGACCATATGTATTACTTTAGGAAATTTATTCTTGTGGAATTCGATGTACTATTTACACTTTATGTTATGATGTTGGATCTTTTGCCTCTTGATATGATATCCGCTAGTCTTTTACATGTTTATGATGATATTATATTTTATGTCCTTTTGGCTTGAGAAATTATTTGTTGAAATAAATATGCTCCATGATATTCATTGTGTTTTATATATTTTACTCTTAATAGAACATCTTCCATGACACTATTAGGGAGTCTAGTTTCTTATATGCATGGATTTTGAGTGTTGCGGAATATGGGTTAGTACATTACATGTTAGAGCTTAGGTTACCTGATATCCATAAATTGGAATAAATATAGAGAGTGTATTTTGTTATAATTATGTATAAAGAAATCTTGTTGAAAAATTTCTAATAATTTTCCTCTACGGATGGTTACTATGATCGTACCACTTGTGCAATGACCGCTAGGGACGATGATGAGATTTTGGATCTTCATATGTTGGCATAGTTCTAGAGATAGCTACAGGCTACAACGTACAGTACCCAACCTCCAACGGGATTCCCTTTTGTATCGGTAGTAGTTTGGGGGTGATTCCCATTCCTTCATCGCCTCCACCACTCGCTCTTGACTTCCTACGACTTCTTAGAAATTAACATTTTATAGCAGATGAACCTTATTTAGATATACAGTCTTTCATTGAGACTCTGGCATGGATCTGCATTAGTGAGCAGATCTTTGATGACATAGTGCTCGAGACATTGATACCATGATGACTTGCTTCCAAACAACTTCAAAAGGAAGCTTTTTGTTGGTGGGATGTTGCAATTAGAGAGATGGGCGAGCATATTATGACTTGAGAAGAGTTCCAAATGAGATTTTAGGCTCATTTCTTTTCTGAGGCTGAGAAGGGCTTAAAAGCTGAGAAGTTCATATATTTCCAACAATATCATAAGACTGTGATGGAGTACATCAATGATTTCACACTTTTCGCTCATTTTAGGATGGAATGAACAAAACTCCCATTAAGAAGATTGATAAATCCACTATAGGAGTCAATGAACCTCTCAAGGACCTTGCTCTTAGCTATATTCCCATTAATTCTAATTTTGAGAGTCTTATGGAAGTGGCCTTGTTAAACTCTATTTATCAAAGGGCACCCAAAGAGCAAGAAGCAAAAGAGGAAGTTAAACCAATGGTCCAAGGAAAGTGGAAAGGCAAGTGGGACAAGAATGACTAGGCTAAAAGAAGAAGGAAGGGGTTATTTGTCATATATGCCACTTAAAGTGGCATGTTATTAAAGATTATAGAGCTAACATCCAAGGAAAAAAATGTTCCAACTATGATCAATCGGGACATATCAAGAAGGATTGTCCATCTCTTTCAAAGAATGGCAAAATGGTCAAAGCCTATGCTATCCAAGTAACTCCTAATTTAAGCACTCTACAAAGACCGACAAGGGAAAAAGCAACATCATGGAAGATGTGCTTTCTATTTATGAGCATGTAGTCTTTATGAATGATAGTGGTGGTAAGGGGCTTAGTGTTTATTGTAAGCCAAAGAGTTCTATGAGGTTGATCTATTTACATTTCTTGTACCTCTGTTATAATGAACTGACTCAAATTACTGTTGTTAGGAATTTCATGGATGTTTTGATGAAGTTTCGGGTATACCTCCTTATCGAGAATCGAATTGTATATTGATTTAGAGTGTGTTGCAAAGCTGGTTGTCTTACCTATTAGAGCATAGCTAGGAGAGAAAGAAGAGAATTGAAAACTCAAATTTTTTAGCTTTCAAAGAAGGGCCTTTTTTAGAGAACTACAATGAAGCGAGGTATACATGTTATGTTCACTGCTAAAGCAGACGGATCCTTGAGTGTGTGTCGACTATAGAGAGTTGCATAAGTTGACAAGAAATAACAAATTTCCTCTTCCTCGTGTTGATGATTTTTTTTGACTTGCTTGGAGAAGCGAAGATTTTCGTTCAGTTCGATCTTATATATGTGGTTTCATCAACTAAGGTTGCCTAAAGATAGCATTCTAAGAACTGCATTTAGAACTTTCGATGCATCTTATGAATGATTGGTAGTGTGTTCAGCCTTATGAATGCACTGGCATGTTGTGTTGTTCTCATGAGTCATGTCATTTAGGACCAACTCAATAAATTCATGGCAATGTTCGTAAATGATATATTTATATTCTCTAAAATAAAAGAAGAGCACAAATTACACTTGAAAAAAGAGTTGGAGGTGTTGAGCATAGTTGCTTAAAGGAAATTTTTTCTAAATGTCACTTAGGAGAGAAGTTTGATTCTTAGGTCATGTTATATCTAAGCATAGGATTTCCATTGATTCAAGTAGGATCGTTGCAGTGCAAGAACGGAAGGCATTGTGTAGTTCAACCAATGTTCAAAATTTACTTGGGTTGGTAGGATATCATGGAAAGTTCATTAAGGACTTTGTAATGGTTGCTGCATGTTTAACCCGTCTAATAGGATGAATCAAATCTTGTTATGGGATGCATTTAGTGAAGGCTCTTTCATTAAGATGAAGCAGTTGTTGATTAGTGCACCATTTCTTGTTATTCCATAAAAAGTTAAACTATTTACCATGCACATTGATGCTTGTGGAACATGACTTGGTGAGTTCATATGCGAATAGGAAAAGTGATTGCACATGCTAGTAGGCAACTTAAAAATAGGAGATGAACTATCCAACTCATGATCTAGAGTTGGTGACCATTGTCCTTGCTTTTAAGACATGGAAGCATTATTTATTGGGTGAGAAGTTTGAGTTATTCACCGTTTATAAATCATTGAAGTATTTATTCTCCAAATAGGATATCAATCTTAAGTAAAAAAGATTGATAGAACTTCTAACATCATATGATTTTAGAATTTCCTACACTCTTGGAAAGGGAATTTTTATGGCAGATGCATTGAGTAGAAAACATACTATGTTGGGTTACATCTTTGTTGAGTGGAAAGGTGTAACGACCTAGAACTTCAGTCATTTGAAATTATAGAATTTCAGTCATTTGAAATTCGTATATTTAATTGATTTTAAATATTCAAAAGTTATTTATAAGCTAAATAACTTATATTTGAAATATAAGGATTAAATTGGACAATTAAATTGTTAATTTAATATTTTAAATTGTGTAAATAATTAGAATTTGGATTAACTGTGAATAAAAATGATTTATAAAATTGATTAAATCCTTTTGAATTAGAATGATGTTAGAGAACTTTGAAATTGAATTTAAAAGTTAATTTATAGAAATTGAATATTTTAATATTTAATTAATATGTAAAAATAGTCATTTTTCACACGATTTTGGATTTTGATGAAACTAGTTTCATTGGATCCGTAATATTACATTATTGTAAGATTTCATATTTCATGTCAGTTGGATTTACGGTTTAGTCGGGGTAAGCTAAAACGCATAGAAATTTGTTTAAGCAAATTTTAAATATAATTTGCCGATATGAAAACCTATCTTCCAAATACGATCGACTTGGCTCTCGATATATATTCCATTATGTTCGAAATAGGGGTAAAACATTATAAAGGCCAGGCGCCCACGCTTTTTTGAGTTTGAAATTTTTTTGGATGAATAGTGCATGTAAATTTTCTATATAAGGCCAAAACTATCTTTTTTTTTCACTAAACCCTAATGGAGTTAGGGCTAGGCACCCTTTTCTATTACTGGCCAAAAATGTAAGATTTCCCTCTTAAATATCTTCCAATTCATCAATATATATATATATATATATATGAAAAACAGTCAACTACAAAGACGAAGAGAACATCGAGTTCTACGATTTCAACGGTCACGATCAAGTTTAATTGAGTGGATTGGTAGAAAAATGGCTGCGTTTGGCTACGATTCGAGCACGATTTCCCATGCAGAGGTGCAACCAAGTTCAGCGTGCTTTAGGGTATTGGTGCGGAGGAGCATGAGCTTCGAAGTGGTGACGATGTATCATCGCCTAGGTGATCGATGGAGGCTCGAAAATTTGATAAATGATCGTCGGCCGATGGGATAAGTTACGTGAATGGAACGACGATGGAGAAGAAGTAAATCGCAGCCCAGATCTGTTTGATCAAAATCAACGTCTCAAATGTAAAGTGGGGTTTAAAATAAAATAAAAATTATAAATTGATTTATATATTAATTCATACAATCTTTGAAATTGCATAACTTTGTCATACGAAGTCCGTATTTGACAAAACAAGTTACGTTGGGTCCGTATTAATGAGCATTATATTTTAGACCTGGTTTGGAGTTGATTGGAGCTAGTGTAAATTATGGGTAAAATTAAACGCTTGTTTAATTTTATTCGGAATAAAACACTGCAACTGCTTTCGGAATCAATGTGAGTACAACTCGCTCTTTCTGACTCACTGATATTTTAATATAAGTGAGAATAAATTTTATTTATGCTGATTGATGATTGTTTGGATGATATATATATATATATATATATATATATATATTGATTGGATATATATATATATATTATTGATTGGTATTTAGATATATTCCTACTTATTGGAGCCGATGAGACCCAATACATTGTTATGTATGAGCGAATGACCCTTTGTACGTGCATCTGCCTTAAAGCGGACATTGTACACATATTCTAATATGTATGTTTGTTGCAGGTGATAGGCTGGAGGGATCCAACTAGATTCCTCACCAGTATTGGTTTATTAATGGATATTGTGATATATGTTGTGATCATGTGATATATGATGATTTGGATGTCGTGATTGATGTATTTAGAGTTGTTGTAGCATTGGGCCTATTTTTGGTAATCTAAAAATGTTAAAATGATGATTTCAAATTAAAAAGGATTTTTAAGTGATTTTGCAAATAGATGTTTTGTTAAATTTTGAATTGTTAAAGTAAGTTGATTTATTTTGAATAAATAAAAGTTATAATTTTTATGTTATAAAATTATGATGTTCTGGGAAATATAATCGAAACGTGAATTTTGAAATGTGAAGTTGATTATTTTGTAAAATAGTTTAAATTGAGATTTTTGATTTATTAAAAATGGTATACATATATAAGATTTATAAAATTGATATTTTATAATAAAAATAATAATGGGATTATAAAGGAGTTTTGTAAATATTAAAAATGAAGTGGTAACTGAATCTCATAAGTAAATAAGATTTATAGATTTATGAATTGATGAAGTTATAAGATGAATGATTTTGTAAATAAATGAGTTATAAGTAATTAACTTATAATTGGACTTCGGAATATAAATGAGGTATAAATGGAATTGGTAAATAAAGGGATTTTATAAATGAAAGTTTTACAAAATAGAAATGTGAATTTATAAACATTGTTTTATAAATCTGAAATCAATTGAATTTGATAAGTTAAATAGTAATGGAAGTTTATTACGGGAATTTCATCCACGACTTTGGACAGTGGATAATCATTTAACTAAATGTGTGATAGTAATGAATTGGGTAAAGGGATTATATTCATGATTTTGGACAGTGAATTATCCTTTAATAAATGTGTAGAAATATTGGATTTGGTAAATGAAGTATGTTCACAATTTTGGACAGTGAATAATATATTAAATTAAATAAATGATTTGAAGATGTTTTAAAATGTGTTAAGTATCGAATACATAGATTTCAACATTCATTGTTGAAATAGACGCTTTCGAGAATTTAAGAAATGATGGACAGTAATATTATTGTTATAGTAAATGATTTTCGAAAGGAAATGTTTTTTATAGTATATGGGATTTATATATCTATCTAATTTTCGAATCCCTATACTAATGATTTTGGGTTGTCGTAATGATGTTTTACGCAACATTCGTTTTGACCCAAATAAACATGTTAAAGAGAATGTTTTTCTTAAAGAATAAAATATATACTTAATCGAGATTTAAGTATATGGAATATTTTCTTAGTGTTGAAAATAAATTGGTTGGAGAATTACTTATTATTAAATAAGTATATGGAAATGTTTACCAAAGTTGAAATGGGTTTAAGAATATATCTTTTTTAAAGATAATTTGAAGTACATATTCAGCAAGTGATTTAATTAATAAAAGAATAATTAAAAGGGCCTAGTAATTACTTATGGTGCTAGATATTTGTTTGCTTTCTTTAATAGTTAAATAATTGACTATCAAATTTGGCCATTTTAGTTCCTCGACTTGTTGTGGTAACTATTTAGTCATACACTTAGTACGTAGCCATCTATGTAGGCTAGATTAACATTTGTATTGAGGATGTTGATTCGTATAGTGCGGAGTATTACACGATTTTATCGAGTTTCCTTCTTGGACGATGGATAGCAAGTTGAAAGTTGGAGACATGATAAGTCTATGAGACTTAGTTTCTATGTAAGGTTGAGAAACGCTTTTGCGTTGTTGGTGCGAAGACACCGGAATCAGTTTATCCAAAAACCACTTCGGACCAACATTTTATGCGACGATTGTGCAGGTTAGTTATGATGATATTGATATTCCGGATTTTCATAGTGGAGGACTGCTTGTTGATCGTTTGGGGTTAAAATCACAATATACATCCAGTAGCAGCACTCTCTTCGTTATGAAATATCCAATGCAAGGACTATTCGCTACTAATCCTAGAGATTTCCCGACAGGATATGGTAGGAAAGTACCTTCGGTTTGTCCTATTCCTGGATAACTTGTATGGATGTTTGTCTAACATTGCATTTCTAAATATTATTTAAATTCGTTTTTACAAATGTACATTAGTGGTGGCGGAGAAGGCAATTTTTCTTAGCTTAACACCCTCTTTGAGACATATGAGCTTAAGGGTTGTATTTTTGTGAAAGGCAATTAGTAGTCAATATAAATGGTTGTGTGCCATTCAAAGTTATGTGGTATGTGATTTGTGAAAGGTAATCGTTACCTCAGGCCTCATCAACAAGAAATGATCAAAACAGGGTTAGATGCAGCAAGGCTAAGTGGGTCGCTCCCAAGTAGGATATGATCATCCTCTTCTAGATATATCTTTACACGCTATGACGTTGTATATCTAATTTTTATGATTTATATGCCTTGAGGCCCCTCTAAAAAGGTTTGTAACGATCGAAGGATGATATATTCGATACCATCTAGTTACAAAGGTAAGTCGGTCTTGTGCTGGTAGAGGAACCTTTATGATGGTCTTTGGTACATTCCTCTAGAGATATACTTCCGAAAAGTAGTCCCTTTACTGGTCATTTATATGGAAATCCAAACTCCACTACGTACCTGCTATTTTATTTGTAGAGCCTAGTATGCTGCAATTTAATCAATGCAACAATTTCGGCTATGATTAATATTATTTGTATACTAGACACTAGTATACTATCGGATGATTTGATATGAAATGTTTTAATTAGTAAAGCAAAAACATGTCCGTGTTTATGTATAGGCGTGTCTTACAAGATACTTTTGTTTTGATAAAGGAAAAGTTTTGGCAATTTAATAAATTCAGTTGAATGTGTTTCCCAAGCTGGTTTACCAGACTGATCAAGGCATTCTTCCCTTTCAATGCTTGGGTCAGACCGAGTATATTTACAGGTTCAAATTTGGTGCTATTGAAGCTTCAGCAGGAGAGCTGGAGATCTTCATTTCGTATACATGTATCTATTTAATTATCCGCTGCTTCATTGTTGTATATTATCAGCCTTTGTGAGGACGGGTTATTATAATTTTCCAGGCTGAAAACAATTGACTGGTTTTTGAACTCTGATTGATGTATGTATATACAGTTTCTGTTTTGTAAAGATCATTAATATGATATTATATGTTTTCCTCTACGGTGCGATATTTTGTATTGTTCTGTTTGGTTCTACCTTCTCTCTTTCTTCTCTTCTCTTCTTCTCTCTTCTTTTCTCTCTCTTGACTTTCCATCGGTCTGTGTTTTTGGGTCAGACGTGTGTGATTTATTGTCGATTCAATGGGTACGGATTCGTGGGTCGTCACACGTGGTATCGGAGCTTAGATTTTGTATATTCCTCAGCTTTGATGTTTACTCAGTATAGATAGGGATAGTAGCACCCTAGATTGAGTTTGAGTGTATTATATATGTATGAGCGCGTATTTATAGTTATTATAAAATGTTTTATATTGTGTTTGATTATCCGTTGAGATGCTTGTGAATTCTGGTCGGTGTATCGGATGTTATATTATCGATAGGGATTTCCTAACACTTAAACGAGACAAGTCGACATAGTATCATTTTAAATTGGGTAAATGAAATAATCTAACTTGATTATATTTTATATATAAAGGAAACAATTTTTCAGAAATCATTAAAGTGTATTTAAATTAAATTGTTTATTGTTTGAAATATAAATATGTATAAGTTAATAAAACTGTTTGAATAATCTAAATAAAAGAAACAATTGTAAAAGAATAAATTGTATAAGCAAATGAATTATAAAGTATGGATTATAGTTAATATGATTTACAATTGTGAAATAATCTTATAATGAGAAATGAAACTAAATGAGTATATTTATGAATATGAGTTGTAAATAAAAATGAATTTAAACTAAGAACTTGGAATCCCATTGATTTTAGAAGTTATTTTTCAAAGTAAAAGATACTATATTATTATAAATCTAAATAAGACAAATTAATTTAGAATGAATCTTATATAAGTAAAGTAAAACAGTGAAATTATATAAGTGAGAAGATTTATAAATGTGATTTATAAATAATAAAAAGGATTTTAGAAAGAATATAAAGCACTGAATTCATTGCTGAGAAATACTAAGGGTGATGACTACAGCATCATCATTATTATTTTCGAGTTTCTATGTGATTGATTTGCTACCATAGTAAATTGAAAATTTAAGTTTTGGTGTGATAAACAAATTTGAATCTAAAATCCAATTTGAAATTGATGAATAAAATTGAAATGAGTTTTGGACTTACAATATGAGATAATAAATTTAATTTTGGTAAAGTTAAATAAATTTAAGAAAGTAAGTGAATTATATAAATTGAAATTTAACTAAAGGAAAGTTAAATAAATTGAATTGGATTTTAGATAAGCTATTTAAATGGAAATTAAACTTTTAAGTGATTATATAATATGAATTTGAAAGTTTAAATAGTAAATAAGTTGTATAACTTAGAAAGTGATAGAATGAGAAAATGTAAGTAAAACCAATTGTTAAAATGGTTAAACAATTTTGTTAAGCAAAATAAAATCTGAATTTGAATAATGATATGAATTTGACTTAAATAAAAGTTAAATAAAAAGACTTTAGAATTGGAATCTGAATTGGATTTATAAGTGAAAATTTAAGTTAAGTTAAACAAAATGATGTTTAAAAAGGAAAATAACTTAAGTAATGTTGAATGAAGTTGAATTTGATATCAAAATGAATTAATAAAATGAATATGCAAAGTAAGGTTGAATAATAAGAAGTTAATGAAATGGATTAGTAAATGAAATATGGATTGAAGGTTAATCATTCGAATGCAAATGAATTGATATAGAATAATGCATGCAAGTGTTAATTCATGAAAAGCTAATGAAGTTGGGAATCGAATAATTGAATGAAAGTCAATTGAATATTAAGCAAATTTGAAATTAAAAGTGTTAAACAAAAATGAATGTTGAGAGCAAATTAAGTAAACTTAGTTATGTTGGATATACATTGGTCGTTCGATGGATGATAGTTGATTGTATAGAAATTTATATGGAATTGAATTTATGAAATTGAAAGCTAAAGTAATTGAATCCAAATTGATAATAAGGGAATTTAAATAGAATGAATTTAATTTGAATTGAAAGTGAACCAACTTGAATGTAAATTAGTAAATGTAAACTAATTGAATTTGAATAAATGAATGTTAGTAAAAATCCAATGTTAATAGATCAAATGTGATAAAATTTGAAAATCAATTCAATTTATATTAATGAGAAGTGAATGTATATTGATTTAGTTATGGATTGATTGGATAAATATTGGTTTGTTGGATGTTAGTTGGATGATAGTTGTTTGATGATTGGATTGGTTGCTTTTGTTGCATTTGTCGTATTGGTATATAGTTGTTATATTGGTATATGTTGTATATTGATATTACTTTCTATATACATGTTTTTCATTTGTTTATTAAGTATTTAGTAGGTGCGGATGGTGCTTGCTTCGCATTTTGGGCTCGCTTTGGTGCTATATTAGCCGTATATGCTCGCTAATAATATATAAGGTACATATCTCAGATTACATATCGTACTTTTAATTTTTTCTCTACGAGATGCCTCATCCTCGAAGATGAGATGTATATTTGTGATATATATATGTTGTGATCCTACTACGATCGAACCGCACAAAGGAGGCTATGGCGAATTTTTTGAAAATTTAAGGCGTTATAAATTTTTGAGAAATTGCAAAAAATATTTATAACTAATTTTTTTTTATTTTTGAGTTATAATTTGAAACGATATTAGTTGGTTTTGAAAAGATAACTAGGAATGAATTTGAAAACTTAGAAAAGTTTTTATATGAAGTTTAACTAGATGATTTTGGGTTAAAAGGTTTAAATAGATTTGATATCTAGTTTCAACAAATTGTTTTGAAAAGTTAATGAATTTTGTGATTTTTTCTTACTTGGTAATTTCGAGGATGAAATTCTTTTAAGTATGGGAGAATGCAACGACCCAGAATTTCAGTAATTTGAAATTCGTATATTTAATTGATTTTAAATATTCACAAGTTAATTTTATAAGCTGAATAACTTATATAGAAATATAAGGATTTAGTTGGATAATTAAATTGTTAATTTAATATTTGGAATTGTGTAAATAATTGGAATTTGGATTTAATGTGAATAAAAATGATTTATAAAGTTGAACTAAATCCTATTTGAATTAGAATGATGTTAGAGAACTTTGAAATAGAACTTAAAAGTTAATTTATAGAAATTGAATATTTTAATATTTAACTAACGTGTAAAAATAGTTATTTTTCATGCAGTCTTGAATTTCGATGAAACAAGTTTCATTGGATCCGTAATTTTATATTATTGTAAGATTTCAAATTTCATGTCAATCATATTTACGGTTTAGTCGGGGCAAGCTAAAATGCGTAAAAATTTATTTAAATAAATTTTAAATATAAATTATCGATTCGAAATCTATCTTTCAAATACGATCGAGTTGGCTCTCGAATATATTCCAATCTGTTTGGAATAGGGGTCAAACATTATAAACGCCAAGCGGCACTCTTCGTTTGGAGTTCAAAAAATTTCCAGATGAATAATGCGCGTAAATTTTCTATATAAGGTCAAAACTATCTTCATTTTTTACAAAACCCTAATGGAGTTAGGGCTAGCCCATTTTCTGTTAATGGCCAAAAATGCATGATTTTCCTCCTTCGTTCTCGTCCATTCCATCAATCTATATGAAAAATACTCAACTACAAAGAGGAAGAGCGCATCGAGTTCTACGATTTCAACGGTCATGATCGAGTAAAATTGAGTGGATTAGCGGCAAAATGGCCGCGTTTGGCTGTGGTTCGTGCATGATTTCCTACGCAGGGGTGCAACACAATTCGATGTGCTTTAGGGTGTTGGTGCAGCGGAGCATGAGCTTCGAAGTGGTGACAATGGATCATCTCCTAGATGATCGGCGGAGGCTCGAAATTTTGATAAATGATCGACGGTCGATGGATTAAGTTGCGTGAATGGAACGATGATGGAGATGAAGTAAATTGTAGCCCAGATCTATTTGATCGAAATCAACGATTAAGATGTGAAGTAGGGTTTAAAATAAAATAAAAATTATAAATTAATTTATATACTAATTCGCGCAATCTTTGCAGTTGCATAACTTTGTCATACGAGGTCCGTTTTTGACGAAACAAGTTGCATTAGATCTGTATTGACGAGCACGATATTTTAGAGCTGGTTTGGAATTGATTGGAGCTAGTGTAAATTTTGGGCAAAATTAAACGCTTGTTTAATTTTATTCGGAATAAAACACTACATCTGCTTTCGGAATCAATGCGAGTACAACTCACTCTTTCTGACTCACCGATATTTTTATATAAGTGGGAATAAACTTTATTTATGCTGATTGATGATTGTTTGGATGATATTATATATATATATATATTGATTGTTTATTTGTATATAATGCTACATATTAGAGTAGATGAGACCCTATACATTCTCGTGTATGAGCGGATGACCCTTTATACGCGCGTCTGCATTGAAGTGGACATTATACACATATTCTAATATGTATATTTGTTGTAGGTGATAGGTTAGAGGGATCCAACTGGATTCCTCACCAGTGTTGGTTTATTTACGGATATTGTGATATATGCTGTTATCATGTGATATATAATGATTTGGATGTCGTGATTGATGTATTAGTGTCGTTGCAGCATTGGGCCTATTTTCGTAATTTAAAAATGTTAAAGTGATGATTTAAAATTAAAAAGGTTTTTCAAGTGATTTTGAAAATAGATATTTTATTAAATTTTGAATTGTTAAAGTAAATGGATTTATTTTGAATAAATAAAAGTTATATTTTTTATGTTATAAAAATTATGATGTTTTGGGAAATCTAACCAGAGTGTGAATTTTGAAATGTGAAGTTGATTATTTTGTAAAATAGTTTAAATTGAGATTTTTGATTTATCGTAAATGGTATTTATATAAGATTTATTAAATTGATATTTTATAAATAAAAATAATATTGGTATTATAAAGGAGTTTTGTAAATGTTAAAATGAAGTGATAATTGAATCTTATAAGTAAATAAGATTTATAGATTTATGAATTGATGAAGTTATAAAATGAATGATTTTGTAAATTAATAAGTAATTAACTTATAATTGGACTTTGGAAAATAAATGAGGTATAAATGGAATTGGTTATTAATGGGATTTTATAAATGAAAGTTTTATAAAATAGAAATGTGAATTTATAAACATTGTTTTATAAATCCGAAATCAATTGAATTTGATAAGTTAAATAATAGTGGAAGTTTATTAATGGAATTTAATCCACGATTTTGGACAGTGGATAATCCTTTAATTAAATGTGCAATAGTAATTGATTGGGTAAAGGGATTATATTCACGATTTTGGACAGTGGATTATCCTTTAATAAATGTGTAGAAATATTGGATTTGGTAAATGAAGTATGTTCACGATTTTGGACAGTGAATAATATATTAAATTAAATAAATGTTTTTGGAAAGTGATCTTTTAAATAGAGTTAAATGATTTGAAGAAGTTTAAAATGTGATAATTATCGAATACATAGATTTTAACATTCATTATTGAAATAGATGTTTTCGGGAAGTAAGGAAATGATGGACTGTAATATTGTTGTTATAGTAAATGATTTTCGAGAGGAAATGTTTTTTATAATATATGGGATTTATATATCTATCTAAGTTTCGAATCCCTATACTAATGATTTTTTGGTGTCGTAATGATGTTTTACGCAACATTCATTTTGACCCAATAAATATGTTAAATAGAATTTTTTTTTTCCTTAAAAAATAAAATATATAGTTAATCATGATTTAAATATATGGAATTTTGTCTATGTATTTAAAATAAATTGTTTGGTGAATTACTTATTATTAAATAAGTACATGGAAAAGATTTTCGAAGTTAAAATGGGTTTGAGAAAATATCTTTTTTAAAGATAATTTGAAGTGAATATTTGGCAAGTGATTTAATTAATAAATGATTAATTAAAAGGGCCTGGTTATTGCTTATGATGCTCGATATTTGTTTGTTTGATTTGATAGTTAAATAACCGACTATCAAATTTAGCCATTTTAGTTCCTCAACTTGATGTGGGAACTATTTAGTCATACACCTAGTAAGTAGCCGTCTATACAGACTTGATTATGATTTGCGTTGAGGATGTTGATTCATATAGTGTGGAGTATTACTCCAATCTTTCGAGCTTCCTTTTTGGCCGAAGGACAACAAGTTGAAAGTTAGAGATGTGATAAGTCTATGAGACTTGGTTTCTATACGAGGTTGAGAAACGCTTTTGTGTTGTTGGTGCGAAGAGACAGGGATCGGTTTATCCGAAAATCACTTCGGACCAACATTTATGCGATGATTGTGCAGGTTGGTTATGATGATATTGATATTCAGGATTTTCATAGTGGAGGACCACATGTTGATCGTTTGGGGTTAAAATCCCAATATACATCCAGTAGCAGTAGTCTCTTCGTTATGAAATATCCAATGCAAGGACTAGTAGCTACTAATCCTAGGGATTTTCCTACAGGATATGGTAGGAAAGTACCTTCGGTTTGTCTTGTTCTTGGACAACTTGTATGGATGTTTGTCTGACATTGCATTTTTAAAGATTACGTATATTGGTTTTTACAAACGTATATCAGTGGTGGCAGAAGACAACTTTTCTTAGCTTAACACCCTCCTTGAGACGTATGTGCTTAAGGGTTGTACTTTTGTGGAAGGCAATTAATAGTCAATGGAAATGGCGTGTGGCATTCAAAGTGATTTAATATGTGATTTGTGAAATATAATCGTTACCTCGGGCCTCATCAACAAGAAATGACCAAAACAGGGTTAGATGTAGCAAGGCTAAGTTGGTCGCTCCGAAGTAGGATATGATCATCCTCTTTTAGATATATCTGTACACGCTATGACATCGTGTATTTGATTATTATGGTTCATATGCCTTGAGGGCCCTCAAAAAAGGTCGGTAATGACCGGAGGATGATATAATTGATACCATCTAGTTATAGAGGTTGGCTGGTCTGTGTTGGTAGAGGATCCTTTGTGATGGTGCTCGATACATTCCTTTAAAGATATACTTCCGGAAGGTAGTCCCTTCACCTGGTCATTTGTATGGAAATCCAAACTCCACTATGCACCTGCCATTTTATTTTAGAGTCTAGTATGTTGGAATTTAATCATTGTAACAATTTCGGCTATGACTAGTATATTTGTATACTAGACACTAGTATAATATCAGATGATTTGACATGAAATGTTTTAGTTATTGTAAGGTAAAAACATGTATGTGTTTATGTATGGACATGTCTAAGAGATATTTTATTTTGACAAAGGAAAAGTTTTGGTAATTTAATAAATTTAGTTGATTATGTTTCTCACACTGGTTTACCGAACTGATCTGAGCGTTCTTCCCTTTCAATGCTCGGGTCAGACGAGTATATTTACAGGTTCAGATTTGGTGCTATTGGAGCTTCAGTAGGAGAGCTGGAGATCTTCATTTCGTATACACATATTTATTTTATTATCTGCTGCTTAGTTGTTGTATATTGTCAACATTTGTGAGGATAGTTTATTATAACTGTCCAGTCTGATAACTATTAATTGATTGTTGAACTCTGATTGATGTATGTATATACAGTTTCTGTTTGTAAAGATCATTGATACGATATTATATGTTTTCCGCTACGATGTGAGATGTTGTATTGTTCTGTTTGGTTCTACCTTATCTCATTCTTCTCTTCTTCTCTCTTCTTTTCTTTCTCTTGACTTTCCGTCGGTCTGTGCCTTTTGGGTCAGATATGTGTAGTTTATTGTTGATTCAAAGGGTATGGATTTGCAGGTCATCACAAAAGGTTTAGAGTTAATTACGAAGTTTGATTTCCAAACTTCCTATGACATGTCTCTCGGCCTGTGGGCAACTTTGGAGGTTAGACCCAAACTTTTCGATCTGATATGTGTTGGCCAAATACTTAATGCAAGCATTATAGAGATCTTAAAATGAATTAGGAAAGGGGAGAAGTCCAATCATATTGACCATTAATCCACTGACGCGAAGGGTTTGCAGAATAGAAATGGTAGATTATGTGTTACCGAGGTGGAAGATTCAATTATTGAAGTGCTTCTAGAGTGTCGGTGTTCCAGGATGTCTATCCATCCCAATGGTAACAAAATATATAATGAAATAAAGCACTCTTATTATTAAAAGCATATAAAAAGGTATGTTTTGGGGTTCATATAAAAATGCATGACTTATCAACAAGTCAAGGCTGAACAAAAGAAGCCTGGTCATTTATTATAGCATTTGAAGTTATGCATTGGAAAAGGGAGCATGTATCCATGAATTTCATAGATAGTTTATCTGGAAGTTAAAAAGGAAATGGGAGCATAAAGGTCCTTGTGGACCATTTGACGAAGAGTTCTCATTCTATTCTAATGATGTTCTTGATAGCCGCTCCTTCTCTAGCAATGTTTTATATATAGGAGATAGTGAGGTTACATGGTGTACCCTCTTATATTGTGAGTGATCGGGATCCACTCTTCATATGATTTTTGGAAGAACTTGCAACATGCATTGGGCATGGAATTGTACTTGAGTATGATCTATCATTCTCAAATCGATGGCCGAACTAAAGGACTGCGCCATATACTTGACTTATTAAGAGCGTGTATTCTTGATTTTGGAGGTTCGTGGGGGGACAAATTGTCGCTTGTTGAGTTTGCACACAATATTAGTTTTCAAGATAGTATCAAAATAAGGCCATTTGAAGCTTTTTATAAAAGACAATGTAAGTTGCCTGCACTTGGTGGGAGATGACTGATAATTTAATACTTGGATTCTACATGATCAACGTGACTTTTGAGAAAGTTGAGTTCATACAGAAATGGATGAAAGCATTCCAAGAGTGATAAAAGTCTTATGCTAATAAGAGATGGGTTTAACCTGAATTTGAAGTTGATGATATGATCTTTGTGAAAACATCGCTATTAAAGAAAGTTGTGAGATATGGCAATTATGGAAAGTTTACACTCGGGTTCGTTACGCCAATTAATATTGTGGAACCATTAAGAAAGCTTGCATATCAGGTTGATCTTCCCGAAAATTGTCCAGAGTACAAAATGCATTTCATATTCACACTTGCGAAATCATACATAACACAAGTGTGTTGTTGAGCCAATTCAACTAGTGAAAGTGCATGTGAAACAGAAGGATTCTATGGGTAAAGGTCCTTATTTTGATCATACAGAGTAATGTCAAGAGGCTTCTGAACAAGGTTATGAAGATTGTTTAAGTCCCATGGGGTGAAGATTTCAAAGATAAGACTTAGGAGATGGAAGAGAAGTTACATGCTTCTAATCCAGAACCTTTTACCAGTATGACTCCATTTACTATAAATATTTTATTCCTATTTAGTTGGTTAGAATTGCATTCTAATATATGACTTTCTTTACATTACAATAATTGGTTTGCTAGTTTTTGTTTGTAATGCTAAGTATGTGTGATTGGGACATGTGAGTGTTATTGTGATGCATTGTTTCGCTCAGAACGAAATCCTTTTAAGGGAGAGTGCATACAACACATAATTTTTGCTTAGCAATAAATTGTAATTAATCGTTTAAGTAAAGATTAAGCGAACTATTGACTTAATATAAGAATTTTCAAATATGAATGAATTAAGACATGAGACCTATTCTGTTGAGTTTGCAACGTCATTTACATATGAATAACATGTCAAGTTTATTAAAACTGGATAAGTTTACTAAGATGGAAAGAATAAAGCAATATGAAAAAAATTAAACTTTTGGCCAACATAACCTATATGATTTTTAAATGAATCATCTCCTACATACAATTCATTTCTCTTCATCTTCTTTCAATAAAAAATTTCAAACTAAAATCTACATAACTTCCACATATCTCATTGACTTTTTTGAATTGAGTCTCTAAGCTCAATTAGAAGAGACTCTTCAAATTCGTATCCTCAATTTCATATTTTTGGAGAACAATAGAGACGGATTTCAAGAATCAATTGAAAGCTTCTAACTGGATTTCATTAGATATTGAATTTCCAAGTTGTTTGGTAAGTGTCTCTTCTCGATGCTGTATAATCATTTAATATGTTAAAAATATGATAAATGGTAAATATTGGTTAGGGTTTAAATAATGAGATTGATTAGGGTTCTAGAGATGAGAATCTTATTAATGAATGTTTTGAAAGAATTATATAGATTGATGTGTTACAATTTTTGATATGACCTGCGTTGGGATTGATTAATTGTTTTTTTTAGTGATAAATAAATTTATTAGCAATCCTATTATAGTTGGAGTGGTCATTGAATGACGGAAAGATATGGTTGAAGAGGTCAATCGTGTAGTTAAACTCATATGGTTTGTAAATTACTGCCTAGTGGTATTCCGTCCGACGGAAAATCGTCCTAGATGTGAACTTCAGTATAAGGTGTTGTCGGCATGCGTAAGGTTGTGAGGCTCGAGTAGGGGCAAATAAATCTGAGACGGTGGTCAAGTGAAGTATACACAGTGGGATAAATATCCTTAAAGAAATTTACCTCATCTGGGTTTGGTTTGTCATCCCTATAGGCAGCATGCCAATTGATATGAGATTATTAATCGGTTGATTGAGGCGAGGAAACACAATGTTGAAACAGAAAGGTAGTAGGCCAAAAATGGTCTCAAATAGTTGGCTGACTGAATTTACCAGTCGACCATTCATGGATTTAGTTGAATAGTAAACGTAGACTAATTGAATGTTCAACTGTTTCCAAAATTGGCAACAGAGAGTCATTCAACTGATCGACTATAGGGGAGAAAACTTCGAGATTTTCAACAGGGATTTGGGGAGAACTTTGAGATGCAATATCTATTATGTATGAAGTTGGACCAAGACGTGGTTTAGAACAATATGCATCATTATCTAATGGCATCAATCCATGAAGTTTTGGCGGTTTTTGGAGTACATTGATTTTAGGGTTTATATGGGACTATCCCAAACTGTATTCCAAGACTATAAACATTAAGATAGATCAAAAGAGCATATCAGAGATGTTATGTTATTGATGTCATGCTTTTTGATTGGAAATGTTTTTTGATTTGCATGTTAAATTTAACAGAGTCGACCAATGATTTTTTAAGACATGACAACTAGGGTATTGTGATATATAATTCTATATGATATTGCGCTTGCAGAATGAGTCTGTATACTTTGGCTTCGGCCTTAGGACTAAATATTCATAGATAATCTATAGCATGAGAGGTTGTTGTGCTAGTTGTTCATCTTCGGGGGACATCGAAATGTGGATAAAAGATCTTTGCACAAAATATGGGTTAACACCTAAATATAATAAATAGGAGATGAATTCAAGCAGAAAAGAAAGTGAAGATGGGGAAAGACACGATTTTAAGGTGGTTTGGCCATAGAATTTTTGCTTGCATCAACTGTTAATTTTTTTTCAATTCACTTTCATAATCTAAACTAATAATACAATGATTTCAGTACTAGAAATGAGAGCACGAAATGGTAGAGTCTTGTTGTGAAAAATTGAAATGACATCCAAAAGTTCTTTTTTGCTAACTATTGGAGGTGTATTTATAATCAAAATCCTCCATAATTATCGCCGGTACATGTTAATACAATATGAACTTAGACTCAGGTTTCCAAGCATAGAACATGTCAAAATTGACAATCAAGACCTCTCGGTATCGACTTGTTTTAATCAATGCCGAGAGGTTTTGTTTACTTGTTTCCTCGATCTTCTTTCACATTTGTCCAAGTCTTCAAGCTTTTAGTTTTCATTGATAAAATTTCCCATCAAAATAGGCCAGTACC
The DNA here is from genome assembly GCA_030765085.1 of Allium cepa. Classification (NCBI taxonomy): domain Eukaryota; kingdom Viridiplantae; phylum Streptophyta; class Magnoliopsida; order Asparagales; family Amaryllidaceae; genus Allium; species Allium cepa. The sequence continues at coordinate 881,704,379 of CM060929.1, forward strand.
GACCAGTTTTGTCCACCCAAAACTTGTCTTTTTCTTCAACATAGAAATTAGCATCTTCGGTGGCTCAAAGTGGATCCCACCACATTTTTCGACCTCACTTATAACGACTTTGTTTAAATTTAAAAAAAAATTCATTTTTTTTTTTAAAAAAAAAAAAAAAAAAAACCTTAACTCAAAACTTCACTTGAATTCAGTATCAATTCATACTTGAATTAAGTTTCCAACCTAAAATATGAATTCCATTTAAACTGCAAACTACAGGATTTAAGACCAGAAACTGTTTTGTTTTAAATTTTGATTTAAAACAGAAGTTAAACTTGTTTAAATTTAAAAGTTCCATTTCTAAAAACTTTGAACTTCAAACCTTATTTGAACTCAGTTTTAACATCCTAAGTTAACTTTAGTTTGCATTTTATTTCAAACTTTAAAAATCTGGAAAACAGTTTCCTGTTTCCTGAATTCTGCATTTACATTATTTCAAAATAAAAATTCAAACTATTTGAATTCATCCTTAGATTCCAGTTAAATCTTAAGTTCAAATTGCCAGATTTAATTTTAGCTTTATTTTATTTTTTTAAATTTTTTTAAAGTAACAGAACAGGTTCTGTTGTAAAAACCTGAACACATACACCCTGCACTCCCCTATTTTACTTCGAGTTAATATCCCTTCTGCTTCGAGTTTCCACCACTTTTCCCCGAGACCAACCCGAGGCACAAACTCTGCAACCCAGAACATCAACCCACCACCATCACAAACATGCACAGTCTAATTAACTAACCCCACAGAAGCTTTTAAACCTGATGCATGTTTCAAATATCCATGTTTTTAAACATGCCTTAAAGTTGATGTTTACAATCTTACTTTTTTTTTTTGAACTATTGCCTGTTGTGGCAGTCTGGAGTTAGGTTATCAGGTTATTCTGGATTCGGGAGTTGCTGTGCAGATCTGGAGGCGAGCCAGATAGCGTAGTCTATTATATATTGTATATAGTATTTCTTTCCGCTGTTGTTGTCGTACACTCTGATTGATGTAATGTAATGTGATGTAATGTATAAAATGTATAGTTCTTTTGTTTTAATGATATTCATTTATCTATTATATGTTGTTCCGCTGCGATTGTGAGATTCTGATATTGTCTTCATATTTCTGTTGGTTGTTTCTGTTTCTTCTCTCTTTCTCTCTTCTTCTACCTCTTTCTTCTTCTTAAACCCTAACGGTTCGATTTTTCGGCAACGAAAAATCGCGATCGTTACATTTGGTAGGCATCGATTTGTTTCGATCGGTACCAATTGGTTTTGCCTTATGTACAACAAAGCCAAACTTCTAATGCTTATCTATTCATTTTAACATCTCTAAGCTTCTTGATCCATTTCTTCATTCTCTTGAACCAGATCCTTCGAGATGTCACTTGATAAAAATGTTGGATAACACTTGAACCCCAAAGTATGGTTTTGCACCATCAAGGCATGCTTTAGATTGAGGAAAGCTACATGATTTATTTTGTTATGATGCCTTTGATCTCTGAACAGTCATAATGAAGTGTAATTTCCACTTTGAGAACATCAATATGCAACTTCATACAGGTGTCAAACCATATCCTTTTGCGGATACAAAAGTTGAAATATTTTGTTTGAAGCCTCCAATTGGAGTTGAGAATATTTTGAAATCTACTTTATTCTTTGTTCGAGTAGATTTATTTTCCTTTTACTTTCTTTCTATTCTAAAACACAAAAACTCTAGGTACATACCATTTTTGGTCAGTAACGACTATTCATCCTAAGGTAATATAAAAGCAACGGTTAGAATTTTTTAATCCATGCCTTTGTTTCACTATGTTCTTGTTTCACTACCTTTGCAAATTAGTTTTCCAATAATCAAATACCTCTAAATAATCATTTTACACCTTAGTGCCACCATCATTCTTTGATCGACTCATCTAAACTGATTGTTTCCAATCATTCTTGCACCACCACCATGCAAATCTCAAACGTCTTCAGATCTCAACTTAAGGTGGATCGCTGCCTTTAATCTTACTGCCATCGCCTATTGAGTTGCCAATCTTTTCTTAGCAACGCTATTACCACTTCTACACCTCGTCATCGTTACCACCTTATTAATTTCATCAATACATGTTCATACCCAAGTTGACCATTCCTCCTAGCATTACCACTTCTCCTTTGTAAACCCATAACCAACATTGGGCTTGATGAGGCAAACCCTTGGTCAACTTCAGGATAGGTGAGGAAAACCTAGAGCTTAACTTATTGATAAGTGGAGATGGTGAAAGGGAAAATGATCAATTCCTTAGGGACGTTGTTGAACATGGATCAGGTTTTTTTTGTTCGGCAAGACGTCTTCAATAAATTATCACATTACATAAATTCCAGTGTATGAACTCAAGTGTTAACGCCCTGGGTTTCTAGCCCATCGACACTTGGCATTGAACAACAAAATTCTGCATTCACGTAGAGAAAAGCTAATTGTCGCTTTGGACAATGCTTTTACAATCGTATATTCACTACAAGAAAATATGCTTTTAGTTGCACTTATTAGTAGCATTTCTAGGCAAGTGTAACTATTAATTTTTTACGCCATATTCGCAATGCTGCCAAAATTTATCGCTTACCCAGGTAATAATTTTTTATTTATTTCCACCAAAAATTGGCACTAACTATTTACTTGTTGTGTTTTTCATTTTATTTTATGTCTTCATTTTTCTTCACTTCTAAAAATTTACATGCCCTAACCTTATCATCATTATCCACTTTTGTTCACGCCAAAAGTTGGCACCATTATGCTGTGAACCATTTTGTGTCTTTTGAACCATTATGCAAAATGGTGCCTAAGCATACAAATGAGAGATATTATCGACTCTATATAGGTATGGTCATACACCACTTGGGAGCGACCAACTTAGCCTTGCTGCATTTCCTCTGTTTTAGTCATTTCTGGTTGATGAGGCTTGAGGCTTGGTTTTTACCTTTTATATAGTACTCCTCACTTGGAATGCTAACATTGCCCTCCAAGCAATAGTGCAACGCCAGCATTCATGCATACAAGTTCATTCTGGTACTGAACGAAATGCTTGAGAGCTCCATCTTTAATTTCATCATCTTCAAGATTCACAACACTAGAATTAGATCGAAGTGATTTTTCGGATAACATATCCAATCCCGGTCTTTCTGAAACAACATTTAATAATCCATGGTAAACTCAACCCCGGTTCTTTAGGAAATAAAACGGTCAAAGATAAAAGCAGGGATCGCCTCCTAAATGTTAGTAGATGGATTTCCTTATCCTAATCCTAACAAAACAAAACGAGATTTATACGCATAGTACAGCATCATCGAAGATAACTATGCCATATAACTCATATATTTCTCCTTGATATTTTCAAAGTTACGGTTTGGGCCCAAATTTGATAGTCAGTTATTTAACTATCAAATAACAAATATTCAAATCAGGGATTCAGTTCCATAGGGAAAAACCATATTAGTTAATCATATAAGCAATCAATAGCCTCCTTTAATAAACTTTTCATTTATTTAAAACCACTTTGTAAATTAATTGTATAAAAATACTCTTACAAAGATATACTCACCAATCCCTATATTTTTAATACATAGAAAATATCTATATACTTATGTAAACGGTATAACTATATTCATACACATTACACCTCGCGACTTAGTTAGTGTACTCATATACTTCTCTCAATGGCATAAGTATATTTACAAAACCAGGAAATATTTTCTTTTTATTTGATTCTAAAATCATTTATAAACTCCTTATAATTCTCTAAAATCATTTATAAACCATTTTATGAATCTCTGAAAGTCATTTATAATCTCTTTTATAAATTTCATTCACTTGAAATTTCTTTTGTACATTACCAAAATCATTTTAATTTATAAACCCTTTATAAGTCCATAACCATTTATAGAAATTCTTTTTTAATCCAAACCCATTTCTAAAATCGTTTTCTAAACATATAACCATTTACCTTAAAACATTATTATACATGAATAGACATTATGATTAAATGAATATTAACTTTGCATATCTTAAAATAATAATTTATAAATCTTCAAAACATTTTAAACAAACAATAATAACGTATCTTTAACATTTTTATAAATAATAATAATTAATTCCCAAAAACCTTATTCATAAATAATTGTAATTAATCTCAAACCATATTATTATTTTAAATAATTAACATTTCAAAATATTAAAATATTAATAAACAACTTCAAAATAATTTTAAATTATGTAACCATCAAAACATAAATATAGTTCCTTGATAAAAATCCATACTCAAATTCCAACATAATCATTTCTGTATTTATAAACTATATGCACAAACCTCTTACTATTTTATAACATATCATTTACACCTCCAGGTTGATCCTCATTTTTAATTCTAAAAATAGAATCAACTATATTTCTAAAACAACATCTCATATATTATCATTATCCACCATTTTGATTTAATTCCTCAATCTATCCAATGACAATAATTTCATTTATTTATGAACACCGTTTTATAATCCATCCTCTTGTTAAAAAAAATTCTTTTACAAACCTTCACTCTATTTGTAAAATATCACATTTATACATTATTCCATTTATAAATTTCCCACATTTATAAATAAATCTTGATATATGTACACACACAACTTTATATAAAACGATTAATAAATATAGACATCAAATTGTTTCTATCTTCTTTTGAAAATTATATCCTTTTATTATAAAAGACTGACTTATTTCTAAGAATTTTGAAAACCTTTACATTACAGTTTCAAAATCTTTATTTAGAATATTTCATAAAACTATTAAATTATAATATCTAAAAATCACACCTTCGATTTTAAAATAAATTACTTCTTCAAATAATTCAAGAATAATTATTTAAAATATATATAATTTCCAAAGTCACTTTAAAATCCCATTTTAAAATCAATCACTATTTTATGGTATTTTAGAGTACAAAATATAAAGCCCCAGTGCTACTAAAGCACTAAATAAGCAAAATCATGTCCATTTCATTAATTATAGCATCCAACATATCATACATAAAATTATAAATAAAAAATCAACAGTGTGAGAAATCCTGTTAGATTCCTCAAACCTGGCCCCCTCCATCACATACAATATATAACCATAAAAATATAAATCAACTGCTTCGAGGTGAGATTCAAATATAAAGGGTCATCCGCTCTTATACGGGAACGTAATCGGGTCTCATCTACTCCAGGGGTGGGAATATATCCAAACCAATAATATAACTCAATAAATTATCCATATGGTCAATAACAATCAACAATAAAATATACATACATCAAATAAATAATTTTCTTCGATTATAATATATTTCTGGTTAACCAAAAATGTGAGATTAACTCACCGTGATTCCAATTTCGTCAAAATGTTCCGGTTTGAATTAAAATTGAACAGACGTTCAATTTTAACCAAATTCCCACTAGGTTCGAATTCATCCAATCCAATTCCATAACGTAGTACGCGCTGATATGACCGTAACACAACTTGTCACGCTCGATTTGGACCTTATATGAATGAGTTATGAATTTATTAACTTATAAAATAATTAAATGATAATTAACTTAAATAAATAAACTAATTACATTTAAAACTTTCCCTTCCCTCTCTACATGCTCTAGGCACGGACCAAAAAATCGAACGCGCTTGATCCTTGCCTCCGCTCACGCGCTACTTCGCCGCGCTGCCGTCCACCATCGCCGATCCCTCTAGACTTCGTGCGTCATCGCCACCCAAAATCGACCTAATCGAGCCCACTCTGGCCTACGAACGTGGCCCAAAATTGACCTCCACGTGATGACCTACGACCATCCACCCATTGATTAGCTTCATAAGGTTGTGTTAAATGTTTCCCTAGTTGAAGTCGAGGCATGAAAACCCCTCAGGTAGCCACGATGAACGATGATCGATGGATGAGGCAACGTTTTCAGTTTAGAAAAATGAACTTTCTCTAATAAAATGTGAACATATGGCTGAAGGGCTGTGGGCTTGACGTGGGCAGTATGGGTTAGCATGGCTACAAAATAAAAAAGTGTTATCATATTATAAATTATCTAGCTTGATGCACTCAAAAATCTTGAACTCAAAACGAGGTGTGCCACTTGGCGTTCTATATGTTATATCCATATTCGAATACAATGGAACTAGTCTCGAGATCCAATTCCATATATATATGAAAGATAGCTTTTGAAAATCAAATTATATTAATTTAATTCCTGAAATTAATTTCTACACGTTTCGATCTCACATGTCCAAACGATACGTCCAATCGCCATGAAATTCGATGGCATACTATAAATCACTATACGGATTCATTGGAACTGATTTCATCCAAATCCGAGACAATTCCCTGAAAGGCTATTTTTCCCCATTAATTAAAATGAGCTATTATCAAAAATAAGTTTAATCGCTTTTAATTCCAATTTAAAAGTCTACCATCATTATTCTTATTCAAATAGAATTTAAATCAACTTTCAAAATCATTTTCATTCATATTAAATTCAAGATTCAATTAATTTAAATATTCCAAATATTAAATTCAACAATTTAATTATCATATAAATTGTTATATTTAAAATTCATGTTATTTATCTTATAAAATTAACTTTCTAATAATTTAAATCAATTAAATATTCCAAATTCAGATGACTAAAATTCTAAGTCAATACGCTCTTCTCCCCTTAAAAAGAATTTTGTCCCTGAAATTTCTAAGGTAAGAAGAATGTCCAAACTCATTAACTTTTGAAAAACAATTAAAAATTTAAATCTTTTACATTCACCCTCTTATACCGACTAATACCCATCCATTCATCCATTTCCGCCCAGTTATAACTCAAAATCAAATTTTAGTTACCAAAAATTTTCTAAATTCTCCAAAAACAAATTAACTCCTTAAATTTATGAAAAATTTCACTAGCATCTCCTTTGCGCGTCTCGATCGAAAAAATTTACAATATATATAATCATAAATATAAATCTCATCTTTGAGAATGAGACATCCCATAGGGAAAAATATAAAAATACGATATGTAATCCGAGTTGTGTAACTTATTTTAGTATTAGGATGCATATACATCCAACAAAAAACGAAAGTGAGCTCCAAATGTGAAGCATATGCCATCTGCACCTACAAATCACTCAACAACCAATGAGAACATGCATATAGAAAGTAATATCAATATATGACATAGACTACACAATAAGCATATGCAAATGTAGCAAATGTAACAAGAGAAACCATCAAACAAATAATATCCATCCAATTTATTTACCAACATATCAATTTGCATTTCAAAATGTCAATAATATATATAAACTTTCATTTCTTATTAGCATTTTGTTGATTCATGTTCAATTTATTTACATTCAATTAGTTTACCTTCAGTTGATTTACATTCAATTTCATTTACATTCAATTATCAACATTCACTTTATTTACACTCGATTCGTTTACATTTCTTATTTACATCCAATTTATTTATATCCAATTCATTCATGCCAATTAATTTTCATCCAATTAATGTACATTCAATTAATTTATATTCAATTAATTTACATTCATTGGTTCACATTCAATTATTCACATTAGGTTTAACAAAATTTCATACTATACTCAAACTCATATTTATTCCATTATCCATTTCATTCATCCACTTTATTAATTCATCTAATCCATTTCAAATCCAATTCAATTTCATTTAACCTTTCTTGTGTCAAACTTCATTTCATATACTCAATTTATTTAACTTAAATTAAGTTAAACTTTTTATTTCGTATCCAAATTTCAAACTTTCCTTTCTTGTCTACACTTTTTCCAAAATAGAAGTTTAAAAACTTATTATCCTATGTTTTCTCAAAATATTTAGATAAAAAAAATTAGGATTTTAAACACCCGTTTTTATCTCAAATCATTTTGAATCATAAATATAAATAACTCCTTTATATTTCAAATTACATGTAACGACCCGTAAAATTTTATTAATTTTATTAACGTATTTAATTGAATTTTAGAGAAATTTTAAACTATGAAATTTGAAAAAGAAAATTTATATTTGGAATACGTATATTTAAATATAGTAGATGGTAAATTTTCATCTGATTCTACGAAAGTTTATTTTATTTTGTAATTCTATTAAATGCAAGTCAATTAATAATTGTTGATAATAAAATATTTTCCAAACCTGAATATTTTACATAGAAAATTCTAAATCCTCTTCTGAGTGAGGCGTCATCTTTCGTTTTTCAAAATTTAGACTTCTATAGCTCCGTCGATCTTATTTTTCTACGTTTTTGCTATATTTTCCGCTTGCGAAAAACTCGAATTTTTATAATTCAATCGTACCACTTATATCTCTATAACGTTTTGATAGTTTCGTTGTGCTGATCTCTACGACATAGTCAATTGTATTTTTTTCGTTGTTCGGTACGCGATAAAAACCGCGAAACGGTTAACCGTAACGGTGTCCAAATTTTTATCTTTTGTTTTTCCTAGAACCATTTAATTACCTATCGGTTGAAAACCAACAATCATAACTTTGAATATTTCCTAGAATTTAGCTTTTGGACTTTTACTATTCCAACGTATTATACAACGGTTCATTTCTCTATCCATTTCCTTACTTTCAGTTGCTTTTCATCCGTTAACTTGAAACAAAATTTAATTACTATATCAAAGTTTACTTTTTTTTTTACTGTGAGACAATTTCATCTTCTTCCAACCTACGCTTCCACTTCTGCACTCCATAGCAAAGACTCCTTCTTCTTAAAAAAAGAAAAGAAAGAAAGCTCATTCAGTTTTTCCTGCCACGACATAGCATGCACATATATATATGCACGCAACCCACACTAGTCGTGACCTCTCCTCTCTCCTCCATGCGACCGTGAGTGCATCTCACTCCACTTCCCGAGCCTCCAAGCTACAGCAGCTTCCTCCAACCGTTCCCGCATCCATGTTTCTCAGCTTGCCTTCCCATCGAAACTGCCTCGCCACCTCTGCAAACCTGACCCCGCCTCCATCCTCGACTCATCAGCTCACGCAACATCTCTCTACAGCAGCTCGTTTACATTTTACCTTAGCAGAGATGGTTTGTGATATTATTTGCGTGAGATTGAAAAAAAACAATTTATATATGTGACATATACGTTGACTGAGAGCATGCCTTCTGCTTGAATCACTCGTGCCTCGTATACGTTCCATCCCTTCATGCAGCCGAGAACGTGCTTGATCTTGCCTTGAGGTAAGAATATTTGAAGTTGTATATTGAGTAGCCCTTCCTGTTTGCATATAAAATTGTTATAGCTGGATTACATACATTTGGTTATAAATGCATGGTCTGCATATATATTTAGTTACAATATGATTTGCATATATACACTGCTGCATATAAAATTGTTTATAATGGAATTTCATATATTTGGTTTTAATTATAGTTTGCATCGTTTAATATATACAGTCTGGGTGTGAATTTGAATAGCATGTTTTAGGGAGTCGGCATATTTTATTTTACTTTGTAGCATGAATATACATTTGTTTCTATGCGTATTGTATATATAGGCTGCATGTATTTGTTTTAATAGCCCCATTTATATTTGTTTTCACAAAGATATAGTCCGCACATATTATATGAAATTTATAGGCTGCATGTATTTGTTTAGTAAATATTGAAAAAAGGGTTTTGTACATATAAATACATATAGTTGATTATAATGTACAAGTTCTATTGGTCATATATATGTTAAAAGTTAATATTGATTTAAAATATATATGTATTTTAAATTGAATATTGGGATTAAGGAAATATAATATAATATACATTTCGTATCGATAACAACAAACTGATTTTGGTTCTTGATTTCCAACTCATCAGCATTGTCCTTCGAATTTGTGCCCATCTAGCATTGCTTTGGAATTCGTAGCTCTTTTCTTTGTCGATTCTCTTTAGCCTCTAAAGGTAAGCAAATCACTCACAATTAATGTTCTTTTATTTATTAAATTTGATTTCAATTGAAATGACAATTGAAATATTCTACTGTTAGTTATTTACACTGTTATATATATATATATATATATATATGTTATTACTTGTATGTGTTCACATGTGACCTTTGACACCATTATCTATTAATTATATTAATGATATATTCCTGTTGTATTATTTTCATATCTGTTATCACTCTGCAAGATCCCTGTTAGTATAGAATTCACTATGGGTTAAAATGATACATACCCGAAAGGACTTTAGCATAGGAGAAAATCGTTATAGGTTGAAATGATAGACCCATGCGATTTTCATTTGAATTGAATTTGGGATTGTGGGTCGAGATGATATCTACCCGTATATATTTAAATTACGGATTGAAATGATAAATATCCGTATCACTTTGCCCATAAGATAGGAAAATATATACAGACACCATTGGTACATATATATAAATGTCTTGAAAATAATTTCTATAGTTTCGAAAAGAAATATATGGTTTTAAGTAAATATTGGATCTTAAAATATTACATATATATGGTAAATTTATATAAAGATTTAGTAATAATGTTATTGAGATTGATGTAATACATATAACATGTTTAAGTATTTATTTAAATTTGTATATCAAAATTGATTGTTGTAATAATTTGAATAAGTTAAGGTTGGGAAGATAAAGTTGAATTAATTGAAATTGTATTTAGTTAGGAATTCTACAAAACTAAATTGATTTGAACCATTGAATTTGAATTTTAAGGTTTGATCTTATAACTTGATTTCTGATTTAAAGTGATTAAACGGACATTTCCAGTTTAAATAAATCGAAAGGAATATTTACTTTAAGGGTAAATTAAGGTTATTTAATATTACCGAATTTATTAAGTGAATATTTCTAGACTAAATAATAATGAGTTAAATCGAGATCTACATGGAACCGTTAAATTAAACTTTGAAAATGTTGAATATTAAAGCTTTGAAATGCTAGAATTTAAATAGTTTATTTGTGATTCAGATCTGTATTCGGAATCAATAAAATTTGAATTTGTTATTTAAAAATTGAATTGAATTAAAATGGATAAATCTGAATTGAATTAAATGTGAAAGTGGAACTCGAATTGATTGGAATCTATTTGTGATATTAAGGAAATATATATATTCAATGGAAATGACATTTTTGGTTTTGAAGTATAAATTAGTTGAAATGACCACGGTGTTATAGTATATACTTCTACTTTGTAGTTCCGTAGATCCTAGAGGACGGTTATCTCAAACATCCTTTAAGTTAATTTTATTTCAGTTGATATTTCACTTGAGTTTGATTTATTGATGTAAGAATGTTAATCCTGACTCGAGTGTTTTGTGTTTTGCTTTAAGCTCGGGCCGGCCTGAGTAATTCAGCATTTGAGACTTACCTTTGGAGTTTGGAGCTTCGCTTAGAGATCCAACTATTGATTCAGCTTCCATCTTTCCAGTTGATTCATTCACAGAAATTATCTGCTTGGATTGGAGACTTCACTGTATTTGAGATATTATGATGTATTTTATTTCAAACTCTATTGTTTATATAGTAGCTTCATGAACTACTATTTATCTATTCCGCTGCGCTATTGTTATATTACTCTGTGTTTGTGATTCTGTGATTGATTTATTTGTTGTATATGTTGAGTTTTACCAAATTTAAACTAACAATCTGATATTTTGAGCAATTCAAGTCCAACATGTGTGGATGCGAATGGTTGAAAATATCGGGTCGTTACGGTTGGTATCAGAGCTTTGGCTCTGCGCAACTTAGCATATATATTGTAAGTTTATTGGCAGAATCACTTTCGTTTGAGCTTGAATTTTTTCCCCTTGGATTCGGTTTTTCTTTGAACTTTGGAACGTTTCCTACGGTTCCAAAAACCATTCTTGTCTCTCCCTATTTATATTCTTTTGATTCTAGAGTATCGCATAACTCCACTTCAAATGATTTCTATAGAAACCGGCGATTCGCCAATCTTTGGATGATTTGTAAAGGGGTGTAACTCCTTTACAATTGGCATTGATTTACCAGAGATTTCTATACCCTCGGTTTAGATGCTGCTAACTCTTGTTATGTCGAATCCTATCTTTGGCGATCGAATGTCGATTTGCCTTTGAATTCCGCATCGATTATATTCCTGAAGTCACGGTTGACCCGATTAAGGTTGCCCAGGATTTATAGAAGTATACCCAAGTTCTATTTTGAAATTTAATTATCTCATCTTTGATCGAGCCTATCTTCGAATCAGGATTATATTTGATTGGAGTTCCTCTAATTTGAATCTCTATCTTGTTTTGAAATCCATTCGTGAAATCACCCTTTGAAAGGGAAATCGGGTTGTTTGTATTTGGAAACCATTTTGTATATCGAAATTATTAGTTGATAAGTATGACTATATTCTATATATAAAAGGGAAAATGTTTTCGATAAGGATTATATACCTTTTAAAGTAAAATTTTGAAGTTGCGAAAGGATTTTAAATTTTGAAAATTTTATATATAAGAAATGGATTTATAAAAAAATGATTTATAATTGAAAGGGTTTGTAATTTGAAATTCGAGAGATTGGACTCTGATGTTTCGAAATTGATTTTAAGATATTGGAAAATATAAAATAATATGATTTAAAAGTATTCTTAGAAAAAGAAATGTTTCAAATGACATCAAATGAATTCCAATGATTTCAAAGAAATGTCAAAGAAGTTTTCAAGAAAATAGAAGTCCAGAACTCACTTGTGTCACTGAACAATAATTTCGGTGATGAGTGCACGCGTCATCGACATTGATTTTCGAGTTTCAGAGTGGGGGAGAGGCCACTCTAGTAGCTTTGTTATGCGAGTGATTGTGTGAAACAAATTTTGATTTCAAATTCCGAAGTACGATTTGATATTCGAAAGATATATGTATATATGTGTGTGTGTGTGTGTGTGTGTGTGTGTGTGTGTAGACTTGAAATGATTTGAAGCGAACCCGGTGTTTAGTCCTCGAGTTTTAGTTTTGATTTGGTATAACTCTATATGTTGAAATTGATTTACTGATTTGTTGCTGATTTCCAACTCTTGGATTTGAAAATTTGATTTCTCCGACTATTTTGAATGTTCGAACACTTCCAAATCAAGGTTTAATTTTCAAATGGTAAATTGGATCTTCCATATAGAAATAAATAGTTTAAAGGTTTTAAAGAGATGGTTGTAAATTTTGGGTATAATGGATTTTGAGAGAATATTTGTTTTCGAAAATAGATTGGAATTTTAAACCCAGTATTTATATAATGATTTCAGAAATGAATTTGTTTGACTTAAATTATGTTGATTTGGAAACTTTGAAATTATGGATACTAAATTTGGAAGAAATAATTTGGTGAAATCGTATATGATTTTGAAACTGAACTGAATTTTGAAACAAATTGAAATTGAGAAACTTATTTTACTAAATTCTTGATCTGAGAGTTATAGAACTTATATAAAATTGATTTGTATAAGTATGAAGTTAATTTGAAATTTATTGATTTGGAAAGGTACTCAATTTGGAAAGAGAAATCTTATATAATCGAAGTCAATATAAGTGTGATTTGATATACTATTGATTTTGGAAAGTATTCGATTTGAAAATAAAATCTAATATATGATGGACTTTGTATAAGTATAATATTTGAAAGTGATTTGAAAGGTACTATATGATACATATTTTCGAAGTAAAAATATGGAAAGTGCCTTCTGCTTGATATCCGCTTTGTGGCCACATTGTAGATTCATTCTACCGATATTATTCTCTCTGATTTTGGTTTTTCGGATGTGATACTCGAGTGTCCTACCATGGCGTAACCCATGGTCATTTTTTGGATAGTGTAATCCGCACGGCAGAGATTGCTTAAAGGGTACGGTTGCTTCCTAGGGGATTCAGGCGTAACCATTGTGTATCATGCGGTTTACCAGTTTGTTGTCGTGGCGTAATCCGCAAGGCAGAGATTGCTTAAAGGGTACAGATGTTTCTTGGGAGATCCAGGCATAACCATTGTGTATCCTGCGGTCCATTGGTTTTGGTTATCATGGCGTAATTCTCAAGGCAGAGATTTCTTAAAGGGTACGATTGCTTCCTGGAGGACCCAGGCGTAACCATTGTGTATCTGCGATCCAGGTGATTTGTTTGGATTGTACTTTCGATATTGGTTTTGAAATTTTTTAAGTATTTTCACTCGGTGTTGAAATTGGTCTACTAAGTACTTGAAGAATTCTAGCTTTGCGCATGATCAACGTCTGGCCAGAGTCTGCAAGAACGAGGATAAACTTGTTGAAACATCGAGTTATTTAAGTATTTTCGAAAGGAAAATTGGTTTCGATATAAAGGTTTTTTATTATAAAAGTATTTCAACAAAGGAATTTTGTATTAATATTTGAAATTGAAATTCTTATGGTTTTAAATTTATTTATTCCTGCCCGATACTATTTGTTTGAATCTACCTTATCCGCTCAGCTCTATTTATTCACCTATAGTCTTGCATTTCGAATCCACCTACGTTTTCTTTTTGAATATATCCTTTTAAAATATTATTTATTTATATACTATCTGGTTTAATAGAGAAAATTTATTAGTTTTATGTAAGCAATTGATCTTTTTATATAAATAAGTGAGTAGATTTAATAAAATGGGTTTAACCAAATTTATTGAATATTAATTATTTTAAATTGAAATTTATATGGTTTTAAATTAACTATTTAAGTTTGTTTTCCAAATCTATCTTCTTTTCTACTTGTTTCTATTCTCCTACCTCCTTCCTTTTCGGGGACGGAAAGTTTTCAGTGGGGGAGAGTGTAACGACCCATAAAATTTTATTAATTTTTATTTATTTTATTAACGTATTTAATTGAATTTTGGAGAAAGTTTAAATAATGAAATTTGAAAATAAAAATTTATATTTGGAATACATATATTTAAATATAGCGGATGGTAAATTTTCATCTGATTTTATGAAAGTTTATTTTATTGTATAGTTCTATTGAATTCAAGTCAGTTAATAGTTGTTGATAATAAAATATTTTCCAAACCTGAATATATTTACATAGAAAAATTCTAAATCCTCTTATGAGTGAGGCGTCATCTTTTGTTTTTTAAAATTCGAAATTCTATAGCTCCGTCGATCTTATTTTTATACGTTTTTGCTACATTTTCCGCTTGCGAAAAATTCGAATTTTTATAATTCAATCGTACCACTTATATCTCTATACCATTAGATCGTTTCGTTGTGCTGATCTCTACGGCATAGTCAATTGTGTTTTTTTTCGGTGTCCAGTACACGACAAAAACCGCGAAACGATTAACCGTAACGGTATCCAAATTTTTATCTTTTTTTTTCCTAGAACCATTTAATTACTTACCGGTTGAAAACCAATAGTCATAACTTTTAATATTTCCTAGAATTTAGCTTTTGGACTTTTACTATTCCAACGTACTATACACTGGTTCACTTCTCTATCCATTTACCTTATTTCAGTTGCTTTTCATCTGTTAACTTGAAACAAAATTTAAATACTATATCAAAGTTTACTTATATTTTTTTACTATGAGACAATTTCATCTTCTTCCAACCCATGCTTCCACATCCGCACTTCACAGCAAAGCCTCCTTCTTCTTAAAAAAAAGAAAGAAAGAAAGCTCATTCATTTTTTCCTGCCACTACATAGCATGCAAGTATATATGCACGCAAGCCACACTAGTTGTGACCTCTCCCTCTCTCCTCCATGCGACCGTGAGTGCATCTCGCTCCACTTCCCGATCCTCCAAGCTACAGCAGCTTCCTCCAACCATTCCCGCATCCACGTTTGTCCACTCGCCTTCCCATCGAAACCTCCTCGCCACATATACAAACCCAACCCCTCCTCCACCCTCGACCCATCAGCTCGCGCAACCTCTCTCCACAGCGGCTTGTTTACATTTTTCCTTAGTTGAGATGGCTTGTGATATTATTTGCGTACGATTGAAAAAAAACAATTTATATATGTGACATATACGTTGACTGAGAGCATGCCTTCTACTTGAATCACTCGTGCCTCGTACATGTTCCATCATGCAGCCGAGAACGTACTTGATCTTGCCTTGAGGTAATAATATTTGAAGCTGTATATTGAGTAGCCCTTCCTGTTTGCATATAAAATTGTTATAGCTGGATTACATACATTCGGTTATAAATGCATGGTCTGCTTATATATTTAGTTAAAATCTGATTTGCATATATACACGGTTGCGTATAAAAAATTGTATAGTGGAATTTCATATATTTGGTTTTAATTAAAGTTTGCATTGTTTAATATATACAGTCTGGGTATGAATTGGAGTAGCATGTTTTAGGGAGTCGACATATTTTATTTTACTTTGTAGCATGAATATACATTTGTTTCTATGCGTACGGTATATATAGGCTGCATGTAGTTGTTTTAATAGCCGCATTTATAGTTGTTTTCACACAGATATAGTCTGCACATATTATATGAAATTTATAGGCTACATGTATTTGTTTAGTAAATATCGAAAAAAGGGTTTTTGTACATATAAATACATATAGTTGTTTATAATGTATAAATTCTATTAGTTATATATATGTTTAAAGTTAATATTGATTTAAAAATATATATGTATTTTAAATTGAATATTGGGTTTATGGAAAAATAATATAATATACATTTCGTTTCAGTAACATCAAACTAATTTTGGTTCTTGATTTCCAACTCATCAGCATTGTCCTTCGAATTCGTGCCCATCTAGCATTGCTTTGGAATTCGTAGCTCTTTTCTTTGTCAAATCTCTCTAGCCTCTAAAGGTGAGAAAATCACTCACGATTAACGTTCTTTTATTTATTAAATTTCATTTTAATTGAAATGATAATTGAAATATACTTCTGTTAGTTATTTACACTGTTATATATATATGTTATTACCTGTATATGTTCACCTGTGATATCCGACACCATTATCTATTAATTATATTAATGATATATGCATGTTATATTATTTTCATATCTGTTATCACACTGCAAGTTCCATGTTAGTATAGAATTCACTATGGGTTGAAATGACACACACCCGAACAGACTTTAGAATAAGAGAAAATCTTTATGAGTTGAAATGATAGACCCAAGCAATTTTAATTTGAATTGAATTTGGGATTGCGGGTCGAGATGATATCTACCCGTATATATTTAAATTACGGATTGAAATGAGAAATATCCGTATTACTTTACCTATAGGATAGGAAAATATATACAGACACCGTTGGTCCATATATAAAAATGTCTTGAAAATAATTTCTATGGTTTAGAAAAGAAATATGTGGTTTTAAATAATATTAGTTCTTAAAAAATTACATATATATGGTAAATTTATATAAAGATTTAGTAATAATGTTATTGAGATTGATGTAATACATATAATATGTTTAAGTATTTATTTAAATTTGTATAGATTGTTGTAATAATTTGAATAAGTTAAGGTTGAGAAAATAAAGTTGAACTAATTGAAATTGTATTTAGTTAAGAATTCTACTAAATTAAATCGATTTGAACCATTGAATTTGAAGTTTAAGATTTGATCTTATAACTTGATTTCTGATTTAAAGTGATTAAATGGACATTTCAAGTTTAAATAAATCGAAAGAAATATTTAGTTTAAGGGTAAATTAAGGTTATTTAAATAATACTGAATTTATTAAGTGAAGATTTCTAGACTAAATAATAATGAGTTAAGTCGAGATCTACACGGAACCGTTAAATTGAATTTTCAAAATATTGAATATTAAAGCTTTGAAATGATGGAATTTAAATGGTTTATTTGCGATTCAGATCTGTATTCAAAATCAATAAAATTTGAATTTGTTATTTAAAAACTGAATTGAATTAAAATGAATAAATCTGAATTGAATCAAATGTGAAAGTGGAACTCGAATTGATTAGAATCTATTTGTGAAATTGAGGAAATATATATATATATTCAATGGAAATGACATTTTTGGTTTTGAAGTATAAATTAGTTGAAATGACCACGGTGTTATAGTTTATACTTCTACTTTGTAGATAGTTCCGCAGATCCTTAGAGGATGGTTGTCCCAAACATCCTTTAAGTTAATTGTATTTAAGTTAATATTTCACTTGAGTTGGATTTATTGATATAAGAATGTCAATCCTGACTCCAGTGTTATGTGTTTTGCTTTACACTCGGGTTAGACTGAGTAATTCAGTATTTGAGACTCACCTTTGGAGTTTGGAGCTTCTCTTAGAGATCGAACTATTGATTCAGCTTCCATCTTTCAAGTTGATTCGTTCACAGAAGTCATCTGTTTGGATTGGAGACTTCACTGTATTTGAGATATTATGATGTATTTTATTTCAAACTCTGTTGTTTATATAGTAGCTTCATGAACTACTATTTATCTATTCCGCTACGCTATTGTTATATTACTCTGTGTCTGTGATTCTATGATTTATGTATTTGTTGTATATGCTTAGTTTTGCCAAATTAAAATTAACAATCTGGTATTTTGAGCAATTCAATTCCGGCATGTGTGGATGCGAATGGTTGAAAATATCAGGTCATTACATTACACTTCTGGAATCTAAAACAAATTTGTTTTACCAAGACAAAACTTCGATGGTAGCAATCCCTCACTTAGAAACTTGAAAATGAACACCGATAATGTTGCAGACATCATAAGAATTATTCTCCAACGACTGAAGTGAGTTTAGTGCTTTCTACCTCTTTTAAATCATATTTCAAAATATTTCTAACAAAGACATTTTTAAAATAATACTATTATTATTTTCCAAAACCTTTAAAAAATAATTTCCAAATTATTGGGACTTGAATTGTAACATCTCCCTACTTGGAGGCTCAAAACTAATGGCTACAGACGCTGCAATCATCCGTAGATAATAATCCTTGGCGTCCAAATACGGTAATGTTAGATGCATTGATACACATAAACACGTGAATATGAAAAAAAATTAAAATAGCAAACAAAGTCCACCTTCCATTTCAAAATATTTCAAATTCATTAAATATCCCAGAGCACAGACCACGTTCAGACAAAATATACTTAGTAAAAATACGCCAAGAGCGACATATGAAGATGCCCCCTTGGATGATCAGAGTATATAATAAGGCAATAAAACATGTTTTTCTTTACAACCGAACAATGCATAAATAAAAGAACTCTAAGTAGTTAACATGGCTCATACACGTCACCGGAAGCTTTATTCGTTTAAAAGAACATTTGAAAACCCTAAACCTCAAACTACTTAAAATTAATTAAGTATCCAAGAGTTTAAAGGGAAAACAAAAACTTCAATTCAGACATACGGCCTAGTATGAATAATAATCTACTATATCAAATCATTTAGATAACTAGGGAGATCATGCCACTTAGCAGAACAAGCTTTCCCCTCACTAGTATCTTAAAACCTTTATAAACTATATAATGTGCTCCTGCATCCACAATTGTTAAAACAATTCAAAAAATACGATCTAATGATATGCAAAACTAGTTAATAACTACTTGATTACCCATCCCCTTTCATTTTGACCATCTATCTCAGTTTTAGTTTCTAGGGTTACTATTAACCTAATAGTTTTCATGGGTTGACTAATAACGGATTAAATGCTTAAAAAGTCCCTATCCGATTTTGTAGTTTTCATGGGATCACTAAGAACCTATTGATAACTCTAATATCTTTATTCTTATCCTAGTTTTCATGGGCTGACTAAGAACCTATTAACTATCTGTCAATATCTTAATTCTTATCCTAGTTTTCATGGGTTGACTAGGAACCTATTGACTAACGGTCAATATTTTAATCCGAATATAATTTTCATGGGATAACTATAAACCTATTAGCCCCTGCCAATATCAAATCATTGTTTTCATGGGCTGATTATGAATCTATTGGCCCCTGCCAATATCTTTCCCTTTACACAGTTTTGATAGGCTTACTGTGAACCTATCGGCCCTTGCCAATATCTTTAATTAAGATTTCACATTTCTTAAGTTATATGCACTACTGGGTCAACCTAGCTGGTCATTCTGCCCTTTCCCAAAGTACCGTAATGCGTTAACTACAATGTGAATTAAAAAAATAATCTCAAAATCTTTATTTATGCCATAGTTTTTCCTTTAAAATGAGAATGGGTTATTTGTTTTGAAATCTTAAACATCACTTTCGAAACAACTGGATGACCTCCTTCGAAAGTATAGAAAACCTTTTTCAAAACTCTAAGTATATACCATTCAAAGCTCTATAAATCAATCCTTTCAAAACCAAATCATACCTTTTGAATATGTCAAGACATTATTGAATAATCTTAGAAATATAGCTTCGAAACCAATGAAAGTTCCCCTTTCGAAAATATTGGGTTTTACTCTTTAAAAACATCTTTAGGTGAATGTGGTTACACACGAAAGTATCTCCTTTAAAACCTTTAACAAAAAATTATTGGGGGAAAAATTTATGGTGTTGGAACCATCTATTCGAAAGCTCAAAACCTTGGAGTAAAAATTTGAAGGATAGCATCAAAACCCCCCTCGTTTCGGCACCATTACCTTTGAAACCCCTCAACCCCTTCGAAAGCATTTAGGAAATGACTTAGCCTAAGTTAAAAACAAAGAGACCCCTTGGAAAGCATTGATGGCTGTAATACATCCGAAAGGTAAAAGCATAGCGACTGGGTTTTGACCAGGTCGGAACCGCCTCTTTTGAAAGCATTATATAAGAACAAGGGAACCAATTCGAAAGCTCCTACTTTAAAAGGTTCCTTTGTTTTAAAAACCATATCCTTTTATTATAAAAGACAGACTTATTTCTAAGATTTTTAAAATCCTTTATTTTACAGCTCCAAAATCTCTGTTTAGAATATCTCATAAAACTATTAAATTATAATATCCAAAAATCTTACCCTTAATTTTAAAATAAATTACTTCTTCAAATAATTCAAAAAATTATTTAAACATATATAATTTCCAAAATCACTTTGAAATTCGCTTTTAAAATCAATCAATGTTTTATGGTATTTTAAAATACCAAATATAAGGCCAAGTGCTACTAAAGCATTAAATAAGCAAAATTGTGTCCATGTCATCAATTATAGATCTAAATATCATATATCAAATTATATGAAAAACAAATCAATGATGGAGGAATTCTGCTAGATCCCTCTAATCTATCCCCATGCATCACATACAGTTTATGAATATAAAAATATAAATCAACCACATCGATGCGAGATTCATTCACAAGGGTTATCTGCTCTTACAGGGAAACGTAATAGGGTCTCAACCACTCCAGATGCGGGAATATATCCAAACCAACAATATAACTTAGTAAATTATCCAAATAGTTAAGAACAATCAATAATTAAATACCCATACATCAAATAAATAATTTTTTCGACTATAATATTTCTAACTAACCAAAAAGGGGAGATTAACTCACCTTGATTCCAATTTTGTCAATACGTTCCAGTTTGAATTAAAATTGAATAAGCGTTCAATTTTAACCGAAATTACCACTAGCTTTGCATTCAACCAATCTAATTCTATACGTATCACTAGCTGATACGATCGTAACGTAACTAGTCACGCTCGATTTGGACATCGTATGAATGAGCTATGAGTTTATTAACATTTGAAATAATTAAATGATAATTGATTTGAATAAATAAACTAGTTAGATTTATACCTTTCCCTTCCTTCTCAATGCACGCTTTAGGTATGAACCCAAAAATCAACCGCACTCGATCCTTGCCTCTACTGCCTCTACTCATGCGTCGCTTTTTCATGCCACCGTCCACCATCACCAATTCCTTCAACCTTATGTGTCGCCGCCACCACCAAAAATCGAGAAAATTGAGCCCTCTCTGTCCCACGTACGCGACCCTAAATGACCAAATCGAACTGCCTTTGGCCCATGAATGTAGCCCAAACTCGACCTTCATGCTAAGGTCTATGACGATCCAACCATTGATTAGTTTTATAAGGTCATGCTCCACATTTCCCCAGTTGAAGTCAAGGCGTGAAAGCCCCTCAGGTGGCCACAATGAACGACAATGGTGGATGAGGCAACGTTTTCAATTTAAAAAATAACGAGTTTGTCTAATAAAATGCAAATATATGGCATAAGGGATACGGCCTTAGACGCAGGCGATGTCGGCCAAGCATGACTATAAAAGAAAAAATTTATTATTATACTATAAAATATCACTCAAAAATCTCAAACTATAAATGAGATTTGCCACCTGACGTTATATATGTTATACTCCTATTCCGAACATAATGGAACTATTCTCGAGACCCAAATCCATAATACAACGAAGATAACTTTTGAAATCAAATTATATTAATTTAAATTCTTGAAATTATTTCTACGTGTTTTGATCTTGCACGTCTAAATGATATGTCTAATTTCCACGGAATTCGACAGCGTACAATAAATCACTATTACGGATCCAATGGAACTTGTTTCGTCGAATTCCGAGATAGTGTCCCGATAGGCTATTTTCCCTTGTCAATTAAAATGGGTTATTATCAAAAATCGGTTTAATTACTTTTAATTCCAATTTAAAAGTTTACTATCTTCAATCTTCTTCAAATAGAATTTAAATCAACTTTTGAAATCATTTTCGTTCAATTAAATTCAAGATTCAATTAATTTAGATATTCCCAAATATTAAATTCAATAACTTAATTATCAAATAAATTGCTATATTTGAAATTCATGTTATTTAACTTATAAAATTAACTTTCTTTTATTTAAAATCAATTAAATATCCCAAATTTAGATGACTGAAATTTTAGGTCGTTACATCTAGTAAGCTCTATCTCACAAACATAAACTGTGTGGGTCCTGTGGGATAATATATTTATAAATAATACCTTTTTCCTTTTATATCACTAGGAATAAATTATTAACTCTATTCATATTTTTACGTATCATTATTTTTTTGTATTGAAAATATATGTCAAATTGGGGTTGTATGTTAATACACATCAGGGGTAGGAAATGACTTATAAACGATATTGATGTTGAATTAGTGATTATCATGTACATGTTGTATAAACTAACATACTGATTTGTCTTGTATAAATTATTCATATGCCATGTTTATTCTTTGACAATTGATGCAGGAGTCTAGTGCCTTGGGGAGAGCAATGAGAGATATACCTTCTTTAGCTATTGGTGATTCCAATAAATTTTATGCTTTGGCCTTTAAAGATGCAAACAAAGTAAAGCCTATCAAAGCCATTATTGAGAAAGTTTGCAATGGTAGCACCTTGCGATTCAATTTTCTCCTATAATTCCAATTTTTCCAAGCACTTATTGTAGGAGTTTAGGTAATTTATTTGTATCGTATGTTTTAGATGCATGAAAATTCCTTGTATGATTTTTGATATTTAAAACACTATATGATTGTTTGTACTTGCATTTTGAACTTAGATGTTTTGTTCTACAATTTGGAAGTTTTATTCTGAAACTTTGAACTTTAGACTTTGATATAAACACCCATGAAACTATTTACTCATTACACTATAGTATAAATATGTATTGCTAATAAAGAGAATTTGTTAATATCGTGAAGCATTTATATGATTTATAGATATAGCTGTACAAGTCGTTCAATCCTAGCTCCTACTATAATAAGTTAACTAGGTTTTATTAATGATAATAAACTAACTAAATTAACCAAGTTAATAAAAATTAACTAAGTATTATTAGAATTAAACATGTTTTATAAATTAACTAAGTTTAAGTTAACTAAAATTTATAAATAATAATAATATAACTAATTTAACAAAGTTTTATAAATAACAATGATGATTATGAATTAACTAAGTTTATAAAAATTAACTAATTTTATAATCAAAATAAATTAACCAAGTTAACAAGGTTAATAAAATTAACTATGTTTTTTTCAAATTAAATACATTTTATAAAATTAACTAAGATTAAGTTAATTAAATTTAATAAATAATAATAATACAACTAATTTAACAAAATTTAATAAATGATGATGATGATGATGACGAATTTAATAAGTTTATAAAAATAAACTAAGTTTATAACTATAATAAAAGAACAGTAATATAATTAAGTTAACTGATTTTTAAAAACAACAACGATAATAATAAATTAATTAAGTTAACCAAGTTGATAAAAATTAACTAAGTTTTGTTAAAAATTAAAAAAGTTTAATAAAATTAACTAAGTTTAAGTTAACTAAATTTATAAATAATAATAATACAACTACAACATCAAATAATGAACTTATTATCCCAAACGAATTGGGGTTGATTTGAGATGAAACCCAAAACTAATTGACAAATTCAATTTAAAAATCTTGATAATAATTGTAAAATAAAGTAAAATAACCAAGCAAATAGTAATAATAATAAATAAAATAAAATAAAGATAAAGACAAAAATAAAAATAAATTAAATAAAAATATATAAAGAAATTAGAAAACCATGATAATAATAATAGTAGTAGTAGTAATAATGGTACTAATAGTAACAGGGACCGAAGACCAAATACTATGTCTAAGGCTCCATTCACTAGTTCTGTAATCTAAACTGTATAACATTATCGCTAAACCAATCCTAAGCAAAAAAAAAAGCTCCTGGTACATGGTACTGTTACGTGGATCGATAACTTCAACGCGCTCTTGTCCGACACCAGATCTATGGATATATTCCAATCCCTTAAGTCCCTTTTTACTACTTCCTCACAAGCCAACCTTGGTCGACCTCTACCTCCCTTTGAGCATTCGATGCGGCTTATAATTCCAATGCCCACAGGTGCCGCGGAAGGCCTCTTTTGGAGAAATCCAAACAATTATAAACGGCGTTGGACTGGCTTCTCTTCAATTGGTGTTACTCTAAGTTTTTTACATATATCACCATTTCTAATTTGGTCTTGTCTTGTATGACAACAGCTCCATCATAGCATATGCATCTCTGATACACTTATCATCTGGGCGTGCTATCTTTTAGTACGCCAACATTCTACACCATGTAACATCAAATAATTAAACAAAATTTTATAAATAATAAAAATGATGATAATGATGATTAATTAACTAAGTTTACAAAAATTAACTAAGTTTATTAAAATTAACTAAATTTATAACTATAATAATAATTTAATTAATTTAACCGAGTTTTAACAAATAATAATAATAATTTAACTAAGTTAACCAAGTTAATAAAAATTAATTAAGTTTTGTTAAAATTATTATGTTTTATAAAATTAACTAATTTAAGTTAAGTAAATTTTATAAATAATAATAATAATATAATTAATTTAACAAAGTTCTATAAATAATAATGATGATGAGGATGATGATGAATTAACTAAGTTTATAATAATAATAATATAATTAAATTAACTAAGATTTAATAATAATAGTATTAGTAATATAAATTAAGTAAGTCAACCAAGTTGCTAAAAATTAACTAAGTTCTGTTAAAATTAAACAAGTTGATAAAATTTATCGTCTGTAATAATACTATAATTTGTTGGTAGGAATGTTGCAGGAAACCATTTTGCTGGTTTGTTTCCAAATCAATTACAGGGAATAAGTAATCTTGAGTACAACTTTGTCAGTATTTTTAAAAGTTCCATAATAAATATGTATCAATAATGTTGCCTTATTTTGTAAGTGATATTCATATCAATATTTTGACTATGCATGTTTTCTAATTAGTAGTTATTTCAGCCACAAGTTGGTTACATGCTAACAACTAAAATATATGACTTTCACGCTACTTTTCTTATTGTGCACAATAGAGTTTAAAGTAAAGTAAATTGCAATATTACTTTGTTCCCTTTCCAGTTGCAGTAATGGCCACCGTTTCTGCTTTTACAGACACACTTGTTATCCTCAATGGAAGGAGTTGCAAGATCTCAACTTCACATGCTCTTGGTATTTATAATTTAATTCCTTTGCATAAAAGAAAACATTATTGATTATGTTCTACAAATATTATTTATTTGTTTATTTGTAAATTCTCTTTGTTCTTAAATCTCATTCTATACACATTGTATTCATGATATTACATGCAAAATAGTATCGCTTATGTAGCACTATGTCAGGGCAGGTGTTCCAAATCCAAAAATCTTTATCGTTGCATAGTCGCATTGAGTGATAATATGTAGTAACTATTTGAATAAAGAATATTGATAACAAATATCAATTGTAGAGTTGCCCCAAATGACAAAGAAGTAAGGAGGAGGCATGAAATGCTCATTAGGGAAGGTAAAAGGCATAGCTGGTGCATTGCTTATGCTCCCTCCCTTGAAGAGGATAAAGAGTCAGGTCTCTCTCTTTAAGTGATTTAACTACAGACTTTATCTAAACATGGTTATTTTGTTTAAAACATTTTGTATCGAGGTGATTGTGTATAGTAGTACATTAAGTGATTAATGTTTTTTTTTGGTTGTTTGAATGTGATACTTATATGAGTGATTGTTGGTTTCCTACTAATTTTTTTAATTATTACTATTATATATGTATTTTGTGAACAAAATGAAGTGGAAACCGAATGAGCCACCTTAGCTAGGGAAACTTGCATAAAAAATAAACAATTTTTAGCAACGTTTATTATACGCTCCAAGATATATAAATATATATATATATGGATAGAAAACTCTACTAAAATATCTTGTTGTGGTGGATAGTACATTTTGGTAGAATTTTGCAAATGCTATAATAAAATTATTCTGCAGCATTTACAGTGGCGTTTACTAAAACATAACAGGAAATCTTGGTTTTTTAGTTGCATGTTTTTTAATGGCATTCTCTAAAATGCTACCGTAAGTTACGGTAGCGTTTTTGTGCACCACCAAAAATACATTTTGGTGTAATGATTCTATGATATTCGAAAAAATCCGACACACAATTCCATTGCGAGATTTATCTGGTTTTCTAGCACAAGCAGACTACATACACAGTATTCTAGTATACTATGCTAGGAACATAATACACACACTACATTGATAGAAATATTGCACTTCTGCGATAAGTCTACATATATGATTGGTCGACCCACGTTAAAATTTGTTGGATTCTCCACATTCGCCACTCAGGTTTCAATGAAAGTAAAGCACCAAAATAAACCATTCTTGACCACATTCGTTTTCAAGCTTTTAGTATAGAATGAGTGACCTTAGACAATCTTTCTGTCATTAAACTGGTTCTAGCCCCTTTACACCTCAAGCGGTAGGTTCATCCTTTGCCTCGACATCTTCCTCAACACCGGTTAGGGTGAGGTGTTAAATCACTCAAGAACTTTAAATCCAAGTTTCTCCCCTAGCAGGACCTCATAACCCCATCGATTCGAAGGGAGAGCAACTTATCCTTATGATTTTAGATAGTTCCTCAGACGCCGTGGCTTCGAAAAAGACCATTAAAGAATCAAAGATAGTTTGTGAAAAACTTGGAATTCATTAGGACGAAGGTCTCCTTGCTAAGCCTAGTAAAAGAGCACACGACCCTCAAGTTGTTTTACTGCTTGTAACCAGTATATGTTTCTTTCTAGAGCCATGCCTCCTTTTGAAAACTTCTTCATATTCATCCTTCATATGTGAGGACTAGCGCAATTACAAGCATATCCAAATGGTTATGCCCTTTTAAACTCTATTTACATCATCTTCATGATGTATCAAGGTACGCCAACCATTGGCAAACTTACTTTCTTATGCTTCTTTAATTGAAGAATTGACTATCCCTCACCAGCAATAGTCGCGCCCTTCAATCGATACAAGATTGTCGAGGGACTGTATAACAAAAAAGCTACTTTAGTGATGAATACTTCTTTTCCAATGTTTGGAGGGATTCAACCGCTTTTGGTTCTCGGGATGTAAGTTCTCATATCCAATAGCCTCATTGCACACGAGCTTTCCTTACTTAAGTGGACAACTTCCCCTTTACACTTCCTACAAGTGTTCCTTACTGGATCATGGCTACAGGCTACAAAGACCCCCTGCAGTTTCTAAAAGGAAATGATCATGCCCAAAGACAAACCTCTTTTTTACTCACCAATGCTCAAATGCACCAATTCAGACTTTATTACAACTTTAGGAGAGTTAAACCTAATTAAATTCTTCTTAGGGATGCTTAAACCGCTTACTATCCTCCAGCTTCTCATAGACTTTACATGGAGACCAAGGACGTCCTTAGTTTCTATGATGACAGAGAAGAAGAAGAAGAAAGAGATCGAGAAATATAAGTGAACCTCGTAGAAGAGGAAGAAGAAAAAGAAGATGAGAATGTTAAAGAGGAGGAAATAAGAGAAAAGTAGAATATAAAAGAAAAGAATGATTAAGAAAAGGGAGAAGGACGGAGGAGGAGAATGAAGAAGAAAATGAATATGACGATGCCGATGAAAATGAATCATTTGGGGAGAGATCCCCTAAGGGCAATCAAGTTACTCCCCTTCCCAGGCCAAAAATAATCATCATAAAAAATTCCCTATATGTACCTGAACTATGTCATGAACCTATTGTAGAGACAACTCCTTCCAACGAGACTAACACTATCTTCAATTCTCTGAGCAACATCGAGAGCATTCCAAACTAAACCTCCAAAGGTATTAGTTTCGATGATATTATGCGATCTAGTCGTCTCGACTGCAACTTCCCTTATGCCGACTTGCCCGGACCTTCAGAGGGAGAGGAAACTCCTTTCTTACAAGCCCATGAGCATGATCTGCAGGTTACTTAGAACATTCTAGCACTCCACACACTCCATATGACCATGAGCACAATTACTTTGCAATTATTCTTAGTCCAAATAATAGATACTAATCCAATCTTTCTTTTTTTGGGTTTAATAGGAAAGAAAACTTGAAATTGCTTACAAAGGTATTGATCACTATCTCTCCTAATATCAAGAGTGCTTCTATTCTTACCGTAGCCCATACCAAGAGTCCAATAGTGAGAGAGCAAGGAAGATGGTAAACGAATGGACTAAACTAAGGAGAGACGTATTTACCATGATGAGCATGTGGAATCTAGCGATAGTTCCAATGCGATTCTGATTCTCATCATTAATGGCGCTCACCCTCTCAGTTTTCTCAAGTCCGTCAGCCCATTCAATTCGATATTCCTCCATCTTCTCAACCTTTGGCTGCTTTTATCATTGAGCGACCTAAGGCTCTTACGATTTCACCCTACCAATCCAAAACTATCAGCCTTTTACTTTTGACAGATCTCATAAGGATGGGAAAAAACATCCATTTTCCTTACTACTCCATCTCTTCCCCCTCAAGGATCATCTCTAGTGCCAACCAAAAATACGTAGGCTACACTCTCTGGCTTATGCCTAGAGGGGGTCAATTTTGACTACGACGTCAAGGACCTCTTAAGATTCTATGTAGTTGATAGAATTTCTAGGACTAATGAGGTTATAGAATAATATTTTCAGTAGAGAAACCTTACTAAGGAGCTTTTTGATGTCAATCTACTTAACCAATTGATCATCAAGAGCTTTGACATCGAATAAGCTGACCAAACTAGTGCTTGTAAGGACTATAACAAGGAAGTTACTAAGCTTCAAAAATATGTAGAGGCTAAATTTAAGGCCATTAAAGAAGCCGAGAAGAAAATGGTTGATGAGGTTGTCATTACAAGGACCGGTGCATCTTGAACGATTAACTAAAAAATGCACATCTAAAATGGTAGGCCTAAAATAGAAGTTAAGGTGCAAGAAGCTGAGAAAGCTACACTTAGGGTCGATCGATAGCCTCAAAGTAGAGCTCAAGGATAAGAGGTTAAGAGACCAGACTTGAGAAATTGCGCAAACTAGTACAGAAGAAGTTGTAGATTTAAGGATCAAACTGGCAAACTAACATAGAAAAGTAGTAGAACTTAAGGCCAGCTTTAACTAGACAAAGGAAAAGATCGAAGACACCCTCCTGGGATTCTTTACAAATGTCATTGAGATAAAAAAAATTAAAGTGGCTTGGAGAAGGCAACCCTACTGCACTGGCCAATATCTACGAAGAGATCTTAAGGAGGGCCAAAGAGTGGTTAAGAAATTGATGAAGAAAGGTGAAAGAGCAAGCTACTCGACAAAGATGACTTGGAAGCACTTGAAGAAATGATCTTTTCCAAAGCAACCGAAGCTGTAATTGCTGAACTCATGCCGTTTAACGCTCTCACCAACCCTAGGTCTTCGAATCGAGAGGATGACAATGCTCCTGCCTAAAAGGAGTTTCGGGTTCGGATCGTTACTTCAGTAACAACCACTCTTAAGGTCATTACTGCTGAATTACCCATAGTTTCTACTCCCAACACTTTTATCACCATCATTGAAGGCTACAACCCGAAGAATTTAGCCTTTATTCCACCAGTGATTCCCCACTACTTTACCTCCACTTCCAAAATCTCCTAAGGAAGGGAAATTAGTAAGTCTCCTCAAAATGATGCTTCGCCTACTCAAGGTATCTCCTTGTTCTCCTTAAAATAAGTCTTCAACTATAGAGATCACTAATCTTTATCACTTTGTTTGCCATCTTATAGGTCAACTGCCACTGTTGCCACCTTTAATACCTATTATAGCTGCTCTAGGTCGTAGTGCTCCTACAACCACATCAATTTTTGTTACTACCACATTTAATCCTCCATCACCGACCGCTAGCTCTGGTCCTTGTTTAGACTCCAAGAAATATGGGCCCTAGAGTCCAAAGGACATGGATGTATCAATTGATGAAGACGTGGCGATAATCTTCGAGAAGGGACCTGATACAACTACAATAACAGACAAAAAGGTGATTGACCTCTGCAAACTCAATGACATCAAGAATGTCTAGGCGTAGAGAAGGTCCCTCTTTCACTATTAACTTCTCCCTTGAGCCTAAGTATCCACCTCAAGCCTCATGTTGGCCCCATCAAGCTTCCCACTGCACTAAATTCTAGAGCTGCCCCCTTATCTTAGTCGACTCCTACTTCCTCATCATACGACAATTAGGACATTGAGAAAGATAAGCCACTATCCACATCTTTGAAGAAGGGAAAGCATAAATCCAATCATTCGGAAGATAGTAAGAAGTAAAAAGGTCTAAAAAGAAGTAGATCTCTTTGCACTTCAATGGCTATTATTGACCTTTTTACATTTTAATTTTTTTTTGTTTTTTATGTACGTAGGCCGTCTTCATGCGGGAGAGGCCCTTGCAATTTTGAAACAAAAAAATATGTGAATAAACAGTCATTTTCTATTCAATCTTTGTCTATTAACATTTTCGCAACTTTTATTATCTTACCAATATACTTGCCTTCATGTATGGATATATCGTCATTAGTAATGTAGTTACTTGTATATCGTACCCACCTGTGTCTGTGATATAAGCAATGTTATTATTCATTGTATCCCTATACATATAAATAAGTTTATGCAATTGTGTTAATTTGTTGCTTGGGTTGATTTATTATCAGCCAAACATTCATATTTAACTAAGAAATGATGTTCTCCATCAATTAACTTTTTTTATCCTTGACTATATCTCATTCGGTGGTGAATAAAGTAGTTCTATTGATGTAGTTAGATAATATAGCTTATTTTATCATGTCAACCAAAGCATCAATATGATTCAATTGTGCACCTGCAAAAGAATTTTAGTTCTACACCAACACCTATATTTGGGAGTCGGTGTCTCAAAGGCGTATCTTTGGGTATCCACCCATTACTCTGCCTATCTTCAAGCATTAGTCAAAGGCAAGATTTGTAACGGTGGGTCATCTGATCGACCTGTTACAACCCATATTTTACATATCGGAGGATCGTAAAATATTATCTATAAATTCATATGAGGTCTTATAACTCTTTAATTTTAGGAAAATACATACCAATGACATTTCCTAAATTTAGAATTTTTCTGTACGACCACTAAAAACTTGTAAGGGTCATAACTTTTGATAGAAGCTGAACCATCCAAGACCATTTCCATTGGAAAGATATGATGGTTTCCCATTTGGTAGAGTTGTAATAATAGCAATTTGGACATTTTACTATGAGATATGACTGACTGAGGAATGGCAGTTCTTGGAGCAGCTTATTAGGTAATTAGTGAGTTTGGAGAAAGGCCACTAAACCATTCAGGTTTTATACCCATATTGGCTGAAACAAACATCCCTAAATCATTTCTATCGTCTTCCAAATAGATCTAAACCTCAATTAACCCATTCTGGGCCCAAAACCTTCTCTTTTTTCCACCAAATCAAGTCTAAATCATCATTAAAGATAGATTAGCAAGGAAATTCACTAGAGATCTTCAAATATTTATTTTTAGGGAAGAAAGCTAAGGGCTTGGCTGTCGATTTTCGAATTTGCCTCAATTAGCGTGCAAAACATGAATTTTTAAGGTTTTCGTTTTAATATATTTTAAACTTGTTTTAAGGTCAAAATCATGTTTTGGGAATGTGTTATATTGAAACCACAAGAAAAAGCAAATTTGAAATATTTTAAAGTGTACTAATTATATTAATTTGATAGATGGTTGCCTTAGCATGTGTTAGGCTATCTTAAAGACATAATGTAAGATTATTTGCCATGAACTGTTGTATGTTTACATCTTTGACTTTTATTTGGTGCATGAATGGTGGTTGCTTGTATGCTTTTATGGTTAAAAATGTTCATCGGTGTGTCTTAAACTAGAAACCAGGAAACCGAGCTTCGATGGATTGACTTCGGGTTGTTATGAGTCATGTCATTGCAAATAGAATGCACAAAGGTCGAAGAATGGAGCATAGTGGTGAAATCGGTGAAAAGGTTGGAATTGGAGATATTAAAGCATTTTGGTTTGGTGGTGCATGGTTAAGCATTAGCTGGTTCGGCTTGGACTTTGGGTTTGAGGAAAATTGGCTTAGGTCTCGCTTTGGTTCGACTATAAAGGAGAACCGAGCAACAAATGTTGTCCCGTGGCACTACCTTTGAGGGCCGGATAGGAATTCATATACATATGTTATTATCTGGCATCGTAGGAACCAAATAGTAAATTCTATTCAGTGGTGTTATCTGTTTGGTGACCGAGTGGGAATTGATTTTCGGTGGTTTTGTGGATCGGTACCAAAGCAAAGATTCCTGTTTAGAGTTATGTGCTACTTCGAGTTGGGGAGTTGGTCGCCTCAGGCTGGGACGTGTTGCTTAAAGCCTAGTTTTTGGATCAGCGATTAGAACATGAGTTTGAGGAATTTTCGTCGTGGCACAATGATAATGGCATTTCTTCATGGCATGTTATAAGGTCCTTAGGGGCTAATGTGGAGTGAAGTAGGCCAGTCTAAACAAATCGGGATGACATTGGATTTTGCATGGCGATTAGTGAAGTAATGGCATGACGCTTCGACGTGATGATTTCGACAACGATAATAATGACTTCGGTACCTTGGTAGTTGGCTCCATGCTTTACGATGGATGTCTAAAGTCAATTCAAAGATGACAACATAATGATGGGTGTTGGAACGGTGATGCACAAGGGCAAGTTTCAATGATGTAGGTTTGCGAGTAGAATTTGTGACTTGTTATACTATAGAGACAGTCAAAATGGAATAATGATTGAGTTCCATTAAAGAGACGTGTGCAAAAGGATCATTAATAACTCAGAGGTTTCCTATATGCTCGTAAATATGGGGTACGTGTGGACGCCCGCCAAGATTTTCATTCATGTCCAAATCTTACGATAGTAGATTACTCTAGGCTTTTGTGATTGTGAGCCTAGTTTATAGCCTTACAAAATGGCATGGATTCGAGTACCAATGAGCTAAGATTTCGATTGAGTCCCTAGTTTGCAATTGTTCCATATGAGTTATCACATATCCAATGCACACGAATAATGGTGAGGACTGTCCTATGGATGCTATGTTTTTCCCTGGTTGTTAATTACTTTAGGGTGTCACACTATATAGATATTTTCGATTGTATGCTTAGACACTGGACACTATACTTCGATTGTAGCAAACTTATATAGAGAGATAATAGATTAGCATGCACCGATTTTTATATGCTAACAATTTGAATGCAGGGACATGTCTGTTATGGTTCTTCATACCCTGTACCCCTATGGACTATGTATGATTTTTATAATATTTTTATGATGATGTATCGCTTACACAAGACTATTATCTCACCCTATGTTTTATTATCTCGAGTATTCTTAAATGAGTAGATTAGGGATAACAGGTCTGAATAGCGGATGTAGCCGTACGAAGTACGAGCAGGAGGCAGTGCATTCATATATCTACATTTGAAACTTACTATCGCTTATATTCTGATGTGTAGTATAGTGGAGTCTTAGAGATAGTTATAGAATTTATTTTATAGATTTAGGATGTACAAACTCTATTATTTTGGCTTTTGTTTAATCTCTGAACCTATTCACCCTCATGTTCTTATTTATGGTTTTTGATTATATAATGTCTTGCCTGATTTACATTTATGTTGTTATATTATATTTTTCTGTGAATCATGAGATATTCAATAAGTTTTGCTTGGATTTTTGTTACTTTAAACCCTTGGCTACCATCTTGCATCAATAGGGTACCTCCACAGTGCACTATACATGTATATTGGGTATAGTGGTGCAGGGCAGTCCTCACAACTAGTATTAGAGCTTAGGTTGCACATACAACTTAAGTTGATACTTAGATCCATTAGAATTAAGGAAGGAGCTATTGCCTCAGAATGGATCAAGCGATATGTTAGAGAGTGTAATTTTCATATATTGGTTTCGAAACTATATATAGTACATAAGTCGCACTGCATTCGCAAACACCACTTACTCCTTTTAGAGAGACTAAGCATACTTATTATAGCTTGTAAGAATGAGTCGATTAATGCAGAATGCTGCTAGGAACTCTGTTTCTAGAGTTGAGGAGGAGGCGGGATCGAGGGCAGCTAACCTTGACATGTAGAAAATGTTCGCTAGGATGGTGTGAAACATGGCTCAAAATGCCTAAGTTGTTCCTATTGCAGTTGTTGGTGGTGGTGCTCTAGTGCAAGTGCCGGGGGCTGACTTTGCCAAACTAAGTAAGGATTACTCCACTTGGGAAGCAATACTTTTCTTTGAAAAGAATAAATCATCAAAGTATGGAATAGGTTGGATACCTACGAACTCATCTTTGAGGATATAGATTTAGAGGATGCGTTCGAAAGGAAGCTGTCCTTTAGACAGCTTCAGGGAAGAGTGATGGGGTGGTGGAATGCCATTAAAATTTACTAATGCCAAAGAACAGATTACCTAAGAAAAGTTTAAGGTGAGGTTTGAAGAGAAGTATATACCGGCCGATCAGAAGTCGGTGCTCTTTCGAAAGTTTGCTGACTTGAGATAGGAGAATATGTTTGTGTTGGAGTATGTAAATGGATTCAACTCTCTGTCGAAGTATGGTCTATCTATTATTGATACTCTGCTTAATAAGAATGAGAAATTAATCATGGGCTTGGATGATTATTTTGGAGAGAAGTTTGCAGGATATGTCGAGGAGGCCATCGAGAGGTTGGTGGAGAAGGCTCTTTGACATGAGAATCTGTATCCTAAGCCAAAGTCGGTTGTTGCTCCGAAGGATAAGGCAAAGCACTAGCTAGTGGTAGAGGCAAGAGAAAATGGGACAACAACAACAAGAAGAAGCAGTTTCACAAGAGTGGTCAGAAGAAGGGAAAGTGGGAACTTACTTGCTATAATTGTAGGGAGAAGGACCATCTTGTCAGAGACAGCAAGGTGGAGGGAAAGAAGTGCTATAACTGCAACAGGCCGAGTATATCAAGAAGAATTGTCTAGAACCACGGGGGAATAAGTAGCTTGTGTCTGATTACTATGAACACTGTTCCATCTTCGTCGAGTGCTCCATCGGCGAAGGAGAAGGGGAAGGGAATTTCGTTATGCAGAGTACGCTTTCTATTTCTAATACACCTATACAGTTTTTATTCGATACTTGGACTATGCATTCCTTTATATATAGTGCTTTGGTAAGTAGACTGGGATTGAAACCAAAGTAGTTAATCAATGTTTGATTGTTACGAACCCTAGTGGTAGATCGACTAGCCTTTACATGGTTTGTCAAGACTTAGCGTTATCAAGACATAGATGTTTGTTTGCTTTTGATTGCTTGATTTTGGGTTTTTTGTTCGGTATTATTCTAGGTATGGACTGCCATAAAAATATGGAGTTCGTGGTGGATTGTGATAGGCCATTGGCCATGGATGGACGATGGGCGTTGGTTGGATTAGGCTGCCTACCTAACGATGAGTTGACGGTTAGCTATTCATACTTGCCTAAGATCCCATATGGTGAGTTATCATTTATGCCCATAGCAAGGGAGTATCCAAACATATTCGAGGACGTGATCGGATTACCACCACATAGGGAGATAGAGTACTATATAGATTTGGTGAAGGATGCCAAAACGATTGTTATGCCATTGAGATGTATGATGCCGAAAGAGCATAAGGAACTAGGTGTGCAAGTGAACAACCTATTACGATGACAGTTCATTCGAGGAAGTATATCTAAATGGGGAACACCTGTAGTGTTCGCCATTAAGGTGGATGGTTCTTTGAGATTGTGCATAAATTACCATGAACTAAATAAGGTTATGAAGAAGAACAAGTCTCCACTCTTGTGTATTGATGACTTGTTTGATTTGCTTCACGGTGCTAGGGTGTTCCATCAGTTGACCTTGCGAGGTGGTTCATCAACTGTGAGTAACGAAGGAGAGTGTGCCAATCACATTTCATATGCCGTTTGGATTGTACGGATGTTTGGTTATGCTGTTCGGGCTAACCAATGCATCGACATCGATCTTATGAACTGTGTTATCAAGGATCAGCTAAATAAGTTTGTACCTATGCTCATGGAAGATATCCTTATTTATTTGAGGATAGAGGAAGAACACAAGGAGGATTTATGGACTATGCTCGAGGTGTTGAGAAAGCATTGATTGAAGGTGAAGTTTTCAAAGTGTCGCTTCTAGAGGAGGAAATGTTATTTTTATGTCACATTATTTCTGAGCAGGAACTGCTTTAGATCCTACGAAGGTGGCGGTAGTACAGGATTTGGATCGAACCAAGACCGCTACAGACATGAGAAGTTTCCTTGGCTTGGAAGGACACTATAAATGTTTTATCAAGGAACTCTCGAAGGAAGAATTACCGTTAACTTACTTGATGAAGAAGAATTAGACTTTGGGATGCAAGGTGCAAGCATGTATTCATGGTTCTAAAGGAGAGGCTGACGAGTTCATAGGTGTTATTCATTCCAAGTGGGAATGAGGATTTGACAGTATACACAAAAACCTGTAGTACTAGACCAGGTGCGGCATTGATGCAGAGAGGAAAGGTTGTCCCCTATGCTAGTCGGCAAGTAAAATCACAGGAGATGAAGTAGCCACCATAATATTTGAAGTTAGCGGTGATAGTATTCGCTTTGAAGATATGGAGGAATTATTTGCTTGGGAAGAGATTCGAGTTGTATACGGACCACATGTCGTTGAAATATCTATTCTCCCAGAAGGACCTTAAGCTTTATCAGCGGCGATAGTTAGAGTTCCTAGCCTCTTATAACTTTGGCATTTCCTATACACTTAGTAAGAGAAATATGTTTGTTGATGCTTTGAGTAAGAGACATGCTAGATTGGGAGCAATGTTCCTAGAGTGGAAGCAATAGGAGTTTATTGTCGGCTATGATTTTGGACCTCGATGTGAGTTAGAGGAGGAAGTGTTACAAAGCCTTAGGGTCAAACCTTACTTAATTAAGAGGATCGGTACTAGTCAGAGGCAAGATGCTATATTGGAAAAAATCATGGAGAAGATAGCAGAAGGAGTTGAGTTTATGAAGGTGATGCAGTATGAGGTCGATCGTGACGATTGGCTTCGTAAGGGCAGGAGACTATTTGTTTCGGATGTCGATGGGTTGAGGGATGAACTGTTATGAGATTGCCATCCTTCAAGTTTGACGATACATCCCAATGATAGTAAAATGTACTGCGATATGAATCATACATTTTATTGGGAAGGGGTAAAGAAGGACGTTGGGGCATTCAACTCAAAATTCATGAACTATCAATTGGTAAATATAGAATGGAAGAAGTCGAGTGGTTTACTGCAACTTCTCAAAATTCCCAAGTGAAAATATGAAAAGGTTTTATGGATTTCATCGATGGAATGTTGAGGGCCAAAGGAGGGTATGACAGCATTTGGATCATGGTCGATAAATTAACGAAGAGTGCTAGATTCATACCCGTAGTAGAAGGACATCAAAATTGGTGAGTTGTATATGAAATGGATTGTGCGATTCCATAGTGTGCCGAAAGAGCATTATGTGCAACCGAGACCCTTTGTTTACTAGAGGGTTTTGAAAGAGCTTACAAGAGGCATTGGGGATGGAGCTGCATCTTAGTACAGCTTATCACCCACAAACTGATGGACAGACGGAGAGGGTGAATCGTATCCTAGAGGATCTCTTACAAGCTTGCTTTCCCAATTTCGGTGGCTCGTGGGATGACCATTTACACTTAGTAGAGTTTGCATACAACAATCGTTATCAGTCAAGTGTCTGTATGGCACCAATTGAGGCCTTGTATGGCCGATCGGGGAACGCTCCTTCATGTTGGAGAGAAGCGGGTGAGAAACTGATACTTATGCCAGATATTATTAGAGAGACTTCGAAGAAGATCGAGATCATTCGACAACGAATGAAAGCTTATCAAGATAGGCTAAAGAGCTACACTGATAATCGAATACATGATTTAGATTTCTCCATCGATGATATGGTATTTGTCAAAATCTCTCCACCGAAGAATGTTGTTCGACTAGATACTAAGACGAAATTGGCAAAGAGATTCATTGGTCATTTTCTGATACTTGAGAGGACTGGAAACCTGGCTTATAGAATCGACTTATCTCCAAAGATGGCAGGCATGCACAACATGTTTTATGTCTCTCACTTGTGGAAGCTTGAACATGGATGAGGCGTGATAGTTGGACCGAATTAGCTTGAAGATATCGAGATTGATCCAGAAGCGCTAGACCCGTAGGCCTACTTGTATTATTGGACGTGATACAAAACATCTTTGGAGGAAGACGATGAAGTCGGTAAAGATTCAATGGATTGAGAGCGAAGGCAGTTATAGCTGGGAGACTGAGGAGAGCAAAGGGACACTTATTCGGAGATCTTTATTTGGTGAGACTTCTGTTTATCGCATTTACTTTCACTTTCAATACCATATAGGGTAGTTAGTATCCTACATGCTAGGATAGCCGTAGATATCATTACTTGCTTTTTTGTGCATGTTTGATGCTTTATATATTTGCTCATGGATGTTAGGTATGTGGGGGTAGCTATGTTTGATTTCACCTTGTTAGTATTGAGGGTTTCTGGGCCAAAATTCCTAAAAAGGGGGAGAGTGTATCAATCCTATTTTCATATTGGAGGATTATAAAATATTACATTTAAATTCTTATGAGGTCGTATGAATCTATAACTTTAGGAAATGCCCACTAGTGGTATTTCCTAAATTTAGAACTTCTCCAAGCAATTTTACTCCTGAAAATTTGTAATCGCTATAACTTTTAATAGATGCCGAATTAAAGTCCAAAACCACTTCCATTTAAAAGATATAATAGTTTCCTATTTCGTAGGATGGTCATAAAAGCGATTTAGACTTTCTGGCTAGGAGATATGGTTGTTTGAAGATTGGCAGTTTTTGAAGCAGCTTATTGGGTAATTAATGAGTTTGGTCATAGGCCTGTAATCCATTTTTTGGTTTTACACCTATATTGGCTGAAACGAACATCCCAAATTATTTCTACTATCTCTCAAATAGATCTAAGCCTCCATTAACCTATTCTACACCTAAAACCTTCTCTTTCCACATCAAAATCAAGTCTTAATCATATATTAACAGTAGATTAGAAATGAGATTCACTAAAGATCTTCAAATCTACATTTTTAAGAAGAAAACTTAGGGTTGGTTGTTAATTTTTGGCTTTGGCTCGGTTTGCATGCAAAACTTGAATTTTGGTGATTTTGATGAGTGATTTGTCGTCTCTTAGTAAGAAGAAGGAATGCTAAAAATGCTATCAAAGATTTGTGGTGGTGGAATATGGATGTGTAAAGGCTATCAAAGAGAAGAAGGAATGCTATAAATGCTTATATCGTCACAAGAGCGAGGACAATATGAAAAATAAAAAGCGGCAAAGAAGAATGCAAAGAGAGCAGCGAGTGAATCAAGGGTCGGGCATATGAAGATCTATATCAAAAGATTGTAGGAAGGAGGGTGAAAAAATGCCTATATGATACCTAAGCTCCATGAGAGGAAAATGAGAGACTTTAACCAACTTAAATGCATCAAGGATGACAATAATAGACTTTTAGTAAAGGACAATGAGATAAAATAAATTGAGAGAATACTTCGACAAGCTATTTAATGAAGAAGGTGATAACACTATGATCTAGTCGAACGACTCTTTTGATGACACTAGTGGACATTTTGTTTGGAAAATTCAAGAGTCCGATGTAAAGGAGGTAATAAAATGGATGAAAGCGGGCAAGGCATTGGAACTTGATTACATCCCCATTAAGGTGTGGAGATACCTTGGAGATGCAGGATAGCCGGGCTAACTACGTTGTTCAATAATATTTTCAAATCAAACAAGATGCTAGATGAGTGGAGGAGAAGCATATTAGTTCCAATCTTCAGGAATAAAGGTGATATTCAAATTTGACAAACTATAGAGGAATTAAGCTTATGAGTTGTACAATAAAAATTTGGGATAGAGTCATTAAACATCAATTAAGAAGCATGACAAGCGTTTCAAAAAACCAATTTGGTTTTATGCCTGAAAGGTCGACCACAGAGGCAATTTTCTTGATAAGACAATTAATGGAGAGATTTAGGGAGCAAAAGATGGATCAACATATGGTATTCATCAATTTGGAGAAAGGTTATGACGAAATGTCAAGATAGGTTACGTGTGGGCTCTAAAAAAGAAG
The DNA here is from genome assembly GCA_030765085.1 of Allium cepa. Lineage (NCBI taxonomy): Eukaryota > Viridiplantae > Streptophyta > Magnoliopsida > Asparagales > Amaryllidaceae > Allium > Allium cepa. The sequence continues at coordinate 881,745,452 of CM060929.1, forward strand.
AGATTCCCAACAAAGTACATTATCCTTATCAAGGATATATATGATAATGTCGTGACTAGTGTCAGAGCATGCGATGGTACATAGGATTGCATCAAGGGTCAGCTTTGAGCCTCTACATTTTTTCCCTATTGGTGGATCAGGTTACGTAGTCTATACAAGGTGAGATTCCATAGTGTACGCTCTTTGCTAATGATGTTGCGTTAATTGATGAAAGTAGGATAGGGGTTGATAGACAACTGGAGTTGTAGAGGCAGACTTTAGAATTAAAGGATTTTAGGCTTAGCAGAACTAAATAGACTATATAAAATGTAACATCAGCGGTGTCAGATCAGAAGATGGAGATGTCACTCTGGCCGGACAAGTATTGCCTAAGACGGAATCCTGTTAATATATAGGATCAATGTTGTAGTACGATGGTGAAATTGATAAAGATATTAGTTTAAAATTCAAGCGGGATGGGTGAAATGGCAACTAGCATCTGACATTCTCTTTAATAGGAAAGTCCTACAAAATCTTAAAGGAAAGTTCTACAGAACGATAGTTAGGCATGCGATGTTGTATGGTATATAATATTGTAGACAACACGTCCAGAAGATAAGCATAGCGGAGATGTGTATACTACGATGGAGCTGCGGTCATGCAAGACGAGACCGATTAGAAATAATGATATGTGTGATAAACTTGGAGTAGCACCAATTGAGGTGAAGCTAATCCAACACCACTTAAGATTGTTTGGACATGTCCAAAGGAGGCCTTGATGGATTTAGGGTATGCCCTAGGGGATTTGTTACATATATCTAAAACGTTGACCAATCCTGTTCAAAATAAAAAGTATTTTCTTCCTATTATATACTTGATATAATGTGATTATATTAAAATTAACTTAATTGAAAATATTAATAGAAAAATCCATAAATGATATATTCTGTGATAGCAGTTGCGATGTGTTGTAACTGTGAGTAATTTATCACAACGAAAAAAATATACCAACTTAAATGTTCCTAGTCAAGATGCATTGAGAATGGATATCGATGTATCTACTGAGACTGGAACATGTAACGCTCTCCAAATGTTAGGCAGTGAATTACTCATGACTGTTGGGGAACCAAGGGGTTACGTACTAATAGTTACTGGATAAATATGGAACGACTCACTCGACAGCTTTCTATTGGTTAATATGACTAAGGTTGAACAATAAATATCGATGTGATTGATTTACACTATTCTCTCGACTTGAGAATACTGTGGATCTTCAATATGAAAGCTTTGCTTTGATTATAGCCAAATCAAAGCATGGCGTCCATCGAGTGACAATAGTTGGGTCGAGTGGAAGTATTGGAAGTGAAGCACTATTCAAGAGGGAATTCGTCTCCTCAGTTGTATACGGTTAGTACCAATGTCAACTCAAGTCAACTCAAAGTCAAAGTCTCTAGGCAGAGCATTTTGGTTAATAATAATTGTTATTATTGAACCAAGGACTGTGTATTCAGACTATAAAGTTGAATGTGAATGAGGTTGGAATTTTGACTATTACCAATTCCATATGTTCAAAATTATATAGCTTTGACAAAGAGAATTGGTATAAACAATGTCGCAACCGGGTAACGCTTATTACACTAAAATTGGATTTTGTCGAAAAGAGTAAGCGATAAATTTGGCCATAATGTCATACCACCTGCTAAGTAATGTGTGAACATTAACATTAGAATAGTTCGATGTTAATTGTTGACCAAATTTACACCCAAGAGTTACACAACCGAAATGGTGAATTCCCTTAAGACCGAACGATTTAATTATTTTATAATTTTTATAAATAAATTAAATTAATTAATATTTATGAAATATTAATTTTAAAATTTGAATACGATTTAGGAAATAAATAATGTTATATATATTTATAATATTTATAAATATATCGATCGATATACAATATCGAAACGCAATTAAATTAGATTTAATTGCATAATATTTTGTTTTGGGCTTAGATGTGTTTCAGTTTTGGGAAGGTCTAGGGATGGCTAAAACATAAGAAATTGGCTTGGAGAAAATGGGTTGAGATAAAGTGAGAATGAGTAAAAGGGTTTTCCTCGTTTCTCTCTATTACAACCATATGTGTGTGTGTATCTCTAAAAACAATTACTAACCTTTTTTGCCGCCTGCCTTCTACATTGCTGGTTAAAACATAGCTCTCAATCTGCTCCAAAATTCTCAAATATATTTCAAATTAAAATAATACTATTCAATAGTTAGTGGTTGATGATTCTGGACTTGGAATATGACGAATCAAGAACAGTAAAAGGAAGGCAAGTCATTGCTTCAAACTGGATTCAAAAGCATCATTAAATTCGTAATTTTAAAAAAAAAATTGCAGTAATTAAATTATATTCTATGATCCTATAATGAGCAATGTCATATCCGTTTAAATATATTGCTACTATATGTTTAGTTATGTAAGATTTTGTAAGTAAACGTGGTTGTCACAAATCAGTTTGGTTATGTGCATAATTTGTTTATTATATTATTTTATTTATGTATAGACAAATGTTATTACTATACAAAATCAATTTTTGTCATTAATAATTGTTTTATATATATTTATTAATAAATTCATATATATATATATATATTAGTGTATATTTCTCTCTCATAATAGCATATATGCATATACAAGATATGAATGATTTAAAATTTTAGTACACTTATTTATACACAATATGAATTAACAAATTCGAAAGTTAATTATCATATATATATTCCTATTTTTAAATTAACATATTGAATTTTTAGATTGTTTATTATATATAAAATAATTATTACATTAAAAATTCAAGATTAATTTTTTTAAAAATATTATATCATATCAGAAACATATAGAAAAAATTTAGGAATTTTTCAATAAAATTTATTATTTTTAATAATTAATATTAAAAATAGTTTATGATTTATTTAAAATAATAATTTAATTGAAAAATTCTTAATTTCGCAACCTTTCATTCATAATCCTAGAATTTCAAAAAATTTAAAATTTGAATTTTTAATAATATATTATTTTATATTAAATAATTATTGTCAAAATTAATGTATTTGTTTTCAAAAATAATATTTTAACTTTGAAAAATCCCCAGATTTTTCCTAAGCTCTATTTTATGATCCTAGATTTTAAAAAATTATAAAATTTGAATTTTCATCAATAGATTATTTTGTGTTTATTATTTATAAATGAAAACATTATTTTATTCATAATATATACAAATTAAAATACTAAAATTATTATGTGCAAAACTAAGTTAATTTTGAATTATAAATAATTTTTAATAATTATGTCCTCACTTTCTATACATTTATTTATCTATATATAATTGGTTCATGTTCATATATTATATATAATATATTTATACATACATGTGTGTGTATTGTAATACGTATACATGCACCTATTTGGACAACATACATGACGTACAAAATGAGCTAATATATCTATTGCGATGTAAATCCCAACATCTACATATGGGCATACACTACAACAAAAAGTGTCTTTCATAGCGGCATATAGCCGCTATTAATCATACCATAGCGGTTTGATAAGCGCTGTATATCGACATGTTATAAAAAACTGTTGAATATTTATAACACAAAATATGCCGCTATGGTTGAGCTTAATTTTATAACGCAAATTGGCCGCTATGGTACGTTAATTCAATAGCTCACTATAGCCGCTATAATATAGCTAAATCTCAACGGAACTGGAAATCTTTTAACACCATTTTGCCGCTATAAAATATTTATTCAATAGCTCATTGTAGCCGCTATAATACAGCTAAATCTCAACGGAATTGGAAATCTTTATAACACCATTAAGCATTATACATATAATATTTTATAATACAGCTAAGAGATGTAACACGTTATACTAAACATACAAAATATTTATACATATAATATCTCATAATTTAAAACTTGGACATTTCATTGTACACTTTTCTACAACTTCAGAAGTATTAAAAGTTATTAACAATGGGCCTTTACACGTTCAACTCTAGATTTATTGTTATTAAGCAATGGTCTCCCGGCATTGACTTCATCAGGGAACGATTACAGGAAATATACAGACAACACTGCCCGCATTTCTCCCTTACCACCACCATCAATCACACACATTCATTCCTCTGCACTAGCCTATACACTGCTCAAACCGACACTGATAAAACCAGAAATCAACCCATCACATTGCAACCAAACTGTCTACAACAACAGTTGTTCCTTTGTACACACCAAGCTGTGCACATCATCCCCTACATATATACACAAGCACAATTGTCTACCATCACAAACTTGCCTCAATACCATCCTCTCATCAAAGCAGCCATCAGTGCATACATCTTACCCTTACTTCAACCACTCATACTTGTAACCAAAACGCTTCAAACAAATAAACTATCCACACAATATTCATTCAACTGCCTGCTTGGTTCCTCCTCGACAATATACCACTACTTCTACACGATCACTCCACTGCCCAACAATGCAGTAAAACAGCTCTGTCCACTGAACCACATCAAAGCATATCCAAGGCGACCATCCACCATTTACTTCCCGCTGCCTACTCCTCCTCACCTTCAACAGCCACTGTCATAAACTTCCACATAATCAACGTCTACATAAGAACCTCCTTGCCAATAACCAAACTCTACTGACAACATCCCCAACCTTGCATCATGATAAATAAGTGTGAAGAAGAACAGACCTTTGGAAACTAGCTTTTAACTCATGACAAATAAGCCATCATCATTCAACAAATAAGTGTAATATCAGTTTCTTCTCCGGTTGTCAAAGCATGCTTTTTCTGGAGTTGGAATTGCTTATGAGTTACCATCACAAAAATTTACCTGCAAAACAATAATGAGAAGCAGAAAATGATTTAATTAATTTGCGCTTTTATAAAAAAATGATATCCATAGAATTATTAGACAAAAAAACGTGAGAAATGGCATAGATTTTGAAAGATTTTAAATCCTGCAACAGAAACCAAGCATTTATTACTAAGATTGCACCATATATTATATGCCTAGCAATAAGAGAAAACCTGATATTGCAATATATTTGGTAACAAATGAAAAAATAAAAGTTTATCAACATTTAAAAATATGTACTAGTAAAATAGAAAATTTAATACCTTTACTGCCTATATGTGTCTCATGCTTCTGTAAATTCAAAACACTGTTACATCTGTTTTTATTTCCTCCATGTTTTCATTTCTGTGTCACTCCCCTATCTCCGCCCTGTTCATTTACCACAACATCTACTTCCACATTTTCTTCACATTGCCTAGCTACAACATTCCCACCTTACAGTGCCATACAAACTGCAACAGTCTTCATCTCAACATCACATACATTTCTGCCATCCCCTACAACATCCAGCATCATATTTATATTGCCTTACTTTAACTACTTTACTTCAATTGCCACTCCACAAAAACACTACAGCAACACAACCAGTCACCCACCTGATCACAGTGCTTTACAAAATCTACCCTCTACTAATACTCTTCTATTTCTGACCAACACCATATCACAACAACCCATTGTCTTATACTCCTCAATCTAATTCCGCAGCCCAATTTCCATCGAATCCACTGCCACATCAACAATCATCCACTTCATTTTCACTGATACCATCCCTGTTTCGCAACTGCCTACACCAACAATACAACAGCCTGCTCTTCCATTATCAACTCCCTCCACAATCACTGCCTGCAACCAATACAAACCGAAGCTTCCAACCAGCATTGTCAAACAGCCTTCCTCCTTCACCATATTCCCTGCCTGAGAACAACACAACCAACATCATATCACAACTTCATCTCCATCATCAATCACCAGTGCCACTGTCTCAAACAAAACAACACCATCCTGTTCCACCGACCCAACCACCCTCCATTCTCAAAACGTGCCTGATGCATTGATCCTACATGCACTGATGATCTAATTTCAATTTAACGAACTAGTTTTTTGATATCTTGAAATATTTATTGTTTTACAGTACTATGTTGAGGATGAGGCTGCAGTTAAAATTCAGGAAAAATACCGAGCTTACATGGTAAATTTGCTACACCCAATCTTTGGAAATGTTTTGCTGAAAGATATTAATAACAAATTAATACCTATGTGAACCATAATTTAGTAGCTCTGAAGGATTATTAGATTACAGAATAATAAATGGAAAAAAAACATTTCAGAATACCATCATAACAGCATGAAGAGAAATTGAATTATACATATCATTTGTTTGTGTAGGCAAGAAAAGCACTATGTGCGCTTAGAGGTCTAATAAAGCTACAAGTATTAATAAGAGGGCACCTGATGGGAATGAAAGCAACTAAGACTCTAAGACAAACGAAAGCTCTAGTTGCAGCACAAGAAAGAGCTCGTGTATAAAGAATTCAAATGGTCGAATTACAAAGCATTTTATATTGCACGCCAAATCATAGAAGATCGCCTCAACATCCTAGATTTCAGCAATCATATATAAGTCAGTCAATTAATTTAGTAGCAGAATTCCATAACACCCTTATTGTTGCAATTTAAGTTTCAAACTTACCACTTTTAGGATAAGAAGTGTGAACCATTTTGATATGAAGCAACTTTGTGAAAAATGACCAAGTTCAACAAAAAACATCAGATTGATAAAGACCTCTAGTACTTAATGCAATAGCTCTAAAAAAATGAACTATAGGAGCATTTCTTGCCCCTGGATGGCCAATTTACACTTGGAAGAATTAAATTTGAAATAAGAAATAGCTATATGCCATAAGTTGCAGTTGAAAACTGCAGATAAAGTAAACAAGCTGATTGTGATATTATTACTTGTGTATAAGCACAATTTTTACTGTACTAGTTTAAAAACTGACACAACTTAACAAGCTGACATATATACGAGGCAAAGGGTACTTAGAAAATTAACATATGACACTAGATACACACACACATTCGAAATTCAATCCTGTTTCCAAAAAATCGATCATGCCAACAATTTTAATGTTTCTCGAATCAGTCAGGAACTTTATCTTATAAAACCACAAACATAAAATTTATTTTTATGAAGCCTGCTATGCACTTAACCTATATAAAATCAAATTTAATGTATAAATGGAATCTTTATTTTCATAAGGGCATTCTTGTAATGTACTTGCAGAGCTCCCAATTTTCAAAACCAACTGCTTGTACACAAAATACATATACAATAAAATTTGAAACATATGAAACGAGTATACACGATGTATATATGCAAATTGATATGAATCAAAATGTCTATTACGTATTTTTTGAGAACTAATGCACACGGAAATTAGTATGCATATTAGAAACTATCAAACACATATTCAAAGTCTGGCACCTGAAACTTCAACATGCATTCAAAATTTTACGTTTAGAATCCATTCACATGCATGATGAATATGCGCTCCTGAAGCCATACACATTTTGGGCTCATATACAAACCTCGTGCATACCCAAAAACTAATACTAGTTAAATTTCATATTTTAATATTCGAAACCAATAAATAGTTTAGTGCCGACTTATATTTGAAAGTTAATATGAATTTATAGTTAAAATTTATGCTCTTAAAATCATCTACCTATTTAGGAGAAGATATATCCAAAAGTTGAATTTGCTCAACTACATGAACTTGAATTTCAATATTTCTGTACTTGAACATATAGGTATCTGTAATTGACAAAACCATACAACTAGAACTGCAAGTTCTGAAAGCTAAATGTCTGAAAGGTTATTCATATTTGAGAACTTAAATATGTGAAATCCCAATTACCATGTGTTAAAACATCCGAAAGACCTTATCCTGAGTTTGCAAAACTAGTACACACTTAAAGTAGTATATGCATAAATCTGTGTGTATTCGGAAATTTTAAGCATATACAAAGAATTTGATTTCTGTTCACATTCGAAGTCCAATACTTTCGAAGCACAACACATACACACCTAACTATATATGTGAGAATGCTGCCTTTCAGGTACAAAAATAGTACTGTTATAAATCAATAATAACACTCTTCGTAAAATTTAAGACATGGGCTACCATAAACTTTATATATTAATCCATATATGCTCAACACTATGTACACTTGCAGAACTAAATTCTTCTTTGAATCTCATCATGTATTTAAACCAAATGTATATGAGGAACCCCACAAACAAAATCCATTTGAGCATTTATTCAAGCACTAGGTCTGGTACTCTTCATGTTTCAAACTGAAGTTGATTTTCACACAGGCATAAGCTTTTTAAACTAGTAATTTTCCAAGACTCGGGTGTATAGTCTTTTGAAATTGGCATTTACATTTGAACTCGGATATATTTGGAAATAGTGAATTCAACGTCATACACTTGTGAAAAACTCCATTTATACTGAAGTCGGTTTGATAAACATTGATAAAAATGGAAAGTTAAGTTGTGTCTGTTTATGTCTATTTAGCAAAGACCTAAAGTAAAAAAAATTAAATAACATATGCCTCAAAGTTGGTATTTATACCGAAGTCTAAAACATGTAGAATTCAATAGATTAAAGTTGATATCTAATGCTCATCCACTTCAGGTCCACGTTAGGTGCTCAACAATTATTACTTCAACTCAGCCTCAAATCCCCATCAATAACAAGGCACTCTCCATTGTTTCAACACATTACGCATTCATGAATTTATCACCATCCATCTCTGCTTGATATCACCACACAACAATGAACACAATGCATACATTCGGGAAATTGTCTACCTATCTTGTCATACAGGAAATTGTCTCCTTGAAAAGTAGGAAACGACACAAAAACAAAACCTTTTTAGTAAGAAGAAGAAGATTCAACTTCTATTGTTAGCCGATATTCTAAAAGACAACCTTTTATTATTCCAAAATCAAAAAATTTATGTTATCTTCACTCCAACGTATGCATAATCAAATTTAATAATAACAGACCCGCATACTAAAGTATCATCACATAAAACAAATCATCTATTTAATCATTAGTTCACCTAAACATAAAACTACTTTATACTTTAAACATTAGCACTCCTGAAAATCAAACTGAAATCGCCCCCAAATGAGAAATAGCAAATTATATTTCTAAAAAAGAATAAAGCATAAAAAAGATGTTACCTTCGTAGGAAGCGGGATGAATCTAGTAGATATTGATGAACAACAAAATTGAAGATCAGAGACTGGAGATTAGGGTTCCTGACATCGTCGAGTTCACAACTGCTGAAGAGCGAAATTTTAAAGATCGTCGATGGAGTACAAAAGCTGAATTTCATAGATTAGAGATGGAGTAGAACTTCGATTAGGGTTATTTTGTTTTAGGAGGGAAACGAAAATTGCTGAGTGTTATTTTGAGAGGGAGATGAAATTGGGTGTGTTTTTGGGAGGGAGACGAAAATTTGGGGCCAAAGCGTTGCATATGTATATACAAAACAAATTGTGTAAAAAAACAAATATTTAAAGGTAAACAATAACGCTTTAGAATAATGCGTTATTAAATGGTGCTATAAAAGACACTTTTTGTTGTAGTGATATTATAATTTTCATGGATTATTATGTTACACGTGCACTCATACATATTTGCATATTATACGTTTATGTATAAACTAAATCCAATAAAATTAATTTCATATCTTGATATATTTGAATTTAAATAAAATAAATAATTTTATTTAAATGAAATTTAGAAATGTTCTAATTCAGTTGGACTTCATAGGCTCAATAAAAGATCCAATAGGGTAAAATTTTGAAATTCACAAATAAATTTTGCTGCGGGCTAGTCCAGTTCCGAAACTGGTATCAGAGCCCAATAGTCTATGTGGTCTAAATTAATTATATTAGGGCTAACTAATTAATCTTGCCCACTTAGTACGGTATCTAGAAAGGTAATATCCAGGATTGTAATTAGGTGATCAAGTACCATGTCCTACTTAGGTACTGGCCTGACCCAAAAGGTCAAGTAAGCCCAAAGGTTGCTCCTAATAGAAAAGGCCCAACTTAATTTGGGCCTTAGGCTAATTTTCAAAATCGTTTTGAAAATTAAATTTAAATTTAATAATTAAAGTTAAAATAAAACTTGTTTATTATAAAAATTATAGTACTACCTAAGTTTTCAAAATGTTTGAAAGGATATTGATATTTTCAAAATGTTTGAAAATATTTTTATTATAATTTAAATTTTAAATTTATTAATAAGATTAATAAAATAAAATTAATTAAATATGTTAATTAATTAATGCATATATGCATGTATTACATATGTTGATATATGTAATGTTATTTTAAAATATTTGGGACAACATAACTATACATGTATGTATACGAGATAAATTTTGAAATTAATAATTTTCTATAAAAATTGTTTAATTGAATACATTAATTAAAGGTTAATTGATTAAATAAAATACACATCTATATGATATATGTGTGTTATAGTATAAAGGTTATAATATACATTATAAATGTTGTAATAGATATGTCCAATATAAAAGTTATATTAGAATACTAATTTAAAACTAATTAATGAGCTAACTAATTAAAATTAATTAGGTAAGATTTAATTAATGATATATTATACGTAAGAATATCATATAAGTAATATGAATTATAAAAGTTATATAACAATAAAACTTATATGATATATGTATAAACTAAATGTGGAACATTAAAGAAACCCAAATAGACTTGAGAAATAAATGCATATGTAAATGTACAGATGCCGTGATTTATGATGTGTCTGACACTTGAATCGCTGTGATATTTCATAAAAAAAATTATCCTATAAGTCGATATCACTCGATATATATATTGAAGATTATGAATCTTCAATATAATATTGTCCTCTACCGTGTGTGTGTGTGTGTATATATATATATATATATATATTAATAAATTACTTACATACTCCTTAGTTGTTGAGCAAACTCAAGCTAGGGATGTTATGTGTAGTATTATTAATATATTGAACATATGAGGTAAGATAACTATATGTATTTGTTGAGCAAACTCAAGGTACATATACTATACTAGGCCATCACGATATGGTAGGTATGAGAGAATAATCTCTTCCAATTTGTTGAGAAAACTCAAGGTAAAAATGAGATTAGAACAAGGAAAAATAGGTTAGGAGTTGTATATAATACAACCGATAAGGAGTTATCCATCGTTTGTGGGGCTATGATCTGTTGAGCAAACTGAAGGTCAGAATGCCAGAACAAATGAGTCCTAACACCCACTAGTGAAGTTGTAGGACTTCTATGTTTCATCTTAGGGTTTGGAGAAATATAAAAGACTACTGGGAGCCTTATTAGAAATATGAAATAGTAACATTTAACCTTTTTAATATTGTAAGAACGTATGCTATATAATGTTATAATTATCTATAATGATAAATTTGTGCATTTAATATGATTAATAAAATGTTTGTCAATTAACTATATAAACAAACTGAATTAAAAGTTGACAAATAGAAATATAATATATACTTATCAATAATTCTAATTCCATGTTATATAATATTTCTATACCCATGTAAATGCCCAATTTCAACTACGTAATAAATTCGTAAGTTGGTCACTTATATGTTTATTTGGTTTAGACCGTGTATTGCATTTTATGAGTTTTTGAACTCTAAATGCAATTCAAGACTATGGATATTTGATCCACATACTTTTACATATAAATGTTAAATGGTGGACATTCATAGTTTGTGGGGCACAATATTTCGATGAAGTTAGTTCATTTGAAGTAAGCCAATAAACAATATTTTAAGATCATGTATTCAACTTAAATGATTTCAAAAGGATCATATTGTGTTAATGTAACACAAGACCATAAACTATGAGATACATCTAAGAACTCGATCGTTGAAATGTCATCTTGATCGGTTTACATAAAGTGCAACATATTTGATGTCTTAAACGTTAAGAATTATCAAATGCGCTTTTGTAAAAGGTTTGTGATGATATTGTAGTAAGTTTTTCTTTTGAATAGTTTGACCATTTGAAAGAAAAATGAGTGTACAAAAATAGATGTAATTTAAGGTAAAGTTGGAATGAAGAGAATGAATATTGATTTTTGCTTCATAGAAAAACATTGGAAACAAGAATTGTAATAATAACTGATACTTAATATTGGAATATGAAATGTGATTTTTATTCTAAAATGTATTTTCATATAGAAAATTATTTTCTATAACATTTATTTCTTTGAGTTCAAGATATTTGATCAAAGAACTCTCCTCTGTAAACTAGTTGCAACATATGAAATAACTAAATAATATTAACAATATTAAGTGAATGGTGGACCTCCAAATTTAGTACGCTATTATAGTAATGGCGGAAATAGTGGGAGCATGCCATATAACACCTAATGATTGCATCAAACTACGGGAAAAAAATCATAAAATGTACCGAGAATTATTTATGAAATAATTTTTATTTTTTGGTATTGATTGAAAAATAGATATAACTATATTTCAATATGAGTATTATGAATATTCATTATGAAATGGACTATATTATGGAATTTGTTTTCATAGTAAGAGTGATGCAGCAAAAATACATATGTATCTAATATAATTTATAGTTGTTTCAGAATTATAGACTAAGTCGTAGTTTTGATAAATAATTTTACTACATGATTATGAATCATATCATACAGGTTAATTATATCTCAAACAATTAATAGTTATGCACACATTTAGTGGGAGCATCATAAGATTTGATGTAGTTATTGAATTAATACGTATTGATGTATGCAATCACAAGTCTATTAATACCAAAAAGGTTCCACATACTTTGTTATATTCATCGATGATTTATTACCAACATGAGCATGTGTATTAGATACACATGTACTAAATTTGCGACAAAATCGTAGAATATAAAAGAAAAGTAAATAAAACAACATGGAATAGAATAATATGATTTGATTTGGTCGAATAAATGAGTAAATTGGAAAGAGTTCCAAATGTACCTAAAAATGAATATAGATTCAATCTCAAAATCACTCCGCCATGTGATGCATAATGATGCATCGATAGATAGTAATCAGACATTGTTGGACAATTTACGATTAATTACGAGTAAAGTTGAGTTAGTTTCTTTCTATAAGGTCACGTACTTAAGATTGGTACATAAGGTTGATATTATTTCATCTAAACAACAGTTTACAAAATCATACAAGATAAGGGTTTATAAGAAATCCCAACATATCCTAGGCCAAGGAGTTGGCAGGTTGTGCAAGTCGGAAGATTGCACGTAATAATTGTTCATGAGAGATCTTGTGTGAATCAGTATGAATCTCCAAAAAAAAATTTAGAAAGGTCTGTCATCAAATGACATTTATGTTTTGAACATAAATTTTGTAAACTAAAATAAGTTTTATAAATAAAAAGGTTCATAAAGCATTTATGAATCCCTATTCTATTTGTACTAAGAAACAATTATTGTTTCAAGATTTATCAACTTCATTGTGAAGGAATTTCTTTGAAAAAATTTTGGTAGTTAAATGGAATTGGATCCGATCCATAGATAGAACCGATTATATGAGATGAAGTGAAATTAACTAACCTAAATGAACACATAGCATTAGAATGTCTAATAAGTATTCTTATACATCGAAGAGAAACTATGAGTTTCTTATTAATGTCGAAAATATACATTACCCTCGGTTGTTCAATTAAACTGTTAAGATTGTTGACTCTATACGGTATGATGCGCAAATCTAAAAGAATTCTAAGTACGCTATTAAAATATGATTTTGTGGTCGTAACCAAATAGATGTGATCCATCGATCTAGATTATGTCTTTGTTGGAAATACTAATGTGGTTAAATTTAAATAAGCAATGTTGATAAGAAAAATATCACAAATTTCAATTGTTGAATTTAGCATAACGGATTCAGTATTCAACATGCTCAAGTTAATTCAGATTTACTCATAAAATTATTGCTCAATAAGACTTAGTTTTTGGTACGTATGTATTGAAACAGAAAACTCTAAATAATGATTTAGTGTAAGTCGTTTAGACATATTAACCAAAAATGCCTCGAAGTTAGTGGGAGCTATGTTGGGCTTGTGAGTCTTTAGATATGATCCAAGAAATGATACGAATATATCATTTTATAAGCATCAAGATTGAATAAGTATTTTGATATAAATATCAAATAGTTTGATTATCAACCAAAGTGCAAAGAAAGCGTGTATTCATAAGAAAGAACGTTAAAAGGTACATTGATATTTCTAAACTATAAGTAAACAACACATTGTTGATTTTAACAATATGCTTGTATTAAAATCCACTTTAGTTTTTTTAATACTTAATTTTGGATCGTAAATGATGTCTTTAGTGGTGAGTATAAAAGATATAGGGATTGTCCCAAAACGATATACAAGAGCACCCTATTAAAAGGAGAACATGTGAGCTGGATTCTTTATGCATTAGTAATATGAATTATCATACAGGTTATGTTGTGTATGATATTATGTTTTTTTATGTATTTGATATATGGAGAAAATATAAAATCCAAATTAATATCACTAAATGGTTGTTTGAGGTGTTCTAGCGTATTTATGAAATACTAGAGAACTGTTTATAGAAACAGCGAACTCGTTATGGTGGAATGTTTAGACACAAAATTCTATAAGTGATTAAGTGTAACATATCAATAATAAAATCTTTAATTTGAAAAAATTTCAAAATAAAAGTGATTGTGGTCGATTCAATGACATGTTGAGAACGTTAACTTGAATAGCGCTACAATAAACCAATGTATATAGATATAAATGCATAAATTTATAATTAAGCCAAAGGTGATTTCAAATGTTGAGAATCCTATAATATTGTTATAAGATAACAATGTCATGAAATTGGACATGATAGAACTTAAATCTAACTAGAAGTCGAAAGATATTCTTCGAATTGTTCCACATGATAAAGACAGTTTATCAGTGTTAAAGAGAGTTAATTAACAAAGTAGATAATTAGAACATAATAGCATACCCATTCATTAAGGGATTGACCTAAGTGGTTTTGAGAAAACTGATTGGATAATTTGGAATTAGACTCCATAATTGACCCTAAGTGAAAATGGGAGATTGATAGAGTTAGGGGTATGCCCTAGGGACAATTATGTAATTTGTTACATATATCTAACTCGATGACCAATCTTGTTCGAAATGGAAGGTATTTTCTTCCTATTATATACTTGATATAATGTGATTATATTGGTTAATTAATTTAATTAAAAGTATATTTAATAGAAAAATGCATAGATGATTTATTTTGTGATAGTAGTTAAAAAGTGTTGTAACAGTGAGTAATTTAGCACATCAAACCAAATATACCATTTTAAATGTTCCTAGTCAAAATGCATCGAGACTGGATATCAATGTATCCGTTAAGACTGGAGTACATAACGCTCTCCAAATGTTGGACAGTGTAATCCTCATGATTGCCGGTGCCACCTAGGGGTTACATATTAATAGTTATTGGATAACTATGGAACGACTCACTCGATAGTTTTCTGTTGGTTAATATAACTAAGGTCAAACAGAAAATATCGATGTGACTGATTTACACAGTTCTCTCGACTTGATAATACCGTAGATCTTCAATATGAAAGCTCTACTTTGATTATAGCCAAATCATGGCATAGCATCCATAGAGTAACTATAATTGGGTCAAGTGGAAGTATTTGAAGTGAAGCACTGTTCAAGAAAGGATTCGTCTCCTATGTTATATGCGATTAGTATCACAGTCAACTCAAGTCAACTCAAAGTCAAAGTCTCTGGTCAAAGCATTTGGGTTAATGATAATTGTTATTATTGAACTAAGGACATTTTATTTAGACTATAAAGTTGAGTGTGGATGAGGTTGGAATTTTGACCATTACCAAATTCCATAAGTCTAAAGTGATATAGTTTTGACGAAGAGAATTGGTGTAAACAATTGCTACAACTGGGTAACGCTTATTAAACAAAAATTGGATTTTATCGAAAATGAGTAAGCGATAAATTTGACCATAATGTCACACCACCTACTAAGTGACGCGTGAACATTACCAATAGAATAGTTTGATGTTAATCGCTGACCAAATTTACACCCAAGAGTTACACAGTCGAATGATGAATTCCCTTAAGACCGAACGATTTAATTAGTTTACAATTGTTATAAATTAATTAATATTTATTAAACATTGATTATAAAATTTGAATATGATTTGAGAAATAAATAATGTTATATATACTTATAATAATTATAAATATATTGATTGATATACAATATCGACAAGCGATTAAATTAGATTTAATTGCATAGTATTGTGGTCTGGGCTTAGATGGGTTTAAGGCCCATCATTAGGGCTGCAAAATTTTGGTTTTAGGAAGGTCTAGGGATGGCTAAAACATAGGGAATTGGCTTGGAGATAATGGGTTGAGATAAAATGAGAATAGGTAAAAAGGTTTTCCTTGTTTCTCTCTAATACAACCTTATATATATGTATGTAGGTATGTGTATATGTGTGTGTGTGTGAGTGTGTGTGTGTGTATGTATGTGTATGTACTCTAAAAACAATTACTAACTTTTTTGGCCGCCATTACCTTCTATATTACTGGTTAAACATAGCTCTCGGTCCACACCAAAATTCTCAAATATATTTCAAATTAAAATAATAATATTCGATAGTTAGAGGTCGATCGGTGATTCCGAACTTGCAATTTGACGATTCAAGAACAGTAAAACGAAGGGAAGTCATTGCTTCAATGTGGATTCAAAGGCATAATTAAATTGGTAATTTTAATTCATATTACAGTAATTAAATTATATTCTAGATCCTATAATGAGCAATTTCATATATGTTTAAATATATTGCTACTATATGTTTAGTTAGGTGAGATTTTGTAAGTAGATGTGGTTGTCACAAATCAGTTTGGTTATGTGCATAATTTTTTTATTATAGTATTTGATTTATGTATAGACAATGTTGTTTACTATACAAAATCAATTTTTATCATTAATAATTGTTTTATATATATTTATTAATATGTATATATATATTGGTGTATTTTCTCTCTCATAATAGCATATATGCATATTAAGATATATATATATATATATATATATATATATATGATTTAAAAAGTTTAGTACACTTATTTATATATAGTATGAATTTACGAATTCGAAAATAAATTATCATAAATATATTCATATTTTTAAATTAACATTTATTGAATTTTTGATTTGTTTATTATATATAAAATAATATTTACATTAAAAATCCAATTTTATATTTTTAAGAAATAGTATATCAGCTATAATACATATAGAAAAAATTCATGAATTTTTCAATGAATTTTATTATTAATAATTAAAATTATTTCGAAAAAACTATTTATAATTTATTAAAAGTAATAATTTAATCGAAAAATTCTTTTTTCTTTTTCATAACCTTTCATTCATGATCTTAGAATTTTTAAAATTTTAAAATTTAAATTTTTAATAATATATTATTTTATATTAAATAATTATTTCTAAAATCAATGTATTTTTAAAAAAAAAATATTTCAACTTTAAAAAATCTCTAAATTTTTCGTAAGCTCTATTTTATGATCCTAGATTTTTGAAAATTGTAAAATTTGAATTTTCATCAATATATTATTTTATGTTAATTATTTATGGATGAAAACATTATTTTATTTACAATATATACAAATTGAAATACTAAAATTATTATGTTTGCAAAACTAAGGTATTTTTGAAATATAAATAATTTTGAATAATTATTCTCTCTCTTTCTACATATATTTTTATCTATATATAAATGTTTCATGTTCATATATTATATATAATATATTTATACATACATATGTGTGTGTATTGTAACACAAATACATGCATATATTTGGACAACATACATGACAAGAAAAATGAGCTAATATGTCTGTCCCGTTGTAAATCCCAACATCTACATATGGGAATATTATATCTTTCATGGATTATTATGTTACACATGCACATACACGCATACGTATATGATACAGTTATGTATAAGCTAAATCAAATAAAATTAGTTTCATATCTTGATATATTTGAATTTAAATAAAATAAATTATTTTATTTAAATGAAATTTAGAAATGTTCTAATTCAGTTTGACTTCATAGGCCCAATAAAAGATCTAATAGGGTAAAAAATTTGAAATCACTTGTAACTTCCGCTGCGGGGTAGTCCAGTTCCAACAGGCCTCCCGAGGCACCTATACACATCGGAACTATAGTCCACGTCGAAGGCTCAAAGAAAGGTAGAAGTCGACCAAGGTTGACATAGGAGGAAGTAGTAAAAAGGGACCTGAGTGATTGAAATATATCCCAAGAGCTGGTGTTGGACAAGAGTACGTGAATGTTAGCGATCCATGTACCAGAATCATGAGCTAAGAGGGTTTAGGGGTAGTGTATTTGTTTTAGATTGTAGGACCAGTGAATAGGAGGAGCCTAAGACGTAGTATTTGGTCTTTGGTCCATATTACTATTAGTACCATTATTACTATTACTATTACTATTATTGTCATCATCGTCGTCGCCGTCGTGGTTTTTACTTACTTATTATTATTACTATTATTAGTATTAGTATTACTATTATTATTGTTTGTTAATTATTTTACTTTATTTTATTATTATCATCATAGTTTTTATTGTAGTAGTTGTTGTTGTTCTTATTATTATCTTTAAATTGATTTTGTCATCCAGTTTTGGTTTCGTTCTCTAGTCGACCCCAATTTGTTTAGGAATGATGGCTTAGTTATTGTTGTTATAATATTTATCATCTCTCACCTTATTATATATATTTATACGTTTGGCATGCTTTTAACCTATTTTTAACCCATTTTTAAAGTCAAAATCATTTTTTGGGATAGTTTTAAAGTGAAACCTGAAGTAAAAACGATTTCAAAATGTTTTAATCATGTTAATTTGATGTTTGTTGCCTTGATGTGTGTTAAGCTATGTTAGAGACATATTGTAAGACGATTTGCAAAGAATTGTTGTATGTTTTCATGTTGTTTGGTGCACGTATGGTGGTTTCTTATATGCTTGTATGGTTGAGAACACTCATCGAAGTGATTTCGAGTTAGGAACCATAAAACTGGGCTTAGGCTTCGATGGATTAACATGGGGTTGTATCGTTGCAAACGAAATTCAGGAGGGTCGAAGAACGGAGTGTAGCGGTGAAATCGGTGTGATTGGGAATTGAAGATACCACACTGTTTTAATTCAATGGTGCGTATTTCGACATTCATTGGTTCGTTTTGGACTTTGGGTTAGGGAAAATTAGCTCGGGTTACATTTTAGTTTGGCTATGGAGGAGAACTGGACAACAAATGTTGTTCGGTGGCACTACGTTTGGGGTCCAAACATGAATTCCTTTTTGGGGTGCTATTGTTCGGCATTATAGGAATTAGACAGTATGATGTCCAGTGGTGTCGTCTATTTGGTGACAAGTGGGATTTGATGTTTAGTGGTTTTGTGGATTGGTACCCAGGCAATGATTCATGTTCAGGGTTATATGCTGCTTCAAGTTAGGGAGTTAATCGCTTTGGGCTAGGGGATGTGCTGCTTCTCGAGTGTGATTCCGGTATCGCTGAACAGAGGATGAGGTTTCATGGTGCAGCGATACTTGAAGGATTTCTTCATGGCATGTTCCAAGGTTCTTGGGAGGGTGATGTTGAGTGAATTATGCAACTCCAAACGACTTAGGATGACCTTGGATTTCACATGGAGATTAGTGAATTGATGGCATGACACTTCGATGTGATGACACTGACGATAATGACGATGACTTTCGAACCTTGGGATGATTGCTCTATGACTTACGATGGATGTCTAGAGGCATTCTAAAGATGACGGCTTAATGGTAGGAGTCATAATAGTGATCCACAAGAGCAAGGTCAATGATGGGAGTTTGGGAGTAGACTTCGCGACTATGTTCTACTATAGAAACAAACAGGATGGAATAACAATTGAGATACATTCTGGAGACGTATGCAAATATCATAGATAACTTGAAAGGTTCTTGCGTGCTCGTAAAGAAGGGGTAGTTAGGGATGCCTACCTGGATTTCCAATCATGTCTAGATCTTACGATGTTAGATTATCCTGGGCTTTTGCGATTGTGAGCCTGGTTCCTAGCCTTAAAAAGTGGCATGGATTCAAGCACCAATGAAGTCAGGATTTCAACTGAGTCCTTGGTTTACGATTTCACCATACAATTTATCTACAAATCCAATGCGCACAACTAAAGGTAAGGATTGTTTGATGGCTGCTTTGTTTTTCCATGATTGTTTATTACATTTAGATGTCACACGATGTCAGTGTTTTCGACCATATGCCTAGACACTCGACATTGTACTTCGATTATAGTATAATTATATGGAGATGATAGTAGATTAGCATATAATGATTGTTATGTACAAACTCTTTGGATGTAGGGATAGGTCATGTATGGTTCTTCATACACTATGCCCATATATACTATATACGATTTTTATAGTATTATTGAGATAATGTATTGCTCACGTCATAATATTGTCTAACCCGAGGTTTTATGCTTTGTTTCTTATTTTCTCAACTACCCTTAAATGATTAAATTAGGAAATATAGCTCTAGATAGGGCATGGAGTTGTACAGAATATAAGCAAGAGGATGCGCTTTCATAAATCTATATTTGGAGCTTATTATTGCTTACAATCTGCTGTGCGGTACTGTGCAGCTATACCAGTAATTGTATTATACTAGAGATAATTATAAAGTTTGTTTTGGTAATTTGGGATGTATAAACTCTATTATTTTAGCTTTTATATAATCTATAAATCTATTGCACTTTTCTTTTCTTATTTATGGTTTATTTTATTATTTCATTATCTCGCCTATTTTACATCTGCGCTATTATATTATATTTTATCTCTCTGTTGTGAGATGTTCTACAAGTTCTATGCTTGGATATTAATTATTTTACACTGATGGCTATGACCTTACGTTGACCGGGTATCTCTATAGCACATAACATGAGCATATAGGGTACTAGAGGTGTACGACAGTCATCACAAGATCCTTGTCTGATTATACTCCCACGACCAAATCATGGATTCAAAGAGTTTGTCAATATATATGTCTGGGTACTTAAACATCTGATTTTCAGAATATAAAATGCTTAATTGTGCCACTGATCTTATAACACAAAGTCAAAATTTTAGAATATAGTTCCGCTGATTCAAAAAGTCTTCTTTATTTATGACTGGAAGAATGGAAACTATTTCCTACCACATCGAATCTTGATGGATACGTTGCCTTATTTAACAAAAAGAAATCAAGTGAAATAATGTTAGATGCTTGCTATTCCACGGTTGCTAAATTAGGATCCCATCTACCATCGATAACTTGAAAATTCCGTCACCAAGATTATATAATCACTTAGGGACCTTCCTAATTCAGACCAAGTGTGCCGCAGTAACTTGGATGACCCATTTCAAAATGAAGTCAGCTAGCTCAAAGGTTTCTGAAATTAGTATTGAATTGCTTTGCTACTCTTATATGCTGAGCAACTACCTCAGATCAGCCTCTTCTTACTTTTATTTAACCAAATTAATGGACTCGAGAAAAGGTTCTTTGTTTACCTTGGGATCGTAGTGTAATCTTCTATGAGAATGGAGTCCAACTTCGATCGGCATCATGACCTTAGTCCCTTAGGCCAATGCAAATGGGATATGGCGATCGCAAACTTGCGGTTGTCACATTAGCCCACAAAGCTAGTAGTAATTCATCTACATAGTTGCTCTTGGCTCTTTTCAACCTCCTCTTAATGATGGATTTGATGATCTTGTTCATGCCTCCACTTATCTGTTTGCCTGTTTGCAAAGCACTTCTCAGTGTGATATTAGGCATAGAACTCTCAAAATTCTACATTCTCAAACTGTGCCATTATTAGTGATATCTTATGTGAAACTCTGAACCTACAAAAATGTTCTCTACTAAAAATTGATTACCTTCTTCGAAGTAATTGTTGTAAGCGACTTCGGTACAACCTATTTCGTGGAGTAATCCACAGCTACTATCGTATATTTCGCTCTACCTATCGACATAGGTAGCATGCCGATGACATCTGTTCCACGTACCACAAACCTTTGGCTTTTGTCATAAGATAACCTTTTGCGCAAGCTCATTGGATGGGGATCTTGGTATCCTCGCCAATTTCTGGCACTTATTACATGTCCTAGAATAATTTACTACGTCCCGATTGACTATTAGCTAGAAATATTTGTATAGAAGAACTTTCTTTGCTAGGGTTTACCTCTATAGTGTGATTGCTATAAGTTCCTTCATGCACATCTGTAAGGATCTTCTTAGGTTTCTCTTTGTTGACACACCTTAGCAAGGGCATTGAGAATCCTCTCTTATACAACACTCCTTCTTGCATAATGAACCGAGGTACTTTACATAGGAGCTTCCATCATTTGTTCCATCGATTCAGGAAAGTTCCTTTTGGCAAACACTCTCTGATTGGAGTCATCCATGACTCTTTCTCATTCTTGACTTCTAAGATCTAACCAATATTCATATATTTAATGCTTGGATTCATCAAAACCTCTACTGGTATGATTCCCAACGTCTGCGCATCCTTAGAACTAGGCAAGTTGGCTAGTAAATCTACATTCATATTCTCTTCCCTAGGCATGTGCATATTAAATAATGCTCGATATCTCGTAGAGTTCCAACATTTTTGATAGGTAAGAGGCATGTCTTGCACCTTACCCTGAAATTCTTTCTTAGCCCGACAAACAACCAATTGGGAATCATAAAGGTATACAATATCTTTACTCTCAACTCCTTTGCTATCTTGAGTCGTGTAATAAATGCTTTGTATTCAGCTTCTTTGTCCATCACTTGGAACACTAGCTTCAATGCATGACAAATCATATGTCCTTTTAGGATTATAAGAACTACCCCTACCTTGAAATCATGCTCTTTGAAGGCTCCATGAACATATAACTTTCATTGAGAAAGTTAGGCAAACTCTTCTTCCATTTCGTCATCCCGGATGGTGAACTCAGCAATGAAATCTGCCAATGCTTATCCTCGAATCACCTTCCTAGGAGGCTAAGTTATATCATACCGGCTTCAGTTGATATTTCATTTTATCAATCTCCTTGACATCTTGGGTTGATATTGCGCCTATCTAAGTGGTTGATCAGTCAATGCCTTTATTGGATAAGCTAAAAAGTATGGTCTCAACTTCCTTGATGCAATCAACGGATATTACACTAGTTTTTTTAATTTTGAATAGTTCTTTTTGCACTAGTGAACCATTTGTTAATATAGAAGACTGACCGTTAGACCTTAATTCCTCATATGCCAATGCTACACTTAGTGCATGAGTTGATATTGCTAAATTGACATATAAATCCTTTTCTTCTGAAGACTTGGACAATATCAGTGGTTTCTTCATATTTTCCAATAGATTCTAAAATGGATCTTTACATTTGTCCATCCATTAGAACTTTCCTCTTCCCTTTTTGAGGACATCAAAGAACGCACTTGTCTATCGCCTTTGAGATAAATTAGCGCAATACTTCAACTTTTTCGTTCAAGCTTTAGATTTCCCTCTGCATTCTCGAGGTAGCAACAAGTTTCAGTGCTTCAATCTGTTTTGGGTTAGCAATAATGCCCATTGAGTTAATAATAAAACCCAAAACTTTGCCCGATGCTACTTCGAAAGGACGCTTCGCTGGATTCAATTTCATTCCTTACTTCCGAAGCACATCAAATGTAGTAATCCATCTTATTCAATAATTGACAATAAATAAATCAAATATTTTGATTTAAGGGGAAAATCATCATTTTCTCAAATGTTTGAATTTCTAAGTGGAACCACGCCAATGCAACCGTCTCCTTTCTCTATACGTGTTGTATACTCGCTTATCTAAGTTGGAGTCAGAATACGAAAGATATCGTAGTTTTAATATTTCAAAATTTTAAATTTTTAATGGTCTAGCGCATGCAAAATGAATGGACACTTACCATAGCTATAAATAGATGTCCAATTGTAGAATTTGAATTTCATTTTTCTCTATATAACTTCATTTTTGTCTTTCGCACGGAGAAATCCTTTTCTAATCAAAATCAAAATTCTCTTTCAAACCATCACGAAATTCAACAAACCAACCATCAAATCAAAGAGCAAGTCGAGGCCCTCGCTCTAATACCATTAAGAATTGCAAATATAGATTTAGAGACGAGACTAATTCTAGACAATGAGCATTTTGCAATATTCAGATCTTTGTCAGTGGTTTTCATCTTCTCTAAAATATAACTATTCACTCTTGTTTGATTCTTTGATAATTATGGCCTAGGGTTTGAATTTGGGTTAAATATGATGATCATTGATTTTTGGCAGTGATTAATAATGACATAGTATAGAATAAATAGCTGTTTTTAGTTAATAGTAGTCAAATGATAGTTTGTGGATATTGGGTGAACTAGTAAAGATGGGAATGAATAATGGGAAACCTGAATCAAATTCATACTGGAAAATGTAAATTGAATTAAACTAAAGTTCACAATAATAAATCATCGCAATCAGAGAATCGATTTCGAAATTTATATGTGTGTGTGCGCGCGCGCGCGCGCGTGTGAATGAAGAAGTGGATTGAACGAATACCTAAGATGTGTGTGTGTGTGAATGAAGAAGTGGATTGAACGAATACCTAAGATATATATATATATATATATATATATATATATATATATATATATATATATATAATGAAAGATAAATACTATGATAAATAATAGTAAAATTTTATAATTTTTTTAGAAGTACGTTAATGTATTTTAGTAAATAATTATGAATTAAAATGAATTTACTTTGATTTATTATAGAATATTTGGCTATATATTGAAAAACAATGGTTTTGAAAAAAAATGAATTATGTTGGGATATACATATAAAATTTAAATAAAAATCATAGAATTTTTTATAAAATCCCAAATAGTATTTTAGGTTATATTATAAATTTATTTTGGAAATTATAATGAATTATAGAAGTATTTTTAAGTATATATGGTGAATAGTATTATTGTTAATTTATGAAAAACTAGTTTTATAAACCCTGACTTTCTAAGAAATTTCGAGATGCTTTTAATTCAAACTCTTTGATGAAATTAAAGTGGAAAGATAGTTGAGGAGCATAGAAAAATTTAGAGGAAAATGGATTAGATAAAAAGTTAAAAAAAGTAAGAAATAAAGGAAACAAACACAGAAAATATGTGTGTGTGCATGTACATACACATATAAACACAGGAATCAACATGAGCTCATGCTCTTATAAAATCCATCCTCCACCGGTCGAATGGTTGTGGATTCAAATTGACCAATGGCAGCCTGTTGGGTTAGGTTTGCCTTGACCCTACATTACTAGTTCTTTTGGGATTTTCTCCCTGCTTGATTGAATGAAATATCTAGTTTTATACATAATGATATATGTGTACACACACAAAAACCTATAAATATATATATATAAACTCACATATGAATAGTCGACTGCAATTGCTAATGATTATTTAACTATTAATTTTGTTGACTTACATTAGTTATCAATGTAACATGACTGCTCGGTTATCCAAGCATTTTTTGAGCTATGTGTTGTAGTACGGAAATGGGTCAATGATCCATATACGGAATTGTATCCATTCAGTGGTTCTGCCATGTGTTAATGCTATAGGCTTGGTTTAGCTTTGAATGTGGGCTAGACCATATCTTTGACTATTGTATCTATATTGGACTAAGACCTTGTTTCATGACATAGTCATATTTGTTGTATGGTTTGACTAACTTAGTTATAGGTAGAACATGACTAAGGTATAATGTTTACCATAATTATCTTGGTATCATTCAGGAATGCTTAGAGTATATGGTAAGTAGATGTACGTCAGTCACTAGATAGTAGTCTGACCCTCTCTATGTTTTTCCTTTTTTTTTCCATCACTAGGTTGATGGAAATCGGTATGTTGTGACATGTAATGTTTGAAGGTGCAAATGATGATGGCGTTACTTATGTATATTAACCTATTAATAAATAATCATCTAACACTGATATTAGGTTATATGTATGTATGCATATTTGGATTGAATTGATTACGTATATAACTTATATATGTAAGTGGATCTGTTGGTTTAAAAATATAATGATATTTTGATAATGTTACATATTGTGTTACATTTAGTTGTGAGTTCAGAAAGGTATAATTATAATATACTTTTGCTAAATTAGTAGGTCTGATACGTCAAATTGTTACATTTGGCATCAAAGCCAAATTTTCCCTAAATTAAGGACTAGGAACGTATTGAGAGAGCATAATTATAGTTTTTATTGTGTGTATAAGTGAGTTGAGTACATATATACAACCATTTACCATTCTGTTTCTATTCAAATAACTATTTGGGAGTTGCTAATGAATCTTGCTTTCTTTTCGGATAGTTCAAAATGAATAACTCAACCGGAACAGTGACCAATATTACCAATACCGGTGGGATATAGATTAGGCTGGTAAAAGCACTAGGGTTGATGCCATGGACATCCCTAGAGGGAACATTCCTTTATAGTTTCGAAGGTACTTGCAAGTGATCGGTCAACAAAATGTCTCTAATCCTAACAAGACGCCTCCAATTCCTAATGTTACCGCCAATATGGAGGTTACTCCCACGCAGTAAGTACTAGTAACGGATTTTCCAAAGTTCTGTAGGGATTTCACAAGTTTGGACAGAAACATTATGTGAGTACTGAACCAGGTCATTAACTAAAGCATAGTTAAATTCCTGTAGGAATGTAACGACCCATCATTTTCAACCCAGCGATTTAACACAGCCCACGATGTGTAAACCTAGAAAAAAAAATGATGTGTTATTGGAGATATGTAACAAGAGAAAAAAATAAATATTTTCTATCAATCCATTTTTGAATCGCATCGGAAGGTAACAATATATAATATAGTCAAACAATGCTATATTCCAAACACATAGATTCAATATCACAAAACATATAGATTCAATGTCATAAATCCAAACAATGTCAAATGATTATTTATATACAAGTTTATATACATAAGAAATGTCATTATCGTCCATACCTTCAAATGTTACTTACCAAAGACACTTTTTTCTACCAACCTAGTGTTGAAACAAAAAGGAAAAATATAGTTAGGTTAGACCACAGACTGGTAAGTGATGTACGTCTGCATTATTATATACTATAATCATATCCAAATAATCCTAAACAACTATGGTAAACATCATATCTTAGTCCTACTTCATCTGCATCCAACATGCCATCAAATAATACAATAAATTTGGCTAACTCATGAAGCAAGGTCTTACTCCAATATAATTATAATGGTCGATGATATTACTTAACCCATATACAAAGCGAAGCAAACCTTATTGCATTAATCCATTGTCGAATCATCGAATTTAAGTAGTTCTATACATGACTTAGACACCCATTTATGTTCAACAACGCGCACCTCAGAAAATACTCAGATAACTGAGTGATTGTATTACCATGATAACTAATAGAGATCCCAACAATCAATAGTCAAACAAATCAATAATAAGGATCGACTATCAAATGTATATATCTATACACACACATTACTATATATGTCCAAACATTCCAATCAATAAAACATGGAGAATCACTTCATAATGCATTTTAAAACGTTACCCTGAAAACCCTCAGAAAAATCCTACATCGATCGAGCAAATCCTACTCGAATCGGCACTATTTTGCCAAGGAAAGCCAGACCGAACCACCGGCCATCCCATGCCACCAATCCATCTATGATTTCAACAGCGGTCGAACAGTGGTGAATATATAGACAGGAGAAAGTGGTCATGTCAGATTTCTTGAACTATGTTCATTTTCTTCCTGAATATGTTGATGGTGGTCGAACAATGGTGAACATAACATCACTTTTCTTCATTATTTATGATTCGTTTCTAATCTATTTTCTTCAAAATTTGATATGATCCTCTACTTTCTTTCTAATCTAATTTCACTGAAGATTTTAAATCAAACCCATTCCAAAATTGCTTAGAAAGTCCGATTTATAAAACTTGTTTGAGAAATTATAAATATGCTTTTTCCATATACATACTTAAAAATCATTAAAAATTCACGAAAAAATGATATTAACACCTGAAATATCATCTAGGACTTTATAAATATTTTTATATATTTTTTATATATATTTACATTGTATATTTTCATTGAAAATCACAATTTCATACCATAAACACCGTATTTCCAAATTCTCATGAAACAATCTTTAATAAATCATTAGAAATATGATCAAAATCATATCTATTTTCTGTAATACATTCTTTACTCATAGAAACTAATTTACATCATTGTTACAAGATTTTATATTGTATCTTAAATATACTATATACATATACACCTTAAACTCATTCTTTTTGCCCATCTTTACTCATATCCATATACATATACATATTGTATATATACATATATTAAATTTGGAATTTTTATTCTCTAGTCCATGCAAATATTATCATAAACTCAAATTTACAATAATCCATGAATTACAATGTAATTATTAGCCTCATATCACCAATATAAAATTTAATATTTCAATGATTTGCCAAACATAGTTTGATTATCACTTTGCATCTAGTATGAAATCTATTCCATATTTATTGCAAATTTTGTCACTTATAATTTCTATACTCACTTAGTAATCATTGTTGTTAACCCATATGAATTCCTAATCCATATTTTATCTATGGATTAATCAAGATTGATTATTTATGTGTTAAATGAGATGAAGAGCACTCGCTTTGATTTGAATTGCTCCTCAACGCTCGCTATCCAAAAATGAGTTTGTCCACAAATTCAAGTATTCGTGAACCTTATTGGTACTAAATCATAACTACTGACTTGTCCTTTGATTTTTTTAATTTGTAGGTTTTAGGTGAAGAATTGGGTTAGGTTTGCATTTTCAAATTTTGGCACTTAAGTTTCTGAGACGAGAGAAAAGAGAAAGAAGATTTATGAATAAATGATTTTTAATTTTTAAGAAATCGACTATTATTTATAGCCTATGTAATGTCCATCACAATTGAGTTAGGCTTAACCTGTTTAAAATTCAAATTTTTGAATAACGAAAACATCCATAGCTTTCTCGTCCGGTCTGATTTAGAAAAATAGATATACGGTGAACATAAGAAAAATAAGATGGTTGTAATGAGGCCGGTTTATTCCCAAATTCCAATGTTTGAAAAATTATGAATTTTACTTTGGGTAAAAAAATTTTTTTTTTTAATTATGAAAAATACGGATTAATATACTCTCCCCTTTAAAAGGAATTTTGCCTCGAAAATTTCTAATGTGGAATTCATGTCAAACAATTCACGTTATCATTCAATCAAAATCATATCAATACAAGTCTATAAATGAATACGTAAGAACACAGGATCTTGATAATAACACTTAACTAACGCATAAATAAAATCTGGTAGTCGGTCTTCTGAATGTATGCAATATAAATGGCATATAGGAATGATGCAATACAATACTAGTATATAAGAATATATAATATCTATATGAATGCTTTTATTCATATCATATCAGGTGTCAAGGGTTGAATCATCCTAATGGTTTATCCTAATTAAGTCAACCACAAAGCAACCAAATCCTAAGCATCCAAAATCTAACATCCAAACCAGGTCCTATGGAAACAGCACGATTAAAGAACGTATTAGTTAAGAGATTAGGATGAGAAACCTCATCTTCTCCTTAAGATCTCATCTGCTCTCTATCTGGTTGTTCCTCTAGTACACTCTCACCAACATCACCAACTTATTCCTAAGCCACTTCACTTTATGCTCGATGATATAGGCTAGGCCACGGGGTGATCCAGGTTCAAGTTCCAACTCCATTTCCTCCAATTTATTTGGCTTAACAACAACGGTTGAGTCACAAACACATTTTTGCAAATACGATACATGAAATACATTTTAGACTCTTGACATCTACTATGGGAGTTCCACTCTGTAGGAAAGACTTTCTATTTACTCCAATATCGGGAAGGGTACAACAAATCTTGGTGCCAGTTTTCCTGAATTCCCAAACTTCATTTCTTTCTTTAATGGTGAAACCTTCACAAATACAAAAATTTTGACCCAACCAGGTCCCTCTCTTATCCGCATATGTCATTTTTCAATCCTAGGTGGCCTTCATTGTCTTCCTAATCAGCTCCACCTTCTCTAAAGTATCTCCAATCGTCTACGATCCAAGAATTTCCTTATTAGTGGATTCCCACCATCATGAGAGTTAATTATACGGCCTCATGTATAGTGCTTCATAGGCGCAATCCCAATACTAACACTGTTGTTGTTATTATATGCAAACTCCACCAGTGGTAGATGGTCCTCCCAATCATCTCCAAAATAAAGTATACATGCTCTAACTAGATCCTCCAATGACCTATTCATCTTTTCTATCCATTCATCAGTCTGAGGGTGATATGCCATACTCATGGTTCTAATCCCAAAACATCCTATAAACTCCTCTAGAACTTACTCATGAAGAGTGGGTCCCAATCACTCACTGTACTAATCTAATCTCATATAGTCAAACAATCTCCTTTGTATACAATGTTACTAATGTTGCAATGGTATTCACACTCTTCACTGGGATAAAATGTGCACTCTTGTTGAGTCGATCCACTACTATCCAATTTCTCTCATTCCTCTTTCTTCTTATAGGCAATCTGTCAATAAAGTCTATAGGTATATTTTCCCATTTTCACTAAGAAACCTTTAATAGGAGTAATAGCTCACTTGGCTTCTTCTGTTCAGATTTTACCTTTGGCATGCCAAATACATAGCCACAAACTCTGCCACATTCCTCTTCATTCCTGGCTAATAGAATGTCCTCTTCGTATCCTGTTACATCTTGTATCAAACCAAAGGAATGGTCATCTTAGAATGGTTACACACTACTAAGACTTCATCTATCGATTCATTAATCTGAGGTACATGCAGCCTACCATCACACCTTAGGTATTCTTTCTAGTCTTTGGAGTATTGGTCCAAATGGTTCGACCTTTCATCCCATTCCAATTGATCCAATATCCTAACTAATTGCATCTTGTCTCTGATCAAGCCTAATTTTATCCATTAATTCAGGTATAATAATCATTGAAGCTAATAAATCTGGTATATATTTCAACAAGGGTCAAAAATTGAAATCAAAGACAAACTCTAAATTCTTCCATTCCATCAATAAATGATTCATCATAATATGCTTTCTACTCAATACATCTGCAACCACATCCCCTTTCCTAGATTATCGGCAATCCTAAAGTCACAAGATGAAAGAAACTCTATCCATCTTTGTTGCCTCAAATTTAAGTCCTTCTATGAGCGTAGGTACTTATGGGACTTGTAATCCATGAATAGTTCAAATATTTCTCCTTATAAATAGTGCCTTCGGGATTGTAATGCAAATATGATGGAAGATAACTCAAGATCATGTATTGGATATTCTACTCGTGTACCTTAAGCTGCCAGCTAAAATATGCTACCAACTTCCCTTCTAACATCAAGACTGGTTCTACAAGGATTAATGTAGATGGTAAAGGTTCGTACCATCAAGGAGGGTTAAGACAAGTGCACTTGTCAACAACTCCTTCAACCTAACGAACACATTCTCACAAACTAGGTTCCCATGAAACACTTGATTCTTCTTAGTAAGCTTAAGTAGAGGTGTCGAGATCTTTGCAAAGTCCTTGATAAATTTTTTATAGAAACTAGCCAAACCTAGGATGCTACGAACCTCTGAAGTGTTCTTCGGTGTGTTTCAACCTTCACTACTTCCACTTTTTCTAGATCCACAGCCAATCCTTCTCCAAATACAATATGCCCAAGGAATTTGACTTCCATCTTCCAAAAAATGACATTTTGAGAATTTCTCACTTAACCGGTACCTTCTTAAAACTTCTAATACTTCCTTCTGGGGAGTATCATGATATCATCCATGAACACCCCAACAAATTTATTCAATTGATCATAGAAAACTCTACCCATTAAATCCACAAAATATGCAGAAGAATTAGTCAAGACAAATGGTATGACTACCTATTTAAATGGTCCATCCGAAGTTCTAAATGCATTCTTTGGTATACAATCCTCTGTTACGCTCAATTTATGGAATCCAATAGCCAAATCAAGCTGAGTGAAAAAATTATCCTTGACTAATTGATCGAAAAGGTCGCCAATGTGAGAAAAGGGATACTGGTACTTTACTGTTAGGTTATTTAGCTCTCTTTAATTAGTGCACAAACTAAGGGAACCGTTAGCTTTAGTGGAAAAGATACAAATGCTCCTCACTCTAAAACACTTCTCCAAATAAAACCTTTCTCCAATAACTCTAAGACTTGTTTGTCTAATTCTCTCCTTTCTTTTGAAACAATATGTCTTAGTGGTAATATTATCGGCCTAATATCTTTAACAAGATCGATTATAAACTCGATCTCCCTTTGCAGTGAAAGATCGAAAACTTCAGCAAAGACATCTATAAAATCTTGCACTGCATGGATATATGACACTGAGAGAGCACAAATAACTAGTCATCATGGAAACATTGGGCCTACAACAAATAATAAGGTCCATTCCTCTATAATTTCTCAGTTGAACAACTCTCTTATCACAATCAAAAACTACCCTGTGGCGCTTCATCCCGTCCTTTCCCAAAATTAATCCATACTAGAGATGCTAGGGTCATAAGCATCATAAAGGAACACCATATCATGTATAGCCAACAAAAGGTTTTGATAAACCATAAATAGATGGGTCGATCCTCCGATAAGATTCAATATCAAGATAGAATCAAAGATAATTTAGGATGTAAGGCTCAACTAATCTAGTATTGCATAGCTAATGAATGAACGCAGTGAACCATCATAAAATGAAGTTATGATAAGAGACCTATATAAAGATAACATACCTTCTATAACAATTTGCTTTCCCTTCTCGTTTGCAAATAGTACAATACTACTAGTTGGATTTCCTCCAATGCATGCGCTTTCACTGCTTGCCCTTCCTTTTTTCATCAGGTCGGATAGTTATCCTTGAAGTATCCAGATTGTTGACATCTGCAGCACTTGACCTCAGAAATGTATGTCTTTCAATGCTTCATTATATGATCTTTCCTATGACACCTCCTACAGATGACGACTTGCTTCTTTTCATGTTCACCTTGGGGTCCACACTTATTTTGATTCTGATTCGTTCCTTTTTTCTGATCATCTTCTTTTGCCACAAGAGCCTATTTCCCATCCATTGAGTTCAATAATGCAGCTTCGACCAATCCTTTAAAATTCGCTCCAAAAGTTTTCCGATTCAATGCCAACTCTTTAAATGGAAAATTTAAACCCTTAGTAAATTTCAATACCTTCTTTCAAGGGACGTAAATCAAAGCGAATTCGAACTTAGCCAACTCACTAAAATGATACTTGCTCACTGTTTACTCCTCTTTTTTTAAATGGATAAATTTTCCAATAGAAATCCCTTCTCTGCTTGGAGAAGAACATAACCTCAAACCACCTTTCAAAGACTTCATAAGGGATAAAGTCCTCATTCACTTGTGAAGAAATTATTTCACGACAATTTATTGCCTCACCCTACAGATGTCTTGTGGCCAATTACCACCTTGTGACATAATATAGACCCAATAAGCTGAAGCTCTTCTCACAAGAATTCAACCACGCCTAAGTCACGAATAGGATTTGGTACATGCCTAAGGTTTTCTGCCCAAGCATGAGAAATTCGTAAAGAGCTTAGTAAAATCTACATATGGTGCTTATAGGGTGGATATAACCTCTGGAGTAGTAGTAACATTAGGAATATGAGGATTCTCGGTAGGGTTAGTGGTATTTTCCTAACTATTCTCTTGAAAGTATCTATAGAGCTATAAAGGAACGTTCATTTCAGGGATATCCAAGGCATCAAACCTGGTGCTAGTACCATCTTTGATTTTTATCCCATTAGTATTGGCATTATTGTTCTCCCTTCTAGTTAAGTTACTCATCTTAAACTATCTGAAAAGAAAATAGGATTCATTTGCAACTCCCTAATAGATGATGAATATAATTTGAATAGTAAATGGTGTGTACGTATGTACCTAAGTCACTCATATATATTATATATACAAACATTATAAAAATACAAAATGCTCTCTCAATGCATCCCTAGTTCTTAACCTAAGGGATATTTTTCTCCGATGCCAAAAGTAACAATCCACCATTATCGACCCTCTAATTTTACATAAACCATGATGTGTAAACTCTAAAAATCTAAAATGACATGTTTTGAGATGTGTGACAATAGATGAAACAAAAAAATATATTCTATCTATCTCATTTTGAACTCACATAAAAATAATATATAATGTAATTAAATAACACTATATTCCAGACCGATAGATTCAATGTATATAAATAATTCAAAAGGAATAATAGCTAATCTAGATATACATACAGAAATCCAAATAATGTTAGATGATTATTCATATATAAGTTTATATATATAATTAATGTCGTCGTCATCCACACCTTCAAATGTTAGTTGCCAAAGCACACTGTATTCCATCAATATATTAACGAAGCAAAAAGAGGAAATATAGAGAGGGCCATACTACAGTCTGGTGAGTGATGCACATCTAATTCAATACATGCTTTAATTATTCCAAAATAATTCTAAGACAACTATGGTAAACATCATACCTTAGTCTTATTTCACCTGCATCCAACAAGTTGGTCAAACAATATAATAAACATGGCTAACTTGTGAAACAAGGTCTTAGTCCAATACAATTACAATAGTCGATGATATGATCTAATTCATATACAAAGCCGTGACTACCCTATTGCATTAAAACATGACTAAATCACTGATTGGAGGCAACTCCATATACGACTTATGGATCCATTTCCATACTACAATGCATCTTAGAAAACACTCATATGGCTAAGCAATCGTGTTATTATTAAACCAATAGAGGTCTTAATAATCCATAGTTAAAGAAATCAATAATATGAATCGACTACCTGTATTAAATGCACCATGTATATTGAGTTACATTACGTTGTGAGTTTAGAAAGAGATATTTAGAATATATTTTTTGTTAGTCACTTGTTATCAATCACCAACAACATGTCGTTTTTGGTTTTTAAGTTTACACATCATGAATTGTGTTAAAATTGAGGGTCAAAAATGATGGGTTTTACATTGAACATCTCAGAAGGGCCGCCCATGTGATTCACCGATCACCGTGATTTCATAAGCATATCGTCCATACAGACTTCCATTGTCTTTTCGATCTGACTTCCATTGTCTTTTCGATCTGATTTTTAAACATTCGGTTTACCAATCGCTGCTAAGTAGCTCCAGTATTCTTCAGATCAAATGACATGACTCTACAATAACACAATCCCAAATCGATGATAAACTAGTATGCTCTTGATTTGGGATGTGCATTGCAATTTAGTGGTATTTAGAGTATGCATCCATGATAGATATCAGCTCATGTTCGGTCATTCCAACCATAAGTTTGTCTATTCGCCGCAAAGGATAGAAATTTTTAGGAATATTCTAAACAAAATTATTAATGCATGCCTATCATTTCTCGTTTGAATTCTTGACCAACATCAGACTTGCTACCTACTATGGGTATAAAGCATCGCAGATGAAGCCATTTTTCTTTATCTTATCTAGTTCTTACTTCAATATAGTGGATCACTCTAGTTCTATGTCGGGCCCCTTTTATTTCACAAAAAGGTAACTTGGGTTCATATTCAATACCTTGACATGCAACATCTGGTGGTATTCCATACATATTGCAATGTGTCCAAGTGAACACATCAATGTTTACCCAAAGAAACCCTACCAACTACTTTCTCATCTTCAAGTTAATTTATGATCCGACCTTGAGAACCTTCATAGGATCATCATCATTAACTGAACACCAAGGCCACCTTCACCTCTTCTGACTTTTTTCGTTGATCCATAAATTTCCAGAGTATTTTGTTTAACGCAAACATCTGCAACTACACAACCTTACGATCTCTTTCTCCCAACTTAACTGGCAGTTCGATGCACTCAATGGATTCCTTAGCCTCTCAGGTAAATCCCTGGATGGATGATTCACATGGCTTCATATCCTTCTCCCTGAGGTGCATCTTGTCAAAAGCCTATCCAAACAAAATAGAGCTTCCATCATAAGCAACAACTCAGTGCATTTTCGCTGGACTATTCATGGTCATGATTACCATCGGGTCGAGGGTTGATACTTTATCTGTAACGACCCGTATTTTACGTGTTGATATATTGTAGAATTTACAGGTCGTTAGTGTTGTTTATGTCGTTCATAACCTAAGTCGTGTGGGGAGTTAACTCGTGGATAGTTTGGACCGACTTAAGAGGTTTACGACCTTAGGGAGTTAGCTTAGGTCGTGAGCGAGTTAGCTTAGGTCGTGTGAGCAAGTTATGGGTTTCTGACCGACCTATAGTTATGTAGTGGACGACTTAAGGTGGTTGGACGAGTTAAGGTGTTAGCATGTTACGACCTAGTGGTTTGGACGACCTAAGAAGTAGACGAGTTAGAAGGCAACGACTTAAGAAAGTTGTCGGGTTACGACCTATAGGTTTGAACCGAGTCAGGGTAGTAAGCGACTCATAGGTAACGACTCAAGGAAGGTGACCGACCTAAGTGATTGACCGGGTTAAGATGTTAGCGGTCTAAGGATTGGGACGGGTTATGGTATAAGTCGTGGGTCGGCCATACTGTTGAGTCGATAGGTCGGCAGGGGATAGGTCGGCAGCGACCTAAGTTAGGTCGGAGGCTTTTATATCGTGTATAGTTGTTAGGTCGTGTGGCCGTGTTATTGTTAGGTCGGCAGGAAGAAGTTTGCGACTTAGTGGTTAGGTCGCATGAGTCTTGGGTTGGCCATGTCTTTAGGTCGGCTGTGTTGTGTTGGTTAGGTCGTAGGTCGGGTTGGTTGAGACGCTAAGTTGCAAACGACCTAAGGCTTAGGTCGTTAAGTCGTGAAACGACTTATGGTTAGGTCGGTGACGACCTAAGGGGCGGACGACCTAAGGGAAATTCAGCCTATAAATAGAGGGGTTTGGCTCACTTTTTGGCACCGGTTTTTGAAGCGACGAAGTGCTGCCATTTTGAGAGCTCGACTACAACATTTCTTCATCTTCTTTTCTCCATTCCAATCTAATTCTAACATCCATCCAAGATCGAAGATCGAGATCGAAGATCCAAGTGCCAAAGTTGAAGATCTTCATCCGTTCGAGCTAGAATTCATCGATTGGAGCGAGATATTGCCGGATCAAACCTTGATCTTCGCTGTCCAGATCTGAAGTGTTTAGTTTTTGAGGTGTTTAGGTGATTTGGTGAGTGGTAGTTATCTCTCACGCGGATCCAAAGGAGTATATTGGATTGGTGGCATGTTTGGGTGTTAAAGTTAGAGATTTCATGCATTTTTCTTAGATCGAAGTCTAGATCCATGGTTTTTGAAGATGTTTACTTATGCAAGTTTGTTTAATAAGCATTAGAGACAAAACCCATGTTTTATAATTGATAGATCTATGCTAAAAACCATGATTTCACATATGTTGGACTTTTGCTCGTTTATTTACGAAATTCCCATTATAGTTGATATTGCTTAAATTGCTTAATAGATCTTGTTTGAATGATTGATTATTTGAATGTATGATTGATTTGATTGTTTCCAAGTTAGCTAGTAGTTGATTTGGAACAAGATGATGAAAGAGGATTCAAAAGCTATGGAAGAAGGCTCTTGAATGGTGAAAGCTGCTTAAGGCATATGTAGCGGATGTTGAAGCTCATATGTATAGATTGGATGATGTTGAGATGGGACTTTGCCATGATTTGATGAGGCAAACCATGTTGTTGAGTTGAGACTTTGCTTTGATGCGATGAAGCGAAGTATGATGTGAGTCTTGGCTTAATCCAAGCAGGGATCATTCCAAGCATGTTGATAACTTGAAGAGTAGTTCAAGTTGGTTGATAATGGATTGTTCAAGAGGTAGCTTGAGCTTGTATGAGGATAGTCGTCAAGAAGGATGGCTAGGAGGCTTGGATCTCGTCGTTGTTGAAGGTTCTAGCATGCTCAAAAGCAAGAGTACATGGGGCGCCCATAACGACTACAGGTAGGTAGTCGGGACACCCAAAAGACTACAGGTAGGTAGTTGAGTACTCTGGGCAAAGTAGATAAGTCCTAGGCACAAGGCAGTGTGCGGAGTTATGGTTAGAACCGGGGTTACCATTAGCCCTTGACAGATGGTCATTCAACTAACGGTGAAATCAAGGCAAAGTTAACAGTGATAGCCAGAGTCATGGATGTTTGGTTGTATCATCATTCGGTCTCAAGAGCGATGTTTTCTGGGTGCTTATCTGATCTTGGTTTAGGCCTTGGGGGTTTGTATTTGGAAAACATCGACCTTGACTCGAGTGATAATTACTTTACTTTAATTGCCTGCTGTGTTATGCCTGCTTCTCCTTAGTGTGTGTCTGGGGGCTATCACTGTAGAAAGAGGTGGAGTGGGATGGTTTGGTTCCTATTCCTTTTATCCTTTATGCTCTTTTGGTATGCTTGATAGTTGATTTACTGCTCACTAAGACTTTGTCTGACTCAAGGTTTTATGTCTCCTCTTATTACCTTGGGCTGTTCATCCATGTTTGGGATGGGCAGACTAGGTAGCAGGTGACAGGTGCTGTGCTAGGAGTTCTACGCTGAAGATGACGAAGACGAGCAGGAGGCTTTGCATATTAGTTTTCTTACTATATGTACTGGGTATCCGCTGCTGTATTTGGTTGAGTGATTTGTAGTGAGGCTTTCATGTATGGATTTGAGTAGATGATTGTATGAAACTACTGTGATGCTTATATGATGATGTTCTGTTCTATGGAGCTTCACTATATTATATTTCTCTATTGTATTTTATCCATGCGCTGTGAGTTATGCGATAGAGATTCTTCTGTTTTGTTTTACCCTGACTATCGTCCATGGCTGCCTGGCACACCTTTTAGCGCATTATTTCCTTGATTTGGTGCGGGAGTCATGGGCGGTCGTCACATTTGGTATCAGAGCTTTGGTTAATCGATTTCAGCCAACGCTCGCTGACGTAACTACGTATGAGAGACGTAATTGTATTTTGATGGATGATTACTATATATAATATAGTAGCCTAGAAGGATTTGAACTCCTTATGCAGTTGTTTCTTAAGGTGTTCTAATCATTCTTATTACAGATATTAAGGATGAGTCGAAGAGGGAGACCAGCTGCAAAGGAAAGCCGTGCTGATGAAGGAGCTGTTGATTATGGAACTATGTTCGAAGCGATGATGACTTCGATCATGAGAAGGATACCAGCTTCAGGATCATCAGTGGATGTGGGAGTTCAAGTTCAAGCTCCAAGACCGGTGGATTTTGCTAAGCTTTGCAAGGATTATACTTCTCTTGGAGGAAAAGCTTTCTTGGGGACGGAGTCGACTATTGAGGTGCAGAGATGGATTGATGCATGTCGAAGGATCTTTGGTGACTTAGGGATTGAGGATGCAACTAAGAGGAAGCTTGCATCGAGACAGCTTCAGGGAAGAGCTGCTGATTGGTGGAATTCTATCACCATAGATACACCAGAAGAAGAGATTACTTGGGAGCAATTCCAAGTCAGATTTGAAGCTAAGTTTATCTCTACGGCTCAGAAATCTGTCTTGTTTAAGAGGTTTGTAGAGCTCAAGCAGGGTGGGAGGCCTGTTCTTGAGTATATTTCTGAGTTTGAAGCTTTGTCCAAGTATGCCAGATCGTACATTGATTTTCCCTATCAGAAGAATGAAAAGTTTGTGACTGGTCTGGATGCTTATCTTGGGAGGCAGTTAGTGGATCATTTGGACGATCCATTTGAGAAGCTTGTGGAGAAAGCCCTTAGGCATGAGAGTTTGTTTCCTAAGGAAAGTTCTGTTGTTGCTGTAACCAGGGAAGGATCTAAACCACACCAGAATGGCAATAAGAGGAGGAAGCAGCAGCAGCAGAAGGGTAAGGATGGCCAGAAGAAGCCGAAAGGCGAAGTGACTTGTTATAACTGCCAACAGAAGGGCCATCTTTACAAAGATTGTAAGAATCCCAAGGTGCCGGGAAAGTGTTATAACTGTGATAAGCTGGGACATATCAAGAAGGATTGCCCAGAGCCGAGGAAAGATAGGCAGATTGTGCAAGCCTATGCTTTGGGAGTTGTGCCGTCGTCTTCAAAAGCTCCGACTGCTGAAGAAAAGGGGAAGAGTGTGGTGGTTCAAGGTACTCTTTCTATCTGTGGTGTTCCAGTTAGAGTGTTGTTTGATACTGGAGCGTCGCATTCTTTTGTTTGTGATGATTTGGTAGGCCGGTTAGGTTTGAAACCGGATATTGTTGATAGGCCATTGGTTGTGACTAATCCGGTCGGGGGTTCGTCATGTTTGTGTATGATATGCCGTGGTCTAGTTGTGTCGAGTCATGATTGCTCGTTTGTTTGTGATTGCTTTGTTCTGAACTTTGCGGGGTTCGAAATTATTTTGGGTATGGACTGGCTTAGGAAGTATGCGGCAAGGATTGATTGTGAGAGGCTTGAGGTGACAGTCGGGAATGTGGAAGGGCGAAAGGTTGTGATACGATGTAAGCATGAGGAAGGCGTCTTCATGAGCTTCATGTATTCGCTGGTTGTTCCACGGGATGGACTGTCATCGATGCCAATCGTGAATGGATTTGAGGATGTCTTTGACGAAGTCAAAGGGTTGCCGCCGCATAGGGAGATCGAGTTTCGTATCGATCTAGTTGAGGGAGCCAGACCTGTTGTGATGCCTCTTAGGCGGATGGCACCGAGGGAGCAGCAAGAGCTGAAGGTGCAAGTTGATGACCTTTTGCAGAAAGGATTCATTCGGAGAAGTGTGTCCGAATGGGGTGCGCCAGTTGTGTTCGCAACCAAAACGGATGGATCGTTGAGGTTGTGTGTTGATTATCGTGAGCTGAATAAGGTGACTAAGAAGAACAAGTATCCATTGCCGAGAATAGATGACTTGTTTGATCAGCTTCACGAGGCTAAGGTGTTTTCTCAGATGGATTTGGCAACGGGATTTCACCAGTTGAGAGTGGCAAAGGATAGTGTGCCGAAGACTGCTTTCAGGACACCATCCGGGTTTTATGAGTGGCTGGTAATGCCGTTTGGATTGACTAACGCGCCAGCATATTTTGTGGATCTTATGAATAGAGTGTTCAGAGATCAGTTGAACAAATTTGTACTTGTGTTCGTGGATGATATTTTGGTTTACTCCAAAACTGAAGAAGAGCACAAGACGCACTTAAGGATTGTTTTGGAAATCTTGCGGAAACATCAGCTGAAGGCTAAGTTTTCGAAGTGTCACCTCTGGAAGAGTGAAGTGAGGTTCTTAGGCCATGTTATCTCTGGAAATGGAATAGCGGTTGACCCCGCTAAGGTGGCAGCGATCCAGGATTGGGTTAGACCTAAGAATGCATCTGATGTGAGAAGTTTTCTTGGATTAGCAGGATATTATCGTCGGTTTATCAAAGACTTTTCCAAGATAGCTGCACCGTTGACAGGATTGACGAAGAAGAACCAAGTGTTCAGATGGGATGATAAGTGTGAGCAAGCTTTCGTAATCCTGAAAGAACGACTGACAAGTGCTCCTGTTTTGACTATTCCGAGTGGGAATGATGAGATGGTGGTTTACACCGATGCATGTGGCACTGGACTAGGAGCGGTGCTAATGCAGAAGGATAAAGTTGTTGCGTATGCTAGTCGACAACTGAAGCCGCATGAAAGGAATTATCCGACTCATGATTTGGAGTTAGCGGCGATTGTGTTTGCTTTGAAGATGTGGAGACACTATCTATTGGGAGTTAGATTCGAGCTGTTTACAGATCATAAGTCGTTGAAGTATCTGTTTTCCCAAAAGGATTTGAATCTTCGACAGCAACGGTGGCTAGAGTTCTTAGCATCGTATGATTTTGGTATAGCCTATACTCCAGGAAAAGGTAACGTAGTGGCAGATGCGTTAAGTCGAAGACATGCAGGTTTGGGAGCCATGTTTTCGGAATGGAAGAGTCTTGAGTATTTGGCTGGATTTGACTTCAGGCCTAGATGTGAATTGGAACCTAAGATGTTGGCAAACTTATCGATAAGGCCTACTCTTGTGGAAAGGGTTGGCGAGAGCCAAAAGGGAGATGATAAGCTTGTCAAGATTATCTGTGATTTGGAATCTGGATTGGACCCGGAGAAGGATAAGGGATTCGAGGTCGATCGAGAGGGTTGGCTTCGAAAGCAAGGGCGGCTAGTTGTTTCCGATGTAGATGGATTGAGAGATGAAGTTCTGAGGGAGAGTCATCACTCGAAGTTGACAATTCATCCAGGTGGAAATAAGATGTATCGGGATATGAAGAGAACCTACTACTGGGAAGGTATGAAGAAGGATGTTGGAAATTTTATTTCCAAGTGTA
This sequence comes from Allium cepa, assembly GCA_030765085.1. Lineage (NCBI taxonomy): Eukaryota > Viridiplantae > Streptophyta > Magnoliopsida > Asparagales > Amaryllidaceae > Allium > Allium cepa. The sequence goes on from CM060929.1 coordinate 881,788,139, forward strand.
TGAATTGCCAGTTGGTGAAAGCTGAGCAGAAGAAGCCCAGTGGATTGCTTCAGCCATTGGAGGTTCCTACATGGAAGTGGGAGCAAGTGTCGATGGACTTTATCGATGGTCTACCTAGGACAAGAGCAGGGAATGAAGGGATTTGGGTCATAGTAGATCGTTTGACCAAGAGTGCAAGGTTCATTCCTGTTCGATCGACTAGGACTGCATCGAAGTTGGCTGAATTATATGTGAAGTGGATAGTTCGTTTCCATGGTGTTCCGAAGAGTATAGTGAGCGATCGAGATCCATTGTTCACTAGTAGATTTTGGAAGAGCTTCCAGGAGGTTTTGGGAACTGAGTTGTGTTTGAGTACAGCTTATCACCCTCAAACAGATGGTCAGACTGAGAGAGTCAACCGAGTTTTGGAAGATCTTCTTAGAGCATGTGTTTTGGACTTCGGAGGATCATGGGAAGATCACCTTCATTTGGTGGAGTTTGCTTATAATAACAGTTATCAGTCGAGTATTGGTATGGCACCATATGAAGCATTATATGGAAGACCGTGTAACTCTCCGACATGTTGGTTGGAAACTGGAGAAAAGCTGATACTTGGGCCAGAGATGATTCGACAGACTTCAGATTGTATAGAGATCATTCGGCAACGAATGAAGGCAGCCCAAGATCGTCAGAAAAGTTATGCCGATAATCGTCGTAAGGATTTGGAATTCGACGTAGGTGATATGGTTTTTGTGAAGATTTCTCCTCTGAAGAGTGTCATTAGATTCGGGAAGAAAGGAAAGTTAACTCCGAGATTTGTTGGACCATTCCCGATTATCGAGCGTATTGGAAAGCTCGCTTATAGATTGGAGTTACCGGAAAAGATGGCGGGTGTGCACAGTGTTTTTCATGTATCTTATCTACGGAAGTATATGCACGACCCAACTACGGTGGTTTCTGCTGATAGCTGTGAAGACTTGGAGGTTGATCCAGTTGTTTCGAGACCTCGTAAGCCGCTTCGTATTGTTGAAACCGATACGAAACAGCTTAGGAGGAAGACGATTACGTTGCTCAAGGTACAATGGAGTGATGATGTTAACGACTGTACATGGGAGGAGGAAGAGAGGATGAAGGCAGCTCATCCCGGACTCTTCGAGGTATGGCCCTAAAGTGTCGTGACATATCATGAATTTGTAGCTTGTTCTAAGCCTTAGAATTCTGCATGCTAGGCTAGAATTGGATGCATGGTTTGTTGATTGCTATGGATGGTAGGCATGCGGATTATCTTTGATTGCTGTTGTTTGCTTGGAATTTCGGGGGCGAAATTCCTAAGGGGGAGAGAATGTAACGACCCGTATTTTACGTGTTGATATATTGTAGAATTTACAGGTCGTTAGTGTTGTTTATGTCGTTCATAACCTAAGTCGTGTGGGGAGTTAACTCGTGGATAGTTTGGACCGACTTAAGAGGTTTACGACCTTAGGGAGTTAGCTTAGGTCGTGAGCGAGTTAGCTTAGGTCGTGTGAGCAAGTTATGGGTTTCTGACCGACCTATAGTTATGTAGTGGACGACTTAAGGTGGTTGGACGAGTTAAGGTGTTAGCATGTTACGACCTAGTGGTTTGGACGACCTAAGAAGTAGACGAGTTAGAAGGCAACGACTTAAGAAAGTTGTCGGGTTACGACCTATAGGTTTGAACCGAGTCAGGGTAGTAAGCGACTCATAGGTAACGACTCAAGGAAGGTGACCGACCTAAGTGATTGACCGGGTTAAGATGTTAGCGGTCTAAGGATTGGGACGGGTTATGGTATAAGTCGTGGGTCGGCCATACTGTTGAGTCGATAGGTCGGCAGGGGATAGGTCGGCAGCGACCTAAGTTAGGTCGGAGGCTTTTATATCGTGTATAGTTGTTAGGTCGTGTGGCCGTGTTATTGTTAGGTCGGCAGGAAGAAGTTTGCGACTTAGTGGTTAGGTCGCATGAGTCTTGGGTTGGCCATGTCTTTAGGTCGGCTGTGTTGTGTTGGTTAGGTCGTAGGTCGGGTTGGTTGAGACGCTAAGTTGCAAACGACCTAAGGCTTAGGTCGTTAAGTCGTGAAACGACTTATGGTTAGGTCGGTGACGACCTAAGGGGCGGACGACCTAAGGGAAATTCAGCCTATAAATAGAGGGGTTTGGCTCACTTTTTGGCACCGGTTTTTGAAGCGACGAAGTGCTGCCATTTTGAGAGCTCGACTACAACATTTCTTCATCTTCTTTTCTCCATTCCAATCTAATTCTAACATCCATCCAAGATCGAAGATCGAGATCGAAGATCCAAGTGCCAAAGTTGAAGATCTTCATCCGTTCGAGCTAGAATTCATCGATTGGAGCGAGATATTGCCGGATCAAACCTTGATCTTCGCTGTCCAGATCTGAAGTGTTTAGTTTTTGAGGTGTTTAGGTGATTTGGTGAGTGGTAGTTATCTCTCACGCGGATCCAAAGGAGTATATTGGATTGGTGGCATGTTTGGGTGTTAAAGTTAGAGATTTCATGCATTTTTCTTAGATCGAAGTCTAGATCCATGGTTTTTGAAGATGTTTACTTATGCAAGTTTGTTTAATAAGCATTAGAGACAAAACCCATGTTTTATAATTGATAGATCTATGCTAAAAACCATGATTTCACATATGTTGGACTTTTGCTCGTTTATTTACGAAATTCCCATTATAGTTGATATTGCTTAAATTGCTTAATAGATCTTGTTTGAATGATTGATTATTTGAATGTATGATTGATTTGATTGTTTCCAAGTTAGCTAGTAGTTGATTTGGAACAAGATGATGAAAGAGGATTCAAAAGCTATGGAAGAAGGCTCTTGAATGGTGAAAGCTGCTTAAGGCATATGTAGCGGATGTTGAAGCTCATATGTATAGATTGGATGATGTTGAGATGGGACTTTGCCATGATTTGATGAGGCAAACCATGTTGTTGAGTTGAGACTTTGCTTTGATGCGATGAAGCGAAGTATGATGTGAGTCTTGGCTTAATCCAAGCAGGGATCATTCCAAGCATGTTGATAACTTGAAGAGTAGTTCAAGTTGGTTGATAATGGATTGTTCAAGAGGTAGCTTGAGCTTGTATGAGGATAGTCGTCAAGAAGGATGGCTAGGAGGCTTGGATCTCGTCGTTGTTGAAGGTTCTAGCATGCTCAAAAGCAAGAGTACATGGGGCGCCCATAACGACTACAGGTAGGTAGTCGGGACACCCAAAAGACTACAGGTAGGTAGTTGAGTACTCTGGGCAAAGTAGATAAGTCCTAGGCACAAGGCAGTGTGCGGAGTTATGGTTAGAACCGGGGTTACCATTAGCCCTTGACAGATGGTCATTCAACTAACGGTGAAATCAAGGCAAAGTTAACAGTGATAGCCAGAGTCATGGATGTTTGGTTGTATCATCATTCGGTCTCAAGAGCGATGTTTTCTGGGTGCTTATCTGATCTTGGTTTAGGCCTTGGGGGTTTGTATTTGGAAAACATCGACCTTGACTCGAGTGATAATTACTTTACTTTAATTGCCTGCTGTGTTATGCCTGCTTCTCCTTAGTGTGTGTCTGGGGGCTATCACTGTAGAAAGAGGTGGAGTGGGATGGTTTGGTTCCTATTCCTTTTATCCTTTATGCTCTTTTGGTATGCTTGATAGTTGATTTACTGCTCACTAAGACTTTGTCTGACTCAAGGTTTTATGTCTCCTCTTATTACCTTGGGCTGTTCATCCATGTTTGGGATGGGCAGACTAGGTAGCAGGTGACAGGTGCTGTGCTAGGAGTTCTACGCTGAAGATGACGAAGACGAGCAGGAGGCTTTGCATATTAGTTTTCTTACTATATGTACTGGGTATCCGCTGCTGTATTTGGTTGAGTGATTTGTAGTGAGGCTTTCATGTATGGATTTGAGTAGATGATTGTATGAAACTACTGTGATGCTTATATGATGATGTTCTGTTCTATGGAGCTTCACTATATTATATTTCTCTATTGTATTTTATCCATGCGCTGTGAGTTATGCGATAGAGATTCTTCTGTTTTGTTTTACCCTGACTATCGTCCATGGCTGCCTGGCACACCTTTTAGCGCATTATTTCCTTGATTTGGTGCGGGAGTCATGGGCGGTCGTCACATTATCCCCATCCGCATTCTGTTTTGAAAAACATGTCATCGTCTATGGATCTTTACTGTTTATTCGAAGCTTTCTTTTCTATGGCATAATACATCTCTTAAGGTGCGTGCCTCAAGGAGCTGCGATAGCGCTTCATCTCGTTCCACTTATTTCCATAGGGTGCGGAATTCCTGTTATCATGTCAATCACAATCCTATGTGTTGGATGTCTTAAACCCTCTCCACTTGATCCAACCTAGTTCACATAGACATATGGCCCTTGGGGTTGATTATTTTCCTACCCGCCAACCAGAGGGTTTTGAACATATTGTTGTAACTTCTTTCTAATAAGATCTTTAATGACATTCATCAGATGCATGCATTCATTTGTATTATGCACGTATGCGAAGTGACAATATTTTCCAAAACGTCTTCCCTCTTTAGTAACCTACCTCAGTGGAGGGTTCTTGTATGCTATGTAGCTTGCATAGTAAGGTAAATATTCTCGACGAAATCTGTCACTTTTGTATAATCTCATGAGCAAGCGAATTTTATATGCATTTTGGTGTCATACTTCTTACCAGTAGCTTTATCGTTCTTTCTCTTATTATATTTCCCAACATTCACTGTAATGTTCCCAACACTATTACTGCTCTAATTGACATCTACGTTGCTCTAGATCACAATACTCGGTCCTTCGTGACCATAAATGACAAATCCTAGAATAAAATCTACATCTTCCTAGTATAGAAATTGAGATGCCTTATTATATTACTCCTTAAAAGTAGACTGTTCCTTCTACTTAAGACTTCTACCAAAATCAGTCATGGGGTAACCTCATTCATTTCTGTCATCAACACTATCTCCTCCTTCGGGTAGCTCACCTTCATACCTATAGCATAACATCTTTTAGTTAAACTATATGGACCTGAAATTGCTTCATAAACCTTCTAACTAACTGATCAAATATGATATGTACCTTGGCTCAATTGGAGTGAACCACGTCATTGTTATCCCCTCTAGAAATATAGGGAAACACATATACCTGACACCATCTGTTACAAAGGCACTATCCATGCGCTATCCATACTTCAACAGTCGTTGTCTCAGATTAGTCATGCCATTGTAGCTTGGCATAGTCGGCATCACAAGCTTCTTCGAATTCCTTTCTTTAGGAATATCATCAATGAATAGGGCCCAAATTATTGACGAACCCCACTTTCACCATGTTTTCACTAATTCTGACTCATCGGCATTTTAATCATATCAGTAATGTATTCCTAACTACCGTGAGTGGCTGGATGATGATCGTCATGTTCATCCCCAAGGGTTTGGCCTGGCAAATGCTCCCGATTTGTCCTATGGCATCTAGGTTCTTCCGTCTTCGGAAGAACCACTTGTCCTGACCCGTGCTAAAGTCCCAATGGAATTCCTTCCTTTCTAGCCAGTTCAGTAGTGCTAATTCCGACACCACTAGCCTGAAGAGCAATAGTTTACCCTTCGCAAACGTTGACCATTTATAACTCTTCTTCACTGCCTGGTAATTTTAGCCTCTCAATCGACCTCTCAGTACGAACTAATCTGGACCTCTAAGTACTGCAAGGTTTTAACACTGCCCCTCTTTACATTGGTTTTTAATCCTGTCTCATGTTCAATTCAGCGGAAGATAAGCTTTCATAGCTAGAATCAGAAGAAGATGAATCTTCTTTATCTTCTTTCGCCTACGAGAACCATTCTCTTGTTGGATATGAGCCAGTGCCAATAGCCGTTCCTAAAACTTATTTATCATATCCATTTGAGCATTTTGCTGTTGAACGTCTTCTTGTTCATGTCCATCGTCATCTTCTCTATCTCAGCCTTGCTTTTAACCTCCTACCAAGATGAAGATTATGGAAAAATAGCAGGTTGATCGTTTCTTCTTTCTGGTGAGATCCTTCGTTTTCCCTTTCAATAATAGCTCTAGACCTAGCACTCTTCTCTTTTCTAGGAGTTATCCCGTTTTAGATCTGGTAACAGATTCTTCTAAATATAAGTAATTGTAGATCTACACCTAAGAATTTCTAGATCAAGCTTTTAGACTTCTTTGAATCCAAAATGAAAGCACATATCTAAGCCAGAGAATATCTCTCTCAATGAAAGCATAAAAAATGTTTGTATAAAATATATTCAAACGTACCAAATCTAATAAAAATGGGATGAATTCAAAAAAAAAAAAAAAGACAAAATTGAAAATGAGGAAAAATGCTATTTTTAAAGTGGTTCAACCAAATACTATATGCCTACACCCACTATAAATTTTATTTTGATTTAGTTCAATAATCTAAGCCGGGAATACAATGATTTCAATAATAGAAATGATTGTTCACGAAAATAGCAGAGTCTTGTTGTATAGAATCAAAGTGACATCCAAACATCCTTTTTTAGTTGTTATAGGAGGCATATTTATTGTTGAAATCCTCCATAATTATTGCCAGTTTCTGTTAGCATAGGTAACAAAACAAATTTGAGTTTCCCTAAATGAAGAATGTTTCAAAATTGACAATCAACACCTCTAGGTACAGACCGATTTTGGTTAATGCAGAGAGTTTTGTTCACTTTATTTCTCGTTTTTCTTTCACATTTGTTTAAGTCTTCGAGCTTTGGATTTTCATCGAAAAATTTGCCCATTAAAAGTGGTCGGTACCAATCGGTTTTGTCCACTCAAAACTTGTCTTTTTCTTCAAAGTAGGATGTGGCATCGTTAGTAGCTCAAAGTGGTTCATACTACATTTTTGGACCTGTCGGTACTGATTTGTTTTTCACTACAACAAAATACTTATTTCATAGCTTGCAATGACCATTGTGATATGCCTATGACAACGGTTAACCGATAGTTGTCATGTGCGAAGTTGTTGTGTAGTCGGAGCTCTTTACGATTCTTTTTTTAACATCGTAGTTGCAAATTTTGATACATTCTTTTGCAATTGTTTTTTTCTGTTTTAATTGGCCTTGGATTTTTCCTATTGTAATAAGTCATTTACAACTATTTTATAAAAATGCAAAATAAGAAAATAAGGCACTGATGCACTTGTAGATCTAATAATATTTTGCAGTTGAAACCAATATTGTACGAATAACAATCAAAATTATTCATATTTATAAAAAGTAACATAAAGATTCACATTATTAATTATAACCAAGTTGTCAACACTTAATAATAAGCACATATCATCAATAGTAGAGTCTTTTAAAATATTACAAATTTCGTACAAAAGTTATTAAATCTACAATGCTAACATCTAAGTATAAAAAAGACATAATAAAGTTTACAGTTAAAGTTCCAAACGTAGGGCTGTTGCTAGCTAGTACATCGTATCTTCACAAATTTTAAGACAAATTCTGAGTCCAAGCACGTGAAAAAAATTGCTGCATAATCTTGAGGGATATCAGCAAGTACAATTTTCCCATTCTTATAGATTCTACGGGTATGCAAGTCAAATTATCATTATATTTACATAAATTATGTATAATAGTAAGAATGCAAAATCTATTCTATATTGGTTTTTATGATATACATATTGGCTAAATAATGAGTATGCCTTTACTGATTATAGGCTCTTACATTAACCTTGATTAAATAATTCAGTAATATTGTTCAAATTCAATGGTACAATAAAGTGCATATTCTTCTGTGTTTAGAGCATATACGTTACCTTAACAAAAGTTGGGGAAGTTATTTCTTTGATAGGTTATTCTGAAAATTGGTATACCAAGAAAAAAGAATAGAAAAAAACCTACTTCTTTTAGATAACTTTTCTGTTTGAGTCTTTTACATTTAGTTTACTCTTATTAATGCTCAAACCTCATATATATCATATCCAATTAAAATAATTTGAGGTTTAATATAATTACCAATCCTTTGTGTAATTTCATTTTTTTCCTCCCTTTTTCCTAACCTTAGTTTTAACATAAATTGGTGTATTTATAGAAACACATCCGTTTGCAGGTAAGTGAGCTGTGCATTAGTACTCCAGGTGGAGGACCGTAGTTAAAAATGGTGATTTGGTCAAGAAATAAATCAAGTCATAATTGTTAGGAAACAAAACTACCACATCATACCAACTTAGTAAGTGTTCTTATCTCAATTTTTTCAAACTCCTCAATCTATGGAGCTCCATTTCCAGCTCCCAAATCCCAAACTCCGCCATGAAACCATTGCTCTCAAGGGCATTTGCAAAGTCGTTCAAAACGACAATTGTAGGATCGATTTCATCCTATAGAAGGGATGAATATGGTAATATTAATAATTATAAAAATTTAGTGCAAAAATATATAAAATAATTGCAATACAGATATAGCAGAATAATAACAGCACGGATAATAGCAAAATAATAAAAGCAGAAATAGAACAACACAGATTTACCTAGCTTCAGCAAAACCCTGCATACGTGCTGCTCCCAAGGTTTTTACTATTAATTAAGTAGTCAGATGCTTACACATGTAAACTCATGACACTTGCTATCGACTAACCTAACTCTACGCTTGAAATCCTGCCACAACTCAGCCACTGAGTTGCGAATTTTTGAAATACACCACTGTAGTTCGTCCCCTAGTCACACGACTAGAATTTACACAAGTTTAAAAGAAAATTATAAATTAAACACAATTAAACACTAAAACCCTAATTTTAAGTATTAAGCCCAGATAATGTTTCAAAGACTCTGGCCCAAATTAAACACAGTAAACAGTTTTCCTTAGTTTTCATTTTTTCTTTTTTATATTCTTGGTCATATTCTTCATTGTGAAATATCGCTGCCTCGTTCCTCTTTCAACAATTAAGGCTTCTGTGAAAATGGAAGCGCCGCCTGTATCTGATTAATTGCTGCGATTATTTGCTCTGTTTGGCTTGGACAATTGATTCTCTAGCTGTAGTATGATTTCGGTCGCTCTAATTTGATCGAGTTCGAACTAAAATGGTATGTGATTTATACTTTTTGCTTTACCGGTTAGCTTTCTTGAACTCGATTGATTTTGAATGCCAATGATGATTGGGTTAACTAGGATTCGAAATCCTATAATCTCATTCGTATATATTTTATTTGAATTCTTGCTTGGCCACTGTTTTTGTTTGGATGCTTGTGGTGTTTTATGACTTTTTCAATTCATATATTTTCTTTCCTTGAATATCACGGCTTTGATTTTGAAATCGCCCGATTCTTTGCCTTGGTCACCACGGCTTTGATTTGCTTTGGAATTTGATTCATTCTTTATATTGTTGACTTCAGCCATTTGAATTTTGTGATAATTTGAACTTTTTTTATTTTTGTTAACAACTAGAACTTCGGTCATTTGGAAATTGTTTCCTTGTAACTTCATGGCTTCACAGTATTTACTGTATCTGGTCTTCGAGCCAGTTCATGTAGGATTTTTATCTGTAAACTCTGCTTATGTTGTAACAGTTGTATATCATCGTTCACTGTTTGCTTTTCTTTGAACAGTGACTCGCAACTGTGCTTACTATAACCATTTATATACATACATATGTATATATGTGTGTGATTGACTTGATTAAACTTGTTCGATTGTTGCCTATCCACTAGGTTTCATTGAGCTTGTTATTGTGATGTTTCGTGTTGATGTTGCACTTGATTTCACTTGAGTCTTGTTGCAGCCGAAACTTTAAACTGTTACATATATGTGTGTGTACTTGTCCTTGGTTTATTATATACATGTATATGTGTATGTACTGACTGTCTTGGTTGAGTTCATCCTGGATTGCATTGTTGATGTTGAAATTGGTCAGTTCCTTTCCTGGTTTCATTGTCCATTGTTCCCCTTGAGTCTTGTGTATATTCTGGTCTGTTGTCACTTCTGTTCTGTATATATTAATGCACTTGACCATTTCATTGTTGGGTCAGGTTCCATATGTTGGAGTTGCTTGGACCATATGTGCATATGCATTCATGTTGCTTCATGTCCAGTATATTGAACTTGTTTATTACCATATATGTACATACATACATACATACATACATACATACATATGTGTGTGTATGTGTGTTGTGATGTGGATCTGCACTTTGTTCATTTGAGTTGTTGTCTTCATTGTGTCTTGGTTGAAGTGTTACATTTACCTGTTTTCATGTGTACTAACCTGTTGTAGTTCACCTTGTGTTATCTCTGCTGCACTGCCCTGATGCCATTGATATTTGGTTGCATTGAGGTCTAGGTTGCATCGAGTACATGTCCATATGCATTTAGTCCAGACATTGTTGTTTGTTGTTCTTGTAGTCTCTAGTATCAATGTTGCATCACTGTTTTATTTTTGTTCTAGTGCATTTGTATGCATTGTCAACTGCTTGTACTGGTTCAACCTGCACTTTGTCTTGATTTTTGGAAACTGATCTGGTTATGATGCTATCTTGACTCGTGACTATATGTATTTAAATGCGTATGCATACATCCACTGACTTCATCTTCATGTTGCATTACTATGTGCATTCAGTTATGGTCGTGATAGTCTGTTGGTTCATTATTCTGGTTGACATTGTTTCATGATTCCACTGTCGAGTCTGTTTTCAGTGTACACATATGTGCACTTGTTAGCATGGTCTAGTTTTGGATTCTCATTACATGAGAACTTTTACTCGACAATTTTGTGATGCTTTTGTATTGCACCTGAGTTGAATCCAACTTTGTCTTGGGTTTGACCTTGTGCTCACATGTCCCTACAGTTTTATCAAGTGTATTTCGGTGCGTACAACCTTGTGGCATGTACAGTGATACACTGTGCATGTCACAAGTTATTCGTGTTTGATGAATTTAAAATTAAATGATGATGAACAACCTAAATAACCGAGACAAATAATATTTTCAAAAACACATTTTATTTTACACTGCAAAAAATATTTCTTTTTTAATTTTACTACATCAGTGTTTATTTTGCAGATAGCTCAGATGCTGCATTCAATCTGGAATAGAGTTGAAGATAAATACGAGTGTATGAGTTATATGTAATGAGGTGCAAATGTATAGTGAAGAATTGTATTATAATTTGAATTGTATTGTAATGGAAATTTGTGTATATATACAGCGAGAGCTTAAATTTTGTACTATTCAAAAATTGTAATAAAATATTTGCTTGAATAAAATATCCGTTTGTATTTAAATTTCGAGTTATTTATTTATACAAAGAATATTTATTTAATTATGTGAAAAATAGAATAGTACAATAACAAATATATTTAAATGAATATATATATATATATGTTTATTATCATCAAACAAAAATCATATATTAGCATATTCAACAACAATGACTTTCTGTGGTGACACAACTATGCTGAATTCACCGAGATTCCATGCTCAGCGGCGGATTCCTTATCCATCCTCAGCAAAAATAATGCATGGATTAAGAACTCCATACAATTGACCGCGTCTTCAAAGAATATATATACACTTAGGTTTCGAACCAAACCAATGGGCGATGAGTTGGAATACAAGGAAATGGAAGAGTCATCCAATTATGAGCTAGTCCTTAAAAATTCATGCAGGCCAACCATTCCAAAGCTGGCAAAAATGGTGTAACGGTCTTAGAAGCACAGAAGAGGATATATTGGTAGAGGCAGGAGATCAAGTAACTAAAGTAGTTGTCACTCTGGGAATCCGGACAGCATGGCATTTCTTCTAGTGCACGTATGTTTCACCATCGTGGCGTGTATCAAGCACATGTTAAGGATCAACAGCCATGCAGAACTGTCGGCTTCTCCATTATTTGGAATTTGTAGAAGATCGTTGTTCCCATCAGGAAAAGGAAAGACAGAGGACCGCCATCGAGGCTGACGATGCCATGATGAACCCTAGTTTAAATGAGAGAAAATAAAAAAGTTTGGCCTAAAGGAGGAAGTGAACTTGAGAGCCTAGGTCGGGTAAATTTGTTTAGTAAGTTATAGATGAAAATTTGGTTTTAGAGCCAAAAGAAAACTTATTCCTAATTACATATGGTATTAATTCTTTATATAATAACAAGTTGTAATAAATTTTGCAATGTAGTTATGCCTCGAAATTTGTGACAATCGGGTTATAGTATTCATCCAACAAAACTAGATCAAGACGAATATTGAGATATGCAATGCAATGTTTATATTTTTTGAATTATGAAATTTTATTGAAATTTTCATACTCTATGTATTATTTTAAAGAAAATTGTATTTGTCTAAAATTTTTAGCTTTTTATTTTTGAATTTTATGAAAATTTCAAAACTTTACTTTAAATTTTTATGAATTTTAAAATTATTTTGTAGAACTTCAAAATTTTAAATTATTTGAAATATTAAATATAATTATCAATTATAATGATTATATATTAAATAGTAAATTTGTAAATATTATTTTTTAATTACTAAATATTAACCATAATTATTAATTAGTTAATAATTGTTATTTAACAGTAACGTATAACTATTAATGGTTAAATATTAAATATTACTTCATATTTATTAATTGTTGACTATTAATTTATAACTTATTTCTTCTTAATAATAACTAAATGTTAGTTATTAGATCTTAATTATTATGTATATATTATTGATTATAATTATTAACAACAATTATTATTATTTGCTATATACTTAATATTAATTATATATTATTAAATTTTAAATTTTAATCTTATTCAATGCACTAACGGTGTGTAACTATGTTTTAAAGAGAAATTAGTCGGGCAAAGTTTTAAGATGAAAATTGTTTACCCTTGTTTTAAAGTCATCATAAAAACCATCATCCTCTCAATTGTCATGGCAGAAGCTTCTCTCCTAAACCAAACCCATACCTCGTCCTTTCTGTCCTTACCCATCTAGCCTATCCCTATTCTTCCCATACCCAACCACTCTGACAACCTTCCCACTCCTCAACTGGCCCCCGATTCACCACCTCCTCCTCTGCAACAGATCCTTCACACCAATACCCATGTTCCACCATTACACCCAGCAACCGCCTCCCTTTCAACTTCTCCATTCAACCTTCTTGATAGCAATGGCACAATTCAACAGACATGGACTTCCCTTTTCAAAAGCAAACCGAAAAATGTAGGGAAGTACATCCCTGTTGATATGGTGCCAGCTTTCTCAAAAGACTGTATGTTACCTACACTTGATGTAATTGAAGCTGGTAAAATGATTTGGGAAGATTTTCTAGTAAGCTTCATTTTAAATAAACCACTGTCATTTACTGCTGTTGATCAACATCTGAGATATGTTTGGAAACTGAAAGGATGAATAAAGGTTAAATCTGATGGTAATGTTTTCCTTTTTCAATTTTCTAGTAGTGAGGATAAACAAAGGATACTGCAAAGTGATCCAATTATCATGAAAAACAAACTATTCATTATTAAACCATGGGATCCCAAAGTCGAGAATGTATGTGGTACTGTCAAACCTGTACCAGTATGGGTAAAACTGAAAAATATTCCTATATTTGTGTGGTCTCGTCTAGGAATTAATTGGCTATCGAGTAAGCTTGGAAAATTGTCTTGTATGGATGAAAACACTGTGAAACTAGAAAGAATTGACTATGCTGAGGGCTTAGTGGAAATAGGACCATAAAATTAGTTAATTGATCACTTTGATATTACGTTGGTGGATGGAGAAAATAGAGAATTCAAGTCCAATATCTCTGGAAACCTGATGTATGTACCATTGTACCAAATGTAAAGTTTTTGGTCATAGTACTTCAAACTGTGAAACTGCAAATGTTGTTTGTGATAAGAATATGGGTAATGCAACAAAAGGAAAACAAATAAATAGCTAAATGATACAGAATGTAGTGGGTAGACTAAAGAAAACTGTAAGCAGATTTTCACAGCACTGGCAGGTTGTATTTAATGCTAGAGGAAAAGAATGCAAAACATTGATGAACTTATTTTCCAGGCCAAAGAAACCTCAAAAGCAACCAATCAGCCTGCAGACTTGACTGTAATGAAATGGAAGAAGGAGAGATATTTGCGGAAACAAATGTGAATGATAGGGATATTAGTGTAAGAAAAAGTAAAGAAAAGAGTGATATTAATGTAGAATTTAAAGGCATGGTAAAGTTTCTCGTAAGTACGATCTACTTCGAGCCAGGCATGATGAAAACACTGAAAACAGCTTTCCTACTCAAAACTTGTTCCACTAACAAATAGAGCTTACTCAAAGCATGCAAACAAACCAAACAGCCGAAGCCACCAACATACACAATGCATGCATGCATGCAAATAAACCATTCTTCATTCCCAAAAAATCTACCAGAAAAACAAGCCCAACCATTTGACCACACCGATGAACCCACTAACCTTTCACAGAACAACTATAATGACAATGCAGACCATAAACAGTTCAATGACAAATCTGATCCAAAAAATGCACAGTTTGTGCATATATATGAAACAAATGCAACACCGCCTAATCGAATTCCAACTCCCATGAAAAATATAACTATTCACAACCCAAACTCTCCAAATCAATTTCATTCTCTAGTACTTCTCAACTTTGAAAACCATTCCAACATCCCAGCTACACCAAACCAAACACTCCAAACCAACAAACAAATTTTCTATTCAAAAGCAAGAGCATTGATCTAAACACAAAATCAAAATATGCATCTATAAGTTCTTTGCCTGAACATCAAGATTCCAGAGCCTCTTCTACATAGCATACAATATGAGAAACCAAATCAAGCCCCGGTGTAATCAATGATACACCAAATTTGTGCATGGAACATAAGTGGAGCTCATTGTGATGATAATATCAAAATATGTAAAGAAATAATCAAGGAACATAATATCAAGCTGATGGCCATGCTAGAAACCAAACTAAACCTTGAACTCACTCTGGGAGCTGCTAAAATTATCAATCCACATTGGAAACTGAATCATAATCTTCAAAAATCTCCTTAATGGTAGAAACACGGTTGTTTATGACCTACTAATTTTTGAACTAACTCACATCCTATCAACAAAGCAACTCATCCACTTTCATACTCAATACTTCCAACATCAACTTATTTCTATGTTACTTTCATTTATGCTAAGAATCATCTTCCTCCAAGACTTTCCTTGCTTCATCTCCTCCCAGCTCTGAGACAAAATACCCATCCATGGATAGTATTAGGCGATTTCAACTGCTCCCTGAAAATTTCTGATAGACAAGTAGGAAATTCCCTATCACTTATAGAAATAAAACCACTTAATATTGCACTGCATGATTCCTTGCTCCATGAAATAAACGTTACAGGTGTCCTATTCTCATGGAATAACTGTAAAAGAAGTGTTAACCTTTTCTAAAATTGATTTTTCCTTTTCCAACCAAGCCACTCTCACTAATGGCCAAATATTCTCAATTACCTACCTATGCCATCCTTGTCTGACCATTCCCCACAAATCGTATCCCTTGGAGCTAATGCTATGAGAGGAAATCAAGTTTTAAATTTTTTTAATATCTGAACCAAGGAAACTGAATTCTATAGCATTGTTGAAACTACTTGGTCTAATACTTTTCATGGTAATCCTATGTATATTTTACAGTGCAAACTCAAGGCAACTAAGGAAGCATTAAGGAACTGGTCCAAGATGAAGCATGGTGATGGAAGTAAAGCATCAAATACAGTCAAACACAAGCTGCAGGAAATACAAGAACAATTGCTCAACAATACCACTGACCCTAGCCTAGCTGAAATGGAAACAACTATATCTCAGCAATACAGGGAAGCACTAAATATAAAGGAAAATATGATTAAGCAAAAAATAAGATTGACCTGGAACACTAATGGAGATAGCAACACTTCTTTCTATCACTCTTACCTGAAGTCAAAACAAACTAAGGGTAGCATAAATGTCGTCAAAGACAATTTTGATTTTTTGCAAACTAATAGTAGTAAGATTAATGAAGCATTTATCTCATATTTTTCTGATCTCTTAGGTAATGCTGAAGGTTTTATCCCTGAAACAGAAAGCCTAGACTTATATCACCTTCCTAAGCTTACAGGAAGTGACATAATTTTGCTTACCTCAGAAGTAACAAAAGAAGAAATCAAGAATGCAATATTTTCCATGAATCAAAAGTCCGGGAGGGAGGGGGGGGGGGGGGGGGGGAGGGATTGACGCAGCATGGGAAGCGAATTCGATGTTGTAAATCGAATCCGTCCAGGATCTCACGCTGCGTCAGTTTGGTATTGGAGCTAGATCGTAAGGAGTTTGCGTCATTTGAAGTTTGTATCATTTGGAGAATTGGGTTTCGAGACTTTGTAGTTTGGAGATCAGATTTGCAGTTGTTGAGAAGTTTGGTGTTCATCGTGTTCATCGTGAAGTTGCAACAAGTTTGGAGTTTTTGATCCATATCATTTTGGATCAAAGTCAGGAAAATGTTTGAAGTTTGAGCTGTGACTTGTTTGTTCAAGTTTGAGTTGAAGTTTTTGAAGATTGTTTGATTTGTTGAAGTTCAATCATGCCACCGAGACGAGCTCAACATCATCACAATATTAATGCTTTGTATGGAAGAGAAAAGGCCGATGAAATGGAGCAACGAATCAACGAGAGTTTCACTGAGAAGTTGAATGAAGGAAGTGGTCGATTAGAGAGAATGATGCTTGAAATGAATCAAAGTAGAAGAAGGGTTTTACCTGAATCGATTCATGGGGGAAATAGAGTTTCACCACATTCAGATCGGGAGAGAAGAGAAGATCATGATCGTAGAAATGTTGACGATCGTGATAGGAATGTTGATGAACGAAATCGGAGAGATGTGGATTATCGTGATCGAAGGAATGTAGATCGAAGAAATGTTGGTGGTAGAAATGGTGGTAGAGATGTTGGTGGTCATGATCGACAACGATATGCATCAGATTTTGATGAGGAGTTTGATGGTGGTAGTGTTCATAGTCGAAATCGAAGCCAAGGAAGAAATAATTCAGAGTATGATCACAAATGGGAGTCCGGAATGAAAATTGAAATTCCAGAGTTTAAGGGTGGTATGTGTTATCCCGCTTCTTGGCAAAGCCGTGATATCAAAAGATCGATCGACAAAAAATAATGGTTTGTCTCAGAGATTGGTCATGCTTCGCTTCACTATGGATATCGATGAATTTTGTTCGAGTCCAGATTGAGCTACAATTGATAGGATATGACAAGAAAGATCGTAGAAGTCAGTATCTCAAATTTCATATCAATCCGAGTTCGTATGCTCAAGCTATCATCGATGCAAGTTGGAGGAAATAACCCTAAGTTTGAATCCATCAGAAGAGCATGAGTTCGAATCCATCGAGTTCCTCTTACTTCGAATCCATGGGACCACTCCACTTCGTATCCATCAGGTTGAAGTCCTTCGAGTCCATGAAGTCGCTTCACTTCGCCTCCATCAGAGCATATAAGTTCGTATCCATCGACGTACGTCAACAACATCACGCACAAAGCCATCGATTCGACCCTATCGATTCGAAGGGGGTCGATTCGAACGGGAAGCATTAACCGAAAATGCAATCTTGAATCGATCATAACTCAGGATCTACAAGTCCAAATACTATAAAATTTTCACAGGAGCTTGCATGCATGTTAAAGAATGTCCACACCAAATTTCACCTCGATTGGACATTTTTTTGATCGATTCGAACTAGAGTTCGAATCGATCCTAAAGTGGGCCCGGATTTCCTGAGACCGGGCATGTGGGCCCCCCTCACATGCCAGAAGCGGTCTCCCCAGATTTTAGACGAAATATCAGCCTCCTACACTTATAAATAGAGCCTCTGGACATTCAGGAAGGGGATCGGAGAATTTCTAAAGAAACAGCACGCCCGGACACTGCCAGAATCACTCCATATCGTCTTCACTATTGCTGATTTCGAATTTAAGTCTATTATCTGCTGTACTTCGCTCTAAAACACTTGTAACATTCAAGTATTAAGCAATAAAGTGATAAAACTTCATAGTGGACGTAGGCAAAACGCCGAACCACTCTAAATTACTGTCTTCCGTGCAATTTACTTTTCTGTGATTTGGAGTTTTCGTTAGATAATCCTCATTTTCAATTTAGTTTCTTCATTTATTATCTCTTCAAAAACTTCCGAAGGGTGTTGCCCAATTTTGGTGCTAACACTTTGGTGCTTTCACTGAGAAAACCCAGGTTTTCTCCTGCTCATTGGATCTGTCATCGATATCGGATTGCATAAATATAAGAGAGAAATCCGGATTTCAATTTCAGACTCCTTCCATACTATTCAGATTTACCAAAATCTAGGAAATGATTCTGCACCTCAAGATGGTTAGCACGAGAACCACTTCTACTGCCGCTGGCCAAAAAGGCCGTGATAGACAAAATCCCCCGCAACTCCCTCCACCCAATCAAGATGATACCGAGCACTCAGATCATCAGGTTCGGTCACCCGACAAGAGTTCCAAACAATTGAAGTGTTATTTGTTTGTATCTGAAATTTCAGTTGCAATATATTTACTGAATAAGAAATATTGTTAATAGAAAATAGCTATTAATGTATAATTTAAAGATTTATATAATTTTATTTCAAGTGTTGTAATGAACGTTATTTGCTGCTTTGATTTATTAATAACAATAACATTCCATAACAATTTGTCCCATGGTAACAAACAATATTAGAAAGACAGAGCCTTTACTACATATTGTGTTTTAGCATTGTCATTAGCAATCCAATGCATCGGTGAAAATAAAACAAACAATATTTGCAAGAATATACAACTGCAATTAGTATACACTATACATTTGTGTAGCCATCTTAGGAAAAAAAATCACAGGCTTTGTGTTGATTATAGCAATTAGCAAGAAAACCATATGAAACATATCTACTGCTATAATTTTAATATATTGGTGGGTCATCTGCATCCATATCGTTTCCAAAGTTGCTACTGGCATCACCATATACATACATCAAAGTTCAAAACAAAATTTCAAATTTCAACATTTAATAAGACTTCAAATCTAACTTAAACTTCTCATAAGAAAACAAGACATCAAAACTACTCAAGTATGCCTTCGCAATCCTCCCTGACATAACTAACATTCTCAACTAAATCATCTGCATCCATATCGTTTTCTTCATGGCCGCTCGCAACATAATTAGCTTCTTCAACAAAATCATCTATCTCTAATTCATGAAAACCTCTTGGCGGTGCTTTCATCACAACATATCAATAAGAAGAATCATTTTCTCTTGAATAAAAGACTTGTTTCGCTTGAGATGCGAGGATATAAGGATCTTTTGAAAATGAAACCTGACTTTGATGTAAATTAACAAGAGTGAATCCATCTTCAACTTTTATCACGTTTCCTATGTTCGCCCAATGACACTTAAAAACAGGAATATAAAAAACATTATAATCTAGTAAAATTATTTCAGTCAGTATCCCATAGTACGTAACCACATCAACCACTTGAGAAATGTCTTTTGCACTTGCTCTACACATGATAGTCGCGTCATAAGTTACTCCGCTATTCTGGGTTTCTCTATCAACATCTTTTGTATGAAATCGTTGTCCATTAATAATATATCCTTTGCAGGAGAATGCCGTCTTTTTAGGACCGTATGCAATCCATTTTAATATTTTATCATGATCCTTTGAGTCAACAGGTATCTAAAAAAATATTCAAACATATTAAACAAGTAATTTCATTAATTCATATATGAAAATATTGAAATTCTTTAACAAACCTTCCTTTTAATCCAATCATCGAAGCTATCTCTATGGGTTTTCCACAGTAAGGTCGTATTTTTTTCTAAGCGCTTGTTTGAATTTTGCAACTCCTCCAAATGCAAACTAGTACAGTAAAAGTGATGTTAAATTATAGTTGCCAATACAAGCACATCAAATCAATGAAAGTGGGACATAACATATACTCACTCTAAAAATGGTTCCACCATAGCCATATTCATTAACACAACTAAATGAGCAATTTCTTTCTCATTGGAAGACAATGTAATTGATTTGGACATTGAAATTGGACGCCCTTCAAGTATTGCGTTATCTTCATAATCTTCATTTCGATCTTTTTTTTCAATATCTACCGACTTACTCAAAAATTCACTAAAAAATTTCATGCATTCTTCGGCAAGATATGATTCTGCAATGCACCCCTCAGGCCGTGCATAATTTCTTACGTAGTCTTTGAGTGTTTTCATATACCTTTCAAAAGGATACATCCAACGAAAATGAACTGGTCCGCACAATCGTGCTTCTCTTCCAAGATGATTTGTCAAGTGTATCATAATATCGAAAAATGAGGGTGGAAAATATCTTTCAAGTTCACACAATATTTTAACGATATCATCATCAAGTTGTTGCAACTTCTCCCTATCAAGAACACGTTGACATATTTTATTGAAAAATGAACATAGGCGAATTATTGCATTTCGGGGTCTGGTTGGCAATAAACCTCTTACTGCAATCGATAATAATTGTTGCATTAAAACATGATAATCATGAGACTTCAAACCACTAATTTTACAATCCACCAACGACACGCATTTTTTGAAATTTGAACAATAACCATCGGGACCTTTGAAATCATACAACCTTTTGCAAAATATTTTTTTCTCCAATTTTGATAATGTATACGGAGCTGGTGGAAGATATGTTTTGGTTCCACGGGGTTGTGCATAAAGACCATGCCGAATACCCCAATCCTCTAAATCATGTCTACAATTAATCCCATCTTTTGATTTGTTATCATGCAACATTGTACTTAGTGTGCTTTCACAAATATTTTTCTCAACATGCATTACGTCCAAACTATGACGCAATGGAAGTTCCTACGAAAAAAATTAACATTTAAATTTTCTATATATTCTTTTTTTTAGATTAATAAATAAAAAAGAGATTTGAATACTAACCTCCCAATATGGCAATTCAAAAAAAATTGATCTTTTTTTCCACCTTGATAGCTCCTTTTTTACAGAATTATCATCTTCATTATCTTCATCCTCACTACTGTCATCGATCTTCCTTTTCTTACTTTTTCCCTTAATCTTCTCTTTTCCAAAATCATTTGGAAAGTCCTTCAAAATAAGAAAGATGTTTTTACCTGTTAGAATTCTAGGCATCTTTCCATCCTCTATAGTGTTATCAAACCAAGCTTTTTTTTTCCTCAACGGATGTGAAATAGGCAAAAATCTTCTATGACCCATATGAACATTCTTTCGACTATATTTCAACCATCGGCGATGAGTATTGACACCACATAATGGACAAGCCTTTTTACCCTTTACACAACATCCAGCAAGATTACCATAAGCTGGAAAATCATTTATCGTCCATAATAAAATAGCTCTCATATTAAAAAGTGTCTTACTAAATGCATCGTACGTCTCAACTCCACTACTCCACAAGTAATGCAAATCCTCTACTAATGGCGCCATATATATATCAATATCATTCCCCGGTTGCATTGGACCTGGAATTAGAAGTGTTAGCATAATATTTTCCTTCTTCATGCATAACATAGGCGACAAATTATATGTCACAAGCATTACTGGCCAACAACTATATTTGGAACTCAACATGGAAAATGGATTAAACCCATTTGTAGCAAGACCAAGTCTAAGACTACGTGGATCGGCTGAAAATGATTCCCAATTTTCATCAATTGTGCTCCATGTTACAGAATCTACGGGATGTCGCATCTTTCCATCACTGCTTTTATTATTGAAATGCCACCTTAATGCTTCTGCCATCTTTTCAGATCTGAACATTCTTCTGAATCTTGGAATTATTAGAAAATATCTCAACACCTTAACCGGGATACCCTGCATAATCTCATTTGTATCCTGATTCATTTTCCATCTTGAGGAACCACATTTCGGACAGTCATTCAAATTTTTATACTCTTTACGAAAAAGACAACAATCATTCTCACATGCATGAATCTTTTCAAACCCCATATCAAATAGTTTGAGGAATTTCTTTACTTCATATAAAGTCTTAGGAAGTACATTATTCTTTGGCAAAAACAGTTGTTGCACATTAAGAAGCTTATCAAAACCAGAATCGGATAATCCAGTTTCACATTTAAGGTTATACAAAATAGTGATGACAGATAACTTTGTATGATCTATGCAACCAGGATATAATGGGATTCTGCATCTTCTAAGTTCTTAAGTAAATCATCGTGTCGTCTCTGTGCATCATCCTTATCTTTATCATCATCAAAAAAATTATGATTAAAGTAGTCTTCATCTTCATAGTGAATTGCTTTGAGTAAGTCGTACGCCTCACTCTTTTTATTATTATTTTCAACATCTACTTGCTCGCCATGATTATACCACCTACCATCTTTGTACTTAGGATCCATTCCCTTTATAATTAAATGCTCAATGACGGTTTCACCATAATGATGACTAAGATTTCGACAATCTAAACAAGGACACAAAATTTTCTCTACATCCCCTAACTTTTTCTTCGCAACACGTACCAAATTTTGAGCTCCTTTTCCATACTCTTTACTGGTTCTATGTTTAAAATTGAAAGCAACAAGAATGTTAGCTTTCATTTTCAAAACATGTTAAGTCTAAAGTTATGTGTAAATTTAGTTGTATATGATTACCTGTGTAGACGCAACCAGTCTTTCTCCATCATCATATATAATATGGAAGCAATCAAGTATCTAAAATTCAAAATAGTAATTGGAAATTAGACTATTTAAACAAGTAATGAATGCTAGAAGAGTTTCTGGGCCTTTTAGTTAGCTTGTTTAAATGTGAATACTCATTATGAATTTCTTCTTGAGACGTATAGAAAATAATATACACATCAAGAAATACTTCATTAATATACACATCAAAAAATGGGGAGAAGAAGATGAAAAAAAGGACAAAAACCTAGGTTCTTCAAGTCGTCATGAGCTTCAAATATATGTTGTAAAATATCGGCTTATCATTTTAACATTTTTTATAAATACAATTAACCGACGATGCAAGGATAAACACAAGAGCTCAGAGTACTAAAGTGTGTAGAATTTGTTTATTTGATCGAATTTAAGTAAAGCAAAGTAATCAAAATTCGAGGATGCAATCTATTGTAGCAATTATTTGATACTATGTAACCAAAAATAAAGAACAAAAACTGAAAAAAGAAGTAACTGAGCAAATACGAGACCACAACCTTTTTAATTTATTTTTATTTATTTATTTCGAAAGGAACTCAACTAAAAAAAATTCAAATTAAACAGGAATACCCCAAAAACTTGTAAGATTACACAGCAGTGCCAACCAGTTCACTTTTGTTGTATAATTGAAACAATGCTTTGTTAAGGCGATTAGGATAATGAATTATAAGATTTTTGGTGTCAGTTGGAATACAACTTTGTATGAAATGTTCTATTTCTGACAGTAATATATACCTAAGTTCTACGTCCCATTTAGTTTAAATTTTACAACATAAATATTGAACGACTTAAAGCTGTAAACATCTTTTATTCGCCAAGTGATATTATGGGAACCAAGAAACTCAATAATTAGCATCTCGTAGCCGGGCCAAGCAACCGAGTAACAATGTATAAAACTCTTTTACAAAATATTGTTTTTATAAATCCCCTTTACAAAATATCATTTGTAAATCTCCTTTATTAAATTAATTGATTACCTTTAAACATCATAAATGAACAATTAATTAACTTTAAACCATCATTAAAGTAATTAAATATCTTTAAACAAGTCATTAATAAAATAATTAATTAACTAATTTCAACCATAACTAAAACGATTGATTTTTTTTGGCAAGGCCAGCCGTTTTTTATTGTGGACCGTCCACTTTTATCACAACAAAAGTAATAAATACGTATTAAAAACAGGAGTTAGGTCGATTGTCTGAATGACTAAACTTACTCAAGCACCACGTATGGTGCAACATACAAACCAGGTTGCAAAAGAAAACGCATATAAGCTCCACGCTGGAAGCAACTTGTAGAAACAAACGTATCTAACAAACTTAGATACGATAGGACACTACTATCTATGAAAATTGACCCAAACCAACTACAAATTTCCAACACAGCTAGCTAAAAAATATAGCCTAAGCTAGCATTCAGAAGACAACCAGATTGCCAACAAGCAACAGAACATATTTCATAGAGATGCAAATTTCAAAGATGGCCAGGGAAGACCATAACCAAATGCAGCAACAAAAAATTTGCAAAACAAAAGATTAAACCATAATCATCACCTAGATCAAGTAGAGATTACCGATACCAAATCTAGTAAATAAATGCATAAATTTTCAAAGCAGACATCACCAACAAACGAGTGTAACACTGCGACATGACAATAGGAACATGAAGCCAGAAACATAAAACATACAAGTAACCAACAGAGGCATGACACAGTAATCCAAAGGAGAGATTGCTAGAAAAAACCCAATGAAGCATCACCAGCAACTATTTTAATAAATACTCGTTGCAAGAGCAATCGCCAATTTTCATCTTCTTTACTCGCTGCACACCAGTGCCACCCACCTTTCTCTTTTAACTCTCACTTACAAACTGTACATCACTATCCATTACCCCTGACAGTGCATTCAACCATATCTCAAAACACTGCCTGCCATCAGTTCTTCACTTAAGTCATACAAACTTCAACATTCACCGTAGTACTTCAAAACTGCACCATTACAACCCATCTTAACATCCACAATCTTCCTTCATAACCTCTGTCATATTCATACTCCATCACCTTTATTTGTACCACTGACCAACATCCCACATACTTCCTTCAAAACTGCCTTAGCTCTCTATTATGAAAAATTCTTCAACAAATTGGAAAAGTGAGCTGGAACATATACAATGGCCGAACCCACAAGCGATAAATCACATGAACACCCACATGCGAAATTTGTTACGTGGATGGATGTCAGCCATTGATGGATTCAAGATCATGACACTAACTGGAGCAGATTTATGTAGAAGAACATGAGATGCTTATAGTTGAAATAAACACAGAACTCACACGTTCACGCCACAGAACCCTATTTCAATCATGTAATGATTAAATATTCATCCAGTTTTGAGCTGGGATCCGAAGGTAAACGTTAAAGTCAATTGCAATTCAGGCTACATGAACTTAGCTAGTTATATGGCAGTATGTATGCATATGTTGAAAGTTATGTAACATAGATGACTATGTGCATAAGAACATATACGCACATTTACTTAAACGCATCAACCACAGCCATACTCCAAGCGACCCCACGAGAGAAACTATGAGAAATAGACAAGGTGATATCCTATGCTGACCAATTTGAACATGACGCGTAAATACAGAGGGCTAACCATAATCATGACCCACGACACAGCACATGCTTAGTATCAAATCCCATATTATGGGACACCTTTCAAAATTAATTAGTAGATAATGCAATTACTAATATATATTTAACACTTTTCTACCAAGCTAAAAGTGGTCCACAAACAAGTTACAAACTTCAGTAGAACCATACATATGCACTGAATGCATTTACTTGTGGGTTTTTTTACAGTCCTACATGATACATGCAATGTGCTGCCAGCCCATAACACCAAAATGAAATCTAGGTAACAATTTCAGAATGTCATTTTACAGACTTACATTGTCCTTTCTTGATATTTAATAGAAATCAAGCTGGGTAAGTTTACGGCGAATATTGCTGTATCAAAAGATGATCCAATTAAATAGTAAAAATTGTTATTAGTAGGAGGAGTGTTTTGAGGGACACAACTATTGCCGATGTATAATAAAAACAAGCAGGATAATGTAACAATGTCCTATTACTGATATTTGATAAAAATCAAACAGAATAAAGTAACAATGTCTTATTATTAGTATTTAATAAAAATCAAGATAAGTTTTAAGGCTAACATTGTTATATCAAAGGATAATCTAAGACGGTACAAACTGTTAAAAGCTGGAGGCTTTTGAGGGACACAACTAAAATGCATATACAACGATTAAAAATGTATTGGTTAACGCGTTACCTTCTGACATTTAGTTGTTATGTATAAACATTGCAAAGCTACACTGGGAAACATCCACATGAATTTAGGCCACGAACCAAAAGGAATTCTATAAGCCAAACTGTTTCCAAAAAATTTGCCATTACAACGGCGCTATTTTGTAGCACCGGAGTAATGTCTATGCATTACCCCTCTCCTGATACTTGGCTTGCGCCATTAACAATAAATTTGGTTGCTGATAAATGGCCTCACTTTTAATGTTCTCCAAAGATAAAAAAATCGAAGCCGCCTCTATTGTTACAATTTTATGATAAATCAAAATAATTTATACCGGAGTAGTAACTAAATTAAAACTGCCCTTTTAAGTTTAAGGTTGCAAGACAAGTAATCTTTTAAGGCATAAAAAGTAAGCATAAACAAGGAAGAAGTACTAAAAATACACCATTAAGATGCATGCAAATTTTCTATGTATCAATAACAGGAGCATGCAACAAAAGAAACACATAATTGGTCCACATAAAGAAAATTATTACAAGAACAGATGAAAATGATCCACATAGAGTGAAATGAGAAGAAATATTAGGAAACGACTTATGAAATGTCGATGGTGATGTAGGCAGGTTGTTTGTTTATGGTGGGGAGGAGTTGCAGCAGGGATATGATGAGGAATGGAGATGGATATATGGCTTATGTGGTTTGATGCAATAGGTTCGTGGAGATGCAATAGGTTCGTGGAGATGCAATAGGGCTGTGATATGGGTTTAACAAAGGTTGTGATAGAGAAGGTGGAAAAAACAGATTGTTGAGGCAGATGGAAGAGCATAGTTTGTAACAAAAACAAAAAATGCAATGCAAATGTAATGTAATTAATTTTTTTAGTTAATATGTAAACTTTTTAAAATGCAATGTAAATTTCTCTTTTTTTAAAAATAAAATGAAGTGCACAAACGAAAAACAACTGTTTGAAGCAAAACTGAAAGAAATGAAGTATAAATGAAATAACACAACAAAATAGGGAACAAAGCAAAGCCAATGAACAAATTTGTGTGAAATGCATTATTACAATGCAAAAAAAAATTATTTTGGTTTTTCTACAAATCGGATGGCAGTTTTTGAAGACTGACATGAAATGTTGTGGTGGCTGTTTAGGTCAGCGGTGATTGAATTTGGTATTGGAGACGAGGTAGTTGTAGACAGAAGAGTTGGACAAGTTGTCTGTGCATGGGCAGAGGTTTAAGAAGGTTGCTAGTATAGAACAAGACCGAATCAACAGGAAAAAACACAATAATGAAAATGTGGACTGCTGAAGTATCTATACAAATATTGTTATTAAGTGGTTTAAAATGGAAGCTGCCCTTTCAAAGAAGTTCATATCATAATACCAAATTCTTTACCTCATGACCAAGTAAGAAAACATAAATTACAAAATTAAAATCATGACGCGGATTATGAAATGCTGAAGGACAGAAATGCAAGTGATAAAGAAGACAATGAACTCATATAAATACCTACCCCACTGGCACCAAATGTTACACCAACATGTATTCTACTTGAATTACATCATGCAAGAAAATTATTACAAGAACAGATGAAAATGATCCACATAGAGTGAAATGAGAAGAAATATTAGGAAACGACTTATGAATCGAATAAAGATTAAAAAGGGGAATTTTGGCTACCTGAAGTATAAATAGTTGACCAGGGCAGTGACGATCAATTCCGCCGGTAGAAAATTGAAATATAAGAGAAATTTAATGGAAACTATAGGTAGAGGAGAATAAACGAGAGAGAGAGAGATGAGGAAGCGGTATTTTGGATAGAAGAGGGAAACTGAAATTTTTGGTAAAAGTATAGTGAGAGAGGCGGTAGATAATATACATCGAAACATAGGGTATCATCAGCGTTTCAACGTAAATTATTCTACGAATTAATTAACTTTTACTGCATTTAACGTCTAAACGCTGGGAGTAAATGCAGTTAAAAGAAAGTTCTGTTGTAGTGAACCCAAAGTCGACAACAGCTGACTGAACAACTACGTGCCAATTTTGAGTTGACTAATGAACTAAACCGCCAAAGGCGTAGAAGATCCAGAAGGGACCACGCCCCTCATTCCTCTACTGAAAGCTCTGCCTCGTCTGATTACAGCGACAGATCTACACGTCCCAGGCTAGACGGAAACCATGCGTATACTGCCGGTCACCAACAAGCATTAGCTGTTGGGCAGATAAGAGTTGGCCCTTCTGCCAGTTTTCATACAGGACCCTCCTCACGAGGAGGCACTGTTCCACAACATACTACGGATAACCAAGCCACCGCCACTGCGGTTGACATAGGAGTTGATACCCGAAATCACTCCAATCAGAACTACCACTAGTAGGAACATACTCCGGGGCCATATGTCCCAGAAGACACCGAGCCAAGGAGGCGAGACATGGATCGTCGACAGCGCCTGATCCTACCTCGCACTGTGGAACCCGACCACACTTTGGCTCACCACCCTCCGAATATAGCAACACCTGACCTCTCAGCCATGGTACGCCAAATGATCCGCGAAAGTCAGGGCTTAACAAATGACGATTGGGGAATCTCCCGAAGTCATACTCCGTTCACCGATGACATATTATATGCTGAACCTCCTCGGCGATTCCGGATGCCGACTCTCCCCATGTATGAAGGAAATTCCGACCCTAACCAACATATTCTGAAATACGAATGGTCGATGATTGCTGCAAGAGCCGATGATGCAGTAAAGTGCCGTAGTTTTTCCATTTCTTTAGGGGGAATTGCGATGATGTGGTTTACATGATTACCACCACGATCTATTTCTTCATTTGACCAATTGGCTACTAAATTTGTTGAACAGTTCCGTATGCACATTGCCAGGCCTAAAGACGTAAATACTTTACCTAGTGTCACTCAAGCTCCAGGAGAGACACTCAGGTGATATTTGGAAAGATTCAATGCCGCTTGTGCAGAGATCACTAACCCCAATGATAATTCAATCTTGATGGCCTTGACTAAGGGGATTGACCCCGACTCTGAATTTGGAAATTGGCTAGCTGGGAAACCTCCCGCATCGTTGGATCGTTTCTACTCCAAAGCCACCCAATTCTTAAGGCGTGAGGATGCGAAACAATCTAGGAAGCAGGACGATGCGAGACCCAGCAATGAAGGGATTCAAAGCAATGTCGCGGTGAAACAGTCAGGGGAGAGCTCAAGAAAAGTACAGTTGAATATTCAAAACAAGCAAACCCAGCCGAGGAACGACGATAATAGAAATAAGAAGTAGGATCAGAATCATGGCCCGCGGCGTAGGGCGCAAATGTTTGAAAGCTATACACCACTGAATACGTCACTGGAAAACGTGTATCTACAAACTTGTAATGCGATGCAGTATAAGAAGTCAACTCTGAAGCCATCGTCGGAGAGACAGATTCAAACGGGGAAGTTCTGTAGATTCCACGAAAGTTATGGACACAATACCAATGATTGCAGGCATTTGCAAGATCTTATTGAAAAATTGATCAGGGAAAGGAAGTTAGATCAATTCGTGCGGGCACCGCAGGCTGGTGGTGTGGGCCCGTCAAACCAAAATCGTGCACAAAACCAAGAGAGACAGGAGGAGCCCGCTCGTACAGGAGGGAGGTTGGTCATAAATACAGTTAGTGGTGGTCCTCATCCAGCGGACCGAAGCTGGAGGGAAATGGAATTATACGCCAATTCGATCAGGCATGTGAGTTTCGAAAGTTGCAGTACACTTGATGAAGGGGCTTCGGCCAAACAACAGAGGACGATGGCAAACGACATCGTATTTAGAAACCGAGATGCCGATAAGGTCGAAGCCCCAACTATAGACCCACTAGTCATATCTGCCCAGGTTGGTCCTACTTGGATGAAAAGGATCCTGGTGGACAGTGGGAGTTCAGTAAATATCTTGTTTAAGAGAGCATATGATCAAATGAAGATGAAAGCCAAAAATTTAAAGCCTTGTCAATCTAGAATCCATGGCTTTGATGGAAGTGCTAATATACCCACTGGAGTGGTGGAGTTGCCAGTAGAGTTGGGAGTTGGAGAACGCCGAAGAGTCCGAATGTTACAATTTGTTGTCCTAGATATCCACTCCCCGTACAATGCTTTTTTGGGCCGACCGGCCCTTCCGAGTTTAGGGCAGCAATCGCCCCACGGTGCTTAACTTTGAAATTCCCCACTGATCACGGGATTGGGGTCATTCAAGGAGATCAGGTTGCTGGGAGAGCCTGCTATGTTGCCGAACTGCGAGAAGCGCAGAGAAAGGAGAAAGGAAAGGGCATGGAGGAATCTCTCTGCGTCCGTTTCACCGATGATTGACAATTAATGCCCGGGCCTCGGCCCGGGCACCACGACCAATTCCAGAAAGATCTAGACCCCAGAGACACTGAAGGTAATAATGAATCTAAAGAAAGTCAAGGTTCCCCCGCCGAGCTGACAATCGACATTCCAGTTAATGATGATGATTCAAAAATGTTGAAAATTGGGTCTCAACTAAACCAACAAGCACAATGGGAATTGGTCGAATTTATCCAAGCAAATCTAGACGTATTCGCTTGGACGCACTCTGATATGTGTGGAATCTCGCCGGACATCGCGAGCCACACCTTGAATATTGACCCACGGTATATCCCGGTCAAACAAAAAAGACGCGGTATGGATCCAGAGAGATCTACCGCCTTCAAAGAAGAAGTTGATAAGCTAAGAGCGAATGGGTTTATCCGGGATGCTTTGTACCCGGAGTGGGTATCTAACCCTGTACTAGTCCGAAAACCAAATGGGAAATGGAGAACATGCATCGATTACTCTGACTTAAATAAGGCTTGTCCGAAAGACAGCTTTCCACTTCCCCGAATCGATCAACTTGTGGATTCAACGGCCGGGCATGAATTATTATCTTTCATGGATGCTTATTCTGGTTACAATCAGATACCCATGCATGTGCCCGATCAAGAACATACGAGCTTCATAACTGACCTGGGACTATACTGCTACAAGGTCATGCCTTTTGGGTTAAAGAATGCCGGAGCGACTTACCAACGCTTAGTCAACCGAATGTTTGCCGACCAGATTGGAAAGACTATGGAAGTTTATGTAAGTGATATGTTGGTAAAATCGCGACACTCCACTGATCACATCAAAGACTTAGAGTCAATGTTCAATGTCCTCCGGAGATATGGGATGAAGCTTAATCCGCAAAAATGTCATTTTGGAGTCGCATCCGGAAAATTCCTTGGGTTCATCGTCAACGCCCGAGGAATAGAGGCCAACCCCGAAAAGATTTGGACGATCAGGAATCTTCAAACTCCAAGGAGCATAAAACAGGTTCAGAGCCTTAATGGAAAGGTTGCAGCACTGAGCAGGTTCATCTCGAAATCAACTGACAAATGCATACCCTTCTTCGACCTGATCCGAAAAGGGAAACGAAACTTCGAATGGACTATAGAATGTGAGGGCGCATTTCAATCACTAATTCAACATCTTTCCACACCACCGATTCTTTCAAAACCTATTGATCATGAACAGTTATACCTATATCTGGCAGTATCTGAAAACGCCATCAGCGCTGCGTTAGTTCGGGAGGAAGACCGAGTGCAGAGACCGGTCTACTATGTTAGTAAACGATTAACCAGAGCCGAGAGAAACTATCCAAGGTTAGAAAAGTTGGCATACTATCTAGTCGTCGCCTCAAGGAAGCTTCGTCCATATTTTCAGGCTCATCCCATCACCGTGTACACCGATCAGCCGTTACGGCAAGTCCTCACACGACCTGAGGCGTCTGGCAGGTTATTGAAATGGAACATTGAACTAAGTCAATTTGACATCACATACACTCCGAGACGAGCCATACACGGTCAAGTCCTTGCATATTTCATTGTCGAATTCACTACTCTGAAGACTACCTGAAACTAGTAAATCCCCGAATACATATGGAAGCTATATACTGATGGTGCATCCAACGATCGGTGCTCGGGCGTAGGGATAGTGCTTGAAACTCCCGAGGGACGATCCATATGCTACGCTTTAAAGTTTGATTTCTGTGCAACCAACAATGAAGCCGAATATGAAGCTTTGCTTACTGGGTTGAATTTGGCCCATGACCTAAGAATTATTGCTGTGGAAATCTACTATGATTCCCGGTTAGTAGTATGCCAAGTTCGGGGTGAATACCAGGCCAAAGATCGAAGATTAGCCGGTTATCTAGCCCGAGTCCAGGAAATACTTGATCAGTTCGATTATTATACCATTTTCTACGTACCCTGAGAGCACAATCAGAAAGCCGATTCGTTGGCAAAGTTGGCAAGTACAGACGAAGCTCAACACTTGGGACTCGTTCCTGTCGAGACTTTATCCTCTCCAAGCATTGATCGAGCAGAGAATGAATTCACATTTGAAGCTACTTCCAGCAGGGAATCGTGGATGACCCCCTACTGAGATTACATTGAGCGTGGCATATTACCCGAACGACGAAGTGAGAAAAGACAAATTCTTCAAAAAGGTTCACGATTTGTCATTCAGAATGGAGTTATGTATCGAAGGGGATATTTTGTTCCTCTTCTCCGGTGTATCGCACACGACGAAGTCAAACGAGTGTTACACGATGTGCACGAAGGAGAATGTGGCGATCACACTGGGGGGCAAGCACTTGCCAAGAAAATACTCCGATATGGATATTATTGGCCTACCGTAAATCGCGATGTTATGGACTATGCCAAAAGGTGTGATAAATGCCAAAAACACGCTCGAATTCCTAGAGCTCCACCTACTGAGATAACCCAAATGGTCAGCCCATGGCCATTTGCAATATGGGGAGTTGATATAATCGGTGCATTGCCTTTAGCTAAAGGTGGTGCGAAGTACGCCATCGTCGCAGTTGATTACTTCACCAAATGGGCTGAAGCTGAACCACTTGCAACAATTAAAACAAAGAAAGTGATCAACTTCGTGGTACGCAACATCATCTGCCGGTTTGGTCTCCCGCATACTATTATCACCGATAATGGAGCCCAATTCGACAGTGTTGAATTCAAGAACTTCTGTCAACGATTTCACATCCACAAGAAATTCTCTACAGTAGCACACCCTCAAGCAAATGGTCAAGTTGAAGCCGTCAATAAGGTTATCAAGTCTATTTTGAAGAAACGACTGGAAAAAGCCGGGGGCAAGTGGGTTGATGAACTGCCTATGGCTCTATGGGCTTACCAAATGACTCACAAGACTACAACCGGACACACACCATTTTCTCTATCCTATGGCTCTGAAGCCGTTATTCCAGTCGAACTGGAAGTTCGCTCTCATCGTGTGACATATTATGATCCGAAAAAGAATGTCATATTACTTGCTGAATTCTGGATCTACTTGATGAGAAGCGTGAAGAAGCTGATTTGAGGGCAGCCGCATATCGGGGTCGAGTCGCTCGAATATACAATGCCAAGGTCCGCCCGCGAACCTTTGAACTTGGCGATCTCGTACTCAAGAGAATTTATCCGGTCCCTTCGCACATGAAGCCAAATTGGGAAGGGTCGTATGTGATTTCACAAAAGCTCGGAGATGGCATGTTCAAGTTGTCAACCATTGATGGTCTTACTTTACCGAGAGCTTGGAATAGCGAAAGTCTCCGTCGCTACTACACATAACAGGCTTTATTTATCTATTTTTAGTCGATTTCTTCCTTATCATTTTATTTTTGTATTTTAAAGTTTGAACTTGTAATAAGGCAACTGATTTTTCCATATTTCTTTTATTTCAGTAATAAAATGCCATCTCTTCGAGCCAAAAGTTGTGATTCACTGAAAATGACGTATAATATCACGATGCACGGAGAGCTAAATTCCATCACGCGGTGGGATTTATTCAAATAGGGAGTGATTGTGATACGACCGGTCACTCACTAAGTGAAACCCGAGCTAGGGGGCAGAACACTACACCAGCATTTACAAGGATTGATACACGACAATCCTTTTACTAACTCCAAATTCCCAGAGCGTGAATTGGAGTATAAACTTTCAATAACTCGTTCCCAGAGCGCGAACGGACTCCAACTTCCCAGAGCGCGAATTGGAGTATAAACATTCAATAACTCGTTCCCAGAGCGCGAACGGACTCCAACTTCCCAGAGTGCGAATTGGAGTATAAACATTCAATAACTCGTTCCTATAGTGCGAACGGACTCCAACTTCCCAGAGTGCGAATTAGAGTATAAACATTCAATAACTCGTTCCCAGAGCGCGAACGGACTCCAACTTCCCAGAGTGCGAATTGGAGTATAAACATTCAATAACTCACTCCCAGAGTGCGAACGGACTCCAACTTCCCAAAGTGCGAATTGGAGTATAAACATTCAATAACTTGTTCCCAGAGTGCGAACGGACTCCAACTTCCCAGAGTGAGAATTGGAGTATAAACATTCAATAACTCGTTCCCAGAGCGTGAACGGACTCCAACTTCCCAGAGTGAGAATTGGAGTATAAACATTCAATAACTCGTTCCCAGAGCGCGAACGGACTCCAACTTTCCAGAGTGCGAATTGGAGTATAAACATTCAATAACTCGTTCCAAGAGCGCGAACGGACTCCAACTTCCCGGAGTGCGAATTGGAATATAAACATTCAATACCTCGTTCCCAGAGCGCGAATGGAGTCCAACTTCCCAGAGTGCGAATTGGAGTATAAAAATTCAATAACTCGTTCCCAGAGTGCGAACGGTCTCCAAATTCCCAGAGCATGAATTGGAGTACAAACATCAAATCCACCGTTCCTGGAGCGCGAACCGAAGTATCAATACTAACTCCAAGTTCCCGGAGCGTGAAGCGGAGTATAAACATCAATTCCAGGTTTCCGGAGCGCGAACCGAGTTACAAGTATCGATAACTCTCAAATTTCCGGAGTGCGAACCGGATTATCGATCTCAAATTATCCTAAGTCCCCAGAATGTGGACATGTACTTAAGATTTGCAATAAATGCGATCAACCACCAAAATACAAATGTTGTTCCCCGAGACTAAGGGGCAAAAAAGCTAAGCGTTGATCACTAACCAAAGTGATACTATTCATCAAATCATGAAACGAAGTTATGTTTTCATATTTGGCATATAAAAAAAACACTGCAAAACACTTAAGTAAAAGAAAAGGGCAACTTCCCATGCCATCAACCAACAAAAAACAGGTTTGATTACATGGAAAGTCAAAAGGTTTCAATTAAGTGGAGGCTGAATCCACACATATACACGGCTTTAAAAGAACAAAAGAAGAGGTAAAAGAATTGCAATTCACAACCACATGATAAAACAAGAAGCTCACTCCTTCTTCTTCAGGGGCTTGTTCTTCGGAGTCGAGCCACTGGACCCACTACCCAGCTTCCTACGAGATTTTTTGCCCCTCTTTGGAACATCCTCCGGATCTGGCATAATATCAACGTCTTCCTCAGAGCTGGAAGGGATAGAGATCCTTTTGTGAGGACGAACTGAAGGCATAGGAGCGGTGACAGGTGTTTGTTCAGCAACGCTCGAGACAGTTACCGTGCCACCAGGAGAGATCACCATTAAAGAAGATAAGCTTGAAGGGGCAGTGTCGCTACCAGGACCACCAACCGTTACCATCGTGGCCATCTCAGCAGTTATCTCAGCTAAAATCTCTCTTCTCGAGACAACTGAGCTGCGCTGGATATGCTGGTGGTCGTCACGACAGAACTGAAAACTAGAACAGCTCCACTCATCGGAAATGAAGGATCAGGAATAGGGTCAAGAGAGTGACCAAGTAGCTCTTCAATCATTTGAGCATCGAATGACATCGAGCTCCCCTCTCCAATATCACCGGCCATGGCAGCAGTTGAAATCGCCTCGGTGGCAATAACTCCATGCTTAGGAAATAGAACCGGAGGAACTGGGGGCACGAACGCGGCACTCTTAGTCACTGAACAAAGGAGAACAAAAGTAATCAATCCAGAAAATTCTCCCGAAAATCGATACTTTAAGACATGAGGGAAATAATCAAAGTACCTTCTTTACCTTGCCTTGGAGCTTGAATAGGCTCGGAGACAGCAGTCTTGCCAGAAGACAACCCCGGTTGGTCCGGGTTGTAAGCAGGAATAACTTGTGGATCAACCGCGGCGATAACTTCGGACGAAGTCGGGATAGGGACTTCGATATTCTCACTATGATGCACGACACCCAAACTTCGCCGATCTCCATTTGATGGATGCCAAGTTTTTCTTTCTCAACAGAAATTATCGCCTTGTGAAGAATTCTCCTCTCATCCTCGCTAAGAAGACGTGACTTGAGCTCAAACTCATCTAATACTCCATCCGGGCAAGACATCCTCTTGTTCTCCACTAATTTCTTCCAAGCATTGTAGAGAAGCATTGAGTAATCTCCTAGCCAGGAGAGATTTCTATGCTCTAACACGTTGGCATTATATGTGTCCAAGGGTTCGTCAAATTCGGCCTCCATCTTGAACCTCTCTGCCTGGACTCTCTCCTCCACTTCCGTTTCGACCTCCTTAACCCTTGCGACTGCCGCATCACGCTCAGCTCGTAGAGACACAACTTGCTCACACGCTTCTTGCGCGGCCGTACTAGCATCATCTTTTTCCTTGTTTATATCGGCAAACTTAGCCTTTAATTCCTCTAGTTCTTTGACTGCCGCATCCCGCTTGGCCTCAATATTTTTGTATCGATGGCCCAAGTCTTCAACTAAAGTGCAATGTGCCTGTTGCATCTTCGCCATCTCAACTAATGTCTCATCAACCTTTTTTAGCGACTCGACTTCGGCTTTACGGGAAGATTCCGCCTCAGATTGGAGTATATCAATAATACGATTCTTCTGAGCCAAGTCGGCTTCCAGTTTCTCGATAATTTTGGCTCGATCGAAGGCAACTTTTGAAGCTTTAACAGCCGCTTTATACCATTCTTTGTACTGAGCATAGAAATCGCGGGTATACTAAGTGCTGTGGTCACGGCGTCTTCGGGAATTTTTTTAAGATTAGGAGGAATAATACAAGTGTCGAAGCAAATCTCCGGAAAGTCCCTTTTCAATTGAGCAAGTCTGATAGCCCCTTCACCAGATGGTTCAATAGGGGCCTCCGCCGCAGCCGTAGTCGTAACAACCTCAGTTCTAGAACGATGTGGCTCAAGCCTCGAAACCTGCGAAGACAGTTGATGTCGCAGAGGCTCAGATACCTGAATATGGCTTCGAGGTGGCGGAGGAGAACGAGAAGGGGAGCGGTATCTCCGATCTCTGTCCGATCGCTCCTGACTAGAGTAACTACGATGATGATCCCTTGCATAATATTCCTGGCCATGATGCCTCCGTTCATGATCGCGATCGGAGTCTCCACGTCGAGATTCGTAATAAGACGAAGGGTGATGCACTCTTCGGAGCTTGTCTAGTGTAGATTGATGGCCAGACATAGCACCTGAAAAAGAGAAGCAATTCAGTTAAATACCAGGCGAAAGCAATACGATTTGTGCAGAAGTCGTGTAGTGTCATGAAAGTGTATGCAAATGTGCAAAACCCCCGACCAACCAGAAGTGTCGACTGCACTAACAGGTAAAGGCTCGCTTATTTCTAACGCTTCCCGGAGTTCATCCAACCCGGACTCGTGGTGGAGAGATACGTATTCCGGGATGGGAATGTCATCCAGTCCTATAAAAATGTTTCCTGATTGACAAGGAGCAGCGTCAGAGGTAGTAATTCCGGGGATCAAACGAGATACGACTACAGACTTACGTTTCTTAAGTTTAGGGACAACAGCCTTGCCTTTCCGCTTTTCTTCTATTCGGGAAAGATCAGTCGCTAACTCGGTATCGGTGGGCGTCCTCTCGTCATCGCTCATTTCTCTTATCACTATGCCAGGTTTTCTTTTCACCGTCTTCTTCTTTGTCTTCAAAGCCGATTTCTCCAACCCCTCGATAACAATACTCTGGTTCATCTCAATTAAACCCAGCGTCCTTAAGTTATCATCATTTAACACCGAGTCGATGTGCCGAAATCAATCGGGACCTCTTGTAAACTTTGGACAACGCCTTTGTAGTGTCCACCGTCAGGCCTTGAGATGATAGCTGCAAGAAAAACGCCTGATATTAGTACAAGTGTTGATAACGACTGTTAAAGAAGGCTTGTGCGATTTACAACACTTACGTCTAGACAGCCATCGCCTAGCGAACTTTGGGGGGCATCGAACAAAAAACCATTCGTTTTTAAAATAACTGAGTCTGGTCCAGGCTCCCGTCACAATCTGGTAGTTTCTAACTACTTCCAAAAAGGTGAAAGATGGGCTATCGCCCCTGCTCTTGAAGTTGAATATGTGTCTAATCTCGGTTGTCCTTGGCGGACGAAAGAGATGATCCATAAATAGAACGAAAACACTGTTCAGCAATGCATGTCCATTGGGATGAAGTTGTGAGGGGGCGATTCCAATGAACGATATCATCTCCCTGATATATTGGTTAAATGGAGGGAGAGTTTCAGCCGCACAGGTGTGACGATAGAAAGCAGTATACCCCTCGGGCGGGTTGTGAGGTCTGTCATCAACGCCCGATAGCAAAACGTCGTCCGGGGATAAGTTATGTTTCAAGCAGATCCGGCCCAGTAAGGCTTCAGAAATACTGGACGAAACGTAGTCGATAGGATCGTCGATAAATATGGCTTCCAGCACTTCGTCCGGAGCCGGACCAACTACTTCGGGAGGAATGTTAGGGATTTCAAGTATTTCTGGAGGAGGCGAACTCTGTACTTCTTGTTGTTGAGAGCTTGAAGATTCCATAACTAACTAACTCATCAGAAAGCAACATTAAGTACGTAAAAAACCCGTTCATTCCCAGTGTAAAGTGTGTGTGGTGCAGTGTTGTGCATTACTTGGAAAAATTCAACAAAGTTAGAGCAAATTTACAGACAGGAAAGACATCAGAGATCCGGTCGAGATGGCCGTCGTCGCTGACCGCCATCACTGAACCATCCCGATGTTGACAGTTGATTCAAGTTAAAGTTTGTTGTCACAGTGATAAGTTATAGTTCCATCGACGAGCTTTGAAGGGCAATCAAGTATGCACAATAAAAGTTTAGTCCAGATATGCAGAGATAAAGCTCGTCGGAATTATGCCGCTAAATATGCGAAAGTTATGTATCCATATAAGTCACTTCGAATCGATCGAAGGGACAATCTTTCGAATCGATCAGGGCCAGGTTTCAATTGTTCGAATCGACCGAAGAGACGAAGCTTCGAATCGACTCCGTTCGAATCGATACGATTCGACTCGATGGTAACTGGAACCCTTCGTATCGATCAGCAACTCAAGCATCGCATCCATCGTCAATGGGGGCATCGAATCGATCACCAGCAGCAAAAGACAATGAAAGACTTAAGCTTCGTATCGATCGCATAGGCAAGATGTTCGAATCGATCGCAAGAGATCGATACGAAGGACTCGACCCTGTTTCTTCTCCAACCAGCCAACTCGATTTCGACTTGGACTTATCCAAGATTGAAACGAGCAAAATACGCTGGAAAGGTTTGTTCTTGAATCTTTAGATCCATAAAGCTTCAACTACCTGAATGTATGAATCGATCCGAAAGAGTTGGATATTGCCTCGACTCGAAGGAAGGAAGAGTAGTTCAGCCTTGTTCTTGAAGGACCGAGATGGATTCGAAGACACAGGAAGACGAAGATAAAAAGTAAAAAGTGAAAGTGAGCCGAGACCCAGGTATTTATATGGATCCTAGAAAGGAAACGAGGCGATTCACCTTCCGGTCACTTCAACCGGTCACTACCGGTCAAAACACAGGATGGATTCGAACGATCGTGTTCGAATCCATTGCACTTTGAATCCATCAAAGCGACATGACCACAAGGCTTCATCGATATGAAGCGATCAACGAGAGCTGACTTGAAATCGCCAAAACCTTATCGATTCGAAGCATGAGTTTTACGACCATCAGCTCACAACAATTCGAAGACTATCGATACGAATGATCACTACGAATCCATCAAAAACCATCGATGAGTGTGAACATTTCTTATCCATCAATCCAACCCGCACCAACGTGAAAAATTACTTGTCAACCTTTTACATCGGTTCAGGAGAGAATCGATACGAAGTTCAATAACAAACAAAACCGACAACGACTCGTGAACACACAATGTTAATGAGAGTCAAATTAACGTATGTGCATATATGTTAAACTAATACTCGGTTTTAAAAATTTACAGGGACCAAACATTCATCTTGTTATGATTAC
Organism: Allium cepa; assembly: GCA_030765085.1. Lineage (NCBI taxonomy): Eukaryota > Viridiplantae > Streptophyta > Magnoliopsida > Asparagales > Amaryllidaceae > Allium > Allium cepa. Next base: position 881,828,464 of record CM060929.1, read on the forward strand.
AACAATCAACAGCTAAGCAATGTTCTGCAGCAATAAATCATATCAACGCAAGGTTACAACCTTCGACAAAGGAACAATGATTGTTTAGAGAGAAACTACAGCTTTTCAAAGCACGCCATGTTTTCACAAGATGCACTTTGGGGGGAAAATGTTATCCCGCTTCTTGGCAAAGCCGTGATACCAAAAGATCGATCGACAAAAAAGGACGGTTCGTCTCAGAGATTGGTCATGCTTTGCTTCACTATTGATATAGATGAATTTTGTTCGAGTCCAGATTGAGCAACAATTGATAGGAAATGACAAGAAAGATCGTAGAAGTCAGTATCTCGAATTTCAAGTCAATCCGAGTTCGTATGCTCAAGCTATCATCGATGCAAGTTGGAGGAAATAACCCTAAGTTCGAATCCATCAGAAGAGCATGAGTTCGAATCCATCGAGTTCCTCTTACTTCGAATGCATGGGATCACTCCACTTCGTATCCATCAAGTTGAAGTCCTTCGAGTCCATGAAGTCGCTCTACTTTGCCTCCATCAGAGCATATAAGTTTGTATCCATCGGCGTATGTTACTTCGCCTCCATCAAAGGATATAAGTTCGTATCCATCGGCGTATGTTACTTCGCCTCCATCAGAGCATATAAGATCGAATCCATCAACATATGTTTGCTCCGAATCGATCGCCACCTCCTTGTTCGAACCCATCAGAAGGTCAACCTTCGTATCCATCGCCCAAAGCCACATGTTGAGTCCATCAAGTCTCCTCTGCTTCGAACCCATGAAAGAGCACGTGTTCGAATCCATCCAGCTGTAGCAACTTCGTATCGATCAACTAATACACATCACGATCAATACGAACATGCCTCCGTTCGAATCCATGAGTGAATGGAGCCTTCGAGTCCATTAGGTCAAGATGAAAACCGTGGATTCGACCCAGTCAACTCGGAGTGAAAGGCGGATCGCTAAAGAAGAAAGCGCGCCACGTCAACAACACCACGCACAAAGCCATCGATTCGACCCTATCGATTCGAAGGGGGTCGATTCGAACGGGAAGCATCAACCGAAAATGCAATCTTGAATCGATTATAACTCAGGATCTACAAGTCCAAATACTATAAAATTTTCACAGGAGCTTGCATGCATGTTGAAGAATGTCCACACCAAATTTCACCTCGATTGGACACTTTTTTGATCGATTCGAACTAGAGTTCGAATCGATCCTAAAGTGGGCCCGGATTTCCTGAGACCGGGCATGTGGGCCCCCCTCACATGCCAGAAGCGGTCTCCCCGGATTTTAGACGAAATATCAGCCTCCTACACCTATAAATAGAGCCCCTGGACATTCAGGAAGGGGATCGGAGAATTTCTAAAGAAAAAGCACGCCCGGACGCTGCCAGAATCACTCCATATCGTCTTCACTATTGCTGATTTCGAATTTAATTCTATTATCTGTTGTACTTCGCTCTAAAACACTTGTAACCTTCAAGTATTAAGCAATAAAGTGATAAAACTTCATAGTGGACGTAGGCAAAACGTCGAACCACTCTAAATTACTGTCTTCCGTGCAATTTACTTTTCTGTGATTTGGAGTTTTTGTTAGATAATCCTCATTTTCAATTTAGTTTCTTCATTTATTAACTCTTCAAAACCTTTCGAAGGGTGTTGCGCAATTTTGGTGCCAACAGTATGCAAGCTGAAGAATTTCTAGATTGGTTATCTAATGTTGAAGAGATCTTTGATTTCAAGGAGGTTCCGGAAGAACGTAGAATGAAGTTGATTGCTACTCGTTTAAGAGGGAGAGCCATGGCGTAGTGGCAAAAGACAAAACTTACACGAGAGCGGATGGGGAAGTCAAAGATTGTTTCATGGGGGAAGATGAAGAAGTTAGTGAAAGCTACTTTCTTACCTTACGATTATCAATCTCTTATGTATCAACGCTTACAAAATCTAAGGCAGGGGACAAAGACTGTTAATGATTATGCTGATGAGTTTTATCAACTGGTTGCTCGAAATGACATCATGGAGACGGAAGAACAGTTGACCGCTAGGTTCGTTGGAGGGTTGAGAATGCAGATTCAAGATATGGTAAATATGTTTGATCCGAGATCTGTTGCCGAAGCACACCATAAGGCGTTAGCTTGGGAGAAGCAAGGCAGAAGAGGAGGTGGTGTGTTTACAAATTCCAATAATCAAGTGAAGGGAACTAGTGGCAATACTACTGTTTCAAAAGCTGTTACTAAACTGGTTGTCAATGAGGTTGTAAAGACCAATGTCAACAATAGTGTCAAGTGTTTTAATTGTTAAGAATTTGGTCACAAGAGAAATGAATGTCTAAAGCCAAAGAAGCGGGCGATGATTGCTGAGATTGAAGATGAGGATGCAGAAGCTGAATGTTCCAATTCACCATATGTTGAGGAGGAAGAAGAATTGTCGGGAGATGAGGGTTGTAATTTGATGATGAGGAGGTCGTGTTTGACACCAAAGCAAGAGGATGATTCATGTTGGTTGAGGAGTAATATTTTTCAATCGACGTGCACTATTCTGGGAAAGGTTTGCAAGTTTGTTATAGATGCGGGCAGTTGTGATAATATTATTTCTACAGAGGCTGTGAAGAAGCTAGCATTGAAAACAGAGAAACATCCAAAACCTTACAAGTTAGCTTGGTTGAGGAAAGGTGGTGAAGTGAAGGTTTGTCGAAGGGCTTGTGTGAATTTTTCGATTGGGAAGAAATACAAAGATAAAATTTGATGTGATGTTGTGGATATCGATGTATGCCATCTATTGCTGGGAAGACCGTGGCAGTATGATAGGGCTGTTCAACATGACGGACGCACCAACAGCTACAGTTTCATGTTTGAAGGCACAAAAATCACTTTAGTTCCTAAGAAGCGACAACAAGAAGAAAACAAGTTGGAGGAGATTGAAGAATTAAAGACTCTGTTGACTTTGAAGGAGTTTGTTAAAGAGGTGGAGGAGGAACCTGAAGTGTTTTTGTTGATTGGATGTGAGAGTAGTGAAGTGGTGGAAGTTCCTGAAGAAGTAAAGCCAGTGCTGGAAGAATTTAAAGATGTATTCCCTAAAGAGCTGCCAAAAGAATTGCCACCATTGAGAGACATACAACATCAAATTGATCTAGTGCCAGGTGCTGTTTTACCGCATAGGCCACATTATCGTATGAGTCCGAAAGAACACGAGGAGTTGAGAAGGCAAGTGGAAGAGTTACTTGAGCAAGGGCGTGTTCAGGAGAGTCTCAGTCCATGTGCAGTACCAGCATTGTTGGTGCCGAAGAAGGATGGAACGTGGAGGATGTGTACCGATAGTCGGGCATTGAACAAGATTACTGTCCGATACAGGTTTCCTATGCCTAGATTGGATGATTTGCTAGACCAGTCGAATGGAGCTACTATATTATCTAAGATTGATCTGAAGAGCGGTTATCATCAAATTCGAATTAGACCAGGTGATGAGTGGAAGACTGCTTTTAAAACAAGAGAGGGTCTATACGAATGGTTGGTTATGCCGTTTGACTTGTCTAATGCTCCTAGTACTTTCATGAGAGTGATGAACCGGATTTTCAGACCATTTATTGGGAAGCTCATGGTGGTGTATTTTGATGATATACTAATATACAGTGGAAGCCCAGAAGAACACTTGCATCATCTGAGAGAAGTGTTGATGATACTGCGACAAGAACAATTTTATGCTGCAACGAAGAAATGCGTGTTCATGACGCATGGTGTTTTATTTTTAGGATATGTTGTATCAGAAGGAGGTATACAGGTGGATCAGAATAAAGTTGAAGCAATCAGAAATTGGCCACAGCCCAAGACTATAACAGAAGTTCAAAGTTTTCATGGGTTGACTTCATTTTATCGAAGGTTTATTCCACACTTTAGTAGTGTGATGGCGCCTATTACTGATTGTATGAAGGGCAAGCAGTTTTCATGGTTAGAGGAAGCAGGGGTTGCTTTTGAACGAATCAAGGAACTCTTGATGTCAGCATTAATTTTAGTATTACCAGATTTTCAGTTGTTGTTTGAGCTACATACTGATGCATCTAAGGTTGGGATTGGAGGGGTGTTGAGTCAGAGGGGGCGTCTTATTGCATATTTCAGTGAGAAGCTATCGGAAGCAAAGATGGGATATAGTACTTATGACATGTAATTTTATGCTATCGTGCAAGCTGTGAAGCACTGGAGACATTATCTGTTTCAGAAGGAGTTTGTTCTTTATACGTATCATGAAGCTTTGAAGCATTTGCAAGGGCAGGACAAAATTTCAGCTAGGCACGCTTCATGGGTCGCGTATCTACAGCAATTTACCTTCGTTGTAAAGCACAAGTCAGGGTTGACGAATCGTCACTACGCCATAGATGGCCTTCTACAACATTTTTCCAAGGTGTTGCCAAGTAAAATGTTGCGATAGCTATACAATTTTGGTCCTACTGCAACGTTGAATTTTTGGTGTTGCCTTAGCTATAAAAATGTGTTGCTCTAGCTAAACAAGTGTAATTGATGCAACATTTTTTTATAGTGTTGCTATAGCAGACCTTTGCTAGAAACTTATGATGCCTTTACTGATCAAAAATTCATGTTACGTGCAAGTGTGTTGTGGACCATTAGCGATTTTCCGGGGTATGCAATGTTATCCGGTTGGAGCACAAAGGGTAAATTGGGTTGTCCTGTATGCCATTATGAGACTTCTTCAATGTACTTGAAACATAGTAAAAAAATGTGCTACATGAATCATAGAAAATTTCTGGATCCGAAACACAAGTGGAGGTTTGATAAGAGGAGGTTCAATGGTGAAGTTGAAATAGGACAGATTCCGAGAAATTTATCAGGAACAGGCATTGAAGAACTGTTGCGTGACTTTGAAAATAATTTTGGGAAGAAAAAGGATTCCCCTTTCAAAAAGAAGTCAATATTTTTCAATTTACCGTATTGGAGCTACAATTTATTGCGACATAACCTTGATGTTATGCATATAGAGAAAAACATGTGCGACAACATACTCGGTATTTTGCTAAATATTAGTGGCAAATCAAAAGACCATTGAATGCTCGTTTTGATTTACAGGAAATGGCATCAGGAAGGTCCTGCATCCCGTTTTATCAAATGACGACGAACACTTTGAGATTAGATCCAGTATTGGGCCAAGGCCCATGTCTGCTTACAGCAGCCGCAGATATTAGGGTTCGTGCTGCGATTTTTTATTTTAACCTAGCCGCACATCTTTCATTTTTATGCACCGTGCAGCGTGCGTGGACATTTGAGTTAGACGCTTACGGCCTAGTCGATCCTTCTCTCTTTCTACTTCCTTTCTCTTTCAAACCCTAACCAAACCCTAGCTTCCGCCACTATCAACTGTCCAAATTATCAGGTAATTGTTCGATACGCGTCTTTCTTTTCCCTTATTCCATGGCAACTCTGTTTCAAATTATTCACTGATCTTTTCTTTTCTTTATAGATCTATTAGTGGCAGAGGAAGGACAACAGCTCCCATATGTCAACGAGATTGTGCTAAAAAGGAGAAAGAATAATGAAGATTGGGCCTTAAAACGAATGCTGCGAGTTGAAAACATTCAGCAAAGTAAAGTAAATGCTTCCAAACCTATAATCAGAAGACCTGAGGACTTCGTTAAGGAATATCGCGAAAAAGTAACTCATTTTCCACACATACTTTTATATGGTACATAGAAATTTAATAATGCTATTCTTTCCTTTTCTTTTTATGAATTTGGTTACCCTTCGTGCTATTAGGAATTGGATTTTGTTCGAACAAAGCTGAGAATGAGGATACGAAAATTGTCTGAAGATAACGTGAAGTCTAACTTACTCTTTGTTATTCGTATTGCAAGGTATGCCATATATCATATGACCGTTTCCTTTGTATTATTGTTTTGTATAACTTAATATTAAATTATATACTCACGATTTTCAGTTCAAAAGACATGCATCCTACCATTAAGAAAACCCTGCGTATGCTGAGGCTGAGACAGAAGTTCACGGGAGTTTTTTTTGAAGGCCAATGAGCAAAATCTGAAGAAGATACCGAGCGTGGAGCCATTTATTACTTATGGGTAAGAAAGTAGTCGATCTTCTAATTTTATGTGTTTGCTATAGAATTGAATACACATTTATTAAGTGAATGCAATTCACAGTTATCCTAGTTTGAAGAGCGTTAGAGAATTGATTCATAAGAGGGGCGTTGGCAATATCGAGAAGGAAAAGATTCCTCTCACTAACAACAATGTTATCGAAGAGGTTTGTAACTCATCTTCCTTTGAATATTTGCATTAGTTTGTTAGTGCATCAGGGTTAAGACAAGATTTTTCGTCCTGTTTATATTGCCATTTGATCTTAGTACAGTAGCTACTAGGATACGATGCCATATGTGGCTTATAATGTTGTAACAGAGTTTACATCAGCGATCTAGCATCTTTTTACAAATTAAGCTACCTTTAAGACAGCATTGATTTTCATCTGTCCCAGTTCAATATTTTAACATCTTGTCCATACCAAACTGTTAGTTCAGTTGCACATGAGCTTTGTTCCAACCTAGGCCCATTTTCTTTTGCTTTTATGTCATTTACGTGTGCTTCCAAAGCAGCCAAATGCAAAATAATGTTCACAAAATCTTTTGTTTTGCATGCAGCTGCAGGAGCTTTCCATTCTCCTCTTGCCAGGTTTGTTCATCAATTACTCTATTCCAATTTTCCGGTACTAATTATTAAATTTACAAACATAATATGTTAGGAATGTAATAACTTAAACTACAGGAGAAAGTAGAAGGTGATTACCAATGGCCAAAAAGCGAACTTGATAGCTAAACGCAAAGAAAGGATCAGATTGCCAAGATATAGTTATGAGTTAGGCAATGATTTTCGCATTAGCGAGTTCTTTGCTCACCCATCTGGTGTAGAAAGTTTGTTAAATACAGGTTTATTCTATTATATTATAGGTTTATTCTATTATAGGTTAAATACAGGAGCTTTCAACACATATAGGTTTATTCTATTATATTATCATCTTTTCTTTTTGCACTCTTTGTATAAGGTTTCTGATGAACGTGTATTCTGAACAGGTGTACTTTACCAAAAGTCCAGTTATTGAACTCTGCTGTGGTACCTGAAGTGGACTTGAAAGTAGTATCCATAAGTGAGGATTGCACTGTTGAAATGCTTTCATGCAAGGTCTGTTTCTTTTCAAATTATTGAAGAAAATAGATATATCAACTGACAGATACATTTAATCTTGTGTTGTTTCATATGTCTCCGTGCTACCAAACATAACTTATGTTTATATTGCATATGTGGCTTTCTCTGCAATTGCTGTACACAATCCATATGTAAGCATTTGCTGCATTCTCTGCATTTGCTGTAGGGTAATTTTGATGTGGCTTTATTTTGTAGGACTTAGTTCAAAAGGCAATGGCCGGTGGAGAAGGAGGAAATACTGTTGAAACAGTAATACTGTTGAAATACTGGATATTTTGGGGTAACTGACATGAATTGTGATGTGTACTGCTGTATGAATTGTTATTTATACTGTGTATTATGCTGTGTATTATGGAAGTGTTTTATGTGATATTGTACTGTGTATTATGCAAATATTCTATGTGATATTGTACTGTTCTATGTGCTTTTAGTGTAGCTTCAGTATAGTGTTGCAGTAGCTTCAGTATAGTGTTGCAGTAGCTTCAGAATAGTGTTGTAGTAGCTTCAGAATAGTGTTGCAGTAGCTTCATAATAGTGTTGCCACCGGGTTATAAATGTTGCTTAAAATAACGTTGCAATAGTCATTCAAGGTGTTGCCATAGGGATGGACCCAGTTGGGTCATGGGCCCCACATTGTGGGTCCTACAAGATGTGGGCCCCACAACCTCGGAAAGTTAATATCAATAGCAACATTTTTGGAATGTTGCTACAGATACCTATGAGTGTTGCCTTAGACAGTCAAAATGTTCTATTGCAACAATATTACTTATGTTGCCTTAGACAGTCAAAATGTTGCCTTTGAGGTCTAAGGCAACGGTAAAAATTGCATCACCCTAAAAGTGTTGCCATAGACCTATGGCAACATTTTTCGGGCCTGAGCCAATATATTTTTTGTGTTGCAGAAGGCCATTTATGGTGTAGTGCGTGTAGCTGATGCCTTGAGCAGGAAGAATCATTTGTTGACTACAATGAGGGTTGAAGTGACAGGATTTGATGTGTTACCAGAATTGTTTATTGAGGATCCGTACTTCGCGAAGTTTGTAGATGAAGTCTTAAGTCGCTGCTGTTTTGGGTCATTACTTTGTTAAGTCGTTATGTACTAGGTCGCTATGTACTATTTGCTATGTGTATATGTTGAGTCGTTTTGATGTATTTTCTTTATAGGTCGTGTGTTGCTTGTATATGTTGTAAGTCGTTGTAACTCGGTTCGTTTACCATGTGTGATGTAATCAGTGTGGTAGGTCATAGGTCGCTTAAACGACCTATGTTAGGTCGCGCACTAGTGTTTGTTGAGTTTGTGTTGTGTTGTAAAGGATATAAATAGCTGGATTGAGTCATTTGAAAAAGGTTGTTAAATTTTGAATAAAAATTTGGTTTGTGCTTTGTGCCTCCATTTAAATTGGTAGTTGAGTGTTAATCTCCTATCTCCACTTTCGGCATTCGAGTGCACTCGAATCGACGATTGTTGAAGCCAATTCACGGAATCAAGTGCGCTTGATCAACGTTCGAAAAATTGAAGATCTTCTCTCACGATATCGTGCGCGATCAACGTGTTGAATATTGCTAAAGTCCGGTATCTTCGTGATCAACGGATTTGGGCCTTTCGGCATTCTTAAATTCATCGATTTAACATCTTCACCGATTATTTGCGCTAATCGTGTGAGATCCTGGACGAATTCGATTTACAACATCGAATTCGCTTCCCACACTGCGTCAGGGTGCTTGATGGCTTTCATGTAACTTTCTTCATATCATGTTGGTCCGTAATTGAAAACGAGGTTCCAAATGTTGTTCTCAATTTTTTTTGGCAAAATCCAGAATGCTAAGATCAACTAATTCCACTGATATAGCTCTTATCCCTAAGGTTCATAATGCTCAATATGTACATCAATACAGACCAATTTCATGCTACGATACTGTATATAATTGTATATCAAGAATCTTAGCTAGTAGACTGAAAACAAATCTTCCAAACCTCATCTCCCCTAACTAGGCAGCCTTTCTTCAAGGTAGGTACATCTTGGATAATGTTCTATTATCTCATAAACTTCTAAAAGAATACAATAGATGTAATATCTCCCCTAGAGCCATGCTAAAGTTTGACATTAGGAAAGCATTTGATACCTTGCACTGGGAACTTATAGTCTAGATTATGAAACATATGAACTTCCTTGACATTTTTGTTGCATGGATTTATGCTTGTTTGTCCATTGCTAAATTTTCTCTTCTTATAAATAGTTCTCCGATTGGTTTCTACTCTAGCAAACAAGGCATCAGGCAGCCTGACCCAATATCAGCATATCTATTTATTATTGTCATGGAGCTGCTTCCTCAAATCCTAAACTCCCTAGTTATGGATGGCATGATTTTAGTCCACCCTAGATGACAAGTTTCGCAAATTACCTCACTAATGTTTGCTGTTGATCTTATTATTTTCACCAAACCAATAATGTCATCAATTGAAGCAATTCTGGAAATTAAGAATATTTTCTATAAAATCACTGGTCTTAAAATCAACATGGAAAAGTCAGATATTCTGATGGCAGGGATAACTCAGGAGCACAAACATACTATTCTCAATGCCACAAGGCATCAACTAGTCAATGGGTCTATATCTTACCTAGGAATTCCTCTTGCTACATCTAAAATTATTAAAGTGCAATACATGCCCTTGTATGGAAAAATACTAGCTAGAATTGATAATTGGCTTTGTAAATTATTAAGCCAAGAAGGTAGGATAATTCTCATAAACTCTATAATCTTCTCTATGACTGTCTTCCGGTCAAGAACTTTCATCCACCCCCTCAGAATGATCAAAATGATTTGTAGTGCATTGATAAAATTCTTCTGGCATGGCTCCATTCACTCAAATAAGCCAGCTCCTATAGCCTTTAACAAACTGGAAATGCCAAGAAACAAGGGAGGACTCGAGATTAAAAATATCATTCTCTGAAATAAAGCAGCATTTGGTAAACATTTGTAAGATATCCTCTTTGAAAAAGATAGCATCTGGGTTGCTTGGTTTAAAAACCACATTTTAAAGGGTAAAGGCTTTTGATTGATGGACCTACCACAAAATAGTAGCTTGACCTAGAGATGTCTTCTCAAACTTTGTGATATTATTTTGCCTTGTTTTAAATATGAAGTATCTCATAGAGATAGAGTAGGCTTTTGGAATGATCCCTGGCTACAAAATGGGATGATCTTAAGTAAAGTTTTGAATTATCAACAAATGTTACAAACTGGAACTAACAAGGAAGACAAAGCATATGAATACATCTCAGGAGGAAAAATTCAACTTCCTTACAGCAGCAATCAGATTATTAGAAGGCTATGGGCTACTTTTCAGGGGAAAAATCTACAGATTGGTCTCACTGACAATGTTTTATAGCCAGGAATGAACAACTATAGAATTAATATCATATATAAAATTACTAACTCTACAGAGACTAGCCCCACTTCCTCCTGGCATAAAACAATATGCTTGAGAGTAAGTAGTGCTAAAGAAAACTTAATGTTATGGAAAGTTCTTCATAATGCCCTGAATACCAAGGCAAAGTTAATTCACAAGGGAATGAATATAGACGGGGTTTTTTTTTCTGCTCTGATGAAACCGAGGATAATTTGCAACTCTGTTTTGGCTATGAGGTAACTTTCATAATATAGAACAGTTTAATGATTTTGCATGGTATAAGGGATATGCACAGGAACAGTAAAATTAAATGGGATTTAATCTATAAAGCAACAAGATGGAGGTGTGGAAAGACATATATAATACTATCTGCTCTCAAGAAAATCCTGAAGATCATCTGGAATGAAAGAAACGCAAGAGCTTTTGGTGCAAAAATAAAAAGATAGCCAAATGAAACTTTTCATTATAAATGAGGTTGGAATAGGTTTGGTTTAGGCAAAATTATTCCATGACGGAGACCTGGCTAGTCTCACCTAGCTTATACTCTTTTCTCTTCTTTCTTGTTTCCTTATTTTTTGTTGTCTTCTCTATGCTTAATATGCTTGTTTCTATGTTTTCTTTTTGCTCCTTCTCAGCATGTTGGGATTGAGTGCCTCCTTTCTTCCTTGCATATTAATAAACTGGTAGGGGACCAGTCAACCCCACTGGCCATGCCAAAAAACCAAAAAAAATCATTTTATCGATTTCTTCTTATTCTATGAAGTATTAAATTCCTTAGTTGTTTAAAAAGGTCAAATCAAAGAAATTTTAGAAATTTAATTTTCAAATTTCTAAAGATCATTTGAATTTTACTAAGTTCCTTTTTTCACTTTGACATGCTTCTTCAATTATTTTCGCAGTTGATTAAAATACACATTAGAATATGTATGTTCGCCTACAACTTATGAATAAGGCAAAACGAAATAACAGTTGTTCTAAATTGATATCTAAAATGGTTAAGACTAAAAAGTTGTTAAAGACCTGTGTTACAAATGCAAAATATTGAAAGTAGTTAAAAACAACTTTACTACAACTTTCAGTAAAATATAGTTGTTACATGCCTCTCTTACAATGGTCATTTTTTGAAAGTTGTATAGTAATAGTTGTAGTAGGACTTTTTGTTGCAGTGTCGGTCAGTACTGACTGGTTTTACCTTGTGAAAAACTCTACCAAACTATTAGTTTTCTATCTATTCATCATTTTTGAATCTCCAATGCTTCTTGATCCATTTCTTCATTCGCTTGAAGTCCAAATTCTTAGAGATTTCGCCTAATTCAAATGTTGAATAATAGAAGATGTTCTATCTTGTTAATAAAGGTTATAAACCTCGGGCTACATTGTAGCAAGGGTTATAGTGCATAACTTACTTTTCATTTTGTTCCAATGATAAACAAATGGTATGGGCTAGAAAGATGTATACCGATTTACATTCGATATGATTGTAGGGGACGATGCATTGAAGTATCGTAGCATTGGTCTTATATTTGTGACACTACTTAACTAGTTTTTGCCTTACCGAAAAAACTCGCGGTCCAGTATGTCATGTTTGGGTCACGATTGGTGTAGTGATATTTTGTATATGATAGTTTTATCATATTACATTGCACGATAGTAGATATTTGTTACCTTGTTGGGTGCGGGTTGAGATATGGTTTCATTAGCTCGAGTATTTCCATTCCTTATTATTTATTATACTTAGCATATAAGTAATCCTGTAGATTTGTGGACTTCCTTTTCACCCGACTTCAGGTTTGATCTTCTCCTTGTTATTTCTTTGTTATATATTCTTTGAGTAGGTTGACTTAGAGATGGGGATCACTGCTAACTGGAGGCGATTTATAGAGGCATGGTTATATTACCGCTATGATTTTATCTACCCAGTTTTTGTGTATTGCATGTAGACCATATGTATTGTTTTAAAACATATATTTTTATGGGATTTAATATACCATTTACAATTTACATTCTGTCTATTTATATGATATGGAGCTAGTATTCCATATGTTATATTGATATTATAATTTATATCCATCCACTATGAACTAGTTTGTTGAGATAGATGTACTCTATGAGATTCACTGTGTTTTATGTATCTTACCCTTAATGGAAAATCGGCATGACATTTCTTGTGAAGTCAGCTAGTTGTATGTGTGGATTCTAGGTGTTACAAGAAAGTGGGTTATCATATGAAAAGTACAAAAAAATGAAACTAGGTAAGTCACCTCAATTCAAGCATCGGAATGTTAGATTGAGGAGTTTGAAAGCAAAAAACCAAACCAAAAAGGAATGGTGAAAAAATTATCTAATTCAAGAGTTTAGAATTAGAATTTAGATGTCTGAATTAAAGATTTAAACGTTGAAATCCGAAGTCAAATGTATGAATCTCCGACAAGAAAATTTCCATAAGAAAATCAGATGCTTGAATGTAGATTCAGACATCTAAATTAGTTAATCAGATGTCCAAATGTTTGTAGGGGCATCAGTTGAACCGTGACCCATTAGGACTATTATGAATGGTCGATGATACCTTATCTTGTTTTATAAAAAAAAGTTAAGATGTTGAATTATTCTTATTTGATAAATATGGAATGATACCAAGAAACAATGATTGTTGCGACGCTTGTGTGGATATATGTTGGCTAACAATGAATTAATGATAGATTGAAAGGAGTGTGCAAAATACGACCATCGCCTTTAAGGTGTATGCGGCATATAGTCATTGCCTAAATGGTAGATTGGAAGGCGTAAGTTACACACGCTTGTTACCTTAATGATAGTTTTGTAGGTATATGCAACACACGATTATTTCCTTAACGGTAGGTAAGGATGTGTGTGTTATATATAATCATTGCCTCAGTGGTCAACAAGGAGGTGTATGTGATATACGGTCGTTGCCACCATGGTGGATAAAGGAATGATAATTGTTTATGTGGTTATTTTTTTTTTAGTATTAACCATGGGTATATGATGTAGTCAAGAAATGGTTAAAAATGAAATTATATGAAAGTAGGGTAAATCATTCAAACAAGTAACTTTGAAATGATAAGAATAATATTAGGCTTCAATGATGCTTTATTAGTATGATAGCATCGTATAGTTTTTTTCTCACTTACCAAGCATATGTATGATATCTTCTATATTTCCATTTATCTCTAAATATGGTCGGTTTATAAGAGGTTTATGGGTGCTGGATGTGAGATAGAGTGAATGCAGAACTTTGGAGATAAACGGTTTATTTATTTATTTGCTATCTAGTATATAGTACTTTATGTTATGTTGAATTGCTTATTACGAAGTTCGATTTGAAACAGCTATTTCTATTTTACTTTAAACATTTATGTTACCCATTCTATTATATTTTTTCCTTATGTTTCGATTTCAGGAAGGGTGGTTAAAGTAGATAGCACTATATATGATTTATATCATATTTCATCCTATTAATTTGTCATTAATGGTCTTCGAGATTTGAGCAATGATTTGGATGTAAAATTAGAGGGTCGTGGATGAAGAGTTGTTACATTTGGTATCAGATCTTCGGTTATCCAATTCCTATAGGTTATGAACTTATTGAAAGAGAAGACTTTTGCGTGTGCGTGCGTGTGTATAAGTATAAAAATAAAGTACATATGTGTTGGAACCCATTCAGATTTGTAGTGGCTGAAAAGGGTAAATTTCAAAAAAAAAACCCTAATTGGTTGTCCTCTAAAGTCTTTTATCTTGCAATAGATCAAATCTAGTTGTTTTAATAAAACCGTATTTTATTTATATATTTTTTCCTTATTTAATTAATCTAATAAGTTAAACATATGTAATGCGAATAATCAGTCTTGAAAAGTACAGTAGCTAACGATCTTCTTTGGATGAAAGAAGAAGAGTGAATCAATTTCAGTAGAATGAATGAGAAAGGTTTTGTTTTATTCGAAGAAAGAAACTTTTTCATTCTTCTCTTTCAAGACTTTCCCTTTAATTTTAGATCTCATAATTAGACCACATCTTCCAAGTGTGCACAACAATTTAATGTCTCCTATATGGACTGAAATATCTATACATATACTATTTTTAAAATAAGAGTAAAATGATCATAAAAACATAGCATGACTTTCCTATAACGTATTTAGAAGCAAATCTATTATTAAAATGAAGAGAGACAATTAGATAGGTGAAGCAATCTGTGATTTTCGCTTAATAATTATTTGTAATTAATCATTTAATTGAAGATTAAACAAACTACCTACTTAAAGTAAGAATTTTTTAAAGGTAAATGAACTTTGACTTGAGACCTATTCTGTTGAGTTCACGATTTTCTTTAAATACAAAAAAACATATAAAATTTGTTAAAATCAGACATGACTACTAATGGAAAGAAAAGAGGAACATAGGAAAATGGTATTTAAGACAACATAGCCTATATGATTTCTGAAATGAATTATTCATCTCTTCATCCAGTTCATTTCTCTTAATCTTCTTCTTTTTATAAAAAGAAAAAAAGGTTTCCCAAATATCAAATCTTCGTAAATTCCATAAATTTCAACAAAGAATTCGTGTGTGTGTGTGTGTGTGTATTCAAGTTCGGAGATTCTCTACAAATCCATTCCTTCAAATCTTTATTTTTGAGAAGATTAAAAATGAATTTTATGAATTAAAGGAATGCTTCAAATTGGGATTCATTGAAGCTTGGTTTCTATGGAGTTTGATGGGTGTGATCTCTTCTCTAAGCTGTATGATCATTTGATATGCGAGTCATGATAAAATGCTAAATATTTGTTAATGCTTGAATAATGAGCTTGATTGAACTTTTTAGAAGTGAGAATCTTGTTGAAAAATGTTTTGAAAGAGTAAATTATATAGCTTGATGTGTTATAACATTTGGTACGAATTGGATATGCTTGGTTTAATTATTTGATTTTATTCATAGACGGATTTTTTTGTAGTCATCCTATTATAATTGAAATGGTAATCGAATGATGAAAATATATGATCGAAGTGGTTAATTGAATAACTAAGCTCATATTGCTTATCAAGCATTTAAGTTCATGGAAGATTTATAAAATTATCGTCTAGTGGTATTCGTCCCATTGAAGATTGTCGAAGATGCAAAATCGAGTACTATGTGTAGTAGGCGGGCATGAGGCCATAAAGTCATGAGGCTCGACATTTGGGCTAGGAATATTGAAATGATGGTTGAGTGAAGTATAAATGGTGAGATAAATTTCCTTAAGGAAAGTTACCCCATCAAAATTTAGGTTGGTATCCCTATAGGTGTACAGTTGACTGATAAGGGGTTCTCAGTCGATTGAGCAAGGTGGTGGAAACACAATGTCGAGACCGAAAGGAAATAGGTCGAAAATGGCCATAGATAGTCCATTGACCGAGTTTACTAGTAAACTGTTCATTGAGTCAATCGCCTGGTAATCATAGACCAATCAACTATTTAACTATAGCCAAAATTGGTCGCGATGAGTTAGTCGACCAATCAAATTAGCTATAAGAAGGAAAACTTTGAGATTTTCATTGAGATTTTAGGGAAAACCTCAAGAAACAACATCTTTTACATACTATGTTGGATCGAGACATGGTTTGGACAATAGTCATCATTTTCCAAGGGCAATGATCCATGGAGTTTTGTCAAGTTTCAAAGTATACGAACTATAAGGCCTACGTGTGGCTCATTCTAATACGTATTCCCAAAATGTAAAGTTCAAGATATATTGAAAGGATGTATCATGGATTTTAGATGACATCGAGGTCTTAGTCGATGAAATGGATGTGCTTTGAATTGTATGACAAGTTTTGTAGGGTTTTAATGATTTTTTTGAGATGTGACAACTAGAGTATTGTGATATACGAAACCATACTATATTGCTCGTGTGTAGCGAGTCTGTATCCTTTAGCTCCGGCCTTAGATTAGATATTCAAAGACCATGTGTGTCATGAGAAGTTGTAGTGTTAGTTGTGCATCTTCGAGCAAAATCGGCATATGGATAGGGGCTTTCTATCTCGATAACGAAGGTTATGAATGTTAGGCTACATTATAGCAAGGTTTACACGGTCCCTGGATTACTTGTCATTTTTTCTTATGATAAACAAGTGGTAGTGGTTAGGCCATGTATTTTGATTTTATTTTGATACATTTGTATGCGGTGGGCGATGTGTTGAAGCATCGTGATATTGGTCTTAAAGCAACGACTATACTTAATGGATTTTTCCCTTACCGGGAGAAATGTGACCATTAGCCTAGTATGTGACTTTTAGGTCATGATTGGTGTTGTGATGTTTTGTATATGATGGTTTCATCATATAAGCTAGAAAAATAGTAGAGATGTGCCAACTTATTGGATGCAAATGAGGATGTAGGTTTAGGTATGGTTCCATTACCTTGAGTGTTGTTATTTGGTATTTCGTAAAATATTAGCTTATCGGCGATCATGCAGATTAGTGATATTTCTTTTTCACCAGAATCTATGTCTGACCCACTCTTTGTTGTTTCTTTGTTTTTTATTCTTTGAGTAGGTTAATTTAGAGATGAGGATCTCTGCTAGTTGGAGGCGATTTGTGGAGCCATCACTATATTACCGCATTGATTATACCTATCCAACTTTTGGTGTATTAACATGTAGATCATGTTTATTATTTTGAGACATGTATTCTTATTAGATTTGGTGTACTATTAAAATTTGTGTTATGATGTCGAATCTTATGTCTCTTAATATGATATGCAGCTATTCCTTAACATGTTTATGTTTATATTACATTTTATATAATTCTGTTGTGAGAACTTATTTGTTTAGTTCGATGTGCTCTATGATATTTATTGTACTTTATATATCTTACCTTAATGGAATGTTATTTATCACAATGATGGGGAATTTATTGCTTGTATGCGTGGATTTTCAGTGTTAAGGAAGATAGGTCATTACATTAAGAATCCGAACTTATGTTATCCGATAACCATAAATTAAGTTATATAGAGAGGGTGTATTTGTATTTTTTTGTACTTATGCATATAAAATTTTGGCACTCACACTTTTATTTCTAGCATCCTATACTACCTTGTGTGAAATTTTCTAATAATTTCCATCGACATATAGCTATTATGAGCTGTACCACTTGTGCAATGATCAATTGGAGCGATGCCAAGATTCTAGATGCTCATATGTTAGCATATTTTGGAGATACCTACAGGCCATAGCATTCCCCACCTCTAATAAGAGTTCCACTTGTATCGATAGTAGTTAGGATAATGCTCACTCCTCCACCGTCTCCACCACTTGCTCTTGATAATCCCCATTTGTATTAGAGATTACCTTTTCATGGGACGTAAACCTTATTTAGGAATGCATTTGTTCTTTGAGATGCAGGCATGCTTTATGATAGTGAGAAAACCTTTAATGGCATAACGCTTGAGACATTTATAAAGAGACGACTTGCTTCCAGGCAACTTGAAGAGGAAGCTCTGTGTTGGTGGGTTGTAGTAATTGGAGAAGTGGATGAGCATGTTTTGACTTAGGAAGACTTCCAAAGGAGACTTAGACTCATTTTTTTGTTTAAGGCAAAGAGGGACTTTCAAGTTTAGAAGTTATTGTAACTCCAACATGGTGATAAGACCATGAAGGAGTACACTAATGAATTCAAACTTTTGGCTCATTTTAGGATGAATATGGTTAACGCTCTTGCTAAGAAGTCTAAGAAGTTTGCTATGGAAACTAATTTACCTCTCAAGGACCTAGCTCTAAGCTATATTCTTAGAGATGCTATGCTTGAGAGTCTTATGGAAGTGTCCTTGTTGAACTCTATTTATCAAGGGTCACCTAAAGAGCAAAAATAAAAAGAGGAAGACAAGCAAACTATCAAAGGAAAGAGGAAATGCAAGTGGAATAAGAATGACCAAGGCCAAAAGAAGGAAGGGTTTACTTGTCATGGATGCCACTTAAAGAGGCATGTTATTAAAGATTGTAGAGTCAACCTCCATGGAAATAAATGTTTCAATTATGGTCAATTAGGATATTTCAAGAAGGATTGTCCGTCTCTTTTGAAGAATGAACAAATGGTCAGAGCGTATGCAACCCAAGCAACTCCTAGTTCGAGCACTCTACAAAAGCTTGACCTGGGAAAGAACATCATCATAGAAGGTGATATACTCTAATTATGACCTTCTTATTCGTGTTTTAATCAATACGGGATCTTTACATTCATTTGTTACTAGTCATCTTGTTGATAGTTTATGTCTAGTGTCGAAAGTTATAGATGAATCTATTCCTATGTTGAATCCAATTGGGAGTCACGCGTCTTTTTATGGCATGCAGAGACATTAAATTATCTCGGGGTGAATCCAGTTTCCTTGTGATGTTTTTTGCTTGTATTTTCAAGCTATAGACTTATACTTGGGATGGATTAGATGGTGAAGAATAGGGTTTTATTGATTGTGATGGTCGTGTAGTCAATATGGAGGATAGTGGTGGTAAGTAGTTAAATATTTATTGTAGGGGAGCAATTTATACTCTTTAGATCTCTCTTATAATCAATTTATGCAAGTCGCCATTATTAGGAATTTCATGGATGATTTTGAAGAAATTTCGGGTTTACCTCCTCATTCGGAAATTGAACTTTGTAGTTTAAATAGAGATGCAAAACTAGTTATCTCACCTACTAGACGCATAGCTTCGAAGGCAAGATGGAAATTAAAAACTCAAATTTTTTAGAACTCAAAGAAGGACCTTGTTTAGAGAAGTACAACTAAGTGGGAAGCACTTGTCTTCCTCGCTATTAAAGTGGGTGGATCCTCGACATTGTGTGTCGACTATAAAGAATTTAATAAGTTGGCAAGAAAAAACAAATGTCCTCTTTCTCATCTTGATGATTTGTTCCACCAACACAAATGAGCAAAGATTTTCACTCACCGATCTTGTTACAAGGTTTACTCAAACAAGAATGGCTAAAGATAGCATTATAAGAACAACCTTTAAAACTTTCGATGCATCTTATGAATGGTTGGTAATGTCGATAGGCTTACAAAAGCACTAGTATATGTTGTTGACCTCGTGAGTCCTGTCTTTCGAGACTAACCTAGTAAGTTTGTGATGGTGTTCATAGATGAGACTACTTGAAGGAAAAAAATTCTACTTCACTTTTGGAGGAGGGGAGTTTGATTCTTGGGTCATGATGTATCCAAGCAAGGGATTTCCATTGATTCGAGTGGGGTTGTCATGATGCAAGATTGTAAGGTACCAATTATTGCAACCAAAGTTCAGATGTTCCTTAGGTTAGTGGGATATCACCAGAAGTTCATTAAGGACTTTACAAAGGTTGTTACACCCATGGTACATATAACTAGGAAGAATTGAATCTTCTAATGGGATGCACATAGTGAGGTCTCTTTCATTAAGACGAAAAATTATTGACTATTGTTTCGATTCTTATTGCTCCAGAATAACTAAAGAGTTTTACCATGCACATAGTGAGGTTCTTATGTAGGAAGAAAAAGTGATACGCATAGTGGGTAGCTTAAAACCATGAGAATAACTATCCAACCCATGATTTCGAGTTAATTGTCATTCCCTGCTTTTAAGACGTGGAGTAATTATAATAATGTAGGAAGTTTGAGTTATTCACCAATCATAAATATACATTTATTCATTCGAAAGGATCTAAATCTTAGGCAAAAAGGATAGATGGAGCTTCTAGCATCGTATGAATTTGGCATTTCCTATGCTCCCAGAAATTGAAATATTATGGTGGATGCATTCAGCAAAAGGCATGTTATGTTGGGTTCCATATTTGTTGAATGGAAAGGTTTGAAGTTTATTGCAGAATTTGATTTTCTACCTTCCTATTGTATGTTTCTCGACTTATTGGCAACTTTGGAAGTTAGACCCACACATGTCGATCAAATCAGTTTTAGCTAAATGCTTGATGTGAGCATTAGGAGATTTTAGACCAAATTAGGAAAGGGGAGATGTCCAATCATATTGATGGGTATTCCATTGATGTGAAGGGTTTGTTTCATAAAGATGGTAAATTATGTGTTCTGAGGTGGAAGATTCGATTGATGAAGTGCTTCGAGAGTGTCATTGTTCTAAGATGACTATTCATCCCGATGGCGATAAAATATATAATGATATAAAAACATAAATGTTAATAGAAGTGTATAAAAATGCAGCTTTCGTAGTTCATAGCGAAGTGCATGACTTGTCAATAAGTCAAGGCCTAATAGTAGAAGCCCGGTGGTTTGTTTTGCATTTGGAAGTTGCACATTGGAAACAGGAGCATATTTCCATGGATTTCATAGATTGTTTGGCCATGGAGTCAATGAGGAAATGAGACCATATGGGTCCTCTCTATTTATTCCCATGAAGGTTTCAATAACTGATCCATCTTTGGTAACATTGTATGTACGGGCGATAACATGGTGTCCCTCTCGCATTGTGAGTGATCGAGGTCCATTCTTTATGAGTGTGTTTTTGAAGAACCTACAACATGCAATGGGAATAGATTTGACCTTGATTACAACTCTATTATCCCTAAATCATTGGCCAAATTGAAAGAGTGGACTGTATACTTGAAGTCTTGTTGAGAGCTTATATTCTTGATTTTGGAAGATCATAGGAGGATCGCTTGTCCCTTGTTGAGTTTGTGTAGAACAATAGCTATCAGGCTAGTATCGACATGGAGCCCTTTCAACCTTTGTATGGAGGACTTTTTAAGTCGCCTACATGTTTGTGAGAGACGACTAATAAGGTAATACTTAGATCGAACATGATCCATAAGACTTTGAATTGAGTTGATATGGAAAAGGATGAAAATATCTCAAGATCGAAAAATGTCTTATGTCGATAAGAGATGGGTTGACCTTGAATTTGAAGTTGACGATTTGACCTTTATGAATAAAACACTATTAAAGAAAGTTGTGAGATTTGGCAATTCTAAAAAGTTTGCACCTGGCTTCATTGGGCCACTTCCTATTGTGGACCATACCAAAGATCTTGCATATTGGGTTGATCTTCTAGAAAAGACATCCATAGTAGACAACGTGTTTCGTGTTTCACATCTATAAAAGTGCATGCATGACACAAGTGTAGCAGTCGAGTCAAGTCAATCATAGAAGTGGATGTGAAACCGGAGGTTTCTAGGTCGACGTATTTGGATTATAGAGAATAGTCTCAAGAGATTATGGAAAAAGGTTATGAAGCTTGTTTGAGTCCAAATGGGTAGGAAATTTCAGAAATAGCACTTGGAAGATGAAGAAGAAAATGCATGCTTCCAGTCCATAACTTTTTACTGGTATGACTCCATTTACTCTAAAAAAAATTCTTGTTTAATCAATTAGAATTTCATGCTAGTATAACACTTGCTTTGTATTTCTTTGATTAATTTGCTTCTTTTTATCGTGTGGCACTAAGTATATATAGTAAGGCACGTGAGTGTTACTGCTATACGTTATTCTGCTTTTAAGGGAAAAGATAATCTTTTATGGAGAGAGAATGTAACTGCGCATAATTTTCACTTAGCAGTAAATTAAAACTAATTGTTTAATAGAAGATTAAGCAAATTGGTGACTTAAAGAATAATTTTTAAATATGAATGAACTAGGACTTGAGGCCGACCCCGTTAAGTTCATATTATCATTTATATATGAAAACATATGAAGTTTGTTGAAATCGGACAAGATTGTTAAAATCGGAAGAAAAGAGGAATAAGGGGGAAAAATAAACTTTTAGCCAACAATGCATATATAATTTCCGAAATGAATCATCTCCTACATTCAATTAATTTCTCTTCTTCTTCTTTTTTTTATAAAAACAAAATCAAAGTTTTCCAAACATCAAATCATCATAAATTTCACAGATCTCAACGATTTTTTTGATATAAATCTCTAAATTCAATTTGTGGGATTCTCTACAAGTCCATACCTTCAATTTCTTATTTGGAAGAAGATTAGAGCCAGATTATGGGAGTCAAAGAAAATCTTCAAAGTGGGTTTTATTAGATCTTGAATTTCTAAGGAATTTGGTGAAAGTGATCTCTTCTCAAAGCAATATGATCATTTGATATGTTAAAATCATGATTAATGTTAAATATTGGTTCGGGCAAGAATAACGAGCTTGATTTGGAGATGAGAATCTTGTTAATGAATGTTTTAAAGAGTAAATTATATAGATTGATGTGTTATAACATTTAGTATGAATTGGATTGGATTTGTTTAATTGTTGATTTTAGTGATAAATAGAACTATTTAATAGTAGTCACATTATAGTAGAAATGGTCATTAAATAGTGGAGATATATGGTCTAAATGGTTGATCGGGTAGTTAACCTTATATGGTTTGTAAAGTGTTTGAGTTTCAGGATGATCTGTCAAATTAAAGTCTAGTGGTATTCATTCCTTGGAGGATTGTGAAAGGTATGGACGCGAGTGCGAGGTGTAGTAGGCGGGCATAAGGTCGTGAAGTTATTGCCCAACACCGGGGAAAAGAAAGCCAAGATGATGGTTGAGTAAGTATAAATGGTAGGATAAATTTCCTTTGAGTAATTTATGACATTAAGGTTAAGTTTGGTATCCCTATAGCTGGGCAGTTGATTGATAGGGGTTATAAATCAAAATGTTGAGAAGGGGAAACATACTTTTGAATAGAAAGGTAATAGGAAAAAAATGGCCTCTGACAGTCGACAGGTTGAGTTTACTGGTTCACTGTCCATGGAGTCAGTCGACTAGTTAACATGGACCAATTGACTATTCAACTGTAGCAAAAATTAGCTACAACGAATCGGTTGAATGATCATCGTATGAGCGAAAACTTTGAGGTTTTATCAAGGTATTCAAGAGAACTTTGAGATGTAACATCTTTCGAAGTAAGATCGAAACGTGGTCATCATTATCCAAGAGCATGAAGTTTTTTTTAGGTTTTTAGTACATTGATTGTAGGGCCAATGCAAGACCAATCCCGACATGTATTCCAAAACCATTAAGTTTAAGGTTGACCAGAAGTGTGAATCAAGGATACTAAATGGCAATGTGTTTATAACTGATGATTAGGGATGTGTTGTGATTTGTATGGTAACTTTTATAGAGCCTTCCGATGATATTTTGAGTCGTGATGACTAAGGTATTGTGACATACAACACCATATAATATTTTGCATGCAGTGCGAGTCTGTGTCTTTTAGCTTCGACCTTGTGATTAGATATTCATAGCCAATTTGTAGCATGAGAGGTCGTTTTGCATCTTTGGGTGACATCGACACGTGGATAGAGAACATTCTATCTTGGTAATCAAAGCTATAAACCTTAGGATACTTGTAGCAATATTTATAGGGGCCTGGTTTGCTTGTCATTTTGTTCTCATAATAAGTAACTGGTAGCACTTAGGTACATGCATATCCATTCCGGTTCGATATGATAATAGGGTGTGAACTATGCATCAAATCATCATAGTATTTCTCTTATATCAATGACCATACTTGGCGGATTTTGGCCTTACTATGAGACCCAAAGACCACTAACCTGGTTTGTGATGTTTGCGTCACGATTGGTGTTGTGATGTCTTGTATATGATACTTTTATCATATAACATAGCATGATAGTAAAAATGTGCTAATTTGTTGCGTAAAGATGCAGGTTGAGGTAAGGTTCCATTACATTGAGTATTACTATTCGATATTATTCATAACATATTAGCGTACTAGTATATTGCAGATTAGTGATACTTCCTTTTCACCAGACTTTATGTTCGACCATCTCTTTGTTGTTTATTTGTTATCTATTCTTTGAGTAGGTTGACTTAGAGATGGGGATTTTTGCTAGTTAAGGTGATTACCAGAAGCATAGTTATATTACCGCTATGATTGTATCCATCCAATTTTAGGTGTATTGCATTCAGACCATATGTATTATTTTAGACATGTATTCTCATGGGATATGATGTAGCATTTACATTTTGTGTTGTGATGTTGGATCTTATCTCACTTGATATGATATGCAGCTAGATTGATAGATTGAAAGGTGAATATGACATATAGCCGTTGTCTAAATGATGCATTGAAAGGTCTATACGACACACGTTCATTTCCTTAATGATATATTGGGAGCTGTATGTGAAGTACGGTCAATGCCTCAATAGTGGGTCGTATGGAATATGTGACATATGGTCATTGCCTCAATGATCGACAACAAGCGCATGCGACATACAGTCGTTACCTCAATGGTGGATAAGGGAATTTTAATTGTTTATGAAGTAATTCCTATTACTTAGTATTAACCGTGCATATATAACACATTCATGGAATGGTCAAAAGTGATATGTTACAAAAGAAGGCTAAATCATTGAAATAGGTAACTCTGAAATAATAAGAATAGATTAGCATTAAATGATGCTTTACTAGAATGACAATATTGTATACTTAGAGATATTATCTCACCAAGCATGTGGATGATCTTCTCTATTTTTCCACTTTATATATACATGATACATTAATAGAGGGTCAGGTAATGCTAGACGTGAGATGGAGCCAATGGAGAACGTTAGGGATAAACAGATCATTTATTATTTTCCATCTGTTATTTAGTACTCTGTTATATCAGACCACGTATTTGATTGTTTATTTGAAACTAATGCATAAACATCTATGGTTATTTCTACTTACTTTAGATATTTTATCCTTACATTTTGCTTTCAAAAAGTGTATTTAAAGTAGATAGCTTTGCATAATATCTATATCATGTTTCACTCTAACAATCTACCCTTAAGTCCTTGGGATTTTAGCATCGATTTGGATGTAGAATAAGAGGGTCATGAATGGCGAGTCCTTACATCAGGTATCAGAGCTTCAGATGCCCGATTTCTATAGGTTAAGGATGTACTGGCAGGGCATAATTTTGCATGTGTGTGTCTGTGTACAAGAGTAAAGTACAAATGTGTTGGAGCTGATTCAGATTTGCAGCACATGAAAAGGGTAAATTTCAAAAAAAAAAATCTTTATTGGATCTTGGTGGGCTTGTGAAGTCTAATATCCAATAATAGGTCCAATTTGGTTGTTTTAATAAATTTTATTTTATTTAGATGTTTTTTCCTTATTTGATCATCTAATTAATTAAACATATGTAACTTGAATATTTGGTTGTGAGAAACAAAGAAGGGAATTGTCACCCATGGATGAAAGAAGAAGAGTGAATCAAATTCAGTTAAATGAATGAGGAAGGTTTTATTATATTTAGAGTAATAAGCCTTGACATTCATCACTTTTGAAACTTCCATTTAATTTTAGATCTAACAATCAGACCACATTCTTTCGAGTGTGGCTAATTATGTAATGTCACATATATGGGCTAACATTTATATCTTACACAAAACAATTAAATATGCAATTAATGTGTATATAAATGACGAATATTTACACGTTAGATATAAATCCCAATTTCTGCTCATGTATATATATTAATTATGTTATTATATATCATATCATCATGAAAACACCTAATTTTTCATTAATATATATGAGAATACATGTTATACATTTTAGTCCATATATGAACATGACATGGTTGACCACACTTGGAAGGATGTGGTCTAATTGTAAGATTCATAATTAAAGGGAAAATTTTAAAAGTGAGGAATGAAAAGTATTTTTTCTCTGTGTAAAACAAAATTTTCCTTATTCATTCTATGGAATTTAATTCACTTTTCTTCTTTCATCAATGGTCAGTCATTCCCTCCTCTGCTTCTCATGACCAAAAATTTACATTAAATATGTTTAATTAATTAAATAAGGAAAAAACGTTTAAATAAAATATGATTTTATTAAAATAACTAGATTAGATCAAGTGTTGGATATTAGACTTCATAGGCCTTCTAAGATCCAATTAGGAAAACTTTCTGAAATTTACCCTTTTCACCCGCTACAAATCGAACCGGGTTACAACAATAGTATCGGCGTCCATATGGTTTATATGGTCAAATTAGCCAGCATTATGGGCCAAATAATAAACTATTACATCTGATGGATGTCTAGAATAGTATTATCTAGGCCTAGGAATAATAAAAAGTATTCTCCCTTCCTAACTATTGGCTTAGCCAAATGGGCAGAGTAAATCCAAAATGTTGGTCCAGGTGTAAGCCCTAGAGTTATTTGCACCTTGTGATAATTTTTAATTCAAGGTTTAAAGATTAAAAATATATTTTAAATTTTAAGTTTAAAATATAAATGGAAATTTCATGAAGGTTAAAAATTATATTTAATATTTTTGAAAATTGTCTTAAGAAATTAATTTCATAAGTTTTGAATTTTTTTAAATATTTAATTAATTTGATTAATCAAATAATTAAATATTAATTATATATATTGATTTGTATATACACGTACACAACCATAAGGCTATAGTTCAGTGTTTATCTTAAAATTATTTAATGTAAATTAAACCAAAATTTGAAATTTATTAAAAACATTTAATCAAATAAATGATTTATATGATAGTTGATTAATTAAATTTCAATTAATTAAAATACATATTGATATATGCATATAAATAAAAATTATAAAGGTTATAGTTAATTATTCATTTTAAATAGTTTATAATGAACAAAATAAATTTTTCTAGATTTTATTTACATTAGTTAGTTAAATTAAATAATTAAAATTATTTAATATGATTTAATTAATAAGATGCATATAAATATTAAATAAATTAATCAAATTATAATGGTTATAAACAAATTAAACTTATATAATTATGTATGTATAAATATGATATAAGTGGAACTGTAAGAAATACAAACAGTTTTTTGGAATAAATACATTCATATGGTACATATACCATGATTTCAATTTGTTTGACACTAGAATTACAAGAATATTTCATAAGAAATTATATTATTATTTAAATCTATATTACTTAAAATATATTAAAAGAATTATGAATCTTTAATATACCTGGCCTCTATCATTTATATATTGACGAGTACTTGCATATGCATTAGTTGTTGAGAAAACTCAAGCTATAGTAATCATGTGCAGTACTATTAATTTATTATTTGAGCGAGGTAAAATACATGTACGTATTGATTGAGCAAAAACAATGTAACGATTTACATTTTACGTATTTGAAGATCTTAAAATATTGATCTAAATTCATACCTTGACTCTATAATTTAACGAATCATCTATCATACACCCAAAGATGACACTTAATACACCCACGATATTCATGTGCCAATCATTTAGGGGTTCAAAAAGACACGCTGTTGGTGTAAAAAGAAAAGACACGAACAAAGAAAAACATAGAATCTCACAATGCAACAGAACAATATGTATAAATAGTCAACAAAAGATAATACATTACATAGTTTCCAAAATGAATATCAAAGTTACAAAAATATCAACTTTAGCCAGGGACAATTATAACTGCATGCCCCCATAATGCTGCGTGCAATATACACATACACAGTGAAAAATAAATAAGATGACTAAGTATCATTAAAGCCACCAACTCCATGCTCCTCCAAAATGCATCCGTAGAGAACCTAGACTACTTGGCTACTCATTAAAATTTGAATACCCAAGACTTTTAGGGAAAGTAAGAAAACTTCATATCAGACATGGTTCTGGTGTGAGCAAACTCCAAACAACTGAATTATTAAGCTTATAAAACTCTTTTAAAATAAATAGTATACCGCAAGACCATGCTACACATAAATACGGACGGGTTTTTACCTTACGATAACTAAAAACACTTTTATAGGAAATCCAATAATATATAATAATGTCTAGGATTTAAAGTAAATTAAGAATATAGATGAAAAGCTTGCATCTCACATTACAACATATTTGGGCACAATTAAGTCTGTAAGGCACTTATTGGAAATTGGGTTCCATCAATGACAAAGCTACCAGTGTACCACCTGCCACAGTATACCTCTAGATAAAATGTACCAAAGGACTCGCCTAGACCTCCTGCAAATCAGGACTGACCTACCCCTTACTTAATAGTACTGAATATGTCATTACCCTGGTTGTGATCAACCACCTTACCGATGCCACTAGCATAAATAAGATGAGAATTGATCTAGAATGGGTAATAACCATACCCTAATGGGAGCGACCCACATAGCCTTAAAGCATATCCTATGGTTTATTCATTCCTAGTTGTGAGGCTTGAGGCGATTCTTTAACTTTTTATATAGCAATCTTACTTAGAATGCTAACACTGCCCTCCAAATGACAGTACAATGCTAGCATTCATCCATACAAGTTGCTCAGGATATGAACAAAATAAAGGCACTGCCTCTACTACATCAATTTTGGAATCACCCTCAAAATTATTAGCAACTAGCCCTTACAATTCAGGTTCTTCATCTTGGATTTCTTTTTTAATATATTTCCAGTTCGAACCCTTATGTTGGTTCAAAGTGATTTTCGAATAACTGATGCTATCCAATCCTGATCACTTTAAACCAACACTCAAAAATTTCAAAGGGGTTAAGTTAATGATGGTGGAAGAATCCACTATCTGTAATGTGTATAGATTTGCATATGGAAATACAACATCTTATACTTATCCCACTTTTCTATTTTAAACAATACTATCCCTTGATTATTGATATAGTGAGACAATTTAGAAACTAACCTTGACTCGACGTACATGCTTACTTCTCGAGATAGAAATGAGTTCCCATACCTCGGAATTTGGTGTTAAGTATACAATGAAATATCTTCCATATAATTAATTTATCATGACCCACTTATTAAAATTAACTCCCTTACATTTATCACGTTTCAGACATTCTGGCTTCTCTATCCCTTCTTACGGATAGAAGAAAGTTTACCCATCAACTTTTAGTGCTAAATACAAGACGAATTACTTCTAATAAACGTGTCAATGTTTTAGTATAATTATTCATGTTTGTTTGGCTACTTAATAGCACGAACAAAGGGAATCCCTTGTATATAAATTGTCCTTTATAAAAGAAAAGTTGCTTTTTAAACCAACCGATCCTTGAAAATAAAGTAATTAAAAATTTAAAACTTTAAGTTTAAACCTTAATTTAATATTAATTAAAAATTTAAATTTTTTATTTAATTGATACAAAACGAGTTAACGTTATTTGATAATAATTTAATCTTGATTAAACCTTAACTTGATTAATAATTAACCCTGCCTGATTACTAATTAATTACCTAATTAAACCATACTTTATTAATAATTAATGATAACTTAACTAGATAATTTTTTATCACCAAAAGTTGGCAAAAACACCCAATGGATTTTATGTAGAGAAATATAGTGAAAACTAAAATTAAAACAGAGGTAACAAGTAGAAAACAAGAACACGCAGATTTATAATGGTTCGGTGTTGATTGCCCTACGTCCACTTTAATGAAATTTCTTTATTAATCACTTGTTTTTTCTGAGTACAAGGGGGATTAGATCAGATTAATGCTTGATTAAAATGGAGTACAAGTAAATACAGTGTAAAGATTCCTAAAGTGAACAATGAACTCTGTATTTATAAGGGCAGACGATCGAATATCTTCCTAAAATTTTGCTAGCAGGATCTCATGATGTAGACAATGTTACCCAAAAAATTTCATAGCCTAGTTCCCTAATGATAGACGATCGCCACTGATCAGTTCATATGGCCACATGGTTGCTCACGATCACTCTGGTGGGTCTCGCCCATGCTAATTTCATGTTTCCAAAGTTGTTTGCATAATTGTCTTCATGTTTTTAGAGATATCGATCGATTCCGTTGAGTTGAACTACCGATTCAATTTGTTCATAGCCATAGTGATATGATCTAATCCCCTGCATAGAAGAAGGGATAAGTATCGATTTCCAGCCTAAGGGAGGCACTAATCCATACTTAGAATATTCTGGAGAACTTGTATCTTGGTATCACGTACTTGTTGCTTCATACCATTGTCTTTGTTTGATCTCTAGACTCCAGTGTCACCTCTCTACGCTGCTTGCTTTATCTATCTTCGAGTCTAACTTGTACAACCAGTCTAGATAGAGCAAGGTCAAAATGTCGAATAACACTTGCCCCCAAAGCACGTCTTGTTTGAAACATGACATGCTTTTAATCGAATTAAGTTATAATTGCCAGGAAGAATTCCATTCAATTTACTTAGCAGTCGTTATCCTTTGTAATTGTCTTTCTGAAGAGTTGTATCTTTCTCTGTTTTTTGTAATGCTTAGTCGATATTTGTCAGTATAAACCCGAAATGTATTCCCCAGTCTTTGTCTTTCCATTATGTTTACTGACCGAGTTAGTAGGTCTTGGCTATCCATGTTGACTTCTTTTCTAAGAAGTCCAGGTGAGAATTCAATTTCAAGGAATCGAATGTTGGTTATGTGCATGTGCAAGTTAATGTCCACACTTTGTTAATGGCTCCTGAACACTTTCACACTTCGTGGGTCATTGCCAATTATTCGTAGTTCATATGCAATTGCATTGAACTTTTTTATTTTTTTATTTTTTTAATTATTTTTTAAATAGGGGTTCGGTGCCTATCCCTTAGGTTAGAAGATCGGTACCACTCCCTTTGCTTTTGAATACTTAGCCGTTTTAGGCTTCAAGGTATTGGCCCACTTCTGTATATAAGTTAAGACTTAGATATTTTTTCCTTCACCTCATTTTATTTGATTCGCAATTGAACCAATCCCCTATTACCCTTCACAGCCGCCATTAGAGGCGATTCAACCTCAAGAAAATCAAACCACCCCTCTCAAATCTTTGTTGATTTATTTAACCTCCTTCTGCTAGCCTTCACTATCATCGATCAAACTCTAACTTCCAATTGAATCATTCTAATCCCAAACGAAGTCGAGGCAACTCCAAGCCTAACTTCAAGTAGTTTCTTGAGTACCTGACCTTTGAACTTGCTTTGATCACATATAGGTGGGTTTGTATAACAAATTAGAAGTGGGATTGGCAGCGACAGGTGGATACAGAGCTTTGGAAAGGATTTATATTGGTAATTTTGATGTATGGGATCAGTATTGACGTGGAAGGATTTGGGTTCATGAGGATCGGTTATAGCTTAACATAGTTGTGATGAACGTATTCAACATGATGGTATCGGCCATGACATGTTGGAGGGATTGATGTGGTCGAAACTGAGGGATCGGTTATGCTATGGGAAAGATAAATTACATAAGGCAAAACTACTTGGGTTGGGATTGGTCGCGATCCCTTGCCCTATAGCGAA
This sequence comes from Allium cepa, assembly GCA_030765085.1. Classification (NCBI taxonomy): domain Eukaryota; kingdom Viridiplantae; phylum Streptophyta; class Magnoliopsida; order Asparagales; family Amaryllidaceae; genus Allium; species Allium cepa. The sequence goes on from CM060929.1 coordinate 881,860,325, forward strand.
TCAGGCATTTTCCAGCCTATATGAACTTGAATACATGAACTTGCTTGCACAAATGAACCCGAAATCAAAACTTAAGAACACGAACATGGAAATAAACACTTACACTTGACTCGAATACACAAGCATATGACTTTAACTTGGACATGAACACTTGAGATTTGGAACCAGACTTGAACATGATTTAGAGACTTGCATAAGATTTCAAACCCAGACATTCAGACTTTATCTTCGAACACATACGACTTGAATATGCATCACATCTGGATTTGAATACATATACCGCTTCAATAAGTCGATAACATATCCCCAATCTCGTGTGGAATCCAAGACCATCGAGTGAATATCCGTTGGGACAGTTGGCGATGATGGTTAATCCGGTTGATTCCCAGAGTCTCGTCACAGTTGTTGCTAAATCTTGAATTTTTTATTACTGCACTGCACAACACTACAGCACATCACACTAGGTTACACTATACACAGGGGAACATGTTTCTTTTCTAACAATGACTATCTACTAAGTTTGACAGCTATGAGTTCCAGATACTCGGAGCATTTAACTACTATGACTACTAAACATACTACTTTACACAACGATTCTGACACTGAGTTAAGCTCTGCAACAATATTTGCTCGACACACTCTTGCAATTAATCAGAATAGCTTGAAAGTTCTCAACAATGGCTAAAATTCATATGAATCCAAAAGTAGAAGATGAACTAGCTCTTGACACTTTAGAAGATGCTATATTTTAGAAGATCTAGAAAGTTGTGCCGCTTCAAGAGTTGATGAGGCTTCTCTCCCCAAACTTTGTATCAAACATGGGATCCCGTATGAGGATGTACAAGTCTAGTCTCATAATGACAGAGCTCACTTACCTCTAGAAGGATATACCGCCTGTAATAGATATATGTGCCAGGCAGGATGCATCCTGCCTTTTAATCCATTCATCTCGAAATGTTACATCATTTGAGATTGGCCTTGGCCTAGTTGCAATCGAACAGCTATGCATTTCTTTAGTGTACATACATGTTATTTCTAGAATTATTACATCGTGAATCAACTCCAGAAGACATTAGATTTATCTTCAATTTCACATGATGAAAGGGAAGCCTCTTGTATATATTTCTTGAGTCAATCAGTAATTATCAAGTCATGATTGGTGCTTGGAATAAGCTAAGTGCTTCTAAGAATGAGTGGTCTTGTGTGCATTTCCCACCTGGCTTCACGAGGCGATGGTTGGAAGGACGTGAGTGTCATTTTACCCAATCTTAAGTGCTTTTATTCAAATCGTACTTTGAACTGAGCAGTTTTTGAATCTTCCAGGTAGCTATCCATGTCCCTATCGATTGTAGTTATTTAGAGGAAGTTAATGAGCTTTGTAATATACCTCTGGAAGGTAAAAGATGTTAGATCCCTTATTACCGACGAGCATCTCTTCACTTTCGACTTGTTAGAAGAGGGCTGTAGCACTGGGTTAACAGGGAATGCTTATAAGGAAGTAAGTGGAAGAAGAGGCGCTGCTCAACATGGAGGTGGTGATGCTAGTCATGCCCCTAATCAAGGAGGCTCTATGATGCCAAAGATGGAGAAATAAGGGGCGATGAAAATGAGCTTGGTCGCGACAAGGCGGGTTCAAGCCACGAGCCCATAATCAGTTCATCTCAAGATATACAGCTCCTTGATTTAAAGAAGAGAAAAGGAAGAAGTTCATCTACAAGCTTCACAAAGGGCAAACTACCAAACAACCCAAGCTAGCCACTACTTTTGTTGATCAGTCCACTTCCTAGCCTCTAGAAAATTTATTCGAGGGATTGTTAAACATCCTGATAACAGTATATGTTGGGATTTAAGATTTTGCTAATATGAGCCTTGGGAGGTTCGCCTATCGTATTGGAATTGGTGCTGACATTCTTCCAAGTTGCATGGGAGAGATTACTCTGGCTAGAAAAGCTATGGTACCTAGTCTATCGGAGGGGACATTAGGATACTCATGATCACATGCACCACACCGTATGACAGCTACCCATATTTTATTTTGGTGATTTTTACATCTTTGTCTTATTCACAGGTTCCATGGGGTGCTCTCACAACTATGAGCACTTAGAGAAATCATAATATTCTCAAACACCGTATTTTGAGCCTTGTCAAGGTCCGAACTCCGATCGACAGCCTAGTCAGCAAAGCGAAGGCTAGGACAGAAGGGAGGACCAAGACAAAAGTCACCAATCTAAGGATTTGTCCTCTAGGCACAAGCTAAAGTCCTCGTCTTCTCATCACAGGGGCGACGATCCACACCCTATCGTTTATAGTAGTGACAAGTCATTACCTCACGCCCCTATTTCGGCTACACCACCCAAGCAACATTTGGAATCTTCTGGCACCTGGTGATCTTTTGAATGCCAGACTGGCATATGAAATCTTGATACATCTTCTCATTGACCTGGCAAATGGTCCCTCTTAGCCCCAACTGCTCTCGATGCTACTACTGTAGAAAAATAACCAAGCTAAAAGCCACCTTTTCTAAGTTATGTTTTGATGAATTCAAATTTGTTCCATCTTTGCGTCTGATTCCTCTAAAGGCCAAGGAGATGGTGCTCTCTTATGTGAATGATGTCTATATCAAACATGGCATAATTCAACTTGTGGTTGAAAGAATTTTCGATGTGTCGACGGGAAGAAAGTATAAGATAAATCGCTTAACTCTAGAAGCGATTCATGATAAAAACACCATCAAACACTTGGATGAGGAAGTGAAGGAGATGAACACGAAGCTGGATGATATCAACAAAAGAGTAAGCAAGTCTTCTAAAGCAGTGGAATGTTTGATGAAAGTGTAGCAAGCTGAACTGGATACCGTTGTTTGCTGCAGTGGGTCATTAGCCCCTAAGAAGGATGTTTTGTAGAAGGGAAAGGATGCATTAAAAAAAGATAATGACACCCTGGACCTCCGTATTCGATAGCTTCAGGGGGTGCTTGAAAAGTAAAAACAAGAGAAACTCGAGGCTCAATTGGAGTCCCAACGATATCGCGAGGAAAGCGTCGAGGATCGCTTGACCAAGATTGAGGCTGATAAACAACATACGCAAATTGAGACCCTCAAAGAGGAATCTAGGGAGGCTGGTCAAATAGTGATAAAGGATGACTTTGATTCACTGCTAATACATTACAATGCAAGTGTTCTCATGAACCACAACCTTCACTTCCTTGGAGAGAGGTACCTTGAGTCGCTATATCCCAGGACTATATTGTTGGGCAGAAGAAGAAGTCCCTTGGTGGCACTGAGTTTGATGAAGTGCGGCTTAAGCATGAAATCTTGCATGATGAAGAGCCTGATGAACTCAAAGCTACTCAACTTAGTTTACTCCATGACTCTGCGATCACCGAGAAGGGAAAGGATGGTGCGAAGGCCTCTAAGTTTGGCTCTTAAGACCTTCTCACAAGTCAAGCAACCATACCTCAGCTTCTCATTCCCCTGAAAAGGAGGTAGGCTATGATCCAAATCATCTTGAAATTCATAAGTCTTTTGGGCTATCTTCGATTCTCGAAGGCGGCACTCCAGCTTTGAATGAAGGCCAATCCGATGAAGGTATATCTATCATCTCCCCGACGCTCGAGAAGGTTTACGTCTTGGTATTAAAGTCATGGGCTTACCTATTAAATCTTGTGAAATTAAAGGTTTATCTGCATCCGTTCTTATTCTGAGTCATGATGTCATCTTAAGAAAGCAAGCACTAACCATAAAGTCTATACTAGTCACCGTTGTACCGATGGTTCTAGCCTTCCAATCCACTGAGACTCCCTACCCAGATGCTGAAGTTATTGGGGCTATAAATGAAGATAAGATTGATGATCAATAAAACCAGGATGAAGTAGATGATGTCGTGGTGACCCATGCATCAAGCATATAGACAAACATAACTTGAAAGAGCACATTGAGAAGGAAGAGCTGGATAAGCAAGTCAAGAGGAAGTGTGTCGAGGTAGATGTCACTCCACTCTAAACCATATTGCTTGGAGGTATTGTCCTTGAAGAGGTTGACCATTTTATATATTAAAGTGGGACTGCTTCCGTTTCTTTCCCTATGAGCATTTCACCTAAGAGTGGCAAGGGTGGAGAATGGTCGAAGAGGAGAGGCAAGGGTGAGAGCTCTAGTGAGTTCTACGTTAAAGAACCCCAAGAGGGATAAGAAATAGCCGTCGAATCAGCTTTGGTTATGTATACCTAGGCGGCTATTTTCTTTTTATTGGTCGTGATTGTGCAGGTACAACCCTCATTTTGGGTTTTTAGTTCTAGGAATAAACTTGTACTTAGCCTTCCATGTTTTTTCTTATGAATAAAAACCTTTTTCATTTCAGCTTAACTTTTGTGTGAATTTATTTAAGTGTTCGAGCTATTACATTTTCCACTCAATGTACTTGTAATTTTTCATTTGCCATTTAAGTTTTGATATCATTTGGTCGCATGTTTCTTCGGGTGTCAATTCGATAAGTTCATCTCAAGGCCTCCTTTCAGCCATAGCCTTGAGTCATATCAAACATAATGCACAAGCTCCAGTTTACAATGTCGTATTCATCAGTTAAGTGATCTTATTCCTACTTCCAGGCTTGAGTTGGCGGAATTAGCTTATAGATGGTTGGATCCCATCCATTATGAGTTTCTACTCCTTATGTCAGGCTCAGGTCAGATTTGGCGAATGAATGGCCAAGTCGCACTCATTCATTTGTTTTTACTCTTATCCACACTCTAGGTATCAGAGTTATTTGAGGACGATTCATCACACCAGTTAGATATACATGCTCTAGCCTGAACTCTAGGGACTGGGGTTGTTCTGGTAAAGGGATGAACCATATTTTCCTTGGTTAAATCCTTTGCCTCCAAGTCAAGGGAAAAGTAAAGACTGGTTGGTTGTACCACATTCTCTTCTAACTTATATTTCTCTCACTGAACCACATGATGAAAATTAGCCAATGGATGGTCGAGTCGCATATGTTCTATGTTTTATACTCAGCCTGTCAGACCGTAGGTGAGATTCAACGAATGAATGGTCAAGTGATGTTCATTCTGACCAATTCGACCATAAATCCAAGAACTTGGTTGGCACCAATCTCAGGTTACTCGTTGGTCTATATTAGACGTAGACAAATGTAAGTCAATGGCATACTATGCACAAATAATTCACAAAGATAGAAGAAACTTCAATTTGTATTGCCAACTAAAACAGGAAGTGGCAGAATCTGTCGTATTACATGGCTCTAAAATGAAAAAGAAAATTCTAAATGAAACACAAATGAAAGAAACAAAATCATTTGAAATAGCATCATAGATGCTCTTTATTCCATGCTCTAGGAGGTGGAATGTCATCGATGGTCATTAGCTTGAAAGTTCCATCTCCAAGCTTCTGACTGATGACATACGGTCCTTCCCATCTCGTACCCATGCTAATGGGGCTAGGAAACATCCATTTCAAAATAAGATCATCAATTTATAAGGCTCTAGCTTGGATTTTAACATTGTAGTACCAGGCAACTCAATGTCGATGTGCAACTGTCCTCAAGTCAGCTTGTCCACGCTTCTCATCAACCATGTCTATAGATTCCAAAAGGAAATCTATGTTTGTTAGAGGTTATAATAAGTTACCCAATAAGAAGAGACTTCAATTTCTATAAGAATCACGGCTTCAGAGCCGTAGGTAAGGCCGATTGGAGTGCAGCTAGTCGTGGACTTATGGATGGTTCTATACATCCATAGAGCTAATGGGAGCTCATCTACCCACTTGCCTTTAGCCTTTTCTAAACGTTTCTTTAGAATGGACTTTATTATTTTATTAACAGCTTCGACCTTTTCCATTAGCTTGAGGGTGAGAAACTATCGCAAATATTTTCTCAATACGATACTGACAGCATAAGTCTTTGAATTCAGCACTATCAAACCGGGCCCCATTATTAGTGCTGATTGTTCAGAGGAGACCAAAACAAAAGATGACGTTTCGAACAACAAAGTTGATTACTTTCTTCCTAGTGACCATGGCCAATGGTTTATCTTATGCCAATCGACAACTATGATGGTGTAATTTACACCATCTTTGGAGACCAACGATCAAGGCCTCATATCTAGCTTCATTATTTGTCATAGGGATGTCGAGTTAAGGTTGTAGCGGATTAAGCATTCTTCAGGAGTGACTAGTATGACATCGATGCCAAAACCCCGATCATTATATGCTCTATTCGTGTACATTTTCCACTAGATGGTAGGTTCTTTATTGCACTCAAGAGAGTCATCCCAAGCAGTGAAATCAGCTATGAAGTCCGTCGACACCTGTCCTTAGATGGCTCTCTGTAGGAGATTAAGTGATATCGAACTGGCTCAATTCAACGTTCCATTTCAGTAACCTTCCAGACGTCTTAGGTCACTGTAGGACCTATCGTAACGGCTGGTCAGTTAAGACCCCAATGGGTGAACCTGAAAATAAGGGCGGAGCTTCCTTATGAAATCAGCAAGAAGTATGCGAGCTTCTTCAATTTTGGATAATTTCTTTCAGCACCTGTCAATCGCTTGCTAAAATAGTATACTATCCCCTGGATCCAATTCTCTTCGCACAGTAGTGTAGCACTTGTGGCATATACTGACACCACTAAGTAGATGTACAAATCTTCATGATCTGATGGGTTGGATAAGATGGAGGGTCTCTCTAAGTGGTGTATTAGAGCTTAAAATGCATTAATATAATCCTGCGTCCATGCAGAGTTCATATTCCCTCTTCTAATCAAATCGAAGATGGGAATGCACTTATTGGTGGCCCTAGAGATAAACCGACACAGGGCGACGATCTTCCCATTTAGGCTTTGCACTTGCTTAATCATCTTTGGTGTTTCGATATCTCTTGTCGCCTAAATCTCCTCGAGATTGGAATTAATTCCATAAGAGTTAATGATGAAGCCCAAGTACTTCCCTAACGTAACACCGAAAGAGCATTTCGAGGGGTTGAATTTCATTTCATATTTTTGGAGAAAATCGAACATCTCCACCAAATCATTAATTTGGTCATTTGAATGTTGTGACTTCATGAACACATCATCTATATAAACTTCATCAATCGTCCAATCTGGTCTTTATACATCCTGTTTATGAGCCTTCGGTAAGTAGCTCATGCTTTTTTCTGTCCAAAAGGCACCATAATGTAACAACATAATCCTAGGTCGGTAATAACGCTGGGGTGTTTCTTGTCTAGGACATACATCAGGATCTGATTGTATCTATATTACACATCCATAAACGAAAGCAACTTGTTACCAGCGATGGAGTCTACCAACTGGTCAATCTTTGAAAGTGGAAAGCTGTCCTTCGGACATGCTTTATTTAGGTCTGAGTAGTCAACATATGTTCTCCACTGTCCATTAGCCTTTCCCACGAGTACAGGATTGGATACCCATTTGGAGTAGAGGGCGTCACAGATAAACCCATAATTTTTGAGTTTATCCATCTCCTCCTTAAGTGCAGTCGATCCCTCCGGATCCATGATGCATCATTTTTGTTTCACCAGGACATGCCTCGGATCGATATTCAATGCATGCCTCGCAATGGTTAGCAAGATTCCACAAATGTTAGAATGAGTCCAAGCGAACACATCAAGATTTCCCAGATAAAGCTAGCTAATTCTTTCATCCTTATTGCGTTGAGCTGTGACATGATCGTTAGGTCCCGTGGGTCATCGTGGCTGACCGCGATGTCAATCATCAACCAATGGGTGTGGTCTTGGATTCTTTAGGCCTCTTTTCCTCATCCCTAGGATCTATATCTTTATAGAACCGGCTGTGATGCTCGATCCAAAGCTCGGATGCTGATTTCTAAGCTTCGTTATTTTTGATGTAGAGATACGTCTCCACATCCTTTCCTTTTTCCTTTCGCTGAGCATCCCTCAACTTAACAACATAGCAGGCACTACCTGTCGCCTGATCTCCATGAATAATTTTTATGCCATTCTTTATAGGGAATTTAAGTATTAAACACCAATGGGCAATAACTGTGCTGAATTCAGCAAGGCCCAGTTGTCCCAAAAAAGAATTGTATGGAGAGTTCACATCCATCACAACAAACGGCAGCACCCGCACTGTCCTACGGTTGCCAACTCCCAATTCCACTGGTAAGTTGACATAACCTACTGCTTCAGTAGTAATACCATTAAATCTATGAATATGGGCTTTGCACAGTTTTAATTCTTTGGCTTCCAGTAACAACTAGTTTTTTGACTTCTTAAATATGATAATAATTGATCTTCCGCAATCAATTGGAATCTTTCTCACCAAGGCGGGGCCAATCATAGCCGAGATCACCATCGGTCTATCATATGGGCCTCCATCATGTTTTCATCTCTACCTCAAAATATTATATCATCAGTCATAGTTCTCTACTACTTTGTCGGAGCACCATCCTTTGTGTTCGAGCAGCATTTAGTATCAACATGCCTTACAACGTTTATGTAATGCTCCATTTCATTCCAGCTTTTGTCGGCCTGTTGAGGCACTCCAAAAATGGTTTTAATGACTGGCCCTCCCCCTAAGTTCCTCAGCACTAGGTAGAGCTTGTCCTCTATTGGGGTTGAATGTCCCCTGGCCACCATCCTACTGGGCTTTAACAAACTATTGCCATTTTCTTTCACGAATCAACTTTTCAATGACATCACGGCAGTTAGCACTCATCCATGGAATAACCATAAATTTCATGGAATCTATAGTACTTCCTCATTTGTTTCTACCTCTCTGTAATTTTTTGTAGGTGGTTTCTTGTACTGGATACTGCTACAAGTCAATAATTAGATATTTTCTAATGACGTGTTCAACGGTGTATAAGTGTCAAATGTTGGGATCCTATCACCACTAAATTACTTTATACTGCCTCGGCAATTTGGCCTACAACATCTCTCTTCCTAGCCCGCTTTGCCTCCTCCTTCCTCTGGTACTTAGCCGCCTTCGCATAAATATGTCCAACGTAGAAGAAGGCTTTCCCACTAACCAATCTCCAAAATCAGAATCACGGTCAACTCCCTTAGTCAATGCCATTAGTATTGCATCATCTTTTGGATTACTGAATTCTAAAATAGCAGTACTATACCTTTCCAAATATTCTTTCAGTTACTCCCCCATAGCTTGGATCAAGTTAGAAAGGGACATGACAATTTTAGGGCAAGCCACGTGCAAGTGAAATTGCTTCACGGACTTCCTTACTGACTCATCAAACGAAGAAATTGACCGCAATGGTAGCTTGGTGAACCACATGGTCATAACCCCTTCCAAAAAATGGGAACTTTGGCACTTGACTGCATCGGTAGCTTATGCGAAGTCTATGTGCCATTTGTACTTCATTAGACACTACCCTGGGTTAGTTTTCCTGCATAAGTAGGCATTCGTAGGCATATTAAACCTCCATGGATAGTCTGCATGTAGGATGTTATCAGCAAATGGAGTATAAATCCTAGAGAGTCCCCAATCATCGTTGGTCAAGCATTGACTTTCTTTCACAAACTCTCTTACCATCGCTGTTAGGTCCGACATTTGGAGAGCCGATGTTTGGAAACGAATGTGTTCCACCTCATGTGAATGGCCCAATACATGCCTTTGGGCATCATCATGTTACCTAAGCTCAGTGTGCTCCTCATGTGCCTCTTGAGTAGCTGTCATATCATCGTCTTTTGGCTGTGATTCAACGACATTATCTTGAGCTTCAACACCTTGGTTGATCGTAGCACATCTGGAGTTAGCTCCTTCACCTGCCTGAAGACTGCCCCTCAAATTTGAGGGTTCAGTACCGATCCCCCAGGGGTTCGGTACCAATCCACGTCATTTGATAGTAATCGATGGTTTTATTCCCTTATGATGTTCCAGCATTATATTAATCCATCTTGCACCATATGTTCCTGTGACCATCATCAGATGAATAGGAGCTCTCCAATCCTGAATATGGAGTAGGCTCCTTCCTTGTCTTGCCATATTGGCCTTTCAACTAGTTTATCAGTTTCATATTAGCCTAGGTTTGCTAGTTGAGCTGCTAACGGCTATCAAGCATTCCTTCATCAGGACTTCAAAGTCGGCTTTGGTGATGTAATCAGGAGGGTTTGGGGCTTCAACGGTTAATGGTTGTACATTCTATTCAACTATTGAATGCTGGTATCCTCACTGCCTTCAAAAACACATGAAGTAGTAGACTTTCCTTCGACCATGGTTAATAGCTTCCGTTTATATCTTCTTTAAATCCGAATAGAAACAGAAACTTGTCGGTAGAAGTCTGAATATATCTCGCAGATATGGAAATCCACTAGTAGATGATGAGATCTAATCAAGTTGAGAACTTTTTCTCAGTGAAAGTACCGAAAAGTTTACATCAAAAGTTGGCAGAAACATCCATTGGATCTTATATAGAGAAATAGAGTGAAGAAATAAAATAGAAATAGAGAAAACAAGCAGAAAACAAGAACATGTAGATTTATAGTGCTTTGACGTTGATTTTCTAGATCCACTTTGATGAAACTTCTTTATTAATCACTTGTTTCTTAGCTCGGGGGGATTGAATTTGATTGATCCTTGATTACAATGGAGTACAAGTAAAAAGCAGCATAAAGATCCCTAAAATAAATAAAAAACTTTGTATTTATAGGGATATACGACTGAATATCTTCCTGAAATTTTGCCAGAACGATTTTACGATGTAGATGAGGTCACGTAAAATATTTCACAGCCCAATTCCTAATGATAGGCGGCATTGATCGGTTCATATGTCCATATGGCAGCTCACGACCGCTCTTGCAAATCCTCCTCTATGCTGATTTCATGTTTCCAAAGTTATTTGCATACCTGTCTTCATGTTTTTGGAGATATTAACCGATTCCCATTGAGTTGAACTACTAATTCAAGTTGTCTATAGCCATAGTGATATGATCTGATCCCTTGTATATGAGAAGGGATAGGTACCGCTCCTTTGCATTCGGGAGGCACTAATCCATACTTAGAACATTCCGAAGAGCCTGTCACTTGATGTTATTTGGTCGTTGTTTTATACCATTATTGTGATTGGACTTTGGAGTCCATGATCATCTCTCTGGGCTGCTTTCCTTGTATATCTTAGAGTCAAGCTGGTCCAATCTGTTTGGATATAGCCGAGTCAAAATGTTGGATAACAATAATAATACATAAATAATTAAACTTTATCAATTAATAATTAATCAATCGTTACTTAGTTGACTAGTTATAATCATCTTACATAATTAATATTTAAGTACTAATTACCTTAATTTCACTAATAATTAAGGACTAAAAATCTTTACTTGATTAATTAATTAATTAATTAATCATTCATTAAACTCTTACTAAGTTAATAGGTAACAATTATCTTTTAATACTTATAGTATGTTTGAAAAATACTTTTCAAAAATATTTAAAAGAAAACACTTTTAATTTGCAAACAAGTGTCCGTTTTTTTGAACTACATCCATAGCGACTATCTCTATGGATACCATAAATTTAAACTAGTTTTACACGTCTAAAACACTTCAAGATTTAACCTTTTAATGTTTTTAACTTACATAAAACTTTATATAAGGGTTTTGAAAACTAAAATGTAATCTTTTCAAAACTTATAAACTTTTCTAGAAAACACATAAGTAAAATTAAACAAGTCTAAAACAAGGGGTCCCGACATCAAAATAAAACAAATAAAGTGATGTTCTTTTCTTAGCATACAACATCACATAGATAAGCACAAACATATATAAACATGCTATAACATCACACAACAAATATAAATTACAATTGCCAACCATACTTGACTTCGACTCTATTTCCAAATCAATAACCAACGTCTCATATACATACATAAATGTAATGAATAAAACATTATATTTTTTCCAACCAAACAACCAACAAAGTTAGCAAACAAAGAAAATTTAAAACTTGCTTAAGAGGGGTGAGCTTTACTCACCAAATGTAATAAATTCCAAACCAAAATCACTGCCACTTGATCACACATTCGAACTTAGATTTTTCTTTTAAAACTTTATTTTTATGGGCTTTAGGGTTGGAAGTAGGCTTGACCATGGGGCTTTTAGCGGTATTCTTAGGTTCGTTTTAAAAGGAGAGGATGTAGAAAAGGAAAAAAGGTTTTAAGGATTTAAATGGAAAATGATAAGATTTTTAAACTTTGAAATTTTTTGGAAGCCATTATATAGTTCAAGAGCTTAGAAAAGAAGATGAAGGAGAATTTGAAAATAAGAAATGAAATGAAATGAAATGAAAAATGAGAGAGAAAAATTAGGAAATTGTTTTTATACAAAGAGGATAAAACAAATTACCTAAATACCATTTAGGTACATACCCTCCACTTACTTTGTGACATATCATCACCACCTCCTCCCTTCCTTGATGCTTATGCAAGGCACGGCAACCTTTTTAACCATCATATTTTTCACTTCCTTATACTATGATGTTATATAAGGTGTGACACTTCCTTTTCACATCTTATCTCTTTTACTTTTATTTTTAATTTTAGGAAAAAGTTCACATCTCTTACTTATTTACGTATGTAAATAAATTTCACCATATATTATTATTAACCATTTATTTGTGGTTATTATAAGTTTGGCATATGTATACCAAAGTGTCTGCAACATTTTCGAAAAACTTTAGATGAAGAAAAGTCGAAAATTCGAAATACGGTTTCTGATCATATTTTTTATTTTTTTTCGAACTAATTATTTTTGTAATCGAATTCTGAAAACCATTTTACAATCACTATTTATTATTTAAAAGAGGTTTATTTGAGTACTATTCCATAAATTAATTATTTAAAATTATATTAAATATCCATATTTAAAGTGATTAAATTTTGAGTCATTACATTCTCCCCCTTTAACAGAATTTTGTCCCGAAATTAGCACACAAGAAGATAACTCAAAATAAATCAAAGGGCTTATATTATATATCATGAAACCCATACAAAAGATACAAACTAAGCAATTGCATCACAAATAGTGCATATACAGTACATACAAACAAGAATAACACTATCCTAGCACAATCTCTGTCTCTCAAATACAATCTTTGGGATCATCACTCCAATGAGTCTTAACCGATCTCACTATCTTCTTACTCAGTCTCTTCTCATCTCAAAACACAGTATGAACCGAATGTCTAATCACTATCAAGTTAGGTTCCACCTCTAAATCATCTTGCATTGACGGCTCCATAATCAGCGATAGATCATAAACATACTTCCTCCAATAGGGCACATGGAAAACATTATGGACCCCCAACAACTTCTCTAGCAACTTGACTCTGCAAGCAAGCGGGCCAATCCTTTAAAGAGTCCGGAAAGGTCCAACATACCTTGGTGCCCACTTCCTGACTCTCCCAAATTGAAAAACTCCTCTAATTGGTGAAATTTTAACAAATTCAAAATCTTCAACTGCAAATTCCAAATCCCTTTGTCTTCGATCTACATAACTCTTTTGTCCATCTTGAGCATCTTTCATTCTCCATTGGATCATTGCAACCTTCCCCATAGCCTCCTGAATCATATCCGGTCCAAGCACCGGTCGATCCTGGTCTCTACCCAACATGCTGGTGACTTGCACAACTGTCCATAAAGAGCTTTATAGGGTACCATGCCAATGCTATCTCGATAATTGTTATTGTAGGAGAATTCCACTAAGTGCAGATAGTCTTTCCATAATCCCCCAAAATCTAAGATGCATGCTTTTAGTAGATCCTCCAATATTCGGTTAACTCTCCCAGTTTGACCATCTGTTTTAGGGTGGTAGATAGTGCTCAGACTTAGCTTTGTTTCCAAAGCTACCTATAACGCTTCCCAAAACTGAATGGTAAAATTCGGATCACGATCATTTACTATGCTCACCAAAACTCCATGTAATCGGACAATCACTCTTAATTAAATATCTGCTAATGTCATTGTAGTCCCTATCAGCTTTACTACGATAAAATGTGCACTCTTATTTGGTCAATCCACAATGACCCAAACACCTTCATTACCTCTCCTAGATCTTGGTAATCCATTAATGAAATCCATGGATATATGTTCCCATTTCCAATTGGGAATCTCTGGTGGTTGAAGTAGCCCAATAGTCCTTTGGTGATCACCCTGGATTTGCTAGCAGTTCACACATCGGCTGACTTAGATAGAGATATCCTTCTTTAACTCTGGCCACCAAAATACTTTCTTCATATCTCGGTACATCTTGTTGACCTCAAGGTAGATACTCAACTTATATTTGTGCCATTCCATCAAAACTTCCAGTCTAAGTCCAAAAATGTTTGGAACGCAAAACCCTCAATTCATATTCGGAACATCCTGGCTACCCATCTCAAAATCCAAACATCTACCTTCTTCATCTCCTTGCATTAATTCTTCAAGAAGACTATTATCCCTTAGCTTGTTTGAAATCCTTTCCTGAAGAGTTGGAGTAAACTCCAGGAGAACCAAAACCACATTCCTACTCATAACGTCTGCTACCACATTTGTTTTTCCTGGCGTATATAGTATATCTAAGTCGTAAGTCAACAGAAATTCCAACAACCTCTGCTGCCTGAAGTTCAGGTCCTTTTGTGTGAAAAAATACTTCAGGGACTTGTGATCCGTGAAGAGCTCGAAATTCTTGCCAAGCAAGTAATGTCTCCACATCTTCAATGCAAACACGATAGCTGACAATTCCAAATTATGCGTTTAATAATTCTTCTAGTGGGGCTTCAGTTGCCTATAAGCATAAGCAATCACCTTTCCATTCTACATCAGAACTACTCCCATCCCCACTCTATAAGCATCAGCGTAAATAGTCAACCCTCCACTTCCATCCGAAATAGCTAAGACGGGAGCACTAGTCAATCTACTCTTCAATTCTACAAAAACTTCTTCGTACTTTGGAGTCCAAACAGCTACTCCTCCTTCTTCGTCAATTTAGTCAAGTGTGAGGCGATCTTGGAGTAATGCTGAATGAATCTCCAATTGAATCCGGCCAGGCCTAAGAGGCGACCTTTGAGTAATCCTGAATGAATCTTATATGGAATCCGGTCAGGCCTAGAAACTTCAGACTTCAGTAGGAGTCTTTGGCGTCTTCCATTCTTAAATAGCCGCAACCTTTACTAGCTCAACCGCCATCTCCTGACACAACATGTCCTGGGAACCTCATTTCGGACTGCCAAAAGTGAAATTTAGAAAATTTTGCCTTAAAAATATGTTTCCTTGATGTTTCCAACACCATTTCCAAATGGTATTTGTGCTCTTCCTAAGGCTTATATTGAGTAAGAATATCATCAATGAAAACCAATAGGAACTTATTAAGAACATCTATAAAAATATGATTCATCCGATATACAAAATAAGCAAGTGCATTGGTTAGTCCAAAAGGCATAACTAATTAATCAAAGCAAATGTTAGGTCCTCTAAATGTAGTTAGGGGTATGATATCCTTCACTACTCTTAGCTGGTGAAATCCAATAGCCACATCCATCTAGGAGAATAATTTAGCTCCATGAATTTGGTCAAAAAGGTCATTTATGGGGGATAAGAATACTTTTTCTTAATAATTAGCTTATTTAACTCCATATAATACATAGATAATTTTAAAGAACCATCAGATTTAGGCATTAAAAATACAATTGATCCCTGACTCAAAATGATTTGGTCTTATCTGTCCTCTAATCAAAAAATCATTAGTTTGATCTATTAGCTCCTCTCTCTCTCGATGCCATTTTAGGACAGGTTGAATAATAGGCCTTGCGCTAGGAATTAAGTCAATAAGGAATTCAATCTTCCGACGTAGAGTTAGACTGTTAATGTCTTCGAAGACATCAAAAAAAAATCCTTCACAATTTCTATTGACCTTATTTTTTCTTAAGATGATTCTAGGGCATAAAGTAAACTTCGCATTGGCTTATTAGGATCATCACATAATATCCTTTCCACTACCCTTCCGGACTTGGCTTTTAGCACTACTATTCGCTTGGCACAGTCCAAGATAGTTCCTTATTCTCATAGCCAGTCCACACCAAGTATAATATCAAATCCTTTAAAGTCTAGAACAAACAAGTTACATGGAAAATAGTGGGTGAGATAAGAAATCAATGTATCTTCACAAATCATGCATAGATTAGTAGTACCTCCTATGGAGTTTGATACACATTAGGGGTTTATTGTTTCCACAATTATTGGGGGAAGTTACCATTTTTCTATCGATTCTAAAGAAATATAAGTATGGGAAGCCTCGGTATCAAACAATACTCTAACAAAAAATGTCATTAAGCATTAAAGTAATCCTAGCACTATATTCCCCTTCACATCCCCTGAGGTTGATGACTCATCCTTGATTACATAAACTTTGATATGTTGTCCCTTTTTCATCAATGGGAAATCCTTCACCATAGTCTTGTCCGACGACAATTAAAACAGAGTGTCTGGTGCACCATCGGAGAAATAGGACCTTATTGCTTCTTCGAGGCTTTAGAATTTGGAAAGAATCTTGCAATATGTCCTATCTTTGTATAAATGAAACAACCACCATCCTTGAACTTGTTCTCCAGGTCTCCTTCCGACATCCCCTTTCGTTGCTTCTTCTAGTTTGGGTTAAACTTCCTTTTATTTTGGTTATTATTATTTCCATCGGATGCTTTTGTTGGCTTCTTTTTCTTTAAAGACTCATATCACAAAACAATGTCTACCAAGTCCACAAAAAATTCTTTCAAATGGGCAATCGTCTTTTCCTGGAAACATTCCCTTATACCCGTCACAAACATCCCGTTCTTCTTTAGAGGGGTATTTACTAACCCCAAACCAAAACGTGATAATTTGTTAAACTTAGTCTTATACTCTGATACCGACAAGTCTCTCTATTAAAGATCCAAGATACTCTTATACATTCAAGTCTTTCTAGCAGCAGGCATGAACTGATCTTCGAACACCTCCTTAAATCTAGCCGAGAAAAAATCATCTTCCGATACATTAGCTTTAATAGAATCCTACATGTTGTTGCTCCATCTTGCAACTGCCAAGATGCTAAGAACCGCTTTTTATCATCTAAAATATCTAATCCTACGAAAATCTTTTCACTAGAACATAGCCAATCTTGAACTTTGATGATGAATTTCGTTCTTTTGAATGGCTTTCCTTCCATATTTGTATAATCCTTGCATGTGGCTGTAAAGCTCACCGGGGACTGCATTTGTGCCGCCTCTTAAACAATTCCAACTATTCCCGCATTTGGAGCTCGACTTTTGGTAGTCGTGGTACTACTGGCCCCTTTACCTCATTTTGTTCTATTGCTTATTCTTAGTACTTGGATATAGTAAGATAGCTCATTTGAATACTAAGATGAAATAATCTTAAGGAAAATGGTACTAATCAAACATATCAAAGATGATCTATCTAACTTGAATATATATATATATATATATATATATATATATATATATATATAAATGAACTCTTAAAGAGTAAACTCATTCTAGGATTTACTAACCCTACCATTAAACAGTAGACCCCAACCAAAACCTAGGTGTTCGCTCAACCTAAGTTCTAATGCAATATTTAACGATCCGCATTTCTTACACCCAAAGATGAAACTTAATACACACATATATTCATGCGCCGATCGTCTAGGAGTTTTAAAAGACAACCCATTGGGGTACAAAGGAAAGAAAAGACAAGAAGAAATAAAAACATGGAATCTCACAATGTAATGGAACAATATATATAAATAGTCAACATAAGATAATGCATTACAACATTTCCAAAATAAATATTAGAGTTACAAAATACCAACTTTACCAAGGGACAATTATAACTTCTGTCCCTACAATGCTGATACATAATATACACATACACAGTGGAAAATAAATAAGATAACTAGATATCATCAAAGCCACCTGCTCTATGCTCCTCTAAAATGCATTCGTAGAGAACCTGCACTACTTGGTTACTCATACAAATTTAAGTACCCAAGAGTTTTAGGGAAAGAAAGAAAACTCCAGGTCAGACATGGGTCTAATGTGAGTAAACTCCAAATAATTGCATTATTAAGCTTATAAAACTCTTTTAAAATAAAGTGTAACTCATAAGACCACGAGATAAATAAACACGGACGGCTTTTTACCTTATGGTAACCAAAAACACTTTTATAGGAAATCTAGTGATATTATAATAATGTCTAAGATTTAAAGTAAATTATGAATATAGATAATATGCTTCATTATCACATTACAACATATTTGGGCACTACTAAGTATGTAAGGTACATATTGGAAATTGGGTTCCATCTATGATAAAGCTACTAGGGTGCCGCTTGCCACAATATACCTCTAGATAAAATGTACCGAGGGCTTTGCGTAGACTCCTTGTGAATCAGGACCGGCCTACCCCTTATTAGACATCACCCTAGTGGTCATCACCAACCGTATCGGCGCCTCTAGCAGACATAAGTTAAGAATATCGACCTAGATTGGGTGATAACCATAACCTAATTACAGCGACCTACATAGCCCTGAAGCATATCCTCTATTTTAGTCATTTCCAGTTGTAAGGCTTGAGGCTACGCTTTACCTTTTCATATAGCAATGCTACTTGGAATGCTAACACCACCCTCCAAGTGATAATGCAAACCCAACATTCGTCCATACAAGTTGTTCGGGATATGAAAAAATTAAAGTTACTACTTCTAGTACATCCATTTTGGAATCACCCTCAGGATTAGTAGCAAGTAGCCCTTGCACTTTAGGATCTTCGTCTTGGATTTCGTGTTCAATATATTTCCAATTAAAGCGCTTACGTTGGTTCGAAGTGGGTATTAGATAACTCATTTTACTTGATCCTAGTCTCTGCGAACTAAGATTCGATAATTTTAAAAGGGTTAATTTATTGGTAGTAGACGAATTCACTATCTGGGATGTGTTTGGATTTGCATATGAAAATACAACATCTTATGCTTATCCCCGCTTTCCAATTTCAAACAGTCTATCCCTTGAATGACAATACAGTCGAACAAGTTAAAAACTGACCTTAACTCAACGTATACTCTTACTTCTCGAGGTAGAAACGAATTTCATACCTCGAAATTTGGTATTAAGGATACAATGAAATATCTTATATATACTTAATTTATCATGACCCACTCATCGAAATTAACTTCCCAACATTCATCATATTTCTGACATTTTGGCTTCTCTATCCCTCGCCTAAAAATAGGTTTTTGATCTTACCCATATCAAATGTTTGGCCACTTAATGGCATAAACAAAGAGAATCACTTGTATTTAAACTATCCTTTGTAAAAAAAAACTGCCTTTTAAACAAAGTGATCCTTGGAAATAAAGTAATTAAAAATATAAAATATTTATTTAATTAATTCAAAATAAGTTAAAACCATTATTTAGTAATAATTTAATTTTAATTTAATCTTAAATTGATTAATAATTAATTGATAATTATCCCTGCCTGATAACTAATTAATTAATAATTAAACCTCACTTCATTAATAATTAATGAAAAATTAAAACTTACTTAGATAATAATTAATTAAATAATTAACCTTTACTTAATTAATAATTAATTAAACCTTACTTAATTAACTAATTATAGTTATCTTAATTAATTAATACTTAAGTACTAATTACCTTAACTAATAATTAAGTACTAATTATCTGTACTTGATTAATTTATTAATTAATCATTAAAATTTTATTAAATTATTAGGTAATAATTACCTTTTAATACTTATAATATGTTTGAAAAATACTTTTCAAAAATACTTTAAAGAAAACACTTCTAATTTGCAAAAAGTGTCCGTTTTTCTAAACTAGACCCATAGCGACTATCGCTATGGATACCATAACTTTAAACTAGTTTTATATATCTAATACACTTCAAGATTTTACCTATTAATGTTTTTAACTTACTTAAAGCACTATATAAGGATTTGAAAACTAAAAGGTTAAGGTTTTAAAACTTATTAACTTTTTTAGAAAACACATTAGTAAACTTAAACAAGTTTAAAAGTAAGGAGTCACAATGTCAAAATAAAGCAAATCAAAATGTTATCGTTTTCTTAGCATACAACATTACATGCATAAGCACAAAAAATATACACACATGCTATAACATCATACAAAACATAAAAATTATAACTTACCAACTATACTTGACTTTGATTTTATTTCCAAGTCAATAACCAACATATCATATGCATAGATAAATTTAAAGAACAAAACAACATATTTTTTCCAACTAAAACTTTCTTCAAGGTGTGAGCTTTACTCACCAAACCTAACGAAATCCAAACAAAAAATAACAACTACTTGATCACACACCTGAACTTTGATTTTTCTTTAAAGACTTAATTTTTGGGCTTTAGGGTTGGAAGTAGGTTCGACCTAGTGGAGTATGGGCACGGCCATAAGGCTTATAGGGTCTTCGATTTTTTTTTTGAAAAGAGAGGATGTAGAAAAGGAAAGAAGGGTTTTAAATAAGAATTTTAAGGATTTAAATGGTAAAGGATAAGATTTTTAAACTTTGAAAATTTTCAAAGCCATTAAAGAGTTTAAGAGCTTATAAAAGAAGATAATGGTGTTTTTGAAAATAAGAAATAAAATGAAAAGTGAGAGAGAGAAATAGGAAATTGTTTTTATACAAAGTGGATAAAAAAATCACCTAAATATAGGTACACACTTTCCACTTACTTTGTGACACATCATCACCGCCTCCACCCTTCCTTATCACTCACACAAGGCACCAAAACCCCCTTTATCAGTCAATTTTTTACTCCCTTGTACTATGATGTTATATATAATATGAATTTCCTTTCACATCTAATCTTTTTTATTTTTGTTTTTAAATTTTTGGAAAAATGTCACATCTCTTATATTATTATTAACCATACATACATGATTATTACATATGTGTAAATGTATACTAAAGTGTTCACAAAATTTTCGACAATTTTTAGACAACGAAAATTCAAAAAATGATTTTTTTTTTGTCACATTTTCTATTTTTCTTCGAATTAATTTTTTTTTAAGTTTTGAAAACCATTTCAGCATCATTAACTATTATTTAAGAGAGGCTTATTTGAGTTATATATTCCATAAATTAATTATTAAAAAATATTTTTAATATCCTTATTTAACGTGATTAAATTCCGAGACATTACATATAACTTCGAAACATGTCTATTGTTGATATTCCCTACCATTGGAATTTTTCTATATGATTTTACCCCTAAAAACTTATAATGATAATAACTTTTGATAGAAGCCGAATGAGCATCCTAGACTACTTCCATTGGAAATATATGATGGCTTCCTTTTCGTAGAGTGGTTATGACAGCGATTTGGACTTTCTGGGTAGGAGATATGGTTGTTTGAAGACTTCTGGGAGCATCTTTATGGGTAATTAGTAAGGTTTGGTGGCAAGCACACTAACCCATTTTGGGTTTGTTGGCTATAGTAGGCTAAATCATCATCCCCAAATCAATTTTACCACTTCTCAAATAGATTTAAGCTCTCGTTATCCCATTCCTAATAAAAAACCACCTATTTTCTCCTCCAAATCTAGTCTAAATCGTAGATTCATGTAGATTAGAAGCTGATTCATTAGAGATATTCAAATCCATATTTTTAGGGAAGAAAACATGAGGTTTGGCTGTTGATTTTCGAATTTTCCTCAATTTGTGTGTAAAACGTGGATTTTGAAGATTTTGGTGAGCTATTTAACATCAATCACCTTACTATATATGCATTTACAGGTTTTGACATGTTTTAAACCCATTTTAAAGTCAAAATCATTTTTTAGGACTGGTTTACAGTGAAACCTGAAGTAAAAATGAAAGTAAAATGTTTTAAAATGTTTTAATCATGTTGACTTGATTTATGGTTTCCTTGATGTGTACTCGGCAATATTAGAGATATATTATAGGATGATTTTCCATGAATTGTGGTATATTTACAAGTTTCAATGTTGTTTTCTTGTATGCTTGAAACATTCATTTGAGAAACTAAGTATTAGGGACAATGAAGCCAGGTTTTAACGGATGAAATCAAGTTGTATAGAGTTGAACCGTTGCATAATGAACGCACAATGGTCGAAGAATGGAGCATGGCGGTGAAACTGGTGCAAAATTTGGAATTGGACATACTACCTATTTTTGTTCGATGGTGCTTGGTTCGTTATTGGTTAGCTTGGGTTAGACTTGGGGTTTTGTTATTCACATCTCATTATACGATTTGGAGGGGAAGCTACGATTGGCACAGAACAATTTTTCTTTCCCGCATTTGGAGGATGCATTTGGGCTGAGAAGAGCGTCACTTTAGGTGTGGCTTAGTACGGCCAAACAGAGTATGTGGGTGGAGGAACTTTCATAATGGTGCGACGGTACTTTAGGAATTTCTTCGTGGTGTGTTCGAGGGGTCTTAGGGGTGATGTGGAGTGAAGTAGGCAACTCCATCTAACTCGGATGACCTTGGATCTTGTGTGGCGATTGGTGAAGAATTGGTGTAATGCTTTCGCATGATGATGCCAGCGATAATGATAATGACTTCGGGACAAATAAGAAGGCTCTACGACTTACGATGGATGTCTAAAGGCATTCTGAAGATGATGACTTAACAATAGGAGTCAAGACGGTGATCCACAAGGGCAAGTTCAGTAATAGGTGCTTGGAAGTAGGATTTGCAACTGTGTCTTACTATGTAGATGGTCATGATGGATTAACGATCAAGTTCCATAATAGAGGCATGTGAAAAGGAATCATTGATAACTCAAAGGCTTCTAGTGTGCTCATAAAGAAGGGTATGTGGAGACGCCCACCTGAATTTGCGACTATGTCAAGATCTTGCGATATTAGATTACCTAGGGTTTTGAGATTGTTAGCATGGTTCCTAGCCTTTCAAAATATCATGGAATCGAGAATCTATGAAGTCAGGATTTTGATTGGGTCCTTGGTTCGCGGTTATGCTGTATGAGTTATTATATATCCAATGCACATGAGTTATGGTGAGATTGTCTGATGGATGCTATGTTTGCCATGATTATTTATCACTCTAGGGTGTCACATAATGTAGATGTTTTCGAACGTATAGCTAGACACTGTGCATTGTACTTTGATTGCAGTACTCTTATATGGTTGTGAAGTGGATTAGTGTATATCGATTGTTATACGCTGATTCTTTGGATGTAGGGACAGGTCAGGTATGGTTCTTCATGCCCTATGCCCCTATTCAATATATACAATTTTTATAGTATTTTTTCTATGATATATCTCTTACACCATACCATTATCTAACTTAAGGTTTTATGATTTGCTTCTTATTATCTCGGATACTCTTAAATGACTAGATTAGGGACAACAAGTATGGATAACACATACTGTTGTACGGAGTATGAGTAGGTGGCTATGCTTTCATATATCTATACTTGGAGCTTATTATCGCTTTTATTCTGTTGTGTGGTATTATGGAGCTATTCCAGTAATTTATTACTTTAGATACATTTAGGATTTTATTTGGAGTTTTGGGATGTATAAACTATACTATTTCATTTTCGTATAATCTGTGAACCAGTTGCTGTGATGTTTTATTTATGGTTCATTTATTATATCAATGTCTCGCCTATTTGTATCTATGTTATTGTATCATATATTTTTTCTACACTATGAGATGTTCTACAGGTTCTGTGCTTGGATTTTTATTTCTTTACACCTTAGCTACTGTCCTTCATCGGTCGGGTACCTTCACAACACTCTAAGAAGGTATATTAGGTACCGAAGGTGTATGATGGTCGTTGCATTCGGTATCAGAGCTTATGCTGCATAGACGACCTAAGTTGATACTTAGATCCATTAGAGATATGGAAGGAGCTATGCTATAGAGTGGATCAAGCAATATATGAAAGAGCATACTTGTTATATTTTGGTTTTTAAAACTATACAGCAGCATATACATACATACATATATATATATATATATATATATACACACACGTAACATTGCATTCACGGACACCATTTATTCCCTTATAGAGACAGGTCATTCTTATTACAACTTATAAGAGTAAGCTAGCTCATGATGAACGTCGCTAGGAACTCCATTTCTGAAGTTGACGAGAGGGCAAGATCGGGGGCTGCTAGCCCCAACTTTTAGAACATGTTCGCTGAGATGGTGTGAAACATGGTTCAAAATGCTCAAGTTGCTCCTACTACAGCTGTCGGTGGTGGTATTCTAGTACAAGCTTTGAGGGCTGACTTTGCCAAACTGAACAAGGATTATTCTAATTTGGAAGGAAAACCATTCCTCGAAATGGAATCATTCACTGAAGTTTAAGATCAGTTAAACAACTTCGCACGTACTTTGAGTGTATGGAGTTAGATGTTGCGGTGAAGAGCAAGTGACCTCTAGAAAACTTTAGGGAAGAGTTATGGGGCAGTGGAATGCCATCAAGATTACTACTCCCGAGGACCATATTACTTGGGATTAGTTTATGGCTAGGTTTATAGAGAATTATATATCAGCCGCTTAGAAGGTGGTGCTCTTTTGAAAGTTTGCCGACTTAAGACAAGGGCCATATCGAAGTACATGGCTAAGTTCGACATGATATCAAAGTACGATCTATATCTTATGGATAATTCAATCAAGAAGAATGAGAAGTTAATTATGGGCTTGGATGGTTATCTTGGAGAAAAACTTGTAAGTCATATCGATAAGATCTTTAAGAGGTTCGTGGAGAAGGCTCTTCGACTGAAGAGTCTGTATCCAAAGCCTAAGTTGGTTGTTGCTCCCAAGGGTAAGCCAAAGCCGCAAGCTGGCGTGGGAGATAAGAGGAAGTGAAATGATAATAAAAAGAAGAAGCAGTTTTAGAAGAATGGTACGAAGAAGGGAAAATGGGAATCTACTTGCTATAATTATGGAGAGAAGGGCCATCTTGTCTGAGATGGCATAGTAGAGAGCAAGAAGTGTTACAACTGCAACAAGATGGGGCAAATAATGAAGGATTACCATGAGTCGCTGAAGAATAAGAAGGTTGTTTCTGCTTATTCTTTGAACACTGTTCTAGCTTCACTGAGTGTTCCATCGGTGAAGGAGAAAGGGAAAAGCATCGTTATACAAATTATGCTTTCTATTTCTTGTATATATGTACGTGTTTTATTCGATACCGAGGCTTCATATTCCTTCACATCTTGTCATTTGGTAGATAGATTGAGGATGAAACCAAAGGTAGTTGACCGACCTTTGATTATTACAAACCCTATTGGAGGATCGACTAGCATGTGCATGGTTTGGCAAGGCTTCACCTTATCGAGTAATGGACATTTATCTGCTTGCGATTGCTTTGTTTTAGGTTTTGTATGGTTTGTTATTATACCAGGGATGGGCTGGCTAAGAAAGTATGCAGTAGTGGTGGATCACAAGAGGCTGTTGGTGAAGATCGGGGCTGTAAAGGAGCGGACGATAGTGATTACCTACCTGCCAGAGGATGGAGTTATTGTTAGATTCTACATTCGCTTGATATTTTCTAGGATGAGTTGTCATTTTTGCCTATAATGAAACAATATCCAGACGTAATTGAGGAGGTGACTAGATTACCGTCATCCCAGGGATTGATTTCCTTATATACGTAGTGAAATATGTTAGGCTGATAGTTATGTCCTTAACGCTTATGGCACCCACTGAGCAAAAGGAGTTGGAGATGCAAGTGAATGACTTTTTGAGGCAAGGGTTCATTCATAGAAGCATATCCAAGTGGGGTGCACTTGCAATATTTGCCACCGAGCTGGATGACTCTCTAAGGTTGTGTGTCGATTACCGTGAGCTAAATAAGGTGACACAAAAGAATAAGTACCCACTTCCATGTATTAATGACTTGTTCGATCAGTTCGACGGTTCAGTTGGGCATTGTAATGGGGTTTTATCAGCTGAGATTAGCGAAGAAGAGTGTGCCCATTACAGTATTCTGTATGCCGTTTGGATTCTACGAGTGGTTGGTTATGCTTTTAGGCACCGGCATACTTTATTGATATAATGAACCATGTTTTCGGAGATCTACTAAATAGGTTCATACTTGTGTTTGTGGATGATATCCTTGTTTCCAAGGATGGAGGTAGAACACAAGTAGAATTTGAGGATGTGCTTGAGGTTTTGAAGAAGCACCGATCGAAGGTAAAGTTTTCGAAATTGGAGGAGGTTTAACATCCTATATCTAGAGGCCAAAAGCTAAGTGCTACAGATGTTGCACTCATCCATAGTATTAACTTTTGGTGATAAAATACGGTAATGCTAATGTTTTCCATAATATCAGAAGCATTTGAATATAAACAAAATTATAGATTTCAAAAAACAACATTTTACTAATTAAATTTCAAAACAATAATTCATAACCAATTTACATAATCCCATAATGCTTTCCAGGTAAAGATCAATTATAATCATTACAAAATACGTCAAAAGCGACATATGAGAGTGTCCTTTTGGTTGATCAAAGCAATATAGTTGTATCCGACTTCATAAACACAGCGGAAATAAACAGAATAAACTGCAACTCCTTATTAGCTATCCAACAGCTACTTGCTCATCTCCAAAAGCTTTATTCGCCATAATTTCTAGAACCTAAAAATCTCAGCCCTCAGCCAACTCAAATAAATTTTGAGCACCCGAGAGTTTAAGGGGAAACAAAAGCTTTGACTTAAATATATAGCATGGTGTGAATAGTATAATTACATCTCTGTTTACTGATATTAAATGAGACCACGACGATTAGCGAAACGGGTTTCCCCTCACTAATATCCTTTTCAAAACATATATTTTGCAAAACCTTTCCTACAACCAACTAGTTAATCAAACTGATTATAATAATAAATATAGCAATATCCATTATGCTAAAAACAGGTAATAAATGGACTATCTGTTCGAAATCTAGGCTAACAACCTGTAAACTGGACTAATTTTCCCTTTGGCTTACTCGGGCCTACCAGATAAAATCTCAAATGGTCTAACATCTGTTAGAAAAAATTTGTAGACGGTCTGTTGTTAACTTATTTCTCCAAGGGTTAACTAATCCTAATGGTTTGCGGAACAGCTAATAACCTATCTCCG
The DNA here is from genome assembly GCA_030765085.1 of Allium cepa. Lineage (NCBI taxonomy): Eukaryota > Viridiplantae > Streptophyta > Magnoliopsida > Asparagales > Amaryllidaceae > Allium > Allium cepa. The sequence continues at coordinate 881,887,449 of CM060929.1, forward strand.
TACATAAATGTTCCTTTCCGTGTTTAACCATCATTTTAGTCTTACCTATGACTAAGCCCTACACACTAGAATTCTGGACTAAATTAGTTAGGGGATACTAGCTAATGAGTATAGAGCAAGACCCTACATAAGTCCTATTTGGTCTTCTAATCTGAGTCATTCCCTGAGGGTTAACTTCCCTTCATCTTTTTCCTTAAACACCTTTTCAAAATGATTTAACCTTTTATATCAAACATATATAAGGAAAAATACATTCTTAGCTTTACTCTAAGCTATTTTTCCATGTTATATATACTTTACTCAAAATAAAGTTGATGAATTTTAATAAGTATCGGCTATCCTTTTAAAACAAGTTAAAACCCTTTTTAACTTGAAAACACTTAGGCTATATTCCATAGTTAGCACATTCAAAACCTTTTAATTAAACCTTTAAACAACCCTTTTGAAACCCTTGAAAGTAATCCTTTAGCAATCATTGAATGTACCCATTTTGAAACCATTGAAAGCCTTTCCTTCAAAAGCTTAAAAACATTCATCCTTCTTTATAGCCTTTAAATATTGTCTTTCAAAAAAATATGAAAAACCGTTCCTTTAAACCCTTTCGAAACCCTAGGGAACCACCCCTTCGAAACCATTATTTAAAACCCTTTCGAATGCATTAAAATACTAAACCTTTAATCCTTCGGGATCAATTAAAAACATGTGAAAACCTTTCGAAACAGTTCAAATATTTAACCTTTCGAAACCCTTGAAAACTGTTTCCGTCGAAACCCTTTGGATTAAGCCTTCAAGTAGATCAAAAGGGCTAGAAACCCATTAAAGTCAAAAGCAGTTCTTTTGAAATCATTCTTAAGTAAAGAAGTGATGGTGTCGAAACCATCATTTCGAAAGCATTGCAGAAGTGGCCGAATTTTAGAAGAAAAAGTAACCCCTTCGAAAGCATCTGGGTCGAACGGAAGAAATCAACAACAAAAGGTTTCGACTTAGTCAAAAGCAATCATTTAAAACAAAAGCGCAACATTGTCTTAACCATTTCCTTTAAAAACATTTGATCTGATCGAAAGCCAACCTAGTTGAAAGTTACTCAATCGACAACAAGCGGGCGCATTTTCTTTTTAAAGCAAAGTAATGGCTCAGCCCCTTTGGAACCCTGGTTTCGACTCTATACATTTTTCCTACATCCAATTCATTATGTACTAATTCCCTGATATCACATGCATTGGTTTCGATAGTGTCGAAGGCGAAGGTATGGAGGCAGAACCTAGTGCAAAAGAATCGAAACAGTGACAAACATGTTTATTTGTCCTTTTAAACTATTTCTTTGTACCTAACCTACCTTATTTGTCAAATTATGATTGGTTGCAAGTTTCTCTTTTCCAAAAATACTACTAAATTTCCAAAAATAAAAATTTGAATTTATTTACAAAAAACCCCTTCTCCTTTCATAAATATATAAAACATTTGAGTCACATATCTCAAATAATTTTATATACCCATTAAAGCACTTAGGAAAATTATATAAAAATTCCTGAAACTTACTTTTTATATGTTTACTAAAATATATTAATTTTAGACCCAAACCAATTATTATTTAACCATAAATAATTTATAAACCAAAATAACATTTTCTTTACTAGAAAATTTATATAAATTCCACAAAAATCCAGAAAATTCTGAAAATGGAAACCCATCTCCAAAATAATATTTCTACTTTATATAAAAATTTGCAGGGCATTGAATGTGATTTAATAAGGTTTTTTTATACCAAAATTGGGCACAACACTCTTCGAACATATTTGAAGAGATTGGAATGAAGAATTTAAATGTAAAAAGAGGATAATCTAACAAACACACCAAGATAAGCAAATAGATATAGAAAAAGACAGATATTTATGGTGGTTCGGCATTGTAGCCTGCATCCACTTTGAATGATTTGCTATTTATTGCCGATTGACGACTGATTATGACAGCAAAATATTCCAACACTCGAGTTACAATGGAGTTGCGCTAGAGTAACAGTGTAGCAGAGTCAAAAGTCCTTTTTCTGTAGGCATAGGATTACTATTTATAGGTGCTGTCTAGAAATATCTGCTTTTGAACTCGGATACTCCTTCTCACATGTGGGTGGCCCACCAGATCGATCAGGGGTCATTTGGGATCGATCGGGATCGATTCCTATTCCATTCGTATCGATCAAAATAGTGTCCATTTGGGCTGAGATCGATCAGAGACATTCTTGGGGAAGTTAGCATTTGGACTTGTAGATTTTTAGTTATAATCGATCTAAGATTGATATTGAAGTTGGTTGAGGCATACGTATCGATACCTTCGTATCGATCATTCTTTGTATCAATGATATGTGTACCAATCAGATGATATGGAGCGATAGTTCAGGAGAGATCCAAGTTTCATGCTAGAGGTTCGTTTCCTTTGATTTACCATGCTTTCTCATATCGATCTAGTAAGACTCCTTTTGTATCGATGCTTTGGATGCCGCTTCGTATCGATGTCGGCTGTTGGCTTCGTAACGACGATTGTGGGCTGCTTTGTATCGATGGAAAGCGTTGGTTTCACATTGATCCATTGGCTGATCGATACGAAATGCATAAAGGCCATGGATTGATACGAAGTAAATGAAAGAGGTTGATGGATACAGACCCGATGGATATGAAGTAATGGATGTGGACCAGATGGATACGAAACTAATGGATACGAAACGTGTTTTCCATGCAACTTGATCGACCCATAACATAGCATACGAACTCCGACCGACCTGAAATTTGGAATGTTGGCTTTCATAGCTTTGCTTGTTGTATTTGTTAATCATATCTCGATCCAGACTTGGGCCAAATTTGCCAGTATCCATATTGGACCTGTGTATAATTGATCTTTGTGATCGATTGTCCTTGGTGTCACGGTCTGGTCAAAAGATGGGATAACAATTGCACCCCAAAGTATGTCCTGTGTGAACATGACATGCTTTAAATTGCTGTATTCTTTATTTTGAACAAGTCTTATCTGATTCGTCGAATAGTTGTTGTCTTGTCATCAAAAAATGTAACCTTTGATTGATTTCCAGCAATATACATATTGAATTGCTGATTGCCGATGACCATGCAGTGTTTTGTTATAGCTGAAGGTCGAGTGCTAGCAATATGTTGTTTAGTGTTTTGATTGTCATCAGGTGAGCATTCGATTCCTTTCAATTTTTAAAATCCAATGTTAGTTCGTTACACATGCATGTATGTTAACCTGACTGCTGTTTACGTTTGCACGTGCACGAGTTATTGCCAATTTCTTTAGTTTTTTCTTTCTTTTGATCGAGTTTCGTATTGATCCTCTGCTAGATCGATGGGAAATTCGAGTTGTAACAACGTTTGATGGCTATTTTAATGCATCCCTTCATATCAATCCTCTCTTGAATCGATCTAAGAAGTTGGAATGCATGCTTCGTATCCATGGCTATCGATACGAAGTAGGTAGTTCTCGGAGGTGCTTCGTATTGATGGCATGAAGCATAGAGTCTTCAAATGGGTGGATACAAAATTAACACTTCGTACTGATGGAGTTGAGTAGTTCCCATGAGACTTTGTTGCATTTTTCATATCGATGAGATTCGAATTGATGGATACGAAGCAGATGGTAGCTCCCTGATGGATACAACAACAACAACTAAGCCATTATTCCCAAACAAGTTGGGGTTGGCTAGAGATGAAAACCAAAACTAAATGAAAAAATTCATTTAAAAGTTATAACAATAACAATAACAATAATAAAATAAAGTCAAATAAGTAAATCAATAACAATAACTAGGTAAACTAAAATAAAATAAAAATATGTGTATATATATAAGAGGAATGATAATAATAATACTAATAGCGATAATGATACTAATAATAATATTGGTCAAAGAACAAACCTACGTCTTAGGCTCATGTTCCCAAGTCCTATAATCTAAAACTTATAGAACTCAACGCTCATGGTTCTGGTACGTGAATCGCTAACTTCCACTAGCTCCGATCCATCACCAGCTCTTCGGATATACCTCAATCCTTCAAATCCCTTTTTATACTTCCTTCCATGTCAACCTTTATCAACCTCTACCATTTTTTGAGCATTCAATGCGGCCTATAATTCCAACATGCAAAAGTGTCTCTTCTTGTATGACCACAGCCCTATCGGAGCATACGCATCTCTGCTACGCTTATCTTTTGGACGTGTTGTCTTTTAATATTCTAACATTCTACATCATACAACATCACAAGCCTGATTGCCGTTCTGTAGAACTTTCCTTTAAGTTTTTGTGGGACCTTCCTGTCATAGAGAGTCCCAGACGCTTGCCGCCATTTCACTCATCCCGCTTGAATTCTAAAACTAACATCTTCATCAGTCTCACCATTATACTGCAACATTGGTCCTAGATATCGGAATGATTCCTTTTTAGGAACTATTTGTCCGGCCAGAGTAACATCTCCATCCTCCGACCTAACACCGCTAAACCCACACTTTCTATACTCTATTTTAGTTCTACTAAGTCAAAATCTCTTTGATTCAAAAGTCTGTCTCCACGGCTCCAGCTGTCTGTCAACCCTAATCCTGCTTTCATCAATTAGCACAACTTCATCAGCAAATAGCATACACCAAGGAATCTCACCTTGTATACCCTTCGTAACCTCATCCATCACTAGAGAAAAAATGTAGGGAGTCAAAGATGACCCTTTATGTAATCCTATGTTAATAGGAAAGTCACTGGTTTCACCATCGGTTTGTACAGCAACTTTCATAGCAATGGGTCCCTGACATCTTCAACTGATGCTTGTTACAAGGATACGAAGGATTTCTTGCCTGGATGCAAATCCATATAAATACCATTTGTACTTAGAAAAATTTCACTTGCTCTCTGCTTTCATACTTGCCTTCGTATCTATAGAGAACCCGAGAAAGAGGAACTGTCTTCATCCCCAAATCAAATTTACTCCTTATTCTCTCAAGCCGATCCCTTAAACTAGGTAATTAACCAATTAAATCAACGTTAAACTGACGAGACTCAAGTTTTAATGCCAATTCATTTAAAGTCACAGTCAATTCCTACGTTGTTGATGCCGGAGTTGGGTCGGAGCGAGGTTGAGGGAGGAGCAATGGCGTTTAAGCAGCTTTGGGAAGAAGACCTACTGATGGATATGAAGCAGTTATGGGAAGAATGCTTAACTTTAATCTCGTATTGATGAAGGATGGAAGAAGCACATTTTTCGTAGATCCAGACTGGATAACTCGTATCGATCTAGAACCGATGGATGGAGGAAGGTGTTTCATATCGGTCTAGAATGGTTTAAGTCTGTATTGATATGGAGCGATCGAGTCGAAGCCTTGGCCATGTGATCGATACGAAGTCGAGGATCCGGTGATCGATACGAAGCTTTTGGATGTTTATCGATATGAATGCATCCTTTCAGAGGAGCAATCCATGTTGAACCTTGATGGATACAAAATTCTTGTATACTTTAACATTTTACTCCGACGAGCTTCAGCTTCACTATCTAGACCTAACTGTTAAAATGCATATTTGACCATCCTTCGAAGCTCGTCGACGGAACTGTAACTTGACAAACTTAACAAACTCTAATGTTGATTGTTCTTTAAATTCAGGTTGGCATGGTTGTGATGGTTAGCGATGATGGTCATCCTGGTTGAATCTCGAAGTCTCATCACTTTAACATCTTTCGAACTTCGTAGAAGTTTAAGTACTATGTAGCACTACACTGCACAACACGATCACTTACTTCACATTGAGGGGAAGACGGGTTTATTACCATCTAATGATGATCTTTGTTGAGTTTAATAAATATGAATCCCGAAAGCTCTGAGCCATAGGATATCCAAAGTCCTCCACTTTCAGTTATAAAAATTCCAAAGATCGTGGCTGAGTAATAGGTCCTGCTGCGGATGAGATGCCGGGTGCAGCTTTTATTATGAATCCATAGGATTCTATCCGTTCCAAAGCTTTCGAACATATGCTCTACGGAATCTATCTCAGGCATGTGATATACCTAGAAGATGTTTTGGTCCCGGGCATGGAAGACAGAGACCATAATCCACCAGAAGGGTATACTGCTTGCAATAGATTCATGTGCGTTGCCGAAATGCAGCCCCATTTCAATCAATTTATCTAGGATGTGTTGCTCTTCTTAAGAATTGTGCCATCTCAACTGCATCCGAATGGAGATGGTCTTCTCAACTGTTCATACATCATCTTTATGGAGCATCTTTTTCGACCTCCGACTGTCCAGGAAATCAGATTTCTATTCAACATGAAAAGTCGTAAGGACAACCTTTCATTTACCTTTCTGGAAGCAGTTAGAAATTTCCAAGTAGTGGCAGGACCTGGAGCAAACTAAGCTACTTCAAAACCAAATGGTTTTTCGTTCGGTATCCACCCGGATTTGCCAGAAGGTGGTTAGCAGGACGTATGTGTCCCAACCTCTTCGTCGATTAACTAGATAATATAAGTTGATGTCGAGTCTAACACTTCATTTCTTTTATAGCTTTGATTCTCACCGACGGAAACTTAATCTCTATTGGGCTTATAGAAAGAGGCCAAAGCATTGGATCAGTAGTGTTTTCAAAATGGCTTCGGTGAGGCATGGAGGAAGAAGAGCCCCTGGAATCATAATCACCGAACAAGATAATGATGAGGTTATGCCAGCTGAAGATGAGCCTTCAGTTGTGCCTCCGTAGAGTCTTCGATCTTCAGAGTTCAAAAAAAGGCAAGACTATTGCCAACAAATCCACAAGGCATAAAACTGTTGTAATGTCTCCACCTATAACAACTTCTATAAGTCCGAAAACTTCACCTCCGTGAATGGAGAGTTCTATGAAACAATTGGCGGACATCCCTATACCAGATGACTTGTCTTCATATCAAGACCTTAGATTAGAGGGACTTCAAAGCGCTTTAGATATAGGGGAGCCTATTCCTGCGAGCAAGGCTACCACAACCGATTGGTTGGGGGTTTGCACATGCATGCACACACTTCACAGCACCATACAACTTCTAATCACACATTCTCTAGTTTCATAAGATAACTAATTCAGCTTCTTTTTTCAATTTTAAGATACAATTGTAAGGCAAGGATTAGTGCTCGGCGGTTTGCATTTCAAACGCCATTCTTCTAGTTCTTATTCTAAGTCTCATAGATGCGAGACTGATATAGAATATGATCGTGGCTACTCCAGCCAATAGCGTGACTGTTATGAAAGGGAGATGGAGAGATAACATCAAAGTAAGCGCCTCTCCCCGTCGCGTTCGCCATCACCCAAAGGTTACTCCAAATCCTCCAGCTCTGGAAGGCAGTCTTCAGAAACTTCACATCAAATAGTGCCTCCTCAAACTTCAAGACTCAACGAGTAGCATTGAAGGACTAAGGTCGAAACTCCCATTATCACAGAACAGGCCGCTTTAGAACCCACCGAGGAGGGAGCGATTAGAATTGCTAAGTTGAAAAAACATTTTCCAAATGTCTATTTGATGGCTTTATATTCCCTCCGAACTTGAAGAGAATCCCCAAAGACATAGAAAGACGGTACATGATTATGTACATGATGTCTATAATTAGTATGGAGAATGGATGAAAGTGGAAAAAGCTTCAGCGATGTCCTCCGAGTGGGCAAAAACAATTGAGAAACTGGAGATAGATCTTGCTCAAAAGAACCGTATAATCAAAGTACTTAACAAAGAGGCCAAATTTTCAAGGAAGTCGGAAATGGAGGCCTAAAAGAAAGCTAATGAGATAAGTCAGTCTATGGAAAGGATGCAATAGACGCATATTTCCTTGGTTGAGGATATGGGCCATCGAAATACTATCATTGTAGCAGAAAGAGATGCTGCGCTGAAGGAGCTTGAGGAGTTAAAGTCGAAGTTCTTTGAGGTCGTCAAGGAGAAAGATAATGCTAACAAAGCTGCCCAGGAGCATGCAAGCAGACAGTGGCTCTCAAAGAAGAAAAGGATGCGAAAAACTTGAAGGTTTTGGAAGCGGAAGCCAGAATTAAGAGTGAAGTTAAAGAGATAGAGGCAAGAATGGAGGATGAATTCAAAGATCTTATGGTCCTATATAACGCCAATGTTTTAAGGAATCGTAATCTCAACTGGCTCGAAGATTACCCCTTCCATCTATATAAAGCTAGGAGTCGCTTGGTCGAAGATGAGAAAATGGCCAACAACACTTCAACTATTGATGAATTCGAACTGGAAATTCAAATATTAGTTGGAGATGAGGCTAAGGTTCTTTATGATTCCATTGTCACCTTTGAGAAGGAAAAGCTAGCGGCTAACTACTCGGATGTTGGAGAAGGATCCGGGTCGAGCACCATAAGGCAGGTTATGAAGTACTCCCAGTCTCTCTATCCGAACCTGCTCCTTCTATTGTTCATCCAACCATTCCAAAATACGACCCAGACCGACCGCGCCTATCTCCAATACATGAATGTGGTTCTGAAGGTGCATCGGTCCAACATGCTAGCCAAACCGTGGAAGGTATTCTAAACACTTATTCCATTTCATCCAAATGTAGGAACACTGTCAGAATACATTACTAATATTTTCTCCTATCTTTATTCATCCTTAGATTCTGCACCAATTGGTCCTCATGCAACTTAAGGAATACATCACGAGCAGGAGGTATTAACGACAGAAGTTACAACGGTTGCCGCATGGGCTGGGGAGATGCACGAAAGCAGTTATGTTTTTGATGAACAAATAATGGAAGCACTCCTCGACCATCAAAGTGACCCGATCACCGAAATTCCATTCGTCATTTATGAAGATGTGATGATTACGAGTTCCACGGCTTGACTAGTAGCATGCCACTGGGGATTCCCACAGATTAGGCTGAGGAGATAATGGCGGAAATTAAAGTTAAGATAGAGCAGGCGGAGCTGCGTCGTGGAGTATGGCTCGTCCTGGCCCAATCCCGATATTTGTCATTTCTTCTAGTGGCACTGTTATCAAATCCGGTGCACCTCCTTCCATCAACGTGGAAAGTGCCAGCATCCCTCCATCCTAGTATATGGAAGATGCTCTGGTTCATGTGAGCTCTGAGGAAGAGATAACTGTTATCGCCCCCCGACCGAAGACAAATCAGCTAATGCAGGACGGGGAAGTATAGGCTTGAAGAGACAACGACACAGTAGTATCGACGGGTCTACGCCAAAAAGAGCAAGAAGGAGAAAAAAATCAATGGCGTAGATCTGTTGTTTTGTTTCCTCTTTTTGGTAGATAGGTGGAATAGAACTTCCTTTTGCATTTTGTAGGTTGTGTATAGATGCGGGTTCGGCCCCTGCTTATAGGAATTTTTTGAATAAGTTTGTGTACTTATTTTTTTCAAAGAAGATTTGAAATAAAACTTCATTTTTTTTTTCTAGCATAACTCTGCATTTCTTTTCTTAAGTATTTTAGCATTCGTACTTCCATTCAATGTACTTGTGATACTTCAGTCTCTGAGTTGAACTTGAGTCCGGTCGTTAAGTCCCAAAGTCATGGCTTCATGTCATAACCAAACGTCGAGTTGAATCTCAATGTTGCATTGTCTCGGTCAGTGGCTGATTGAGTTATGCTCCTCGGTCTTAGGGATAAATTGAAGTAATTGGTCGACAATCGTTTTTCGCCTTTGCCTTTAACTAAGTTGGAACGAAGTTAAAGTGAAATGAATTGGCATGGTCAATCACTCTCGTTCATCGGCTGGTACTTGCATCCATACTCTGGGGATTGAACTTGCATGCTGGCGGTCGGTCGCACCTGTTTGTTATTTAGAACCATATCCATGCTCTAAGGATATAGTATAATTTATGGGCGGTCGGTCACACCTGTTCGGATTTTAGAATTATGTACGCACTCTAGGGACATAAGTTATTTTACGGGCAGTCGGTCACACCCGTTTAATACTTGTAATCATATCCACGCTCCAGGAACATGAGTTGATGTATGGGTGATCAGTCACACCCATTTAATGCTTATACTCTGGTTCACGCTCTCGAGGCCAGAGCCAGTTGATGGGCGGTCAGTCATGCCCAGTTAGTGTTTAGGATAGCGTCCGCACTCTAGAGACATAAGTTGTATTGCAGATGATCGATCACACCCGTTTAATGTTGATACTCTGGTCTGCGCTCTCGGAATCGGAGTTAGTTAGTGTTTATACTCTAGTTCGCTCTTCGGTAATTTGGAGTTGGTTGATGGGTGGTCAGTCAAGACCATTTAGTGTTTATACTCCAGTCCACGCTCTTGGGACCAGAGTCAGTTGGTGGGTGATCATTCACACTCGATTATGTCTATACTCCAATTCGCACTTCGAGAATTTGGAGTTGGTTGATGGGTGGTCAGTCACATCCATTTAGTGTTTATACTCTAATCCCCGCTCTTGGGACTAGAGTCAGTTGGTGGGTGGTCAGTTACACCCGATTATGTTTATATTCTAGTTCGCACACCAGGAATCTAGAGTTGGTTTGAGGATTGTCGGGTTTCAATCCTTTTTGACTTAAGTGTGTTTTCCCCCGAGCTCGGGGTTTCACTTAGAGAGTGATCGGTCGGATCATGATCACTCTCTATTTGAATGAGTCTCACCGTAGGATGGGACTTAGCTCTTTATGCATCGTGACGGTCGCATGACGAATTTCAATAATCGCCTCTCTAGCTTGTTGAGTCTACATTTTATTGCTAGAATAAAAAAGTATGGCAATGTTAGTTGCCTTATCACAAGTTCGAATTTAGAAAATGCATAAAATTTTTTTAAAGGAAAGTAGACTAAAATGAATAAAAGCCAGTTATGTGTAATAGCGATGAAGACTTTTTCTATTCCATGCTCTATGTAAAATGAGACCGTCAACGACTAATAATTTGAATGTGCCATCTTTAAGTCTCCACTCTATAACACACGGTCCTTCCTACGTCGATTTCATGTGCGAAGGGACCGGATAGATCATTTGAGTACGAGATCGCCAACTTCGATGGTTCGGGGTCGGAACTTAGCATTGTATAATTGGATGACTCGACTACGGTGTGCAGCTGCCCTCAAATCAGCCTCTTCACGCTTCTCGTACGGTAAATCCAAAGATTCTGCAAGTAGTATGACATTTATCTTCGGATCATAATAGGTCACACGGTGAGAAGTTACTTCTAGTTCAATTGGAATAACAGCTTCGGAGCCGTAGGAAAGTGCAAAGAGTATGGCCGGTCGTAGATTTGTGGGTAGTTCGATATGCCCATAGGACCAGGAGAAGTTCATCGACCCACTTCCCCCATATAGGACCATTTTTACCCAAGAGGAGGGGGGTGAATAGGGTAATACTAATAAGAATGAAAATAAATGCGGAAATAAAAACAATTATAGTCCAATAGAGGTCACACACAAAGTTACCTAGCATTGGCAGAACCTGCCTATGTGCTGCCCCCAAGGTTTCTACTGAAATTAAGTAGTCAGACGCTTACACACGTAAACTTGCGACACTCGCTAATGACTAACCTAATTTTACGCTCAAAACCTTGCCTCAACTCAGCCACTGAGTTGCGAATTCTCAAACTACACCATCGTAGTTCGTAACCTAGTCACACAACTAGAGAGTTACAAAATTTGAAAATAAAATTACAAAATAAAAAAACAACTAAACAAACCTTATATATCAGTTAAGCCCAAAATAAAATAAACTAGACTGGTCCAATAACAAATTAAACTAAAGAGACATCTCCCTTTTTTGTATATGCAGCCATTCCCTTTGCTTCTTTTCAAACTTAGGGCTTCTGGAATCGCCCCTTTGAAGTTCATCAATTGAATTGAAGAAATTGCTTCTATTTTCTTCGTCAATCGAATCTAGGCTTTGATTTGCTTACGACTGTTCCAATTGTTGAGTTTGATTAGACTTCGAATTGGTACATGTTCTCCTTTTTCGAATTATACTTGACTTGATTCGAGTTCTGAATTAATTCGTGAATTTATTTTTATGCTTGTTCTTTGGTTTTTTTCTTGAACTCGAATGAGTTTATACCGATGGTGTAATTGGGTTATATAAGGATGAAAACCCCTAAATATACGTTTGTATTTTCGATTTGAATTTATCAAATAATTTTGTTTGGCCACTGATTCTTGATCGAACGATGTGATGGAAGTGTAATTGTTCATTACTTGACGTTGTTTGATTTTCTCTGAGTCGGTTTTGTTCTTTCTCTTATGACTTCGGTTCTTTGAATTTTTTAAGATAATTGACTTGGTTAATTTGTGTTTCATCTGCAAGTTCCAATCTTTTCCGGTTTGAATTGATGACTTCAACTAAACTGCTACTTTATTCATTTCTTTGCGTCATTTGATGCCATTGTGGTCTTGAATTTCTTTTGATTCATACTTGCTATCACATTCACTGTCACATTGTCGTCCTTGTACTTGCTCGAACTGAATTGTTATTCATCATGTTCATGCCTGATCTAATATCTATTATATTGACGTGGTCTTTACATTGAGTTGAATTTGGAGTCTGGTCTTCAAATGTATGTTGTATCTATGTTCACAATTGTTATACTTCTGTCCACTATTGTATTTTTGAGTGCTCTATTTCATGTATAGGACTGATGATGATTGCTTCGAGTTTCATATCCATTTCTTTGTATGCTGCTCTGGGTTTTTTCCATCTGGATAGTTGCATTCATGTTGACTTTAATTTGTCACTTCATGTTGCATTGTGTTGTATGTGTGTCTCATTTTGCACTAGCTTGTTTCACTTTAGTCTCTACTGTTCATTTTGTCTTGACCCATTGGCCTACTGTGTTCATGTATGGTCTGAGCTGATATTCATGTTGTATGCATGTGTTCTTATTCCTTGTGTTCATATTGTAACTGTTATGTGTCACCATGATGTCTGTGTTGTGGTTGTGTCCATTATGGTTTGAGCATGTTTAAAGCCAAACTTTGTACATATGTTGATAGAGTTTTGTACTGTATTGAACATTGATGTTCGATCTGAAGCTTTATTGAGTTTATGTGTACATTTTTTGTGATCTGGTGGACCTGGTTGCATAAGTCTGGTCTTGGTTCACTTTGATTTGAACGTCCAGTTGTTGTCATGTTGCACTTGCATCCATTTAACATGTCTCTCCACGTATACACATATATACATACATGTATGTATCTATGTGTATGATGGCTATGCTTTCTTGTGTGTTACTATGAGCATTTTCTTTGTTGAGTCTCCTCACATTGTTCATATGCACATGAACTTGGTTGATTGGTCTGATTTCTTTGAGTCTGGTTTTGATTCGTATTTTGGATTTGCACTTGTGTTGAATCCAGCTTATGGCTGGGGTTTAACCTTGTGCTCACTTGTCCTTGTAGTTTTCACATGGAAGTGTATATCATTGTGCACGACCTTGTGACATGTACAGTGATACGTTGTGCATGTTATAAGCTGTTCTGTAAGAAGAATTCAAAAGAAAAATGATGACGAGTAACCTAAATAACTGAGGCAAATAATATTTTCAAACGCACACTTCATTGTACATTGCAAAAATATTTCTTTTTCAATTTTATTGCATTAATGTTTCTTTTGCAGATAATTCAGATAGGGATACAAGCTGGAATAGAGTTGAAGTTCAAATACGAATGATGAGTAAATGTAGCGAGGTGAAAATGTATGTAAAAATTGTACAGTGGAAATTGTATTGTAGTATGAAATTGTATTGTAACTGAAAATGTGTCAATGTTGTGAGAGCTCAAATTTGTACTATTTGAATTTGTAATAAAATATTTATTTGAATAAAATATTTATTTGAAAATAAATTCTGAGTTATTTATTTTATTCAACAAATATTTGTTTAATTATGTGAAAAATAAAATAGTACAATAACAAATACATTTAAACGAATTTATATATGTTTATTATCATCAAACAAAAATCATAGGCTATTGTATTCTACAATCTCCCCTTTTGATGATAACAAACATATACTAAGAATTTGACTCTATTAAATGTATTTGGTTTTGATGAATTCCATTTGCTCCTCCTATAAGAAAGATCCCCATACAACAAAGCTCCCCTTCACATAAGCATGAAAATGAATAAAAAATATGCAAATGAACCTAGATGGGATTATGCAAATAAAAAATATGACTTGACTTATTTGTCAAAATCTTAACTTCTCTCTCCCCCTTTTGTTATCAGCAAAAGAGTAATAGTGTCAGAAAAATAGGGATAAAGTAATTGGCATTAATACAACATTAATACCTAATCGAGTATAAATATTAAATGTCAATAAATAATCAAACAAAATCATAAATACCCTGTTAGGCGCATATTCCACTTTAGAGTGATAGGGGTGATGTCAGTATATAAAACCATATAGTTGTATCTATTTATGGTATATTTATGACAGGAATTTGAATACTTACTGACCATGCATAACCGTTAGGACTTTTAAATGAGATTAGTAGTATTCCTAATTTGGAAAAAAAAAGAGTTTCATGTATCTTCTAACCATGCATAACTGTCAGGACTTTTAAACGAGATTAGAATCAACTCTTCTATTTAATAATCAAATTTAATATGTGTTCCATACATGCATAATCGTGAGGACCTTTAAATGAGCATGAAAGCACATAATCAAAGATTCTAAGTAATTAACACATGCAAAACCATTAGGACTTTTAAATGAGAGTAAATACTTTGGATAATTTTATTACTAATTAATTTAAAAAAGAATGATTTCCTATTCAAATACCACATTTTGACATACTATATTGGATTTTGATAAGTGTGGTCGTTAGAAATATGATAGACATGGAGATGGTCATGGAATTTTACTAAATAAGGTTACTACAAATTTTGTTTAAATTTTTAAAGAAACTTACTAAATATACCATCTCAAGTCATAATATATCATTAATATCGACGCTCATCACTTTTTCAGTCACTATTTATCTTTTTGATAATCAGTAAGGAGTCAGATTAGTTAATGTATTCATTTAAGATCAAATCCAAAAATAACTATAAAATTGAATTTCTAAATCGCCTAATCTAGAACAAAAATTATTTTCTGAAAGGGGTTTTATGGAAAAAAAATGTCTGCCAATTGAAAATCAATTAGAATGAAAATTATGCAGATAATTTCTTTGAAAATTTTATGGAACTAATGAATGTCCCTACATAAAAACACATTCCACTAGTAATTTTTCTATCGACTAGGTTACCAGTGTAATCTACATCTGAATTCCCCTTTGACTCAAGGTTACCATTAGATAGATATCATAGACCAAACCATGAAGTGTGCAACAAATTCCTTATAATCATTTTACAGCTTTTGAATGTGATTCCCAAAGGATTTGATTGAAAACATGCACAAAAAAATTAGTGAACATAGTGTTAGGACTAGAAGTAGTAAGCTAAACAGATATATCCACCTGTACCAAGAGTAATCATCAAAACACAAAATCTCTTACCACATAAACTTGCAACATCGTTAGTCCAAAAAAACTATATGAACTATTTCAAGAATGAAAAGATGATTAGTCAACCTTTTTTTTGCATAAATCAAATCAAAATATTCATTTCCTTATCACATGACTGGCTGATTTAAATCAGATTATGGTGTAGATTTTCAACATATAATATATTATTCAAGATAAATGTATCGTTCCTTATTTTACCTTTACCGATAATATTTCATTTATCTTTGTTTCCCATTGTGACTCTGCCACTATTGTGCTACTCTAGGCTAAGGAAACTTTGATTTGTTGCCCTTCATGTGCCTGGAACAGCTAGAATCCATGTATCACTCTTGTTGTTCCTTAACGTATCACTACTCCTACACGAGAAAAGATTTTTTTGACTTATAGGTCCATGATTGTTAGTGACAAATGATGTTGCAAAATATGTTTGTGTAGACCCAAGATATGTTAGTTCCTTTTGGCACCCAGATTTGTTTACTTCTAAGGGATTTTACATTCGTGCCTTTGGGAACCCAAATTGGAATGGTTTTCACGTGTTTGGATCTACACCAGCAATTGTTATGATTGTGTCCAATTTTTCCACAAATCGTGCACTTGGAATTGACTTTATTAATTTTTCTTCTAACACGTTCAGATTGAGTACACCGAAGACCTTGTTTAACAGTATTGACAGTTTGTTTTTCTAATAGCATATTTAGTGATTTTCTCCTTAGAGAATTTCCCTAAAGTTGTAGACATTATTGGACTTGTGTTTGGAGAGATTCATTTTAATTCAATAACAAAGTGCACTTTTTAATAGAACTTTCTCTCCTAGTATTTTCACTTTCTTTAAAAATCATAATTTCATTTTCAAGTGATTTAATTTTAATTTATAATTTTTAGTCTCTTCTTCAAATGATGGACACTTATCAAATTTAGGGCTCTAATTTCGAATGTTTTTGATCAATTGATCAAGCTGTTTATTTAATTCTATCAAACTATCTCTTTATGATTCAATTTTAGCATACTTCTCCCTAAGTCGTTCAAAATAGTCATTTACTTCGTGAAAATATGTAAGTAATTCTGAGTGAGTAAGTTTGATACCTCGGTTGGCTCATCATCATCGCTATCACTTTTTTCTCATCGAAGACACAATTTTGCTATTTCATTTTCACTGCTAATGATTTCAATTTTATCTTCATCACTTTCATCCCAAGTGGCTATAAAACTTCTCCTTTTCGATTTATTTCCTTTACTGAGTCGATTCTTAGGACAATTTGGCTTGACATGACCAGGTTTATTGCAGTTGTGACAAATGATATCCTGCTCTTCCGAATCATCTAGAACTTTGACTATTCCATTCTTAAGTTGTTGAATCAGGGCATGATTTCCATATTTCTGGTTCAACCTTTTGAATCTCTTTATTATCAGTGCCAAATCAGCTGCTCCTTCATCATCACCATCATCTTCACTTTTTTTTGTACCTTTCAAAGCTATTGATTTCTTTCGCATATCACCTCCTTTAAGTTCTTCTTTGAATTTGATTTCTAGCTCATAAGAGTGAGATTTCCGATGAGTTTTACCACTTTAATTTGTTTTAGATCCTTTGATTCTTGAATGGTAGTCACTTTTGTTTCAAATTTTCAAGGAAGAATTTTGAGGATTTTTTGTACAATTTCCAGCTCTGTGTATAGTTTTCCAAAGGATTTTGATTTGTATACGATATTAGATAGTCATCTATATATTTCTTTGACACTTTCATCCTTTTTTCATTGTGAAGTTTACGTAATTGAGCATGGAAAGGCGAGATTCTTTGACTTGGGTGGTTCTTTCATGATCCACTTCGAGTGTGTGCCAAATTTCCTGCGCAGTTAGATAATGTGCAACACGGTTAAATTCAATTTGATCTAATGAACAAATAACAAAATTCATAGCCTTAGCATTAGCAAATTGTAGTTTATTTTCCAGATCTGTTCATTGATCCATCGGTGTTTCAACTTCTTGATTATCTACCACTACAGTTGGTGTCCTATATCCCGTCTCAACAATATTCCATGCATCCATGGTTTTCAAAAAAAATTCATTCTATTTTTCCAATAAGCATATTCACAATTGAACATGGGTGGTCTAACTATGAACTAAGCCTCAGTAAAAGCAATATTAAAAGAAGCCATTTAAAAATAATCAAATTTTTAAAAAGAACAAAATCAAATTTTTAATAAAAAATGGTTTTTGTTCCTAGCTCTGATACCACTTGCAGGATCGTTTTCACCTTAGAGGGGGGGGCATGAATAGGGTGACACTAATAAGATTGAAAATAAATGCGGAAATAAAAATAATCATAGATAATAATGCAGTAGAGATCATACACAAATTTACCCAGCTTTGGCAAAACCCTGCCTACATGCTGCCCCCAAGGTTTCTACTAGAAATTAAGTAGTCAGACGCATACACACGTAAACTTGTGAACCCGCTAATGACTAACCTAACTCTACGCTCAAAACCCTGCCACAACTCAACCATTGAGTTGCGAATTCTCGAACTACACCACTGTAGTTCATAACCTAGTCACACGACTAGAGAGTTACACAATAATAAAAGAAAATTACAAAATAAAATACAGCAAGTAAACAAAACCCTATATATCAATTAAGCCCAAAATAAAACAAACTAGACCGGCCTAATAACAAATTAAACTAAAGAGACTCTCCCCTTTTTTGTATATGTGGCCGTTCCTTTTGGTTCTTTTCAAACTTAGGGTTTCTAGAATTGAAACTTTGAAGTTGATCAATTGAATTGAAGAAATTGCTTCTCTTTTCTTCATAAATTGAATATAGGCTTTGATTTGCTTGCGACTACTCCAATTGTCGAGTTTGATTCGACTTTGAATTGGTACATGTTTTCCTTTTTCGAATTTCTCTACTTGATCGAGTTTTGAATTAGTTCGAGAATTTATTTTTATGCTTGTTCTTTGGTTTTTGCTTGAACTCGAATGAGTTTACTGTCGATGATGTAATCGGGTTATATTGGGATGAAAACCCCTAAATATATGTTCGTAATTTCAATTCAAATTTTTCAATAATTTTGTTTGGCTACCGATTCTTGATTGAATGATGTGATGGAAGTTGACTTGTTCATTACTTGCGTTGTTTGATTTTCTCTGAGTTGGTTTCGTTCTTTCTCCTATGACTTCGGTTCTATGAATTTTTTAAGATATTGACTTGGTTAATTTGTGTTTCATCTGCAAGTTCCTTTCTTTTCTGGCTTTGACTTGATGACTTTAACCAAAATTCTACCTTGTTCATTTCTTTGTGTCATTTGATGCCACTATAGTCTTCCATTTCTTTTGATCCATACTTGTTGTCACTGTCACATTGCTGTCCTTGTACTTTTTCGAACTGAATTGTTGTTCATCATGTTCACGCCTGAACTAATATCTGTTACGTTGACATGGTCTTGAGTTGAATTTGGAATCCGGTCTTCAAATGTATGTTGTATCCATGTTCACAATTGTTATGCTTCTGTACACTATTGTATTTTTGATTTCTCTATTTCATATGTTTAGAACTGATGCTGGTTGCTTCGAATTTCATATCCATTTCTTTATATGCTGTTATCGTTTCTGTTCATCTGGGTAGTTGCATTCATATTGACTTTGATTTAGCACTTCATGTTGCATTGTGTTGTATGTGTATTCGAATGGTTCATGTTGCACTGGCTTGTTTCATTTGAGCCTCTACTGTTCATTTTGTCTTGACCCATTAGCCTTTTGTGTTCGTGTATGGTCTGAGCTGATCTTCATGTTGTATGCATGTGTTCTAGTTCCTTGTGTTCATATTGTAACTATTATGTGTCACCATGATGTCCGTGTTGTGGTTGAGTCCATTCTGGTTCGAGCATGTTTGAAGCCAAACTTTGTATATATGTTGATGGAGTCTTTGTATTGTGTTGAACATTGATGTTTGATCAGAAACTTTATCGAGTTCATGTGTACATTGTTTTATCATCTAGTGGACCAGGTTGCATGAGTCTGTCTTGGTTCACTTTGATTTGAATGTCCAGTTGTTGTCATTTTGCACCTGCATCCATTTAACGTGTCTCTCCACATATACATATATATATATACACACACACACACACATACATGTATGTGTATATGTGTGTGATGGTTATGCTTTCTTGTGTGTTGCTCATGAGCATTTTTATTGTTGAGTCTCCTCACTTTGTTCATATGCACATGAAATTGGTTGATTGGTCTGATTTCTTTGAGTCTAGTTTTGATTCTTATTTTGGATTTGCACCTATATTGAATCCAGCTTTTGGCTCGGGTTTGACCTTGTGCTCACCTGTCCCTGTAGTTTTCACACGCAAGTGTATATCATTGTGCAGTATGCATGTTACAAGTTATTCGTGTAAGATTAATTCAAAAGAAAAATGATGACGAACAACCCAGATAACTGAGGCAAATGATATTTTCAAACACACACTTCATTGTACACTGCAAAAATATTTCTTTTTCAATTTTACTACGTCACTGTTTATTTTGCAGATAATTCAGATGCAGGATACAAGATGGATTAGAGTTGAAGATCAAATATGAGTTTTGAGCGAATGTATTGAGGTAAAAGTGTATGTAAAAATTGTATAGTAAAAATTGTATAGTAAAAAATGTATTGTAGTATGAAATTTTATTATAATTGAAAATGTGAAAATGTAATGAGAGCTCAAATTTTTACTATTTGAATTTGTAATAAAATGTTTGTTAGAATAAAATATTTGTTTGAATATAAATTCGGATTTATTTATTTTATTCAACAAATATTTATTTAATTATATGAAAAATAAAACAGTACAATAACAAATACATTTAAACGAATATATATATATATATATTATCATCGAACAAAAATCATAGGGTATTGTATTCTACCCCTCCTGCCTTCTTTAGTCGTTTCTTTATAATGGTCTTGATAACTTTGTTGACAGCTTCGACTTGTCCATTCTCTTGAAGGTGAGCTACTGTTGAGAATTTCTTCTGGATATGGTAGCGTTGACAGAAATCTTTAAACTCGACACTGTCGAATTGGGTCCCATTATCTGTTACAATTGTGTGTGGGAGGCCAAATCAACAGATGATGTTGCGCAGAACAAAGTTGATTACTTTCTTCATTATAATAGTAGAAAGGGGTTCAGCTTTCATCCATTTAGTAAAGTAGGAAACTACAACGATGGCGTACTTCGTGCCACCTTTGGGCAAAGGTAAAGACCTTATTATATCAATACCCCATGTAGCAATCAGCCATGGACTGACCATCTTTGTGATTCTGGAGGGTGGGGCTCTTGGAATCCTGGTATGCTTCTGGCATCTATCATGTCTCTTCGTATAAGACAACACATCTCGATTCACAGTTGTCCAGTATTATCCATATTTGAGTATCTTTTTCACAAGGGCTTGCCCCCTAGTGTGGTCGCCACATTCTCCCTCGTGCACATCGTGCTACACTTATTTGATTTCATCGTGGGCGATACACCGGAGTAAAGCAATGGAATACCCTCTTTTGTACAGGACTCCATTCTAGATAATGAATCGCGAAGTTTTTCAGAGAATACTGTCCTTCTCAATTCTATGCTCGGGTAAAGCACCATGCTTGAGATAGTTTTTGAATGGAGTCATCCACGACTCCTTCTCAGGTATTGCTTTGTGCATCCAATCCATCTCTAATTGATCGATACTCGAAGTGGTAAGTGTCTCAACGGGGACGAGTCCCATTTGTTGTGCTTTGCCAGAGCTAGCCAGTTTCACCAAAGAATCGGCTTTCTGATTTTTCTCTCGAGGTATACAATAGATAGCATAGTGGTCAAACTAATTCAACATCTCTTAGACTCGAGTAAGGTAAGTGGCCAATATTCGATCTCTGACTTGATATTCTCCTCGAACTTGGCACACGACAAATTGTGAATCACGGTAAATCTCCTAATAATAATTCTCAAGTCTTTGGCACGTCTAAGCTCGACGAGTAGAGCTTCGTATTCAGCTTCATTGTTAGTTGCGCGGTAGTCAAACTTTAGAGCATAGCATATGGATCGACCTTCTAGGGTTTCGAGTATCACGCCAGCACCTAAGAACGGTCGTTTGATACACCATCTGCGTATAGCTTCTATATGTGTTTGGGAGATTCACTGGTTTCGGGCAAGTCCTTTGAAATGGTGAATTCAGCTATGAAGTCTGCTAGAACTTGTCCTTGAATGGTTCGCCTTAGTATATAAGTGATGTCAAATTGACTAAACTCGGTATTCCACTTGAGAAATCTTCCACATGCTCAGGTCGTGTAAGGACCTGTCGTAATGGCTGGTCGGTGTAGACTGTGATCGAATGAGCCTAGAAATATGGATAGAGCTTTCTCAAGGTAATGACAAGTCAGTAAGCCATCTTTTACAACTTCGAGTGGTTTCTTTCTACTTCAGCTAATTGCTTGCCGATATAATAGACCGGACATTGGATTCGATCCTCTTCTACAATCAATGCAGCACTGATTGCGTTCATTGAAACCGTTAGATAGATGTATAATCTCTCATGATCAACCGACTTCAACAAAATGGGAGGTGTCACTAAGTGTTGAACTAGTGCTTGGAATGTGCCTTCACACTCCTCTGTCCATACGAAGTTCTGCTTTCCTTTTCTGATCAGATCAAAGAAAGGGATGCACTTGTCTATGGATCTGGAAATAAATCTGCTTAAGGCCACCACCTTCTCATTGAGGCTTTGTACTTGCTTTATGGTTCTGGAAGTTTTGAGATTCTGAATCGTCCAGATTTTCTCAAGATTGGCTTCAATTCCCCTGGTGTTGATGATGAATGCAAGAAACTTTCCTGATGTAACTCTGAAATGAAACTTCAACAGATTGAGCTTCTTTTATACTGTTGGAGAATGTTTAACATTGTTTCCAAATATCTGACATGGTTGATGGACAGTAATGACTTCACGATCATGTCATCCATATACACCTCCATGGTCTTTCCGATCTGGTTAGCGGACATTCGGTTCACAAGCCTCTGATAAGTTGCTCCAATATTTTTAAGTCCAAATGGCATCACCTTGTCCCAGATTAGTGACGAAGCTAGTATGTTCCTGGTCAGGTAGGTGCACTAGTATTTGATTGTAGCTAAAATACACATCCATCAAAGATAAGAGCTCATGTCCGGCTGTTGAATCCACAAGTTGATCAATTTTAGAAAGTGGAAAATTGTCTTTAGGGCTTTCTTTATTCAAATCTGAGTAGTCCTCACACGTTGCCACTTCACGTTTGACTTCTGGACAAGGACTAGATTGGATACCCATTTTGGGTATAATGCATCACGAATAAACCCATTCAACTTGAGTTTATTTACTTCCTCCTTAAGGGCAGTAGATCTCTCTCAATCCAGACCGCGCCTTTTCTATTTCACCAGGATGTACCGTAGGTTAATATTTAATGCATGGCTCGTGATGTCCGACAAGATCCCACACATGTCTAAATGAGTCCAAACAAACACATCGAGGTTTGCTCGGAGAAAATCAACCAATTCCGATCTCATCTGGCGATTGAGTTGAGATCCGACCTTTACCGTTCGAGAATCGTGTTCATCAATGATCGGAACACCGATCGTCAACTCTTCCAGGGAAGCCTAGGAGTCTTTGACTTCCTCCTCATCATTATTATCTCAGGGATCAAGATCTTTAAGGAACTGGTTGTGGCACCTGGGCCTTGGCCTAGGTATTAGTTGACAACTTTCAGAAAAACGGACATAGAGAGAACCCTCTACGCCCTTGACCTTCTCCTTACGATATGCATCCCATGGCTTGGAAACATAATAGGCGCTTCCAGCCGCTTGATCTCCATGAACTACTCCGACCTCGTTATCATTGGGGAACTTTAGAGTCAAACACCATGGGGCATTCGCTACCCTGAATTCAGCAAGCGTTGGTCGGCCTAAGAAAGCATTATAAGGGGAATGGGTGTCTCACACAACAAACTGTAACATCCGGACTACTCGGTGATATGCAATACCCAATTCAACTGGCAACTCTGCCATCCCATTAGGTATAGTTGCACTTCTGTTAAAACCATGTATAAGTGATTGACACGGCTTTAGATCTTTCTTCTTCCATTTTCATTTGGTCGTAAGCTTGCTTCCAAAGAATGTTCACAGAGCTTCCATTGTCGACCAAGATCCATTTCATCCAAGCAGGTCCTACGTGGGCTTAAGTAACCAATAGGCCTATAGTGTGGGCCTCGACTCTGTTAGCCTCTTGGTTACTAAAGATAATGTCGTCCATCATCGTTCTCTTTTGTTACACCGGGGCCCCATCTTCAGAATTACTACAACACTCGAAGTCCACATGCCTAATTGAGATGGCATATGACTCTATTTCCTTCCATCTCCGATCAGCTGGATGAGGACCACCACTCACTGTATTTATAGCCAACCTCCCACTAGTACGTGTTGGTTCTTTAGGCCTAGCTTGGCCTTGACCATGATTCGGGTTAGATGGGCCCACACCTCTATCCTGTGACGCCCGAACAAACTGTTCCAACTTCCTTTATCTAATCAAATAATCAATGATGTCTTGCAAATGACAACACTAATTCGTGTTATGGCCATAGCAATCATGGAATCTGTAGAATTTTCCAATCTGAATTTGCTTCACATATGACTTTTTCGGAGCTGGTTTCTTATACTGTCCGGTATTACAAGTCTGCAAATAAATATTTTCTAGCGATGTGTTCAAAGGCGTATATCGATCGAACATAGGAACTCTGGGTCTCGGTCCACGATTCGAGTCTCTCTTCTTTTCCTAACCTCCATTTTCCTTCAATTGATCTTGTTTGTTCTGTATATTCAATTGGACTTTGCCAGAACTCTCACTGATCTGTTTCATAGCAACATTACTCTAAATGCGTTTAATATTGGGCACAACATCGTTCTACTTCCTAGATTGTCTAGCATCTTCTCTCCTTAGAAAATGGATCGCCTTAGCATAGAAACGATCCAATGAAGCGAGGGTTTCCCAGCCAACCAATTGCCAAAATCAAAATCGAGATCAATCCCTTTAATCAATGCAAATAAAATAGAATTATCATTGGGTCAACACAAGCACCATGAAACCTTTCCATATAACGTCTAAGAGTCTCTCCTAGAGCTTGAAAGACATTGGACAAGGTGTTAACATCCTTCGATCTCGTAACAAGCATGTAGAATTGTTCGATAAACATTGTAGCCAACTGATCGAAGCTTGAAATAGATCTGGGTGGCAGTTGAGTGAACCATATAGTAGTGATATCTCCCAAGGAAATAGGGAAACTTCTGCAATTAACCACATCATCAGCTCGAGTGGCGTTCATGAGCTATCCATACTTTAGTATATGCTTATTAGGATTCGAACTCACTTCATACACATGCAAGGTGGACATCCTAAATCGAGAAGTGGCTTAGCATAAAAGATGTCATCAGTAAATGGAGTATGACTTCGAGAGATTCCCCAATCGTCATTAGTAAGACCTTGACTTTCTCGGATCACTTGACGGACCTTGGTTGGAATGTCAGGCATCTGGATGTTCGGGGCCAAGGCATGGTCGGGTTCTATCTTGTGAGAACAGTACGAGAACTATTGACGGTCCCTTCCTCGCATCTTTGGCTTCCAATCTTCAGGAATGTAGGTTTATGAGCATAGATGCGTTGACGAGGGCTTGATCTGGTTGATTCTAGATCTCAACTTCCATATTCATCGTGGAAGTAGCTGCCTGTTCATGAATGGTGTGGTAAGGAAGTGCCCATCCTCGGGAGGAAAGTCCAGCTTGTTGCCCTAAAGAAAGGCCAACCCCGGCTTGTCTAAGATCTAAAATGCACTGATTCTCGGAGGCCTCTGCATAGTTTCCATCCAGCTAACGACGTGTAGATCTGTGGTTGAAATACGATGAAGTTGAGCTTTTAGTAGAGGAATGTGAGACATGATCCCTTCTAGATCTCCTTCGCCTCTCTTCGTTTAGCTGATTTGCAAGCTTCGTGTTGGCATGGATTTGCTGGGTGAGCTCTTGACGGCTCTGAGTAAGCTCTTGCATGGCGTTCCGGAACTCCTCTCTATTCTCAGGGCCTTGTGGATCTGAAGCTCCAACTGATGTCTGACCTGTGGTAATCAGAAGCATGGGACTTTGCGTATTCTTTCCTTCCATATTAGCTGCATTTAAAGTAGTCCTAGTTTTAACCATGGTTGATGTAGCTCTTTCCTGGATCTTGTATAATCTGAATAGAATGGAAGGAACCACAAGAAGATGGATCTAGATCTCCTCCTTAGATTTTTATAATCCAACAACGGTAGTAGATCCAATGAATGAGAGAAAAGCAGGGTTATCTCAGTGAAAGTCCCAAAGTGCTTGAACCAAAATTAGGCACAACACTCTTCGGACGTATTTGAAGAGATCAGAATGAAGAATTCAAATGTAAAAAAATATTAATCTAACAAACACGCCAAGATAAGAAAACAGAAATAGAAAATGACTAAGATTCATATTAGTCCGGTGTTGTAGCCTACGTCCACTTTGAATGATTTTCCGTTTATTGTTGATTGACGACTGATTACAAAACTGAAATACTCTAACACTCGAGTTACAATGGAGTTTCCGTAGAGTAACAGCGTACCAGAGTCAAAAATCCTTTTTCTATAGGCATAGGGTTCCTATTTATAGGTGCAGTCTGGAAATATCTGCCTTTGAACTCGAAATACTCCTTTTCATTTGTGGGTGGACCCAGCAGATCGATCAAGGGTCATTTGTGATCGAATGGGTTCGATCCCCATTCCATTAGTACGATCAAAATGTTGTCCATTTGGGCTGAGATCGATCAGAGACATTCTTGAGGAGGTAGGTAAGCTCTCGTGAAAATTTGATAGCATTTGGGATTGTAGATTTTGAGTTATGATTGATCCAAGATTGATATTGTAGGTTGGCTGAGGCATACATATCGATACCTTCCTATCGATTGTTCTTCGTATCGATGTTATGCGTATCGATCAGATGACGTGGAGCGATAGTTCATGAGAGATCCAGGTTTCATGCTAGAAGACCGCTTCCTTTGGTGTACCATGCTTTTTCATATCGATCTAGTGTGACTCCTTTTGTATCAATGCTTTGGATGCCGCTTCATATCGATATCTACTGTTGGCTTCGTATCGATGATTATGGGCTGCTTTGTATCGATGGAAAACATTGGTTTCGTGTCGATCTTTTGGCTAATCGATATGAAATGCATAAAGGCTGCGGATCGATTCAAAGTGAATGGAAGCGGTTGACGGATACACACCCGATGGATATGAAGTGAAGTGATGGATGCAGACTAGATGAATATGAAATGTGTTTTCCATGCAACTTGATCAATCCATAACTTGAGCGTACGAACTTCGATCAACCTGAAATTTGGAATGTTGGCTTTTACAGCTTTGCTTGTCGTATCATGTTAATTGTAGCTCGTTTTGGACTCGAACCAAATTTGCATGTACCCATAGTGGACCTCTCTATAACCGATCTTTGGGACAGATTGTCCATGGTGTATGGCCTTGTCAAAAGGCAGGATAACAGTTTTCATATCAAAACATGTCATAAAATCTGTATGAACAGCCATAAATCATCAACAAGTATATATAATCATTCCATCATTCAAAGACATGGCAAATCAAATACAAAATATTTTGGATTTCATCTTAAAACTGAAAACAAAAGAAATATGATAGGTAAACATTATTCACTTAGCTTTAGATATTAAAGAGTTGAGATGTGAATGGATTTGATTTGAATTAGCTTCTTCTTTAGCTTTTCTTAATCTTCTTCCCCTTTTCTTGTTAATGCTGGCCGTCCTAAAGGTTTAAATTTTTTATAAATGATAATGAATGTGTGTGGGGATACACGACCAAGTTTTAGGGACATATGAATGGCCTTTTTCTTATTTTACCCCTCCTCTATTTCATTTTAACCTTTCTTTTGATTCATTTATTAAATGCACGGCTACTTTTTAATAAAATCAAATGGAAACCCCCTTAATTAACTCATTATTTTATTTAATTTAACTAATGAAATATCCTAAATAATGTTACCAAAAATATGGGGTGTTACAAACTCCCCTTATTAAAGAATTTCGTCCTCAAAATTAGTATAAGGTACAAAAAATCAATCAAAGTAGTAAAACATACCATCAAACAAGTCAGGATAAGTATCTATGATCATGCTTTTAATCTTCCAAGTACATTCTCTGTCATCGTCGCTCCACAGGACTTTGACTAATGTAACCGTCTTAGTTCTAAGCCTCTTCTCAACTCTTTCAATTATACGAATCGACTCTCTTACTATAGTTAAGTCTAGTTCTACCACCAAGTCATCTGGCATTGTCAGTACAATAGTAGTCTCCGAGTCTCCAACACACTTTCTAAGATGAGAAACATGAAAAACATCATAGAATGCTGCCAAACTGCTCGGTAACTCAACTCTATATATGAGTTTCCTGATCGTCTCAACAATACGAAAAGGTCCAACGAATCTTGGTGCAAAATTTCTTTAGTTCCTAAATATGATCACACAGTTTATAGGTGACACTTTGACGAAAACCCAAACTCTAACTGAGAACTCTAAATCTTTACATCTTCTATCTACATAATTTTTCTGCCTAGATTGAGCCTCCTTCATTCTAGCTCGAATGACCTTAATCTTTTCTATAGTTTCTCTGACCAAATCTAGACCAAGAACTAACCTATCCCAGGTCTCCAACCATTATACGAGAGATTTGCGTGGCCTTCCATACAAAGCTTCAAACGGTGCCATCCTAATACTAGTCTGATAACTGTTGTTATATGAAAACTCGACTAAATGTAGATGGTCTTCCCATGATCCCCCGAAATCTAATACACAAGCTCTTAACAAATCTTCCAAGACTTTGTTAACTCTTTTCATTTATCCATCTGTCTGTGGATCGTAAGTAGTACTCATCTTGAGCTTGGTTCCCAAGACTTCCTATAAACTCATCCAGAACTCACTAGTAAATAAGGCATCTCTATCACTTACTGTACTACTAGAATTCCTGTAGCCTAACCACATTCTTCATAAACAACTTCGCTAAAATAGGTGTCGTTCTGGTTGACTTAACTGGAATGAAATAGGCACTTTTGGTCAATCTGTCCACTATAATTCATATACTTCCGTTTCCTTTTTCGACCATGAAACCCATCAATAAAATCCATGAAAATAGAATCCCACTTCCATTTCGGAATATCCCATGGCTTAAGCAATCCACTTGGATTCTTGTATATAGCCTTTGCTTACTGGCAATTCAAGCACTGCTTTACCCATAGGCCAATATCCCGCTTCATACCTTCTCAGAAGAAACTTCTCTTTATATCCTGATACATATCAGTTCCTCCACGATGAATAGAGAACTTCAAACAACGGCATTCCTCCAAAACTTCTTTTCTAATGTTTCTTACACTCCGAACACATAATCTCCCTTTCTTTCTCAACCAAACATTCTAGTCAAGACTGAAGTTCTTTATTTCGTCTCTCTCGGTTCCATCTCTTAACTTTCTAATCCGTTTAGCTAACACTAGATCTTCTCTTATTTAGAAGTAATCTTTTCGATCATCACTGGTCAAACTTCCAAACAAGATAAAATAACAATCTCTTCGCTAGACCCAAACTTGGATCTTCATTGCACTCTCCAGCTGCCAATGCTTTCAAATCTTTCCTCTTAGCAATCATCGCCAATACCGCATTCTGATGTTTCCTGCTAAGTGCATCTGCAACCTTGTTGCCTTTCTCTGTTATGTACTCAAACCCAAAAACATAAGAAGCGATAAACTCTAACCATCTCTACTGTCTAATGTTCAGCTCTTTCTGAGAGAATAAATACTTCAACGACTTATGATCTTTATACAACTCAAACCTTTCTCCCAAAAGGTAATGTCTCCACACCTTCAATGCAAAAATCACTACAGCCAATTCCAAATCATGAGTAGGATATCTGACCTCATGCGGTCTAAGCTACCTAAAAGCATAGGTAATCAATTTAACCCTCTGCATTAGCACAACTCCTAATCTTGTTCCATAGGCATCTGTATAAACCACCAAATCCAAATTTCCTTTTGGAACAATCAACATAGGTGCATGGGTCAATAATTGTTTCAAACTCTGGAATTCTTCCTTACACTTATCGATCCACACAAGATTCATATCCTTTCTTCCTATTTTGGCCATCGGTGCTGCTATCCGTGAAAAATCCTTAATGAATCTTTGTTAATAACAAGCTAATCTAAGGAAAATCTTTATCTCAGTCATTGTATCGAGTCTCTTCCAAATATTCACTGCTTCAATCTTAGTCGGATCTACCGACAACCTTTCTCTGAGACTACATGACCAAGAAACTTTACTTCTTTCTTCCAGAAATGACACTTAGAGAAATTCGCCTTTAGCTGATGCTGCCTCAGCGTCTCAAATACCACTCTAAGATGAACTTCGTGTTTCTCATTCGTAGAGTATATCGAGATATCATCTATGAAAACTAATACTAACATATCCAAGTGCTATCAAAAAACCTGGTTCATCAAACTCACAATGAAAGTCGGTACATTAGTCAGTCTGAATGGCATAACTAACCATTCGTACGACCTATATCTGGTCCTAATTGTCGTCAAATGTATACTATCCTCTGTTAATTGGCAATGGATATCAATTCTTTATCATCCTCTCATTCAACTTACGATAATCGATACATAGCCTTAATGATCCGTCCGGCTTCTCAGCAAACATTATGGCTGCTCCCCAAGGCGAACTACTCAGCCTAATAAAGCTCTTGCCTTCCAAATCTACCAATTGCACATTCAACTCCCTCATCTCTGTAGGGGCCATCCTGCTTGTCGGCCTACTCACTAGTTCTGCTCCAGGAGAAAAATCTATCCAAAACTCAATTGCTGGTTTCAGTGGCAATCCAACTATAGGCTCAAAAATATTTGCAAATTCTCTAACCACGAAAACTCGGCTCAGCTCATCTTCCAATTCCATAACACCCAACAAAGCATTTACCTCACAGCTAGAACCTTGTACTATATAAACAATCATGCTGCTACAATCAAGGTGCCTAAGCAATATTTTCCTATCCTGCCAAAATATCCTAGCATCGTACTCACTTAACCAATCCACCCCAAGAATAATTCTGAACCCCACAAAATCAAACAAATGCAAATTGCAAACAAAAGTATTACCTGACAAGTCAAACTTTAATTGGTCACACCTTAACCCTAGAGTTGCTTACCCTCATATTGGATTCGCAATCCATAAGAAAGTAACTAAATATGTGGGTTCTAGGTTAAACTAATCTATCAAACATCTAGACATAAAAGAATGCGATGCACCGGTATCAAATAGAACGCTAACAAACATACGATGAATTTGAAGCGTACCTCCTAGAGCAACCTTTCCCTTGTCCTGAGCTATTGGCTTCGAAGTAACAGGCTCCAATGCTTGCGCCTTGCCCTTTCCATCCTTTGCGGGCTCCTTGCATTGATTCTTACAGTGGATAATCTGATCGCAATTGAAGCACCTGACATTCTTCTTCCCAGCTACCTCCTTTGCCTGTCTAGCACAATACTCATTAGTAAAATGCGTATTCTTATCGCACTTAAAACAGACAATCTCAAACTTCCCCTTCTTAGATGCTCCACCCTTCTGAGTACCTTTCTTAGGAAAGAACTTCATCTTCCAACTCTGCCCCACCCAGACCTCTTTAGCCTTACTCTTCTCTAGTGAATCAAACATGTCCTCATCCCTTAAGGCCATCTCTACTACAACATAAAAAGGATCTCTAATATGAGGTAATGTAACCCATGCTAACTCAGGCTTCAACTCTATGATAAACTTCTCATTCCTCTTCATCACTGTATCCACTGAAGCATACCCATATCTAGCCAACTTCTTGAACCTTCTGGCATACTCCAAAACAGATATTTCTCCTTTCTCTAAGTCAGTAAACTTTCTAACTAGAGCAGACCTCGTCATTATAAACACGAACCTCTCCTGGAACCTCCTCCTGAAATCTTCTTATTTTATGGTTTTCTCATTCACTTCCATAGTCACAATATTCTATTAAAACGAAGCTGCTTCCTAATGCTATCTAGAAACAAGCTTCCTCTTCTGCTCATCATTGACCCTCAAATCTGCAAAGATCATCTCATAATGCAGCAACCAATTTTCCACCTCCATGTCATCCTCGGTTCCAATAAATTGCTTGCCTCCAAGCTTAGCATGATCTCCACTCAGCTTAGCATAATGGTTAATTACTGGAACTTCTGGAACCCTTGCTTCTGCAGCATTTCCTCATAATAATCTAGCTACAACACATGCTTGCATCATATTCATGAAAAACTAGTACATAGCTTCCATTCCAACTTGTGGAATTCTAGCACCCACATTCTCTGCTTGTGCCAGACCTTGACCTATTCTCACATCAGGCCTCACATTCCTATTGGTTCCTTCCCCTCCTGGGTTAATTCTTCCTCTTCTTCCATCCATATATGTATTCAAACCTCATGAGATACAGAAAATAATCTAACATAGATAGGAAACTAGGGATAAAGCATATACTTATATATAGCAAATACAAGTATGTTACTATAGCATTATCCCAGTCCTTAATTTTGCTCTAATTCTTTGAGATTATGTTTTCAAAAAAAATTTAGCTTAAAGTTTTTCATAAACCTATGCCCAGATGCCAAGTTATAACATTCCGTATCTAGAGGCCAAAAGCTAAGCGCTACAGATGTTGTAGTCACTCATAGTATTAACTTCTGGTGACAAAATACGATAATGCTAATGGTATCCTTAATATCAGAAGCACTTGAATATGAACAAAATCACAAATTTCGAAAAACAACATTTCACTGATTAAATTTCAAAACAATAATTCATATCTAAGTTATATAATCCAATAATGTTTCCTAGGTAAAGATCAATTATTATCATTACAAAATACGCCAAGAGCAATATATGATGATGCCCCCTTGGTTGATCAAAACAATATAGTCATATCTGACTACATATACATGGCAGAAATAAAGAGAATAAACTACAACTCCTAATTAGCTATCCAACAGACGCCTGCTCATCTTTGGAAGTTTTATTCGCAAAAATTTCTAAAACTTGAAAACCTCAACCCTCATCCTACTCAAATCAATTCTGAGCACTCGAGAGTTTAAGGGGAAACAAAAACTTCAAGTCAGACATAAAGCCTGGTGTAAATATTGTTACATCTGTGTTTACTGATATTAAGTGAGACCACGCCGCTTAGCGAAACGGGTTTCCCCTCACTATCCTTTTCAAAACATGTATTTTGCAATCTTTTCCCACAACCAAACTGATTTATCAAACAGACTATAATAATAAATATAGCAATATCTATTATGCTAAAAACCAATAATAAATGGACTATCTGTCCGAAATTTGGACTAGCTTCCCGCAAACTGGACTAACTATCCCTTTGGCTGACTCGGTCCTACCGGATAAAATCTCGAAGTGTCTAAACATTTGTTAGACAAAATTTCTGGATGGTTTGTCCTTTACTTCTCCAAGGGCCAACCAAACCTAATGATTTTACGGGCCAACTAATAACCTATCCCCATACATAAATATTCCTTTCTGAGTGTAACCATTATTTTAGTCTTACCTGTGACTAAGCCCTACACACTGGAACTCTGGATTAAATTAGCTAGGGGCTAATAGCCAATGAGTATAGGGCGCGACCCTACACAAGTCCTATCTGGTCTTCTAATCTTTGTCATTCTCTTAGGGTTAACCACCCTTCATCTTTTTCTTTGAAAACATTTTCAACATGATTTAACCTTTTAAATCAAACTTATACAAGGAAAATATTCATTCATAGCTTTACTCTAAGCTATTTTTCCATGTTATATATACTTTACTCAAAATAATGTTGATGAATTTTGATAAGAATTGGCTATATTGCCTAGTTAACACATTTGAAACCTTTGTTTAAATCCTTTAAGCAACCCTTTCGAAACCCTTGGAAGTAACCCTTTCGAAACCACTAAAAGTACCCCTTTCGAAACCATTAAAAGCCTTTCCTTCAAAAGCTTCAAAACATTAGACATCCTTCTTTAAAAACTTAAAATATTACCTTTCGAAAACATAGGAAAAACCTTTCCTTTCAACCCTTTCGAAACCCTAGGGAACCAACCCTTCAAAACCATTCATTAGAACCCTTTCAAAAATATTAAAATACTAACTTTTCGAAAGCCTTTGGGTTCAATTCAAAACATGTGGATATCTTTTGAAACCATTTGAAATTTACCCTTCGAAACCCCTAAAAATGTTTTGGTCAAAACCCTTAGGATTATGCCTTCAAGTAGAGCAAAAGGATCAAAAATCCATTGAAGTCGAAAGCACTTCTTTCGAAATCATTCCTAAGTAAAGAAGTGATGGTGTCGAAACCATCCCTTCTAAAGCATTGTAGAAGTGGCCAAATTTTAGAAAACAAAGTAACCCCTTCGAAACAATCTAGGTTGAAAGGAAGAAAGTAGTAGAAAAAAGTTTTGACTTAGTCAAAAGTAGTCATCTAAAAAAAAGCGCAACCCCATCGAAATAATTTCCTTTAAAACCATTTGACCTGGTCGAAAGCCAACCTAGTCACAAGCTATTGGTCGAAAGCAAGCGGGCACATTTTCTTTTTGAAGCAAAGTAATGCCTCAACCCCTTCGGAACCCTTGGTTTCAACTCTATACCTTCCCCTACATCTAATTCACATGTACCAGTTCTCTAAAATCATGCGCATTAGTTTCGACAGCGTCGAAGGCGAAGGCAAGGAGGCAGAACGTGGTACCATAAGCATCGAAATAGTGGAAAACATATTTGTTTATCCTTTTAAACTATTTCTTTGTACCTAACTTGCCTTGTTTGTCAAATTTGATTGGTTGCAAGTTTCTCTTTTTCAAAAATACCGTCGACTTTCCATAAACAACAATTTGAATTTATTTATAAAAAGTTCGTTCTCCTTTCATAAATATATATAACATTAAGTCCCATACCTTAAATAATTTTATATATCCATTAAAGCACTTGTGAAAATTCTATAAAAATTCCTGAAAATCACTTATTATATGTTTTCTAACATATACCAATTTCAAAACCAAACCAATTATTATTCAACCGTAAAAAATATAACCCAAAATAACATTTTCTTCACTAGAAAATTTATATAAATTCCACAAAAATTCTAAAAATTAAAACCCATCTCTAAAATAATATTTTTGGTCTATGTAAAAATTCACAACATTTGGATTGATTTAATGGGGTTTCATGTCAAAACGTGTCATAAAATCTATATGAGCAACCATAAATCATCAACTAGTTTGTATAATAATTCCATCATTCAAAAACATGGAAAATCAAATGCAAAATATTTTGGATATCTTCTTAAAACCGAAAACAAATGAAATATGAGATGTAAACATTATTCACCTTCGCTTTAGAGATTAAAGAGATTGAGATGTGAATGAATTTGATTTAAATTAGCTTTTTTCTTAGCTTTTCTTAATCTTCTTCCCCTTTTTCTTTAACGTTGGTCGGCCTCAAGGTTTAAAATGGCATGGTTAGCCCTTAATAAAATCAAATCTTAAACGCCTAATAACACATTATTTTATTTTATTTAACTAATTAAATATCCTAAATAATGTTACAAAAAACATGGGGTGTTACAGGAGGGAAGTGCGATCTTTTGGGTCATGTTGTTTCTAAGCAGGATATCGTTGTAAATCCTTCAAAGGTGGCAACAGTATAAGATTACGATCGACCAAAGACCACTGCTGACATGAGAAGTTTTCTTGGACTGGAAGGATACTATAAATGTTTTATCCAGGACATCTCTAAGGTAGCAGCGTCGTTAACCACCTTGACAAAGAAGAATTGGGCTTTTATTTAGGATACAAGATGTGAGCACATATTCATAAGTTAAAGGAAAGGTCGATGAGCGCATCGATGTTAGACATTCTATGTGGGAATGAGGAGCTAACAATATAGAAAGATGCCCGTAGTACTGGATTGGTTGTACTATTGAAATAGACGAGAAAGGTTGTCACCTATGCAAGTCAACAGCTGAAACACATGAGAAGTGTCCAACTCATGATTTGGAGTTGGCAGCGATTGTTGGCGTCAAAATTGTCCACCAGCACCCAATTATAAGTTAAAGCACCAATTTCCAGTCACGGATAACAGATAGAATGTATGTAGATAATATAATATGAAGAATAACCAAAATTAAAATGAAGCAAGTAAAAGAGACAAGATTTGTAGTGGATCGGCTAATTCCGACCTACGTCCACTTCAAAAAAAGCCTTTTTATTATACTGAAATTTGATTAAAGTTACAATCCGAAATTTTAGAATAAAAATGGCAGAGTAGCCTCTAGGTAGGAGATGAAGAGAAGCAGAATGAAGCCCCTTCTCCGAAGCCATGCCGGCGGTATTTATAGGAAACACTCTAGCTACAGGGCCTCCTCACCTACATGGACCCACCATAGCAACCGTTGAGCCCAACTCGTCCATCTATGCCAACCTGAAGTAATTCGTATGATGACCCGAAGCAAGTGACATGCCGACACGAAGTAAATTTCATACTGGCCCGAAGTAAAACGTACGACGACCCTAAGTGAAGTCCAATGCCGACCTGAAATGTAGCCTATGCCGACCACAAGCAAAGTCCACGCCGACCTGTAATAAACTTCATGCTAACCGAAGTAAAACGTTTGCCGACCCCAAGTGAAGTCCAATGTCGACCTGAAATGTAGCCTATGCCGACCCGAAGCGAAGTCCACGTTGATCCGAAGTAAACTTCATCCTTACCCAAAGTAAAACATATGCCAAACACAATTGAAGCCTAATGCCAACCTGAAATGTAGCCTATGCCGACCCCAAACGAGGTCCATGCCAACCCGAAGTTTAGCCTTTGCCGACCTCAAGTGAGGTCCATACCAACCCGAAGTGAAGTCCACGTCGACCCGAAGTGAACTCTTCTCTACCGTACTGAGGTTGAAGCAATTCCCACCCAAAGTTATGTTATTGCCAACACGAAGTTATGCTATTGCCGATCCGAAGTAATATGCCAACCCCAAGTAATAAGCCGACCCTAAGTGAATTCGCATGCCGACCTGAAGCACAACCCGAAGCGAACCCTATGCCAACCTGAAGTAGAACCCGAAGCAACTCTATGTCGACTCGGAGTAACAATGCCGACTCAGAGCAACACCATGCTGACCCAAAGTAGAACGCAAAGCCAACCCTATGCCGACCCGAAGTAGAACCATGCCGACCTATAGCAACACCATGCCGGCACGAAGTAGAACCCAAAGCAAACCCTATGCAACCTGAATAAGAACCCGAAGCAACTCTATGTCGACCGAAGTAACAATGCCGACCTGGAGCAACACCATGCGACCCGGGCTGCGCCTTTCTCCAAGTCCAGCATTTTTTATCCATCGACCATGCTTAACCCTGGCTTCATGTCCATAATTGATTATCCATCCAACTGAACAAAGTCTATAATATTCTTGCCTCGATAACCGTGAAGTCTGTTATGTTAAATCCGCTTGTATATTGCCTTATCAAAAGGCAGGATAACATTTTCCCCATAAATCATGCCTTGCTATTGAAAGGTATGTTTTAAATTTCCATAAATCCAAGATCCAAAGTCCATAATCAATTCATCATCATATTATCCAATCGAAAGTCCAATCCAGTGCTAATCTGGTTCCTCAATCTTTCCGAATCGTTAGCAAATCCATGACCGTTCTGAGTTGATATTCAATTCCGAATCCATTAGCCAAATCCACAATCTCTCCAGATCATTTTATCTAAGTCCGAGACCTCTCCGGGTCTTGTAATTCGAATCCGAGACCTCATCGGGTCCATATCCAAATCTGGGACCTCTCTGGGTCCATATCCAAATCTAGGACCATTCCAGGTCCATATCCAAACCGAGCCCTCTTCGGGACCATATCCAAAACCTAAAGACCTCATTGGATCCACATACAAATCCGAGACATCTCCGGGTCCAAATCCAAACCGGGATCTCTCTGGGTCCATATCCAAATCCGGGACCTCTCCGGGTCCATATCCAAATCCGAGACCCCTCCGTGTCCTTATCTAAATCCAGGACCCTTCCGTGTCCTTATCTAAATCCGAGACCTATCCGGGTCATATACAACTCCAGCCTCGACTCTCCGATTGAGGGCTTATCCATGGTTTTCCTTCTCTAGTCTCGAATCTCCGATCAAGGACCTAATCTTTGGGGTATCCTACTCTGACCTCGTTCCGCAATCGAGGACTTAATCCATGGGGTATCCTACTTTGGCCTCGATCCCCAATCAGGACTTATCCGTGGGGTATCTTACTCCGGCCTCGATCCCTAATCGAGGACTAATCCATGGGGTGTCCTATTTCAACCTCGATCCCCAATCGAGAACTTATCCATGTTCAAGTCCATTCTGTCACTCTTTGATGAAGGGACCCATAACTCATAGTTATTTCCCCGTCTTCATGGTCGAGGCTGTAACCGTGACCTGTGTTATTAATCACAGTAGCGTGGATCCAATTATTTTAAGGTTCTTTAGTTATGGTGGTTTATCTCCATCTCAAAGCATGTCTAGGGACCATCCTCGATCCCATACATATGTAAGTGACTTAGCCATTTTAGTGTAGAATTTGTTATTAGTTACTATTAAGAGAGGACGACCGGTGCGCTCAAGCTAGGCTAGCTCCAATTTGTGGCGGCTCCTGTTCCATCACCGCTATCCATTTTCAAATGAAGCCATCAAATCCATGCCCCCAAATCCATGAGGAATTGTGTTGATTCATTATCATTGGTCGGGGTTTGCCACTGGCTGTTCCAATCTATATCTAAACATGCTAATTTACACTTTAAATCTCAGGTTCCAATTTCCAACTATTCCAGCATCCATAAACGGTCTCCGATCATCATTTTCATCCAAACCCCGAGTCCACAAAGGAATCCCAGATCATCCTCTTCTAAACATGCATCCAAGTTCTGATCAAGGCCAAAAGTCATAGCTCCATCCAATATTCCTGTAGGAATTAAGTTAACATGACCAGGAGGCATGCCCCCTAGTGTGGAATGATCGACACTGATCATTATATAATGATTGTCTATAGCTTTTCTGATCGTTCCTGGTGCTCCCAGTGATTCCACTCCATCCATCATCCTGTTTGCTTCTTTTTTCTGGTTCTGATCCTCGATTTCCTCCTGTCTCTTTAGCATCATTTCCTACGTAGCATCCATCATTGCTTCTATCTTGTCCCTGCTCTCTGTCTCCTCGTAGATTGCCTAGCCATTGCTTCCAAGATCCTAACTTCCATATTCTTGAGTATAATCCTTCTCGGTGAAAGCAACAAAATGTTGGCGTCAAAATTGGCCACCAACACCCAAATATAAGTGAAAGCACCAATATCCAGTCGTAGATTATAGATAGAGTATAGGTAGAGAATATAATATGAAGAATAACTAAAGTTAAAATGAAAGCAAGTAAAAAAGATAAAATTTATAGTGGTTTGCCTAACCCCGGCCGACGTCCACTCCAGAAAAATGCCTTTTATTATCAAAAATTTGATTACAATTACAATCTGGAATTTTTGAATAAAAATGGTAGAGTAGCCTCTAAGTGGAAGATGAAGAGAAACAAATTGAAGGTCTCCTTTTTTGAAGCCACACCTGCTGTGTTTACAGGCAAAACTCTGGCTATAGGGCCTCCTCACCTACATGGGCCCACTAAAGCGACCGTTGAGCCCAAACCGTCCATCTATGCCGACCTGAAGAAATTCATATGCTGACCCGAAGCAAGTGACATGCCGACCCAAAGTAAACATCATGCTGACCCAAAGTAAAACGTATGCCGACCCCAAGTAAAGTCCATTGCTGACCTGAAATGTAGCCTATGCCGACCCCAAGCGAAGTCCGCGCCGACCCGAAATAAACTTCATGCTGACCCGAAGTAAAATGTATGCTGACCCCAAGTGAAGACCAACGCCCACCTGAAATGTAGCTTATGTCGACCCCAAGCGAGGTCCATGCCAGCCAGAAGTGTAGCCTATGCCGACCCCAAGCGAGGTCCATGCCAAACCGAAGTGAAGTCAACGCCGATCCAAAGTAAACTCTTCTCCGCCGACCTAAGTGTAAGAAATGCGGATTACGGATCTTAAGGGTAGAATTAACACTAGAGGGGGGTGAATAGTATTTTAAGGAATTACTAAATCTTTTTGAGTTTATGTTAATTTGAACACAAATGTATGCAATATTCAGACACAGATATGATCACAGAATCAAACACAGATGCAAAAATAAAGTAAAAGCAATAAAGAAAAGAACACACCGGATTTTATACTGGTTGGTAGTTACCCTATATCTAGTCTCGCACACAAGTATGGATTTCCTTTCAAAATCAATTTTTACAATTACACCCTCGATATCAAGGCCACGAGGTACAGCACTCCAAATTCACAATCCTCTGGGTAGAGATACTTGATTTTATGGGCAACAAGTTCACGCAATTGATTTCACAGGCTACAATCACACCTTTTCTCGCTTGATTGATTTCACAGGCTACAAGCACACCTTTTCTCGCTCATTTAATTACAAAGAGGCCTATAACTCTGAATAGCACTGAGATCTTGTTTAGATAGTGATAGAGAATCAAACAAGAGATGATCTAGTTAGATTAAATGGTGATTTCGGCAGAGTAATGATAAAAATATATATAAAGAAATGTGGAAGAAGAAGAGGAGTGAAATCAGAGAAAATATGAACATAAATTCGTTTAAAACTGCCCCATTTATAGTAGAATAACAGCCATATCCATTCGTGAAAGGATATGACGAATAGACACTTCCTTTGAAATTCAAATTTTTGAAATCAACTGCCACCTTATCGACAGGGGTCCTTAGAGGTTGTCGACAAGCCTATGGTATTTTTGTTAATTTATTTTTCTTTGAGAATAACTTCTTTCTTGTATTAAAACTATTTTAAACTTTGTAAATATACTTAACTATAGTTAACATACATAAATAAATATAGAGAATTATATTTTGATATATATAAATTTTACTATAATTTTATATTTAATCTAAGTATAAATATTAAAGTTAAATATATTATTATTAAAAGATGGTTTAAAACCAAGGATAATTTTATTTTGTAGATAAAGATTATTTTGAGCCTAAAAGTATTTTAAAACCAAGATAGATGTTTTTGATTCTTTTAAAAGGAATGTTTCAAAATCATTTTGAAAACAAGATAAAATTTTGTAAAAACATTTGAATAAAAGTTAGTGGATACAAAACAATGTTCCACTAGATTTTTCGTATATTCCATCCTACTTAGGGTTCCATCCCTTTAACAGGCTCGAAGTGGATTCCATTCCACGAATAAATTGGATTTTAAAATGCCAGTGCTTTTCTAAGAGTTTTAACAAAATTCCTAATTATATTACTTATTATTCAAACCTTGAACTTTTGATAATCTCGATACTCATGAGTCTTCAATCTTGATATCTTGAATCTCTATATTGTACAGTCTTCATTCTTGATACCTGCATATACATATATATCTAAACTATAATGTTAATATTTATTTTATAATCTTATTCTAAGGTTGTTGTCATCAAAACCATCTTCTCAGGGACTAACAACATGACAACCTTTGTTTATAAAATATTACTTCTATCCTAATAACTCCCCCTTAATCTATGCCTAACTATCCTATTTTATACTTCTCCTCCTTTGTCATCAACAAATACTAACTCCAAACTATATAACTTCCCCTAAAACTAATGCTATATGACATGTGGTTATTATGATAGTGTTATCATAAATAATCATCACTTAATTCTAAAACTAAAATTTACTAACTATCCTAACTAAGAATCCACATATGATAATACTTATAATAGTGATAATCAAATGTGAGAAATCAAATATAAGAACACAAATTATTTATTAATTATATATTGTTTTACTTATATTTGTGTAGAAGACGAAAGTAAGATCATACAACAATAGGAAAGAGAGAAAAGAAACTAATTTATGTCCTTGAAAATGGGAGATCTATGAACCGAACAATTTGGGTAGTGGAAACAGAAATTTCCATGTTGTTCAACTAGATTTCCATCCTTGTCAAAGCACATTTCGCCAACGCAAATGACTTTGTCGTCATCTTCGGCGTGCTCTTCTTCCATGAAGGCTTCTTCTTCTTCCTCGCTGTTCTCTTGCACTTGATCTCTTAAAGATTCTTCATCATGGTAAAATCCCTCCGCGATGCATTTTATTCCAATTTTAACGAAGCGGGGGATCAAATGGTATAGTTCATTTGTTGGTAACTTGGAGGATTAAAAATATGACTATTGCTTTCCAATTAGCTGTTTTTGCATTAATTGTGACTTCATCAATCTTACTTATTAGTGTACCCGTTGTATTTGCTTCTTCTGATGGTTGGTCAAGTAACAAAAATGTTGTATTTTCCGGTACATCATTATGGATTGGATTAGTCTTTCAATCAAGATTGGATTAGCGTGACTGTCCATTAATTTTTTTTTCTCATATTTCTAAGGATTTTTTCTTGTTGTTCTTGTTCTTTGGCCATTCTGAGTTGCACTACTTGAATTTCAGTCATTAGTTGCAGTGCATCCTTCAAGGA
Organism: Allium cepa; assembly: GCA_030765085.1. NCBI lineage: Eukaryota > Viridiplantae > Streptophyta > Magnoliopsida > Asparagales > Amaryllidaceae > Allium > Allium cepa. Next base: position 881,929,681 of record CM060929.1, read on the forward strand.
ATCCTCCATTTTCATCACACGTGCAAGCGTAGTGAGATGACCCTACTTTTCTAGTGGTCAAATCATGGGCTAATTTGTTTTTTTTGTTTTTTGCATAAAGAAATATACGCTAAATGAAAACACAGGGTCATCTACCTTCAAAACCAAAACCAGGATCCACTATTACCAATATAGAAATATTGGTGTATTCTTAAAACATAGATTAGTATATATGAAGATATACCAATCTCTTTAGTTATTAAATCAGAGTTAAGAAAAATTAGCTAAAGCATTCACACATAGCATTTTTAATATAAAGATAAACCCATTTCCTTCTTATGAAAATTATTTGCAATATGACACAAAGGATACACAAGCAGGCAGGAAATATCAGAATTCCTGATTATATCATAAAAACCATAGAGATCCTTTACTTAACTCAACTCTTGCTATAACACAATTATAGGTGTGGCTGCGCGTACACACACATATAAATACATGTGTGCACGGCCTCGCCAACACACAAGCTCAAGCAATGATATTAATGAATAGGCAATGAAGCCTTGGCACCAACAAAATATTAATAATTATATGTATAAACAAAGGATTACCAATCCAATTATATAAAAATGAGGTCATCGAGTTTCCTCTTTCTCATTTATGCAAGTTATATTCAGACATAAAAGATGAATTTACATCAACTATCCTTCTTTAAAACAAAAACATGTCACTGATGCAAGAACAAAAGCTATTCTGCATCATACAAATATTTTTAACACAAACAATTGGAAACTAACAAGTTCCTTTTATAAAAATCTCAAGATAATACATGGACTTGTAATCCATTTCTAGAATACTTATGAATATAAAACAGTTTACTTTCTTTTGCAAAACTTATCCAAAACTGTGTTTATTCATTTTAGAAATGTAAAGTAAAGGCATGCACGTATTTTAATTTATATGGTAAGTCCTCATTATAATTCTAGAATCCATCACATGAACATATATTAGCTATATGCTATATACAGATTCGAATAGCAACAGCCACTTAACATAGAAAATTTCATTTCCCAAAAATCATAATGCATTTGAAAGCATTAAAAATCCATCTTTCCTTCAAAAGTCTACGGCATCAAATATGCCAAAACATATGAATATAGTTCAGACTTGTAAGTCATACTGTTAAAGCCACTAAATATATTTCAGATTTATAAAGCCATGAGGCTGTAAGTTCTCAAACTCATTTCAGAAATTATTTCAAATTCTTGTATAAATCCAAATTCCACATAAAACTTCATTTCTTTCCAGAATAAACATCTTATATCAAAAAAACACATATCTATTAAAAACTCAGATGCTCAGATGAAAGATCATATTTCAAAAGTGGGGATTCAGATCCATATATTCTCCCAAACCCATAAGTAACTTGATTTCAAAAAAAAAACATAACATAGAGAAATATATATATATATATATATATATATATATATATATATATATGTATACCTCATCTTTGCTTTTCACATTCAAGGCATTCAACTTGCCAAAAACAATAAATATATATATACATATTCTCAGATATGATAATTACATACAAAAATCAAACTCCAGATCCATATATGCTTATGCATAAATATAGAAATAATCCATCAAAATAAGTTTATAAAAGTTTTCCCCAAAACTACTGAAAGGAAACTTGAACAAAATCCATAAAAATCCTTCAGATCACAAAACTCAGCAAATCTATGGGTCTGCACATATACACAAGTGTAAACCTTTGTGTATACTGCCTTGACACCAGTATTTCTCTAAATACAGATTTCAGGAAAAAAATATAAAAAACTGAACAGTCCCAGTGCTACAGTTTCAAACTTGCCATTACATATAAAACAATACAGTCTTCAAGATTTATATACAAATCAATCTAATTTTTAGTTCACTGTTCATGGAATTACAAACATATTTTAGTTCAGCAGTACATAAGAAATGACAATAAAAAATACTTAAATACTTTCTTCATATCATCTACATGCAGTGATAAATCATTTTAACTCCATCTCTTAAATCATCATCTCATCAATATGTGCATAGCAACCTGTAAAAACATCATCCCGAACTGCCTCGTTGAATGAGACACCCCAGGAGATTGTCGAGACAATCAACAGGGTCAGACATGATACGTCTGGTATGAGTGTACTTAAACAATTCATTTGGCAGTAATTCATAGTGTTAAATCAGTGTATCGTGACATAATAGTGAATAGATATCATCTCAGGTACAGATATGAATATAATCAAACTTAATCATCATCAATATATGGATACGCAAGCAACCAAGAATCAAACAATCATCAACAAGCATCAATACACGCAAAGCATCCATACACACAAATTTATTTGCAGAAATATAACTATGGCTGCCTGAGATAGGACTTATTGCCAAATCAAGATTAAGAACACTCACGTAGCTATATGAGATGTCGATCCCCTAGATATTGCCATAGCTTTCCCCCTTTTTCTCACGAATCCCACGCCATTTGATACGGCAAAATAATTTTCCCCCAATCTGATTTCTAGGGCTTCGGCCATTTTTATTTTTGTTTTGTAACGAGAGAGTTAAAATGAAAACCGCGGCCACATCCTTTTTTTTTTTTAATAATCCGCTCACGGATAGGGTTTTAATAGATGGGAAATCACAAATTTACCCCCAAGTCCAAATGTGTGCACAAATATACTTCAATACTTTATACTTGTTTGAATCACAATATCATAGTTGTGTGAATATTGTGGGTCATTACACGTAGTTTGTTGAAATGGTCTAGTAGAAGGAGAAGGGAACGGAAAGGTTGAATTTTTGTTTGATTTGGAAGAGGAGGCCGTTATTTTATTATTTTCAGAAGTTAGATCAGAGAAAGGGCAGAAGGAATGAACAACGTTTCGAAATAAGAAGAACATATACCACTTATTTGAATTTTGGTGGGAAAATTTCAAAAATAAAAAAATCGTTACATGTCGACAAGGGTAAGAGGGGGTTTTGACATGGTACCTATATTTTTGCTATTTAATTTATTTTAATTTAATTTTTAATTATGCTTTTTTATTTATATTCTATATTTCAGTTATTGAATAAATACCTAATTCTCTTCTTAATTTAGCAAATATAGATTCATTTAAGGGTTTTGTTAAGATATCAGCAATTTGGCTCTCGGAATTGATATAATCGAGAGTAATTACTTCCTAACTTATATTATCTTTGAGAAAATGATGTCTGATATAAATATGTTTAGTTCAAGCATGATGAGTAGTATTTTTGGATAAATTTATTACACTAGTATTATCATAATAAATTGGTGATTTTGAGATATTTAAACCAAAATATTTTAAAGTTTGTTGCATATATATATTACTTGAGAACAAGCCAAAGCAGCAGAAATATACTCTGCTTCGGTTGTTAATAAGGAAACTGTGTTTTGCTTTTTACTAAACCAGGAAATCAGAGAATGCCCCCAAAAAGTGACAAGTTCCACTTGTACTTTTTCGGTCTGATTTACAACCAGCATAATCAGCATCACGGTAAGATATTAATTCAAAAGAATCATTTTTAGGATAAAATAAGCCATAATCAAAGGTGTGTTTAACATATCTTATGATACGTTTTACAGCTTTTAAGTGGGTCTTTTTAGGTTGGGATTGATATCTTGCACAGAGACAAACACTATGCATGATATCAGGTCTACTAACAGTGATATAGAGTAGTGATCCAATCATTCCTCTATATAATTTTTGATCTACATCTTTCGAGAGATCTTGTTTACTTAGGTACTCATTGGTTGCCATGGGAGTGGGTTTTCCACTTGCAGTAGTCAAACCAAATTTACTAACTAGGTCTTTAGCATATTTTTTTGACTAATAAAGATACCATTATCTAATTGTTTTATTTGCAATCCTAGAAAGAAGTTTAATTCACCCATATGACTCATCTCAAACTCTTTTGTCATTATTTCAGAAAATTCTTTATTCATTTCAAAATTAGTTGATCCAAAAATGATATCATCTACATAAACTTGTACTAGTTGAATATCATTTTTATTTCTTTTAATAAAAAGAGTATTATCTACTTTACCAATTTCAAAGTTCGATTGTAATAAATAAGATCATAATCTATCATACCAGGCTCTAGGAGCTTGTTTTAGACCATATAGAGCTTTCTTAAGTTTGTAAACATGATTTGGTAATTTTTCATTTTCAAAAAGTGGTGGCTGTTCAACATATACTTTCTCTTTAACAAGTCCATTTAAAAAGACGCTTTTAACATCCATTTGATATAATTTGAAATTATTATGACTTGCGAAAGCAAGTAGAATCCTAATGGCTTCTAATCTTGCTACGGGAGCAAAGGTTTCATCAAATAAAAATCTTCTTCTAGACAATAACCTTGAGCGACTAACCGGGCTTTATTTCTAACAACCTCTCCTTGTTCATTCATTTTATTTTTGTAAACCCATTTAGTTTCAATTATAGTTTTGTTTTCAAGTCTAGGAACGAGTTCCCAAACATCATTTCTAGTGAATTGATTTAGTTCTTCTTGCATAGCCAAAATCCATGAATCATCAGTTGATGCTTCTTTTGGATATTTGGGTTCAATAGTTGATATAAAGGCTACATTGCTCATTTTACTTAGTTGATTTCTAGTTTTAACAACAGATTGCATATCTCCAAGTACATTTTCTTTAGGATGATCTTTTAAAAGTTCAATCTTTTTATTAGGATGATTAATTTCATTATTAGTTTCAGTTGACTCTTGATTTTGAGTGATTAAATCCTCTTCATCATTTTTATCTTCAAAATTTTTTAGGCTTTCATCAAATGAAACATGCATTGTTTCTTCGATGGTATTAGTTCTTAAATTAAAAACTCTGTACGCTTTACTTCTATTAGAATATCCAATAAAGATACATCTGTCGGATTTAGGATCAAATTTATCTAAGTTATCTTTTGTATTTAAAATAAAACATTTACTTCCAAAAATTCTAAAATAAGATACCTTAGGTTTCTTTGAGTGAAGAAGTTCATAAGATGCCTTATCAGTTAAAGATCTAATTAAAATTGTATTTAAAATATAACAGGTGGTAGCAACTGCTTCTGCCCAAAAATACTTTGGTAATGTACTATCTAAAAGCATAGTTCTCGCACACTCTTGAATCGTCCTATTTTTACGTTCTACTACTCCGTTTTATTGTGGAGTTCTTGGACATGAAAGTTGTCCCTTTTTATTGCAGAATTCCTCAAACTTTTCATTTTCAAATTCATCGCCGTGACCACTATGGATGGTTATAATTTTTAGAGAAAGTTGATTTTGAATCCTTTTGTAAAGTTCTTAAAACATTCAAAAGTATCACTTTTATGTTTTAAAAGTATTGTCCATGTAAATCTAGAATAATCATCTATAATTACAAAAACATATTTACTATGATTTATTGATAGAATTTGAGATGGACCAAATAAATCAAGGTGAAGTAATTCAAGAGGTTTTAAGGTTGAAATCATATCTTTTAATTTAAATGAACTTTTTCTAAGTTTTCCTGATTGACATGCGTCACATAAACTATCTACTTTAAAATTCATTTTAAGGAGACCTATTACAAGATCATGTTTTGACAGTCTAGATAAGAGTTTGAAATTCAAATGCTCAAAACTCTTATGCCAAATCCAAGGTCACTTGTATTTGCCAAATGACACTGGTTATCATTTGAAACTTTCATACTAAGAATATAAATATTCTTTTTCCTAATTCCCTCAAATATTGTGGTTGAATTATTATCTTCAATGTGACACTTATCTTTTTCAAATTTAATTTTATATCCTTTACCACAAGGTTGACTAATACATAGCAGATTATGTTTTAGATTCTTAACTAGCAAAAAATTAGTATAATAGGAGAGTTACCGACTTTGTCGATGCCAATCACATATTCTTTTGAGTTGTCTCCAAAGTTAACCAGTCCTCCGTCTTTGTATATTATATCATTCAGCATATTTGGATTAGCAGTCATGTGTCTAGAGCATCCACTATCGAGTATCCATTTCTTCTTTTTGATCTGCACAATTTATCGATTGTGAATTGATTCCCAACACCCATAAAGCATGTTTCCAGCGCATCATACAATTTTGGTAGACAACTTGAATTTGAATATTGGTTATATGTAGACTCAAGAGACAATGATGATCTGAATATTTCTAAACTAGTATTAACAAGTCTATTTAAACATGGCTATTTTAAAAGCTTTTTCAAAAATCATATTATGAAACTTTGAAAACCTTGTTTTGATACCAAATGTGAGAAATGCGAATTACAGATCTTAAGGCTAGAATTAACACTAGAGGGGGGTGAATAGTGTTTTAAGGAATTACTAAATCTTTTTGAATTTATGTTAATTTGAACACAAATGTATGCAATATTCAGACATAGATATGATCAAAGAATCAAACACAGATGCAAAAATAAAGTAAAAGCAATAAATGAAAGAACACACTGGATTTTATACTGGTTCGGAGTTACCCTACATCCAGTCTGGCACATAAGTATGGATTTCCTTTCAAAAGCAATTTTTACAATTACACCCTCGTTTTCAAGGCCATGAGGTACACCACTCCAGATTCACAATCCTCTGGGTAGAGATACTTGATTTTATGGGAAACAAGTTCACCCAATTGATTTCATAGGCTACAATCACACCTTTTCTCGCTTGATTGATTTCACAGGCTATAACCACACCTTTTCTCGCTCAATTAATTACAAAGAGGCCTATAACTCTGAATAGCACTGAGATCTTGTTGAGATAGTGATAAAGAATGAAACCAGAGATGATCTAGTTAGATTCAATGGTGATTTCGATAGAGTAATGGTAAAAATATATATAAAGAAATGCGGAAGAAGAAGAGGAGTGAAATCAGAGAAAATATGAATATAAATTAGTTTAAAATTGTCCCTATTTATAGTAGAACAACAACCATGTCCATTCGTGAAAGGATATGACGAATAGACACTTCCTTTGAAATTCAAAATTTTGAAATCAACTGCCACCTTGCCGACAGGGGTCCCTAGGGGTTGTCGACAAGCCTATGGTATTTTTGTAATTTGTTTTTTTTGAGAATAACTTCTATCTTGTATTAAAACTATTTTAAACTTTATAAATATACTTAACTATAGTTAACATACAAAAATCAATATAGAGAATAATATTTTGATATATATAAAATTTTACTATAATTTTATATTTAAATATAAGTATAAATATTAGAAGTTAAATATATTATTATTAAAGATAATTTAAAACCAAGGATAATTTTATTTTAAAGATAAAGATTATTTTGCAGCTAAAAGTATTTTAAAACCAGGATAGATGTTTTTATTCTTTTAAAAGAAAGGTTTCAAAATCATTTTGAAAACATGATATAATTTTTTAAAAACATTTGAATAAAAGTTATTGGATACAAAACAATGTTCCACTAGATTTTTCGTAGGTTCCATCCTACTTAAGGTTCCATCCCTTTAACAGGCTCGGAGTGGATTCCATTCCACGAATAAATTGGATTTTAAGATGCCAGTGCTTTTCTAGGAGTTTTAACAAAATTCCTAATTAAATTACATATTATTCAAATCTTGAACTCTTGATAATCTTGATACTCATGAGTCTTCAATCTTGATATCTTGAATCTCTATACTGTACTGTCTTCATTCTTGATACCTGCATGGTTAAATCCTGCATATACATATATATCTAAACTATAATTTTAGTATTTATTTTATAATCTTATTCTAAGATTGTTGTCATCAAAACCATCTTCTCAGGGACTAACACTAAGGTTGAAGCAACGCCGACCCGAGTTATGCTATTGCCGACCTAAATTTATGCTATTGTCGATTCGAAGTAATATGCCGTCCCCGAGTAATATGCCGAACCCAAGCGAATTTGCATGCCAACTCGGAGTAGAACCTAAAGCGAGCCCTATACTGAACTGAAGTAGAACCCAAAGCAACTTTATACCGACCCGAAGTAACGATGCCAACCCGGAGCAACGCCACGCCAACCCAAAGTAGAACCCGAAGCAAACCCTATAACGACCCGCAGTAGAACCCAAAGCAACTTTATGCCAATTCAGAGTAGCAATGCCGACCCGAAGCAACACCATGCCGACCCGATGTAGAACCCGAAGCAAACCCTATGCCATTCCAAAGTATAACCTGAAGCAACTCTATACCGACCTGGAGTAACAATGCCAACCTAGAGCAACACCATGCCGACTCGAGCTGCGCCTTTCTCCAAGTCCTGCATCATTATCCATCGACTATGCTTAACCCTAACTTCATATCCGTAATTAATTATCAATCCATCCATCTGAACAAAGTCTATAATATTCCAGCTTCGTTAACCATGAAGTCTATTATGTTAAATCCTCCTATATACAGCCTTACCAAAAGGCGGGATAACAGCAAAAATATTGGCTTTGAAGATATGGAGTCAATATTTTCCTGGGAAGAGGTTTGAGTTGTATACGGACCATAAGTCGTTGAAATATCTATTTTTCTAGAAGGATCTCAACCTTCGTTAACAACGATGGTTGGATTTCCTAACCTTTTATGACTTTGGTATTTTCTATACGCCCGGTAAGGAAAATGTGGTCGCTGGTGCCTTGAGTTGGAGACATGCTAACTTAGGAGCGTTGTTCCTAGAGTGAAGCAGTTAGATTACGGGCTATGATATTAAGCCTCGATGTGAGCTAGAGCCGAAAGTGCTGGCGAGCCTAATAATCAGACTTACCTTAATTGAGTGGATCAGTACTAGTTAGAGGTGAGAGGAAAGAATGGTGGAGATCATGGCAAGGATAGAGGGCTAGAGTATGAGAAGATGAGCTGTATGGAATCGATTGTGATGGTTAGCTCCATAAGGAAGGGAGATTATTTGTTCCTGATGTCAACGGGTTAAGAGATGAACTGCTACATAAGTACCATCATTCGAGATAGACTATACATCCCGGTGGTAATAGAATGCACTATGTTATGAGGTAGACATTTAATTGGGGAGGGATGAAGAAGGACACCGTGGCATTCATCCCAAAGTGCATGAACTGCCAGTTGGTAAAGGTAGAGCACAAAAGCCGAGCGGTTTGCTGCAACCACTCAAGTATCCCAAGTGGAAATGTGAACAAGTTTTGATGGACTTCATTGATGGATTACAAAGGACCAGAGGAGGGTATGATAGCATTTGGGACATAGTCGTTAGATTAACGAAGATTGCCCAATTCATACCATCAAGTGTAATAGAACAACATCCATATTAGTCGAGTTGTATGTGAAATGTGGTGTGCGATTCCATGGTGTGCCAAAGAGCATTGTGAATTATCGAGACCCTTGTTTACCAATGGGTTTTGGAATAGCTTATAAGAGGCCTTGGGGACGGAGCTACATCTCAGTACAGCTTATCACCCACAAACAATTGGACAGACCTAGAGGGTAAATCATATCTTGGAGGATCTCCTACGAGCTTGCACCCTCGATTTTGGTGGCTCGTGGGATGATATTTAAACTTGGTAGAGTTTGCAAACAACAAGAGTTATTTGTTCACCAACAGTATGCCACCAATTGAGGAATTATATGTCCGACTATGTAAAGCTCCATTATATTGGTGGAAAGCAAAGGAGAAACTGATACTTATGCTAGATATGATTTGAGAGACTTCGAAGAAGATGGAGATCATTCGTCAATTAAAGAAAGCTGCTCAAGATAGACAGAAGAGCTGTGTTGATAGGAGAAGATGTGGTTTACAGTTCCCCATCAGTAATATGGTATTTGTCAAGATCTCTTTGTTGACTAATGTTATTTGATTCAGTACTAAGGGGAAGTTGGCGTCAAGGTTTGTTAGTCCTTTTTCAATACTTGAGAGGATTTGGAACTTGGCTTGTAACAGCCCTATATTTTATAATTATTTTAATTATATATTTTAATTATTTTAATTGAATTTTTTATTTAAAACTTTATATTTATTTATTAAATAAAATATTTTTGTTATTTTAAATATAAACTTTGATTTTGATATGAATTATCATTCCAAAACATGACTAAAAAGAATATTTTCCAAAAAGTGAATTTTGGTCAATATGGTCAACTTTGACTTTTAAATTTAAAATTTTAAAAGTTTGAAAATTTGAATTTTCTCTTTTACTATGAAAGTAAATAAAATTTTAATAATATTACCTTTTGTTTCGTTAAAATTTGATTTATAATGTGAAAGTTATGCCTTTTTAACTATTGAGTGTAATTTGCTGTATTTAACAAAATTGTTATTTTAAATTATATAAATAATATTTTATTTGGTCATGTAACGTTATAATTTATATTTATATGGGTAAAATAATATGTTATGTATATATTTTGGTTTTCAAACATTTTTAAAGGTGTAATTGACATTTTCCAATGTCAGTAGTATTCTGTTAATAATTTTTAATTTCTAGTTTCAATTTATTAAAGAAATTCTTTATTTACTTTTATATTTTTCTTAAGAACTTATTTTATTATCATTTCCACTTTATTTTGTTCCTCATTCATTTTATTTATTCGACATTTTATTTGTTTTAAAGTGAAACAAAAATTTTATAAGGCTAGTGATATTTATTTGTAATTTTCATGTCCTGTTGAATTTTTAAACAATTTCTTTAATTCTTTTTCTATTTTCACTAAATTAAATTATTTATTTCACTTTGAATATGTTTTAAAAATCATTTTATTTCAAAAAAAAATTTTAGAACATTTTTAAGATGAAGTTGATAATTTTCCAAAGTCAATGGCGATTTATTTGTAATTTCTGGACCTGTTTTCAATTTTTTAGCAATTTCTTTAATTCTTTTTCCATTTTCTTTAAAATTTATTATTTATTTTAATTTTTTATTACTTTTTTTCGGTTTTTAAAGTCCCTGATTTTATTTTTGTTTTATTTGAATTAAAGAAAAAGAAATATGAAAGGTTTAAAAAGCTTTTAAAACCTAAGTCATTTCATTAGCCAACCTCTTCATTTCCATAACTCTTCATTAATTTACTTTTTGCCATGCATTTTTTTTTCATTAGCCGTGACTTTTATTGCTTTTCATGAAAAAACGCTTCTCTTTCATTTCCATTCACGGCTAGAGCTTTTGGTAATGTCTTCCCTTCATTTTTCTTCTTTTCTTCATTTTTTTTCACTTGTTTTTTACCTTGTCTCTTCCTCATATTTGCTCGGCCACCACTTTCTTTCCATGGCCGTCACCTCCACTACCTCCTCCGTGTCACCATCACCCACCTACCCCTCTTATTTGACTAGGTCGCACCACTCCATGATGAACAACTCCACAAATACTATGCAACATGCCTTGAAAACATGCTAACCGACCACTCCATGCCTTATCACCTTCATCCACCACCATGGCCACCACCATAGCTGCTGCCACCACCTTGCCAGGACCCATACACATCACCTCCTATACTGAACAGACCTGAGTATGACAGAGCCGAGCCCAAATCCTTCATGGTCGATCCCAAAATTGTGCAAAAACTCCACTATATTGCATAAAGCCCTTCATATCCCTATATTGTAACCTCCTCTTCATGTCTAGCCTTGTAGCCGTGCCTACCTATGTCCAAACCTGAGCCAAAGTATGTCCAAACCTGAGCCAAAACATCCCCTAGGCCGTGCAAACAATTATAGAAAGTAAGGCAAAAAGTTGTGTATTCATATTGCTTTTCAATTCAAAGTTATTTCAATTCAATGTGGTATTGAATTTTAATTTTATTTGGTTTTGTTTTGGGTTGTAGCACAAGATCTATAGCTTGGATCTCGCTCTTCACTCGAGTTCATAGTCTTGTCATTGTGTTCTGGTTTCCATTGTGTCGTTTGAATTCATATCTCCAGCACAAAGAGGTGAGTAAATCTCACACGACATTTATATTTATGCAGTTGTGAAACAACAACAATTGAATGTGTAGAATATTATGATATGTTATAACTGCCTGTGATTATTTATATATGATGTTAAACCTGTTAAATTTACATGTCATCTCGTCTGTTAATGTTATATGTTGTTAATTTTTCATTTATATCTGTTTATCACACTGCAAGTTCCCTGCGAATTAGGTTCACTATGGGTTGAAATGATACATACCCGAACGGACTTTAGAATAGGGAAAAATCGTTATGGGCTGAAATGATAGGCCTGAACGGTTTTTTTTTTTAACTTTGGATTGCGAGTTTGAAATGATAGAACCCGGATTTTCTTTGTAACTGCGAATTGAAATGATATATATCTGTATCGCTTGACCTAGGTTAGAAAACTATATACAGGCCCGTGGTTATTTTATAAAGTATTTTGAATATTTTTAAGCATTCTTAAAAGTGTAAATTTATGAAAATATTATTTAAATTGGATTTTAATGCTTAAATAAAGAAATTTTGATTTTTCTATAAGTTAAAAATGTTGAATAATTAAATGACCAAATTGAATTTTTAAAACATAACTTGAATCTAGAAATTTGGACTTTGGCTTTTAAAATGACATTTAAGTTGTATAAATAAAACTTTAAGTGGTTTTAAAATGTAAATTTATGATAATTTGATTTAAGTAGATTTTAAAGTGTTTTAAATAAAGGATTTATAATTTTTCTATAAGTGAAAAATGTTAAATAAATAAATGGTTAAATTGAATTATTGAAAATGTTAAGTCTGGAAATTTGGGTTTTTGGTTTAAAAAGGAAATTTGAGATATATAGATAAAATGGAAATTTAATTATAGTTGGAAAATGGTAAATATGATAATTTGATATAAATTTGAATTTAAGTGATTTATTAAAGTATTATTGATTTTTCTATGAATTTAAATGGTTAAATAATTGAATGCTTAAATGTGAAATTTTAAAAATATAACTTGAATTGGAAATGTGAAATTTGGGTTTTAATTAAAGATTTGAGTTAATTAAATAAATTGGAAATTTAGTTAAATTTGTGAAATGGTAATTTAAAGTTTAAGTATTAAGTTTATTTGTTGAAAGTGAAGAAAAGGAAATTATACACTTGAATTTGTTAAGTGAAACTATTGAAAATTTGGATTTTTCTGTAAATGTTACTTTATAAAATCATAAGTTGAAAGAGTATTTTTGATGAATATTTTTGAATGTAAAAATACGATTTCTATAATCTTTAAAGGGTTTAAAATGAAGTTTATTAATGGCTGGAAATACACTAAAATCTGAAAATCACTTTTAATAGCATTCGAAAATGCTATAGTTTCTGAAAATGAACTAAAAGAGCTATTATAACATTTCTGAAATGTAGTTGCTGTAGTTGAACTAATAAGCTAAAAACTTAACTCAGGTCTATTATAGCATTTCTGTAAATGCTGTAGTGGGCTGCTGTCTTTGCTGAAATGAATTAAAACCTTTGTTTTGAAACCTGAGCTATTACAGCATTTCTGGAAATGCTGTCTTTGCTGTTTTAAACTAAAAATTTAACTAAAACTGAGTTTTAACAGCATTTTTTAAGTGTTGTCTTTGCTGAATTAAAATGTTTTCAAATGTAACTTGTAACAGCCTTTTCTAAATGCTGCGAAAGGCTGAAATTTTAAATGCTTATGGTTTTTAACTAAGTAAATGATCTCAGAATGGTCTAAAACTTTGGAAATTGAATACTTGATTTGAAGGTATGATAATTACACTTTTAAATGATTTTAAATGAATTTATTTGATGGAAAATAAATTATTTAAAAGGTGATTTGAAATGATAATAACTGAATGTTATCTTTGAATTTAAAGGGGTATTTAAATTTGACATTTGGAATTTAAATTCAAAGAATGATTTGAAAGGAAGTTTGAAAGATATGATATTTTGATATTAAAATGATTTGAAAATGAAGTTTGAAAGATATGATATTTTGATATTAAAATGATTTGAAAATTGAAGTTTTGAAAGATATGATATTTTGATATTAACATGATTTGAAAGGAAGTTTTGAAAGGAAGTTTCGAAAGGATATGACAGTTTAATATTGAAATGGTTAGAAACAACTTGATATTTATTTTGATATATTGAAATGGTTTGGAAATGATTTATTCTTTATTTTGATAAAGATTTGGATTGAAATGATACCTTATTTTGAAGTATAAAATAATATTTTAAAGTTATAACCACGTGTTATAATAACGATTGTTTAGCAAAGAGACCGGAATCAGATATGGGCATACTCTTTGCCGATACCGAAAACCACTTTGACAACCGTGTACGCGGTGGAGATTCCATAATGAAGTAGGTTGGTGGCGACATTCTTGAGGTATATTACGTGGACCCAACTCCCGTGAGTTGGCATAAGGTAGCTAAAACAGGAGCGGTCTCGGGCCAGTTGAGGTAGCTCCTCGTAGCAGACGCATTTCTTCGATACCATACTATTACTTGTGATTGTTTGGGAGCCCCTCCAATTTTTGGGAATGTGTTCCACGGTGGACGTATGTGGCTACTGCGTTACCACCAGTCTGAATGTCGTAATTGGTATGTCTACCCTGGCATTGCCTCGTGTGCCGTGTCGCCTACCATATCGAGCCTTTACTATGAGTTTGGTTTTCTTCTGTAGCCCATGCGTATCTTCTCGTAGTCTCCCGATCAGGAGATATGCAGATATTGGATGGACTGCTGGGACTATTACAGGTTTGGGGATATATGGGTAACCCCGTGATGCTATTTTAAAGTAAGTTTATTTTACTGATAGACATAATTATAATAGCGCAATATTACTGCATAGTAAATAGTTTAACGGATCCTTAGAGGATGGGAGGTCCCAAGCATCCTTTAAGTTACTTGTACTTTTACTACAGTTCACTTGAGTTGGTTTACATTGTATAAGTATGTATGTCCTGACTCGAGTGTTTGTATTTTATTTACGCTCGGGTCAGCCTGAGTATTCACAAATTTGGATTCCACTTTTCGGAGATTTGGAATCGCTGGAGATTATCTGCTTGTCTAGTTTTATCTGTTTCGCTTCCAGTTATCCTGTTGATCCCAGTGTTGTATTCATTTTTGTACTTGGTTATCATCTTGAGACTTCTTTTGTACTTTATTTCTTCTGTTGTATCTTATGTAACTCTGATATATATACATAGTAGCTTCATGAACTACTATTTCTATTAATTCCGGTGCACTATTATTACTCTATGTCTATGATCTGTGATTTTATTTACTGTATATTCTGAGATTTGTCAAATTTTATTTACAATGTGGTATTTTGAGCAATTCAAGTCCGACATGTGCGGATGCGAATGGTTGAAAATATCTGGGTCGTTACATTTGATATTAGAGCTTTGGCTTTGAGGCAAACTTAGAATGTAAGGTAAATCATTTACAGAATCACTTTCGTTCGAGTGTGAATCTTTCCTCTTTGATTCGAATTTCCTTTGAATTTTGGAACATTCCCTACGGTTCCAAAATCCATTCGTGTCCCTCACTATTCATCTTCTTTTGATTCTGGAGTATCTCATAACTCCACTTCGAAAGATCTTTATAATGAGTCGTGGGTCTCGCCAATTTCAAATTAAATTGTAAAATGGGGAAACTCCTTTACAATTAGCATCGATTCACCAGAGATTTATATCTATCCTTGGTTTAGATGCTAATATCTTTTGTTATTCCAAACTCTATCTTTTGAGATCGAATGTAGATTTACCCCAGAAAGATACACATTGATCTTATTCTTTAAGTCACGGTTGACCCGGTTAAGGTTGCCCGCGATTTACTTAAGCTTACCCATCTCCCTACTCTGTTATTTAATCATCTTGTCTTTTGTTTCTAATCTAATCTTCCAAACATTTTGAATCGTACTTGTAAATCTGTTTTTTGTTTTATATATTATGTTGTTTGAGTTGTTGATGTTGATTTGGGTTTCCGATCGATTTGTCTGATCAATGCTATCGGTAGGATTTCTAAAACACTTTGACAGAACAAACTGACACAATATTATTTTAAAATTTGGTTAATGAAATAAATTTTGATATATAATTAAATTTATGGAACTTAATAAATTGATTTAAATTGATAATTTGAAATGATAATACTTGATTTATCATTTATTGTTCTACAAATAAATTTATAAATAGCTGTTTATAAATTGATTTGGGAACTGAAATGAGTTTAAATCAAGGATTTGAGAATTTAATTTCCGATGATTTCGAACTTTGGTTTAAAGTTTTAAAAGGGATATATTACATAAAGTATTTTCATGTAGAAATTATTCCAAAGAATTTTAAAGTTTAAAAATTAGTGTCATTCTCTTTGTCACTGGAAAATAACTTTGGTGATGACCGCGGCATCATCGACGTTCATTTTCGAGTTTCAAAGTGAAGAGACCATTCTGTAGTTTTGCTACAGTGTTGTTTCGGGGAATTTAATTGATTTGAATTTCTAAAATATGATTTGATTTATGATATATATAGATATATGATTTAAATTTGATTTGATATATTATGTACATATATTTATTTATCTCTAAATGGTTTGAAGGGAATCGAAAATCTAATTTTAAATTCTATCTTGAAGAATAATTTCAACTATAAAAAAAAGAAAATCAAAAATTTGGATAAATGATTCAAACTTGAAATAATTGAATTTGAAAGTTTTATTTGTATAATACTCAATTGCATTCCAATATAGCTTACCTAAATTTTTAGAAGTTAACAATGTA
This sequence comes from Allium cepa, assembly GCA_030765085.1. Taxonomy (NCBI): domain Eukaryota; kingdom Viridiplantae; phylum Streptophyta; class Magnoliopsida; order Asparagales; family Amaryllidaceae; genus Allium; species Allium cepa. The sequence continues at coordinate 881,946,404 of CM060929.1, forward strand.
ATTGGATAATATAAAATATAAAAAGATTTTATAAATAAAATTTGAGTGGTTATAATAAATGTTATACACTTAAATTTTAGTTATAAAATGATTAACAGAGGCAAATATAATAAAGGGTAATTGAATAACTTACACTAAAATAATGTTAAAAGAACTAAAAATAAAATAAAGCAGTTATAATAAGTGTAAGTATATTTAACATAAGTGATATATATATTGAGAGGAATAAACTTAATTTTATTGGGAATAAAGAAGAATTAAATTTATTAAATACATTATGAATATAATAAATGATTATTTTTCAAACCCATGGTTTTAAAATTGTTAATTTAAGGTAATTGGATGATAAGATAATGAAATTTAAGATAGTTAAGATTTATTTAACTTGTGTAAAAATTTATTTTCTATTTAAGTTGAAATTTCCATGGTTTCAAATTTATTTCCTTATTTTGTTTTTCAAACTATCTTTTGGTTGTCCTTATTATCCTTAATTTGCTACAGACTAGTACAGGCATCTTTCTATAATCTTTGATAATCTTGGGCAACCTTATTCGTGCTTGTGTTTTGATTCTGGAGGTCTTGAAAAGATCATTTCCACCTTGTTAAACTTACCTATAACAACAGTTATCAGGTGTAATCTCAATCTTCTTGTCACCTTATCTTAATCTTATTTCATTTCTATCTTTTCTGTGCTTTCCCGTGCCTCATTCCTCTCGGGGACGAAAAGTTTTAAGTGGGGAAGAGTGTAACAACCCTATATTTTGTAATTATTTTAATTGTATATTTTAATTATTTTAATTGAATTTTTGATTTAAAAACTTTATATTATTGATTAAATAAAATAATTTTGTTATTTTAAATATAAACTTTGATTTTGATATGAATTATCATTCCAAAACATGACTAAAAAGAATATTTTCCAAAAAGTGAATTTTGGTCAATATGGTCAACTTTGACTTTTAAATTTAAAATTTTAAAAGTTTGAAAGAATTTTCTCTTTTATTATGAAAGTAAATAAAATTTTAAGAATACTGCTTTTTGTTTCGTTGAAATCTGATTTACAATGTGAAAGTTATGCCTTTTTAACTATTGAGTGTAATTTGCTGTATTTAACAAAATTGTTATTTTAAATTATATAAATAATATTTTATTTGGTCATGTGATGTTATAATTTATATTTATATGGGTAAATTAACATGTTATGTATATATTTTGGTTTTCAAACATTTTTAAAGGTGTAATTGACATTTTCCAATGTCGGTTATATTCTGTTTATAATTTTTAATTTCTAGTTTCAATTTATTAAAGAAATTCTTTATTTATTTTTATATTTTTCTTAAGAACTTATTTTCCTCTCATTTCCTCTTTATTTTGTTCCTCGTTTATTTTATTTATTTGACATTTTATTTGTTTTAAAGTGAAATAAATTTTTTATAAGGCTAGTGATATTTATTTGTAATTTTCATGTCCTGTTTTGAATTTTTAAACAATTTCTTTAATTCTTTTTCTATTTTCACTAAATTAAATTATTTATTTCACTTTGAATATGTTTTAAAAATCGTTTTATTTCAAAATTTTGTTTTAGAATATTTTTAAGATGAAGTTGATAATTTTCCAAAGTCAATGGTGATTTATTTGTAATTTCTGGACTTATTTTCAATTTTTAAGCAATTTCTTTAATTCTTTTTCCATTTTATTTAAATTTTATTATTTATTTTTATTTCATATTACTTTGTTTCGGTTTTTAAAGTCAAATTGATGATTTTTTATTTGAATTAAAGAAAAAGAAATATGAAAGGTTTAAAAAGCTTTTAAAACCTAAGTCTTTTCATTAGCCAACCTCTTCATTTCCATAACTCTTCATTAATTTACTTTTGGCCGTGTATTTTTTTCTCATTGCCGTGACTTTTGGTTCTTTTCACGAAAAAAAACACTTCTCTTTCATTTCCATTCACGGCTAGAGCATTTGGTAATGTCTTCCCTTCATTTGTTTTCTTCTCTTCATTTTTTTTCACTTGTTTTTGCCTTGTCTCTTCCTCATTTTTGCTCGGCCACCACTTTCTTTCCATGGCCACCACCTCCACTACCTCCTCCTTGTCACCATCACCCGCCTACCCCTCTTATTTGACCAGACCGCACCACTCCATGATGAACAACTCCACAAAAACTATGCAACATGCCTTGAAAACATGCTAACCGACCACTCCATGCCTTATCACCTTCATCCACCACCTTGGCCACCACCATAGCCGTCGCCGCCACCTTGCCATGACCCATATGCATCACCTCCTATACTGACCAGACTTGAGCATGACAAGGCCGAGCCCAAATCCTTCATGGCCAATCCCAAAATTATGCAAAAACTCCACCATATTGCATAAAGCCCTTCATATTCCTATATTGTAACCTCCTCTTCATGTCTAGCCTTGTAGCCGTGCCTACCTATGTCCAAACCTGAGCCAAAGTATGTCCAAACCTGAGCCAAAACATCCCCTAGGCCGTGCAAACAATTATAGAAAGCAAGGCAAAAAGTTGGTATTCATATTGCTTTTCAATTCAAAGTTATTTCAATTCAATGTGGTATTGAATTTTAATTTTATTTGGTTTTGTTTTGGGTTTGTAACACAAGATCTATAGCTTGGATCTCGCTCTTCACTCGAGTTCATAGTCTTGTCATTGTGTTCTGGTTTCCATTGTGTCGTTTGAATTCATATCTCCAGCACAAAGAGGTGAGTAAATCTCACACGTCATTTATACTTATGCAGTTGTGAAACAACAACAATTGAATGTGTAGAATATTATGATATGTTATAACTGCCTGTGATTATTTATATATGATGTTAAACCTGTTAAATTTACATGTCATCTCATCTGTTACTGCTATATGTTGTTAATTGTTCATTTATATCCGTTTATCACACTGCAAATTCCCTGTAGATTAGGTTCACTATGGGTTGAAATGATACATACCCGAACGGACTTTAGAATAGGGAAAAATCATTATGCGCTGAAATGATAGGCCTGAACGGTTTTTATTTATTTTGGTTTAACTTGGGATTGCGGGTTCGAAATGATAGAACCCGGATTTTCTTTGTAAACTGCGGATTGAAATGATATATATCCGTATCACTTGACCTAGGTTAGAAAACTATATACAGGCCCGTGGTTATTTTATAAAGTATTTTGAATATTTTTAAGTATTCTTAAAAGTGTAAATTTATGAAAATATTATTTAAATTGGATTTTAATGTTTAAATAAAGAAATTTTGATTTTTCTATAAGTTAAAAATGTTGAATAATTAAATGATCAAATTGAATTTTTGAAACATAACTTGAATCCGGAAATTTGGACTTTGGCTTTTAAAATGACATTTAAGTTGTATAAATAATATTTTAAGTGGTTTAAAAATGTAAATTTATGGTAATTTGATTTAAGTAGATTTTAAAGTGTTTTAAATAAAGGATTTTTGATTTTTCTATAAGTGGAAATGTTAAATAAATAAATGGTTAAATTGAATTATTGAAAATGTTAAGTCTGGAAATTTGGGTTTTTGGTTTAAAAAGGAAATTTGAGTTATATAGATAAAATGGAAATTTAATTATATTTGGTAAATGGTAAATACGATAATTTGATTTAAATTTTAATTTAAGTGATTTATTAAAGTATTATTGATTTTTCTATAAATTTAAATGGTTAAATAATTAAATGCTTAAATGTGAAATTTTAAAAATATAACTTGAATTGGAAATGTGAAATTTGGGTTTTAATTAAAGATTTGAGTTAATTAAATAAATTGGAAATTTAGTTAAATTTGTAAAATGGTAATTTAAAGTTTAAGTATTAAGTTTATTTGTTGAAAGTGAAGAAAAGGAAATTATACACTTGAATTTGTTAAGTGAAATTATTGAAAATTTGGATTTTTCTATAAAGGTTACTTTATAAAATCATAAGTTGAAAGAGTATTTTTAATGAACATTTTTGAATGTAAAAATATGATTTTTATAATGTTTAAAGGGTTTAAAATGAAGTTTATTAATTGCTGGAAATACACTAAAATCTGGAAATCACTTTTAATAGCATTCAGAAATGCTATAGTTTCTGGAAATGAACTAAAAGAGCTATTATAGCATTTCTGAAATGTTGTAGTTGCTCTAGTTGAACTAATAGGAAAAAAACTTAACTCAGGTCTATTATAGCATTTCTTTAAATGTTGTAGTGGGCTGCTGTCTTTGCTGAAATGAATTAAAACCTTTGTTTTGAAACCTGAGCTATTACAGTATTTCTGAAAATGTTGTCTTTGTTGTTTTAAACTAAAAATTTAACTAAAACTATGTTTTAACAGCAGTTTTTAAGTGCTGTCTTTGCTGAATTAAAATGTTTTCAAGTGTAACTTATAACAGCTTTTTCTAAATGCCGCGAAAGGCTGAAATTTTAAATGTTTATGTTTTTAACTATGTAAATGATCTTAGAATGGTCTGAAACTTTGGAAATCGAATACTTGATTTGAAGGTATAATAATTACACTTTTAAATGATTTAAAATGAATTTATTTGATGGAAAATAAATTATTTAAACGGTGATTTGAAATGATAATAATTGAATGTCCTTTGAATTTAAAGGGGTATTTAAATTTCACATTTGGAATTTAAATTCAAAGAATGATTTGAAAGGAAGTTTGAAAGATATGATATTTCGATACTAAAATGATTTGAAAATGAAGTTTGAAAAATATGATATTTTGATACTAAAATGGTTTGAAAATGAAGTTTGAAAGATATGATGTTTTGATATTAAAATGATTTGGAAAAATGAAGTTTTGAAAGATATGATATTTATGTATTAAAAATGATTTGAAAGGAAGTTTTGAAAGGAAAGGACAATTTAATATTGAAATGGTTAGAAACGACTTGATATTTATTTTGATAAATATTTGAATTTGAAAGATATGGTATGTTGATATATTGAAATGGTTTGAAAATGATTTAATATTTATTTTGATAAAGATTTGGATTGAAATGATTTTTGATTTTGAAGTATAAAATATTATTTTAAAGTTATAACCACGGGTTATACTAACGATTGGTTGGCAAAGAGATCGGGATCGGATATGGGCATACTCTCTGTCGATACCGAAAACCACTTTGACAATCGTGTACGCGGTGGAGATTCCAGAATGAAGTAGGATGGTGGCGACGTTCATGAGGTATATTACGTGGACCCAACTCCCATGAGTTGGCATAAGGTGGCTAAAAACAGGAGCGGTCTCGAGCCAGTTTAGGTAGCTCCTCGTAGCGGACGCATTTCTTCGATACCATACTATTACTTGTGATTGTTTGGGCGCCCCTCTGATTTTTGGGAATGCGTTCCACGGTGGGCGTATGTAGATGCTGCGTCACCACCAGCCCGAGTGTCGTAATTGGTATATCTACCCTAGCATTGCCTCGTGTGCCGTGTCACCTACCATATCGAACCTTTACTACGAGTTTGGTTTTCTCCTGTAGCCCATGCGTATCTTCTCGTAGTCTCCCGATCAAGAGATATGTAGTTATGGATGGACTACTGGGACTATTACGTGTCTGGGGCTATATGGGTAACCCCGTGATGCTATTTTAAAGTAGGTTTATTTTACTGATAGACATTATTATAATAGAGCAATATTACTACATAGTAAATAGTTAAACGGATCCTTAGAGGATGGGTGGTCCCAAGCATCCTTTAAGTTACTTGTACTTTTACTACAGTTCACTTGAGTTGGTATACATTGTATAAGTATGTATGTCCTGACTCGAGTGTTTGTATTTTATTTACGCTCGAGTCAGTCTGAGTATTCACTGATTTGGATTCCACTTTTCGGAGATTTGGAATCGCTGGAGATTATCTGCTTGTCTAGTTTTATCTGTTTTACTTCCAGTTATCCTGTTGATCCCAGTGTTGTATTCATTTTTGTACCCGGTTATCATCTTGAGGCTTCTTTTGTACTTTATTTCTTCTGTTTTATCTTATGTAACTCTGATATATTTACATAGTAGCTTCATGAACTACTATTTCTATTACTTCCGCTGCACTATTATTACTCTATGTCTGTGATCTACGATTTTATTTACTGTGTATTCCAAGATTTGCCAAATTTTATTTACAACGCGGTATTTTGAGCAATTCAAGTCCGACATGTGCGGATGCGAATGGTTGAAAATATCCGGGTCGTTACATGGTTTATAGACTTGACTTACCTTAAAAGATGGTGGGTGTGCACAACGTGTTCCACGTTCTCACTTGTGAAAGCTTGTGCATGGCTTAGGCATGACAGTAGGACTGAATCATCTTAATGGTATCGAGATTGAACCAGAAGCATGTAGATCTCGTAGGCCTATTCATATCATTGGATGTGACCGAAGCAGCTTAGGAGGAAGATAGTAGAGCTAGTGAAGGTTTAGTAAAGCGAGAGCGAAGATAATTGTACTCGAAAAATCGGGGAGAGCATAAGGATTGCTTATCCGGAACTATTTACATGGTGATACTAATGTTTATTGTGTTTACTTTCACTTTCAATGTCAAATAGGGTAGTTTAGTATCCTGCACGCTAAGGTAGGAATAGATATCAATTTGATGTTCGTGTGCACGTTTGATGTTTGATATGTTTTCTTGCAGATGTTAGGCATACATGGTAGCTATGCTTGATTGTACCTTATTTGTATTGGGGATTTGGTGGGCGAAATTCCTAAAGGGAGAGAGAGAGTACTGATCCGTATTTTACATATCGAACGATCGTAAAATATTATTTTTAAATTCATATGAGGTCGTATGATTCTATAACTTTAGGAAATGCCTATTAGTGACATTTCTTATCCGTAGAATTTTTTTGGACAATTTTATACCGAAAAACTTGTAATGGCATTAACTTTTTATAGAAGCCGAATTAGCATCCAAGATTACTTCCATTAAAAAGATATGATATGTTCTCTTTTCTAGAGTGATCATAATAGCAATTTGGACTTTTTGGTTAGAAAATATGGTTGTTTGAAGAATGGCAGTTTTTGGAGTAGCTTAATAGTTATTAGTGAGGTTTGGGTGCAAGCCCACTAACCCACTTCAGATTTGGAGGCTATAATAGGCTGAACCGTCATCCCTAAATCGCTTTTACCACTCTCGAATATATCTAAGCTCCCTTTAACCTCATTCTCCATGCAAAACCATCTCTTTTCTCCTCCAAATCAAGTCCAAATCATAGATTAAGGGTAGATCAACAAGGGATTCATTAGAATACTCAAATCCACATTTTTAGGGAAGAAAATTTGGGGTTCGACGGTTGATTTTTGGATTTGCCTCGATTTGCATGCAAAACTTGAATTTTGGAGGTTTTGGTGAGTGATTTATCATTTATCACCTTACCATATATGTAGCTATAGGTTTTGACATGTTTTAAACCCATTTTTAAAGCCAAAATCATGTTATGGGATTGTTTTAAAGTGAAACCTAAAGTAAAAACGAATTTGAAATATTTTAAAATGTTCTAATCATGTTAATTCGATGTATGGTTGCCTTTAATGTGTGTTAGGCTATGTTAGAGACATATTATAGGATGACTTGCCATGAATTAGTATATGTTTGCATGTTTTAATGTTGTTTAGTGCATGTATGATGTTTACTTGAAATGCTCATCGGAGCGACTTAGGATTAAGAACCATGAAATTAAGCTTTGACGGATGGACTCAAGTTGTTGAGAGTTGTATCATTGCAGAAGGATTGCAAATAGGTCAAAGAATAGAGTATAGTGGTGAAATCAGTATAAAATTAGGAATTGGAGACACTATAGTATTTTGGTTCGATGGTGCTTGGTTTGACGGTTGGCTTAGGGTTGGACTTCGAGTTCCGGGGAAAACTGGCTCAGGTCTCAATTGGTTCGGCTATGAAGGAGAACCAAACAATAAATCTTGTCCAGTAGTGCTACATTTTGGGATTGGACAAGATTTCATGTCCAGTATGTGCGCTTTAAGAATGGTTTAGGCAAGACACGGCTGGGTCGAGCAAGGATTTCGGTTTAGGGATTTGGGTACTTTGCTTCCCACTTGAAGAATTAGAGGGAAAGCTTCGGTCGACATCAAACATGTTTTTTTGTTCGACATTTGGAGGTTGCTTCGGGCTAGGAAGAGCATTTCATAGGGTTTAGCTCAGTATAGCCAAACAAAGTATGTGGGTGGAGGAATTTTCATTAAAGCATGACGATATTCTAAAGATTTCTTTGTAGCGTGTTTTGGAATTCTTGGGGTGATGTGGAGTGAAATAGGCAACCCAAATAACTAGGGATGACCTTGGATCTCATGTGGCGATTAGTGAAGCAATGGCAAAATGTTTCGACATAATAACACCACTGATGACGATGACGACTTCGGGACCTTATTACAATGGCTCTACGACTTATGATGGATGATTAGTGGTGTTTTGAAGATAACGATTTAACGATGGGATTCGTGATGGTATCCATAAGGGCAAGTTCAACGATGGTGGCTGACAAGTAGGATTTACTATTGTGTCCTACTATGAGATAGCTATGATGGAATAACAATTGAGTTTCAATATGGAGACGTGTGCAAAGGGATTATTGATAACTCGAAGGCTTCTAGTGTGCTTATACAGATATGGTATCTGAGGAGACCCACTTGGATTTGTGATTGTATCCGGATCTTATGATTATAGATTACCCTGGGCCTTTTTTGTTGTGAACCAAGCTCCTAATCTTTAAGAGTGGCATGGAATCGAGCATCAATAAAGCCGAGATTTTTGTTGGATCCTGGGTTTGCGACTGTGTCATACGAGTTATCATATATTCAACGAACACGAGTGATGGTGAGGATTGTTTGATGGATTCTATGTTTGCCAGGGTTATTTATCACTCTAAGGTGTCACACGATGTAGGTGTTTTCAACCGTATACCTAAACACTAAACATTGAACATTAATTATAGTACACTTATATGGTTATGATAGTGGATTAGCATATATCAACTATTCTGTGCTAACTCTTTGGATGCAGGGTCAGGTATGTTTCATCATACCCTATGCTCCTATTTACTATATATGATTTTACTGATATTTTGAGACGATCTATCACTCACCCCAGACTGTTTTCTAACCCAAAGTTTTATGCTTTATTTCTTATTATATTTGGTACTCTTAAATGAGTAGGTTAAGGATAACAAGTCTACCTATGGAGTTGTACAAAGTATAAGCAAGAGGCTACGCTTTCATATATCTATACTGGGAGCTTACTATTGCTTATATTCTGTTGTGCAGTATTGTGAAGTTATACCAGTGCTTGTACTACTTTAGAGATAGTTTTGGAGTTTATTTGGAGTTTTAGGATGTATAAACTTTACTATTTCATTTTTGGTATGTTCTGTAAACCTATTACACTCTGATGTTTTTACTTATAGTTTGTTTGATTATATCAGTGTCTTGCCTATTTTGCATATATGTTATTATATTATATTTTATCTATATGCTATGAGATGTTCAACAAGTTATGTGCTTGGATTTTTACTTTTTTTACACCCTTCGCTGCCTTTTCGCATCGATCGGGTACCTTCACAGCGCGTTATATGTATATTGGATACCAGAGGTGTAGTGTGGTTGTCACACTTAAGGTATATGCATTATACTTAGGCCATCGTGAAGTGGTTGGCATGGGTTGAGAAAACTCAAAGTCAATGTCGAGATTGGGGCAAAGATCACGGTTGGGAGTTTTGTGTGATATAATCGGTATTGAGTTATCCATGGCCGATGATTAATTAAGAAAAATCATGGTCAAAAACCAAGGCAACGAGTCATAGCAATCACTAGAAAAACTAAAAAAATTATGTATTTCTCCTAGCATTTTGACCAAATAAAATTATCTAATAGGAGCCTTATTAAAAAAATTAAAATTATTTAACCTCTCTAAAAATGTAAGAACACAAGTTATACATAATCAAAATTATTTACTTCAATAAATTTATGCAACTAATCTGATTGATAAAATTGATTATCAATTGAAATATACTAATGAATTAAATTAAGATTGGCAAAGAAATATAAAATATACCCACTACTAAATCTTTGCCATGTTGTCTCTTCAGAACCTATGCAAGAGATGAACTATACAACTGCTAAAAGCATTCATACCTTGGTTACTTCGGTGTTTATTTTTCCATGACTGTTTATTTTCTTTTATGAGTTTTGAAATTTAAAGAAATACAGGAATAATGATGTTTGATCCATATTAGATCACATACAAAAGTTGTATGGTGAACAGTCGTGTTCATAATGTAAAAAATCTTGATAAAATAGGTTCACTCGCTACGAGTGAGAAAGCTACAGTGCAAGATCATGTATTCAATATGATTAAACACGATGATAATCTTGCTACGTTTATAACAGTGAAAGACTAAGGACTAAAGGCTAATCGGGGAATTTGATCGTTGAAATGTCAGTGTTTATCAATTTACTTAAGTGCAACTTATTTAATACCTTAAATGTTAAGAATGTTTAAATTCACTTTTATAAAGATTTTTTTGTAGTCCTATAATAAGGATTTCATTATGAATGGTTCGCTAGGTCAAGAAAGCAAATGTTTGATGGTGGATGTAAATTAGGCACAGTTGGGATGAAAAGAGCGAATGGTCAGTTTTGCTTTATGAAGAGACATTAAAAATGAGAATTGTATAAAATCTCAATAGATACTTAATATGAAATGAGATTTATATTTCAAATGCAATTTTGTTATAGATTTTTTTTAATAGGAGTAATTGCTTTGAGTTCAAGATATTTGATCTAAACTCTCAATTTTAAACTAGTTATAGCGGATGAAATAAATAGCATATAATAAGTGGTTGAATGGAGCTTCGTATTTCATGCACCGTTATGATAATTGTGGAAATAACGGGGGCATACCATTTGACCTTATTAGTGAATGCACAAAGTCACGAAAGATTTCGGTCGTATATACATACCAAGAATTACTGATGAAATAATAGCTATTTTTAGTATTGATTGTAAATTGATATATTTTTATTTTAATATGAATATTATGAGTGTTCATTCTAAGATAAATCTATTATAATGATGATATTTTTTTGTAATAGTAGTAATGCATTAGGTATAGTAAATATAAAAAGTATCTAAAATTTTCTACAATTATTTTTGAATTATGAACTAAGCTATATCTTTGAAAAATAATTCTTTATTCATATGATGATGAATCATATGGCACTCATGAACTATATCTCTAAAGGTGGAGCATAATGAACCCATTCAGTGGGAGTGAAAAAAAGAGTTAATGAACTTTTTGAATTAATACATGCTTATGTATGCAGTCTAAAGTCTAATGATACTAAAATGGATCCACTTACTTTGTTAAATTTATCGACTAATTATCATAAACATGATCATATGTATTTGATACACAAGTAGTATATCTTTAATAAGTTAATAGAAATTAAAATAGAAGTAGAAAACATAACATGTAGAGGAAACAAAACAATTTGATTCGATCAAATAGGCGAGTATATTGGAAAAAAGTTCCAAAAGTAGCTAAAAAATAAGATTCAATCTCAAAAGTCACTCCACTTTATGATACATGATGATGTGTCAATGAGGAGTAATTAGACTTTATTAGACAATGTATGACTGATGGTAAGTGAAGCTATGTTAACTTCTTTTTATAAGGATATGTACCTAAGAGCAAGTACGCATGTTAATTTTAACTACATCTAAAGCACAGTTCACGAGATCATGTAAGACACGGGTTGATAATAAAATCCTATTTATCATAGGTTAAGAAGTTGGCAGGTTGTGTGAGTCGAGAGGCTGCATGTAAAATTCGCTCGTAAGGGATCTTATGTGGATCACCTCAAAGGAGTTAGAGTCCAACTAGCAATGGCTGACTATTTTACGTTATGAAGTCATGTTTCATGAACTCAAGACTGAATCACCGTTATGTAAGTATTGGATGAAGACTGTAATGTGGAAGCTGATTGCATAAGATGAGTTGAAATTAACCAAGCCAAAATCAAACATGATTCATTAAAATATTTGTAAGTACTTTCACATATTAAAGGAAAACTATGGGTTTCTTTCAATGTCAAGAAAAAGAATTGTTAGCAACAATAATTTTCTCAATTTTAGATCAGCCATAATAAGCATGGACTCCACCTAGCAGTCAAATGTTCAAAACTGAAATGGATTCCAAGTACATTATCAAAATATTATTTTAATAGTTATCCCAAAGGGATTTGATCCATCATCCATGGATGTGTCTTTGAAAAGAAGGCTTAATGCAGTTGGAATATCGAAAGCTACTTTGATGAGAATCACCTCATAAATTTCAAATGTTGAAACTAGCATAACAGATTCATCAGTCAATACGCTTAAGTTAATTTGGATTTTACTCGCAATGTTACAATCCAATAGGACTTTGAATTTTGGTACATCTTTATTCAAACTAAAACTCTAAATAATGATTTAGAATGTAGTGTTTGCACATAATAACCAAAGTGTCATGACGTTAATGGGAGCGATAACTAAGTTTGTTAGTGTTGGATAAGATCCAAGAATTGATATGACAATACTGTTCGATATTCATCGAAATTACGAAAATATTTTGATTAGAAAAATAAGATTCTTCTATTGTTAATCAAAATGCAGAGGAAGTATGAGTCTGTAAGAAAAAATATTAAGATATAACGAATATTTTTAGAACATTATAAGTATGGATATTGAGATTACCTCAAATGATATATGTAGACACTATAATAAAATATTTAAAATGGAGCATATGAGATCGATCCCTTATACATCGGCGGTAGGAACAATTATATACACTATATCGTCTAATGGGTCGCTATTCGCTTATGAACTTAATGCATTAAGCGAGTGTCAAATACAAATTGAGACCACTAAATGGTAGTTATGGTTATTATTGAATATTTGTGAAATGCTATAAATCTATTTATAGAAACAATGAGCTCCTTATGAGGGAGCACTCGGACTCGAACTTCATAAGTGATATGGAATATGATATATCAATTTGAAATTCAAATTCAATCTTAATTAAGGATGTTTTAGTTGGAAATATTCCAAACAAGCAGTGGTTGTTGATTCAACCAAAAGGCTAAGTACATCGCCTTGAATAGCCATAAAAAATGTAGTATATATAAATGCAAAAATTTATAGCTGAGTTAGGGGTGATTATAAATGTTAAGAATTCAATGAACTTGATTTGTGAAAATAATGTCATGATATAGATCATAAAATAAATTCAAGATCAAGAGTTTTCTAGACACATTCTTTGAAAGTTCTATATGATAAATGTAATTTATCAATGATAGAATGATGTAGGCTGAAAGAATGAGTAGAAACAAAAAATAGTAGACCCATTCACTAAGGACTAGCTCGGTATGTTCTGAGTTGATAGGAGGAATGAGATAAGACTCCATAATTGACTTCGAGTGCAAGCGGTGATTGAAAAGGTTAACAGTACGCGTGTGGGGATATTATATAACTTGTTACATGTATCCAACTCTGCAATTAATCTTGTCCACAACAAAGGTGTTTGTTTTCTTTTATATACTTCGTCATACTATGATATAATCGATATGCACATAAAAGTGTATATTTTTACTCCCATGTTTAATATTCTCTTATGAAATAAGCGAACATATTTGGGTATTTTACATGTTTAAACCAAAATTTAAATCGTTTCCGAACCATCATTTATTCATCTTCATTTGGGGGCAAAATGATAATTTTGTGTATGAATTAATTTTAAAAAAAAATTATTTGCACATTTTTATTTTTATTTGTAGGAAATAGAGTGCAAACATAAAGAGGTTTCTTGGATGTATGCATGCACATATGTTGAAAGCTAAGGAATAAAGGAAATAAAAAAACTCATGCAACATGGAGGAGCCTACATAACCACTAACTAATAGTCTATAACTAAAATAACATGCACATGCTAATAGAGACCTAAAGGCATGTTAGGGGGATTAATTAATTCCCTAATGATTACTTGGAGGTTACGCTATCTCAAGGGCAATTTTGATAGTCCCCTAAAAATGAATTAGGGTTTTAAGCATGCATAAATATCCCTTATATTTAATGTAATCATCTTTTTCTTTTTTATAAAAAGTTGTAGCCACAAATCAATAATCAATAAAATGTCTCTTTAATGGTTTCTTAGCCTTGCTCTTCACTTTCATGCATTTCTATTTCATGCTTTATTTTATTGCTAATTTACTTTACGCTCCCTTATTTACTATATGCTCCTCTTATTTCATACTAGTAGCATAGATTTAATTCTTAGTTTAATTTTATTTCATGCAAGTAGTTAGCACTCTTTTCTTTTAATTAGCTCTTGTTTTTCTTGTTTTTTCTGTCAAAATCATTTTATGTTAGCATGTATTCAAATATGAGAAGCTAAACAACTTTAATTCAGGGGTAATGAAGCTTTCATAAAACATATTAAATTAACATAATTATTTCATTTGCGATCTCTCTTTTGTGCTTAATGGAAATTATGAATGATGATAGTTTATGTTTTTCTTTTAGTGAATTTAAAAGTATATGTTGACATCTCTAATAGGTTATGCTTAATCCAATATAAAATAAACTATCGGTTCATTTGCCTAAGTGGTTTTGATAATGAAAGTCAAATTAGAATCAAAATTTGATGGTCTATGTTAATAATTCATAGTACATAGATCATGCTTTAAATAGATTTTATTTTTCTAATTACATGCCATTTTCATGGGAATTGACAAGTTAGTTTTAATGGTATATTAGAGTTTGGTGGTTTAAGTTGTGCTAATTAATAGTACAAATAAACCATACTTATAATAAACACATCAATCATTTCTACTTAATATTTTAATAAGAGATTAAAATGAATTTTGTGTTGATTTATATGAATGATTGGAAGTGGATTTATCTCTAAATTGCTGCTTAATCTCATAGTTTTATTCACTTTTTCTCTAGTTTATTTTCTACAATTTTCTGGTGTAAAACAATTTCAAAAACTTTGAGCTAATTTGATCGAGTAATATTAAAATTTAATTCTTTCCCTGTGGATTGACCCGTACTTGCATATGTACTACGATTGCACATCGTGTGTTACCTGGCTACTAGGCCATGAGACACATAGTTGTAGAGGAAATAGTTGAACCTAGACGAGACTCAAGCCAATAAAGGATTAGGGGTTCGTGTGACTTGCTTGGGTCGGTTTGTGTATGTAGTTCGATAGGTCACTATTATGGAAAAGCATGTGAAAATCATCCTTAGTGGATCGGCCGTGATTTGGTCACTCTAGGTGGTTCAATGTAGATTGGATAGGCCTTAGGAGGTTTTGTATATGTGGGTCGGCATGTTCATTTGGGGTTCGGCCTATGAACGTGGTTCGCTGTCAATGGTTTGGCATCAATTGCTCGGTCAGGATAGTTGAGTAGGATTGAATTGGCTATGTTGGGTCAGTCTTGATGGGTCGGTCAAGGTAGATGAAGTAGAAGTGAGTCGGCCATAGTAATTAGGTCGATGTAGTTCGGGAATGTTGGGTTGGCCTACGCTGGTCGGCCTAAGGGGATCAGCTATGGTGGATCAGTTTAGGTGGGTCGGCGTAAGTAGGTTGGCATCTTAGGATCGATCACCACAATTCGGCATGCTTGGGTCGGTGCACCCTGAGGAAGTTGGCAAGTTGTTTGGTTAATGATAGAGTGATGAGACCGACATTTCTTTGCTTCAACTCAAACCACCATTTGCTTTGTGTTACTTAAGTCCAAACTTCAAGTCATCTACGAGGAAACCCAAGCTCGGACAAAGTGGTTCGGCAACCACCGTTATATATTGGAGGGGCGGTGTACCTGGATCGGTCGAGCTGAGCCATCACTTGTGGGCCGAGATGTCTTGGCCATGGGCCTACATAGGGGAACTAGCATGTCTTCATCTATAAATAGAGAGGCGGGGGTATAATTGAAGGGACCTTTTTTCGGGAGAAATCTAGGGATACTCTGCCATTTTCTATACTCACTTCTTTTCAGCTCAAAATTATATTCAAATTGTTTGTTTACGGATTGTATCTGTACCAAAATGACAGCAAAAGTAATAAAGATTATATTCAAAGTAGACGTAGGCAATTACGCCGAACCACTATAAATCCGGTGTTCTTGTTTTCATTGTTCTATTTACGTTCAGTTGTGTTACTTCTCTGTTTTAATTTATTTCTTCATTAATCTCTCTATAAAATTCTATTCAAGAGTGTTAGTGACCAATTTTGGTACTAACATTTTGGCGATTTCAATGAAAAGGGTGCATTCTCATGTTATTAGGATCTACTTTGTCGTTACTAGATAAAGGAAATCCCCCAAAGGAGATCCATGTTTATTCTCAAGGGTTTGTAGACTTTACTCAGAGTTCCTACGGATAACTCTAAGATAGGAAGGCCACGTACCAGATTGCCTCCCACAATACGGATGCTAACGAGATCGCCAGCGTCCAACAAGTGGGACCCAGCAATTAGCAAACTAATGTAGGTGCAGAACTCGCCACCATCCCAAACCAACCAGAAGCTGTCACTAGGGCAGAGTTCGATGAGCTAATAAGGGAGCTCGTGGAAAGTTGGAGAGAGCTTAACCGGAAGATTCAAATGAACACCAACCCAATGACTTAGATTGCTCGGCAGCAGTGTCAGAACGTTGGAAGAAGCCCTGCTTCCTACTCATCATCCGACAGCTCCGTTTCATCAGACGAACACCCCAGGCATAGAAGTCGTAGGATCGAAATGGCAGAACTGGTGTAACGAAGCACTTGGTGATGACTTGTTAAGAGAAAACAAACAGAGATGGTCCATACCTCGCAAGGGTCATGGTGAAGCGGATCCTCGTAATGTGCAATTAGATGATCGCATACCGAGGAGGCAGCAGCCAAAACGATAGTACAGGACGGATATTGACTTACCTCCTCCCATCCAAACTCTAGATTATCTACTATGGTCAGACAGCTGATGAGGGAGAATCAAGGCTTAACCAACGATGATTAGGGCATATCTAGGAGCCATACTCCATTTATAGATACCATCCTACAAGTCAAGTACCCTCGTAAATTCAATATGCCTACTATTCCAGCTTATGAAGGGAAGATCGATCCACGATAGCACATAACGAGATATAAGTGGATGATGGACTCGACTATGGAAAATGATATGACCAAATGTTGTTGCTTCCCAATAACCCTATTCGGAATCACTACCATGTGGTTCACCAGACTTCCCCCGCGATCAATCTCCAGGTTTGATGAGTTAGTGGCGAAGTTTGTGGAGTAGTTCAAGACCCATGCCACTCGCCCAAAAGATGTGATGTCGTTCCCCAGTGTGATCCAGGCTCCGGGAGAGTCGTTGAAGGATTATTTGCAAAGATTTCATGTTGCAGCTACTGAAGTTAGCAATCTGAATGACCATATTCTCCTCATGGCCATGATGCGAGAATAGATCCGGACTCGGAGTTTGGTGACTGGCCGGCTGGAAAACCACCGACTACCCTGGAATGCTTTTATTCAAAGGCAAACTAATTTAAGCGAAGGGAAGATGCCAGGTGGTCAACAAGGAGCAGTGCGCCGAGGTCTAGCAAGAAAGTGGTGCAAAAAAATATTGTGGTAAAGCAATCTGGCGTGAAATCTGGCAAGGTCCAAGTCAATGTTCAAAGTAAGCAGGAGCAGACTAAAGGATCCGAATGAGGAAATTCCGGATGAAAGAGGGAGGAAGGAAAGTGGAAACCAAGAATCCTAACCTATAGCGAATATACTCCTCTGAATACATCTTTGGAGAATATTTATCTATCAACTTATAATACATTCCAATATCGAAAGGCACGCCCAAAGAAATCCACTAAGGAACAAAAGAAGATTAGAAAGTATTGTCGGTTTCACGAGACCTAGGGGCATAATACTAAAGAGCGTAGACACCTCCTTGATGCTATAGAGAAGTTGATTCGCTAGAAGAAGATACAGAAGTTCATTAAGAATCCATAGGAAGGCGGACGGGAGACATTCGACCCAAATCAAGGGCAAGCTTCATATCGATTTGAGGATCCCGCTCAGACCGGGGGAAGGCTGGTCATAAACACGATAATAGGTGGACCTCATCCGGCAAATAAGAGTTGGCAAGAAATGGAACGCTATGCTAGTTCCTTAAAGCATGCGGATTTTGAATGCTGCTCGAACACAGAAGATGGCATTCCAGCAAAGCAGCAGCGAATGATGACTAATGACATAGTATTTAGGAGCAGGGATGTCGATCAGGTGGAGGCACATACCATTGACTGAATGGTTATCTCAGCTATGGCTGGAACGGAACTTGTGAGAAGGATACTTATTGATTGTGGGAGTTCTATTAATATTATCTTCCAAAAAGCTTACGACCAAATGAAGATGGAGGCGAAGAATCTAAAACCATCTAAAGCCCGCATTCACGGCTTTAACGGTGCGACTACTGATGCAATAGGTTTTGTTGAATTGCCAGTTGAATTAGGAGAAGGTGAACACAAGAGGAAATGGATCCTACCGTTTATTGTTTTGGATGTTGATTCCCCGTATAACATTTTTCTAGGCCGACCGGCCGAGTTTAGGGCAGCTTTGTCCCCGTGGTGTTTGGCCTTGAAATTTCCAACGGACAGAGGATTTGGTGTAGTTCGTGGCGATCAAGCAACTGGTCGTGCTTGTTATGTGGTTGAATTGAGAGAGTCCCAACAAAGAGAGAAGGCAAAGGGTGTGGACTATCCTATCCGCATCCATGTTGCTAAACATTGACAAGTAGCACCTGAGCTTTGGCTTAGTCAACATAGTCATATCTATAAAGACATAGATCCGAGAGAGGATGATGAAGAACACAAGGAGACCAAGGCAACATCGATTGAACTAAAGATTGACATTCCAGTCAGCCATGATGACCCGTCACGGGTGCTTAAGATTGGATCACAGCTCAACCCCTCGATGATAGAGGATCTTTCTGATTTCCTCCGAGTGAATCTAGATGTTTTCGCTTGGACCCATTCTGATATGTGTGGGATTTCTCCCACCATCGCAAGTCACATGAATTTTGACCCGAGGTATGTACCAGTGAAACAAAAGAGGAGAGGCATGGACCCGGAGAGGTCCGCTGCTCTCAGAGAGGAGGTGGATAAACTCAAACCCAATAAGTTCATCCGCGATGCCCTTTATCCTGAATGGGTACCTAATCTCGTACTGGTATGGAAGGCGAACTCAGACCTGAACAGGACATGCCCTAAAGATAGTTTTCCTTTGCCCAGAATTGATTAATTGGTTGACGCGATAGCAGGACATGAATTGTTGTCATTTATGAATGCGTATTCGGGATACAATTGGATCCCGATGCATGTTTCGGATTAGAGCATAACATTTTTGTTATGGACGTTAGACTGTATTGTTATGTGGTGATGCCTTTCGGGCCGAAGAATGCAGGGGCAACTTATCAGCGTTTGGTGAATCGGATGTTTAAAGACCAGACTGGTAGAACGATGGAAGTCTATGTGGATGATATGATCGTGTAGTCATGATGGTCAAACGACCACATTCGAGATTTAACAGAGACGTTTGATATACTCAGATTTCAAGGAATGAAAATTAATCCACTAAAATGTTTCTTTGGCATTGCATCGGGGAAGTTTTTGGGTTTCATTGTCAATGCATGGGGAATCGAAGGTAACCCAGAAAAGGTTCAAGCTATTCGAGACATACAAGCACCTAGAACTATAAAACAAGTGCAAAGCCTTAATGGGAAAGTCACCCCGTTGAGTCAATTTATATCCAGAGCAACCGACAAGTGTATTCATTTTTGGTGAGTCACTTGGAGAATCCCACGGTTCTACCAAAGCTCATAGATCATGAGGAGTTGTATGTTTACTTGGCGTATCCCAACATGCCATCAGTGCAGCTTTGGTTCATGAAGAGGACCGAATCCAAAAGCAGTGTACTATATTAGTAAGCATTTAACGGGGGTAGAGAGAAATTATCCAAAGATTGATAAGCTAGCCTACTGCTTGGTGATTGCACCACGCAAGCTTCGTCCGTATTTCCAGGCATGTTCGGTCAATATTTATACCGATCAACCTCTACGGCAAGTGCTCCAACGACCGGAGACTTCTAGAAGGCTACTCAAATTGAACATTGAGCTAAGTTAGTTCGATATCACTTATCTACCATGGAGGGTTGTCCAAGGGCAAGTGCTAGCAGATTTCATTGCAGAGTTCATTATATCAAACGAGCCAAGTGGTAGTGATGTAGTTCCCACTGTACGATGGAAGCTATATACCAATTGAGCGTCCAATGACCATTGTTCTAGAGATGGTGTTATTCTTGTAACTCCTGAGAACCAGTCGATTTGTTATTCATTGAAACTTGATTTTTCCGCTACAAACAACGAAGCTGAGTATGAAGCATTGATTGCGGGCTTGAAGCTTAGCAAAGAACTTGGAGTGAAATCGATTGAAATCTTTTGTGACTCACAATTGGTGGTGTACCAAGTAAAGGGGGACTATCAAGCAAAGGGGTAAAGGCTTGTCCCATGCCTCGCTCAGGTTCAAGAATTGTTGGCGGACCTCGAATACTATGATATTTCACACATTCCACGTGAACAAAATCACGAAGCTCACTCCTTGGCAAAATTCGCAAGTATTGGCGATGCACAACATATGGGCTTGGTTCCCGTCGAAACCTTACACACCCTGAGTATAAACGAGGTGGAAGTAGAGTTTGTGTTAGGGACGGAAAATGAAAGGGAGTCGTGGATGACCCCGTTCAAAGAATACTTGCTACATAGAACCTTGCATGAGAGAAAGAACGAGAGGCGACAAGTCGTTTGTAAGGCCTCACGGTATATAATGCAAGATGGAATAATGTATTGGAAGGGATTCTCAGTTCGCTTACTTAGGTGCATTGTCAACGATGAGATAAAGCGGGTCTTAAGAGGAGTCCATAAAGGATAATGTAGCGACCATAATGGGGGGATATGCTTGCCAAAAAGATCCTCCGCTATGGATACTATTGGCCGATAGTGAATCGGGATGCCGCGGACTATGTAAGGAGATGCGACAAATGTCAAAAGTATGCAAAGATCGTGGAAGCACTACTGAGGGAACTCACGTAAATGGTTAGTCCATGGCCGTTTGCGATATAGGGGATCGATATAATTTGTTCCTTGCCAATCTCTAAAGGTGGTGCGAAATACGAAATCCTTACGGTCGATTACTTCACCAAGTGGGCAGAAGCGGAGCCATAGCTACGATTACCACCAAAAATCTCGTTAATATTTTTGTGCGAAACTTTATATGCCACTTTGGCCTTCCACGGACTATCATTACTGACAATGGAACTCAATTTGAGAGTAGAGAATTCAAAGAGTTCTGCCAAAAATATTACATTGAGAAAAGGTTTGCAGCAGTCCCTCACCCTAAAGCGAATGGGCAAGTTGAAGCCGTAAATAAGATAATCAAGTCCATATTGATAAAATGTTTGGAGAAGGCTAGAGGCAAGTGGGAGGATGAGCTTCCAACAGCACTCTAGGCCCACGACTGGCCACATTCCATTCGCCTTGGCATAGGGCACTAAAGCTGTTATACCCGGGGAACTTGAAATTCCCTCTCACCTGTAGACTCACTATGATCCTAGGATGAGTCGAGATCTTTTACTGGAATCGTTGGACTTTGTCGACGAGAAACTTGAAGAAGCTGATTTAAGGGCGGCTTCATATTGGCACCGAGTCTCCCGATATTATAATGAAAAAGTTCGACCGAGAACCTTCGATGTGGGCGACCTAGTTTTGAAGCGAGTTTTTCCGGTCCTGTCACATATGAATCCCTCATTGGAAGGTCCCTATGTCATCGAACGGAAACTTGGAGAAGGAACCTTCAAGCTTGCGACTGTTGATGGTTTGACACTCCCTCGAGCATGGAATAACGAGCATTTGTGCCGTTATTATACTTAGTCCATTTCCTTTGCATTTTAGTAGAGTTTGTTTCTGCTCTGTGTTTCTTTTGTTGTTCTCTATTTTCGACATGTAATAAGACAATTCAATTTGTACCTATGTTTACAATCAATAAAGGATTGAAGCTATTTTCTATGAACTATTGATGTTTCGTGTGTTATAATTCCATGGAAAAATAAATTGCATTCATCTTTCTGGCATATGAACACACACACAAAATTAAAAGTCGGTTAATAAACAATTCAAAAGTCTCTAAGTCCCTAGAGTGTGGGCTAGAGTACTCTAGGTCCCCAGAGCGTGGACTAGAGTATAAATATTCAAAAAATATCTAAGTCCCCGGAGCGTGGACTAGAGTACTCTAAGTCCGCAAAGTGCGGACAAAAGTATAAACAATTCAAAAAAATTCTAAGTCCCCAGAGCACGGACCAGAGTACTCTAAGTCCCAAGAGTGTGGATTAGAGTTTAAACGATTCAAAAAATCTCTCAGTCCCCGGAGCGTGGACTATAGTACTCTGAGTCACCAGAGCATGGACTAGAGTACTCAGAGTCCCCAGAGTGTGGACTAGAGTATAAATGATTCAAAAAATCTCTAAGTCCTCAGAGCGCAGACTAGAGTACTTTGAGTCCCCAGAGTGTGGACTAGATTGTAAACGATTCAAAAAATCTCTAAGTCTTCGGAGCACGGACTAGAGTACTCTAAGTCCCTAGAGTGCAGACTAGAGTATAAACGATTCAAAAAATCTTTCAGTCCTCAGAGCACGGACTAGAGTACTCTGAGTCCTCAGAGTGCGGACTGGAATATAAACGATTCAAAAAATCTCTAAGTCCCCAGAGCGCAGATTAGATTACTCTGTGTCCTAGGAGTGCGGACTGGAGTATAAACGATACAAAAAATCTCTAAGTCCTCGGAGCATGGACTAGAGTATTCCGAGTCCCCGGATTGTGAATAAGAAAATAAATGATTCAAAAATCTCCAAGTCCTGTGAAAGCGAACAGGAGTTTACGTGACCCATAAGACTCAGAATTTCAATTACAGATTCGATGATAAGCTAAGCGATGAGAGTCTGGAAATATAAAGAAACAATATTTTATTTACTAATCAAAAAATAAGTTCTGTTACAACTTCTCTGAAGTCCAGAGCTAAAGTCCATCTATGGTGACTATGAAAAAGAAGGGAACAACAACATTATTTTGACTTATTTAAGCTAAGCAAGGCATGACTAGATGACAGCTAAATCTTTGATTTTTTTCCTTCTTCGGCTTCTTCGAAGTCTCCTCAGCTGAACATTTTCTCCTGGACCCCTTGCTTCCAAGTGATGTGGTATCTGAGGAAGGAAGGGAAACCTCCAGAGTTGTGGTTCCACTGGGGAGAATGACCTTCAGAGGCCTATTTAGGGAGTCGTCAAGTTCCACCACCTGAGATTCTATCTTAACTTTGGTTTTCTTTTTCTCCTCCACCTCGATTTTCTCCTTCATGCTAGGCTTGGAAGTATGCTCGGACGCGCCTGTGATTTCGACCTTGTCATGTTCATCTACACGCGAGGAATTATCAATTTTATCCTCATCTAGCGCCTCGATCACTTGTGCATCGAGATCAGGGGTATCTCTAGTGTGAAGTGCCTCAACCGCTTTTTCTTCCCGCTCTGTGGCGACATCATTTCTTGGAATCGGTTAGGGACCAGAATGACCTATATGAATTCATAAAAAACAAATGTTAGAACACATTTTTTACTCGCCAAAAGCAATGATTTCTTGAACTCTAGAAGGTGAAGCTACATACCAGCTTCCAACTGACTTTCAGTGGTCCTTGGGGTATCACCCTCGGGGATTGGAGATAAAATGTTAATGCCAAGTCTGGGCTTCTCTGGGTCATAACCGACATGTTGCTTGGGAGGCCCGAGTGATGAACTATCGGTCGATTGAACGGGAGGAGGAGTTGGAGAATCAGTACCAGACGGCCCAGTAATGTCATCTTTGAAAGTTAACCAATAATGCAAGTTATTATGTAGGATCGACTAATATGGAATATAATTAAATCTAAATGCGGAAACAGATGATAATAGCAAAGTAAATAAAAATAAGTAAAAATAAAACAAGAACACCAGGAATTTTTACAATGGTTCGAACTTCCCGTTCTACGTCCAGTCCTAGAATCCTTCTGGAATTTCAACTACAACAACCCTCACTTAACCCGGAGGAACAGATTTACACTTCCTGGGCAATCGAACAGGACTTCATCCGCCTAAGCAATCGAATAGGACTTCAATACAAATGACAAAGGTATCTGACTGTAGTGTGTTCATAAATAACAATGGTAAGTCAATTGAGTACAATCTTCCTATAATCTTCTCCTTAATGATATATAGTGATGTGCTTTGATAATTGTGGAAGATAAAATGATCAAAGATCAAAGTAAGTAATTTAAGTGTTGTTTGAAAGCTTTGAGAATAGATGAGAATTCAAGAATGCTAAAAGTAAATTCGGTGATTCGTTTGTTGAATTCTATAATCTATTTATAGTATATAAAGAGTTGCATCTTTAAATGAAAAGTTATATTGAAGAGAACGGATGCAACTGTTGATTTGAAAGAATATTCTCTTGGTGAAAAGAAGTGACTTTTCAAGAAAATAGCAGTTAGGGATATTCAGACGTCTGAATAAAAAAATTCAGATTTCTGAATTAGATTGAAATGTAAACAGCAAGGAAATAGTTCATTTTTGACCTCATTCACACGTCTGAATATTTTAGTTCAGACGTCCGAATATTGTGAAGACAATATTCTTATTTCAGTACTCAGACGTCTGAATGAATGGTTTTAGACGTCTGAGTTTGTTGTTTTGTGCATGTATGAGCATATGTGTGCATGTGTGTATATATTTATATATATATATATATATATCATGTAAGGAGAGATTTTAACAAATTTTCCAAGTAATATACATACTCTAGACACATAATATACAGCTATAAACATCTGTAGATGAATCTGCAATAAGTCTCTTGCAAAGATGGTTTAATATACACATAACATTTTATATAGGTTGTTATAATCAAAATCGAGAGTCTAACATTCTCCCCATTTTTGATGATGACAACTATATAAAATTAATAGACTAGATACTCCACCTGTCAATATGCAAAATTTAAATTTATCCCCCTTTGTCATCGACAAAAAGCAAGAACATAAATGATAATAGATAAAACATTTCATTAAGGCAAACAGAGGAAATAGTACATAAAGAAATAATGTTTTAGACATTTCTCATACGACTAACCAATAAAAACGACAAGTAAACATAAAAAAAATAAACCAAGATAATTTAAAACTGACTTGAAAGAGATGGATCATTGTGATTAGAGCTTGGTCTTGAGGAAGACCATTCAAATGGAGATGGATTGTAAGCTTGAGTAGATGTAGAGCCGGAACAAGAAATTCGATCCCATATCTTATTGGGAAAGCCTTTGATAGAACTAAATTTTCTTTCCGTCTTCATCTCAAGTGCTTTTATGCCCTGATGGATCTTTGATTGATTTCAGGAGAGAGTGACGATGGCTTGTCTTGAAGTAGTATATGGGCCAATTTTTTGGATGGTGTCATCGTCCTCCTCTTTTTCTTCATGTTGGGTACGGGAAGAAGAAGCAATACCAGTGTCTCGAGGATGAGGAACACCTTGTTGAATATTTTGTAACCATTGTTGGAAGGAAATGATTTGTCGAGAAGGAGGCCATATAGGAAGACCCATCAACCCTAACATTTTAGTGCCTAACTCACTAATACTTGTAAAATCGGAATCAAGCATTGGTACACCGATATTTAGGAGAATGCGCATAATATAGGCACCATAATGAATAGTTCTATACTTCCTTCGGATTATGATATCTTGGAATTCATCCAAAATAATTTTCCTCTAATTTACTTGTTGATTAGAATAGATAGAATAAAGTGCTTGAAAGTTTTCTTTATACACTTTTTCATAGCTACCCGCTCTGTGATGACCCAGAATTTTTGAGCATTTAAAATTAGAATATTTAATTGATTTTAAATATTCAATAGAGTAATTTTAACTTGAATTACAAATATCACTATTTATTTGATAATTAAATTATTGAATTAAATATTTTGAAGTTGGGTAAATTGTTGAATCTAGAATTTTAAGCCCGTTGAAAATAATTTGGAGGCTTGAAAAATTTATATTAATAGTACAAAAGATAATAGAAGTTGTAAAGTTGAAATTAACAGTGGTTTGTTTAGTTTTAAAATTTTGTAGTTTAAATTGAATTTAACAATAGCATCCCGAGGCACAGTCTCAGAATTAGACGAAACCAGTTCCATTGGGTCCGTAATATTGAATTATTAACGGATTTCAAATTTCGTAATATTTGGAGTTGTTGTGTGAGCATACGATATATAAACGTGCTAGAATTTATATCGAAAATTCAATTTAATAACTAGTCCAAAAAAAAGCTATCTTCTCCATACAATCGAATTAGGACTCGAAACCTTTTCCATTACGTTCGGAATAGGGATATAACATTAGGAACGCCTAGAGGCACATCTCAATAGGAAGTCGAGATTTTGAGTTGCAAATTTCGGGACGATTTAAATTTAAATAAAATATATTCACATGTACCAAGTATCCTTCAGCCGAATTCTATTCAC
This sequence comes from Allium cepa, assembly GCA_030765085.1. Classification (NCBI taxonomy): domain Eukaryota; kingdom Viridiplantae; phylum Streptophyta; class Magnoliopsida; order Asparagales; family Amaryllidaceae; genus Allium; species Allium cepa. Next base: position 881,973,082 of record CM060929.1, read on the forward strand.
CATCACTGCAATTCTCTCAAATCTTGTCCCCCTTTCTTAGCTTTAGGTACGATAGTGTCTATTCTTGTTCCCTTATTCCTTCTTCATTACGCCAGATATTTTTCCTTTTGCTTCCTTCGTTTAAATCTCTTAGTTAAGCAAAGCAACGAAGAAACAAAACAATCTTAAAAAAAATATGGCCGAAGCCATCATCTTCAAATCAGTAAATCGAAAAAAGGGGAAACTTGAGATTCTCGTTATCTTTAAAAAAAGAGAATCGAATTGAGTTCGAATTCATGGCGAACGATAACCGGAGCCCTATTTCCTCTTCTAAAATCAAATCGATCGGCGCGTTAAAGGAAAGGACGACTTTGAAATCGAATACGATTTCGTATTCAAATTGACTTATTGTCGAAGGGAATCGAGCGCGCGCAGGTGATTCGCGACTAGGCGAGTTCAACATGGTGTTCACGGAGGCAGGTTGAGGTGTGTTTTGAGCATGGTGTCGTCATGGCAGTGGGTTCGATCGTGACGGCCGCGTTCGTTGTGCAGTGGATTAGGGTTTCGAACTCGAGTCGTGTTCGGTAAGATTTGAGGCGCCGCGACTTCGACATTGTGGTCTGGAGACAAGGGTTCAGCGATGTCATGCAGTCGAAGCCTGGGTTGACCTTTTGCAGTAAGATTTTACCTGTTTTGTTTAAATCTTGCACGTATATATATGTATAGGGAAATTAGGAAGATATTTATGTTGCAACAAGACATAAAGGCTATACTATTTTAATTATATAAAGGTGAGAAGAAGCATGAACAGTAAAAGGAAAAAAAATTATTCAAGAAAACAGAAATGAATAGACATGTGTATATATATATATATTAGATTTAGAAATACAAATTTTAAAAGGTATATGGATTATTTTATAAATATGCATATGGTTTCAAATTGAAGAAAATAAATTTAACTATTTTAATTAACTTATTTAAGTTATTGGATTACTAAAGATAATGTTTTAAAGAAAATTATTAGTATAAAGATGTTAAATTAAATTATAGGTTAAAATAAATAAGTAAACGTTAACTAATTTTTGGATCAATTCAAGTGTTAATAAACTACAAAATGTTTATACAAGGTCATAGATAATGGATACAAGCTGGATTGGATCGGGTTGCAAAAATAAAAGCAAAGGTGAGTTATTCTCACTCAGCTGCATTTAAAATTTAAATGATTTAATTTAAATAATTGTTTGAATGTTTGAATTGATTGATGTGCTACAGTATGGTATATCTTGGAATTGGTATTTATGTTGTGCTAACGTCTGTGGATGCAGGGAAAACAGGTTGGAGGGATCCAACTGGACCCCTCAACATTTATTTAAATTATTTAATACCCACTGTTGCGATTATTTGATATTTTATGATGAATTATATTGGAATATTGTATGCTATGGTTCGACTGGATATAATTAGGTATGATGAATTATCAAAAATTTATAAATTGGATTTTGGAAAGAAAATAAAAGAAGCGAAATTGTAAGTAAAATAATTATAGGAAAATTTGAATAAATTTAAGAATGAATGGAAAGGAAATGAAAGTAATATTAAAATACTAATCAATAACTTCAAGTATGAAAAGAAAAGATTTGGAATAAACAGAAATTAATGAATTGTAAAATTAAGTGATATTAATTTCAAGGAATAAAGAAGTATTTAAAATTCAAAGATTAAATTTATTTGAAAAGGGTTAAGAAGTAAATTGAGGAATCTAAAATTGGTATTTTCAGTTAAAAAGATAATTAAGGAACAAAATTCGAAACTAATGGATTTTGGAATAAAGGAAAGTGAATTGGAAATCAATTTGGAATTTGATTCAAGTATTTGAATTGGAAATATTAAGAAGAATGTGAAGAGAAGTATATTTCCCTGGATAGTCAAGTACGTTTTCAAAATAAACTTTTAAATATATGTTAAAAGCTTTAATGTTGCTTTGAAAAGCATTTTTTAGAAAATTTATTATTTCTAACCGTTTAAATTCTTAAGTAAATACTTTTCCAAATCTATTATCGTAGTAATTGTTTAAAAAGTGACTTAGTATTTTGTTTAAAAAAAATGATGAAAACCTAGTTTTATATTTTATAAAGTAATCTTATTTTCAAATATTTATATAGTATGTATTTTTAACCCAATCATTGAAGTAGTTTTAAAACTTAAATGTTTTAGAGTATATTTCAAAGTAAAGTGTTTTAAATTATTTTAAAAATCAGTTTTGTACTTGGTGATTCCAGTGGAGATAGAAAATTTTGGGAAAGTTTATTCTGGAAAGAAAGAATGGTTTGAAACTGTTTCAAAGGGTTGAAAATAGAAATATATCTTGTGAAGATATTTTTGAGATTAATAAATAATTTGGAAAATTATTTATTGGTTGATGGATGTTTGTGAATATTTATTGATAGTTAAATAACCGACTACCAATATTGGACAAAAATACATTGATCGTTTCGAAGAGACCGAGATCGAGATTTATTTCTCGAAAACCACTTTGATCCGGTTTGTATGTTTCGTGAAAACGATTTTGGATTCGAAGATGGAGCAGTGAAGTGCAAGGGCTAGTCGCTACTAATCCTGAGGATGTTTCCAAAATGGATGTAGTAGGAATAGTGCCTTCGGTTCCGTTCGAAACCGGGATGGACTTGTATGAATGAATGCTTTCGGAACATCGTTAGGTGGATGATGGGCATTCTAAGGGATATGTTCTAAAAAGGTAACGCTTAGACTCAAGCCTCATCAAATGGGAATGACTGAAAATCAGGGGTTATGCAGCAAGGCTAGGTGGGCAGCACCCAAGCAGGGTGAGGTCATCCCTACCTAGATGTCCCTTTTTATTTCGACTTAGTGGGCGGTTGCTGATCCCAACCGCGGGGTGATCTCACTCGGGATTATCCAGTAAGGGGTAGTCCCAGTCTTGTGTTGCAGGGGAGCGGACGTACTCCTCGGTACTGTGATCTAGGCCATGTACTGTGACAGGTGGTTACCCCAGTGCCTAGTCATTAGTTGGAAATCCATTCTCCCTACGACCTTTGTACGAGTTTTGTTTGTATTACCCACTCTGTGGCTAGTAGCTGGAATTTAATAGATGTAACAATTTTGTCTATTTTATAAGTATTTGTATATAGACCCTATTATAATATCCGAGGATTTCTGCAAAAAAATATTTAGCTATCGTAAGGTAAAAACCCGACATGTTTATTTGTGGCGTGGTCTTACAAGATGCTTTTGTTTTCAAAGGATTTTTGAAACTTTAATAATCAGTTGAGTGTGATTTTCTCATGCTGGTATTCCAGACCGACTCGGGTGTTATTTAACAGTAATGCTCGGGTCAGACCGAGTATTATAGGATACAGGATTTGATGCTGTGGAGCTCAGGAGATGAGCAGGATGACGATACGTACTCTCGTACTTGTTTATATATATATATTCCCCTGTGTTGAGTTATTGTGTATCCAGTTGTAGGTTGTTGATGTTGGACTGTGATTGATGTACTCTGATGATGTAATATATAAACAGATATATTTATTATTTGAGTAAAGATTATTTATTATCTATTATATTTTATTTCGCTGCGATTGTTAGATTCTGTTGTTGTTTTCTGTTTTCTTCTTCTATCACTTCTTCTTTAACCCAAATAGTTCGTATTTCTATACAACTTGAGTTGATTTAGGTAGAATAGTGTTAAGTCAAGGGGTACGGATTTGCGGGTCGTTACACTTGGTATCAGAGCGAGGTTGGTGATAACCTTGGCTCTGGTGGGAACTACTCATTTCAATTAGAGTCTGTATTACTCTAGAATGAGTTTGAGCGTATTAATAAATATGAGCGCGTATTTGTTAGTGAATATAAATTGTTTTAATATTGTGTTGATTGATTTATTGAGTGGCATATGAACCTTCGTCGGCACAGTCTGTACAACTGTATCGAAGGGGCTTTTAAACATTTGAATAGAACAATCAACACGGTATTGTTTTTAATGTGGTAAATGAAATAATTTTACCCAAAATATATTTTGATATAAAGAAAAGTTTTTGTAAACTATTTTAAGCTAATATATGGTTGCTTGGATGTTAGGAAAAAAAAGATAATATTAAATTATTATCATCGTTGAGTAAAAAAAAATTAATAGAAATTTAAAACATAACCAAAGGTTAAAGGAATAAATTCATTATAAAATGAAATTTATAAATATGAATTATAAATATAAATTATAAATTGAAATATAATTAAATGGGAATTTGTATAAGCATAAACTATACAAATGAATTGTAGTTAAATTTGACTTCAAATAGAATTTGAAACTTTAAATCCTGGAGATTTGGAAGTATTTTGAAAATAAATAATAGCATTAGTGCTTTGGAGGTATTTTGGAAAGGAAATTTGTTTTAAATGAATATTGAAAGAGATACAACATTGAAATCACTTGGATTATTGGAAAATAATTCTGATGATGACGGCCGCATCATCAGTATTCATTTTCGAATTTCTTAGTGACGGATTGCTGCCAAAAACTGATTTGTTCAGAAAAGCTAGTTATTTTTGAAAATCTCAAAGGAAATTTGTTGGGGATCAAAAACCAGGATTGGTTTAAAATTTTTGAGAAGTGTGATTTGTGATGTTGGAAATTTCAAAATAATTTGAAACCAAAAGCCAGTTGTTTTTAAAAATCCTGATGAGATAGGTTGTAAGCTTATAAATTGAGATGATTTTTAAATCAGGAAAGGAATATAAGCTTTGAATGTTGAGATTTAAATTTAAAGTGAAAAGTTAAAAATGAAATTAACCTGGATTGGGAAATAAAATTTAACTGGACTGAAATTAATTGAATAGGCTGAAATTAATATCCAGTTGTATTCGAATTAAGTTGAAATCGAATTGAGTTCAATAAATCTGAGTTAAAATAAAATTGAATTGGAATAAAAATTCAATTGAGTTATCGAATGGAATTAGATTCTTACCTAAATAAATAGAAATAAATTGAATAAGAATGGGATTGAAAAAAATAAACTAGAATAACTTATAAAAAAATTAAAATTAATTAAAAATTCAGAGTAATAAAAATATGCTTGAGCTATAAATGTAGAACTCGAGTTAAAAATAAAGATGAATATATTCAAGCCTATAATGAATGGAATTGTGTAAATAATAAGTAGTGACTTATAAAAAATGGAAAGTGGAATACAAAACCCAAAATAAATATTTTCGATGAATGGAAAAATAAAATGAAAATCAAAACTTGAATCATAAAATAAATTGAACTAAAAAAATTAAATGAAGTGATATTTGGAATTAAAAGTCAAGTATTGAACTATAAATAGGGGAGAACTAATTTGATAATAAATTAGTTAATGAAATGTTTAAATGGAGTTCAATGTAGTTAAATAGAAGCTGAATTGTAAGCTAATAATGAAGATTGGAAATAAAACTCGAGTTGTAAATCCAATTCGACCTGGATCGATAGTGAAGTAAATGTAATTGAATTGTGGGTTAATAAATTGGATGGTAAATTAAAAGTAAATGGTGGATTCAGAATTTGAGTTATTATTTAAAATTTGACTTGAAGTGTTAACAAATTAAATATAGTTGGAAATGTGTCAAATAAAAGAAAATGAAATTGGATTAAAATAGTAATGGTTTGTATTGCGAATAAAATCCAAATAAGTAGAAATAAATTGGAAATGGCCTTGTATTGAATGAGCTGAATCTGAAAGGTTAAATTTTATAATAACTAATCAAAAGAAATTGTAGATTTAAAATGAGATTTAATTAAGATAGAATTAAGTTGAATAGAAGAGAGAGTTTACTTGTAAAATAAAAATGAGCTTAAGTATAAAAATTTGAATAAATTGAAGTAAATTAACTTAAAGCTAAACAAATGGAGGAGAGTTGAATTGAATTCAACTTAAAACTAAGTTTAATAATACTGGATTGGTTTTAAATCAAGTGAAAATAAATTTTAATCGAAATAAAATTCGGTGAGTTACAGATAATATTTAATGGAATGAAATTCTTAAATAAATAGTTGTAAACCATTTAAATTGTTAAGGGATTTAAATAACTTGGATTCAATAAGAAAAAATAAAATGGTTTTAAATGAAACGCAAATGAATAGACCATGAATAAAATTGAAATGTTTATTAAATGAAATAGCTTAGATTGTCTTCGAGCTAAATAAAATAGTTTGGAATAAACAAATATGGAATGGAATGTAAACGAATGGATTGTGAATAAAATTGAAATGGAATGTGTCGAGCTAAATAAATGGTTGTGAATGAATTAAAATAAAAAGAAAATTTAATTGGTAATGAAGATGAACCTAAGTTGTTAATGGTTTTGAACGAACTAGTTTGGTTAGTAAAATGAATGCAAGTGAATGGATTCGAATTTAAAATGCAATGAAAATGAGAATATATGGATTGTGAATAAATTTAAAAATGGAATAGAATTAAGTATAAATTGAGTTGAAATCAATTTAAATTGGTTATAAAACATGAGTACTTATTTATTCACATAGATCTCGTCAAATCGCATAGAATAAATTATCATTGGATGTAAATGGAAGTAATTAAAATTCTATGAATTGATAGGAGTAAAATAAATTGATTTGAGAGCAATTGGATTAAATATGAGCTCGGTTTGCTTAAAAATAAATTAAATGTAAGCAACTGAGTTTTAAACCATTTAAATTGATGAAGTTGTTTACGAATGGATTGAAAACCATTCAAATTGAATGAAAATGGTTATAAATTAATTGGAACAATGGAATTAGTATGAAAATTGTATAAGTTGCTAACGGAAAAATGTTTGGTGTGAATTTCTTTTAGAATTCATGTGTTTAACTATTGCAAATAAGTAAAATGTTGATAAACTTCATTTATATGGCACTTACATGTTTAAATTGAGTACGTACAGGTTCAGGGAAGTCATTGAGCTGGATTTGATTTCACTAACTGCTAAATAAATAAGTTGTCTGCTTAAAAATGCTAAATAAGGTACGCCTACGCAATAAAAATAGGAAATATGAACTGTTTTTGGTTTTCCGACCGTGTGGGTCGATGTATATATATATATTTATATCTTTTATCAAATTGCAAAAGCTCCTCCGTACAAAGGAGACTCTGCCAAAATTTTCCGGAAATTTTGGGAGTTAGAAATTTTTGAAATTTTTTGTTAACAACAAAACGATTTCATACTGGGAATTTAAATAAATTAATTAATGAAGCTAATTAAAATAATGACATAAATTAGTTATAAACGGAAGATAAAATTAAACGTTCAAAGTTGAAAATAAATAAAATTTATTTGGAATGTGAAAACAAATTTGAATAGAAATAGATATAAACTGAAGTGGTAAGATGGAAATAAATATAAGAAGCATATAAAATGCTTATACTAACTTAAGAAGGGAATGGTGAATTCTTGATTGGAAATTGACATTACAAATATATTCTGAGTTGATATTTGAATGAATAAATATTGATATTTGTAAGAAAGTCGATAAAATGTTTTTGAATGTTGTGATTGGACATATTGCTATGTAAGATATGCAGATATTATACAGGGAAAAGAGAATTGATTTTGATTTCGGAAGATAAATTTGAAATGCTCGACAAAAAGGTATGTGTTTAAATTTCTGTGAAATTTGATTGGGTTTTTGGATCGAGCCACTTGGCTTTTTGTTTTCTTTTGGGATTTGGGAGCCTGTAGAGTCCTTTTGTAGTTGTACCGAGCTAGCCGCGCAAAGGAGACGCTGGCGAAATTTTTTGGAAATTTAGAGGGTTAGAAAATTTTTGAGAAAATTTTGATAATTCAAAATTGGTTTTAAAATAAAAACTAGAATGATTGGGCAAATAGGATTGTTTGTAAACTATGGAAGGTTTTGGGAAATTAGTAAGAATGATAGTGGGTCTATAATAAAAGATATGTATGGCAAGTTAATTAAACTGTTTGGTTTTGGAAAATAGTAAAGGGTATTGGACCATTCTTCCTAATTAGTAATTTCGGGGACGAAATTCTTTTAAGGGGGGAGGAATGTGACGACCCGGAATTTTCGAGCATTTAAAATCCGAATATTTAATTGATTTTATATATTCAATAGAGTAATTTTAACTTTAATTACGAATATCACTATTTATTTGATAATTAAATTATTGAATTAAATAATTTGAAGTTGGGTAAATTGTTGAATCTAGAATTTTAAGCCCGTTGAAAATAATTTGGAGGCTTGAAAAATTTATATTAATAGTACTAAGGATAATAGAAGTTGTAAAGTTGAAACTAACAGTGGTTTGTTCAGTTTTAAAATTTTATAGTTTAAATTGAATTTAACAATAGCATCCCGAGGCACAGTCTCGGAATTAGACGAAACCAGTTCCATTGGGTCCGTAATATTGAATTATTAACGGATTTCAAATTTCGTAATGTTTGGAGTTGTTGTGTGAGCATATGATATATAAACGCGCTAGAATTTATATCGAAAATTCAATTTAATAACTAGTCCAAAAAAACCTATCTTCTCCATACGAACGAATTAGGACTCGAAACATTTTCTATTGCGTTCGGAATAGGGATATAACATTAGGAACGCCTAGCGGCACATCTTAATAGGAGGTTGAGATTTTGAGTTGAAAATTTCGGGACGATTTAAATTTAAATAAAATATATTCACATGTACCAATTATCCTTCAGCCGAATTCTATTCACCATCACTGCAATTCCCCTCAAATCTTGTCCACTTTTCTCAGCTTTAGGCACGATAGTGTCTCTTCTTGTTCCCTCATTCCTTCTTCATTACGCCAGATATTTTTCCTTTTGCTTCCTTTGTTTAAATCTCTTAGTCAAGCAAAGCAACGAAGAAACAAGACAATCTTAAAAAAAAATATGGTCGAAGCCATCATCTTCAAATCAGTAAATCAAAAAAGGGGAAACTTGAGATTCTCGTTATCTTTAAAAAAAAAAAAGAGAATCGAATTGAGTTCGAATTCATGGCGAACGATAACCGAAGCCCTATTTCCTCTTCTAAAATCAAATCGATCGACACGTGAAAGGAAAGGACGACTTTGGAATCGAATATGATTTCGTATTCAAATCGACTCGTTGTCGAAGGGAATCGAGCGCGTGCAGGTGATTCGCGACCAGGCGAGTTCATCATGGTGGTCACGGAGGCAGACTGAGGTGTGTTTCGAGCTTGGTGTCGTCATGGCAGTGGGTTCGATCGTGACGGCCGCGCTCGTTGTGTAGTGGATTAGGGTTTCGAACTAGAGTCGTGTTCGGTGAGATTTGAGGCGCCGTGACTTCAATGTTGTGGTCCGGTGACAAGGGTTCAGCAATGTCATGCGCCTGAAGCCTGGGTTGACCTTTTGCAGTAAGATATTTACCTGTTTTGTTTAAATCTTGCACGTATATATATATATATGTATAGGGAAATTAGGAAGATATTTATGTTACAGCAAGACATAAAGGCTATACTGTTTTAATTATATAAAGGTGAGAAGAAGCATGAACAATAAAAGGAAAAAAAATTATTCAGGAAAACAGAAATGAATAGACATGTATATATATGTACTAGATTTAGAAATATAAATTTTAAAAGGTATATGGATTATTTTATAAATATGCATATGGTTTCAAATTGAAGAAAATAAATTTAACTATTTTAATTAACTTATTTAAGTTATTGGATTACTAAAGATAATGTGTTAAAGAAAGTTATTGGTTTAAAGATGTTAAATTAAATTATAGGTTAAAATAAATAAGTAAATGTTAATTAATTTTTGGATCAAATCAAGTGTTAATAAACTATAAAATGTTTATACAAGGTCATAGATAATGGATACAAGCCGGATTGGATCGGGTTGCAAAAATGAAAGCAAAGGTGAGTTAATCTCACTCGGCTGCATTTAAAATTTAAATGATTAAATTTAAATAATTGATTGAATGTTTGAATTGATTGATGTGCTATAGTATGGTATATCTTGGAATTGGTATTTATGTTGTGCTAACGTCTGTGGATGTAGGGAAAATAGGTTGGAGGGATCCAACTGGACCCCTCAACATTTATTTAAATTATTTAATACCCACTGTTGTGATTATTTGATATTCTATGATGAATTATATTGGAATATAGTATGCTATGGTTCGACTGGATATAATTGGGTATGATGAATTATCGAAAATTTATAAATTGGATTTTGGAAAGAAAATAAAAGAAGTGAAATTGTAAGTAAAATAATTATAGGAAAATTTGAATAAATTTAAGAATGAATTGAAAGGAAATGAAAGTAATTTTAAAATACTAATCAATAACTTCGAGTATGAAAAGAAAAGATTTGGAATAAACAGAAATTAATGAATTGTAAAATTAAGTGATATTAATTTCAAGGAATAAAGAATTATTTAAAATTTAAAGACTAAATTTATTTGAAAAGGGTTAAGAAGTAAATTGAGAAATCTAAAATTGGTATTTTCAGTTAAAAAATAATTAAGGAACAAAATCTGAAACTAATGGATTTTGGAATAAAGGAAAGTGAATTGGAAATCAATTTGGAATTTGATTCAAGTATTTGAATTGGAAATTTAAAGAAGAATGTGAAGAGAAGTATATTTCCCTGGATAGTCAAGTACGATTTTAATATAAACTTTTAAATATATGTTAAAAGCTTTAATGTTGCTTTGAAAAGCATTTTTTAGAAAATTTATTATTTCTAACCGTTTAAATTCTTAAGTAAATACTTTTCCAAATCTATTATCGTAGTAATTATTTAAAAAGTGACTTAGTATTTTGTTTTAAAAAAACGATGAAAACCTAGTTTTATATTTTATAAAGTAACCTTATTTTCAAGTATTTATATAGTATGTATTTTTAACCCAATCATTGAAGTAGTTTTAATACTTAATGTTTTAGAGTATATTTAAAAGTAAAGTGTTTTAAATTATTTTAAAAATCCAGTTTTGTACTTGGTGATTCCAGTGGAGATAGAAAATATTTGGGAAAGTTTATTCTGGAAAGAAAGAATGGTTTGAAACTGTTTCAAAGGGTTGAAAATAGAAATATATCTTGTGAAGATATTTTTGAGATTAATAAATAATTTGGAAAATTATTTATTGGTTGATGGATGTTTGTGAATATTTATTGATAGTTAAATAACCGACTATCATTATTGGAAAAAATACGTTGATCGTTTCGAAGAGACCGGGATCGAGATTTATTTCTCGAAAACCACTTCGATCCGGTTTGTATGTTTCATGAAAACGATTTTGGATTCGAAGATGGAGCAGTGAAGTGCAAGGGCTAGTCGCTACTAATCCTGAGGATGTTTCCAAAATGGATGTAGTAGGAATAGTGCCTTCGGTTCCGTTCGAATCCGGGATGGACTTGTATGGACGAATGCTTTCGGAACATCGTTAGGTGGACGATGGGCATTCTAAGGGATATGTTCTAAAAAGGTAACGCTTAGCCTCAAGCCTCATCAAATGGGAATGACTGAAAATCAGGGGTTATGCAGCAAGGCTAGGTGGGTAGCACCCAAACAGGGTGAGGTCATCCCTGCCTAGATGTCCGTTTTTATTTCGGCTTAGTGGGCGGTTGCTTATCCCAACTGCGGGGTGATCTCACTCGGGATTAACCAGTAAGGGGTAGTCCCGGTCTTGTGTTGCAGGGGAGCGGGCGTACTCCTCGGTACTGTGATCTAGGCCACCTACTGTGACAGGTGGTACCCCGGTGCCTAGTCATTAGTTGGAAATCCACTCTCCCTACGACCTTTGTACGAGTTTTGTTTGTATTACCCACTCTGTGGCTAGTAGCTGGAATTTAATAGATGTAACAATTTCGGCTATTTATAAGTATTTGTATGTAGACCCTATTATAATATTCGAGGATTTCTATAAAAATTGTTTTCGCTATCGTAAGGTAAAAACCCGACATGTTTATTTGTAGCATGGTCTTACGAGATGCTTTTGTTTTCAAAGGATTTTTGAAACTTTAATAATCAATTGAGTGTGATATTCTCACGCTGGTATTCCAGACTGACTCGGGTGTTATTTAACTGTAATGCTCGGGTCAGACCGAGTATTATAGGATACAGGATTTGATGCTGTGGAGCTCAAGAGATGCGCAGGATGACGATACGTACTCTCGTACTTGTTTATATATATATATATTCCGCTGTGTTGAGTTGTTGTGTATCCAGTTGTATGTTATTGATGTTGGACTGTGATTGATGTACTCTGATGATTTAATACATAAACAGATATATTTGTTATTTGAGTAAAGATTATTTATTATTTATTATATTTTATTCCGCTGCGATGGTTAGATTCTGTTGTTGTTTTCTGTTTTCTTCTTCTACCTCTTCTTCTTTAACCCAAATGGTTCGTATTTCTGTACAAATTGAGTTGATTTAGGTAGGATAGTGTTAACTCAAGGGGTACGGATTTACGAGTCGTTACACGTTCTTGGTTGGAGAGAGCGAATAAAAGCACGGTGAATTAGCCTAGCTTGTGGCCTTAAGTAGGTAGATTTTAAATTGCCCATATTTATGAGTTCATCGGATAAAAATTGATGTGAAACTTCATCACAATGTTCCATATCAACTTCAATTTCGTTAATATCAATTCCTTGATAAGGGAAATTTAAAATATGACCTAGTTTTGTAAAGGTAAGAAGATTCTTACGCCACAAACTAACGACCAAACACAATCTTGATGGTTTTGAGGATTTTGATGATCCAAATTTATGTTTGCAAGAAAAAGTTTAATCATAAGATGATTAATCTTTACATTTTTAGGAGTATACACATTCCAGCCGTCGAAGTGAAATTGCTCTGCTAATTCTCTAATACGATATGCTATGAAGTCTGGGAATTTCGTGAATGCTCCTTCGAAGATGTTGGAGTTCTGTTGGAGTTCTTCATGGAATTGAATCGAGAAACAGCAATATCGTTCCATAGCCATTGCCGGATTTGGTCTTTGGATGGTCCGGAAGTTGATTCTCTTGTTCTCTTTGATCTTGGTGCCATTGGAAAGATAGAGGAAGGTTAAAAGCTTTGAGGGAGATGAAAAATGGGGGCTAGGGTTCTGAAGTAAGAAGTAAAGAAGTGAAAATTTTATTATATCGATGATGAAAAGGCAGGGGTAAAAAGGTAATAAAAAAAAGGAAGGTGCAAAAAATTGCTCAAAAGGGATTCAGACATCTGAATAATTCAATTCAGACGTCTGAATTAAGTTGAATTGCAACCCGCAAGGATTTAGTTCAAAAAAGAGCTAATTCAGACGTCTGTTATTTTTGATTCAGATGTCTTAATCTGGGGCAAAAAGTTTTTTATATGAATATTCATACGTCTGTTTAAACCAATTCAGACGTCTGAATTGTGTACAGAAACATATATTGGCAATGGAGAAAATTAAAAATAATATATAATTGAATAATATTCAATATTACAGAATTAGAATAAGCAGAATGAAATAACAACATAACAATTTATATTAACAACAAGAAACGATTAAATAGATTTTGAAGAAGATGATGGAGTATGATAAGATTCTTCTTCAACTTTCGTGTTCTCATCATATGGTTGAAGCAGAGACCATCTGTTACCACGTTCCCAAGAATTTGGAGTTGTTGGTGGACGTTGTGGTGATGGTTCCCAGGGATTGCGACGACTTGGAGAACAAGCTATAGATGGTTGATGAACAGAATCTTTTGATGAAGAACCACAGAACTTTAACGCTACTTGTTTCAGAAAGCTAAGCCGTTTGGCATTAACTTTTTGCTCATAGTATAATTCACGTTGTATCTGATGTTTCTTTTTGATAATGATGAATATCATGGATTTTCTCTTTTGTGGATGGTGATCCAAAAAAGAGAGACCGGCTTGTTTTTTTAGCTGGAGGAGTATATCTAGTATGAGTAGAGGGTAGAACGATCGAAACCAGTTCATATATAGGAGTAGGAGTTGGTAGATTCTCCGATCCCGACGAAGGAGAGGTGTAAGATAGCTTAGATGACACAGAGTTATTTTGAGATGACATTATTGAACAGAATTTTTTGAAGAATCAATTGAATTACTGGTGAAAAGAATTGTAAGAATGCAGACAATATATAGGGAGAAGCTTGTTTAAAAATAGAGAGGACAATATATGGTTAAAGAAATAATATCCATAGGAAAAGAAGGAGAGAACGGAAGGTATATATGAATTCAATGACATCCTCATATTTCAGAAAACAATAGAGAGTGAAGTGGTAGTGTAGAGGACTACTGAGTATGAGATCATAAGTTCGAGTGCTATACTACACTTTTTATTTTCTTTTGAAAGAAACTATGAATTCTCCCTTTTTTTATTTATATATTTTTTTAAAATATATATATATATATATATATATATATATTTGAACTTATAAATCTTTAAGAGAGACGATACCAAGTTCTCGACTTAAATTAATGAAAGTATTTTCATTTAACGGTTTTGTAAAGATATCTGCCAATTGTTTGCCAGAGGACACATATTCTAGATTTATTAAATCTCTTTCAATATTATCACGAAGAAAATGGTGACGAATGTCAATATGTTTTATTCGTGAATGATTTATAGGATTTTTAGATAAATTTATAGCACTAGAATTATCACAATAAATAGTTGATTTACATAAATTAAAACCAAAATCTTGTAGTGTTTGTTGCATATAGATAACTTGAGCACATGCTAGAGCTGCAGAAATAACAAAACTATGTTTCATTGTCGCCATGTGAAGCAGAAATATATTCTGCTTCACATGTCGACAATGAAATATAGTTTTGTTTCTTACTAAACCAAGATACAAGAGACCGTCCAATGAAGTGGCAAGTCCCACTTGTACCTTTTCTATCTGTCCGGCTTCCTCCAAAATCAGCGTCACTATAGGACACTAATTCGAAAGGACATTCCTTTGGATAGAATAGTCCAAAGTCCTTGGTTTTATTAAGATATCGTAGTATGCGTTTCACTGCTCGTCAATGTGAGGATATGCTTGAAATTGTGCACACAAACAAACACTCATCATTATGTCAGGTCTACTAGCTGCTAAATATAGTAATGATCCAATCATACTTCGATATAATTTTTGGTCAATACCTTTACCATTTTCATCTTTATCAAGATGTATGGTTGTACTCATAGGAGTTGGTTTGGTAGAAGTATTTTCCATACCAAAGCGTTTAACTAGATTGTTACAATACTTTTCTCGATTAATAAAAATACCATTTTCCAGTTGTTTTATTTTTAATCCAAGAAAATAATTTAACTCGCTCATATGTGACATTTCAAATTCTTTAGTCATTATTTTAGAAAAATCTTGACGAAGTCTTTCATTTGTAGATCCAAAAATAATATCATCAACATATATTTGAACGATTAAAATATCATGTTTATTTCTTTTAATAAAAAGAGTTTGATCAACCTTTCCAATTTCAAAACCAGAATCTATTAAATATCTTTTAAGACGATCGTACCAAGCACGGGGTGCTTATTTCAAACCATATAAAGCCTTTTTAAGCTTATAGACATGGTTAGGAAATTGTTCGTGTATGAATAATGGAGGTTGTTCAACATAAACATTTTCTTTTATGAAACCATTTAAAAAAGCACTTTTGACATCCATTTGATATAATTTAAAGTTATGAAAACATGCAAATGCTAGTAAGATTCGTATTGCTTCTAATCTAGCGACTGGAGCAAACATTTGTTCATAGTCAATTCCTTCTACCTGGTTATATCCTTGAGCAACTAATCTAGCTTTATTTCTAGTAATATTTCATTGTTCATCTGCTTTATTTTTAAAAACCCATTTTGTACCAATAACTGGTTGATCACTAGGCCATGGAACTAAATCCAAACGTCATTTCTTTCGAATTGGTTTAGCTCTTCTTGCATAGCGATCAACCAATTTCATCGGTAGATGCTTCTTTAATATTTTTAGGTTCAATATTAGATAGAAAAGCTACATGAACCATTTGATTTTATTTACTTCTTGTTCTAACAGATGAGTTGAGTTCTCTAATACCATTAACATAAGGATGATCTCTTAATATTCTAGGTGGAGATTTTAGTTCATTGTTATTGTGATCAATGATTTCATTATTTTCAATATTTGAAATTTCTGTGTTTGTGATATTATTAGGAAATTCTTCATCGTCTCTTATACTTGGGATTTGTTTAAAATTTTCATCGAAAGATACATGAAGCGTTTCTTCGTTCATATTTGTTCTTTTATTATAAATTCGATAAGCTTTGCTTCAATCCGAATATCCTAAAAAGATTCCTTCATCGGATTTTGGATCGAATTTACCAAGCTGATCTTTTGTGTTTAAAATAAAACATTTTGAACCGAAAACTTTAAAATAATAAATATTTGGCTTTCGTCCATTAAGAAGTTCATAAGGGGTATTCTTAGTTAGAGGTCGAATAGAAACACGATTCAAAACATAACAAGCTGTTGCAACTACTTCAGCCCAGAAATGTTTTGGTAACGTACTTCCATTTAACAAAGTCTTTGCACATTCTTGCAAGGTTCTATTTTTATGTTCTACAACTCCATTTTGTTGTGGAGTTCTAGGAAATGAAAAATTATGGAATATTCTTTTTTTCTTACAAAAATGTTCAAAGGCTTCGTTTTCGAATTCACCTCCATGATCACTTCTTACGTTTTTGATTTTCAAACCTTTAAAATTTTGAATTCTTTTGACAAAAGTTTTGAAATTATCAAAGGTATCACTTTTATTTTTCATAAAAATAGTCCAAGTATATCTAGAAAAATCATCAACAATAACAAACACATATCTACTATTATTGATGGATTGTACTTGTGTTGGTCCAAATATATCCATATGTAATAATTCAAGTGGTTGTAAAGTTGAAATGACCTTTTAGATTTAAAAGATGGCTTAGTTAATTTTCCTAACTAACATGCATCATAAATATGATCAATTTTAAAATTCATTTTTGGTAGACCTTTCACTAAATCATTTTTAGAGAGCTTGTTAATAGTTTTGAAGTTAATGTGACAGAATCGTTTGTGCCATAACCAAGGATCATTTTCTTTGGCTATTAAACACAAATCTGAATTATGTTTTATTTTCATATTCAGAATACAGATATTCTGTCTCTATTTTCTTCAAAGATAAGATTTTGATTTTGATCAAAAATACTACATTTGTTTTCAGAAAAAGTGATTTTGAATCCTTTGTCACACAATTGGCTGATACTAAGTAAATTATATTTTAAATTTTTGACAAGCAAAACATTTGAAATAAGAGGTAAATTTGAAATACCGTTATTGCTTACATCGCCTTTGCCGATGATATATCCATTGGAGTTGTCTCCAAATGTGACGGAGCCTCCATCTGAGTAAGTAATATTTGATAGCATATCTTTGTCTCCTGTCATATGTTCTGAGCAACCACTGTCGAGTATCCATTTTCCTCTTTTCTTGAGTGGGACCTAAAAAATAAGAGATAATATTGGTACCCACTTTTTCAATAGGGTCCTAAATTTTAGGAAACCAAACCCAAGAGGGCTCAGTATCCCATTTAAAAATGTAATCTTTATTTTTATGAACAATTTCAAAAAAGGTGTTTATATATTTCCTCCTAATCAAACTGTTGTTTGTTTTAGGAACCCAGATTTTTATACTTTTTGGGTTAGAATTCCTTTTTGTTCGTTCAATGGTAGAATTAATATTTCTCCTAATTTTCTTTCTAGGTGAAATTGTTGTTTTCTTAAGATATCCTAATCCTTTTCTACTAGAAACAGATTGAGAGCTATTAATAATTTTAGATAGAGTTTCTCTTCCTTTATTAAAATTTGAAATATTTTTGGTAATGCTTTCTAAATTAGCTTTGAGACTACTATTATACAACTCTATCAATTTTACCTTAGTTTTTAATTCATGATTTTCAGACACAAGAGCATCATTCTTTTCTTTTTGAGTTTCAATTTCATGACTCAAAAGAGTAAGTTGAGAATTTATATTAGAGAATGATTCTTGTAATTTTTCAAGTTTTTCCTCTAGTATTTTCTTCTCATCTTTAAGCATATCTCTTTCGAATTCTGCTTTGTTCTGATGTTCACGAGTCTCCTTATATTTTCTTTTGATATTTACCAAAGTATCAACTAGTTCTGAATTTATCTCAATCATATCATCAAAATTAAAATCACTAACCTCGTTTTCAGTTGCCATGAAGTAGACATTTGCTTACTCGTTTTCACTTTCACTACTGTTATCTGATGAAGAAGTATCTGAATCATCCCATGTTATGGAGAATGCTTTCTTTTTCTTATCTTTTCTGCTCTTGTTGAAGTGTTTTTTCATTAATTCTGGACATTCTTTCTGGATATGACCTTTCTTATGGCAATTAAAGCATTCTAGAATTGAAGATGATGGTTTGTTTGGAAAGTTCCTTTTTTCATTATTTCTGTTGTTTTTTCTGAATTTCAAGAAATTTTTGGCAATAAATGCTAGATCTTCTTCATCCGAATCTTCATCTTTTTCTTCTTCAGCATGGAAAGCTATGTTCTTTTTGTCTTGTGCTTGTACTCGTTTTGCCTGCAAATTCACTTCATAGGACATTAGATTTCCTATTAACTCTTCAGGTTTTATGGTAGAGAGGTCATTAGCTTCTTCAATAGCCAAGACTTTTCTTTCCCATTCATCCGTTAAAGAGTTTAGGATTTTTGATACAATATCAAAATCAGTGTTACTTTTCTCCTAATCCTAATAGGTTATGATAGATATCTTGAAATCTAGAGTACATATCATTTATGGATTCATCTTGTTTCATTCTAAAGTTTTGAAACTGATTTTTGAGCATGGAGATTTTGCTTTGTTTAACTTTGTTAGTTCCTTCATGAGTGATTTTAAGTGTTCTCCAAATTTCATAAGCAGTTTGACACATGCTAACACGATTAAATTCATTTCTATCTAGTGTACAGAATAACATGTTTATAGCTTTAGCATTGGCAGTAGCATCTAATTTTTGTGTGTTTGACCAAGTGGAGTATTCTCCTGTAGGAGGAGTGTATTCATTTTGTGTAATATTCTATGATTCAAAACTATTGGATTGCATATAGATTCTCATACGAGTTGCCCAATAATTATAGTTCAGACCATTGAAAAATGGAGGTCGTGTAGTAGACTGACCTTCAATAAAGCTAGTGTTATTGACAATGTTATTGGTAGTGCTGGTGTTGTTTTCCATATTAGCAAGATATCAGATAACTTTGCAACGGTTATAAGATGCCTTGCTCTGATACCAAATGAATGTTAACCAATAATGCAAGTTATTACGTAGGATTGACTAATATGGAATATAATGAAATCTAAATGCGGAAACATATGATAATAGCAAAGTAAATAAAAAATAAGTAAAAATAAAACAAGCACGCCAGGAATTTTTATACTGGTTCGAACTTCCCGTTCTACGTCCTGTCCCAGAATCCTTCTGGAATTTCACCTACAACAACCCTCACTTAACCCGGAGGAATAGGTTTACACTGCCTGAGCAATCGAACAGGACTTCACCCGCCTAAGCAACCGAATAGGACTTCAATACAAATAACAAAGGTATCTGACTGTAGTGTGTTCTTAAATAACACTAATAAGACAATTGAGTACAATCTTCCTATAATCTTCTCCTTAATGATATATAGTGATGTGCTTTGAGAATTGTGAAAGATAAAGTGATCAAAGATCAAAGTAAGTAATTTGAGTGATGTTTGAAAGCTTTGAGAATAGATGAGAATTCAAGAATGCTAAAAGTAAATTCGGTGATTTGTTTGTTGAATTCTATAATCTATTTATAGTATATAAAGAGTTGCATCTTTAAATGAAAAGTTATATTGAAAAGAACGGATGCAACTGTTGATTTAAAAGAACGTTTCTCTTGGTGAAAATAAGTAACTTTTCAAGAAAATAGCAGCTGGGGATATTCAGACGTCTGAATAAAAAAATCCAGACTTCTGAATTAGATTGAAACGGAAACAGCAAGGAAATAGTTCATTTTTGACCTCATTCAGACGTCTGAATATTTTAGTTCAGATGTCCGAATATTGTGAAGACAATATTCTTATTTCATTACTCGGACGTCTGAATGAATGGTTTCAGACGTCTGAGTTTGTTGTTTTGTGCATGTATGAGCATGTGTGTGCATGTGTGTGTGTGTGTATATATATATCATGTAAGGAGAGATTTTAACAAATTTTCTAAGTAATATACAGACTCTAGACACATAATATACAACTATAAATATCTGTAGATGAATCTGTAATAAATATCCTACAAAGATGGTCTAATATACACATAACATTTTATATAGGTTGTTATAATCAAAATCGAGAGTCTAACAATCTTTACCCTTCGATGGTAGGGAGTCTCTTCCAAAGAGGGATTTTGCCGCGGATAAGTCTAAAGGCTCATTTCCTTGGAGCACTTCCCTCATGAGAGCCTCTTCATCAATCTCTTCGATGCCTAGCTCCACTCTCTTAATTTTTATCAAAGTATCCCATGCTTCGGCCAGTGATTCGAGATAACCATCGCCTAAGAAAGAGAGGTCACGATGCATGAGGACTCATGCATTGTACTCGGTAATGAGCGGGTCAAATAAACACTTGATTTCTTCTCGGCCAGCCTCGGTAGCCGCCTCAAAATGAGAGTCAGCCTCTGTAAGTTCCATCTTCTTGCCTTCCTCGCCAGCTGCTTCTTTTAGTGCTTCAACCTTGGATGGCTCTTGGTCGAGTTTTGTCTTTAGAAGCCGTGTTTCAACATTTTCATCATAGTATCTTTGTGACTCTTCCTAGGATATAGTTTTCTCTTCTCTCTCTCTCTCTCTTTAAAGAGCAACTCTTCTAATTCTTTAACCCATCGAGCAAGAATGTCTTTCTCTTTTTGGATAGAGTCTTTCTCCAAAGCTAGAGTGTCGCTGCGTTGAATTGCCTCATTAACTTCTTTCTTGTGAGTGGCCTCCAAGTGGCTAACTGCCTCGGCTGTCTCCTTAGCATTATCCTGGGCAGTCTCAAGCTGAGATTTGTATGAGGATAATTCCTCATCCCAACTCTTAATGATGTCTTTGTCATGAATAGCTTCGATTTTGAGGCGATCAATCTCATATTGGCATTCAATGGAAATCTCTGAAACTTTCTCTACCATGTGTACTAACGCATCGTGCTAAAAATAAACATCGTTGTTGCAAGCAATGGCACTCTGTTTAACATGTCCAGGGATAGGATGATTACGGGGAGAAATTTCAATCCATCAAAACATATCTTAGGTAATGTAGCCTTGAGCTCAGCTAATTTTTTCACTGTCGACGGATCGTGTGTGGAGCTGTAGGGGTCTGCCTAACCGAATTGATAGATTTCTTATATGGTTTACGGGATTGTTTAGTACTCGACGAATAGAAAGTTGGTCATGAGGAACTTCGGACTAGATCCCTTCTGAGCAGACTTCTCCCTACTATGCTCCAAGTGAGGGGGAGGATCGTTTGTATATGAAGAATGGTTGTAAGATCTCCTTCTAGAAGATAACGAATCTTTGGGATGATAATCTCTATCACCGCTGTCGTCCCTGTCTCTTCCTTTACCTGATCCTAAATCTCGACTAGAATGATAGAAGACGGAGGACCCGTGAAGGCGGTCAATGCCGTGTATACGCCCCATATCACCTACACATAAAATCAAATGTGGACGAATTAGTAGGGATCACACGATGAGTTAAATTCAAGTGCATGGCAACGTGTAAGTGTTTGTGTGTGTCCTTGTGTTCCCCCCCGACAGACCAGTGTTTTTAGCTTTACTTATTGGAGTTTTCTATCCTTGATGATGAGCCTGAATGCCTTCATTGCTTCTCATGGGTGAATTAAATCCCATAGCCTTGGGATTATTGAAACCATATTTCGGTATGTCATCAGGGATGGTTAGGTCAAATATGCCCTATAATGAGCCCTCTAGGTTTTGGGAAGAGGATTTCCTCTCAATTTGAGTAATTTAACCTTTGAAGTACTGCCAACTGTCTTCTTTTTCAGCTTGTAAGCTAGACTCTTTTTCTTCTTCGAAGGAGGTAGTCGTTCGTCGATGCCGGGTGCATTAGATACTAGCGCTTGTCCAGAACTTATGTTCTCATCAGTCACCGTTGGCACCTCGAGTTCTTTAATCTCACCTTCCTATGGAGTTTCGAGGGTCCCTTTGGCAGGAGGCACCGAAGGACCAGCTTGTTCTTTCCCGTTCCCGCAACCGTTCTCATTATAGTGGCACCAATTGGAAGACTAGTTCGGTGCCCCTCTTCTAGTAATCCGAACTTCGAGAGCAGTTCGTTGGTAATTACAGATTTAATGTCTCGGTCTCCCACGAGAATAGCACGAATGGCCTCGATAGATTTAGCATACTCGGCGCCTTTGGTTCATGGGCGGATACTTATAAGAGTTGATAGAAGTTCAAAAAAGGTATACTTTGAGCATTAAGACAAGGAATGGGTTAAAAATTAGACTTACTCCCTTCTAGCTATCTTCTCGCGTAACCGGGAGGACATCGTACATAGACAACTCTTGTTTATACTGAGAAAATTTGATCCATGCACCCATCAGGACTTGGTATTTGGGGTGTGGCTCGAGGAATATGCAAGATGGACTATCGGTACGTCTTTTGAAGCGGTAAATATAACGGATATCCTCGGGAGTTGGAGGTTTGAGTAAGACAATCATGAAAAGAAAGCATGTACCATGAATAAATGCATGGTTATTAAGGCGTAATTGCGCTGGAGCGATCCCAATATACAACACTTCGTGGATGAATGAATTAAAAGCTGGCACACTACCAGCCCAGCACATAAATTTGTTGCATGCAGTATATCCGGCAAGGGGCAAGTAAGGATGATCTTGTGCAGACGAAACCAGAATGTCTTCGAAGGGGATTCCGTGGATAGAACATAACCGACGGAAAGAAGATTCACCGATTTTCGAGGCTTGAGAGTCGATGGGGTCATCCAGAACGATGATCCCATCTACAGCATCGAGAGCCGGGCCTATAATCGCGACAGGTGGATCCGGGATGCCATGTATGGGGGATGACTATGGACGTAGAGTTCCCGTTGCCTCCTGCCAAGAACTTGGCTCAGGCTTGTCAGAAAAGGTAGCAGAGCTTGATTTTTTAGACATCTCCAACAAGCAATTAGTATGAATGGATACCTGTTTAAGCTATACTTGAAAGGTAATAGATATAAGATATAACAACAAAGTATTCCCCCATGTAGTGTGTGAAGTAGTGCGACAATTCAAGCATGTCTACAGAGGAATTAAAGTTTTGAAGACTGGTAAATCATGAATAAGCTTTAAATTATCATCCTCGGAGACCGTCATCGCTGACCGTTTCCGACAGCTTATCCTATGTTCGGTAGTAAAGGTCCCAGGATCGTACATTGGCATCATATATTGTGAAGGCTGTTACTTGCTTTCGTTAAGTTAGATTCATGTTTAAATTACTTGAACTATGGAATTGTTAGTCCGAATTAAGTCCACGGGTTCATATGCTTTGATTCTTATCATCGTCCATTGTCTTATGCTTAAGCATGGGAAGTATGATCCTAATGTATACCGTGTTCAAGTTAAAATGGTCCTGATTGCTAATTCCGACCCCAACACTCCATGCCGATCCAAACAATAAACTACCTACACCGATCGTCCTTTAAAAACTAGCTTACCGACCCACTCTCCTATGGACTACCGACCGCCTCTCTAGATCAAAACGATCAATCCACTCACTCCCTCAAAACAACCACTCCATTTATTCTCCTCGCTCACACTCTAATCACCTAACAGTCCTCTAGGTCTATACTGATCCATATTCCTAATTTCCTACCGACCCATGCTCTCCCTCCATACCAAACAATTCCTCCGCTTGGAATACCGATGCACTCCTCTAGACTCTGACCAACCCACAACGTCACGCATAGTTACTTAACCACACTCTTGTTTCTCTTAATATGACAGACCCACGTTTACTCTCGGATCATCGAACACCTCCTTTTCTTTTGAATTCTTCACCAACCGACATCTTCCTTCCTCCCCCTATTTCTTGCTTCCGAATTATGTTCTAAGAGACTACTTCCATCAACCATAAAAGAAGGCTGAAGCCCTAACTTAAAGTCCTGTCTTCCTCATGATTTATCTCTTCCTCTCTTCTCAATTATCCTCTACCTATTCCTATAACTAAAGAAAAGAGGAATCCATCCACTCGAGCATTGAAACTTTATATGTGATTTCGAGCTTGAAAGGAAATTCATACCTATGGAGAAAACTCAAGGTTTCCTGCAGCTTCAAGATGCTAGGTTGAGGAGTGGATCGATTTCGAGAATTTTTTTGAAATCATGAGGGGAAGGGTACAGGATTCGAAGGGAAGCAAGTTGGCAAATTTGGGAAAATAGGGAGAACGCAGGCTTGTGAAAGTAGAGTGAAAATAAGAAGGGGAGGAAAAGGGCAGAGCTTTTATATGATGAGGGGAGAAGATGAACGGCCTATACCCGATGGAACCGTTCAACGCATGTTTACTAGGTCAGTGAAGCAAGTACTGATCGTGTGGGTCAGTATTGTACGCCATTCCACCTTCTTACTAAAAGAACCGACCGAGTGGGTCGGCCTCTCTAACGACCCTGACTCGGCCTTCGAAAATCGACACCGAATGCTTCACCAGTATTCAAATGCCGCAGATTCAAGCGCCGAATCTAGTTCGCCGGAGCTTATAACACATTAAGTATAAAAACACAGCGGAAGAAAATAGATAATATCATATACAACTCCAATGATACAATATCCAAGTATACAACAATGATCAATATCAGAGATACAATGAAATGCTACAAGGGAAACACTAATGAACCAGCAGCGGAAACAACTAGAACTGGAAACTCCAGAAGAAACACCAATATCAGCAATCTCCATAGATAGCTCGAACCACCATCAAGTTGCACCAAGCTAAGCAAGGTTAGTCGTCCTAACCAAAGACTTCAATATCCAAAGTCTCCAAAGAATTCCAAAGAGAAAGCTAAAAGCTACTGAATCGATATCTATTATCTAAAAACCCCAACTTTAGACTGCCCGTGTGGAAAATTGTGGGCACCCAGAGTTTAGGAAGGAAACAATAAACTCCGGGTCATTCATGGGACTGGTATGAGCAAACAAAAACAGATTATCTTTAAAACAAACAATAAAAGAATTTTGAAAACATTAAAATCCACAATGCTTTTTGGAAAATGAAACTGCCACAAGGCCTCCCGCCACACACATAATGCAAACGCACACTTGGAGGAGATTTCTCCATATGACAGTCAAAAATGCTTGATACACGAAAACTATTTTGATATTATTATTAGTGCATAGTGGAAAACATTTTGAAAGTATAATATTAATCTTATCCAACATAGCTACCATTATATTATGCCTACCATAGATACCACCTGAGGTGGCAGGTAATACAACTGCAATCGTAAATGGCTCGTATTGGATGATGGGATTTCCAACAAATAGTCAAACTAAGGAACTTCCTATTGCCACATGGGAACGCCTCTGGAGGGACGCCACGAGAACCTACCCAGCTTTCTACCAACACAAGGCCGGTGTCCTCCCTTCCTGGGAGTAACACCTAAGATATGCCACCCCCGGTCATTTGCGACCTTTATCCGAGGTACCTCTACACCAACAACATCACACAATAATAAATATACAGTGTCAACATGAGTAAGTATCTGGGTTCCATACCATGATACCACCCTTTTCCAGAAGAAATGACATACCCTAGGGGTGTGACCCTTGAAACCTTGTCGCATCTTTTCTGTTTCGACCATTACCGGGTTGTGAGGCTCGATGAGGTCTCGTCCACGAAGCTACACTTCTTCACAAAGTCATGCTTTGATCAACAAATAATCAGAAGCACTTCGTGTGCCAAATTACCAAATTGGGAATGTATCACTAGTAGCCATCAACTACATAACCTCTGAGCTCGTACGTCTCAGAGAAGGGTGTTAAGCTAAGAGAATAAATCTCCCGGCTAAACCGAATAATGAGCACAATATTTAAAAACATATGGATAATGGAATTTCAGTTAAGTCACAACTTTAAAACCCAAAACTTTCCTTTCAAATTGTTTAAACCAATTACCATTTTTAAATCTTTAAACAAAAAGATTCAATTCATAAAGTTCACCTAGCTTTCACAAAGATTCATTCACATATTTCAAAACAACTTCCATTTCAAAATTGAATTAATTATTCCAATTATTAAATCAAAGATTCAATTCATAGCTTTCAAAACTATTTCAACTTCATTTCAAACTTGAAATCTTTCGATACAAATTGGAAATCCTTTCTTTATACGAAAGCTATTATTATTTGAAAACAAATAGTTTCCGTTTCAGAAAAAACCGATTTCATTTATACAAGTTAAGTCTTTCAAACTTGGGTTAGATTCAAATTCCCAAAACAATACTTTTAAAATGGTTTAAAACCCATATAAACCCTTTTACAACTTGTATAACATTTTTAAACCATAATTTCCAAATCATAGAATTCAATTTCAAATATTGAATTCAAATCCAAATCAAATTATTTAAATTTTAAAGCTCTTATTAAGTTATTCAAAAATAACTTTTATCTTCAAAACTTCTTTTCAAAAGCTTTTCATATTTAACCCAATTCCATTTCCAAAATTATTTGAATCCAAAATTATTTGAATCCAAAATTCACTTTTAAAACCATTTCAAAAATTATTTGAATTCAAAATTCACTTTGAAAACCATTTCAAAAATTATTTGAATTCAAAATTCACTTTTAAAACCATTTCAAAAATCTGTGACTTAACCAATTTCCTCGTGCAATCCATATTTGTGTG
Organism: Allium cepa; assembly: GCA_030765085.1. Taxonomy (NCBI): domain Eukaryota; kingdom Viridiplantae; phylum Streptophyta; class Magnoliopsida; order Asparagales; family Amaryllidaceae; genus Allium; species Allium cepa. The sequence continues at coordinate 882,000,003 of CM060929.1, forward strand.
TGTATAGTGAGGTCCAGGGGTTTTACACAATAATAGTGCAACAACATCAATCAGCACATATCAAACACAACAAAATATTTGATAAGCGGTATAAACTATAATGCTTATCTTTATTTACAGATCACAGATGATTAATATAAATTTATCGCAGATAAATAAGTTACATCACAAATAATTTATTACATCACAGATAATTTATTACATCAAAGAAAATTAATTACATCACAGTACATAACTCAAATAATTCATATCACCAAGCATCACATAACAGGAATATCAAACAAATCAAAGCATTTCATTCAATCCAAACATCATACGTAAGATCAATTAATTATCTGATTAAATCAGATTATTTACCTATGAATAAATTTCTAATTATGGTTAATTAAGAATTAATTAATTACAACCCATTACTTATTAATTATTCTTTAATCATTAATTAACCTTAAATTGCTAATAAATCCTTTGATTAATTACCTTAATTAATTACAATAATTAATGAATTAATCCTTAATTAATTATCATTCCTTAATCACTTTTATTAATTAATAAACCTTTTGAATTAATTATCCTTTAATTATTTAATTAACCTTTAATGATTAATTAACTAATCTTAATTAATAAATCAATTAATTTTTTAAATAATTAACCTTTAATCATTTAATTATTCTTTAATTAATTATCCTCAATCAATTAATTCATTAATCCTTAATAAATTTTATTAATTAATTAACCCTGTAATTACACAAATGATTCACCGTCAACAAAGTAATTAGCTTTAAATTGATTACAAAGTAATTAGCTTTGATTTACTTTTATTAAGAAATTCCTTAATTAACTCCATCAAGTATTTCCCTTTAAATTACTTCCATTATCTTTTAATTACTTTTTTCTAAGTAATTGTTCTTTAATTACTTAAAACTTTAGATAATCGATGATATCCCATTTATCATACCTTATTACTTGTTTATAAAGCTTGTTAATAAATTTGAAACTTGTTTGAGAACTTGGTTTAAAAAAAATTCTTTGAAATTTGAATCATTTTGATAACTTCAAAATATTTTGTTTGATAAATATCACCTTGGAAAAACATAGTTTACATTTCTTTGAAAAACTTGTTTAAATAAATTTGCATGAAAATGTGATTAATACTTTTTACTTTAAAATTTAAATTTCATTTTCTGGTTCTTTTTAAAACCTGGTACAAATTTATTTTCAAAAACTTTAAAACCTGAAACCTGGTGCAAATTAACAAACCCTAGCACAATTCTTAAATTACCCGAGCCAGAACACTTCGTTCCCGAGAAAATCCATTTTTCCCCGAGTAAGGTTCTCTATTTTTATATTAAAACTTTGCTTTAATTTAAAATTTTAAAATATTGTTTCATGCTAATTCTTGCGTGCCCTCCCAATAATCTACTCGAGCCAATCAATAAGTTTTCTCGAGTCTAACTCGAGAATCCTTCGTCTTCTTCCCCACAAACTTAAACTCTGGCACATGCAAGTACATGTGCACCTGCACCATCGGTTGAGTTGCCTCCGACCTTCTTTGTCGTTGCCAACAAGTGGCTGCTTCCCCCTCCATCGATCCCGACCACTTAGGTTTCGATTCGACCTTGAAATCGAAATCGAGCCATCATGGGAAGACTGGCACAAAACTCATTGATCAGAACCACCTCGACTCGGCATTGTCGATCATCAGCAACCACGAATTCTCTCCCACAGTTTCGCCAACCAACCATTCATCTATCCCCCCAACTCCGATGAACTCCGACGCACCAGAGACAATGCAGCAGATTCATTTTCATCATCGACCAAACTGGGTTTTTAAACCCTGCTACAACTTCAATCAACTTCCCTGATTGCTTAAAAAATTAACAAACATTTTTCCTATACTCTCCTACGCATAAGCTTCCTTCACCATGGATTTCAACACCCGGTTCGACATGGTTCAACGGAAATTGATCGAAATACAGTTTTCGTTCATCTTGTGATTTCGCATTCAATAATGAACTAAAAATCCTGAAATTTATTTTAAAAATCATGATTTTTTATGTTGAACACAGTGATGTAGATAAATCAACAAGATGTGATACTTGAATTTCGACATGATTTTGGGTTTTACTGCAAATCTCATTCCCGGACAAAGAAATTCTAACTTTTAAAGCTAAAAAAATATATTTAAAATTTTAATTATAGCGTTACAAACAATTTCCATTCAGAATTCATGATCTAAATATTATTATTCGAAGAGGTATGAATTATTTTTTCTTCCTTTCCCTGGTGGTTTAAGCCTGTTGTTATACAGAGTATATACACCTACACACAGGCATGCATACAAAATCTCTACATATTCAGACATGCACTCAACTTCACAAACAACCATTCAATACTGATCACATGCAAACCAAAGTATAAAGGAGTTTAAGAGTTTGCTCACCTGTCCTTGTTTGAAACAGAGAACTCAAGCTTTTGAACTGAAATCACCACAAGAAAAATGATTTATAACAGCACAGAAGCTCAGCGTTTGGACGCCTACCGCAGTTGAAAATGAAAAAACAAAACATACAACGCTGTATTAAGCACACTGTCCAGTAAATTTCCGAGCCGCCTAAGTTCCCTCCTTGTTTTCATTCACCGCTTAAAATATGTCATCTTCTTCCCCGTAACAACAAACCCAAAATCTCAAACCCGCTCGTCTCTACAGATCTTGCCAAACATCTAGAGTAGCGACTTCATCAGAAATCCTTATCGTGCCCTAACATCACAGTTCATTAAAATGCTCCAGTTAATTTTAGCAATTTTAGGAATCAATCCCAAACACCTAGGGCCGGTCTTTCACCAAAGTTGGAAAAGCAATGGTTGTGGGCCACGGAACTTCTAGGGCACCATTATATCACCAAAACACGCAGCCAAAGAAAAAAAATTGCATCCGATTTGGATTCGAAATCGCAACTCAGGAAGAGTAGCAGCGACCAACAATTGCAGACTCCGACTGACGTCCGCCTGTAGCGAATCGGCTGCGTCGCCGACTAGGCAGCGACCCCAATCCTACAGTGCTCAAATTCATCAATGCACAGACATATTCGGTGACTAACCGACTTGGTTGTCTACTTGTTGAAAATTTAAAGGTACTAAATTTTGGACCTTGGCAATTGGGAATTGCATTGTTTAATTTCATAATTTGTTGTAGTCTTGCAAGGCAAAAATCGAATTTAGTGAACTATTGTGCAGTTAATCGAATTAGTGGATTGCTAAGAGTTATCGTTTAATTTCATGATTTGTCACTGTGTCTCTGTTAGTACCTAGCTTCAGTTTTAACTGAATTAGTTCTTATTTGTATTTTAAGCCTATTATTGGGAGTGGAATTAGCACCATTTGCCATTGGAAGCAGTTTTTCTTCAAAAAAGAAGCTAGGTAAAAGACCCTGGATAGCTTATTATGCATATGAGCGTGGGATAACCAATATGATCCTTCACGAGCTTATGTGGGTTGTCTTTGTTACCTTTTAGGACTTTAGTCTTGCATACTGTGAAACTTTACATAGAGCTTTAGCAGATCGCTTTGTTGCTAACTTATTAAAATGATCTTTATGTAATTTGACTACTGCATTTTTACATTTGAATTTCTTTGCAGTTTTAAAACAGTCTCATTAGATGAAATTTTGACAAGGTGAAAATCCGTAAATGACATCATGTTAGGAAAAAATCTAACAAAGAAATTAGAGAAAAGAAACAGGAAGACGTAGGTTAACAAAATAAAAAATTGTTCGGATTTCTTGAAAATAAATAAGATTGGTAAAGCATATCCTTAATTATAATGAAGCATAGAAAATAGGTTTTGGATCCATAATACTAAAAAAGATGCTGCATCCGTAGAAAACTTGAGTAATAAACAGCTGTGGTTAAATTCTACTTATAAATTTTATTTTATTATCAGGGTCTGCTGCAAAATGACATTATACATGAGATTTGTAAAAATAAAGTTACTATAAATTTTGCATATAAAATAATTATTTAATAAAATATAACTTTCGTCTTAAGTTTTGTAATATGGTTATGATTCGTAAATAAGTGATATAACTGCATTCGATAAGAACTAATAAAATATGTGATAGACTTTGATAAAACATGAAATGGTCTGTTTCATTATTGGGTTCTAGGCTGAAAAAAGAATGATGCTTAACATTAAAGGTAAAAGTAACAAGATTGAATGGTTTGGCACTGTTATCGATTGGACAAGATATGATCAATGAACTTGAATATAAAATATTATTATTGATTTTGCAAGTTAGATGGCTAAAAAAAATTTCACAAGCAATTAAAAGTAATTTTACTATATATGTTACAAGAAAAGTGGTTGGTTATTGCACAACAAGATAGCATGTTTGGCCATACCGCAATTTTTAGTTATTTTTTCTTAAGGAGAATAAGTGTGACTTATGTTGTCATTCTTTCATGTATAATGGCTTCTGTGGGTGGAATCATCTGTGGATAAATTTTATATAAATTTTTTTTTTTTACTGATATTGGAATTACAGGTTGCGTTTTTACCTCTTCCTTAAGTTTTGTATGCATTTATTATATAAATATTTTTTCTTTTTATACGCATCTCAACATTATTATGTAGTTTGCAGGCTCTGGAGCTGGAATATGGATGCAAGCTTTGTTTCAGACCATACATAACAAGAGGCGAGGTGATATTATATAACATTTTCATATTTCACATTTTACTTTTCTAACTACTGTATCAAATTTGATGTCTTTTCCTTTCTCCTTAAGACAGTTTAATTTGTTGTCTTTAATTTTTTTATAGAATAAGTGTTGTTATGATGTGTGTAAGTGAAGGAAAAAAGTGATATACAAAAGACTAAGGGTGGAGAACAAGAAATTTAAGATGGTATAATTATTATTCGTATAGCTTAGCGAAATAATAAATTCCATACTATTATTTTTATTTTTATTTCACATCATAAATTGTTGCTTTTACATTGTTGCTGTAAAGATTAAAGAAAAGAAGGTACTAAAGCAAACGAGGAGGGAAATGATGCCACATGCAATTCTTGTCTCGGTGGTTTTAACTACACAACTCTTTGATTTAGCAGAACAACCAAGTTGAAGGTATATTTTCTATTTTACTTGCACTTTGTTCGATTCACTATGTAAAATAATTGCATCTAATTGTGTCTCTTCGCTATTTCAATAAACTGGCTGATTGTAATAAGTCAACAGGTGTACACAACCTATGATTTCATCTACATAGTAACAATTAATTTATGAGTTTTTAGGCTTGCAAAACTTTGGTAAAAAGTATTGTAGTTTTTGACATGAAAAGGCTTGCAAAATCCTGTAAATTCCATCATAATTTTCTAGGAACATAGCCCCATCGTCGTAGAATTCAAACTTTTGAACCATGGCCATATAGGGGTTGATTACGGTGTATGGTAATTCAAACTTTTGAAACATAGCCCCATCATAATTGAACTTTTGAATGCTAACATGGAACAAAATTTTATGACAAAATAATTATGGTAATTCAGTGTATGAAATAATGTGTTTTACTCGTCGATTAGGACATAGATCAGTGAGATGGGGGTGGAAGGTTGTTAGTGTGAAGCATGAAGGAGTGTGATGTTTGGCATGCCATTAGATTCCAGAAGAAGGAGTGTTTCATTTAAAGTTTCAGGTAGAGGTTTGTAGTTGATAATCGATGTTCAGGGTTATTTGAGATGACCTATAACAAGCAATATTAGATAGTTATGGACAAAGTACAAACTCAGCTTGGTTTGATTGTGTTGTGAACTGATTATGTATTGTTCACCACCGACCATTGAAATTAACAGTTTGTTATTGTAATTTTGAGTTCAAGTATTTTACTACTAGTATGTTATAATTAGTAGTAAATGTAATTGATCGTACGTAGATTATTACTGCTTACACGGAATGAGTTATTACTATTATTAAGGATGGATTGGATCTTTAGATGGTTTCATGTTGTATAGTACATTCTGTAGAATTGCAGGATGAGAACATATGAACATTTCTTAAATCCTTTTGCTGCTTATATGCATGTTCTGTTGGCATTCCTTTTTGTAATAAATTTGGTGACTACAATGAAATGTACTCAACCCATAACCCCATAGTTGTATAAAAACATCCTTTTACCGACCCTTTCATCATCCGTTCCTGAGTCACCTCATAGTTGTATAAAATTCACTATATATTCGCTTCTGACTTGCTTACGTCCTCCAAAATAAAAACGTATAATGCAACGTGGTTGCTTATGCAGGAATTGGATATTATAAAATAAAATAAAATAAATGTAACTTCTTTAATAAACTAAATGTTGAATAACTAACCGACCTATAAATGCAATCACTTTCCAAGTCAGTCAATTCTTTCTTCCATAATGACTGGAACCTTGTAATCCTGAACTTATATATGGTGAAATATAGAGAATGTAACCAAATAAAAATTTATTTTATTTAAGTCGTATAAAATTATTATTATAAATTATTGTTTTAACCGTTTATCTTAAAGCCAAGTATGTATTGAATATTAAATCAGCCTTCTCTAACAGTATCTAGCTTATAATTAAATCCATAATAAAAATGAGTTGGCTCTTATAATTCATGATGAGCCATTAATAATATGCGTATACAAACAATTTTAATGCACATCAGGATAAATAAATACAAGTTATGATATCACTGTCATATTCAAACTCGCTGACGCTTGAAAAATCCTTGGGGCTGCTGGCTGCATAATATTCATTTGTTTTGATTGTGAAATAAAGTAACAAAAGAGATCATATTACACACAAATATACAAGTAGTTATAATCAAAGAGGATAGATAGTTAGACCGTCACCGCCAGAAAAGCTGTTTAATTGGAAAATTTCAATCATTCTCACGTGTTTTATAATTCACCCTTCTAGAAATGCTACAACGTAAACTGCTCTTTAGACCCTGTAACAGCAACCCGTATTTAACTGCTCCAAATATTTTACGGGGAATCATCACGTCCACTGCGTCCATTCTCTCATTTTAACAAATGATAGGCTAAGCAGCTTCTCAACGAGCTTTTGTGTTTAAGGCAACAGGCTCTTCATGCTGCTGAATCTTGATTGACCTAGCTTGGAGCCTTGGAGGTAGACTTTAGTACGAGCAATAACGTTTTAAGACCATTTGAGTGATGCTTTTTGCTTTTTCCTATCATATGCTATGTACAGATCCTCTGTCCCGACAATTCCTGTCCATGTGTGCCCCGTCAATAATAGTTTAACCCATAATCAAACATTCTACAGTAAAGTTCATCTCGGGTCATAACAGCAGACTCTTTTATAAAATTCCTCGCTTCCATAAGCTAGCCTTGTGTGCATGGGCGTGCACAATCAACTTTTTAATACATCTAACTATAGGATTATTGTGCAGACAGAACTGGAATAATATTTGAATATCCTTCTTTATGTTTCTTTTATATCAACTTTTAAGTAGTAAACTATTTATGATTATTTATATCAACTCTTATGAAGTAGACAATTTTAGTCGGTATAAACATAATTGTTTCTTCTATTTGATAATATAACTAAATATTATTGTTTTTTATGTTGCTAGATATTTATGATTTATCTATTAGATGTCAATTAGAATTATGAGGTAACTAACAAATGAAGCATCAATACATTAATCAAATTTACAGAAGGTAACTGTTCCATGAAGCTGAAGACCAGTAATTTTCCTTTTGTTTATTACAATAGAAATTTCATTGATTCATACACCTGTTAATCTTAGAAATATAATTACAAATTTAATTCCATATGTTTAATAGTCTTAGTGTTTTTATTATGTACCTGGCATATCATTAATGTTAATAACTATTTTCATGATCATTTCTTCTCAACATTGGAATCCAGTCTGTTAACTTTATGTTGGTAATCAAGTTTCTTCTCCTTCTTAAACAAAATACTAGTGAGACTGAGAGTGACCATATAGTCAAATCCTATTAGAATTATCTGTCAATCTCTCAATAATTGGATGAAAAAAAATAAATCTGAAAATAATTTTTCAGCTCCAAATTGTCCATTTTGACAACTCTATTCGTTTCCTCCTTTTGATTACATATAATGACATTAAAATGATCCTCGGAATAGTAATCTGAATGAATGGAAGCAGAACTTAGTGCCAAGAGCAAAAATACTGAAATGCTCAGTATAATGGAAGTTTGACTTATTTTGTCATCCTTTCATGTATAATGGCTTCCATGGGTGGAGTTATCTATGGATATGATATTGGAATTACAGGACACATTTTATTTGTTTTTTAGCTTTTATATGAAGTGTTATAACACAATCATATCCAAATTAGACTTACATATAAATATTACTAGGTGGACTGACATAGATTGTGCCATTTTTGAAGATATTCTTCTCTGAAGTGTAGAAGAAAATGGAAGGAGATGCAAATATGACCAACTTGCAAGTTCAATAGCCAGCTCCTAACTTCCTTTACATCATCTATATATTAAGCTGGACCTATTGCTTCATGTTTCACATCTTCAGTCACAAGATCGTACGGTCGAAAATCATTGATGCTAATTCGAGGGATCCCTTTCTTGGCTGGTGCTTCATTAGGAGGTGTTGCTGCAAATGTTTATATGATCATCTTAGGCAGAATAAGTATGATGTATTTTGTCATCCTTTAATGGGTAATGGCTTCAATGGGTGGAATCATCTATGGATATCATATGGGAATTACAGGTCACTTTTTACTTCTTTTAGTTTTTGTATGCAGTATTATAACATAATCATATCCAAATTAGACTTACATAGTTACATACAAATATTGCTAGGTGGAGTGACATTGATGGTGCCATTTCTGAATATTTGAGTAGGATTAGCGGATCACCTTTCTATTAATTCTATTTTCAATATATTGTTGGTTTCCTTTTATTAAGTTGCATTCTTGATTTCTATCCATGTTTTGTATTATTTCCATTACCAATGCAAGTCTCTAATTGATAAGGTGATTCGAATTATTATATGATGATTGGAGCTTAACACATTTTGTAACTGTGGGTGATCATATAATTGGCACAAGATTTTTTCTTTCCCAAAATTGGAAAGTCTCGTTATATTGTATAGAGAAAATCACTCCATTTATTTAGTCTTAAACATAGAATTCTTGACCCTTCCATGAACTTAATTTTCTAGCACATATAAAAAAAATGAGATTGCTTGCCTAATTCTAAGCATTAACTAAATAGCCATATCTATACTCTTTACATGTGTAGTTTTTTTGCTATGAGATTGTGAATTCATGTCCAACTTTCTTTGAATATTTGATGTCTTATTTTAAAATAGTTTTTTAATGTCCGATTAACATTTGTAACAAAGTCTAACTGTTAATAAGGAAAAGAAAACGTAAATCATCCATTTAATGCTAACAAGGAAAAAAATGGGCAGGTTCAACAAATTCCAACTGTTAACAAGGAAAAAAATAGGTAGACCAATATTTGGGAATACTTTACTGAACTTTAAAACGTAAGCATTTAGTTTATACAAAAACTAAATTAATACCCAAAATGATTATTTTGAGTATATATTCAACAGCCTATAGTAACCAAGTAATACTAGTTTGATGTGTCCAAGCTCAATAATGATTTTTGTATCATTTTCTTATTCTTAAAATGAAGTAATAATTCAATGTGGTTAATTTGTATTACATTTTCAACGTTTGTTTTTATAAAGTGTCATATTATATGAGTCTTAAATGCAGTCTAACATAAGTCTCGGCTTTATTAAATATATGCTTTGAAAATTGGGTTTGGTGTTTTACTATTTTTATATGGACTTTCGGTAAGAATATTACCAAATAATTTACAAAGTTTTGTTTCCTCATATCTGGTTCCAAATTTGTGTAATTTTGCATTGCTTCCTAACAACAAATGCTAGACTGTTGTCCTCTAAAAGATGAATGGAATCGATGCTTAAAAAGTAAAAGAACAACCCCTCTTAAATTTTATTGTTTTGGAAATTGTAAGCATTAAATGGAAATATAGGGAAGACAACAGAAGTATGCATATTTCTTTTGAAATTGAGATATGAGTGATTTTAACTGTTACAGCAGTTAAAGAAAAGCTCTGTTAGCACTTGGTTAGCAGTCTGATTCTTCAAACTGTGGGTTCGAATTATTAAATGATAATTGGAGTTAAAGACATTTGCAACTATGGGTGATCATATAATTGGCACAAGATTTGTTTGTTTCCCAAAATTGGAAAGTCCCATTATATCGTATAGAGAAAACTACTCCGTTTATTTAGTCTTAAACATAGAATTCTTGGCCCTTCCGTGAATTCAATTTCTAGCACATATAAAAAAAATGAGATTGCTAGGCTAATTTTGTGCATTTACTAAATAGCCACATCTACATTCTATTCATGAGCAATTTTTTTGCTACGAGAAACTCATTGCGAATTTGTGTCCAACTTTCTTTGAATATTTGCTGCCTTATTTTAAAATTTGTTTTTAATGTCGGTTAACAGTTCTAACAAAGTCCAACTGTTAATAAGGAAAGAAAGTGTATACCATCCATTTACTGTAAATAAGGAAAAACAAGAGCATGTTTACCAAAGTCCAACTGTTAATAAGGAAAAAAAATAAGTGGACCAAAATTTGGGTACACTTTATAGAACTGTAAAACATAAGCATTCGTTTACAGAAAAACTAAATTAATACCCAAAAATATTATTTTGAGTTTATATTCAACAGTCTATAGTAATCAAGTAAACCTAGTTTGATGTGTGGAAGCTCGGCATGATTTTTGTATCATTTGCTTATTCTTAAAAATAAAGTTATAATTCGATGTGGTTAATTTGTATATTTTAATGTTTGTTTTTATAAAGTGTCATATTATACGAGTCTTTAATGCAGACTACCATTAATCTCGGCTTTATCAAAACCATGCTTTGAAAATTGGGTTTGGTATTTTACCATTTTTTATATGAACTTTCAGTAAAAAAAATTACCAAATAATTTGCACAATTTTGTTTCCTCATATCTGGTTCCAAATCTGTACAGTTTTGCATTGCTTCCTAACTACAAATGCAGATTGTTGTCCTCTAAAAGATGAATGGAATTGGTGCTTAAAAAATAAAAGAACAATCCCTCTTCGGTTTTATTTCTTGGGAAATGATAAGCATTAAATGGAAATATTGGAAAAACAATAGAAGTATGCATATTTCTTTTGAAATTGAAATATTGGTGATTGTAACTATTACAGCAGTTAAAGAAAAGCTCTGTTAGCACTTGGTTTGAAGTCTGATTCTTCAGTTTACAAACGGTTAGCTTTATTGAAGCTGCAAATATTTAAAATCTATAACTGTAAAGCCCAACACATGTTTTTCAATTTTCATTGTATTTAAGACAACTGAATGTAGAAACTAAATGTACATTCAAGCAGCATATCATTCTTTGCTTTGATTCAATCAATAAAGTCAGTTTGCATTTCTTCTTCATCAAATCAAAAGATTATTCACATCATAGTAAATTCTAACATGGTATAATAGCCAACCTCAATAGCTTAACAGCTTTTCAAACTTGTTTGCATTTGTAATCTAATCAATCAGAGAAGTCTCATAATTTGGATCATAAAATATAACAAGTTAATTAAGTTATACAAAAAAAAATTATAAGAAACAATTAAGTTTTATAACAATTTAACTAAGTTAACCAAGTTTAATAATTAAATAATTTTCTAAAAGGTAACTAAGTTTTATAAAACATAAATAATTTATAAAAGTAACTATGTTTTATAAAAAATTAACTAAGTTAAAGTTTCATAAAAATGAAATAAATTTCTATATACTATCAAAATTTTATAAAAATTAAATAAATTTATAACAACTAATTAATTTTAACAATATTTTTAACTAAGTTATATTTTTATAAAAATTAACTAAATTTATGAAAATTAATCTATTCTATAAAACTTTTATATAAAAATTAACTAATTTTACAAAAATTGACTTACTTTTACAGAATGCAAAGAAAGTTTTGTAAATTATACATTTATAAAATTAAACATATTTAAAAAAATTAACTATGTTTACAAATTATTTATATATTTATACATTGCATTTGAGCAAGCTGCTATCACAAACAATTTATGTATCTACATTGAATTCAATTAAATTCAAAAAATTAAACATAAAGGTATGCAATAATAACCCATTTTTAAACTTATTTCTAGCAATGGTCAAAAAAAATTATGCACACGTCTATTGGATGTGCATGCATACTGGTATTAAATATAGATAAAATTGACAGCTCGATCTCTCTGCCATTACCACTAAACAATATTTCATCCTCAACCTTCAGAAAATAAGGAAGGTTCATGTGATTCAATACCACCTCTAGAATTCATTTTTTAATATCCCCTCGTTGGCTTTAACCAACATTTTGCTTTTGTTAGAAAATTTAAAGCCCTTAGCTGGGCTCTATAAATGCTGTAGCAGGCCCCCAAATATGGTGTTCTATAGTCGTGGTTACATAATATGTTTGTTAACTTTTAGAACTTCACTTGATTTGACCATTATGTTTTTACACTCTGTGTAGTAATTTTAATTTGCATTTATGAACTGTAATCTTTTTGTCTATAGCCATTAGCTAATAAAAATTCAAATTACTTTTTTCTTTTGAGTCATATTCTATTATTTATTGTTTGCTAATATGCATTTCCACTGACAGAGACATTAGTGCACTCCTCTCTTGAACCAGGTCAAGATGCAGATTTCACATTTCCAGTAAACTTTAATTTCAGTGAACACACAATCTATGTACGATGCCGTCCCTATCTAAAAGATTTCATGGAAAAGGTTGCTAGCCTCTTTGAGATCACCATATTTACTGCAAGCCAAAGTATTTATGCAGATAAGCTTCTTAATATTCTTGATCCTAAAAGGAAATTGATTCGACATCGTGTTTTTCGTGAATCATGTGTCTACGTGGATGGTAATTATATGAAAGATTTGTCGGTTCTTGGTCGTGATTTGGCACGGGTTATCATCATTGACAATTCCCCTAAGGTAAATGCTTTCCCTGTGATTTTAGGTTTAATCGATTCACCAATTCAGGTTTTAATTATATTTTTCTTTTGCGTTCTTTTAGAGATTCTAAAATGCATGTAGTTGTATCTTCTAAAATACGAATAAGTAGGAAAAGATTACAAGAACTAGTCATACTCTGTTAGTTACTTTTATCTTAAATTTTGACCCTTGATATATCAATTTATTGGGGAAGTTATTTTATTTTGCAATTGATTCATGTTGCAAAAAGCTTTTTGCTTCACTAAGAGTAATATAAATCAGCATTTTTCATGTCTTATTTCTTGTACTGTCCTAAGAAATGAAAAAAAAACTCAAATAGATAAATTCTTTGATACAAAATATAGAGATGTAGAGAACTGAAAAGCTTTATAAAAGATGAAGGAAGCAAACAAAGAAGAAGCATGGTGATGATCTCCAGGCATATAAGCCTATAAATTTCACTTGAAACCCCAGGTATGTACATTACTTAAGTTATACTTCTTACCAAAATTTTGCTCCCGAAACCAGATAGCTTACCCTCTTACCAAATTTTTTTTATCAAACAATCAAGCAGTAAAATGAGATGCTTAAATGAAAATGCATTGTTATACGTGACATTTTCTTCAGGCTACTCCTCTAGTTATAATTTTTATAAAGATTTTCACTTGGGTTTATATATGTGGAATTATGAATCTATGATGTGTGCTTTATTTACAGTAAAAGTGAAATGAGTTATGGCCATAGGGATAATTGGACTCGTACCTACGTGCGTTTCTGAAGGTACAACATCTAGTTGAGTAAATCCCAATAAGAAATACGAGAATCATTACACTAAGAATAAAATGCTTGTGCTGGTCTTTTTTCACTTGCTCTTACACTCTTGCTTTGTAGGAATCACACCTATAACAGAGAATGGTTGCATCATTGTTCCATCTGTAGCAGTATTTACCATGTCATTACAGGTGTCTCTGAGTCGTGGGTGTGTGATGTTGGTGGCTTGCAACATCCAGACTGTATATTGAAACAGGTACATTCATCAGGTATGTATTATGGCTCTTAATAAATTCTCGACATGCCTTTTATTATGAAATAGGACTTGTTGCAATAGGTTATAGTGCAATTGTTGTATTTTAAGTGCTTTTCAATGCTAAAATAGAGCAACGCTCTTCTTCATGCAACAAACTTGTCAATTTCTTCATTTCATATTACTTAAGGATGTTTGTCATTAAAATGATTGAAAAATATGACCATGACGAATCTTCGTGCTGAAAAAAAGCTTATATTCATGAATTAATTAGAAAAGGTACGAAGCTGGAGGCTGATTTAAAAGCTCTAGAACCATTAAGAGACAATGTGATACAGTTTCGTGCTGAAGTTAAGAAGCTGAATGCTACAAGGCAATAACTTGCTGGTTAAATTCAGAATCTGATGCAAGACCTGACCAAAGCATGAACTGATAATAATCAAATCCCTGTTATGCGAACTGAGATCGAAAATATCAAGCAGGAAGTATCATGTGCAAGTTTGTATCACTAACTTGATTCCATCGACTGAACATCATGTAACTTGAAATTTAAATAATTTCTTTTTTGATATGCATGCATGCACGAATCTTCATAGAGCCACTTAAGAGTACGAGAAGAAAGGAAATGCCGAGCTGCTGGAACAGAGACATGCAATAGGGAAAACATGATTTACATGGCATGGGAGATTGAAAAGCTACGTGCTAACTTGCCTAATACTAAAGGGAGATCTTACATGGGTAAGAAACCACATGGTATTATTTTGTTTTCGGTAACATTTAACTTACTCTTATCTATTCCACGCAATGAAATATAGATGTTTAATGAAACAATGGATTTCTTCTTATTCTTTCTTTTTTCTTCCTGAGGCTTCCTGATAACATTATTAGGAGGTAACATTCACTATTTATGTTTTATTTACTGATAAATGTGGGTGAGCCTGCAATTTGATTTACTTATAAATGTTGCCTCTGTAATATTGAAGGTGGTGCGGCTTATGGGATGAAAATGGCTAGCCTAGATGCATCATTCCCTTCATATAAAGATTTAAGATGGATATTGGATGTATTTGGTAGGTTACCTTTTGTTTCATTTTCTAAAATGCAATCATATCTTCAGTAGACATTTATTCTTGCAATTACTTTTGAAACCGTGTTAGTATAAGTTGTCGACTTAACGCTAGCATGACAAAAACTAGTTTACTCGTGGTTTGTTTACTGGCCACTGCAATTAAAGTATCTTGTTTCTCATATCCTCATGTGATCTCCACTGTAATTAAAGTAATTTACTCGTGGTTTTTATCAACATTTCCACTGTAATTAAAGTAATTTACTCATGGCCATGTATTATTATTATTGCAGTTACTACAGTTGTTGGAAATGATAGTCAAAAATAGTGGCAATGCAGTTGATAAGGGCTATTTGATAGGGCAAAGGATAGCTACCATTGGTATATGATACACCATTTTTCATCTGGTTTTACAGAACCTTGGCAGTGAAAGTAATGCTATTTTTTAACTCAACATCGATGGTATTTTGTGAAATTAAACTATTTCATGTTTATCTTCATAAGTGAATTATTTGAATAATTAAGTTGTTTAGGTCTTAATATATATTGTAAAATTTTAAAGACGAGGATTGTAGAATGAAAAAGTTTAAGTTTTAACACTATATGAAATGATTGATATTTGACTAGGAATAAATTTATTTGATATATCTTATGTCTCCACAGCTTAAATATTCGGATGAGAACCATCGAAACCCCGCTGACTTTCTAGATCTATCGGTTTGCATCTAACATTGAGTTCATAATATTACAATAGGTAACCTCACAATTGATTCAAGGGCTGCTCATACTATTTCCAACTCTTTCTTTCTGGCATTAAACTCAGTTTCTACAGCAGCAGCCTCGTCATGTTTTGAAATTAGTTGCTTCTTCTTCGCTTTGAGCTCCTTCACATAGTGTCTAATTTTGGTATTTAGTGGCAACTGCGCTAATGTTGGTTGCCTGATCAATTTGAACCTGGTATGTCCAACATGGCTTGAAGTGAAAGACAGAGGCAATCGAGTGGTAGCGTGCAAAAGTACTTGCTCTGCATTTAGATCACCAAGATACTGCTGCACTGGAAGCTTTGGCAGTCCTTAACATAGTAAGTCAACTACTTATTCCAGGATTTCCTAGTCTGCTTGCATGTTATTATTTATTCTTGGTAGGGTACATCGGTAAGCTTAGATGGAATATGGTGCAGTTTGGGTAGTTGGGGATGGAATATGGTGCAGTTTGGTTTGATGTTCACTGGTGATGTGCACTGGTTTGTATTGATTATAGTGGTGGGTTGTTAAGCATTTACTCACTGATCACTTCAAATTTTTAGATCCATATAGTGATTTTTTGGCGCAGTTAAGCATTTTAGCATATGAAACTTCAAATTTTTAGATGGCGTTTACTCACTGATCATTTCAAATTTCTTCATTGCAGGTAATTAAAGATGGCGATGATACATTCTTCTTCTGTAGCAAGTAGCAAGTAGCAAGCATATGAAACTTTTTAGATGCACGTTTTGTTGTTGGCATTTGGTGTGGACTTACTGTATTGATATTATACTTTTACTTAACATATAACGTGTCTTTGTTTAACAGAATTTGTGGCAACTTGGTTTACTTTGTTATTTTTGTTTATGGATATTATTGAAACTTGGTTTATGGATGTCTTTTGTTTATTAATATTGTCTTAACTAGTTTATGTAACCAATTAATAGTTATTAGAACCTGTTATATATACTAGTTGCTTGAATATGCTTAAAATATAGTTTTGGAATATTCAAAAATAGAGTGGAATATTAAAGCTGTTATATAAATAGAAGATAGCGTTTGATTAATGCTGTCAATGAAGAAACAAAAGCGTTTAATTCGTGCTGTAATTATCTTGAATTTGTCAATAACAGCGTTTTTTACATGCTGTCGAAATAGTTGATGATTCAATAACAGCGTTTTTAACATGCTGTCGAAATTGTTGATGATTCAATAACAGCGTTTAGAAAAAGCTGTTGTAAACAGTTAAAGTAGAATTTGAACATCTTCGACAACTAAATTATAAACGCTGTTGAAACATAATACAGCACGTCTGAAAACGCTGTAAAAGCATTATTGACAGCTCGTAATAAACGCTGTCACAGAGATGTTTCAACAGCGTTTATAGAAAAGCTGTTGTAAGTTATGTATATACGACAGCATGTCGTTATACAGCGTTTGAAATAACGCTGTTGTATCATATTACAGCGTTTATCAAACGCTGTTAAAAGCCTTTTGTGGTGTAGTGAATATGGAATTTGATCTTCCAATTCCATTTGAATCTGAGGTTTGCACGCCTGATTATTGAACAGAGACAGTAATTTGTTTTGAACTTGCTACTTGAACTGCTATTTGATTCAGATATGCTACTTTGAATCTTGTTTGATTTGCTCTGTTCTCTGGTTTGATTCTTCCCTTAGCTTTTAAACTGCTGTTTTGCTTTTGTGTCAAGCTGAAGATTTAAACTTCGGTTTGATTTCCAGGCTTCTGATCTGGATCTTATTTTTTTTCATTTTTAACTTGCTTGATTTTGTTTGTCATTTCTTAGCTTTGATTTCTTTTTGTTTTCAGATTGAAGACGGTTTTGATTTTCTTTTTACTGGCTTTGAGTTACCAGGCTTTGATTTTGTAGAAATGAAGGAAGAAATTTTGTACAGAGAAAATGAACAGCTTGTTTTCTTCTTTGCTAATATTACATTTAGAAATTAAATTTTTAAAAGAAAATAAAAATAAAAATGCCACTTGTTAGCACTTGTGTTATTTGCATGGCTCATTGTTTACACTTGTTTAAAACAAGTAAATTTGTGTCTAAAACCTTTGTTCAAATTAATTTATAGTTTATAGTTTAAACCCTTTTTAACATTATATTTACAACTTAGTTCATAACTAATTCTAAAAGAAAGAACATAAAATCTTATTAAATTTTATATCTTCATATATTTGCACTTTTATAAATTAGTTAATATGTTTATATTTTACAAACCAAATTTTATTCCAAAAGATATGTTCATTTTAAAACTTTTTTACATTTTCAATTTAGCTTTACAACCCATTTTTGTCAAATCTTATTTAAATTGAAACTATTATATACATACATTTTTTTCAATTACTTATACTTATACAATTTATAAAGGAAAATGAATTGAAAACAATTTATAAATAATCATACATATAAAATTCTTAATTTATAAAGCTTCTTAAATCTAATTTATATCTTAAATCAAATTCCAAAATATAACTTTCATATCTATTATAATTAGAAAAAAAAATTTATTCATCTCAAAATATAGAGTATTCTAAATTTAATTTTATTTCTAAAATATGTAATCTTGGATTTCAAACTCCAAATTCAATTTAAAATTAATTTATATACAAATATCTTATTAAATTCGAAAAAATTCACATTTATTCACAGTTTGATTCCAAAATTAAATAAATTGTCAAATTAAACTTGTCCAAAATTCGGGAATGTTACAGCCTCCATATGTCAAACTAATTTTGTTATATAAAAAAATGAATGAAATGACGATGATAATAAAAAAGTACAATATGTGTACATGAACGTATACACACATCATGGCAATGAAAGATGAAACTGTACGACGAGACAGATGTCACGAGTCGGTGGGGAAATATTGGTTTATGAATTCTAGCATGGTATAACCTTCGAAAGGTTATTCATATTCAGCTTTTGAAAAGTTTAAACAATATTTTGAAAATTTCTTGAAGATTGAGCTAGTATGTTTGAACGACACGAAGATTCATCAAAAAACCGATGAAAAGGCGACAATCAATCATCATACTGGACGAGCTAGTTTTTGAAGGTGGAGATTGCTCGCTGGTTCAAAGCACATCATGTTGATTCACATGACGCACTTTGGAGGGGGGGGTAAATGTTACCCTACTGCTTCGCTCGGCTATGAGACGCATAGATGTAGATGAAATAGTTAAACCTAGACGAGACTCAATCCAAGAAAGCATTGGGGGTTGGTGTGACTTGTTTGGGTCGACTTGTGTATGTAGTTCGATAGGTCATTATTATGGAAAAGCATGTGTAAATCATCCTTAGTGGCTCGACCGTGACTGGGTCACTCTAGGTGGTTCGGTGCAAATTGGATCGCCCTCAAGAGGATTGGTATATGTGGACCAACATGTTAATTTGTGGTTTGGCCTATGAATGTGGTTTGGCGTCAATGGTTTGGCAATAATGGCTCGGTCAGGATAGTTGATCAAGACTAGATCGACCACGTTGGATCGGTCTTGATGGGTCGGTTTTGATGGGTCGTTCAAGGTAGATGAAGTAGAAGTGGGTCGGCCATAGTAGTTAGGTCGGAGTGGTTCGACAATGTTGGGTTCGCCTAGGCAGGTCGGCATAAGGGGATCGGCCATGGTGGATCAGTTTAGGTGGGTCGACGTAAGTAGGTCAGCATCTTGGGTTTGATTACCACAATTCGGCATGCTTGGGTCAGTGCACCATAAGGAAGTTGGCAAGTTGTTTGGTCTATGATAGAGTGATGTGATCGGCATTTCTTTGCTTCGACTCAAACCACCATTTGCTTCAAGATACTTGATACCAAACTCCGAGTCACCTATGAGGAAACCCAAGCTCGGCCAAAGTGGTTCGGCAACCACCTTTCAGTATTGGAGGGTCGGTGTACCTGGATCGTTCGAGCAGAGCCATCACTTGTGGGACGAGCTGTCTTAGCCGTGGACCTACACAGGGGAACTAGCCTATCTTCATTTATAAACAGAGGAGCAGGGGTACAGTTGAAGGGACCTTTTTCTAGGAGAACTCCAGGGATACTCTGCCATTTTCTGTACTCGCTTCATTTCTATTCAAAGTTGTTTATTCTAGTTGTTTGTTTACGGATTGTATTTGTACCCAAGTGGCTGGAAAATTAATAAAGATTATATTCAATGTGGACGTAGGCAATCATGCCAAACCACAATATATTTGGTGTTCTCGTTTTTGTTGTTCTTTTTACATTCAGTTGTGTTACTTCTCTGTTTTAATTTACTTTATTCACTAATCTCTCTACACAATTCTATTCAAGGGTGTTAGTGACCAATTTTAGTACTAATACCGTGCGTTTACGATTTTATAACAATTAGTAATTAATTAAGTAACTAATTTAAAGTATGTAATAATGATGTCATTAAATAATATGTTATGTGATTGCAGTTGCATGTAGTTGCAATCACGAGTAACTAATTACAATATAGAATAACATTTTCTTTTAGATATTTCCGGCCAAGACGTTTCGAGAAAGAATCTTAATACATCCATTGAGACCAAAGTAGTAGTGATCTTCAAATGTTGGGCATTGTATACTCATGATTGATGAGGGAATTAAGGGGTTACTAGTCGAAGTTGTTGGATAGTAATGGAATGAATTGTCGAAGTTTTTCCTATTGGTTAATAACAAATATGCCAAATAGGAAATCTCAGAGTGATAATGTTAAAAAGTTCCCTCGGCTATAGAATACTATGGAACTTCAATGTGGATATTTGACTTAAATTATAGTTAAATCATGGCATGATTATCCATCGAGCGACCATATTTGGATCTGAGTTAAAACATTGGAAGTAAAGAAAAATTAAATAGTGAATTCGCCTCCTCGATTGTATGATGTTAGTTTCACTGTCACCCATTTCAAAGTCAAAATCTTAAGCTAAAGTAGAAGGGTTAATAATAAATCTTAGACCAAGGACATTGTTTAAATTATAATCAATTTGAATATGGATAATATTGGAGTTTTGATCAATACAAAATTACATACATCCTAATGTGATATAGTGTTAGTGAGGAGAATGAGTGTAAATTATTGTCACTATTGGTACCGTTTAAGATAATATATATTATGATTTTACAAAAAGATTTGTAAGCAATGGATTTAACCAAACCGGCACACCAGTAGCTAAGATGACACATGAACTTTAATATTTGAATTTTTCAATTTTAATCAAGAACTAATTTCCTACCTCTAAGTTCATAACAACATTTATGAATTTTCCAAAAAACCACATGATTTGATTATTTTATGAGTTGTTATAAATTAAGTAAATTAGTTAATATTACAGGAATATTCATTTATTTAATATTTGGGTGTTTGTAGAAATTATTTTGGATTTATATGTAAAAGTTATATGCACGCATATCGATATACGATGTCTGTATATATTTAAACACGTTTTAAATATAGTTAATTAATTAATGAGATTTTGAAAATAATGATCCATGCAATGGTATGATGTGGCCGACCATAATGCTAAGAGAGAGGAAGATATATTGATGAGATCTAACTAATGGAAATCAAAGCGAAAAGTTTTAAAGTGAGGAGTGGCCAAAGTTTTCTTTAACGACCCATAAAATTTCCGATAATTTAGTTGTTAATTTTATTAAATGTTTGTTATCTAATATTGGAAAAACTGAAATTTGTGATTCATTAGTGAAATAATAACTTAAATGAGATGTAATAATGCTAATCTAAGTTAAATATTAACTATTTGAATGAAGTTACAATTAATGGAATGAATGTAAATGTTATACTATTCTATAAATCGAATATACGAAAACAAACATAAATATTGAATTAATTAATGAATTAATATATATTGAATGGTAATTGAATAATATCAATGTTTAGTAAGAAATTATAACATGGGTTTGGGAATGATAAACTTATAAAAATGTGATTGAGAGTTGATGACAAGAATTATTATAAGTTAATCATTTATTTAGTCCATTAGAGAAAAAATTGTAATCAATTGCAATGAATGTCAATTCAATGTTATGTTAGTGTAAATTAAGGAAATAATTGGGAATAATGTTAATTCTATTCATAATATGACAATTGGTTGAATGAGAAGAATGGAAAATCAAGATTTATTTATTTATTCATATTTAAATTTAATAATTGGATTAATTGCAAAAATGGAATTAAATATTTAAATATTAAGTGAATGGAAATTAAGATGAAATTGGGAAACATTAGTGTACTAAGAGGTAATCCAATGTTAGTTATAACCTTATTGTAATGAAAGACTTGAACAACAAGGTTTAAAATTTAATAAATGGATTTTTGGAATTTTAATTTATAATTTTTGAATTTAATGAAACTGGAATTTAATACTGAAATCGATGGGTTAATAAACTTTAAATTGACATCTAAATTTGTTTAAATTATTGAAATTATTCTACAAATCAAAAATGAAAAGATTTATTAATTATGGAATTGGAATTTGAAAATTTTGATTTAATTGATTTATATTTATTTATTCATAAACTGAAAAATAGCCATTTTGGCCACTGATTCGGATTTCAACGAAACTAGTTTCATCGAATCCGTAACAGTGAATTATTGTAGGATTTCATGTTTTGTAACGATCAGACTTGTCGTTTGATCGTACGGGCTCGAAATGCCTAGAAATCAATTGAAATCAATTTGAAAGGACTTGATTTTAGCATAACTTCTTCATACGGTAGAATTTGGACTTGAAACCTGTTCCATTGAGTTTAAAATATTTAAAAACATCTATTTTGATATATGAATTTATCCAATTTCGTTTCGGAGTCAGAACGGGCTTTTCGGGCCACTTATCGTTCAATGGTCCAAACCAATCGTATCTATTTCTCTATTTCTCAGCCCTACCTATATATATATCCAGTTATAAACCCTAGCAGCTTTCTATTTCTCATTTCTGTATGTACAGAAACTTCCGTTGCTTCTCTTTCTCAATGGCGGAAAAACCCTAAGCCTCCCAATCCAATTTCAAATCAAAATTCAAATCCAAAAATTCAAACTCCTCAAAAAAATTCAGGAAAATTATAGCATCGAGATCTCAACAATAAGAAGCTGCGCCATGTGTTCCTTTTTGCAAACAATGCTCGAATCATCCGGAAATCATGGTCAAAGCCATGAAATTGCGGAACCCTAAGGCCAAATTGTGGGTTTTCGATTCAGGGTCAATCGGCGAAATCGATTTATGGGTTTGGTGGAGATTATCGCATGGAGGCTTATGAAGGTGGTCAATCGGTCTAAATCAGTGTGTAGTGGCTGGAATTTGAGGAATAGGGTTTCAAAACCCTTGGGTTTCGACGGCGGCGGCGGCGACTTGGAGGGGGCGCGGCTAGGTCGGCCAGTGGAGGTGATGATGGAAAGATCGCGGAGGGTGTCCGCTTAGTCGATGGTGACCACTGGCGAAGGTGATGTCTGGTCAGACGATGGTGAAGGCGCATGAAATGCTGGGCGTGAGCGTGTAATGCACGATGAAGGTGATTTCGACGTGGCATGTTCCTATTGGTTCACTCGTTAATTAATTAATTTGTTTATTTAAATTCGTATAATCTTCTAACTCGAATAACTTTTTCATACGAGATCCAATTCACACGTGGTTTTCTCCACTAGGTTCGTATTGAAATTCCGGAAACTTTGACACAAGTTTGGAATGATTCTGAGACTGTTGGAATTTTAGGTTTAAATTGGATTTAAATTTAATTTAAATTCAAAAGGTGAGTGTTTTAACCCACTCACAAGTTCTAAAATTTCTTATGTTTGTTAAATTGATCTATGATGTGATTAGAAATTTATTTATGACTATTTGGCATATTTTTAATCATCATCTAAGTTAAATTGAATTTATTTGAATTAAATTGTTATTTGATTTATTATTGCATATAAATTGTCGGTTAAATTGTTATTTAATTTATTATTGAATATAAACTGCCAGTAAATACCTGTTATTTATTATCTGTTCTATATTGATGTTATTGTTTGAATTTGATGATGATTGTGATAAATGTTGATGACTGATATAGGATGAATGTATGTTGTATTTTATATTGTTATAAACTGCAAGTTGTTATGGATTTTATTTCATTCGAGATTGCAATTTGAAATGAGATATAACCGTATTTATATTTTAAATTACAGATTGAAATGACAAATATCCGTATCACTTGATCATAGGATAGAAATTAAAGGAGTATTTCAAGTATAAATAAATTTAAGGAAATATTTAGTTATTTGTAATTTGAGATTTATTTAAATGATAATGGATTTATTAAGTAAAAATATTTCAAAACTAAATAATAGAAAATTGAATTTGGTATGTATATATGAAATTTCCAAACTCAGTTGTGAAATTGTTGAACATTTAAAATTGGAAATATATTGAATTTGGAATGGTTTATTCTGCGGATCAAATCTGCTTTGAAATCGATGTAATTTGGAATAATTTATTTGGAAACTGGATTGAAGTTTATGATTTGGGAAATGATTTGGGAATTGAAGAGGCTTTTTTATTATATAAAGTATTTTAAATATTTAAACCATTTAAATGGTGGAAGTTATGTTCAAAGTTATGAGGTTCAAGGTAATATTCAAATGTTTTGATATTGAAACGTTATAACTTTGAAAGTGTTATGATTTTAGAAAAGGATATATTTGAAATGAAAATGATATCGCATTGATTTGGTTTTGAAAGGCAATGATATTTGGTTTAGAGTATAAACTATTATGAAAAGGACCGCGGTGTTATAATAACGTTTGGTTGTTAAAGAGACCGGGATCGGAAGTTTTCGTACTCTCTGCCAACTCCGAAAACCACTTTAACAACCGTGTACGCGGTGGAGATCCCAGAATGAAGTAGGTTAGTGGTTGCGTACCTTTGAGGTATATACGTGGACCCAACTCATGTGAGTTGGCATAAGACGGCTAAAACAGGAGCGATTCTCGGGCCAAGGAGGTAGCCCCTCTTATCGGACACACTCCTTCGATATTATACTCTGACTTTTGGATTGATTCGGTGGCCACTTTTGATTTTTGATTTTAGGGGTGTGGCTCGAGGTGGGCAGTAGTAGCTGCTACGCGTTACTACCAGCCCGGTGCGTAATTGGTATATCTACTGTGGCATTGCCTTGTGTGCCGTGTCACCTACCCAAGTGCGCCTTGTACGAGTTTGATTTGTGTCGTACCTATGGTGTATTCTCTAGTAGCCTTCCGATCAAGAGGTATTACGGTACTGTATAGACCATTGGCACTATTATTGTGCTAAGGGGAATATTGGGTCACTCCTTAAAGCTATTTAAAAGTAAGTTTATTTTGCTATAGATATTATTATAATAGGGAAATATTACTACATAGTAAATAGTTTAACGGATTCTTAGGAGATGTGAATCCCGAGCATCTCTTGAGTAACTGCACTCACATTAGACACTGGATAGGAGATGTCAAATCCCGTAAACATCTCTGACGTCGTTCCACTCCTATTATTTACTGTTGATTTAACTCACATAAGATCTTTTAGTTCTGACTCGAGTGTTTTACCTTTTCAATTCTCTCGGGTCAGTCTGAGCATTTCAGGATTCGAAGACCTTAATTTTGGTGGACGAAGACGAAGATTGCATTACTATTATTTATTATATCATTCCACTACATTCATACTGTTCCGCTGCATTATTTGTTATTCTCTGGTATGTGTAATTCTGATATGTGTTGTACAAGTATAATTAATTTTTTGTAAAACAGCTTCAAGAACTGTTATTTGATTATTATATTTTATCGTTCCGTTGCAAGATTCTGTTCTGTTTTTTCTTTCTCTGCCTTTTCTTATCCACCCCGATAACAATCCGCCCTTCTGTATGGTTTGAGTCTGACGTGTGTGGTTTATCGTTGATTTAAAGCATACAAAAAGGCGGGATGTACATCTGGTATCAGAGCTTTGGTTTAGCGATAAACCTTAGCTTTTTGGGGTCTGACTCTTTATTAATAGGGTAGTAATACCTTATGATGAGTCGTTGAGGGTATATGTATGAGAGAGCGTATTTGTTAGTGTTATAAAAGGGTTTTGATATTGTGTTAATTTGTTCCGTTTTGTATTTATAAATTCTAGTTGGTGCATAGGACGCTATGACATCAATAGGGATTTCTAACACTTAATAGGACAGACCGACGCAATATTCGTTTTGAATATAGGTGAATGAAATAACTTTCCCTATTATATTTTCTTTATATAAAATAAATTTTTTATAAATGATATATATATTTGGTTGTAATATATTGGTTGTTAGGTAGTGAAACTTATAAATATTGGTTGTAAAATAAAATTTACAAATAAAAATAAAATAAGATTAGAAACTTAGAACTTGAGTTCCGGGATTTTTGAAAAAAAATTCTTTTGAATGATTTTGGAATATAATAATATTATTATTTAGAAGTACTTTCTGATATAGATATCTCAATAAGATTTGAAAAAATTGTTTTAATTTTTTTTTGAAAAGAAATAAGTTCTGTACTCCCCTCTCTATCACTGGAAAATAAGTTCGATGATGAGTGCACGCATCATCGACATTCATTTTCGAGTTTCGAAGTGGGAAGGCCACTGTAGTAGTTTTACTGCAGATTTATTTTGATAAACAAATATAAATTTTAAATTGTTTTAAATATAATTGGATATATAAGTTGCAAGTATATACATTTATCTATTATTTTAAATTGATTTTGAATAAAACCCAGTTAATTCTTAAATTTCCGTTAATTAATAGTTTTAGTCAGTGTAGTGAAATGGAACTTAACTAATAATTGCAACCTCTAATTTAATAAGTGATTAAATGTTAGGTTATAAATGAAATTTCCAGAGAGTTGAAATATGTAACCTACAAAAGCAAAAGATATGATTTTTGAACATTAAACCAATCTAAAAGAAATAAAATAAAATTGTGTAACTTTCAATTACATCCTTAAAAGCATATATATAGCTTACCAAATATTAAAAGTTCTAATGCTTACAAGAAAATGTAATGGATATTGTACAAGTAAAAACTTGAGGTAATGAAAGTATTCAATGAAATTCTTTAATAAATAAGAATTTGATGTGTAGATGAAAGGCTACTAATTAAATATGATATAAAGGTAAGTATTATAAATAAATGAAATGAACACTGAATGAATGAATGTAAATATGAAATTCCGCAAGAAATAATTGTAAATAAAAAGGATAAATCATTATATGAATGAAAAGGAAATCAAACAACAAATATTATAAAATGAAATTATTAAGAACGAACTTGATCTACTATTTGGGATTGTTGTTTGTTTGATTTATGGTTGTTTGGGCAAGGATACTTTAAAATTGTTTGGTTGAATGAATAATCTATTTCGTTTCATCTAAGACTGTTGAGTAAATGGTGCACTTAGTAGTTTATTATTCATTCTATACAATTCAAAGTTGTAAACCCGAACAACTATTTGTTTTGTTTGCTATGGATATATGGATGGTTGATTTTATTGCCTTCATATGATGGTTGTATGTTGTGATTGCAAGTGATTATTATTGATTTGTTTGTTGGTGGTTGAAACAACTTTAAATATTTCATTTTATATAATTGTTAACCTTTTTGGATTATATAAGTGAAATACAGGTTATGGAAGTAATTGCTACTGCTTTTGGTTTCATAATTAAGCGTTAATTGCCCAATAAATACGTACGTTTTTGGATTATGGTTTATAGCGTTATTGTATCGTTTTCCCGTGTTGGGATATATATTATTTTGGAAAATGTATGTTGTATATTGTTATATTTGATGTTATATTTTCTCCCGAGCCTCTCCGTACAAAGGAGACTCTGCCGAAATTTTCCGTAAATTTTGGACTTAGAAAATTTTTGAATTTTTTTCCAAACTTTATTAGTTTAAATATAAAAGATTTGATGGTTATAAATTGGTATATTTTATTTAAATTAATTAATTTTGTAAATTTATTTGTTACAAATTTAATATTTTAAGTAAGATATATTGATTTCGTAATTCTTCTTTTTCCTTCTTTTTCCTTTTCGGGGACGAAAAGTTTTGAGTGGTGAGAGTGTGACGACCCGTAAAATTTTCGATAATTTAATTGTTAATTTTATTAAATGTTTGTTATCTAATATTGGAAAAACTGAAATTGGTGATTCATTAGTGAAATAATAACTTAAATGAGATGTAATAATGCTAATCTAAGTTAAATATTAACTATTTGAATAAAGTTACAATTAATGGAATTAATGTAAATGTTATACTATGCTATAAATCGAAAATAAGAAAACAAACGTAAATATTGAATTAATATATATTGAATGGTGATTGAATAAAATCAATGTTTAGTAAGAAATTTTAACATGGGTTTGGGAATGATAAACTTATAAAAATGTGATTGAGAGTTAATGATAACAATTATTATAAGTTAATCATTTATTTAGTCCATTAGATCAAAAATTGTAACCAATTGCAATGAATCTCAATTCAATGTTATGTTAGCGTAAATTAAGGAAATAATTGGAATTCTATTCATAATATGACAATTGGTTAAATGAGAAGAATGGAAAATCAAGATTTATTTATTTATTGAGATTTAAATTTAATAATTGGATTAATCGCAAATAAATGGAATTAAATATTTAAATATTACGTGAATGGAAATTAAGATGAAATTGGGAAACATTAGTGTACTAAGAGGTAATCCTATGTTAGTTATAACCTTATTGCAATGAAAGACTTGAATAACAAGGTTTAAAATTTAATAAATGGATTTTTGGAATTTTAATTTATAATTTTGAATTTAATGAAATTGGAATTTAATACTGAAATTGATGTATTAATCAACTTTAAATTGACATCTAAATTTGTTTAAATTATTGAAATTGTTCTAAACATAAAAAATAATAAGATTTATTAATTATGGAATTGGAATTTGAAATTTTGGATTTAATTGATTTAATATTTATTTAATTAATTAACTGAAAAATAGCCATTTTGGCCACTGACTCGGATTTCGACGAAACCAGTTTCATCGAATCCGTAATAGTGAATTATTATAGGATTTTATGTTTCGTAACGATCGGACTTGTCGTTTGATCATACGGGCTCGAAACGCCTAGAAATCTATTAAATAGAAATCAATTGAAATCAATTTGAAATAAACTGATTTTAGAATAACTTCTTCATACGATGGAATTTGGACTTGAAACTTGTTCCATTGCGTTTAAAATATTTAAAAACGTCTATTTTGATATATGGGTTGACCCAATTTCGTTCTGTAGTCAGAACGGGCTTTTCGGGCCATTTATCGTTCACCGGTCCAAACCAATCGTATATGTTCCTCTATTTCTCAACCCTACCTATATATATCCAGTTATAATCACTAGCAGCCTTTCTATTTCTCATTTCTGTACATACAGAAACTTCTGTTGCTTCTCTTTCTCAATGGCTGAAAAACCCCAAGCCTCCCAATCCAATTTCAAATCAAAATTCAAATCCAAAAATTCAAACTCCTCAAAAAAATTCAAAAAATTATAGGATCGAGATCTCAACAATAAGAAGTTGCGCCAATTGTTCCTTTTGCAAATGATGCTTGAGTCATCCGGAAATCATGGTCAAAGCCACGAAATCACGGAACCCTAAGGCCAAATTGGGGGTTTTCGATTTCGGGACCAATCGACGAAATCGATTTATGGGTTTGGTGGAGATTGTCGTGTGGAGGCTTATGATGGTGGTCGATCGATCTGAATCGGTGTGTAGTTGCTGGAATTTGAGGAATAGGGTTTTGAAACCCTAGGGTTTCGACGGCGGCGGCGGCGCCTTGAGGGTGTGCGGTTAGGTCGGTCGGTGGAGGAGATGATGGAGAGCTCGCGGAGGGTGTCCGCTTGGTCGATGGTAACCACTGGTGAAGGTGTTGGCTGGTCAAACGATGGTGAAGGCGCGTGAAATGCTGGGCATGAGCGTGTAATGCACGATGAAGGTGATGTCGATGTGGCGTGTTCCTATTGGTTCACTCGTTTTTTAAATTCAATTTAAATTCAAAATGTGAGTGTTTTAACCCACTCACAACTTCTAAAATTTCTTAAATTGATTTATGATGTGATTAGAAATTTATTTATGACTGTTTGGCATATTTTTAATCATTATCTCGATTAAATTGAATTTATTTGAATTAAATTGTTATTTAATTTATTATTGCATATAAACTGTCAATTAAAATGTTATTTAATTTATTATTGAATATAAACTACCAGTAAATACCTGTTATTTATTATTTGTCATATATTAATGTTATTGTTTGAATTGGATGATGATTGTGATAAATGCTAATGATTGATATTGGATGAACGGATGTTGTATTTTATATTGTTATAAACTGCAAGTTGTTATGGATTTTATTTCATTCGGGATTGCAGTTTGAAATGATATATAACCGTATTTATATTTTAAATTACAGATTGAAATGATAAATATATGTATCACTTGACTATAGGATAGAAAATTATATACAGACACCGTGGTCTATATAAATAAAATATTTTGAACTGATTTCTATGGTTTTGTAAAGAAATATATGGTTTTCTATAAATATTGATTCTCGATGTTATATAATTTTATTTTATTCTTGATTTTGAGCTATGTATAATTGGTTTAATATAAAATAAGTTTAATAATAAAGTTTGATTTTATGGAAGATAATATGGTTAAGTATTTAAATTATATGTTGATATATGGAGTTTATAATGATTTAAATAAATTAAGGTTGGAAGATAAATTGGAAATTTATTTGAAATTGAATTTATTTAATAATTAACTCAAATAAGTTGATGTGAAATTTATTAAATTGGAAATTTTAAAAAGGTATGATTATTATATAACTTGATTTTTGGGTTACGATGAATTAAAGGAGTATTTCAAGTATAAATAAATTTAAGGAAATATTTAGTTATTTGTAATTTGGGATTTATTTAAATGATAATGGATTTATTAAGTAAAAATATTTCAAAACTAAATAATAGAAAATTGAATTTGATATGTATATATGAAATTTCCAAACTCAGTTGTGAAATTGTTGAATATTTAAAATTGGAAATATATTGAATTTAGAATGGTTTATTCTGTGGATCAAACCTGTTTGAAATCGATATAATTTGGAATAATTTATTTGGAAATTGGATTGAATTGAAGTTTATGATTGGTAATTGATTTGGGAATTGAAGAGGCTATTTGATTATATAAAATATTTTAAATATTTAACCCAATTAAGTGGTGGAAGTTATGTTCAACGTTGTGAGTTTCAAGGTAATATTAAAATGTTTTGATTTCAAAATGTTATATCTTTGAAAGTGTTATAATTTTAGAAAAGGATATATTTGAAATGAAAATGATATCGCATTGATTTAGTTTTGAAAGGCAATGACATTTGGTTTAGAGTATAAACTATTTTGAAAAGGACCGCGGTGTTATAATAACGTTTGGTTGTTAAAGAGACCGGGATCAGAAGTTGTCATACTCTCTGCCAACTCCGAAAACCATTTTAACAGCCATGTACGTGGTGGAGATCCCAAAATGAAGTAGGCTGGTGGTTGCGTTCCTTTGAGGTATATACGTGGACCCAACCCCTGTGAGTTGGCCTAAGGCAGCTAAAACAGAAGCGATTCTCGGGCCAAGGAGGTAGCCCCTCTTATCGGACACACTCCTTCGATATTATACCCTGACTTTTGGATTGATTCGGTGGCCCTTTTTGAGTTTTGATTTCAGGGTATGGCTTGAGGTAGGCGGTAGTAGCTACTACGCGTTACCATCAGCCCGGATGCGTAATTGGTATGTCTACCCTGGCATTGCCTTGTGTGCCGTGTCACCTACCCTAGCGCGCCTTGTACGAGTTTGATTTGTGTCGTACCTATGGAGTATCCTTTGGTAGCCTCCCGATCAGGAGGTATTACGATACTATATAGACTATTGGCACTATTATTGTGTTAAGGGGAATATTGGGTCACTCTTTTATGCTATTTAAAAGTAAGTTTGTTTTACTATAGACATTATTATAATAGCGAAATATTACTACCTAGTAAATAGTTTAACGAATCCTCAGGAGATGTGAATCCCGAGCATCTCTTAAGTTACTGCACTCACGTTAGACGTTGGATAGGAGATGTCAAATCCCGTAAACATCTCTGACGCCATTCCACTCCTATTATTTACTGTTGATTTAACTCACATAAGATCTTTTAGTTCTTACTCGAGTGTTTGCCATTTCAATTCACTCGGGTCAGTCTGAGCATTTCAGGATTCGAAGACTATTTCTAGAGGATGAAGACGAAGATTTTATTACTATTATTTATTATATCATTCCACTGCATTCATATTGTTCCGCTGCATTATTTATTATTCTCTGGTATGTGTAATTCTGATATGTGTTGTACAAGAATAATCAAGTTTTTGTAAAACAGCTTCATGAACTGTTATTTGATTATTGTATTTTATTGTTCCGGTGCAAGATTCTGTTTTGTTTTTTCTTTCTCTGCCTTTTCTTATCCACCCCAATAACAATCCGCCATTCTATATAGTTTGAGTCTGACGTGTGTGGTTTATCGTTGATTTAAAGCGTACAAAAAGGCGGGATGTTACATCTGGTACGAATAAATTTAAGGAAATATTTAGTTATTTATAATTTGGGATTTATTTAAATGATAATGGATTTATTAAGTATAAATATTTTAAAACTAAATAATAGAAAATTGAATTTGATATGTATATATGAAATTTCCAAACTCAGTTGTGAAATTGTTGAATATTTAAAGTTGGAAATATATTGAATTTGTAATGGTTTATTCTGTGGATCAAATCGGTTTTGAAATTGATATAATTTGGAATAATTTATTTGGAAATTGGATTGAATAGAAGTTTATGATTTGGGATTGATTTGGGAATTGAAGAGGCTATTTTATTATATAAAGTATTTTTAAATATTTAAACCATTTTAGTGGTGGAAGTTATGTTCAAAGTTACAAGTTTCAAGGTAATATTCAAATGTTTTGATTTCGAACTGTTATAACTTTGAAAATGTAACGATTTTAGAAAAGGATATGTTTGAAGTGAAAATGATATCGCATTGATTTGGTTTTGAAAGGCAATGATATTTGGTTTTAGAGTATAAACTATTTGAAAAGGACCGCGGTGTTATAATAACATTTAGTTGTTAAAGAGACCGGGATCGGAAGTTGTCATACTCTCTGCCAACTCCGAAAACCACTTTAACAACCGTGTACGCGGTGGAGATCCCAGAATGAAGTAGGTTGGTAGCGTTCCTTTGAGGTATATACGTGGACCCAACTCTGGTGAGTAGGCATAAGGCGGCTAAAGCAAGAGCGATTCTCAGGCCAAGGAGGTAGCCCCTCTTATCGGACACACTCCTTCGATATTATACTCTGACTTTGGATTGACTCGGTGGCCACTTTTGATTTTTGATTTTGGGAGTGTGGTTCGAGGTGGGTGGTAGTAGCTGCTACGCGTTACGTCCAGCCCGGATGCATAATTGGTATATCTACCCTGGCATTTCCTTGTGTGTCGTGTCACCTACCCTAGCGCGCGTTGTACGAGTTTGATTTATGTCATACCTATGGAGTATCCTCTGGTAGCCTCCCAATCAGGAGGTATTACGGTACTGTATAGACTATTGGCACTTTTAGTGTGTTAAGGGGAATATTGGGTCACTCTTTAACGCTATTTAAAAGTAAGTTTATTTTACTATAGACATTATTATAATAGAAAAATATTACTACATAGTAAATAGTTTAACGGATCCTTAGGAGATGTGAATCCCGAGCATCTCTTAAGTTACTGCACTCACGTTAGACACTGGATAGGAGATGTCAAATCCCGTAAACATCTCTGACGTCGTTCTGCTCCTATTGTTTACTGTTGATTTAACTCACATAAGATCTTTTAGTTCTGACTCGTGTGTTTTGTCTTTTCAATTCGCTCGAGTCAGTCTGAGCATTTCAGGATTCGAAGACTTTTTTCTGAAGGATGAAGACTAAGATTGCATTACTATTATTCATCATACCATTCCACTACATTCATACTGTTCCGCTGCATTATTTATTATTCTCTAGTATGTGTAACTTTGATATGTGTTGTACAAGTATAATCAAATTTTTGTAAAACAGCTTCATGAACTGTTATTTGATTATTATATTTTATCGTTCCGCTGCAAGATTCTGTTTTGTTTTTTCTTTCTCTGCTTTTTCTTATCCACCCCAATAACAATCCGCCATTTTTTATGGTTTGAGTCTGATGTGTGTGGTTTATTGTCGATTTAAAGCGTACAAAAAGGCGGGATGTTACAGTTTCTTTCTCTAAATACAAATAAAACCTTCCTCACTAATTCACTTGATGGTCTCATTTTTTCATACTATTTTTTCCTCCTTTCTTCCTTCTCATGGCCAACCCTCCCTTTTTAATCCATGACTAAATGTTTTCTTTTTATTTACCATCAATAAAATAAAATAAGGTCGTTTATCTGATTCTAACAAAATCTAGTGTTAATTAAAGGAATCGTATGAGGATTTTTAGGACAAGGTCTCACTAATAAGCCAAATCTATAAGGTGTAATCTCAATTTGGATTTATAGATTGGTTAAATCATTCTTAGCATGATTTCATGTTTATATTATTGCCTCACCTTTTTTGGAATTAACATCACAGTCTAAATAACTGGTTAAATGGTATGGCATGATTTAATTTAACAGACTAAAACTAATTTATATATATCTATGTATGTATGTATGTATGTATGTATGTATGTATGTATGTATGTATGTATGTATGTATGTATGTATGTATGTATGTATGTATATGTATGCATCTATGTATGTATATGGTTTTAGTATGAATATGTTTTAAATTGTAACTGTTTTCTGAACATACTATATAATTTCTAGTAATTTAAATATTTAGTCTAAGTTTTAATCGTTTTTGGAATATGAAATTCACTGGTATCTTATTTAACTTAACATAAGTATTTTAATTACAAAATCATTTTGGTTGTTTAAAATTAAAAAAATTCTTTGCCCAAGAGTTTATCTTTTTTAGCAAAGATAGCCAGCATTTATAGTTGGCCGTCCAAATATATAAATAAATTTGAAATAGGTGTTTGGTACACGCACTAGAATAGCTAGAATAAAGTAAAGAACAAGAGTTTGGCAAAGTACCAAACTACTAAAACTACAAAAGCCAAATACTAGTCCCCCTCCAAAGAGGAAGATCCACTCCCCTCATCCAAAGATAGAGCCCCAATAACATGAAAAAACCCTAAAAAAGAGCAGCTACAGTAGAGGGAAAATCCAACGATTTGGAGCCGTGAAGGAATTTCCTATCCCATAAGTCATTTAGTAGAAGAGACCGATTCAAATCACCAAACCGACCAAGCACCGAAAGGGAAAGGCCCTTGTCCTTAACATGATAAAATAGCCTCTTTTCCTCATCATCCCCGCTAATGAACTTATAAAAATTTACCATCCTTAGGATCAGACCTCATTTAGGTAATCAAATATTCATGGCAACCACGATTTACTTTATCTGCTTTTTCCCATGTGCACTCATTCCCTTCTCTTCCTAATTTCTTTCGATCCATCCCCTTACCCTTCCTCTATCCATGCATAGCACAAAGTCCGATTATCTAAATCACCCTACTATAGAGTTGCCAATGGTAACGAGATCTGGATGCATATTCAATTCCAGATCTATTCCATCTGATCTCTGGTCACCTTTTGTTGTGAATGCTTACAATTTCCCACCTTATAAGCATCACCTGCTAATCTTTCAACTATGGCTTCGACACTTGTTACTATTCCCTTCATGCTCTTTTCTAATCTTTTAGCACTTTGGAATCCTCCCTGCAATACATTGATTGGTCATCTACTGCACTTTCAGGTTTGAATCCTGAAGCTCTCCTCTTTAGATCCACTTTTACCCTATGCTAGCTGCTAGTAATAGTGCTAGTCTATAGTGAATCAATGGAAATGTTGACGTAAATGTGAATTTGAGTATTAGTACCGAATTGTTTGGTGCATGTGAAGTAGACGGATATGCTAATGAGATCTGCACTCCATGTGCTTGTGCAAATGTGTAACATCAAATGTCTGTAACTAAAGTTAATGGTCGAGTGAGTAGCCCTATAAGCGCACAAGGTGTTCGTAGAAATGGCATACTTGAAAACTAACTTGTGAATGGTTTGAAACTGATTGTTCCAAGTCTTCTTAAGACCGGTAGCAAATGGTTATCTCTTTTTAATGCATTGCCAAGAAATGCTAGTGAATACTTTCCCCAATCTTTTGATATTATAGAGGAAGATGGTGTTATGATTCCTTCGAAAGAAGCACTGAAAGTAGGGCTGATTTGTAGTGGGGGTATTTAGTCGGTTTTTCCTAGATTCTAAACCTTCTCACCACGAAATTCATGACCATTGCCTCCAATGTTGGAATATTAGGGTAGACTTCAAGTTCATTTTGATAATTGCATGTTCTTTTTCAGGTTCTCTAGAAAAGAAGAAATACTCTATGCACTTGAGATGGATCCCTTCATTATAGTCATTCAGCCTTTCATTTTTACACCATGGAGTCCATCAATTGATAAAGCTAAGGAATAGATTCCCTCTATTCTAGTATGGCTCATTTTACTCATATTGCTCCTGTGCTATAGCCTATGATTGGACTAAATTGGTTAGCGATTGTTGTTGGAAAGCTCAAATGTTTTGATGCTAATACTCTTGCTTGAAATAACTTGTGTATGATAAGACAGTTACTGAAGTAACTCTTGATAAGCCTTTACCTTCCAAGATATCTACTAGCATTGCCGAGGGGCATGTTTCTGTTTTTATGTCCATTACAGGTGGAACCTGATATTTTCTCATCTTTTCACTTGTTTGGTTACCTCATCGAAGCCGGTACTTTACAGACTAACGGTTCTTCTATTGTGCTTTCTAATAGGATCCCTCTCCCTCGACCTCCTATCATGAAGTGGGTTCCGAAATTTTTCCCAACGACTGTTGTTTCTTCTTCTGAGATCATGCCTCCGATAACCGTGGACCTCTCCGATGGCATTATTGACGTTTCCTTAGTTTCACTGGATGCGACTCTTTATTTTACTGGTTTCTCCTTGAATTCGTCTGACAAGCTAGGATCATGCGCCAGCTAAAATGAGGTTTGATCCTATAAGTTTATTTTAAAGAACTAATATATATGTGTGTGTGTGTGTGTGTGTGTGTGTGTGTGTGTTTGTATGTATGTATGTTTTTGTGTCTATGTGTTTATATATATGTTATAAATATGTTAGATAAGTTTAATATAATATGTAAAAAAAATTATTAATTGAATATTATTTTGGCTTTATTATACATTTATACATATTTACATACATATAATAATATCAATACGTAGTCAATTAGAGATATTTTATATCATTTAACTTGATCTAGATCTAAATTTCTACCAAGTCAAACATAGATATTTCAAATAAAATTGTTAAGTCAATTAAATCGTTAGATGTAAGATATATAAATATATATGTATTTCTAAAGTGCATATCATAATAACATAAAGCTTAATTTGACAAAATCAAACATAAGTTGACTAAGTTGAAGTTAAATATCAATTTTAAGTTAAAATGTCTAAGTTTATCATGGTAGAATATATTGAAATTCAGATCATGATCAAGTTAACTAATACAGAATATCTCTAGTTACATAATATATTAATGAATTTTGTTTCAAAATTGATTAAATTTAAACTAAATACTTAAAATAATAGAAATTATATGCTACGTTTAGAAAATAACTGCATATTAAAACTTATTCATGGCCGATACCATAATTTTATAGATGCATACATACAACACACACATATACATACATACATACATACATACATACATATCTTTGTGTGTGTATTACTTTTAACCTATCATTTCATTAGGTTTTAGATTGTGATGTTAGGCAACAATTGATTAATGTGTGTGTGTGTAATCATGACAAGAATAATTTAACTAATATATAAATCTAAATTGAGATTGCACCTATAGATCTAGCCTATTAGTGACACCATGATGTGAAACCCCTCATTAGATTCCTTGAATGCACATGTAGACTATGCTAGAGTCAAATGAACAACCTTATTTTATTTGTTTAGTTTAGTTTTTAGGAAAGTGAAATAATTTTTTTGGCTATGAATGAAAAAGGAAGGGCTGTCCATGAGAAGGAAGTAAGGACATAAAAATAGCATTAAAAGAATAAGACCATGAAGTGAATCAATAGGGAAGGTTTTATATTTATTTGTAGAAGGAAACTTTTTATCGTTCATATCTTTTGAAACTCTCCCCTTAAATTCTTATTAGCTAGATCTTATACATATATCTCTTTCTTTCTATTACGGCAGGCTACATCATACCATTACATGGATCATTATTTCCAAAATCTTGTTGACCAATTAACTATATTTAAAAATCATAAATGTATACCAACATATATCATATATCGATACATTTATATATAAATTTTATATATACATCCAAGTAAATACTAACAACACCCAAAAATCAAACATATTCATAATTCATAATTCTTAAATATTAATTAATTTATAATCTTTTATAAACTAATTATCATGTGGTTTTTGATGAATTCACAATGCAGTTGTGAGACTCAAAGTGTGAACTCAATCAATGCAAATCAAATATTAACATTCACACATTACCTTATGGTGTAATAGTTTAGCTAAATTCATTGCTTACAAATCTTTCGATAAAATCATATTTTATATTATCTTAAGCGGTAGTAGTAGTGATAATAATTTACACACATTGTCTTCACCAATACTATATCACATTAGGCTTTACGGAATTTGGTATTGGTCAAAACTCCAATATTATCCACATTCAACTCTATTAGTCTATAAATAAAGTGTTCGGCTCTATAAAATTATTTATTTTTAACTATTGTACTCTAGCTAAAGACTCTGACTTTTAGTTGACTGATGTTGACTATAATACTAACCTCATACAACCGAGGAGGTAATTTTTGATTGAATGGTGCTTAACTTTCCATGCTTTAACTTAGACCCAATAGTCGCTTGATGGATTGCCATGCTATAATTTAATTATAATTAAAGTAGAGTATCTGCATTAAAGTTCCATAGTATTCTAAAGTTGAAGGAACCGTATAACATTGTCACGTTAGGATTTCCTATTTGATCCAGTTGTTATCAACCAATAGAAAACTCTTAAACAAGTCATTCCATAGTTATTCGATACCTTTGAGTATGTAATTCCTTTGTTCACCTAACAACCATTAGTAATACACTATCAAACATTTGGAGAGCATTGCCTACACTGGTCTCAATGGATGTATTGATAACCTTTTTCGAAGCATCTTAACCAGGAATATTTTATAAAAATGTTATACTATATTGTGATTAATTACTCATGACTGCATCTATTTGTAATTAAAATCACATTGCATTTTATTTAAGGGTTTTATTACATACTTTAAATTAATTACTTAATTAATTATATCATAATAACACATAGTACGTAAAAAAACATCTTTGTTATGAACAAGATTGATTGTAAAGTTAGAATATGTAACAAATCACATAACAACCCCTTGGGCATACCAGTAACTCTTTCAAAATACACTGGGCAATTTATTTTCTAGTTACGTGTAATACCTAAGGAAGTTGTTAATGAATTCTACTAAGGAAGTTGCTAACTAATTCTATTAATAGACAGTTAAGATGGATTACAACACTGGTGGGGGGTATAGCAGGAGATGTAGCCTCGAAGGTTCCTAAGGCATGGACGTTCCATTTTTATTCCATAGATATCTTTAGACTAGAGCGCAAACTAATACCAACACAGACATACCTGCACAACATATATAAGGAGTAGTCCCTATTAATCCACTTGTTATAGACTTTGCTAAGTTATGTGGATATTTCCTAGGTATTGGTGGAAAGCCATTTGCGAGCCTGAATTTTTTATGGATATAAAGGCTTGGTTGTGCACATGTAGTGGATCTTTGTTTGTTGGGTTTGGGTGATGATATTAGCAGACAATTTTCTTTTTAGCATCTACAAGAAGTGTCTTTAAATTAGGGTGATGCTGTAATAGCCGAGACTAATAAAGAGGAAATAACTTAAGGTAATTTCAATTGGCGTTTTGAAGCTAATTTCTTATTTATGGTCGAATAAGTAGTGCGCATAGAGAAGTTTTTACATCTGCAACAAGTAGACATATCTGTGAAGGAGCATGTGAATCAACTCATTGAGCTGGTTATGTTTGGATTTGATCTTGTGAATACTCCAGCAAGGAAGGATTATAAAGTTCACTAAGGGGATAAGGTAACCACTTAAGAATTTGGCCCTTACTCACATTTCTATGGGGCTACATATGAGAGTTTGGTGGAGATGGCATTACTAAATACAATTTCCAAATATTTAGCCAAAAGAAAAGCCAAAGAAGGAGGGTAATAGTGAAAACCAATTAGAAAAAATAAAGACCTAAGATTCAAATGAGGATAATGAAATTTAAGAGACAAGACATGGAAATGTATCTATTGCCAAGAAATGTAGGTTCAATACAGGAAAGATAAAACCTTTCAACTATAAGTAATTTGGACACATAAAGCATTAGTGCCTAGTTTTGAGCAAAAGTGGACTAGTCGAGCAAGCTTTTGAACTTAAGACGTTTTCTAGCACTAAAAGCCCATAAAAAATAATGGATAAAGCGAAGGTCATCATGGGAGGTGCACTACTAATTACTAATTTCCTAATTCATAACTTACTTGATATTGGGGCATCTCAAACCTTCATATATATAGTAGATTAGTAGAAGACTTGTGGTTGGAGACTCACATTATGCATCATTCGATCGTAGCATCAAATCCTTTTGAGGGATTGACCTACCTATCTATAATTTGCAAAAATAAAGATATTTACATATGGTGTGGAATATGTTTACGATGTGTACATACTAGGTTTTTAGGGGTACCGATTGATAGTGGGAATGGACTAGATGTCGTGTTATGGACGGTGTTAGATTGTGATAGTATGGTGACTATGATGAGGAGTAGTGGAGGGATGGACTTAGATGCATAGTGTGAGCTAATAGCTCTGTAATGTTGAGTTACTTAAATTCACTAGACCTATCACATAATGATTTAGCTTTTGTCCTAGTATTTCATGAATTCTAAGATAATTTTGTAGAAGTTTCAAGTTTACCACTCCAAAGACAAACTGAATTTCGAATGATCTCGAGATGGAGCTATGCATTTTGTTATACCACTTAGACATATGGCTCTGAAAGAAATAAGGGAATAAAGTTTTTGAACTATTATAGATTGGCTTTATTCATAGAAGTATTTCAAAGCGGGGAGCACCATTAGCCTTCGCCACTAAGGTGGATGGTTGTTTGTGATTGTGCTTCGATTATTGAGAGCTTATTAAGCTAAAGAAGAATCATTACCCATTGCCTTGCATAGATGTTTTACTTGATCAGTTGGTGAGGGTGGGGGAACTTTTCTTAGCATGATTTGGCTTATAGTCTTCATCAGTTGGGAGTGGCAAATGATAGTGTTAGTAAGACTACTTTTCAAACACCAAATGAACAATTTCAGTGTTAGTAATGCCTTTTAGACTAACTAATACTCCATCTTATTTTGTTGATTTGATGAGTAGATTCTTTGGGACTAGTTGAAGAGGATCATAGTTATTTTTATATGATCTTCGAAATCAGAAAGCAAGAGCATACACAATATTTAAGGATTGTACTTGACGAAGGTATCGATTAAAAGTTAAATTCTCCGAGTGTCTTTTTTGGAAAAAAGAAGCTTTTTAGGTTATGTCATTTTTGAACATAGATTGTTTGTAGATCCGAGTAAATTGGTGGTGATACATGATTGGCATGTATCAAAGAATGTTATAGAGGTATAGAGTTTTCTTAGCATAGCTTGATATTATAGGAACT
Organism: Allium cepa; assembly: GCA_030765085.1. Lineage (NCBI taxonomy): Eukaryota > Viridiplantae > Streptophyta > Magnoliopsida > Asparagales > Amaryllidaceae > Allium > Allium cepa. The sequence continues at coordinate 882,041,992 of CM060929.1, forward strand.
TTACTAAGGACTTCTCTAAAGTTTTGGCACCGTTGACTAGGCCTACTAAGAAGAATTAGATTTTCTTGTGGAGTAGTTCAAAGGGGTTGTTGACTAATGCACATATATTGATAATTCCATATTACACTAAGCCTTTCAATGTATATAATAATCCTTACAGTACTCAAATTTGAGTTGTAATGATGTAGGAAGGCAGAGTATTAGCATTTGTTAGTAGATAATTAGGATCCATAAGAGAAATTATGCTACTCGTGATCTTGAGTTGGAAACAATCATTTTTGTGCTTAAATCTTGGAGACATTATTTATTGGAAGAGAGTTTTGAGTTAGATGCAAATCATAAATCTATCAAATACTTATTTTCTCAAAAGGATCTACCTTTGAGGTAGCAAAGGTAGATGATGTATTTAGCTTCATATGAAGTCAATATTGCATATACTCTAGGAAAAGAGAATCTAGTGGCAAATGCTTTGAGTAGGAAGCATGCGACATTGACTTTCATATTATTGGAGTGAAGATGATTAGAGTTTATTTTTGGATTTGATTTTAGACCATCCTCAGAGTTAGTTCCTAGTTTCTTGGAAGCTTTAGAGTTTAGACCGACTACCATGGATCGTATTGGTTCTAGTTAAAGAAGTGATGGGATATGGAAAATGTTCTAGAGCAATAAGAAAGAGGAGAGAAATCTTCCCAACTAAACATATATTATATTGAATTGATAGGGTACCAGCATCATGATGATAGATTATGTGTATTGGAGATTAGAAAGTAGATTGATGAGGTTTTATCAAAGTGTCACCATTCTCGGATGACTATCCATCCCAGTGGAAACAAAATGTATGAGGATACGAAGAGAGAGGGAGATAAAGTGGCAAGTGGCAGAGTATATTGTTAGACACTTGACTGGTCAGAGAGTCGGGGCTGAGCAAAAATAGCCAAGGTGGACTATGACTTCCCTCGGACAATTCACAATGTAAGTGTAAGCATATATCAATAGATTTTGTAGATGGCTTATCTAGGAGCACAAGGGAAAATGAGAGTATTTTGGTCATTTCTATTTTTTATACCAAATATGCTTATTTCATTCCCATACAAAGTATATGGACAAAAACGCCATTGTCTATATTACATTTAGAGAGATGATTAGGTTGCAAGGAGTTCTAATAAGTATAGTTAGCTACAGAGATCCATTTTTCACTAGCAAGTTTGGAGGAGTCCTTATGATGCCTTGGGATTGAGTTGAACCTTAGCACTATATATCACCCTACGGACAAATGGATAGAGTGAGAGGGTGAAAGGGTATTGGAGTATTTTATGAGAGCATGCATTCTTGACTTTATTGCAGCATGGAAAAATCATTTTCCATTAGTAGAGTTTATCTATAATAATAAAATATCAAGCAAGCTTAGGAACGACATCATTTGAGGCATTGTATGAACAACCATGCAAATCAATGTTTTGTTGGTTGGAGATGGCAGATAGAGTTGTACTTACGATTAGATACACCTTCAAAAAAGTAGAGTGGATAAAGTGAAGGATGAAGACTACATAGAATAGGCGAAAGTCATATACTGACATGAGGCATACGAAGTTGGATTTCTCAGTAGGTGACATGGTGCTTGCAAAAGTATCTCTATTGAAGAAGGTTATGTGATTTGAATTGCTTGGGAAAGCTAGTGCCTTGCTTTATAGGGGTGTTTTTCTGATATTTGATAGAGTCGGTTAGTTAGCTTACAAGGTGAAGTTTTCAGAAAAATTGGCAGAAGTTTATAACATCTTTCATGTGTCAATATGTAGAAGTATATGCGTGATTCAACTATTATAGTCGAGTCAGATCAGCTAGAGACATGGAAGTGGAGTTAGAGTCTATTTCACCCTTGGGACCATTTGTATAGTGGAATAAGGAGTGAAAAGGCTCCAAATAAAGATGCAAAGTTAGTTTGAGTATAGTGGGGAAACGATCCAACGAAGAATACTTGGAATCCATAAGAGAGGATTTTTGCTTCTCATCCCGAAATCTTTACTGGTGATTTCTCATTTTAGTGTTTAGATTACTTAGGTTAAGACTGTTAGGTAAATTACTTTTGAATGATTGATTGATTTGTATAATTGTCTTGGATGGTTTAGTTTGATTGTTTGATCGTATGTACATGATTGCTATGATTTGTTACCTAGGAAACATTATGTTGTGATGATACTTTAATGTGATAAGATATATGCTTGCATTCATATATAAATATATGCTTATTATTGCATAGATGCCTATATGTCATATTATGTGCATAAATATAGGAGGCTGTTAGTTGCATTTTTCCATACTGATATCATAGTATTTCCATCATTCATACTTATAAGCATGTGCAGATTTCATGTTGTGAATTTGGTTGAATCTTTGATAGATTGTGTGTGTAATGTATATATGGATGCATGTTGAGTGTATAACTATGTACTATACACTTAAATGCTAGGTAGTGAATGACACTTCCGCCTTCTAGAATTTCATGGATGAAATTCTTTTAAATAAGGAGAATGTAACACCCTAAAAATTCCGACAACCAAATTTTTTATTAAAGGGTAACATGGTAAACTTACTAATAAGGACAAAAAGGAACTTTTACAAATGAGTGAATCAAGGGACAAACTGACATTGTTATGTAGAGCGTATTTCTCTGGTCAAGTTTCATTATAAAAATGTTAAAAATGGTTGTATGAATAGAAAATTATAATTAAAGAAATAAATTTTAATTGAATCAGGCTTGTTAGTTGTACCAAATAGGGCACCAAGAACCCTTCTCAATATAGAAAGAAATGTACATACATTTCTTTCTTCAACTTCTCCCTCTCCTACAGAAAGAAATATTCTTCATATTCTCCATCTCCTCAAACAAAAGAAAGCCTAGATTTAAGTTCCTAGATCTGAAATCAAATCATCAAATCTCCATAAAGTTAAACCGATAAAAGTTCAAAGGTATTAAAATGAAGTGGTTATACATAGATACCAAATCCCAATGATTCACAGACTTTAGAGGACAGGAATAATCCGAACAGAGGGGGATAAAGAGAATTTTAGGAACTCGAAGGATCAATTAATTAACTTGTGAGTGGCTTCCCATATCATTATTTATGATCATATTCATGCTTTTAGTCCATTATTTAATATCTGTTTTAGTACATGGTAACTATAGATGTATGTTAAGTTGAGATACGGATATTGTTAATTGGTTTTAGTATTCATCACTGGCCAGTAGGATTGAACTATGACCTTTACTGATAAAGATAGGATGGTTAAGGGAACATAGGCAAATTATATGAAGTGAAAACAATCCGACAGATTAATTATGGGTAGCTTGATGATAAATTTGATAGTGGAGTGATTAGACAATGATTTTAATACAATTAAAGGAACTGAAAATTGGAGAAGACAACGAAACAGAACTATGTTAGAAGTGAACTTGTTGAATACAAAGGGAATAACAAGAGAAAAATGATCATACAAATATAGTATTACCTTCCTATGATGTATTCAGAGGCAACGTTATTGTTAAAATGAAGATAGACGATTAAATAGGTGAAAAATACATGAAAAAGAAGAATAGCAATTTAGGCGTTCTGAATTATAAATTTAGGCATCTAAAAATATACAAAACATAAAAGAAATAGTGTAAAAATTATTTAACTCAAGCGTCTGAAATTAGGATTCAATTGTTAGAATTAAAGGTTCAAACATTCGAATCCGAAGTTAGACATTTAAATGTATGAAGGAAAATTTTCATAAGAAAACCAGATGCCTCATGCAATTTCAGACATCCGAAAGACGTCTGAATTAGTCAATTAGATGTCTAAATGTCTATAGGGGCACATATTTAACTTAGATACGTTAGGGCCAATAGGAATGGTTGTTACGACCCGGTCTTATTCGGTCAACAATAATAAGATGATGAGTGATGCGCATTTGATAAATGTTGAATGATACAAAGAAATAATGATTTTTAGAGACGCTTATATTGTTGTGTAGGCTAACAATGGACTAATGATATATTGGAAGTTGTATGGAGCATATAGTATTCCCTTATTTATATATTAGAAGGTGTATGGGACATACGGTCGTTCCCTAAATGATAGATTGGAAGGTATATAGGACATATGGTCATTGTCTTAATGAAGGATTGGAAGGTGTATGAGATATATCATTGCCTTAATGATAGATTAAGTGGTGTATGCGACATACGATCGTTGCCTCAGTGATAGGTCGGAAGGTGCATGCAACATATGGTATTTGCCTCAATGATTGACAAGGAGGTATATGCTACATACGATCACTTCCTTGATGATAGATAAGGGAATGCTAATTGTTTATGTTGTTGCAACACCCATAATTTTAAATAACATTATTCAAGAGATTTAATTAGATAAATTAAATGGAATAATGTAGCGGTTAGAGTGATAAGGGAATTGAGATTTGAAAACTAATTAAGGTTATGCCTTAACTAAATGAATCTATAGAATGGTTTATAAGTTAAATACTTAAGAGAATAAGGTAAGGGTGGTATGGGAATAGTCTTATACCATAACACCTTTTCACATTTTCATAAACAAACATAAACAAAGAAAAAACAAGGCTGACCATAAGCCTAGGTGAAGAGGAGCTCAAAATCAATTAGAGGCTTAGATTCAAGCTAAGAAGATTAAAGTGAAGAAAAATATCTCAAGTTCCTCATCCAAACAAAGTGAATAATGATCTAAATCATCTTATATGAACCATATTGAATGTTTTAAATTTTGGATTTGAAGTATAAACCATATGATTGTATGAATGATGATATCTTTTGATTTAAATGGCATGCCATAATTTTAAATAAGGATTTTGTGGAATAATCTAGTTCGGTTTTAAGGATAAATCTTTCAAATGCATGATTTTTGAATATGTTATGTAAAACATTATTTTGAAAATGATTTTAAATTTTCATAATATCCCAAGCAATGGATAAGTTACTATGAATTTTCTATGAGAGAAAATAGTGAATTATGGATTTAAATTATTAAATGAAATTAAATAGTGTTTTCAGATCTGAAATTTTATATATGTTAGAAAACTATTTAATATTAATTAAGGTGATTTTGGGGATTTTTCCTAAGTGTATTACTATGGATAATAAATTATTTAAGTTAGAGGACTTAAATGTTTTAAATGTTTTATTAAGAAGATAGGCTTAAGTGGTAAGTTATTTCAAATCCAAATTTGATTTCGGCTGCAAATTTTGAGAAAGGAAATTGATAAAGTTTTCTAAACCAATAAGATTGATACAAATATTGATGATAAGTAAAATGTATTTGTTTAATACTGAGACAATTGCTATCACCATAGGTCTTTCGCAGGGATAGCTTTCGAATATCTTTCCTTTTATATACTTTGTAGTTTCTTTTTCTTCTTCAAAATATGGCTTTGAAAGGAACACTTTTAATTGTTTCTGAAGCTATGCTTTCATAAATTTTTACTTAAACCCAATTCTTTTGAAAGGTATGTGTTTAAACGTTTCAAAATGTATATTTTTGAGTGTTTTGAAATGCATGTTTTTGGTGTTTTGACAGGAATGTTTCTGAATGTTCAAAAGGTATGTCGGATGGTTTTGAAAGAGAATGTATAAGGTCCTAAGTAATGATTTCAAAAGGGGAGAGTGACGGAGTGCTTGTTTGCTCTATGAAGTCGAAAGGGGGAGCGACGAAGGGTAATACATGGTGTCACAATGATCCAAAGGATATAGTCGAAAGTCTTAGTCTTAAAATTGAGAACCCATTCTCACCTTCAAAGTAAACACATGGCAATGTAAAAGAGTTTTGAAATGACATTTAATTTTGAAATTTTATAGAAAGCTTTCCTTACTAAAGATAGTAGGTTAAGGGTGTTAAACATATTTAAATGATTACAAGGAATTAAACCATGGATTTTTATGTTGTTGTGTTATTTAATCAGTTATCATGTATACTTGTGTAATCATATTCACTTCAATATTAACCCATAACTGCGTTTGGCATGTTAAGGGCAGAATAATAAGCTAGGTTGACCCAATTGCGAATATATATTGAACTACCTCATGTATGAGTAGAATACATCTAAAAGGTCAAACAGACCAGAATATAGGATTCCCAAGACTGATCAGAAGGTTGCTGGTTTAGACAGGTTCTTAGTAAGCCCATAAAAACTATGTTATGAAAATTGTTGTTGGCAAGGGCCAATAGGTTCTTAGTGATCCCATAAAAACTATGTCCGGAACAGATTGTTGATAGAGTGAACAATTACATAGTCAGCCCATGAAAACTATGATACGAGAGATGTTACTGAGAATCCAATAGGTTCATAATGACCCTATGAAAATTATGATTGGATGATGTTATTGTTAGACATCAATAGGTTCTTAGTGATCCCATAAAAACTATGAAACCGGGTAGATAGTCCGTAAGTTTGGAACAAGTTATTAGTTATCCATGAAAACTAATATGTTAATAGTGACCCTAGAAACTATAATTTGATACAGATAGTCAAGTGAATGGGGATGGAAAACCTAGAGAATATTGCATGTTTGCATGTCATCATGATACATTTTATCATGTTATGTCTTAACCGTTGTGGATGAAGTGCACAATATACGGTTAGTATAAATTGGATTTGGATACTAGGGAGGAAAAAACCCGTTCCTCTAAGCAACATGATCTCACTATATATATATATATATACGGTTCAGGATGGTAGGTTATTAGGAGTTCTTTCTGTTTGATTCCGTTGTGTAATTGGATGTAATGGCAAAGTTATTTAATTGCCTATATTTAGATTGATCAACCAAGGGGCATCTTTATATGTCGCTCTTGGTGTATTTTGTAATAACTATATTTCTTTCAATATGGTTTAAGAATTGGGATTATGTAGTGAATTAGAAATGTTATTTGTCATGGAATGAGAAATTTGTTTTAAATTGGGTTTATAGTTTTTCATGTTCATGTGTTTCTGGTATATCGATGTATCTAACATTACCGCACTTGGTCATCGAGAATTAATAACTAAGAATGACTGCAGCATCTGTAACAGTTAGTTTTGGGCCTCCAAATAGGGGATGTTACAGTAATTATCCCTATTCCTAAGTATAACCATAGATATATGATGCAGTCGAAATGGTAAAACTAAAATGTTATAAAGTAGACTTAATCAATGAAACAAGTAATTTGAAATGTTAAGAGTAGTATTAGCCTTCGATGATGCTTTATTAGGATGATAGTATCATATACTTAGAGATGTTTTCTCCCTCACAAGCATATACCTGGCCCCTTCTACATTTTCATTTGATCTAGATCGATAGGGGTTGGGGAATGTGAGATGGAGCCAATATAGGTCAATAGAAATATATAGCTTATTTATTTATTTATTATTTTTCATCTACTATTCGGTACATGATGTTATATTGAAATGTATTCTAAAGTGTTAATTGAAAATGATGCAATAATATTTATAGTTATTTCTAGTTTACTTCTGATATTTATGTTATATGTTATACTATATTTTAATCCTTGCGTTGTAAGTTCAAAAAGTGTAGTTAAAGTAGATAGCTATAGTTGAAGTAGATTGCTTTGCATAATTTTCATATCATATTTTACCATATCGATCCGTCATTTATAGTCCTTGGGATGTACGCATCATTTTGCACTAGTACAAAATAGGACTGTTGCTTCTCCTCATTTGCGTTGGTTGTGCTTACAACTGATCCAAATAGAACCATTTATGTCGATTCCTTCTTAACAGCCGATGCAATTGACATATTGGAGTAGTACAAAATTAAAAACTGCAATTTGCATCGGTTGTTCGTTACAGTCGACGTGAGTAGACTGAAGAAATACAACCTATTTGTGTCTCTTTTCTTTACAACCGATGCAATTAACTTCATTTGTGTCGACTATATAGGAACCAACACAAATTGACAGATGCAAATGCTCTTTTTTCCTTCTAACCTATTCCCAGCCCGGTCGCTTTTTGTCACACATATTCTGTGAGAGAGAAAAAAACAATAACATATCATATTTTGCCGTGTAACCGACCTACTTCCGCCTCCTCCTCCTTCCCAAATGAAAAATTCTATCGATTCAGAAAAGAAAAAAAAAGAAAAGAAAGAAAAAAGAAAACATTGATAAAAAGAAAACTTTCAAAGTTCCATCGAAGTGCGCCAGTTTCCGTCGATCGATTTGCCACCAGTTTCCATCAAGTTTCTTTTGTCAATTTTAGTTGCCCACTTCCATCAGGTAGAATTTTGTTTTTTTGTCGATTATTAATTTCGATTTCGATTTCCAGTCGTATTATTCTTGTTTTAAAGTTTGCCGTACTATTCTTGTTTTAAAGGATCAAGGCAGTGAATGATCCAGTTAGGGTAGAATCGGGTGGCGGTGATGTACTATCGTTTTGGTAACTGCGAGTTCATCATCGGTCGTGGACATAAATTAAATTATAACAGATATTTTTCAATTTTTACATGAAATATGCAATTCCTTTGTTTTTTGGAAGAGAAACCGTAGTTCCCATGCTTTACAAATAGTGTATGCGCATGAATTGATATTGCTTAGTTGGACATATATGATAATATTTTGAAGCGCTACATGATATTTTCATTGATTGTTGTTTTGTAGGTGAAGCATTTGATCTCTTATTTTACTTTTTTTGCCATATATGTCGTTTCATTAACCAATCCAATAGCTTTGTCGTTGTAATTGCTTAATAGAATCAAACAGATCACAGTCACCGACTAGTATTCAAAAATTAAGTGAAAAATAGATTATTGAATCTGCTTTAGGAGAAAAAGTGCTTTACTGAGGTACTTGATGAGGTAGGAGGAGGGGTCACTGGTATGGCTGGTGAAGCTGGCGATGGCGTCACTGGACCTAGAGGTGTCCCTACACTGACTGCATTTCCAAATTTATATTTAAAATTTGAATATCAATTACTTGGAATTCAAATATTTTTAAGCTCAACCTAAAAGAGTCGCCAATAGCGAAACTAACAAAAAAATGCATAAAAGGTAAATATTCTATTAATTTCACAAAATATCCAGTGTAATATCCACAGACTGAGAGTTTCCTTATTTTTCGTTTTGTATGATAATGAAAAATGCAGGTTTTGATGGAGTATGCAAACTAAACAAACATATCACATATTAATTTATTTGTTAGAGTTGAAAATTAAAACATAAGCAACATAGCTGGTTATTTAATCTAAAACGATCATCAATGGGTAGCATTAAGACATGTGCACTTATTATACTTGACATATATAAATTTCGTATGAAAAAAGGGCAACACCTTTAATGAAATAAAGTCTACAGATTCCAAAATATATTATATTAATTTTTCAAGCTAAATTTGCATCATTTGAATAATTTGACAGTTTCTGCAAAAAAAAAAAAAAAAAAAAATTAGTAGTAAATATCAAAATTTTGCTTCAACCCAACAAGTATATTGGATTACCAGTATGTCATATCATCATACAATATAAATCAAAAAATTAAAATAAAGCTAACATAAATAAATAAGGAATACCGTTCAAAGTTATTTTAATCTACTATGACAAATTTATATCAATTTGTATATTCTTGTACATGGTCATGAATTTATAGTTTATTTATCTTTGTCTATGCCCATGTCAGAGATAAGCTAATTTAAACTGGCATGGCACAGCTGTAAATGCACACACATAAGTGACAACTTTGTCGCGTTTTTTCACTAATATCAAGGATGATCATAGATATTAAAGATTGAAGGTCTGTAGTAAAGGGAAAAGGTAAGAATTTAAAGCTTACATTGTAAAGCACAACATATACAAAGATATTGACAGGAATACGGAAGAAATATATGGGAGACCATACTTTCTAAAAATGCTTACACACAAAATAACAGAGATTCATATATATTTTTCAACTACAACCTATATTTATATCAAAACATAACAAACTAAGTTAATAAATATATATCTACAATTTTCAATTTACGTATATACAAAAAATGAAAGTGTACACTATTAACTGTAACCTTGTGTTTTTAGTCATGTATATTTTCAATATTTGGAATTATTTATAGCATATTTGCGATTATTGTTGATATATACCATCCATGCAGAATTCTGATCCAAATATTGTAAGTACACTTGGACGTTAGTGTCTTCCATTGACTAGTTTTATAATATGTAGTCTTATAAGAATGTTGAAAGTGTACGCCTGATGATAAGAATGCTGTGTTCTTCCATTGACTAGTCTTATAATATGTAGTCTTATAAGAATGTTGAAAGTGTACGCCTGATAATAAGAATGCTGCGTTCTTCCATTGACTAGTCTTATAATATGCAGTCAACTTTATCTTTGCTTAATTTTGCAATCACCAAGTTCGTTTCGAATGAAACATTTAAGATATTTTTTTCTTATGTAGCATGTCTCTAGCATTTTCACATGGATCATAGTTGGATGTACAATGTGAAACGTAGCCATGATGAGTTCTTGAACAAAATGGAAGAGTTCATCAAGTGGGCATTGAATGATCAATTAAAAAAAAGAGAAGAAACTATTTTTTATCCTTGCAGACGCTGCCAAAAAAAGAGGAGATTCCACAACATAGGCTAGATTAGGGATCACATAATTCGGTATGGGTTCAAGCAAAATTATACGAGGTGGATATGGCATGGTGAAAGCATACTTAGTAGAACTAGTTCTAGCAATCATTATAATGATGGGAATGACCAGGAAGATAATGTGAATAATGAGGTGAATGATGAGAATACGAGAACGACTGTTTTAACGAGATATTTGGTGATGTTGAAGAACATTTTATGGAAGATCTAAAGTATTCGAAAAAATATCAATTGATGCCGAGAAGCCTTAGAATTTTGGTTGTTCTAAGTTCACAGTATTGTCTGCTGTGCTGAAGCTTTTCAATTTAAAAGCAAAACATGGGTGGAGCGATAAAAGTTTTACATCATTGCTGGAACTTTCGAAAGACATGCTTCCAAAAGGAAATGAGCTTGCTACTTCTAATTATAAGGCAAATAAAACTATGTGCACAATTGGTATATGGTACAAAAAGATATATGCATGTCTAAATGATTGTATATTGTATTGAAATGAAGCTTGCATGAGTGTCCTAAGTGTGGATTATCCTGTTACAAGTCGCGATGGAATGTTCATAACGACCCATATAAGAAATGGCCTCCAGCAAAGATTTTATCATATTTTTCCATTATACCTAGGTTTAAACATTTATTTGCAAATAAAGAAAATGCAGAAAACTGAAGATGGCATGCAAGGATTACTAAGGCATCCAGCCGATTCTCCATAGTGGAAAAATATTGTTACAATGTATTCTAGTTTCGACGAAGAAATTAGGAATCTTAGACTTGGTCTTTGCACAGATGGCATAAACCCATTTGGCAATCTTAGCAGTCAACATAGAATTTGGCCGGTTCTTTTGGTGATTTACAATCTTCCACCTTACTAGAGTATGAAGCGCAAATACATCATGTTGTCTCTTTTGATCTCAGGACCACGAAAACCAGGAAATGACATCGATGTTTGCCTAGCTCCTCTTATTGATGATTTAAAACTTTTGTGGGATAAAGTTGTGGGCGTATTTGATGCATATAATAGAAGTGATTTTACATTACGTGCCATGTTTTTTGTACTATAAATGATTTTCCCACATATGGTAATAGACAAATTTTCTATTGAGTTAGAAAAATGCCGATAAATTTAGTATTAATTTTAACTTCAAGTGCATGGTGTACAAAAGTTAGTATGTGGCGAGTACGGGTCGATCCATAGGGTGCTTAATTTTAAAAATCTATTCAATCAAACTAACCAAGATTTGAGATGTTTAAGCTAACTACAAATATTGCAAAAATTAACAACTACAAAAGTGAATGAAAACTATGAGAATAAATGACTATTTAGTGATAATTCCACTCTCTGAATCATATAGTTCAATAAAATATAAAATTATAATATCTCCTTTTTGGTCGTTAGTGAGTTTAAATGATGTGTATCATAAGTATGGCTTATTTGTGCTATAAATTAGCTCAACATAAGCCATCAAACTATAACCAAGGATTGAGGTTTCGGCCGGTACCCCGAAATTTCGAGGGTACCGGACCGTTACCGCTCGTGCACGATCCGAAACCGACAGTCAAAATCGGTTTCGGATCTAGGGCAAAAAAAAAGAATCGAATCATTCAGTTACTCACAACATCGAAGAAAAATCAATTTCTGCTCGCGCTTCAATAACATAATCACAGTAACTTCTTCTTCCTTATCTGAGTTCGACGTCGCGATTCTTCTTCAGACGCCTTCGAAGAAAAATCAATTTCTGCTCACGTTTCAATAACATAATCACAGTAACTTCTTCTTCCTTATCTGAGTTCGACGTCGCGATTCTTCTTCAGACGCCTTCGTGTTTTTTTTAATCGAGAACAGGAAATCACGTTTTCATATTTTTTTTAATCGAGAACTGGAAATCGCGATTTAGGGCTAGGGAATGGAAACGTGAATTATAAATGAGGAAGGGGAAATTGTGGGCTGGGTTGAAAATCTGAAATGAGTTGCGATTTGATTAAGTTTTACAATTCAATACTTTGGGCTAAAATGGAAAGGCAGCTTGGTTAGGCTAGTTTATATTTAATAAATTATTTAGTTAAGGAGTTTGCTTAATTCAATGCTTTGGGATGAAAGGGGAGAGGCATTTGGATTCGGCTGGTTTATAATTAATAAATAATTTAGTCAAGGGTGATTGTTTAATTTAGTTTGTTTGTTTAATAGTAAGTGCAATTTGATTGTTATAATAATTATTCACACTTTCTGATAATATTGTACTCAATTCACAAGTGCGTTATGGAAAACCAAGCAAACACTTTAGAGATCATTATCAGGACGTTTATTAACAAAACTATTGAAAACCAAAGTTTGGACCGAAACTATAGTGTTGTATGTAACATTATTATTTTATTGTATGCTATATTTCTATATGAATTTGAATCGTTTATCGTTACGTATTCATTAAAAATGCATAAATCCAATATCAGGACCGAAACCGAAACAAACGAAATGACCGAAACTGACCGAAACCAACAAAATTTCAAATGACCGAAACCGAGACCGAAACCGAGTTCTCGAACCTTGACTATAACACACCCCTTAAATCACTTACTAATCCCATGAAAATGACAACAAAATTGAAAATGAAATTTATTTTAAATATGGCTTATTAAATATAAATCAGAAATACAGACCATCAAATTTTGATTTAAACATTCACTTCTTTATCATCATCATATGTAGATGAAGAGGCAATTATTGTTTATGATTGTTTAAGCATAGCCTATTTGGTGTCAACAATATAGACTATCAAATTCAAAACAAAAACAACAAGTTAAACCACTTCAAGTATTGCCATTAAGCACAAAAAGAGATCTATAATTATCGAAATGTTGAAGCTACATGATTAGAGGCTTCACTACCCCTAAATTGAATGGATTAGCCTATCATTTGTGTTTTCATATCAACACTTGTAGCTTGCAACATGAAATAAACAAAAGGAAAAAGAGCAAAATGAAAAGAAAATCTAAGTAAAAAGAAGTAAACACTAATCTACTTGCATGAATAATAAACTACACTACTAACATAAGAAGAAAAACATTAAATAAAAAGAACACTAATTAACATTGCATAAAAAAAGAATAATTACATGAAATAAAAATGGCCAAGTAGTCATGAAAAGAGAAAGATGGCTCTCATTTATATTTAATCTAACTAAAACTAAAGAGAAGAGGGCCTAAGAGAGACTAAGGGAAGAGAGAATCACATGAAGATGAGGGGTATTTATACATGTATGAAACGCTAATTCAATTTTTTGGGGAATGCCCAAAATACCCTTGAGGTAGTGTGACCACCAAGTAATCATTAGCTTCAAGTAATCATCCATTAAGTGTGCATGAAGATTTAATGGCTTTTCAGCATTTGCATTAGCTCCTAAGTGTACATTAAGCTAGGTGGGTAATTGGGGTCCTCCATGATCATCACTTTGAATTATGTCTGTCTCCATTCCTTTGTATCTTCTTTGTGCATGCATATATCTTCATGAAACCACTTTTAAATGAAGCCAAATTTCTATAAAATAATATATAAATTTTCAATTAAATTTTCTCAAGATAATATATGCACAAAAATGACCATTTTGCCCCTAGATGAAGATGAAAACGTGACGATTTGAAATAATTTGAATTTTGGTTTAAACAATTTAAATTACCCAATATGATCATTCATTTAATTTAAATAGATTAAAAATGGTGGTAAAAATATGCACATTATATGCACATAAAATATCCGCACACTTATCCATTTATTCGTCCTCGAATAAACCAAAACTAAGATAAATCTGCTTTCGTAGGGACCATAATTGCATTGAGCGTATGCAACAAGCCGTTAAACCTCTGAGTGTCCCCGGTAGGACGAGTGTTATCTCGTGAGGGTTTTCAGCGGACACTTCCCACAAAATCCAAACGCAGGATGAAAATATTTACAAAATGCAAGATTTATCTACAAAGAGATGAATACGAGTTTTTTGAAAATATTTGTAATGATTGATTTACTTTTAAATCGACATAAATAAGTTAAATATAGGTTTGGTTATTATCTTGAAAATTTAAGTCATTTACTCATCAAAATTTCCAACAAAAACCAAATATAACAAATAAACAATAGTTTAACTCGTTGTTTCAGTTGATAACAAAATGTAACCATGAAATGGATCCTTAGTTGATTATCAAAGTTTATCAAAGTGATATTTTCATTTCTTTTCAATAACAAGTCAAATCAAATAAGTGAAAATAAAGCTTGGATTTCAGTTGCTTACCCTCTCTTATTTGAAAATTTTATTGATACTAACAATATTTACATATGCCTAATTCAGATAAACTGAGGCCAAATATATTACCTATGCATTGCTTTGCGGGCTTATGTGAGGGAAATAAAGAGCGTTGCGAGTGAACACACAAGTGTGAACACTTATTGACTGTAGGCGTTATTAGTAAAATAATTTTTACGTACACACACCTAACTCTGATAAACTGAAGTCAGATATACCGATCGTACACTGCCCTTTGGGCTTACGTGAGAATGGTACAAAGCATGGAGAGTGAGCACACGAGTGTGAACACACGACTCTAGATGTTTATTAAAAAATATACATATATACAAGAAATATTTTTTGTTTTTTAGAAGAGAGAGTTTCGCACTATCATCTTAGCACAATTTAACTTAGAAGACAAAAAATGTTATATCTTTACTTTAAATCAACCACTTTTTCAAACAAAGATTTTCAATTAGGATGCATTTCAAAATTAACGTGTATGAATCTTCCTATATACTAGTTAAACCATTGTTATCTATAATCGAACTTCATTTTTATTTTTATTAAGACAAATAAATTTTTAAAAATTTCAATTTAATAAACCATAACCATATATTTATCGTATAGTGTTTCTTTATAAATAGACCAAAAACGCTTAAATAAAAAATTGTCTTTTTCGTTTTTGATAATTTTTTTTGAAGAAAAATGAAAAATTAACCATGAAAAATTACAAAAGAAGATGAGACTCGCTCCACATTTGATTTTGACCGTGTCCCCACAGTCATCCCAAGTGGAAGAAGAAAAATAAAAAGATGACCCATATTTACATGAAAACGAACGATATTTACATGAGGGAAGAAAGTATATCGTAAAAAAGTAAATGAAACAGTCTTTCAAAGATTGATTCATTTGTCTCGTCAAGTATGTGAGACACAGCTTAAGATCGGAAAACCAAATCGTAAATGATTTCAAAGTTGAATGTTGATTTGGGAAAACGAATGTCATTTTATTAAAAACCCTACGAGTTATTTCCTTTTCGATGATTTTCGAGGTTGATAAAACGATTGTTTGAAGTTCAAGCTTATTTTCACCAATTTGAAATTCTAACATATCATTGGAAAATTTTTCAGAATTATCGATTTCAAAATCAAGATGGTGATTTATATCTACCCCTTCGGAATTTAACAACTCGTCTTCAAAAGTTCCATAAAATTCATGTTCATTAAATCCATCTTCTTTGTTGAATTGTCAACAACTTCATTGCGTGTCTCAAGTTCAAAATCAAAAGTTGTTGTATTTAAAATTTTGAAATCGAGAAAAGAAAGGTCGAGTTTTAAATCAAGTTTAACTCCCTCAAAAGAATTGAAATCCAACACAATTACCGTTTTTTCAACAACTTCATTAAGATCATCATCATTTTCATTTTCAAAAGTTGTTTGTAAATCATCGATTTGGGTAAAAGGTGGATTATTACTTGACTCGTCACACATTGGGATTTGATTCTGTTTATCACTTTGTTTCATATATGTTTCGAACAACAAATCTGTATGTTCATCATAAATTTCGTCTATTTGCTCAACAAAATCCAATTTATAGTTATTAACTTGAGCATGTTCAATTTGAAATCGTTGAGAACAATTTTTTTTACTCACATCATAGTCGAAATTATTCTCATTGCCAAAATTATTTGAAAACTGATTCCAATTTCGATTTTGAAATTGGTTTTGGAGTTCGAAGTTGTATTGGCATGAGTTATAATCGAAATCATTTGAATTTTGAATTGAATTCAAATTTTGAAATCCTTGACTCGAGTTATTACACAAATATGAATTACACAAATCATTTACATTTAGATTTGGTTGTGTAGAGAGTTCAACTAAAGATGAAATGCTATTTTCAAGAGTCGAGGGTTGGTCATCGTTTTAAAAACTTTGTTGTTCAAGTTCAAATTGTTTATAAATTAGTTGTCATTAAAATATCCATCGAAGTTGGAATGAAATCATATGGATTATATTGATTTTCATAACTATTGTAAAACTTTAATGAGTAAGGAAAAGGAAACTCGGACATTTTCAAGAATTTTTTTTATAAAGGAAAAAATATTTACAAAAAGAATTTATTTTTCAAAATGAAAATTTTATTTTTGTTTTATATTTTGGTTTTTCACTTTTTTTTTGTTTTTGAAAAGATTTCATTTTTTTGGATCTTTTGATTTCGATTTTAAAAAAATTCAAAAGGATTTAAAAACAAAGTTAAGGAATATTTACAATTTTTCTTTTAGTTTTTTTTACTTATTTTTGAATTTTTTTTAAATATGCATGAACTTTAAATACAACCAAATGAATGCAAGGGTTTAATTACGAATTATTTATCCTAAATTAACCCAAAATTGTATAATTACACTTTGTCTTAAATCAACAAGATAGTTCTCAGGCAGGTAATAGTCATGATTTATCGGTGCACCACTAATCACCGTAGAAATGCGACCGAAGGTTTAGGTACCTTCAGAAAAATAATTCAGTATAATATTTACGAATCACCGTAATATTTATAATTGATTATTGCTCTGCCGTAGCCTAGACACCAAGAAATTAAATTGTCGAAAGAGGAATTTTTTTTCAATATACAATTAAGCGTTATCGATGTCTAACCATTGTTATTAGCAAATTCTAAGATGAAATTTAAAGCATAAATTAAACATGTATTAACAATGCAATTATTATTGAATTTTTGTTTTTATTTTTGAATTTTGAATATTTTTTCTTTCTAAAATGCAAGCAAACAATAATGCAAAACAAATAAAAACAATAGATAATGGCACAATAGCAGGACGTGTAGAATTATTAGCAAAAGTTTTATTTTAAAAGCAGCAATTTTGTATAAGCAACCAAGCAACTTTTTAACAAGCACTTCCGCCTCCTGCTACTTGAAAATTGAACAAGATATATACAGTGTTTAAAGAAAGCAAACTAATTTTTGTTTGAAAAACAAAACAATCCAAAAGCAAACTCTTTTTTCTAAGAGAGAAAAGGCTAAACAAACTTCCTTTTTTTTGTTTTTTTGATTCTTTTTACAAGGGTTCGGCCCAATAAAACCACATCCTTAAACAAATATCAAAAGAAAAAAAATTCATGATCGCATACGAAATCCACTTCACAAAATGAAATTAAAAAATTGCCTCTTTCTCAAAGAAAATCAAATCGAATTCACGAATTGAAAACCTCCAAAAGCATGTTTAACTGATGATTGGGGTCGGCGATTTAAGGTTAGTCGAGTGGTGAGGCTGGGCTTGGGGTCACGAATTAGTGATGCGATAGGGTGGAGTCGTCTGCGGTGATGTGGAGGTCGAGTTCGATTGGTTCGCGAGTGGTTTCTGGTCTAGGGAATTGATGCGATTAAGGGGACTAAGGCAATATGGGTATGTTCGAGAGTCGCGTGGGGTGTCAGTAGTTTGTAAAGGTAGGTGATTTCCTGAGGATCGCGTGTTCGTAATGGGTTGGGTGCTTGTGACGAAGTGGTAGGAAATTCGTTGCTCTGGTGGGTGGTGTGTTACGATTCATGGTGATCGTGAGTTGAGGATTAAGGAAGGTACCGCTTTAGTCTTTGCTATGGCTTTTCTTTGGCTTCGAGGAACTGTTTGTGGAGTTCGAATTGGATGTGATAGCGAGTTCGTGGTTGAAGAGCATAGGGAAGTTTGTCAATTTGCGTTTTGGTTGAATAGTTGGAATGAAGCTACAGCAGTTGTGGGTGGGTGCTGAAGCACGTGAGATGGATTCGGGTGGTTCTGCTATATCAGTAGAAGTGTGGTTCAGAATGAACTGATGGGATGTGGTATCAAGTTGAACTGAAGTCAGGTGTGGTTCGTGTAGTGTTGCTGTGACGCTTCGTTTTTTTGGTAGTTATGGATGTCAGTGCAAGGATGGTGATGGCAGTGGTGAACCAGAGGCTGTTTTTTGAGCAGTGTGACTTGTGTTGGAAGAAGTGTGTTATGAAAAGAATGTGGTTTGGTAATGGAGAAGTAATGGTTGATTTGCAAGTATATGTTTAGTGTATTGTGTACTGTTGGTCGATTGTAGAAATGTGGGCGTGAAGTTTTGGCAGTATGTGGGTGGTGGAGCTGCAGTTGATTTGTGGCATCGAGGGATAAAGTGATAGTTGCGAGGGTCAGGGCAGCGGTAATGGCTAAAGCGAAAGTATGTTATGGAGTTTGGAGACTGAATGTATGTAGTTGTTGAGTGGTGCTGTATGAAGTTGTTTTGTTGAACTATGGTTGGAGACAAGATGATTATGGTTGTTACGCAAGTGTGCTGGTGATAGCAGGAAGAAATGGTAGTGAGTTTGGTTTATATGTGACAGCAATTTGTATATGTGTAGAGATGAAGGGAGGTTGAGCAGTAGGTTGTGAAGGAAGTGACATTGAACATTTTGTTGAAGTGAATGTTTGTGCACTGTGTTGAAGTGATGGTTCAGGCAGAAGGTAGAAGTAGGGTGTGTGCTGTTGCACTGATATGTGGATGGCACAGTTGTAATAGTGCCAGTTGCAATAGTGGGAGTATTTGTGGCAAAATTTTGGATGATAAGATGAATTGCAAGGCGAGTATTTTTTATGTTTGTGGTATGTAGGAGTGGCTACAGTTTTGAAGAGGAGGAGCAGTTGGATGACTGACAGAGGTAAAGGTGACTGTTGATTGGTGGTGTGATAGTGTTATCAGTGATGGTGGATTGGTGGTGTGTGCACTGTCCATTAATATGGCAGCGAATTGAATGAAGGGAAGTTGTGTTTGAAGTGGTAGCTGTTGTATGGTGCACTGTGTTAAGTTTGAAGAAATTTTGTAGAAGAGGGTTGTAGCAGTGAGAAGTAGGGATAGTGATAGGGTGGTGTAACAACAGTTGTGTTGAAATGTATGGTGAAGTATGGGTTGGAAATTTGAACAGAAGTGAAAGGCGGAAAAGTTGGCAAGGTTGAAATGTTTGCACCGTTAAGGGTTGATGACAGGAAAATGGTCAGGTGCACAATGCCAATGAATGTGCAGGGGCTGGCAGTGCACAGTGTCAACAAAAGTGTATGCAAATGTAATTGAAAACGTATGAAATTGTAAACGGAAATGTATATGATCAAAATAGAAATGTAAATAAAAAATGTTTTTGTTTTTTTCCTTTTAAATTGTGGGTGTTTTTTTAATAGCAATGCAAACGCAAAACAAATATAGACTAGAAACAAGCACACGTCAAAATGAGCACAAAAATCACACAATGAAATGTTTTTTTTAAATGCAACTAGCACACAACAAACACACAAAATTTAAACAAAAATAATTCGAAGATAGAAAATCAAAATCAAAATAATCCCCGGGCAACGGCGTCAAAAACTTATTTAACAACAAATTTTCTATTAAGTTAGAAAAATGCAGATATAATTTGAATTAATTTTAACCGCAAGCGCACGATGTACAAAAATTAGTACGTGGCAAGTACGGGTCGTTCCACAAGGAATTGTTTAATTTTAAAAATCTATTCAATCAAATTAACCAAGATTTGAGATGTTTAAACTAACTACTAAAAATTGCAAAATTAACAATTACAAAAGTGAATGAAAACTATGAGAATAAATGACAATTTAGCGATAATTCCACTCTCTAAATCACATAGTTCAACAAAACATGAAATCATAATCTCTCATTTTTAGTCATTAGTGAATTTAAATGATGTGTTTATCATAAGTATGACTATTTGTGCTATTAGTTAGCTTAACGTAAGCCATCAAACTATAACACACCCCTTAAATCACTTACCAACTCTCTTGAAAATGGCAACAAAGTTGAAAGTGAAATCTATTTTAAGTATGGCCTAATAACTATTAACTAGAAATACAGACCATCAAATTTTGATTTAAACATTCACTTCTTTACCATCATCATATGTAGATGAAGATGTAATTATTGTTTGTGATTGTTTAAGCATAGCCTATTTAGTGTCAACAATATAGGCTATCAAATTCAAAAAAAAAACAATAAGTTAAACCACTTCAAGCATTGTTATTAAGCATAAAAAAGAGTTATAATTATCAAAATGTTGAAACCACATAATTAGAGGCTTCATTACCTCTAAATTGAAGAGATTAACCTATCATTTATGTTATCATATAAACGCTCGTAGCGTGCAACATGAAATAAAACAAGAAGAAAAGGAGAGCAAAATGAAAAGAAAAGCTAAGTGAAAAGAAGTAAACACTAATCTACTTGCATGAATAATAAATTACACTACCAACGTAAGAAGAGAAGCATGTAAATGAAAAGAACACTAATTAACATTGCATAAAAAAGGAAAATTACATGATATAAAAATGGCTAAGTAGCCATAAAAAGAGAATGAGAGCTCTCATTTATTTTTAATCTAACTAAAACTAAAGAGAAGAGGGCCTAAGAGAGATTAAGGGAAGAGAGAATTACATGAAGATAAGGGTATTTATACATGAATGAAATCCTAATTCAATTTTTTTGGGAATGCCCAAAATACCCTTGAGGTAGTGTGCCCATCAAGTAATCATTGGCTTCAAGTAATTATCCATTAAGTGTGCATGAAGATTTAATGGCATTTTAGCATGTACATTAGCTCCTAAATGTACATTAAGCTAAGTGGATAAGTAGGGTCATTAATGATCATCACTTTGAATTATTTCAATCTCCATTCCTTCGTATCTTCTTTGTGCATGTATATATCTTCATGAACCACTTGTATATGAAGCCAAATTCCTATAAACTAATACAGAAATATCCAATTAAATTTTCTCAAAATAATATATGCATAAAAATGAACATTTTGCTCCCGGATGAAGATGAATATGTGAAAATTTGAAATAATTTGGATTTGGGTTTAAAAAAGTTAAAATATCCAATATGATCATTTATTTAATTTAAATAGATTAAATATGGTGGTCAAATTATGCACATTTACGTGCACATCAGGTAACTTGTCTGGATATAGTACAAAAGGTGCCAAAGCATGTCCAATTTGTCAAGACGATATGGTTGTTGAGTGTTTGCATCTTTGCAAGAAAAATATGTATATGCATCATCGTAGATTTCTCCCTCACAATCACCCTTATCATAAATAAAAGAAGCCTTTTAATGGAGAGATAGAGAGTGGAGTTTCTCATTTGCCAACGAGTCAAAGATATTGAAAATGCCTTTCCTCTTCCAGAAGGCACATGGAAGAAAAAGAAATCTATATTTTTGGAACTTCTATGTTGGAAACATTTATAGGTTAGGCATTGTCTAGATGTAATGCATATAGAAAAAATGTTTGTGACGCTATCATTGGGACACTCTTGGAAATACATAGTAAGACGAAGGATGGTGTGAAAGCTACGCAAGGTATATTGAAAATGGGTATTCGGAAGGAGTTAGCACCAGTGGATAATGGTAAACGTACCTATTTGCCTCATGCATGTTATACATTGTCCAAAAAAGAGAAAACTAATTTATGTGATTGTCTTCGTGGTGTCAAGGATCCATCTGGTTATTCTTCGGACATTAGCAGTCGTGAATCAATGAAGGATTTGAAATTGACTGGCATTAAGTCTTATGATTGCCATATGTTAATGCGACACTTGTTACCTATTGCAATTCGAGGTATTTTGCCTAAACATGTTAGACATATTATTACAAAGCTTTGTATCTTTTTAATGTAATTTTTAGCAAGGCGATTGATCCTAATATGTTGGATGGTCAACACGTTGATGTTAGTGTTACCTTATGTCAATTGGAGATGTACCCCCCCTTCATTTTTTGATGTTATGGTGCATTTGGTTGTTCATATGGTAAGAGAAATCAAGGTTTGCGGTCCTGTGTTTATGAGATATATGTATCCGTTCGAAATGCACATGAGAACTTTAAAAAGAAAAACAAAGATTAGATAGAAACCTAAAGCTGGTAAGGAGATACCGTAGCCGAGGAGGTTATTGAATTTGTCACTCAATAGTTAACTGGTGTTGAACCTATTAGACTTTGGAAGTCTCAACATGAAGGGAGACTTGACGGTCATTGCACAATTAGGTTTAAATTGATGTCAATTGGTGATGAAATGTTTCACAAATCGCACCTACTTGTTTTACAACACCTTGGTGAGGTTCATCCTTGCTTGGAGGAGCACATGACAATTCTAAAATCTCAAAACCTTCAAAGAACAAAAGATGTTTGACAAATGAACATAACTGCGCCTTTGTCATATGATTTAAAGATAGACTAATGTCGCAATTATCTCAAACAAATCATAATGTTTCCGATACAATAAAATGGTTGGCATATGAGACTAAATTTTAAGTCAGCTTTTATGAAGTATATGATATTAATGGGTATGTCTTTTATATGAAGTGCCAAGATGAGAAGCGAAAAATGCAAAATAGTGGAGTTAATGTCGTAGCATCTTCAAGAGAATCTGCTAGTGCTAAAGATAACAAACCAATAAATGCGACAATGCCAGATTAGGGGTAAATGGGAATACTAGGAAACTTGAATATAAGGACTTCACGATCTCTCTATTTCAATGTAAATGGGTCGATAACCATCATGATGTACGAGCGTATTAACATGGATTAACACCTGTTGACTTTGGTCGAGTGAGGCATGATAATGATCTACTCATCTTGGCATCTCAAGCAAAACGAGTTTTTTACATCACCAACCCAGCTGATCATAAGTGTTCTATTGTTCTTCCCAGCAAAAGCCGCATTGTTGGGATTGGTGATGTGGTAGATGAAGAAGAATATAATCAATTTGATGAGAACCCACCTTTCTCCGTCGGTGTAAGTCTATGAGAAGAAGAAGTTGATTTAAATGCAAATTATGCACGTTCTAATCATGATGAAGTGGTTTGGATAGCGGGGTAATTTTTAACATGCTTATCATGCTTTATTTTCCATTTGAAATCTTACATGTGAAATTTTCTTTGATACTTCTAATTTTTGGGAATAACTATACTACGTTAACTTTTACAGGGATACTTGATTGATGGTTATTTATAATAATTTTTTTTAAAGAATTGGATGAAAAATAGTATATGCAGGTGATATCAAAGTTAGCATATGATAATTTCCACATACATTTATCGGGTCTTATATATCTACAATTCACTAGAAAATTGTCTTCTTTTTCCTCAAGTAGTGTTACTTCAAAGTTTTCGGGTCTTTATTTCAATGTTTTGTGTGCACTGTCACTTGTGGTTGAAATTCTTGTCTAAATTTGTATGATTTAACATGTCACTTCTGGCTTAAATTGAAAACCTGCTTCTGGTTTATTTGTTTTTTTCCAATTTGTTCAAAAAAAATATTTTCTAAATGTTGTATCCCTTGTTTCAGATAAGGGGTCTTGGAGGATTGTGGTGTAACTCTACATAGACTGACACTTCTCCCCCTATCATCTATTCTCTTTGTTTTGTTGTCTGCTATCTATTGTAAGAGGAGTAATGGTAATAACTCACTTATGCAAGCTGCATTTTAAAATATAATTTTTGAACAATACGCACACTCATATATATATATATATATATATATATATATATATATATATATATATATATATATATATATAGTAAGCTGCATTTTCAAATAAAAAATTGTAAGCTACATCAAGAAATAAGGGAACACACTTGTGCAAGCAGAAAAAACTAAACATATTCCTACTCGAATGACCTTGTCCCTCATCATTTACTTTTACCGCAATCTTATATATTTTTATGGCAGTTTAGTTAATCTCCTTAAAGAAATGATGAGAGATATAGACAGTTGATTTTAGCACGATGAATTTATCTTTTGGGTTTTTCCCTATGGCAAGACATAAACAACGTTGATTGTAGCGGGTTAATCATAATTTCATACTAAGATGATGTAATTCCAGCAAATACCTATTTGATTACCCATACAATGTGCATTCTTAATTGCTGCTTATGAAAATATATTCATTATCTTTTATTTGGGCTGGGCTAACATTAGGCAAACTACTAGTTATATAACAAAAAGGGGCCAATATACACTTCAGCAGCAGTTTCCATATGCAGACTAAGGATTAAAGGGCTTATGGTGCCTTTTTTGTTTTCTTTTTTTAAATCAAAAATTGTGATCAATTAGGGATAAATGAATACCTTCTCTCAACATCCCTGTGTAGTCTCTGTATGATAACTTGGCAGTTGAAATAAATAGATCAGAAATAATGTTAGGCACAAACCAAAATGAATGCGGCATAATTGACCTTCCATTATGGTTAATATTATATGATAACGACATTAATTCTTTATTTTAATGTAACTTATGTAAAGTGATGAAGCCAGAATTTAAACTTTACTTTGTCAGAAAATAGCGAATAATTTTGTCAAAAAGAATGTCTTAATTCAAAACAACATTATACACAAAACTATAAAAGAGCCAATCAAATTTTATTGTATGTGCAACTAACAATGTTGAATGCTATATCTAAAGCAATAAATACTATATCTTTAATATCGGCTTTATGACGACTGTATTGATGCTTCCCGCGGGTTAGTGAGTTGACTGGGTTCATTAACAATTTCATTTGTTTGAGGCCTTCCACCTGGATCTGCTTGCACACTTAACCACTACAAATGTAGCTTTAGCAAATTCATCTCCTGGGAACTTGCCTTCAAGCAAAGGATTTGCTATATGCATCAAAAAATCATCCTTGCCTATGTATGCCAATGTCTGCAATATGAAATTATAATACAAAGAATATATTTCTAAGTATATAATTATGTTTCTGGACATAAACAACTATATGAGAAAGAGAGTGCATGTGCATGTATTTGCAAAGCATATGCGTGCATGATTATGGTTGGACCGTTGATTAAGTGTATACAGTGTTTATGTTTTCTTCACGTGATCCAAATGCTAAATCGTAAAACCCAAATTTCAAACTAAAACTAGATTAGAACTATGAACTTTATATTCAAAGGATTCATAGTTTAGTTATATGTATACTTCTGCTTGAAATTTAACTGTATGTAAAGAAAAGATTTCTTCCATACAAATAGTCCATGTTTTTGGAATTTGAAATTCGAGTTTCTATATCGGAACCTAACACTTAAAATTTTAGAGACCTTTCTAGATTTTATATTTTAGCATGAATTGAATTATTTTTCTCAATTGCAATTTCTTAATTGAATTTTGAATGAAAACCTGGGAACCAAATTCAACCATGAATTTTTTAATTGAGTTCTGATATGGTCATTTTTTAAAACCTGGAACCGCAACATTTTGAATTCAGAATGTTTACCATGAACTTTATGAATTACGTGTGGTAACCACTACATCTACACGATCATTTGGATCACTTCTGCCTAAGACATGTTATTGTTTAGTAATAAACTTTATTTTATTGCAATTGTTTGAGATAAACTAGTTCATTATTAATTTTCTATTTACATTGAAAATTGATTTTATTTTCTATTGTATTAGTTTTACCGCACATTTCTTTATACATAACAAAATATATATTTATCAAAACATATATGATGAATATTAAAAAGAACTACTATACTAAATCTAACTATTGATACAGGAATAATGGAAATACAACTATATGGACACACTGATGAGCAGAACACTTTTGCTTCTGCTTCACAACCGTCATTTAAGAAGAGGCAAAGAGGTTCAACAACCGGAAAGAAATACAGAACGTCAGAGCCAAAATTCATTGAGTGGAGTGATAATGGCAAATCTGTTGGGAAGTGGGTGAAGTCTTTTAAGGCATATGTAGGCGATACAGCTAGATCCAAAATTGATATCAATATCAAGAACTGAGGTAGCGTTAGTCAAGGGCTTAAGGACACTATTTGGCAAGATATTAAGATATTATAAATTCATTTATTCACTTACTAAATTGTCAGTTGAAGTCTCTGTGTTTGGAGTTATGAATCACTTTCATTGTTTATCAAAATATTGTTCATTTTTTTTACTGCTTTGAGGTTGTTTATCTTTTTTATTTTAGTTATTTCAAACAAAGTACTACATCGATGACATAATGAAAACAACGTGTTAAAAAATGTGGAAAATGGAAGGATTTCAAAACAAAATTGGTTAATGGTTGGATTACGAAGACTAGAAAGCTTCTAGGGACCATAAAGAGCCATACGAATTTTACGATTGCATAACAAAAACACAATGGGAAACATTTAAGAAGTATTGTGAAACCAAGGAGTTCAAGGTATATTTCTTTTTTGGAATTACAGTACAATAATAAGATCCCATATTTTTATAATTGGATGACATAGAGAAATTATTTCATGCAAAATCAAGTAAACACTAGTTATTTCATTCTATAAATTGATATGATACTATTTATGTTAAAAGTAGATTATTTTCATGAAAACTGCTATTTATTTTAAAAGTGGGTATTAATTTAGGGTATTTTCATGAAACATGGCCTTTAGTATTGGATTGATGTCTTGCAGTTGTCTGGTAACACATAGATGACTACATATATGTAAAGGATAACTGTTTCATAGATTATAAGCACTAGAATTTTACTTGCTCTTTGTCTGCATTTATGTTGGTTATTTTCTCATAGTTTCTAACCATCGAAAAAACAAAAACTGATTGAATTAGGCATGGTGGTAAAATAAATACATGGCCTACTTTACATCATTAAATTAAAACACTATATGGAGAAGGAAAAATTACC
Organism: Allium cepa; assembly: GCA_030765085.1. NCBI lineage: Eukaryota > Viridiplantae > Streptophyta > Magnoliopsida > Asparagales > Amaryllidaceae > Allium > Allium cepa. The sequence goes on from CM060929.1 coordinate 882,069,596, forward strand.
TAAGTAATCATGTGTTTGTAAGAGTAACTGCTCTGCTGCGAGCTAGTATTATCATGTATATAATAAAACCAAAACTAAACAATTTTACCATCATTCTTCTTGCATATTTAGTTCCGCAATCCATTAAAGCATTCGTCGATAAAAATTTATAGAAATATAACTGTTTCGCTTGCCTAAATTTTTGGATATTTACGCTAGAATTCTTAATGTCATAAAACAACAAATAAGTGAGAAGGCTAGGAAGAGTTAGACATACAATGAGCATCCTCACTATTTGGGATAAGCTGGATATGCAGGGAAGAAGGCTAATGGATAACCAAAGGCCATAGTTCCCCCACCACATTGCCAAGTGGATCTGCTTTGGATTGGAGTATCGATTGGATTTTGATACGATAAAAAAAAGAGCCGATAGAAATTATACAATACCTAATGAGATAACTAAGATAGTTGTAGATAAAGTGGTATGACCTTTTTTTGGAATTCTTGCCTTGACTCCATCACTGGAGGAGGAAGAAGTGAAGCACTCGAAACCCTAGATCAAAGTGACGAAGCTTGGAGAAGCCCTAACCTTAGGTGCGATGAACGAAAGGTGAAGTTGTAATACTTTGTGGGTTTCGTTTGGTTTTGAGAAGAAGATGCCGAACCAAATATTTGGTTCGGTGGAGGAGATGCCGGACCAAAGATTTGGTCTGGTGGAGTTCCTTCGATAGTGGAATAGCAATTGGCACACCAGATTTATGGTTCGGTCATGATCTCATTCGAGAAGGAAGAGATGGTACTTCAATTCGGCAATGGAGGAATTTGGATCGGTGCTGAGAAGGGATATGTTTTGTTCAGTGATTTGGTGAAGAATAAAATGCCGAACGAAATATCTCGTTTGGTATTTGAGCATGCTTCCAAACTAAATGTCGACGTCGAACCAGATGAGTGACGTACCAGATGTAAATGTCGAACCTGATGAGTGACGTACCAGATGTAAATGTCGAACCAAGTTGACCAAACCAAAGTGATGTCAGACCAGATGTAAACGCCGAACCAAGTTAAAGCCGAATCAAATACTATTGTGCTGATTGCCGAACCAAGACTGCCGAACCGAACCCAAAGCTTCTATATAGCTGCTGCACCTTCTTGTTTCTTCAATATATAAATAGTGGAGCTTCTGGAGAACAATGGTAGCCATCCTAGAGAGCTGAAACTCTGTAGAATTTTGTTTATATTGTTAATTCTTCTTATGTATAGCCTACAAAAGCGAATCAATCTTGTAACTCTAATCTTTTACTGATTAATAAAATCTCCTCTCCCTAAGTGGACGTACACTGCCTCGCTGTAGTGGAACCATTATAAATAGTGGTGTTATTTATTTTTTGCATTGTATAGATATGTGACTATCTATTTAGGTGTTTATCTCTGTTTGTTTCGTCTCACTACAATCATGATCCATATGTTTTCCACTGCGTTGGGTTTTTATTCCCTAAGACTGATCATCTGAACGGATTTTCCTCAACGGTCTGGTATCAGAGCCACATGGTTGATTGAGGAGTGTTAGACGCTATGGTAGGAGATGAAGGTACTCTGGTTGTTACAAAACCCTATACTAGAGGGATGTATATTGCGTCAGGATCATAGTTGGCAATTAGAAATGGAATGGGGATAAAGACTTCGAGAAGTCGCAATGAAGGATGAAGGCTATTCTAATGAGGAATAAAGTTCATCCAGTAGTGTTTGCCCTAAGGAGTTGACGTCTGACATCTCAGTCGCGGAAAGGAAGGAGATGGAGAAATGAGCGTTTATTACTTTACAACTAGCTATAGGAGAGAATATCATTTAAGAGATTAGCAGTGAGACCACTGCTAGGGGCATTTGGACCAAGCTAGAAAATCTCTTCTTGAAGAAATCTCTGACTAACCGTCCGATATTGCAGAAGATATTTTTCACCATGCGGATGATAGAGGGTACTTCAATGAAGGAACATTTTAATTTCTTTGATGATCTCGTAATGAAGATGAAGACTGTTGACTATGGATAAGGAGCAAATGCCAATGATTCTTTTGTATTCTCTTTTGGAGCGATACACAGGTATCACTAACAGCCTTATCTTCGCTAGAAACACATTTACAGTGGAAGATGTGAAGTCAGACCTTCTTTCTAAGGGCTTAAGAGATTAGATGAAGGTGATAAGTGAGGAAAGTAGAGGTGGAAGTAGTAGTCACGGCTGTTTGTTGAAAGAGGTAGAGAAGGTAAGAAGAATTAGAACTCTAGAGGGCATTCTAAGTCCAAGAAGCTCAGTAATGGCACGAGAGGAAAGTCAAAGGATAGGAAGTGCTTTATCTGTAAGAAACATGGTCATTGGAAAAAGGATTGTCTAGATTTGAAGAAGAAGAAGGAAGAAGACGGATCTTCATCATTTGCGATGGAGAAGTCTGTATCTAACGATGTGTTATCTACTACAGTGTCGGATGTCTCAAACCATTAGGTATTGGACTCGGGGGCGTCTTTCCATATGATGCCTAATAAGGATTACTTCAGCTCTTTCATTGGACATGTGGGAAGCTCTGTTCTTATAGATACTGATGCTAGCTATAGAGCAATGGATGAAGGTACAGTGAGGATTAGGATGTTTGATGGAGTGATACACATTTTCATAGGTGTCCGGTATGTTCTAGGTCTTCGGAGGTCCTTTATTTCTTCAAGACAATTGGCATCTTGGGATGCAAGGTAACTATCGAGAAAGATAGTCAGAAGGTTTCGAGAGGTGAACTAGTTCTTATGCAAGGAGATGTGTTTCGAAATCTGTATTTGCTGAAAGGAACCACAGTTCTTGGAGATTCGTGTGTTGGAATAGATAGTTCTCATGCATTGGATGCAAGAAAGCTTTGCCATCTCAGATTGGGTCATATTTCAGAGAAGAGCTTAGAGTTGCTTCAAATACAGAAGATGACCAAAAGAGAAAGCTTCGACAAGATGGATTTTTGCCAAAAGTATGTGTTAGGCAAGAAAACTAAAGTATCTTTTGGAGTAGGATTCCATAGATCGATGCGAGTACCTGAGTACGTGCTTACAAATGTTTGGGGACTGGTTGCTACTCCTACTCTTGTAGGAGCGAATTATTTTATCTCTTTCATTGATGACTTTTCACGAAAACTATTGGTATATGTGATGAAGGCCAAATTAGAGAGTTTTAAGAAGTTCAAAGACTGGAAAGCACTTATTGAGAACCAACCAGGTTCTAGGTTGAAGGTGCTGAGATGTGGTTAATTTGTCTCTAGGGAGTTCCTTGATTTCTGTAGACAACATGGATTCATAGACATTTCACTACACTTGGTGATCTGCAATCCAATGGGGTTGTGGAAAGGATGAATAAGACTCTACTTGAAAAGGCTCGTTGCTTAAGATTGACGGCGGGCATATCTAGAGGCTTTTGGGCTAAGGCACTATCAACTGCGGCACATATCATAAATCGAATTCCATGCTCGGGAAGATTCCAGAGGAAAAGTGGAGAGGTAAAGCAGTGTAACTTGGTTACTTTCGAATTTTTGTTTGTCCTGTGTACGTTCACCTTACAGGTGATGACAAGTTGGAGGCTAGAGCATACAAGGGCGTATTAATGAGATACACTGATGGTATCAAAGGGTATCAAATTTTGAACCCTGTTGATCGGAAGATTGTTCATTCCAGACATGTTACTTTTGATGAGTCTGTTATGTGCAATCCGAAGGAGGAGCTACCTACCACTTTCGAAGATTCTTATAGGCCTAAGAAGATGGAAGAAGTTCCCGTATTCCAGCTAAATAGTATAGTTATTGTTGATGCTATCGAGGAAAACACAGTTGATGAAACATCACAGGATAGTCCACAGGTACCTCCTAGTTGTGCTGGTGATGTGCATGAATCTAGATGAAGTTCAATTCAAGGTGGAGCTGAAAGGAGTTTGGGTGAGCAATACCTACCCGGGTCATTCGTAGGACTATTAGGTTGCCTGAAAGGTATGGTGAATGGCAGTTTGCGGACCTTAGCCTTGGTGATCAGTTTGACTATGCCCTACATGTGGTTCATGAGGAGTCACTTGACCTTGATGAAGCTTTGAAGTCATGTGACAGTTCAAAGTGGATGTGCGCTATGGAAGAGGAGTTAGAGTCGTTGAAGAAGAACAAGACTTGGGAACCGGTATCACCTCCTCAAGGAAGCCGAGCCATAGGTTGCAAGTGGGTGTTCAAGGTGAAGTATGATGGGAGATACAAGGCTAGATTAGTTGTAAAAGGGTTTTCACAAAGAAAGGTATTGGAGTATGATGAGATATTCTCTCCAGTATTGAGGCATACGTCCATCCGCATTTTGCTCGCTATCGTCGCAGCTCATAACTTGGAGCTAGAGCAACTTGATGTGAAAACTGCTTTCTTGCATGTAGATTTGGATAAGACCATCTACATGAAGTAACCAAAAGGATTTTTGTAGATGGGAAAGAAAATTGGGTTTATAAATCGAAGAAGTCTTTGTATGGACTTAAGCAGTCGCCTAGACAATAGTAAAGAGGTTTGACTCTTTTATGCTTTCACTTGGTTTTGATCGTAGCATTAAAGACGCTTATGTTTACTTCAAGCGTTTAAAGAATGGTAGATGGGTGTACCTACTCTTATACGTGGATGATATGTTGATTTCTTCCAAGGATGAGGCTAAAATCGATAGTTTGAAGCAAAAGCTAAAGCGGAATTCGAAATGAAGGACCTTATAGAAGCAAAGAAAATTTTGGGTTTGGAAATCTAAAGGGATAGAAAGCTAGGAGTTTTGAGCCTCACTCAAAAGGAGTACATTCATAAGGTGCTTGCTCGGTTTAGCATGGAAGGGGCAAAGGCAATCGGCACACACATGCCTTTGCACATACAACTTTCTAGTAAAGGCTCTCCGATCTTGGAAAAGGACAAGGCTTATATGATGAAGGTTCCGTATGCAAATGCAGTTGGCAGCTTGATGTGTGTCTGGTCTGCACTAAGCCTGACATTACATAGGCAGTTGGATTGGCGAGCAGATTTAGGGCAAATCCAGGAAAGACTCAATGGGAAGTAGTGAAGTGTATCTTCAGATACCTTAAAGGTACTTCAAACCATAGACTTGTCTTTGGCGGTAGAGGAAGAGATTTCAGCTTGGTTGGATTTTGTGATTCCGACCACGCTGGTGATAGAGATTGAAGGAAGTCAACCTCTGGATATGTGTTCACCATTGACGGTGCAGCGATCAGTTGGAGAGTAAGGTTGTAGACGATTGTGGCTATGTCTACTACAGAGGCAAAGCTCATAGCTGCAGTTGAAGTAGCTAAGGAGGCACTTTATTTGAGGTGATTTTTTTGTGATTTGGGCTTCATATACGAAGGCGTGGATGTGTACTGTAACAGTCAAAGTGCAATTCACTTAGTTGAAAATATGGCATTCAGCCTGAGGACGAAGCACATTGAGGTCAGAGAGTCGTTCCTTGTCTCGATGAGCGAAGAGAAGCTAGTTCGTCTTCAGAAAGTTCACACAAAGAAAAATGCAGTAGACATGTTTGCCAAGTCGTTACTTGTTGCTAAGTTCGAGCATTGCTCGGAATTGATTCGCTTAATGAAGAGCTAGGTGCCATAGGTTGGCATGGGGGGGGGGTTGAGATGGTTCATGGAGACGTTTATTTTCATGATGGAGATTGATGGGTTCTACATGGACTGGGTACTTCGAACACTTTGTTGACGGACGGTAGCCTTGTCGGAATTCGTTAACAAAGTGTAATGGGTGATGGCATTGTCGAAGCTTATTAGGTAAGTATCCATTTCTTGGAGCATAAAGTTGTAGACGGAGTCAGATGGCTTGATGGAATATGGTAATAAGGTCGAGATTGTTAGAATTGTTACCTTTATTCCATCGCTGGCGGAGGAAGAAGTGAAGCACCCGAAACCCTAGACCAAAATGACGAAGCTTGAGAAGCCCCAACCTTAGGTGCGGTGAAGGAAAGGCAAAGTCATAGTATTTTGTGGGTTTCGTTCGATTTTGAGAAGAAGATGCCGAAACAAATATTTGGTTCGGTGGAGGAGATGTCGGACCAAAGATTTGGTCTGGTGGAGTTCATTCGATGGTGGAGTAGCAGTTGCCGAACCAGATTTGTGGTCCAGACATGATCTCATTCGAGAAGGAAGCGATGATGCTTCGATTCGGTAATGGAGGATTTTGGATCGGTGCTAAGAAGGGATATGTTTCGTTTGGTGATTTGGTGAAGAAGAAGATGCCGAACGAACTATCTCATTCGGTATTTGAGCATGTTTCCAAACTAAGTGTCGATGCTGAACCATATGAGTGCCGGACCAGATGTAATGCCAAACCAAGTTGAACAAACCAAAGTGATGCCGGACTAGATGTAAACGCTGAACCAAGTTAAAGCCGAATCAAATGCTATTGTGTTGATTGCCGAACCAAGACTGCCGAACCAAGACTGCCGAACCAAACCCAAAGCTGCTATATAGCAGCCACCCCTTCTCATTTCTTTACTATATAAATAATGGAGCTTCTGGACAACAATGGTAGCCATCTGAAAGAGTTGAAACTCTGCATAATTTTATCCATATTATTAATTCTTCTTATGTACAGCCTCCAAAAGTGAATCAATCTTGTAACTCTAATCTTTCAGTGATTAATAAAATCTCCTCTCCCCAAGTGGACATATACTGTCTCGCGGTAGTGGAACCACTATACATACTGGTGTTATTTATTTTTCTACATTGCATAGATCTGTGACTGTCTATTCTAGTGTTTATCTCTCTTCATCACGTCTTATTACAATCACGATCCAGTTGTTTTCCGTTGCGTTTGGTTTTTATTCCCTTAGAATGATTATCTGAAGGGATTTTCCTCAACATATTTTCATGCATTTTATCACTTTACATGTTTTAAACAAAGTCTAATTTTGATATAATAGTACAAATAATTATCAAAATTTACATGTTTTAAACAAATAATTTCTTCTAGTTGAATCTCATATCAAATTTTTATACTGGATTTGGTTAAAAATACTTCTTCACAAAATTTGTCATGGTAATATTGAGTTTATTCTTTTGATATTGGATTTGTTTAAAAATACTTTTGATAGCGGTTCCTTGTTTTTATAGTTTTGGATGTTCTGTTCATTAATCATACTTGTTAAGTAGGCTTCTATAATCAGATATATACATTTTTTGTGACTGCATTGTCCACTAAACTAATTTGATGAATACATTAAACGCGATACATTTAATTTATTAGTGTGATAACTCTTATATACCAAGGCCGGTGAGATATGCACTACCTACTAATTAATGCCATTCATTTTTTGCAATTTATATTTTCCATCATACAATTATAATACTGCAATAAATACGTTATGACAAGTGAAGTATTTTTCATTTCCAGTGCTCACTTTTTTTGATAAACTGATACGTACATGATTGCACTTTGTAAAGTGCAAACAATGTTTTTTGTTTCCAATATCGGTATCGTACTCATGACTTCATTGCAATAGCTTATCATTAAACACATCTTTATAGCAATACAAGTTTAGCTAACATGCATTTTACAGCTCTTATAACCTAACTATTCTTTTTGTTGACGGAATGATTAGAGAGGAAAAGCGGTCGATGGGTCATGGGTTCTAGATAGATATGATGATGCCTGGAGTCATGCTCTTGAAAAGAAATAGCATTTAGGTCGAGTTAGAGGAATTGGTAGGAAGGTTGGTATCAAAAACGTATTCAGGAAGGTAGAGAAAAGGAATGGTCCAAGTGGTGTAATATCAGCCGATGAGATGTATTGTGACACCCCGAACCTCTAGGCACCCGAAAATCGGACATGACTAGAAGTGTGGATGGTCGGTTTAAAAAAAATCCATAACATAGCACGGAGACTAAGGCAACATCATAAAATGATTAAAATATTACAACTAAAGAAAACTTTCACTAATTATAAATTAATAGCAAAACAGCTTCATTAAAAACAAAATTATCCCAAATTTATTTCTAAAACCAAAAGTGTTAAGTGGTCTCCACCAAAACATTAAACATAACAAAGTTCACAATAAATGTCCCCATATATAGAGTAAAGTATGAAAAAGAGAAACGAAGTACATGAAACAAAAGGAACAGAAGCTAAAGATAACAACTGTTCCAATGACCCTGCAAGATGCAAAGAACTGCAACTTAGACCTGCCCTTCTATGATTTAGGGAAAATAGGAAAAATAAGAATGGGTCAGGCATAAAGTTTGGTGAACGAGAAAAAATATGAAGCATAATGAATAAAAGAGTTTAATTCCAGGTCTTTCCTGAATATCGCAGAGGGTGAATAATTTAATGAAGTGAATCCTTCTTAGATACATTTCCTAAGAAGTCAAAGTCCATGGTCACTCTAGGTAAGTCAACCGCGCAGTAATACTAAAAGTCAGTAGGCCCGTCGGGCCTGCTATCCTTACCTATCCACGTGCTACAATGCGAAAGTCATGCTCTTCATCTATGCACTATGACTAAATGTCTCTTACATCTGACAGGCGCCGACTCAAACAATCTCGCAGGACCCCAAAGTTGCACTCAGGCTTCACCAAACTGGACTCCTTTCCTCCTATCTTCTCGGTCGCCAATGTAGACTTGCCCCTATCCAAAGTGTCGATCCTTCGAAAGAGCGCTCATAGCCGAGTCGGCTGCATAAAATCCTTCAATAATCTGCCTAAAGAAGCCTATGTCGGAACATACTTATCGTGTTCCGTCCGTTTTGATCTGCCTAAAGAAGCCTATGATTGCGGATGTTACCTATCCAACGTACTAGCAACCTATGAAAGGTAACAAACATCCTTGCGAACCTACTTGCCCGCTCCTAGTACATACAACCAAAACTATATTTTGGACTTAACTGCATGAAACACCAATCCAAATCTTTACAAGATCTGCCTACCAAATCGCTTCCAGATTAATTAATTTTACCGTTGCAGTTTACATACTGTTTATTTCCATTAATCTGCTTTAGGTCATTTTTACATCCAAGTGGGTTATTTTACAATTTCCCTTTTTCTTACATAAATGTATTTCAATTTCACGTTCGCTCAGTCCGTATGGTTTGTCTGTAATTTTTATGCCATATTGTTACAAATTTGCACTAGCCTACAGGGTCCATTTAATTTACATTTTTTCCACTATAATTTACGTTCTCCTTTTAGAGATTTAATATGTACAAATTTTTTATCCAATATCCACAAACCATTTAACTACACCAAATTCCACTTTTACATTTTTAGGCCATGTATGAAAACAATCAATTATGCCAATTAGATTTCCCAACTTTGTTCTGAAACCATATTCAAAATTATGTAATTATATCAATCAAATTGATTAAGTTTATTCAAGTAACATACTCTGAATTCATTCAACTGACCTAATCTACCATTAGAAATTGAATAACAATTCTAATTCAATTTAATTAAACCAATCTTATTTACGCCATGAAGCATGAGTAACAATTTGTTTATTCTAAATTTCAACCCAAACATGAATTAGAATTGAAAAGTGAAAGAAGAAGAAGAAGATACAATAATTTACATAAATTTTAATCTTATTTATGCCATTAAACGTGAATAGACAATTTATATGTCCCATATTTTAAACCAAACATGAATTTGATCTAAGAAGTGAAAGAAGAAGTTGCAATAATTTACATCTATTCTCAATTAATAATTGAAATTAATTCGTATTCACATGCTAGAAAAAAAATGAAATTGATCTATTTTATTTTTCTATTTCATATTAATTCCCACTCACCTGACACTTGAGCTTGTATAAATTTGAAAAAAGATTTGCTTTAATCTTTCTCCCTTTGATTCTTCGAAGTTCCCAAATTGCTTGAATATATATAATTTAATTTGGTTGAGATTTTTTTATTTAGTAGTGAAAATGAGGAAAAATAATACACACTAATCTTACTGTAGAATTATGGTGATGGCTGAATAAGAGATTAGGTTTTGATTAGATGGTTTATTTATAGATTGTTTGAGTGAATACGATCCATTAGATTATTTTAAATTAAATCTGGTTCTTTCATATACTTAATGGCTATCCATTCTAGCCCATACACATCACCCAACCAATAAAATTTAGCCATCTCATCATATTACATCATTGGAGTGAATGGAAAGCCGGCACATGTCAGAAACAATGTAGAAATACGTGGGAAAATCGCTGAAAACGAATCAGCTAAAAAAATATCGCTCTAGATTTTGGGCGACAACGGGACATGATCTCTGGTCACTAAGGAAGTCGACATGCGCCTTTACCACTGTACCAAATGCGCTTTGAATTTATTTTTAATAATATTTCCCGTAAAATATCGGGTTGTTACATTCTCCCACCTTAAAGGATTTCGTCATCGAAATCTCCAAAAAAAAGAACGTAACTAACAATTAGCGTCCAAGAACTACATCCATCTACTTAACCATCATTTATTTCTACCATTGTCATTATTTTTAACTAATGAAATTTATGATTTATGCAATGTGAAATGCATATGAACTTACCTAATGCGAAAAAGTGGTCGGTCTGCTGATTCAGTTGACCTCCTGTAATGCAAGTATGCTTACTCCATGCAACCAAATGTATGCAATTACCCTAGTATAATTGATAATTCTATATGTATGTTTCAATCATTCACCTAAATGCACCATCCATATGCAACATCCATTTATATTCACACACACACACACATACACACACACACACACACAACCATGTGCAAATGCAATAGATAACAGGCACGCATATGCAGGTGCGTGTACCTTGTTGGCCGACTATCCTAATAAATATCTATCTAGTGCATGCAATGCATCCATTTGCAAACATTGGTATCCACTTGCAATCTTTTTCATCCATCAAACATAACTTGCCCTAATGATATGTTTACAACCAAGTTACTGTCCATAGGTTTCACCTAAAGATTATCTAAAAGCCCTAACTAAGGAAAGATCAAAGATAGGATATTTGAAGTGTACCTTCAAATCGAAAAGGATAATAAGTTCGAAATCTCTCCTTAGATTCCCATGTGCACTCCTTGTGGTCATCTCCCCACTGAACCTTCACTAGACGAACTTCCTTGTTGTGTAATCTCTTGACGTCATGTTCCAATATACGTGTGGGTACACGACACATAAATGATTCGCGCTCTACCTTCGCATCCCTTAACTGATCGGGTTCTACTACTACTACTGTGGAATCGTATGAACACTTCCTCAGATGCGAAACATGAATAACATCGTGAACTCCTGCCAACTTATCTGGAAGATCAACTCTGTATGCCACTTTTCCAATCCATGCGGTAATAGGGAAGGGTCCTACTAATCTTAGTGCCAACTTACTCACCGAGCCAAATCTCATAACGTTTCTTAGAAGATAAAGCTTGTCAAAAACCATATCTCCAACCTTAAACTCCAAATCTGAACGTCTTCTATCGACATATGACTTTGTTCTATCTTGTGCAATCTTCAACCTCTTGCAAATCAAATCCACCTTTTTGGAAGTTTCCCTCACCAAGTCTGGTCCAACCAAGATCCTATCGGTGGTATCCTACCAAAAGGCTGGTGATCTACATGGTCTTCTATAGAGGTCCTTGAACGGTGCTATCCCAATGCTTGCTTGATAACTATTATTATACACGAACTACACCAAAGGTAGGTGATCTTCCCAACAGCCTCCGAAGTCAATGACGCACAATCTGAGAAAATCTTCTAAAACGCTATTTACCCTCTCATCTGTCCATCTATCTAAGGGTGATATGTCATGCTCAGATTCAATTCGATTCCCAAGGCTTGCTGAAGACTCCTCCGAAAATCGCTGGTAAATAATGGATCTCTGTCGCTCACAATGCTGGCGGGAACTCCATTAAGCCTAACTATCTCCCTTACATAAAGAGTCACCAAAGAATCTACCGTCCTATTACTCTTAATGGGTACAAAATGACCTTAACAATCCATCCACGAAGTCCATAGAGATGCTTTCTCATTTCCATAATGGAATATCCAATGGCTGCAACAGTCCTTCAGGATTCTTCTGTTCCGCCTTTACCCTTTGGCAAGTGATGCACTTTGATACATACTCCTCTAGCCACTTCTTCATTTCGAGCCAGTAGAATACCCTCTTCATGTCCCGGTACATATTATAACCACAGTGGTGCACTATCATTCTAGAATGATGTGACTCGGCCAACGCCACATCTACTAAATCCTCATTATGGGGAACACAAAGTCTACCATCCCTTCTAAGCCATCCCCTGGTGTCCACGGTATAGCGCTTAAGATGTTGTGATGACTCTCCTCTACTAAGCTTATCTAAAATGTCCTTTAACTCTTCGTCCTCACCTTGCCTTGCTCCAATCTGCTTCATCAGTTGGGGGTTGCTAACAATCCCGAAGCTAAATCTGATGGAGGTCTAAAATCAAAGGTAGAAATGTACTTCAAATGCTTCCATTCCAAAAACAGAGGATTTAAAACCACTTTACGTCCACTTAACGCATTTTCCACTACATTACCCTTGCTAGGGGTATAGGAAATCTCAAAGTCATAAGAGACTAAAAAGTCGATCCATTTTTCTGTCTCAACCTCAAGTCTTTCTGAGGGAATAGATACTTCAAAGACTTACGATCCATGAAAAGCTCAAATCTTTCTCCTAAGAGATAGTGCCTCTAAGGCTTGAGAGCAAAAACTATAGCTCCAACTCATGATCATGCGTCGGGTAGTTCTTCTCATGCATTTTCAACTGTCTGCTCGCATAGCACACTACCCTACCCTCTTGCATCAGTACCGCCCTCAGCCCGTACCACAAGCATCTGTATAAATTGAAAAAGGCTTGGTTCCATCTAGTAATACCAATACGGGCGTGGTAGTCAAAGCTTCCTTCAATCAATCAAAGGCATATTCACACTTGGCATCCTAAAAAAAAGCCGAGTTTCTTCTTAGTAAGGCGGATAAGTGGAGCTGATATCCTAGCGAAGTCCTTAATGAACTTCTTATATTAGCCTGCAAGACCAAGAAAACTCCTTATGTCCAAGGCATTCTTAGGGGCCTGCTAATCTTGTAATGCTGCCACTTTCGCCGGATCTACTTCAGGTCCATCCTTCGAAATGATGTGGCCCAAAAAAGAGAACCTCATCTCTCCAAAAGTGGCACTTGGAAAACTTCGCCTTTAACTTATGTGCTCGCAGGGTCCTAAGCATTTCTTTCAAGTAAACAGTACGATCCTTCTTGCTTCGTGAATAAACCAAAATGTTGTCGACGAACACCGCGACAAACTTGTTCAATGATTTGTGAAATACTCGACTCATCAGGTCAAAAAAATATGTCGATGCATTGGTTAGCCCAAATGGCATGACTAACCACTCAAATAACCCATCCGGAGTCCTGAACGCAGTCTTCTCGATGCTATGATCCACCACATGAAACTGATGAAATCCCATGGTCAAATCGAGCTACGAAAATACCTTGGCTCCTACTAGCTAGTCGAAGAGATCATCTATACGGGGAAGAAGATAGCGGTTCTTCTTCATCAGCTTATTAAGCTCCCTATAATCCACGCAAAGTCTGAGAGTGCCATCCGCCTTAGTGGCAAAGACGATAGGTGCACCCTACTCGTAAATGCTCCTACAAACGAAACCCTTCTCCAAAAGCTCTTCAATCTGCTTGCTTAACACACGAAGTTCCTTAGGAGCCATATGCCTTGCTGGTAAAGTAACAGGTTTGGCATTATCGACAAGATGAATTTTGAACTCGATCTCTCTTCAAGGTGGAAGGCCAGCAACCTCCTTGAACACATTTGGAAACTCTCTAACACCGGGTACCAAACTCAAACTGTCAGGCGACAAGTCAAGAAAATAAAGGTAGCTCAACATAACTAATCCTCTTGGATCACAAGATATCTCTAAGGTACGTCCACTACAAATTCCTAACCTCACTATCTTCTTATCACAATCAATAACAGCACTACATATGGATAGTCAATCCATACCAAGAATCAACTCAAACCCAGAAAAGCCCAATACAAAGGCACTATAGTCAAACTCAACCCCTAAAATAAACAATTTCAAATCCCGACATAACATGGAAAAATAGGCTGATCCTCCTACGGGATTTGATACTACAACTGGGTCGGTCACTAAGCAAGCATCAAGACCAAGACCCTCTATCAGAGTACTAGATATAAAAGAGTGCGAAGCTTTAGAGTCAAATAAGGTACGAGCAGGAATCAGAGATAGATAGCACACCTTTGATGATCACCTTCTTCCCCTTGTCCACAACCGAACGAGTACTTGAGGAAGGAGCTGCCTCTATAGCATAAGCCTGAGTAGGCTGTGAAGGTGTCTGCGAACTATCCTTGGGCTTCGATGGATGGTCCTTTTTCATATGCCCCACTTGATCGCAAAGATAGCACCTTAGTCTCGGTCGCTCTCCTGCCCTTCGACAATCCTTAGCGAGATGACCTGGTTTCCCACAAGTATTGCACTTCCAGTTCTTCCTTGGAACTTTTCTTTTTCCAACCGACCCTCCTCCTCTCCTCTTTCCTTTCCACTACTTCTTCCCATCACCCTTCTACGCCACATCATTTCTTCTCAGTATAAGCAAGTAAATCCATCTCTACCAATCCATCAAAAGTGTCTCCCTTCAGAATGTGGCTCACTGCCAAACTCTACAGTGGCTGACTCAAAACGTTAGTGAACTTCAATGCCTTCTTGTGAGGAGTATTGATTAGTTCTAGTCCAAATATGGCAAGCTCATTGAATTGATTAACATATTCCTTAACTATCATATCCCCTCGCTTGAGCTGTATAAATTTCTCTAGCTGCACTCCCTCTTCATCTTGCGATAAGTATTTCCTCTCAAACCTAGTACAAAAATCCACCCAAGTCAAATCATCAGCCTCAGCCTCCATAATTTCCCACCAACAAAGAGCCTCTCCCTTCAATTGCCAAGAAGCCAACTGCCTTCAAGCCAATTCCTCCGATCCTATAAGTCCAAATATCCGCTCACGACTACGGATCCAAGCTCTCGCCTTAGTATATGACTCGGTGCGAAGAAATGGCTTGCCTCCTAAGCTGGTGTAGTATTTGCATAACTTGGGAAAATCGAGAATGCTTGGTGGACGGGCTGGAGCCCCTTCCACTGAAGCAACATCTCTAGCTGGTGGCTCTGCTCATGTAGTAGCCTACAAATAACATCTGAACCAAGTAGGCATATTAAGGCCTCGAACTTTGGGGATATCTTGTAGTTCAGACATTTCTATCTTCCGATATTAAAAAGATGGGATTAGGTACTCCATTAATAGTTTAATAGATATGGAGGAAGAGATATGAGGGACCCACTTCTAAAATTTCTTTTTTTTCAAAATATATACATATACTTTTAAAAGTATTATTTGGAATATCCTTTAAAAATTATGCGAAGACCTTTATATTTTTAAAATATTTTTGGATTACCAAAACCCTAGCTTTGATACCAACCGTGACACCCTGCACCTCAAGGCACCTCGAAAATCAGACATGACTAGAAGCACGGGTGGTTGGTTGAAATAAAAATCCATAACATAGCATAGAAACTAAGGAAACAGAATAAAAAGATTAAAATATTACAACGGAAGAAAACTTTCACTAATTATAAATTAATAGCAAAACAGCTTCATTAAAAACAACTTTATTTCAAATTTATTTCTGAAACCAAAAGTACCAAGTAGTCTTCACCAAAACATAACAAAATTCACAATATAGATCCCCATATATATAGTAAAGTACGGAAAACAGAAATGAAGTACATAAAATAAAAGGAACAAAGCTGAAGATAACAACTGCTCCAATGACCCCCCAAGCCGCAAAGAACTGCAACCTAGACCCGCCCCTGTGATTTGGGAAAAATCATAAAAATAGGAATGGGTCAGACATAAAGTCTGGTGAATGAGAAATAAAATGAAGCAGAAAGAATAAAACAGTTTAATTCCAAGTCTTCCCCAGATATCGCAGAGGGTGAATAATATAATGAAGTGATTTCTTCTTAGATACAGTTCCTATGAAGCCAAAGTCTATGGTCAATATAGGGAAGTCAACCATGTAGTAATACTAAACGTCAATTGGACTGTTGGACTTGCTGTCCTTACCTATCTACGTGCTATAGCGTGAAAGTCATGCTCTTCACCCATGCACTATGACTAAATGCCTCTTACGTCTGAGTAAGGCCGCCTCATACAACCTCGTAAGACCCCGAAGTTGCACTTAGGCTTCACTAAACTAGACTCCTATCCTCTTGTCTCCTCGGTCACCAGTGTGGACTTTTCCCTATTCAAAGTGTTAGTCCTTCGAAAGAGCGCCCGCAATTGGGTCGGCTGTGTAAAATATTCCAACGATCTGCCTAAAGAAGCCTACGTCGAAGCACACTTGTCATGTTCCATCCGCGTCGATCTATCTGAAGAAGCCTACGATTGCGGATGCTATCTATCCAACGTACTAGCAACCTATGAAAGGTGACAAACATCCTTGTGAACCTACTTGCCCGCTCCTAGTATGTACAACCAAAACTATATTTTGGTCTTAACTGCATTAAACACATATCCAGACCTTTACAAGGTTTGCCTACCAAATCGCTTCCAGATTAATTAATTTTACCATTACAGTTTACATGCTGTTTATTTCCACTAATCTGTTTACGCCATTTTTAAATCCGATTTGGTTATTTCATAATTTCCTTTTTTCTTACATAAATGGTATTTCAATTTCACATCCATTCAGTCCGTATGGTTTATCTGTAATTTTTACGCCATTTATTTTACAGATTTACACTAGCCTTTAGGGTCCATGTAATTTACAATTTTTTCCACCATAATTTACGTTCTCCTTTTAGAGATTTAATCTGTACAAATTTTTTATCCAATAGCCACAAACCATTTAATTACACTAAATGCCACTTTTACATTTTTAAGCCACATATGAAATAAACAATTATGCCAATTAGACTTACAATTTTGTTCCAAAACCATATTCGAAATTATGTAATTATATCAATCAAAACCATAATTTTATTCAAGTAACATATTCGGAATTTATTCAACTAACCTGTTCTACCATTGATAATTGAATAATAATTCCAATTCAATTTAATTAAACCATTCTTATTTATGTCATGAAACGTGAATAACATTTATTTGTTCCAAATTTCAACCCAAACATGTATTAGAATTGAGAAGTGGAAGAAGAAGAAAATACAATAATTTACATAAATTTCAATCTTATTTGTGCATAAAACGCGCATAAACAATTTTTATGTCCTATATTTTTAACCATACATGAATCGATTTGAGAAGTGGAAGAAGAAGAAGAATAAGTTGCAATAATTTACATCTATTCTCAATTAATAACAAAAATTAATTCATATTGATGTACTAGAAAAGAACTGAAATTGAACTAATTTATTTTTCTATTTCATATTTATTCTCACTCACCTGGCACTTGAGCTTGCATAAAGTTGAAAAAAGCTTTGCTTTATTATTTCTCCCTTTGATTCTTCTAAATTCCCTAAATTGCTTGAATATATATAGATAATTTAGTTTGGTAGAGATTTGTTTATTTAGTAGAGAAAAGGAGGAAGAATAATACACACTAATTTTACTGTAGAATTATGGCGACGGCTGAGTAAGAGATTAGGTTTAGTTTAGATAATTTATTTATAGATTGTTTGAGTGAATATAATCTATTAGATTATTTTAGATT
Source organism: Allium cepa (assembly GCA_030765085.1). Taxonomy (NCBI): domain Eukaryota; kingdom Viridiplantae; phylum Streptophyta; class Magnoliopsida; order Asparagales; family Amaryllidaceae; genus Allium; species Allium cepa. The sequence goes on from CM060929.1 coordinate 882,087,356, forward strand.
AAATCAGGTTTTTACATACACTTAATGGTTATCTATTCTAACCTATACACATCACTCAATCAATAAAATTTAGCCATCTCATCCAGTTACATCATTGGAGTGAATGAGAAGCCGCCATATGTCAAATATGCTGAAATGCATAGGAAAATCGCTGGAAACGAACCACCTAAAATAACATCGCTCCATATTTTGGAAGACAATGGGACTTGATCCCTAGTCACTAAGGAAGTCAATATTTGCCTTTACCACTGTACCAAATGCGCTTTTAATTTCATTTTAATTATATTTCCCGTAAAATATCGGGGTGTTACATGTATCTTATCACTCAGGAAACAGAGGCTAAAGTGAGCTAAAAATTGAGACAAGAGATGAATACAATGGTTCAAGAAAAAGTTGCAAGCATTTTGAACAAGATGGGTAAGTCCAAGGATATGAGGGTCGACAATACATCATCAATTGATCATCATAGTAGTTGTCAATCAACACACCCGAGTAAACTACAATATGCAAACAAAACTCAAGAGGTAGAACCCTATGCACACTTGCAGGTAAACAACTCCAAAGTCTATTTTATAAATGTATGTGATTTTATGCATTTGACAAGCGTTAAGTGAAAATGTTGGTTTTGTACTTTCCATTCTAGAAACCAACTAAATGCCATTTAGCTATGAATCTGGACTCCAAAATTGTCGTATTGGGTCACGATATGGTACATCCCACTTCAAGGCCTAGAGATCAATGTCATAATCAAAAATCTTGGCCGGTCATGAAAAGGTCGAAATTGATGTAGTGGAATCTAGTCATAAAGGAACCCCACTTCCGGTTCCAACTGAACATCACATCACGATAGAAGAAGTTGTTGGGAGTTTTGTTCAATGGCCTAAATGCCTTGTGCTTTTAAGAGATGATAATACGGTAATGAATGCATTTAATTAGACTATCCTTGTGCTAAGTTTTTATTTAGTATGATATATAATTTGTTTTGGTATTTTTACCTAGTATGATATATCAGTTTGAAAGCTTGACATAGTACTTTCAATTACATGATCCATAATGGTCACCTACTTACAATTTTGAACTAAGGATCCACATCTAAATCAAACAAGGATTTGTTTGAAAATAATAATGAAAAGGTCACGTAAACGATGACAAATGAGTCCGCAAAGTGCAAATTAATCGTAGATGAAGATTCTTAAAACTTTAACAAGCGAGGCAGTATTTCCATGACCTGATAATTCAGATAATCTCCAATGATAGTGTTATCAATGCAATTCAAGTGAATAAGGATTTATTTACATACGTTAAGGACTTTGAAATCCATATCACGATGTATGACATTATCCAATCCCTTAGTATAACGTGGTTGAATGCAACATGGCTGCAGATTTACATCATGCGAGTATTTATTTCCTTAGTATTTTTTTTCATGTATAACTATCTTAGATTTCTGATGAGTAGTCAGCTAGAATATCGATCTTTTGTCCAGCAAATGATTCCAATAATTTAAACAATCCGATAGTTTTCCTGGATGATGTTTCAGTGATCTAATTAGTTTTTTTTTTAAAAAAAACTGAGCGATGCTCAATTCTTAATACCGAGGATGCTCGGTTTTTTAAAAATTGATCACTAGTTAGTTTTTAAACCGAGCGATACTCATTTTTTATGGGACTTTGAAACATGATAATTATATATTTATAGTACACTCACCTATAAACTTCTCTCAGCTTTAGAATATCCTAAAATTCAAGCAATATATTCCATGAATTTTCTTATGGGCTTTGAAATTACAGTATTGTAAATGTATGGTTTGAATTATATCATTTCTTGCTTGAAACGCATATATTGTCCATCGTGATTAAACATAGATAATTTATTATGAACAAAAACACGAAAACTTACTGAAACTTAGAGTCTTGCCTAACCTGCATCATCCATCATTGAAACTTCGTACTTAGCCTTAAAAAGATTGATTGTATAGTTAATATATATCGGAATAGATCAAATCTCTTACTGCACTTTAATAAAAAGATCTGATTGTTCCAAAAATTATCATATGTGATTTCCTTCCTATTTTATATGATTGTCATTTGTTGATAACTGGGGAAATTGTAGGTGAAGTGAAAGCTGTACCAAATATGCATCAAAATAAAGGCATAGGTTAACTAGTTTGTACTACAAACTGATAGTGCCTAATTGTAGCACCAAAATTATTTGAATATGCATATTTTATACAGAGGAAATTAGTTTAAAGGAAAAACTTTATGCTAATTTGTAAACATAGGAAGGAACTTTTAAAATTTAGGCTCAAGAACAGTAGCGCGTTCTATTCAACCAACTTCAACCGTTTCCTCCATCGTCTGAATTCATCGTCTGAAGCTTGCCATAGCCGCCGCCATAGTCGTAACCTTCCGTAGGAGCCGCCGCCGCCCTAGCCATAACCTGCCTTAGCCGCCGTCACCCAAGCCACCGTCGTCCAAGCAGCCGCCATCGTCGAAGTTTCCGCGGTCCATTTGAAAATTAAAAAAAAAACTAATTCAACACTTCAATGAAAGGGTAAATTAGAAATTTCGTGAAAATTGAAGTCGAGTGCCACTAAATCTAAAGGTAAGAAATAAATGGAGAAGCAAAACACACAAGAAGAAGAAAGTCAAAAAGTTTTAATCACAAGTTGAATGATATTTGGATATAGCATTTCTACAATACACTGTATTTAATGTGCTAAATGATAGACTAATATAGCATTTATACTTTTAAAATATAGTACATTTATCTAACTATGCAAAATGATATTTGGATATAGCATAAGCGTATTTCAATTGAATAAGGATGAATAAATATTCAAAATGACTTGAATTTAGCATAAGTATATTTAAAGTGAAGTAGTATGAATAGAATATACAAAATGACTACTAAATGTAAAATGATAATTGCATATAGCATATGTATTTTTAATGTAACATTTTAATCGCAAAGTTCACCACTATGTTTATGATATGCAAAATGATAGTTTAATATAGCATTTAAGTTATGAAATCCACTATCATGTTTAAAATATATAAAATGATAGTTTGATATAGCATTTTAGTTGTGAAGTCCAATACCAAAGTTACAATATGCAAAATGAGATTTAAACTATCATTTTAATTACAATATCCATTGGCATGTTTAAGTTGTACAAAATGATAGTTTAATGTAGCATTTCAATTACAAGTCCACAAGCATGTTTAGGATATGTAAAATGATAGGTTAATATGGCATTTTAGTTATGCAAAATGATAGTTTAATATAGCATTGCAAAATGATAGTTTAATATAGAATTTTTTTCTTAGTTCATTTCAACACATTTAATCGCCATCGTTACTTTTGGCATCACCAGCAACCTTAACTTCCACTCCACCGTCGCTCATCTGAAATCGGCCATAAAATCAAGGCTCAAGTCACCGCAGACCTTCAAAGTAGTCGTCGCCACCAACAGTCAATCGCCTTCGCATGACGAACGAGCTTCGCCTTCGCTTGCATGAGCTCCGCCTTCGTCTGCGGTTGCGCCACCATTGTCTGTTCTTGTAATGTAGCGCCGCCTATTCTTGTGATGCTGACGCCTGTCCTATTGATTTGAGAACCATATTTGAGAACCGTCTAATTTTTGTGTGAAGAATTTCCTTTAGGAAAAAGAATAAAACTTACGTCCCTAAAACGTAAAAATAATTGCCGCGTCCTTCATTCCAAAAAAAATCTAAGTTTTTCCTTCAGCTGATTTTCCTGTAAACATTACAGTTCAATAACAATATATGACTTCTTTTGTACTAAAACAGTAAGGCATGGCTACTACTTGCTTTTTAGCTTATTGTAGTACTGCCACTTGCATAAAAATACGGAGTTGTTACATCTTTTACAAATATGTTCTACGTTATTGTATGTGACTATTTATATTTTATATTTTCAGTAGGCATATGGTATGAAGGTTACATTCTAACTTGTCATAAGTTCACTTTTACGTAGGAGTTCATTGTAATTTTGAAAGGAAAAAAATCATAAATGGTGCAAAATTTAAAAAAATATGCAAAGTGACTTTGTTTGAACCATTTTATTGCAACGGATTTAGATTTTACATTATGAGTTGAAAACTAAGTAGAGTTTACACTTTTGTAGATGTATTTCTAGAAAGTTCAAAATGTTTACATAATGTGTAGCTGGTTAAATCATATGTGCAATGATCTCAAAGTGAAGATCATCGGGTTTATGTGTCTTCTAAAGCTTTTCCAAATGCGGAAACATCCAAATGCAACAAATACATATTTTTCGAACACGTGGAGGACATCGTAATCTAAAAGCTTACTCTTAGCCTCGCACTACGAAGGTTATGAACATTAAACTTTTAATAATTAGTTTACAGATTTTGATGTCAATTTTAACTTTCTATAAATCTTAGAATGCAAGAAACATTGTCTACTGTTTATGTTCCCTGTAGAAATAAATGATATTTATTATTTTGACCCCGGTCAAACGCAAACTTAAACCAGAAATCAAGCCGCAAGTGAGCATGTAAATTGTATTTATTTGCCCCGTTATTTAATTTTCTAGGTCCCTATCCACATTGTAGCATTTCGAGCATTGTTGGCAAATTGATTTGCAATCTAAACTTTCTCCATAGCAGTAATAGGCTTTGAATAATGTCTATCCTTGCTTTGAGTTGTCGATAATCTCAACTTCTCTCTCTGCTTCAAGTGGCTTTTCATTTTTGTATGCAAATCGCCTGAAATTTCATCAACTGAATCAATCTGCTATCTGTAAGTCATAGCCGACCATTAAAGTAATATAAAATGCATTTATACTTGGTGCAGGGTCGGGCCCCTTAATTTTGCATGCTTTCTTTGGCTTCCACTTCTTAGAAAAAAACCACCGAGACTGTCTAAGAGCGACTTGCCCTGAAGACAAACAATAATATTTACATACATAAGAAATTCACAAAGAAATTAAAGAAAACAACCATATACTTTACTAAGGTCTTGATCAATTTTTGTGCACATATAATGAGTTCGGTTGAACTGCTTGGCTTTCTCGTTCAATGTACATGATAAAATTTTAATGGTAAACTGAAATAGTTTGAATGTTAACAGTAGCATACTATTTAAATAAATATGCATACAAGGCATGCAGTTTCAAATGAGAGAGCAAACAAGGAATTAGAAACAGCATGAGTAAATGAAAGAACTAAATAAGAGTAAAAGTGAAAGAGTTTTAACTCTGATGTTGAAATGAAAGAATAGAATAAGTTTTTTGTATTAAGATCAATGAAGAAATGTTACAGGAATTATATGTCAATCTGATACAGAGCTTGTACTTATATACATTTCAAATACAATAGAAAACAAGACTGTTTTGTGTTATTGGGCCTTCAGCCCAAGGCCCATCTGGTGTGAACGTTGGATTGTCTTCAGAAATAAATCAATGGCTGTGAATCAATACAGAAGTTATAATGGATGATGAGATGAAATGTTCTTCAATACTCCCTCGCAAACCCTTCAGCGGCTAGGGTTTGTAAAACTTTCACTTGCGATCTACTTTCCAGTGCGATTTTGAGAGAAACTTCAAAATTGACTGTAGATCCGAGATCATTTGCAGTGGATCTGAAGTCTATAAGTGATTACTATACGGATTTCTCCTTGAATGTCACTCTTGAGAGTGATATGGGAAGAGAGCATGCTCCTTTTTAAGCTTTTGTTGGTTTATCCGCATGGCTTTGATTCTTGAAGTGGAAGTTGCTATCTTGACTCTGAGCTGCAGTTTCTATGGAGTCTTGTTCGGCTGGAGATGAATCGCTGTTCAAGACTGCAGTCTCTGTGGTAGCTCTTTCAGCAGAGGATGTTCTGTTATCTTGTAAGTTCTTCACTTGCAATTTCTCTCTGAGGCGAATAAAGTTCAACTTTGACAAGGGTTTGGTCAAAATATCAGCCACTTGGTAAGTCGAAGGTATGTGGTTTACTTCTAATTCTCCTTTTACTACATGCTCTCGCACAAAATATTAGTCCAATTCAATATGTTTTGATCTAGAATGTAGAATTGGATTAGCGGTAAGATGAACTGTGCTGAGATTGTCACACCATATAACTGTCTTACTGGTAGGCTTGATTTGAAGTTCACTAAGTAGTGACTGAATCCATAATATTTCTGCTGTAGCATTCGCTACACTTCTATATTCGGCCTCGGTACTTGATCTTGATACAGTGGTCTGTTTTTTTGAGCACCAAGATATTGGATTGCTGCCTAGAAATATACAATAACCTGTAGTAGATTTTCTGTCATCAGGATCAGAAGCCCAATCTGCATCTGCATATCCAGTAATATTGATGTGTTTGCTGGCTTATAGTGTTAGACCATGGTTAATTGTTCCTTTGAGATATCTCAAAATTCTCTTTACCATTTTTCAATGTTCATCTGTTGGTTGTTGCATAAATTGACTTGCCTTGTTAACACTGTAGGCAATTTCTGGTATGGTAATAGTTGCATATTGTAGAGCTCCAACAATGCTTCTATATTGCTTGTCATTGATTATGGCTTCACCTTTGTATTTTGAGACATGTAGATTGCTGACTATAGGAGTAGAAATGGAATTTGCTTGATTCATTTTTGCTCTGTTTAGTATTTCAGTGATGTACTTCTTTTGGCTTAATTGCAATGTAGAGTCTGAAAATCTTTTGACTTCAACACCCAGAAAATAGTTCAAGTCACCAAGATCTTTAACTGAGAATTTCTGATTTAAGTATCTTATCAGATTGTCAGTCTCCTCTTTGTTGTTACCTGTAATAATAAAGTCATCAACATATATAAGTACATAGATAACTGTGGTATCACTGAATTTAATAAATAAGGAGTCATCAGATTTTGCAGTGTTGTAGCCCTGTCCACTTAGTGTTTCTTTAAGCTTTTCAAACCACACTCTTGGGGCCTGTTTCAGCCCATAAATGGCTTTATTTAATCTGCAGACTAGATTCTCTTTTCCTCTTTGTATGAAGCCTTGTGGTTGCTCCATGTATACCTCTTCCTGCAATACACCATTTAAAAAGGCATTATTCACATCAATTTGTTTGATGTTCCAATTTCTGTACAAAGCAATTGTAATAATAATTCTTATAGTAGTGGGTTTCACAACAGGTGAAAATGTCTCATTGAAATTAAAGCCACTCTGTTGTGAATAACCTTTAACTACTAATCTTGCTTTGTACTTGGAAATTGTATCATCAGCATTTTTCTTTAATTTAAATGTCCATTTGCACCCCACAATATTTTTGTTTTGGGGTAATGGAACAAGATTCCAAGTATTATTTCTCATGAGTGCATTGTATTCTTCTGAAATGGCTGATTCCCGGTTTTTGTTCTTCACTGCTTGAAAGTAGTTGATTGGCTCTTCAGTGTCTAAAGTTGCAGTGTAGGTTTTTGGCTTAAATATTCCACTTTTTGATCTTGTTATCATGTGATGACCAGTTCTAATGTCTTGCTGACTATTTTCCTCTTGTTGCTGATGATCATTGTTAGTCTGTGTTGCCTCAGAAGTTTGTTGTTGTGTGGGATTTAAACTTGCTCTTTGTTGAGTTGTATCTGCAGGTGTGTTGGATGACTCTATTTGCTCATGACCTGGTCCATCATTGGGCACAGTGTGTTGTGAGTTAGAATCATTTGTGCAGGAGGTGTCATCTGCAACTGAGTTTGGCACTTGTATGACAGCTTCAGACAAGGCAGGTATGGGAGGTAGGGAGCTCTTTGCATTATATACCTTTTGTGATGTTCTAATATCTGATTCCTTGAAAGGAAATACTTTTTCATTGAAGACCACATGCCTTGAAATGAAAATTTTACCATTGCTGTCTAAACACTTATATCCTTTCTGATTAGTAGTATAACCCAGAAAGGTACAAGGTGATGATCTAAAATTTAACTTATGATTGCTGTATGGCCTGAGATAAGGGAAGCATAGACAACCAAAGATTCTCAAGTTTTGATAATCTGGTTTAGTGTTAAACAGAGTTTCTAATGGACTTTTAAATTTCAGAATTTTTGATGGTAATCTATTAATTAGAAATACAGTAGTAGCAAAAGCATCTGGCCAAAATTTTAGTGGCATGGATGCTTGTGCAAGTAAAGTGAGACCAGTTTCTACAATTTGTCTGTGTCTCCTTTCAATAAGCCCATTTTGTTCAGAAGTGTAGGGGCATGTTGTTCTGTGAACAATCCCCTTCTTATGAAAAATTTGTTTTAGTGGTATAAACTCTGTTCCACCATCAGATTGTATTATTTTAACTTGAGAGTTGGTTTGTCTTTCTGCTTGTGATATAAACTGTACAACAACATTATAAGTTTCATCTTTTGATTTCAAAAAATATATCCAGACATATCTAGAATAAGCATCTACAAAGGATATGTAATACTTATAACCATAATCACTGTGTAGTGGTGCAGGCCCCCACAAGTCAGTGGCCACTAATTCAAGTGGTTTGGTGTAACATGTTTCAGAATTTAGAAATGGTAACTTATGGCTTTTCCCCATCTGGCAGTATGTGCAGATATAAGGCATTGTAATATCTTTGCAAGAAATGTTGCTATCATTCAAAACATGCTTTACAATAACAGTATTTGGGTGCCCCAGTTTACAATGCCACAAGTCAAAGATATTACAGTTTTCTTCCTTTTTGGTTTCAGTGTTATTACACCATATTCTTTTACAATCTGATTTTCTTTGATTAGTGATACTGAACTTGTATAGACCCTTATATTCTTTACCCTGCAATAGAATATCTCTAGTTAGGATGTCTCTAACTAAGCAGTGATGAGGGTAAAATTCGAAATAAACTTTGTTATCTTTTGCATATTGCGACACACTTAGCGGATTTTTCTTGATTAGTGGTACTCTAAGTAAGTTATTTAGATATAGTTGTCTTTTTCCCATAATGTATGAACTGCCAGTGTGTGTTATTGCAATAGATTTACCATTACCCATGTGAATAGAATTCATACCTTTGTATTCTTTGTTCCCAAGGTTGAGATTATTTAAGTTGTTGGTGATGTGATTAGTGGCTCCAGAATCTGGGTACCAATCTTCATCCTGAATATGCTCTGGTTTTGCAATGTCGCTTTGTTGTTGTCTGTTTTGAGATAGATTGCTTGATTCATGTTGAACTTGTGCTATGTTTGCACTGTAATCCTGATTTCTTTGATTGCTACTGCTTTGCCCAGGAACATAATTCAGGTTTAACCTAAAGTAACATTTTGCTGCAGTATGACCCAGTTTCTCACAAATTTGACACTTAGGTCTGTTGTTGTTATTCCACCTGCCTCTTCCTCTGGATCTGTTTGAATAAGCACCTCTTTGTGGAACCGGTTCTGATTTGTTGTTGACTTGCCCTTTTCCTTTAGTGTTAACAACATAGTTTGCAGAGAAATCTGATTCACAAATCTTTTTGTTATCAATTCTTGCCTCATGTGCAAGTAATACAGAATGAACGTCATCTATGGATGGTAGAATTTTGTGAGATGATATGACAGCCACGACTGCTTCATATTCATCATTTAATCCATTTAGTATGGTCATAATTTGTTCTGAATCTGTGACCTTATGACCTGCAGCTTCCAGCAAGTCACATGTTGTTTTAACCTTTGAAAGATATTCTCTCATGTTGTTGTTGTCTTTCTTGATGTTGTGCAGTTGTCTTTTGTAGAACATTACTTTTGCAGCAGATTGACTATTAAACACTTTATCAATTGTAGTCCATATCTCATTGGCTGTTTTACATCCTATTACATGTGACAAAAGATTTACACTTATGGATGATAACAACCAAGAACATATGGGTCTATCTTGTCTATGATATCTCACATACTCCTCATTACTGATGATCTTATTTTCTTTGTCAGTGATGCAAACTGGTGGGACTTGTATTGTTCCAAGAATGTAATTCTCAAGGCCATATCCATGAATTGCTGTTTCCACCTGAAGCTTCCATAGAAGATAATTATCGTCACTGAGACGAACTGTTACCAGTTGACTCTGAGGGCTTATAACTGTCTTGATCAGATTTTCTGCAGTGTCAGAAAGTAGCGATGTATTTGGATTGGATAATGTGGCTGAATTCCCTTCTTCAGCCATGATGAGATTGACTTTTCAGTAGTGCAGAACAGAAAAGATAAGAAAGATGATCCAGAACAGAAGTTGAGATTTCAAGAACCCGATGAGTAAGTTGCAACCAAAGAGAACCTTTGAATGATGAGATTTCTGATTAATTTTTCTGAAATTTCTGATGGGTTTTCTTTCTGGAAGGCAATTTGCTGTTATATGTTTCTTCTGTTCTTGATTTCTTGATCTGATTTCTGAAAAATTGGATTGCTTTCTTGCAAGATTCAGTGTTGAATCTTGTTGCAGCCAGAAACAACACTAGCGTGGCACTGGATTTGATGCTTGAATCAATCTCCTAGATGATGAGATTCAAATCTCTGATAGGAGATAGAACTCAGATGATGATGATTAAAGCTGATGAGTTCCTTTTCTCTTTTGATATTGTATTGCTGTTAAGCAGTCAAATGCTCTGATACCATGAAAGAGTTTTAACTCTGATGTTGAAATGAAAGAATAGAATAAGTTTTTTGTATTAAGATCAATGAAGAAATGTTACAGGAATTATATGTCAATCTGATACAGAGCTTGTACTTATATACATTTCAAATACAATAGAAAACAAGACTGTTTTGTGTTATTGGGCCTTCAGCCCAAGGCCCATCTGGTGTGAACGTTGGATTGTCTTCAGAAATAAATCAATGGCTGTGAATCAATACAGAAGTTATAATGGATGATGAGATGAAATGTTCTTCAATAAAAAGGATAAAGACAAAAGTTAACTTAAATTAACATCGGAAGAAGCATTTAAAATGTTCTAAAAAGGGAAAATACTGGTAAGGAGGACTATTCAAATTTGTAATAATCAACTGCATATATGTGTTTGAATTTTAGTGCTTATCAAGATTCAAATGCAATTAAACTACTAATCATATTGTTACATCCATTTGACTATTTATTTACTATAGGGCTCCTCATCTAACTTAAACTAAATATAAACTAAAAACTTAGGAAAGAAAATGATTTGGTCGTCCAGTACGTTTGGAACCATGCGAAGACAATAATGATAATTAATAAAAAAAGGAATTAGTTAAAATTAGTTGAACTCGATTTTAGTAATGACTGATACATGTGTTAAAATTTAGCATGAATAAAAAAGGAATTAGTTAAAAGTAGTTGAAATCAATTTTTGTCACCAGCATGTACTCGCTGAAGCTGTCACTTGCTTGCTTCTCAGTTTGCCGTCTGCCTGAAGTTGCAGTGTCATCCCACTATGCCTAAGCTTGTCGTCCGCCTGTAGTGTAACCTAAATTTTTGGTTGCCACCTCCTCCCTATTTTCCTATTGACACGATCATTCACTGCGCATGAGTGGTCTCCTCAGATTTATAGTGGTGTAGTTTTCGAGTTTCTTGAACTGATTTGTTCTCTAAATTGTCTGAATCTTTGAATCCTTTACTGTTTGTTTCAGTTTTAGAGTTTGATTCATTTTCTAAGTCGAAGTCGAATGGATTTACTATCTTCTTCTTTATGTCAACCTTTGGCATTTCCACTAAGTGGAAGAGATGTTCTTCCTATTTATCATTTTCTTCTCCTGTGTCCATTTATAGGCCATATTTTGGGTGGGACCTATAAAAAATTGTACGTCTATTTTCAACATTTCAGTGCCTTGGTTGGGTAAAGTGCAATAAAATAGAAAATTTTCGTTCGAGTATTATCTGGCTTGGTTAACAAATAGAATTGAAGCATTCCATTGATATAATTTTTATTCAGTTTAATGGCAAGTGCATATAGCTCAATATCAATAAAAGAGTACAGACTCTACCTCGTTCAGTTATTTTTTTATTTTTAATTCCCTTTTCCTCATTAGTATGTTAATAATATGTTAAAGAAAATAAGCAAATATCTACCGCAAGCTTAATTTGCAAAAACACCTGAGCTACAGAGCCTTTTTCTTTTTTCTTTTCTCTTCTTTTTCGATTGCCGCTACTGCTTCCAGTTCAAGAAAATGCACAAATACATGCATAATGGATAGATACGGAAAACATCTATCAGTGCAGTATAGAAATACTTGTAATATCTCCATGAATTCACAAACAAAATTGTCTAAAAAATTTATAGCAGCAGTAAAAATTTTCCAGATCTTCTAAGACTAGACAGTACAAAAACTCCATAAACGTCTCTTTATTTTTTCTAAAAGTACCAACAACAAATAAAAACTAAAAAAAGCACAACGTATAGGTAAAACCAAGGATAATTCTACCTCTACATATTAATCCCTAACATATAAATAAAATACAAAGTATAAAATCAAATGTTGTATTATGTTTATGACTTATTATTTAACTTTTTTTTACATGTGTAGGGCCTTTAAAATTTACAAGGCATTCAATAAGTCTAGAGGAACTACCTTGAAATGGAAGCATGTTAAGGTAATTTGGTGTTCTAACAAAAAATAGAATAAAAAATATAGTAAATTGTTTGGTGTATAAATTCCTTTAAACTGTCTATTAAATTATCTTGTAATACTACTATAGTGTTCTCAACAATTTGGAGCAACGAATTGTGTATATTATGCGATGAGGTATGTGGATGATATAGTGAAAAACCACAATCAAAGAGCTTTTGACAAAAGGTACAACTTTAATTTGTTTCCTTCATATTATATGTTAAATAGTTGTATGCTTAAGGTTTTGAAATTAATTTTTAACCGTAGGACTTTGTACGAGATGGTTCTAATAACCAACAAGAGATAGACGAGATTCAAGATAACTTAGGTAGTTATTGTTCTAATAATTCAGCATTATGGGGCCACATATTTTAATATTTGAATCTATGGGCTATCTTGAGATTAAGTTTAATTATGTGATCTATTTGAAATATATACAAAAAGACTTAAGGGGTATATTCGTCATGTAAATTTATAATGTGTGGATACCAGAGTGACAATTTTAGTTTGTTGAAGGGCCGAACTGAAAAATGTCACACTTATGGTCCCCAAATTACATAAGTCTTATCATATTCTCTCCACCCTCTTCTAAAGAGAATTTTCAGATCTAAGCTTGTGTCAATTCGGAAGATCTAAAACCTAGTTGATCTTCGTTTCGCAAACATCAATGGATTCAGGTACGACTTATGCTGAACTATTTAATTTCATATATTTGTTTTTCGATAGACTCAATATGGGTTGTATGTATTCAGATCTAGAATTTATTTATTTATTACAACAAGTGGTATCAAAGCAAAGGAAACATAAGGGAGTACATTATGGAAATGTCTAACACTGCTTCAAAACTTAAGGCACTTAAGCTTGAGCTTTCAGATGATTTGATCGTGCATTTGGTATTAATCTCTCTTCCTTGACAATTCAACCAGTTCAAGATCAGTTATAACTATCAAAATGAGAAATGGACTCTTAATGAGCTCATTTCGTATTGTGTACAAGAAGAAGAGAGATTGAAGCATGATAAGGCTGAAAGTGCTCATTTAGCATACACCTCTAAGGGAAAAGACAAAAAGATAAAGAAGGATAAAGAAACTGCTAAGGGTCCGACTGAAAAGAAACAACAAAAGGAGACCGATGGTTGTTACTTTTGCAAAAAGGCTGGACATTTGAAGAAAAATTGTGTCAAATACCACGCATGGCGTGTTAAGAAAGGTACATCTTTTGCTTTGGTCTGTTCTGAAGTAAATTTAGCTACAGTACCTAGAAACACTTGGTGGTTAGATTCTGGTGCTTCTACTCACATAAGTGTTTCTATGCAGGGTTGCTTGAGCTACCGAAATCCAACTGATGCTGAAAGATACATCTATGTGGGTGATGGAAAATCGGTAGAAGTGGAGGCTATTGGGCATTTTAAGTTGTTATTAAGAACTCAGTTTTATTTGGATTTATTTAATACTTTTGTTATACCGTCATTTAGACGGAATTTGGTTTTTGTTTCTAAGTTGGACAAATTTGGTTATTCTTGTTCATTTGGGAATGGTACTTTTAGTTTATCAATGAATTCAACTCTTATTGGAACTGGTTCTCTTAATGTTTATGATAACTTATATATGTTTGATGTTAATACCTCTTATAATGAAGCCTTGCATGTAGAGTCACGTGGTACTAAAAGAAAAGCTAATAAGGAAACTTCAGCCACATTGTGGCACAAGCGCTTAGGTCATATATCTAAAAATAGAATTCAAAGGCGCGTGTCAGATGGCATTTTGGAATCCATTGATTTTTCAGACCTTGATGTCTGTGTAGAGTGTATCAAGGGAAAACAGACCAAACATAAGAAAATAGGTGCCAATAGAGCAACTGACGTCTTAGAATTAATACATACAGACATTTGTGGGCCATTCTCTGAGGCATCATGGAATGGTCAATAATATTTTATAACATTCATAGACGACTACTCAAGATACGACTACCTATAACTTATTCATGATAAATCAGAATCCTTAGACATGTTCAAGAAATTTAAGGTAGAAGTTGAGAACCAACTCAACAAAAGGATTAAAACTGTCAGATCTGACCGTGTCGGTGAATATTATGGTAAATCTGACGGATCAGGTGAACAATGTCTAAGACCATTTGCCTAATTCCTAGAGAAATGTGGAATAGTCCCACAATACACTATGCCAGGTTCACCTAGCATGAATGGTGTTGCTGAGAGACGAAACCGGACTCTTAAAGACATGGTAAGGAGTATGATCAGTCATTCTACCTTATCAAAATCACTCTGGGGAGAGGCATTAAAGACAGCAGTTTATATCCTTAATAGAATACCCACTAAAGCAGCTACTAAAACACCTTATGAGCTCTGGACAGGCAAACAGCCTACTCTAAAGCATTTTCACATTGGGGATATCCAGCTGAGGCAAGGCCATATAAGCCAAATGAAAGAAAATTGGACTCCAAAACAGTGAGTAGCTACTTTATTGGTTATTCTGAGCGATCTAGGAGCTATAAATTTTATGATCCCATACTGAGGAAAATATTTGAGACGAGAAATGCAACACTTTTTGAGGATGTTGAGTTGAGAGGGAGAAATGAAGTAAGGAACATTGTTTTTGTGGAGGAATCATCGTCTATGATTCCTACTACAGTTACTTCTTCGGATAATGTGCAGATTATTGTTCCTGTCATTGATTAAGAAGTGAATCCAGAACCCCAACAAAACAATGTTGAAGAAAATCCTCGTCAAGTTGAAGTTAATGTTCCACAAGAACAAATTCAACAACCTCAAAATGAATTGCCATTAAGAAGATCCACTAAGGAAAGAAGAAATGCTATTCCGGATGATTATGTTGTATTTCTTCAAGCGTTAGAGGATAATAATGGATTGATGGAAGACGATTCTATCAACTTTCACTAAGCCATGCAAGATATTAATTCTCAAAAGTAGATTGAAGCTATGAATGAAGAGTATAAATCAATGCAAGACAATAAAGTTTGGGATTTTGTCCCTTTACTTGAAGGTGAGAAGACCATTGGTTGTAAATGGATATTTAAAACCAAGAGGGATGCAAAAGGTAAAGTGGAAAGATACAAGGCTCGTCTTGTAGCAAAAGGTTTTACTCAAAAGGAAGGCATTGATTTCAAAGAGACTTTCTCTCTGGTTTCATCGAAAGACTCTTTTAGAATAATTTTGTCACCTGTTGCACATTTTGATCTTGAGTTGCATCAAATGGATGTTAAGACTGCATTTCTCAATGGAGACATTGAGGAAACAATTTATATTGTGCAACCGGAAAACTTTGTGGTCGAAGATCCAAAGAATATGGTTTGCAAACTAAAGAAATCCATTTATGGACTCAAACAAGCTTCTCGTCAATGGTACCACAAATTTCATAATGTAATTACCTCTTTTGGTTTTGAGGCAAACATCATTGATAACTGTGTGTATCACAAGTTTAATGGGAGTAAATTTATATTTTTAATTTTATATGTTGATGATATATTGCTTGCCAGCAATGATTTAAATATGTTGCACGAAACTAAGAGATTTCTTTCAAATAATTTTGAAATGAAAGATCTTGGTGATGCCTCTTTTGTATCAGGGATCCAAATACATCGTGATCGTTCACGAGGCATTCTTGGATTGTCACAAAATAACTATATAGAAAAGGTGCTTAAGAGATTTGGCATGCAAGATTGTAAACCAGGTGATACCTCTGTCGCTAAAGGAGATAAGTTTTGTCTCAAAAAATGCCCAAATAACATCCTTGAAGTTAATGAAATATAGAAGATCCCTTATGCATCTGCTATAGGGAGTCTAATGTATGCTCAAGTATGTACGCGTCCGGATATTGCGTACATTGTAGGAGTGTTTGGCAGGTATCTTAATAACCCTGGAATGGATCACTGGAAAGCATCAAAAAGGGTTATGAGGTATCTTCAAAGAACAAAGGACTATATGCTTACATATAGAAGATCAGATCAGTTGGAGATCATTGGGTATTCTGATTTTGACTTTGCTGGATGTCCGGATAGCGGAAAATCCACTTCAGGAGGCATATTTATGTTGAGTGGAGGGGCTATATCATGGAAGAGCATTAAGCAAACACTTATAGCTTCTTCCACTATGGAAGCAAAGTTTGTGGCTTGCTATGAGGCATCTAATCATGGAAAATGGTTTCGAAATTTTGCCACTGGGCTGCGCATTATAGATAATATTGAAAGACCACTAAAGTTGTTTTGTGATAATAAATCAGTAGTATTATATTCTAATAACAATAAAAGCTCAAGTAAGTCAAATTACATTGACATCAAGTTTCTAGTTGTGAAGGAAAGAGTGCAAATGGGTTAACATCCATAGAGCATATTGGGACAAATTCCATGTTAGCGGATCCACTTACAAAAGCATTACCACCCAAGGTCTTTCATAAGCATGTTGCTAAAAGGGGTGTATCTTTTATGTAAGAATATTTTGGTTTAGGGGGAGTTTGTACTAAGTCATTTCTTTTGTGACATTGCTCTATATTTTGATTGTGGATATGCTTCAGTTTTTCTGATCAGAAATAAAGTTTTAATTGCACTCAAATTATTTATATATGTTTAGATTTTGATCTCATTAAAGTAAAGTAGGAACAGTTGGAAGTAGACATGTAAAGATCACATTTCATGTAATTTCCATGCTACACATACATGATTGATGTATGTCATTTGATTATATTGATATACGTGACCATTGATGGGTTTAGTTACACTAACGATAATGAAAACCGCTTTGATCCTATGTTAACACAATCAATGGACGAGATTGTTATGGATATAAAGTATTGTCAAGATAGCTATTTGAGAGCTCATAAAGTTAAATACATTCTATAAGGTTACATATGTGGCCCGGGGGAGATTGTTGGAATAATTCAGCATTATGGGGCCACATATTTTAATATTTGAATGTATAGGCTATCTTGGGATTAAGTTTAATTATGTGATCTATTTGGAATAAATACAACAAGGCTTAAGGGGTATATTCGTCATGTAAATTTATAATGTGTGGATACCAGAGTGACAATTTTAGTTTGTTGAAGGGCCGAACTGAAAAATGTCACACACTATATATATGAGGTTATGGTCCCCAAATTACACAAGTCTTATCATATTCTCTCCACCCTCTTCTAAAGAGAATTTTCAGATCTAAGCTTGTGTCAATTTGAAAGATCTAAAACCTAGTTGATCTTCTTTTTGCAAACATCAATGGATTCAGGTACGACTTCTGCTGAACTATTTAATTTCATATATTTGTTTCTCGATAGAATCAATATGGGTTGTATGTATTCAGATCTAGAATTTATTTATTTATTACAACAGTTATATCATGTATAATTGGATGTAGCTGTCTTTTGTTATGTACGCTCTTTTGTTATGTATGTTAATCAGATTACGGATAATTTAGCTAGTTATATCATGTATTATTGGATGTAGTTGTCTTTTGTTATGTATGTTGTTTTGTTATGTATGTTAATCTTTTGTTATGTACATTAATGTGTGTGATGAATTATATACTATTTTATGCTCTTTTTTTGGTCCGTAAATATGAGCTACATTGATAGATAATCTAATCATATTGTTCGTTCGATCAGATTCACAGTAGCGTTGCATTTACGAAAATTTTAAATTCAATTTGATATCGTTTTAGGTTTTAATACAAAATTTAAAATGTTATCAACATTTTTTTTCTTCGGGTGGATTTTGTGTCGGTCATCATATCACCAATAACCAATGCAAATGTTTATCAACTGCGTCGGTCGTCAACTGCATCGACCGTTTGTTACAACCGACAGAAATGACAATTATATGCATCGGTTGTTTGACAACGAGCGATGTAAGACATCGTCATTTCCTTTTCTATACAAGTTGCATTGGTTGTTCGTTAATAACCGATGCAATTGAAAACCATTCCACGTCGTTTTTTTTAAACAACCGATGCAAATTATGGTCATTTGCGTCGGCCATACAGCCGATGCAATAGAAAATTATCTATTGCATCGTCTTCGTTTGCGTCAGTTGTACAACCGAAGCAACAAGGGTGCACGACCGACGCAAGTGACATGTTTGTACTAGTGTTGGTCGTAGAATCAGAGGGTTGTAGATGATGGGTTGTTACATATGGCATTGCAGAAATGACCATAGTATGCGTAAAATGATTAAGCAAGTTAAGAAACTAAGGGTTTCTACCATCATTTGATTATGGATCATTAGATTCTTGTACATTATGTCTTAAAGGTAAACTGGCCAAGCACCTATTTAGTACAAGCAATGAAAAAGTTGATGAACTCTTAGGACTAGTATGCACTAAGTTATCTAGTCCTCTATCTACAATTACTAAAGTAGAACCTCTTACTTCGTTACGTTCACTAATGATTTATTTAGATATGGATATGTGTATCTTATGAAACACAAATCAGTGGGTTTGATAAATTCATATAATATAAAAACAAAGAAAAACACCAAATGAATAGAAAAACTAAAGTATTTGGATCTGATTGAAACAGTGAGTACATTAAATAAGAACTTCAATTTTACCTAAAAGAGAATAGGATTCTCTTCCATGTCGCTCCTCCTTATTCACCTCAACAAAATGGTGTTTCGGAAAGGAGGAATCAGATCTTGTTAGAAATGGTTCGAACAACGATGTGTGATACTAAGTTGCCTCTTTTCTTTTGGGAATACGCACTAGAAACCCCAATGTATATGTTGAATAACGTGCTGTTTCAATTTGCACCTAAGACCCTATATGAGCTATGAACGGGTAAGAAACCCTACCTTAATTACCTTAAGGTTTGGGGTTGTCTGGCTTATGTTAAAAATGTAAACCATAGTAAAATTAAGGAAATATTGGTTTTTTGTAAGTTTATAAGGTATTCATGCAATTCTCATAGATACACATTCTATCACACCAAGGAACAAAACGTGTTTTTTCTAAACTTACCATCTTTTTTAAAAAAATATCTTACACTTGAGAAACTTGTTGCAACAAGATGATCTTGGATGAGATCTAAGAATTTTCATATAAATCGAGTTTTTAGACAGTAGTTCAACGCCTATAGAAAATACGCTACTATTAGAAGGTATAGTAAGGAATCTCATGAGCTAGAGAGATACTACAGGTTTCCCGTTGATGGCAAGAATGTGGATTGCTTCATTCACGACGACGACCCCGTTACGTGCCAACAAGCCTTGGAGAATAAAAATATATTCCATATGGCTTGATGCGATGAAATTCGAAATGGATTCCATGTACAAAAACAAAGTTTGGACTTTGGAGAATTTATGTGAAGGAGTAAAACCCATCGGCTGCAACTTGATATTTGAGAAGAAAATCAATGTAGATAGAAAAGTAGAGACCTGTAAAGCTAGGTCAGTGGTGAAAGTTTTCCATCAAATTCAAGGTGTTAATTATGACAAAATGTTTTTACCAGTCACCACGCTTAAATCAATTCGGTTTTTACTTATAATTGCTGCTTATTACAATTATGAAATATGGAAAATGGATGTTAAACAGTGCTTTTAAATTGTTATAGAAGACACCGTTTGTATTTCATAGTGAGAGAATTTTGAGGTCAGTGGGACTGGTGACTAGACAGGTAGATTCTTAAGGCCAATTTATGGTCATATAAGCATTTCGGAGTTGGAACAAATGTTTTTTTTTTTTGAAAATGGTACTTTATATACAACAAATCATTGGGACAACATATCTCATGTTAATAAACGTTCGAAAGCAAGTTTCGAACTTGTGACCTCTTGCACCAAGGCCAAATCAATTAACCACTTGGACAATGGTGCTTGTCGAGTTGGAACAAATGTTTTGACAAGGTAATCAAATAGTTTAGTTTCAATCAAAACAGGAAGGAAGCATGTATATGTAGAAAAGAGCGGAATGGTGTTATAATATTTTTAGTTTTATATGTTGATGATTTACTAACGATTGGTAGCGATGTATCTATGTTATAATAAATGAAATCTTGGTCATCCAATAATTTTGCAATGAAGGATTTAGTGGAAGCATCCTTCATACTAAGCATTAAAATCTGTCTAGATAGCTCGAGAATGTTACTGGCTGTCGGAATCAATGTACATAGATATCGAACTACGACATTATGTATGGAAAATTCCAAATGCATAAACGTTCTAATGTGACATGGAATTGTCCTTTCAAAGATGGACTCCTCATCTACGGATGAGGAAAGAGACCATATGAGTTTGGTTCCTTAAGCTTTAGCAATAGGATCATCCATGTATGAAATCACCACAACAAAAATACCCTACGATAGCGCCAAAAAAAGGCTATTAAAGTCTATAATAGTGGTTTAGTAAACGTTGTATGACGACATGTTATTAAAAACAGGGAACAATTTAAAACATAGAAAGAAGCATTATAAAAAGTTTTATTATCATTGCGCAAAATATTTGCTATTTAAAAAAATTTATAGTGGCAAATTATGTGTTATTGATTACTATAATAGCGCTACATTCCCGTTTGTGAAATTTGTCATTAGCCACAAAATATTTTTTGTTTTTTCTAAGATAGCGCCAATAAACGCTACTAAATACTATAATAGCGGTTAAATAAATGCTATATAATGACATGTTATTAAAAACAGTGAACTATTTATAGCGAATAAAAAGCGCTATAAAAATTTCTAATATAATAGCGCAAGAAGTCCGCTATTTTGAACATTTTATAGTGGCGTATTCTGTGTTATTGATTACTATAATAGCGTAACTTTTCCGCTATGAAATTCAATATTAGCCACAAAATATTTTTTTGTTTTTTATAAGATAGCACTAATTATTTTCTATAAAAAAATATTAATAGCGGATTATTAGCACTGTATATGGACACGTTATTGTAGATGTTGACTTGTCACAACACCAGTATGCCGCTATAAAGATTCAGCTACAATAGCGCTTATACTCTCTTATGATATGTTCTTTTATAGTGTTTTTAAAAAAATACCATAGCGGTTTTTTATTTGTGCATCTTTAATACTGACAGAATTAATAGTGGTCATTCGGCGCTATGAAATATTTATAGCGGTGTTCAAGTGCTGTAGTTTAGGTTCACAATTCAAATATTTTCTGCGTTCTATTCATAAGCTACGATATTAAATACCAATATCAAAATGCATAATAATGATCATTTTAAGCATAAAATCATTTAAATAACACAAGAATCGTAAAAGATAATAAATATAGAGATGTAACACATTATATTTAACATATCAAATATTCATACACATAATATCTTATAGCTTAATCCACATATATCAAAAAGTAGTAGCAAATTTTTTGAGCATTCCCCAAAAAATAGTAGCAAAGTTAAAAAGAAAAACAAGTACATATTTAATTGTTTGCATTGAAAAGAAGACTACAACTTTCGCATCCTTTTTCTTTCACACACATGCAAATAAGATAAATATTTACGTTAGCAACGAATATGAAGGAAGCTTGATGAATTCAAAGTACCATGCTCACAATATATCCAATCTCAATATATAACTTTCGTCTTCACCTACTGGTTGTTATGTTTCATTTTCTACAGGTATAGAATTATTTCTATGTTTCTAACTTAATTTATTTATTTATATGTCTGAACAGTCTATATCTATGTGCTTAGTCTATAACTTTGCCATTGTGAAAGAAAAAAATGTTGGAAACTATCTAAGTTTGGTTCTACTTTCAATAAAATGCATCTTATATTCTATCAGTCTTTGCAATTTTTGTACTGACAATGGTTGCCCATCTATCATATTTAAATTTTCAAGTCCTAGGTATATAGGAGTTATATCAAAACAAACACTCAATTCTTTTTTTATATTGAATTTTATACTTAGATAACAAAGTCCATTCGCTTTTTTTAATATCAAAACAAACACTCAATTTTTTATATATTTAAGTTTCTACTCAAATAATAAAGTCCAGTCAATTTTTTTTTTATTGAAGTTTCTACTCAGATAACAAACTCCATTCGCTTAGTTATATTTTCACTGTGCATGGAACGCTAATTTTTTTATTAGAGTTTCTCCTGTGACTTATGCGTAGCCTAAAAAATAGGGAAAGGAAAACAAAGAAGAGCTAACAATACACTCAACCACCAAAATCACAAACTTCCGCCACCAACAACCAAAACAAAACCACCAAACTGCACCCTGCCACACTTCACAATCCCTCCCACGGTCGCAAACATAAACCTAATACTCATATTAATATTCCACTATGTCACTTACGACATCTGTTTGAGTAATTAATATATCATCTCAGAAATTACATACACACACACACCTCTCAATATCCACTACCAAATTAACTTCTTTTTTTCTTCTTCTTCTTCCTCCAAATTAAAATAAAAACAAAAAAGCATCCAAGTTCTAGATTCAATTACTATCAATAGCACTCAATTGTCAAATCCATGCATTAGAGCTTTAGAACTTGACCAAGACACTGTAAACCTAAATTACTCACTGCTATCTTCTTCATTTAAATTCTTTTGTATTGGCTCATCAGACATGCAATTTTTAATGAAATTAAATTACAGATAGTTGCAATCTCTGTTGGCATTGTTAGTCTAGCTGTTTAAATTCTTGTTCATTTAAATTACAGATAGTCTCTTCATTTTAATTCTTGAGTAGCTTAATTTAAAACCCAGATATAAAAAAAATGAAGAACTTAACAAAGAAAGTATAATTTGTACAGAGCAATGCAGGTTCTGCACAGGATCAGGGAACGTTGCAGTAGTTCGAGGACCTGGGGAGATAGAAGTATCAAAATGTGTGAACTGTGACGGTGCAGGTTCATTAACCTGCACCACATGCTAAGGCTATGGTATTCAACCCCGTTATCGTGACCGCAGGTATCCTTTCATTTTCATAAATTTATGTCATCTGAAGTATTTTGATGGTTTAATCGTAATATTTTATGGTCTAATAAAATCTTGGAACATTTATTACAGATAGAGCTACCTATTTTCTACTCTGACAAAATATATTTTAATAGATATAAAAATCTATCATGTCGTTCTAGTCTGGAGATTAACGTTGGAATATCTAGAGTCGACTGGCCACATATACGATAAACAACGAATAGGATTAGGTTATTATTTTTTAATTACTAGTATCAAACCTTATCTTATTCTCAGGCCACGTGCTTCAGAACTTCCTCATAGACATGGAAATAAAGTTTTTTTTAGATTGCATAACTACATGAGATCTCATTTTATAAGATGATGCACAATTAATATGTTTATAAACAAGGTAGATTATACTTACTGAAAATTCATGTCATTTCAACGTGCGCAACAGGCCAAGCTATTATAGAACCAATGGCGTCTTCCATGTAATGTAATTCAGATGCTTGTCTCCATAGCACCGCAGATGGCTATTTGACAGCCTCTATCCAAACTTTAAGTTGCATTTGGTCCTAATGGTTTAAAATGGACTAGTGCTTTTGGATCATTTGACTCTACACATCCTACAACAACTATTTTTCCCTTTTCTGATAAATCCATCATCTTGCACCAGTTGTTCGTTCTTGAATTTTCCATCTGTAAATTAACAAAAAGTATATGATGTAGTTGGTTTAAGTTGATAAAATATATTGATTAATCATTATAAAATCATTATTTAAAAGATATGCCAGTGCATAAAAATCAAGTGCCATAAATGTTTGCACTATGGTCCGAGGCGTAGGAGATGTTGGAACATTAACCATCTCAACAACTACTTGGGACTCAGTCATGCTATCTTCCTACAGACAGCTTCTTCAACACGTATCATAGCAGGGATTGGCCTCCACAAAAAAACATCTTTTTTTATTGGATTATCTATCCAAACAATCATGGCGCATGGTCCAAGAGGAATATCATTAATAATTTCATTTGAGTCACTCGAGTGTAATCGCCCTTCAACCACTAATTCTTTGCTCCCTCTCCAATCATAAATCTTGCATTTGCATTCTACGTTGCCACTTTTACTCTATTCGAGATAAAAATATTTATTTAGTAAAAGTTAAATATTTTAAAATAGTATGTCAATTGTGCGAAATAAATGTTTACCACATCGTCTTCTTCGTCAGGGTGATCACTTGGATGTAAAACAACTCTATTCACTGGCCATGCCACTAAATCATCCTTTGCTTTTCCAATAAGTGTGAAACTAGATGTAGGCCTCCATAAAAAAACATCTGGCTTTGTTGGTAAGTCTATTAGAATTACCATCACTTCTGGTCCTAAAGGAATATTATTGACAAGCTTGTTCGGATCCTTCGACACAACTCTTCGTTCAACAATAATTTCTTCTTTCTCTCGCCAATCCAATAAATCACATTTTTGGAGGCTGTTATCATGCTTGCAGCACTACAATTAATCAAAGGAATAATATATTAATTACTGGAAAAAATAAAAATAAAAATAAAAATGATGTGAAACCAATAATACAACATACATGAGGGTGTTTACTTCATGTTATAACATAAGTTTACCCTTCAACACTCAATTATAATAACATAAATACAATTATGGGAACAGCTAGCAAATATTGGCATCGATCCTCAATAGACGAGAGATATTTTACCTGATTTTTTATCATCACGAGAGATTTTTGCTCTAACTCTAATACTTTTCTTTCAAGTTGGATTGTTTGCTTATCCTTAACTTATGCTAAAGTTGCCCTAGTGATGTTCATATTCCTTCCCATTGCTCTTAATCGACCCACTCTATCTTGTCCCGGTGCTTAAGAAAGTGCATCTTCTTTGTAATTGATTGTCGAGTTTGATTGTGGAACACTTTCAACTTGTTATCTTTGTCTACAAAAGTTAATGTACATAGATTATATAATGATAAATTTACATGCTAAGAAAGTGATGTATCTGATATTGAAAGAAGTAAAATTCCATGATTGCATTGAATATTCATAAGAATAAAAGTTGTTTATGCATTCATAAACAAACTATATACTAAATTACACTAAATGATTTCTGATTATGTTTCACTGATGAAATTGTGCTTCAGAATATCACCCTCTGTTACCTTTTCATCTTCATTTTGTTGATGGAGAAAAACTGATGTACATCACTTCCTTGAATACTTTCAACTATAAGTATTTATTACATCCGTGTTCAAATCAATGCATGAATTATCTATATTTTAGGTTTCACAACAGTAACATGTGGTTCCTGCAATTAACCTTAAAGATCTTGTGAGGAGGTACATGCCTAACCAAACAATGATAGTGCACATTTCTAGAGCCATAATTGATGCCCAGCCTCGCTTTACTATCCATCCTTATTTTTTTGATAAATTCAATATCAACTTTGTGGTTCATTAATTCATATTTTTTGCACTTCATACTATTATTTTTTATCTAAATAATATTGATGTAGCTTCAAACTATAAATATACTTAAGGTACGTTATGGAGATTCTAGATGTGCATAATTCGTACTTTGAAGGAGAGAAAATTTATAAATATTCATCAACATGGTAAGTCAACGTCTTTTAAAAAACGTTGAAGTTTTTCGTAATTTGTGCAAATTGTGTAGAAAAACTTACCTTACGTATGTTGTTGATCAATTAATGAACTGTGTAAACAAAGTTTGAGGAATTTAGGTTCACAATACGTTCTATAATCTAGAATGCTTTATCTTTAAATTACACAATAGTTACAACAAGCTTTGCAAGTAGAATTTATAGGAAAATCATTTTATTGTACAGTTTTCGTTCCTCTTAGAACAGACTAGAATCTTGCCTCCAAATCATATGTCGCTTTCCATCATATTGCTCAAAATCAATTTTTGTAAACTTATTGGTCAAAATCAATTTAATGTAATTTTAGAAGGAAAAACAATTTTGATCAATTTACTATAGTATCTGCAACTGTCGTATTCATCGGTTCACTATTTTTCCGTGTGCGAGATTTAATCCAAACTTAACTTCTAGTGATGGAAGAGCAATCACCATTTTGGTTTTTCTACATTCAAAAGAACATTAAATAACAAATTGTATTAAGTACTAAGTTCATAAATATTGCAGTAGATAAAATTACTCTTTTTCTCACCATATCTTCCGCTAGTCGAGCCATTCCTTTACTACTACATGTATGTGGCAATTGTTTGTCTCTAATAGCTTTTTTCTTCATGCTTAATACCTAAAATAAGATATTTAAATACATTATTTATATCCTTTATGTTCATATATATCATACAAAGAAATAAACAGCAATATTAAAAAATTACTTGAAATTCCGAAGTTGTTTTTTTTCTTCCACTCATTTATACTTTTGATGTTACTTGGCTTCAACTGAAGCTTTTCCTCCATGGACTTTGATTTAACTATTTTGATGAACCAGTATACATTTTGACGCGAGCCAAATACCTCTCATTTGCTTAAATATTAGTGTTTTTTTTACCAATCTGCATCTAGTTCAAACCTTGCCTGCAACATTTTTCATAACAAGTGTCAATTAGCATTGGTTTCAAGACCTGTATCAAGTAACTATTTTTTATCTAACTATTAAATACATTCATACAAGCTACCCATGACGCAACTAAGGTCACGTAATGTTGTTTCAAAAATTACTAAGTAAATTTAGGCAGATAGGTTGAATGTTCATCATTTGCAGATACACAACCAGATAGAGATAAAAGTGACAATCAACAAACAATCTACATATAATGGTATTTGCAAGTTAAAACCACGATTAATATTTAACTGCTAAACCTTTGGGATTCAATGTGCAGAAACATAACTATAAGGTTCATATTAAAATCAAAAGATTGCTTTAATGTTTTGTGGGTTATCCACAGCTACATAAATAATTTAGCAGAACAATAATATATGAACGTAATTTTATCCGCAAATCATAGACTTCTGAAAATGAAAATGGTGTTTTCAAATATATTACCTAGTTCTTGTGTAATGATTTAGAAATTTCTATATTTTTTATAAATTTACAATTTGGTTTCTATATAGATGAAATTGAAGGGTGACCAGACTGGAAGGAAAGGCCACTTATCTGTAGCAACATAGGTAGTAAATCAATCTTGCTTTTATTTGCTCAGTTATAAATTATTTAAAAATAGACGTAAAGAAATAGCTTTATTTACATACTTGAGTGATAAATCAAATTTTATCGTACTACTACGGGGTAGAAAACTAATCTTTGATTCTTTTTTGTTATTAATTTAATGCATTCCAAAGATTAAAAAATTCGAGTATTCGAATTCCAATAGATTGCTTTGCAGTTTTTTTTATTCTAATTTTTTTAGAACAAAAGGAAAATTGGGCTATTGAATGCTGTTGAAAATTTTCATATTGATTTTGTTCATTTTTCAATCATTTGGAAAGAAACTTGAGTTTTTTGTGTAAGTTCTAGGTTTTCTAATTTATTTGTTTTCTTAAGTTCGTAAAAAATGAACTTTTCTAATAAACTTGTTACTTTCTGCAAACTTTTGATTTCTCTTTTAAGGAAATTGAGTAATTGACTATTTAATTCAGAAATATATGGCTAAATAAATTAATCGCACAAGATACTTTAGTCTGCCTTCCCTTATTTCTCTAGGTTGGTAAGAATAACGTATACAATTTAAAATAGTACCATTCCATCTAATTATATGAATATTTACAAATGACGCATTAATATTACCAAATGATACTTTGGATGATACGATCAGGAAATGTGAGTCATTGACCACATCCAGAATCACTGAACTATAGTGTATCTATGTATGAAAAGGCAACCAAGAAACTATGCACTTGGCAAAAAAAGCTCACAAGTAGGATGACTAACAATTATCAACTCCATAACAACAATAGTGCCTAATTACTGGACAATGCACTACATTTTACCAGCTAAACTACTACACTAATAAATAGTAACACATCAGTCAGTTTTAGAGAATTCAAACACAAATCCCAAACAAAGCTGATGCACGTTCCTATGTTAGTGATGGTTATCAACATTACCTAACACTAAACTATGGCAAAACCAAATGTATCTATGAAGATGGTGTTGAAATGAAAGAAAATGCGAGTCAGATAGTAAAATTCTTCGAGGAAGAAATGCATAGCATTATCTAACAAAAGCTATATTGTAAAAAAAAAAGTGAAATATACACCCTTGAAGTAAAGAATGGAAAAATTGATAGGAAGTGCAATTTAAAAAAAAACAAAAGCAAATTTGCATACAAAAAATATAAATAATTATATCCTTGTTTATATGTGGTACTTGATGAAAAATTTATTTACCGGAAAGTGTAGTGGTTGTGAAACCAACCACTGCAAATAATACTCCGTTTGAATACTAAATCATATACAATTTGATATATTGAGCGATAAAAATTTTGAGAACTTAAGTAATATCAGAATACAACTGATATTTATCATATAAATTCTAGAAGTATCCTATTGGAATAACTATCCTTTTCTACTTTAAATTATTTGATCTACCTGGTATAATGGTAGGCCAACAACTATATTTGGAGCTCATTGAACCAAATGGATTGACACCATCTCTAGCAAGACCAAGTCTGAGATTGCATGAATTAGATGAAAATGATTTTCACCTCTCGTCCACTACATTCCATGTTACAGAATCTACAGGGCGACGCATTTTTTCATCACTACTTTTATTATTGAAATGCCACCTTAGGACTTCCGCCATTTTTTGAGATCTATACATTCTCCTAAATCTTGGAATGTTTGGAAAGTATCTCAACACTTTAGCTGGAAATCCTTGCATAATCTCCTTTGAGTCTTCGTTTATCTTCCATCTTGAAGAGTTACATTTTTAATAACCATTTAAATCTTGGCACTCAATTTTGAAAAGACAACAACCATTCTTGCAAGCATGAATCTTTTCGAATCCCATGTCAAATACTTTAAGGAATTTCTTTATATCATTAAAGTCTTAGGAAGTACATTATTTTTTGGCAACAACAATTGTAGCAAGGCAAAAAACTTTGTAGGATCTAGATTAGCCCTAGAGGGGGGGGTGAATAGGGTTATAGCAAATTTTCTCGATTTAAACACAGAAACAAACTGCAGAAATAAATATGCTGAAAAGTAAATCACACACAAAATCTACCCAGCTTCGGCAACCCCTGCCTACTGCTGCATTCCCAGATTTCTATTAGAATTAAGCAGTATCCCGCTTACAAACACTCTAACAGACTCGCAAACCCTGCTCCTGCTTACAAACACTCTAATAGACTCGCACCCCTGCTCCCGCCTATAGAGTTTTGCAAACTCGCAAACCCTTGCTCCCGCCTATAGAGTTTTGCAAACTCACACACCCTGCTCACTGAACTAATTCTAACTAGACAATCTGACACTACCTACAACCTAGGTGGTGATTTACCAATACTTTGATTTGAAAAGTAAAAACAACAAAATAAAAAACAACTTTAAACTTGAAACCCTATTTGAATATAAACTAAAACCCCCCTTTAAAATAAACCCTAAATAAAAACTAAATCCCCTTTATAATAATAAAGGCCGGCCCAATTCTTTTTCTCGTTCCTTTTTCTTTTGTCTTGTGAGACGGTCGTTCCCCTTTGTCGAATTAGGGCTTCGGTTCTTCGATCCAAATTGGGGCTTTGTGCTTTGATTCTTCGTTCGATCTGACTTGTGTTGCTCTTGCTCGCTGCTTTGCTTATGATTGATTCTTTGGTTTGCGTTGCTCCTCTGTTGATTGAGTTCGTTGTTGCGGTATGTAATTTTTTCTTTCGTTGCTGGTTAAATTGCTTGCTTGAACTCGATGCCTAAGATGAATTTTGGTGTTTAGTATTTATATGAATTCGACACTTGAGTTTGTTCGCTTCAATTCGATACTTTCCAAAATTTCAATTTCCTTATTTCTGTGACAACTTGATACACACGGTTTTGATTTTCAATCGTTCGATTTTCCTTGTTTCAAACGGCACGGAACTTTCCTCTTTTATTTGGTTTGACTTTTTCAAAAATTGCATTTTTGATTTTCGACTTGGTTAATATCTGCTTTGACACGGCTTCGGCCATCTTTATGTTCATCCCTGTCTTCGGCTTCACTGTTTTCACTGTTCTCACATGTACATGCTTCATGTCATACTTCCATGTGATTTCGACTTCACTGTGTATTATGACTTTTTCTAGTCGTGTTGAACTATGTACATTTTCCTGAGTTTGTTTACTTGTTGTATGCTTGGGCTGGCTTGAACTTGTTCATGTGATTCATGCTTCATTTTGACCTGATCATTTATTGTTTCTCGACATTGACTTTGGGCTGGAATTGTTTCTTTGATATTGAAACCCGTACTTGCAGTTGTGTAGTTGTTGACTGCATCACCATATATCAGTTGCTCGGCCTTTGGTTTCATGTGCATTGAGCTTTGACCCTTTGTTGTTCATCTGCATGTAACTGTTGGCCTAATTTCTGTTGATCGTGGTTTGGTTTGTGTTATTTCTCTGACCTTGTAGTTGTTCAATTGTCTTCACTATACTTTGGTTTGAGTGGTCATTTATGCATTCATTTTGTCACAATGAACTATTCATGCTTGTTGCATTCATTTGTTTGTTGCAGTCCATGTTGCATTGAGTAGTTGAACTTGTTGTCGTACACTTGTGGTCTTCATTTGGTCTGCACTTGTGTATATTTGGCTTCACTTGTGAACTTTGGCTCTGGTTGTTGCAGTATTCATTTGTGCTGTTATGTTGGTGGCAATTTTGTACAAATTTCACTAGCTCACTGAAGTTTTCATAGTTGCACATACTTATTTGAGTTTGCACTTGCACTTGATATTGTAGTCTCTGGCCTTGCATCATGATGCAGTCTTCATTAGCTCGTGTACCTGAACTTGATTCACTTGATCATCTTGTACTTCTGGATGCACTTATCTGATTGTCTGGACAATTGTTTTATCACTTTGGCTTCACTGAGTTTGTTGTGCACTTGCTTGAGTTTCACTGCCATACTTGGTCGTGCTGTAGTCTTCAAGCATATTGCTGTGATTGTAGTTTGCATTATGTTAATCTGGCTTGAACTTGATAGTCAAGTTGCACTCATGTTTGTCGTGAATAATCGTGGTCTTGGTTGTTGCTGTGTCATTGTTTACCATGTTGTTGTTCCCTGTACTTTCCTTGTACCACTGCAAAACTGCATGTTACTGTCTTGTGAGACTATCTCTGGTATTGCTTGTGACATCCATGTTGCAGCTGGTCTTTGCATCCATTCATGTTGATTTTTGAAATTTTACTTGTGTTGAATCCAGTTTCAAAAACTCGGGTTTGACCTTGTGCTCGTGTCGTGATTGCACGTGAGTTGAACCCGGCTTTTCATTTGGGTTTGACCTGTGCTCACCTGTCCCTGTAAATCGATCAAGTGTATATCGATGTGCACGGCCTTGTGGCATGTACAGTGATACACTGTGCATGTCACATTGTTCATGTGTGATGAATTCAAATGTGAATGATGATGAACAATCCAAATAACTGAGGCAAATCATATTTTCAAAAATCATATTTCATCTTATATTGCAAAAATATTTCTTTTTCAATTTTACTGCGTTAGTGAATATTTTTGCAGATTGCTCAGATGCTGGATTCTAACTGGAATGAAGTTGAAGATAAACTACGAGTGTGAGTGATATGTAGTGAGGAAATTATGTATATTGAATTGTGATGTAATTACAATCAAAATTGTATATGTATAGTGAGAGCTTGAATTTTTACTATTCAAAATTGTAATAAATATTTGCTTGAATAAAATATTTGTTTGAATTCAAATTCTGTGTAATTTATTTTATTCAACGAATATTTATTTAATCTATGAAAAACAAAATATTACATTAACAAATACATTTAAATAATATATATGTTTATTATCATCAAACAAAAACATATAAGCGCATATTCAACATTCTCCCCCTTTTGATGATAACAAACATATATTTAAGATTTTGATTATGTTAAATGTATTTGATTAATGATATACTCTAATTGCTCCCCTTATTTAAATTCTTCCTCTCTACATGATGCTCACCCTACATATATGCATATAAATAGAAATATACAAATGAGCCTAGACACAAATGGAAAATTATTTGACCTTTGCTTGATTTCAGTTGACAAAATCTTAACTTTTCTCTCCCCCTTTTGTTATCAGCAAAAGAATAATAGTGTTAGAGAAAAATAGAGATAAAGTGATCAATATTAATCCAACATTAAAACTCAATTTGAATATAAATATTAAACTTCAATAAAAATTAAACAAAAATCATAACTACCTTTGTTAGGCGCATATTCCACTTTTAGAAAGAATGAAAATGATGTTCTAATATAAAATCATACAATTGTATCAACTTGTGGTACATTTATATCAGGAATTTGAATATCTACTAATCATGCATAACCGTTAGGACTTTTAAATGAGATTAGTAGTATTCCATTTTAATTTTAAAAAATGAAATCAAGTATCTTCTAACCACGCATGACCGTGAGGACTTTTAAATGGGATTAGAATCAACTTGTCTATTTAATCAATTAATTTTGATATGCGTTCCATACATGCATAACCGTAAGGACTTTTAAATGAGCATGGAAGCACATAATCAAAAAAGCCAAGTAATTCACCCATGCATAACCGTGAGGACTTTTAAATGAGAGTGAATACTTTGGATATTTATTTATTTTTACAAAAAAATATGAAATGAAAAACAAATGATCCCTGATTATAGTACCACATATCGACAAACTATATTTAAGCTTTGATAAACAATGGTCGATAGAAATATGATAGACAGAGAAATGGTCATGGAATCTTTACCCAACAAAAAGTTTTATAACTCTTGTTTGAATTCCTAAAGAAATTTTCCAAATATACTCTCTTGAGTAATGTATGTTAAATATCAACACTTATCACCTTTTCAATCACTATTTATCTTTTTGATAATTAGTAGGGAGTCGGATTAGTCAAAATTCGTCATTTAAAATCAAATAAAAATGACTAATATGAAAACATGGTCAAAAATGATTTTCTCGAAGGGGTTATATGGAAAAAAAATTCTGCTATTTGAAAATTATTTAAAATGAAAAATATGCAGATATTTTCTATGAAAAACGATGTAGTTACTAAATGTCTCAAAAATCACGTTCAACTAGTAATTTTTCTATCAACTAGATTACCAGTGTAATCTGCATCTGAGTTTCTCTTTCAATCCAAAATATCACTAACTAAAATTGATAAACCAGACCATGAAGTGTGCATCAAAAATTTCAAACCCAATTTTAGCAACAATTTAAATGACATTCTTTGAATTTGAATTGAAGCCGTGTAAATAATCAGAAAACCGTGAATATAGAGTTAGTGGTAACCAAAAATATTATCATCCAACAAAACACTATTTTTAATCCAAACTAATATATATGAAGTAAATCAAAGAATAGTGTTTTTGGCATAAATATAATTGGCTAACTATGTTGAACAAGTCAGAATCAAAAAACATTATCTTTACAACATCTCAATATTGGTTGATTTCATTCAGAATACGGTGCAGATTATCACATTTAATATACCTTCACCTGTTTTACCTTTACGATAATTTCTCGTAGTTGCCCATTGTGATTCTGTCACCTTTGTACTAGGCTAAGGTACTTTTTCTTTGTTGCCCGTTGTGTTTCTAGAACAGCCAAAATCCAGAAAACATTGTTGTTGTTCCTTAGCCTGCCACCATACCTACACGATGAAAGATTTTTGTGACCTATTTGTTTTTATAGGTCCATGATTGTTAGTGGCTGAAGCATTGTGAATAAACAAACCCTTTGGAACCCAAACTTGTTTAGTCCTTTTATTCTTTTTCCAATAGACATGAAATTTGTTTGTAGTATTCTTAGGAACCCAAACTTGTATAAATTTTGTGCTCTTGTTCCTATGACTACAATTTTTCAACACGATGTCCAAAGACACTCTTACCATTTGCATTATCACCAACTTGTGTTTTCCCAAAGCCTAATCCTTTTCCGCTGTTAGCAAAAATTTGGTTTCCCAATAGCATGTTGAATGATCTTTCTCCTCTTGAAAAGTTATTCAGAGATTTCTCAAGATTTTGGACTTTGGTTTTGAGTGTTGTGTTTTCAGTTACAAGTGAGGTGCATCTATTTATAAAATCCTTTTTCCTAGTGTCAATAGTTTCCTTAAGACTCAAGTTTTCTTTTTCAAGATTCTCCAAGCTATTCTTAAGTCTTGATAATTCTGAATCTAAAATTTTACATTTTTTACATTCTAGGTTTTGAATATTTTCAAGTTCAGTTTCTAACCTAAAATTTTCACGAGCAAGTTCTCTCCTATCAGATCTCAGTTTTTCAATTTTAGATTCAAGAGTATCAACTACTTTAGTAGGATCAAGACACATAAAAATAAGATCTTTATAAGAATAGTCACCTACCTCACTAGATTCCTCTGAGCTTGCTTCTGAATCTGATTTTGCCATAAGACACAAGTTGGCCTCCTCTGAGCTATTATTCGAAACTTCCTCTCCTTCTTCATCATCCCAAGTCGCTGCAAATGCCTTCTTCTTCTTTTTCTTTCCTTTGTTGTTTTTGAGAAGTGGGCATTGTTTTTTGAAGTGGCCAGGCTTGTTGCAGTTAAAGCATGTTGATTCATTATCAGAATTGTCAGAATCTTTTGACCTATTACCATTTGTTTTCTTCTTGAGTGGCTTGAATCTTGACCATTTTCTAAGATTATTGACAGCCATTGCAAGCTCTTCAATTGGATCTTCTTCATCTTCATCGTTCTCTTCTTTGCTCTTTAAGGCAATCGTCTTCTTCTTTGGTTCGGAGTTGTTGCGTTCCTCCTTTGCTTTTAGCTCAAGCTCATATGTCATCAAGTTACCGATCAACTCCTCCATGCTTAGTTTACTCAAATCTTTCGATTCTTGTATTGTCGTGACGTTTCCTCAAAGTTCATTGGTAAAACTCATAGCACCTTCCTCACAAGCTCTACCTCAGTGAATACCTTCCCAAGCGCTCTAGCGTTGTACACCAAAGTTGAAAAGCGTCCAAACATGTCCTTTATGCTCTCGCCTTTGTCCATCACAAAGTTCTCGTATTCATTGCTGAATAAGGCTAGACGAGACTCCTTGACTTGAGAAGTTCCTTCATGTGTCACCTCCAAAGTATGCCAAATTTCCTGTGCAGTTTTACAATGAGAAATTCTATTAAATTCATTCTTATCAAGAGCACAGATCAAAGCATTCTTGGCTTTAGCATTTGTAGTTTTTAATCTCTTATCGTTAGCATCCCACCTATCCTTAAGTTTAGGAATCTCAGTATCACCAACGGTTATAGTGGGAGATTTATAGCCAGTTTCAATAATATCCCAAACATCATAATCAACAGAACTAAGATAAATACCCATCCTAACTTTCCAATAAGCATAATCATTCCCGTTAAACATGGGTGGCCTAACAATAGATTGCCCCTCAGAAAAAGCATTATTTAATGCATTCATGACTCTAGAGTTAAAGAAAAATACCGTGCTCTGATACTACTTGTAGGATCTAGATTAACCCTATAGGGGGGGGGTGAATAGTGTTATAGCAAATTTTCTCGATTTAAACCCAGAAACAAACTGCAGAAATAAATATGCTGAAAAGTAAATCACACACAAAATCTACCCAGCTTCGGCAACCCCTGCCTACTGCTGCATTCCCAGATTTCTATTAGAATTAAACAGTATCCCGCTTACAAACACTCTAATAGACTCGCAAACCCTGCTCCCGCTTACAAACACTCTAATAGACTCGCACCCCCTGCCCCCGCCTATAGAGTTTTGCAAACTCGCAAACCCTTGCTCCTGCTATAGAGTTTTGCAAAGTCGCACACCCTGCTCACTGAACTAATTCTAACTAGACAATCTGACACTACCTACAACCTAGGTGGTGATTTACCAATACTTTGATTTGAAAAGTAAAAACAACAAAATAAAAAACAACTTTAAACTTGAAACCCTATTTGAATATAAACTAAAACCCCCTTTAAAATAAACCCTAAATAAAAACTAAATCCCCTTTATAATAATAAAGGCCGGCCCAATTCGTTTTCTCGTTCCCTTTTCTTTTAGCTTGTGAGAAGGCCGTTCCCCTTTGTCGAATTAGGGCTTCGGTTCTTCGATCCAAATTGGGCTTTGTGCTTTGATTCTTCGTTCGATCTGACTTGTGTTCCCCTTGCTCGCTGCTTCGCTTATGATTGATTCTATGGTTTGCGTTGCTCCTCTGTTGATCGAGTTCGTTGTTGCGGTATGTAATTTTTTCTTTCGTTGCTGGTTAAATTGCTTGCTTGAACTCGATGCCTATAATGAATTTTGGTGTTTAGTATTTATATGAATTCGACACTTGAGTTTGTTTGCTTCAATTCGATACATTGCAAAATTTCAATTTCCTGATTTCTGTGACAACTTGATACACACGGTTTTGATTTTAAATCGTTCGATTTTCCTTGTTTCAAACGGAACAGAACTTTCCTCTTTTATTTGGTTTGACTTTTTCAAAAATTGTGTTTTTGATTTTCGACTTGGTTAATATTTGCTTTGACACGGCTTCGGCCATCTTTATGTTCATCCCTACCTTCGGCTTCACTGTTTTCACTGTTCTCACATGTGCATGCTTCATGTCATACTTCCATGTGATTTCGACTTCACTGTGTATTATGACTTTTTCCAGTCGTGTTGAACTATGTACATTTTCCTGAGTTTGTTTACTTGTTGTATGCTTGGGCTGGCTTGAACTTGTTCATGTGATTCATGCTTCATTTTGACCTGATCATTTATTGTTTCTCGGCATTGACTTTGGGCTGGAATTGTTTCTTTGATATTGAAACCCGTACTTGCAGTTGTGTAGTTGTTGACTGCATCACCATATATCAGTTGCTCGGCCTTTGGTTCCATGTGCATTGAGCTTTGACCCTTTGTTGTTCATCTGCATGTAACTGTTGGCCTAATTTCTGTTGGTCGTGGCTTGGTTTGTGTTGTTTCTCTGACCTTGTAGTTGTTTAATTTTCTTCACTATACTTTGGTTTGAGTGGTCATTTATGCATTTATTTTGTCACAATGAACTATTCATGCTTGTTGCATTCATTTGTTTGTTGCAGTCCATGTTGCATTGAGTAGCTGAACTTGTTGTCGTACACTTGTGGTCTTCATTTGGTCTGCACTTGTGTATATTTGGCTTCAATTGTGAACTTTGGCTCTGGTTGTTGCAGTATTCATTTGTGCTGTTATGTTGGTGGCAATTTTGTACAAATTGCACTAGCTCACTGAAGTTTTCACAGTTGCACATACTTATTTGAGTTTGCACTTGCACTTGATATTGTAGTCTCTGGCCTTGCATCATGATGCAGTCTTCATTAGCTCGTGTACCTGAACTTGATTCACTTGATCATCTTGTACTTCTGGATGCACTTGTCTGATTGTCTGGACAATTGTTTTATCACTTTGGCTTCACTGAGTTTGTTGTGCACTTGCTTGAGTTTCACTGCCATACTTGGTCGTGCTGTAGTCTTCAAGCATATTGCTGTGATTGTAGTTTGCATTATGTTAATCTGGCTTGAACTTGATAGTCAAGTTGCACTCATGTTTGTCGTGAATAATCGTGGTCTTGGTTGTTGCTGTGTCATTGTTTACCATGTTGTTGTTCCCTGTACTTTCCTTGTACCACTGCAAAACTGCATGTTACTGTCTTGTGAGACTGTCTTTGGTATTGCTTGTGACATCCATGTTGCAGCTGGTCTTTGCATCCATTCATGTTGATTTTTGAAATTTTACTTGTGTTGAATCCAGTTTCAAAAACTCAGGTTTGACCTTGTGCTCGTGTCGTGATTGCACGTGAGTTGAACCCGGCTTTTCATTTGGGTTTGACCTGTGCTCACCTGTCCCTGTAAATCGATCAAGTGTATATCGATGTGCACGGCCTTGTGGCATGTACAGTGATACACTGTGCATGTTACATTGTTCGTGTGTGATGAATTCAAATGTGAATGATGACGAACAACCCAAATAACTGAGGCAAATCATATTTTCAAAAATCATATTTCATTTTATATTGCAAAAATATTTCTTTTTCAATTTTACTGCGTTAGTGAATATTTTTGCAGATTGCTCAGATGCTGGATTCTAACTGGAATGAAGTTGAAGATAAACTACGAGTGTGAGTGATATGTAGTGAGGAAATTATGTATATTGAATTGTGATGTAATTACAATCAAAATTGTATATGTGTAGTGAGAGCTTGAATTTGTACTATTCAAAATTGTAATAAATATTTGTTTGAATAAAATATTTGTTTGAATAAAATATTTGTTTGAATTCAAATTCTGTGTAATTTATTTTATTCAACGAATATTTATTTAATCTATGAAAAACAAAATAGTACATTAACAAATACATTTAAATGAATATATATGTTTATTATCATCAACAAAAAAACATATAAGCGCATATTCAACAAGCTTATCAAAACCATTATCGGATAATCCAGTCTCACATTTTAGATTGTACAAAGTAGTTATGGAAGATAGCTTAGTTTGATCTCTACAATCAGGATATAAGGGGGTTTCTGCATCTTCCAAATTTTTAACTAAATTTTCCTCTCGCTTTTTCACATCCTCCTTTTCTTTATCGTCGGCAAAAAAAACTAGTATTCAAAATCATTATCTTTATACTGAATGACTTTAAGTAAGTCATATATATTATCCAACTTGATTTCGTTGCCTACATTAATTTGTTCGCCGTGACTATACCTTCTATTGCTCTTGTACTTAAGATCCATCCCATTTATAATCAAATGTTCAACGATAATGTAATCATGATGTCAACTAAGATTCCGACAATCTACACAAGGGCATAAAAGTTTCTTTACATATCTTAACCTTCTCCTTGCAACATCAACAAAACACCTGGCCCCTTGCTCGTACTCCTTAGTTGCTCTTTAATGAAAAAATATAAAAACAATATAATATTGACATTTACTATCAATTTTTTTTTTTGAAATTAAACATGATTTAAAATATTGTATTATCTATTTACCTTTGTAAATGAACCCAATCTTTTTTCCGTCGGCGTATATAATGTTAGGTAGTTTCCGCTTTTCTTTCTTAACCCTCCTTTCACAGCATCCTACTTAAAACAAATTATGGTACTGTTGCTGCAATGGCAGTGTTAATACCCTAAATTATATGAACTAAGATACTCAACATAATTCTACACATTCAGCTACCCGTATGAGCAGACAGAAACAGGACAAGTGCATTCAAATTAAGGCAAAATTTCCAGGTGTTTGCAACATTTGAATTTATTAATACCCATTAATAGAAGAAAAAAACATACATCACCATCAAAGCAGCAGTCAAAGAATGCAAACAAAAAGCCACATGGAGGCAAAAGTAAATGCAGTAGAGCTTGTACATTCATTCACAGTACGAAAGATAAAGCTCATAGAAAAATATTGCAATAAATAGTTCATAATAAAATTATATATACAGTAGTAGAACAAAGGAAAATGGAAGAAACATGCATAGGCCACCACCACTGTAAAAATAGCATATACAGCTAACATTGTAGAAATTTCATATGTGAGCTTTAAGAAAGTTTCCAGCTAGAATTAAGAACACGTTCATTTGCATACAAGGAAAAAATTTCTTACATCAACACAAACTTCACCATATCTTCTTACCTCAACTACCTATAACCAAAAGAATCACACAAACAAAAACAAAACTAAAAAGCAAATTTCTAGAATACAAAGCATATACATTAATAATTAAATATAAAATATGATGGTAACGTATAAGTTATCAATTTAGACATGACAAAATACGGTTTTCTATCGAACATATATCATCAATGCTCATTTCTTAAAGAATGCATTGATATATGTATTATAGATTGAAATGCCTGATTCACCTTAAATATATATGCATATACTTAGGAATGAAAATTGACTGTATATTTTCAGTTTGAAAACAAAGAATGTTTATGTGGAATGGAAAAAATGACTATTTAAAAGATCTTAGAGAAGAAGAAAATACCATGTGTTGCTTAACCGTTTAACCCAATACGTTTCAAAAAAATATCTAAAGCCTAATTAAAGGATACAATATTATATATATATATATATATATATATATATATAAATATAACGGGACTAGTTGTTGAAATAAAGAAACATATATTGAAATTATTAGTGATTTAAATTGTTAGTACATGATGAAAGATATTGACTTGTAAACTCTAAAAGATATGAGGAATATGACATAATCCCAACTACAAGACTTATTGTTTCATTGTACCTACTAATATAATTATATTGCAACCATTGATGATCCTAGCATCATGGTGGTTTCAATAATGCATCTGCATTGAATTTGCATGGGTCTAGATTGTTAAATATATCGTATAATTTAATAAATCATCTCGATTTGATTTCCTGCTGAGATTGGGTGATATATAAGTATTACTTAACAATTAAAACCATACACCAACAACCACACTATTTTTTAGCATACGCAAAATCATTGCCTACATATGACCATTCCTCCATATAGGAATTTGCTACTCTCTGGACCATCCTCCATGGTGGAAGAAAATATTTTAAAAAAATTGTGTAATATGCTTCCAATAACCCTACCATTTTTTTAAAATTATGAAACAAAAAGTATAAGGTTGCATCACCAAAGTGATTGCATAAATATTCTTTTGGAAACAAAATACAATAGTTCATGCAATTAATTAAAACTTGATTATATATTAAGCATCTTTGCTAAAATTAGTAGGTAAATGAAAGCTTGCGGGTTTGAAATTTCACTTAGTATAAAATAACTCAAATTTCTATCATAATGCTACAGTGAATGAGTCTTGAATTACGACCTTACAAGTGACTAATTGGAATCATCAAACATACTAAATTTCTCAATGAAAGTATAGTTCTTTATTCTAACGAACTAGTGATATGCGTAATATTCTGACTTTATGAGGGATATAGAAACGGTTAACTCTCATAAAAAACATCCAAACTTTCTCACTCATATGGTTGAATCCTTATTCATCCTCTATCATGCATAAATGATACACTATATTTTTTTAAAAATGATCTAATAAAAAATGAATGTAATGTTTAATCATAACATTTTCATAGCAGTTCCCACTTACGTCGTTGTACTGTTGGCTATTGCAAAAGTCCAATGACACGTAAACTAACAAGGCGGTCAAAAACTATTTTTTTGACATGATTATCATAAATTTATATTACATTGATAACTTAGTCATAGGAGCTAGTGAGTTCTATACTTGATATATACATCTTTAGCAATATTAAGTTACGATATTAACACTCTTACCCTTGTTTGATGTGGGTAGGTGATGGCTCAAATTTTCTATAGCGCATCGATTTTGAATGATTTCGTTGACAAAAATTATGAAGACTGCACGTGGGAGTAAGTAATGACAGGCTGAGCTAAGTGGATTTTAATGATAAGGACATGAGTATGGAAATCCTCATGTGTTTGTACAATAAATGACAAACAAGTATGGCCTATACCATAAGATAAAACATACAAAATTACAAAAAAAAAAAGATGATGAATTTTTTTGAACAAGAACAAAAATCAACATCAGGTTTCATTCCACTGATCTGATACATATTCCTTGATGCATATAAATATGTCATCATGGCAATAGAAAATTTTCAAGTAACATATATACTGTTAAACTACGAATACCAACTGTATAAAATTTGATAGATAAACAATATGAAAATTATATATTTTGCAAGAAAACAAACATCAAATTGATATACACATGGACTTTGGGAATTATATAGGAAGAACATCAATCTAACAGCAAAGACAAGCTAGAGCAATATTCCAAAAGGGAAGAGAATGCAATATAGTGTCATTATAGTAGCTGTCTTCAGACTAAAACAAGTTGTCAATTTTCTATTAACTATGTATTATTGATTGAAATAAGTATTGATGATATATTTGATTAAGAAGTAAGGTAAATTGAAATGCGTTCACGTTAATCTCAGTTTCAATTTGCTATTGATTTCATAACTTGGTCAAAATCAATAATCTATTAACTATGTCCATAAACGCCTAATGTGCAGCCCAAAATCCTATGTAAAACAATGCCTGATGTCTCAGTTTCAAATGATCTAGAATAGTATTGGATGCAAGATGGCCTCGTGCAATTCGGACAGCTAAGCCTATAATTTTACATAGGAACTTAATTCAAAATTGTGTAATTCAAACAGAGTCATGAATCTAATAATTAAATTTTCGTGAACATCACAAACTGAAACATGAATTTTGTTACTGATGAAACAATATGGTTACCGATGGAACATGAATACTGGTTAAGTAATACAACTTTTCTTACGTTTGTATTGCTTTTAGGCTTTTATAAAACATGTCTATCAGTAAAACACTAGAAACAAAAACATTGACATAATAATTCCATTGAGCACATGCCATACTAGCTAGTAAAAACACTAAACAATAAAAACCCAAAGTCACTTTGCCTACCAACTCCAGCTAGAAAATGGATCCATGTTTATCTAATCACTAGCTTTGAAACATGCCATTAAGCAGATGCCATACTTGTAGCTTGGATGGGTACAACCTATGATGTATGTATATACATTGTGATTAAGGACTCATAAATAAAGTTCGAACATGTATTATGCTTGAAAATTATTCAAACTTGATAAGCTAAAAAACAGAGGACAAATGGCTATAATGAAATCAAGAATCAGCAATAGTTATTTTAACCTTAATACTAAGTTCGATATCATTAAAAGTGATATCATTTACCATAAAAAAATATACCAAGAATAAAAATAAAACATAGAAAGTAAAATATATAGGACAAAAACAATATCTTTAAAAGCTGTTGCAGTATTAAACAAAATTATGAATTCCATAAAACCTTGAATTCAAACTCAACAAACTGGTTCAACTAGTAATCATTTAGTTAACAAACTGGTTCAATTATGAATTATGAATTACAAAAAATTATGAATTCCTTAAACCTTGAATTCAAACTCAACAAACTGGTTAAATTATGAATTCAAACTCAACAAACTAGTTCAAATAACAACCGTATGAATAAAGAAGAATCAATTAGCTCAGAGATTGATGAAGAGCAAAATCAATTATTAGTTAACATGTTTGATAATATAACTTCTAGTTTGTTCCTAAGCGAAATTGAAGTTGAAAATTGGAGATTAGGGTTGTTGACGTCGTCGATTTCTCAACTGCTAAGCGAGGTAGACGAAATGGAGATAGAAATAGAGTAGAATGTGGATTAGGGCACTCTTCGTTTTGGGAGGGAAACGAAAATTTTTAAGCGAGGGAAACGAAATGGTTAAGTGTTTTGGAGGGACTCGAAAATTTTGGGACCAGCGTTACATAGCTACAGTACAAGTTAACAAAGTACAAAACAAATCAAAACGCTAAGTAATAACGCTTAGAATAACGTGATATTATATTGCGTTATCAATAACATATTTTCTTATAGTGAATGCTATGTACTAGGCTAGATATTGCTTTGCACTAGGTCACTGGGTGTAATTAGCCGATATCAGTCAAATCTAGGAGGAAATCATTGGACGGCTAAGGTCATCCTTGAGAATTTTTGAAATTGGTCTCTCATGTATGAAAACAACAACTTTTTACGAAGGGTTGCTCAAACTTGAGTTTTCAAAGTGCTATCGACAATAGCAATTCTATCTCATGTTTCATAGTTACCCTCAACAGAAGGGCTTTTAGTTGGAAAATTTCCAAAATGGTAATTGTGGCTGGTTCAACCATGGAAGTTGAGTACATTGCCTTGAACATAAAATAAATAGTGGAGCTGCACAAATTTTAAGAAGCTTGGAGTGATCCCAAGCATTGAAGGTCCGATGTTCAAATATTATGATAATAATGTGGAAATTAGATTGCCCTAGAACTGATAGATCACAAGAAGCCGAGACACGTCCTTCATAAGTTCCACATTATAATGCAGTTTATTAGTAATGGAGAGATATTGATTAAAAGAGTAGATACTAAAGATAACATTGCAGATCCATTCACTAAGGTGCTTTCTTAGTCTAATTTAGGTAGACAAATTGATGGTATGGGGATAGACTCCATAATGGCTTCAAATGCAAGTGGGAGATTGATGAAGCTAATGGTGTGCCATAAAGGAAACTATGTAAATAGTTATATAACTTAACTTTGTAATTAATCTTGTTCAAAATAAAGTACACTTTTGGTTTAATGTTCTTTTATATGTGTTGTTATATAGAGATATAATAAATGATATAATTACATCAATTGTAAGTAAGTAGAAA
The DNA here is from genome assembly GCA_030765085.1 of Allium cepa. Taxonomy (NCBI): domain Eukaryota; kingdom Viridiplantae; phylum Streptophyta; class Magnoliopsida; order Asparagales; family Amaryllidaceae; genus Allium; species Allium cepa. The sequence goes on from CM060929.1 coordinate 882,132,304, forward strand.
AATACTTCAAGAAGTAATCGATCAATTGCAGCTACAAATGTGTTTGTAACCATGAGTAATAAATCGATATCTAAGTACTTACTTCTTAAATGTTCCTAGCCAAGATTTATCGAGAAACGAGTATCGATACGTCAGTTGGGATTAGTATGTCTACACTGTTTATTTGAAGGATAATGAATCACTAATGACTGTTAGGCATCAAGGGGTTACGTACATATGGCCATTTGGAATAATCATACAAAGACCCGACGAGAGTCTTTTACAGGAAAATAAAACTAAGTCAAAAAAGAGTATCTCGTGTTAACGACGTACGGTAGTCTTTATACTTGAGGGTACTATCAATATTAAGGAACTAGGTTTTGCTTTGGTTTGGGTCAAACACAAGGCGTGACGACCATGCTATGGCCATAATTGGATACATATTGAACTACTTGAAGTGAAACACTACTTAAGCAAGGATTCATCCCCTTTACTATAGAAGGTTAGTATCACTGTAACTAGTAGTCCGCGTAAAGTCCAATCTTTCGCTAGAGTAAATTGGTTAAATGTTATCGGATTGAACCAAAGACTTTAATATAGTCTACGTGATAAACTATGAATATCAATAGAGTTTTTGACCTTAGACCAAACTTTAGATATCTAAGTGATACAGTTGTGTGGAAAAGAAACCATGTACAAAATGTTATTGCTATGTGCAGCTTAATAAAGATTAGTAATTGAATTTCGCCTAAATAGTCTATAAGCAATTCAATTTGTGCCCAATAGTATAATTCAGCAAAATCCGTATAGGCTTTAGTATGTAAATTGTTTGAATATTGTCTCAGGACGAGTTCACGCTAAGGATTCAACACAACAATGTTGTTAATTAATTTCTAACTTCGAATAATGTAAAGTTAATTTATAAATATTACAAGTTAATAATATAATGAATTACAAATACTGTATTAAATTTTAATTGCATGTTAATTATTTATTTGAAGATGTTTTTAAGTTACACGCTGATTGAATTAATGAATGCCCTTGAATAAATTAATTAAATAATTTATTTAGTGGTTTTCCATTTGACCTACATTTTGGAAGCCCAACCAAAGGGGGCAAAGAATGTAGAGGGAAAAGGAGACTTTCTCTTCAATGGCGAGAGATAAAGGAGCTAGACATTTATGATTTAGTTGGCTATAAGTAGCCATGCCATTCATTCTCTCTTTACATTGAACAAAACCTTAACCCTAGTCTCTATTACTGCTCATCAGTGAAGCCTTACGACGAAGTTTCACCTAGTAGCCAAGGAGAAAAAACTAGGAATTCGAGGGAGGAAAGAACAAGCAATTAAGGTGTTTGACATTGGTAGGATCACCATAAGGTAAAATACTATTTCAAATTATTCGTATTTACACGCATGCTTATATATATATATGTGTGTGTGTGTGTGTGTGTGTGTTCTTGCCGCCCTTATTAGTAATTCGACGAAATTAAAAATAATTAAACATTTTATAATTAAATAATATAAGAAACATCTAATTCATTATATATATATATATCAATTCATCTTTAATATACTTTTTTTTACGTAGATCTGATAGACAAACACACACACATACATTATTAATAAAGAGAATTCAATGAATGTGATTTCCACTATGTCTTTTTGAAATTTCAAAAATATCCTACATCCATTAATGGATTATCAATATCAGTTTATAACCCCCACCACCATTTCCTTCTAGATTACCCATAAACGAAATTATGTTATCAATTTGCAACCAACACTACTGACAAACAACTTGTAATAGAAGCGTTTTGACTGCCAAAGTTTTTGCACTACTAGCACACATCCTTCTATTGATTTCTTATTAAATAGATAGTGAATATACCTAGGTATTATATGCATGTGTGTGATTTATACTAATATATATAATAAATGTTTTAATTTTAATATTTTTAAAAAAAATTGGGTTTTAAATTTGAACAAAATTCCCGAAGCTCTCAATTTCAAAAAAATAATTTTTTTGAATATATATACATGTATCTGTGTGTATGTGTCTGTGTATGGATTTTATTTTTAAATAAAAAAGATTTAATAATTGCTTACAATAATTTAAATAACTAGTAATATTTTTAGATTTTCATATAGTCAAAATGATTTAAAAATTGAAATTTAAATAAATATCTAGATTAAATTATATATATTTACATACGAAACTTTTAGTTAAATTTTCTTCTTTCAATTTTGTTTGAAACTAAAAAACCATTATTATTTGATAAGGTCAAAGTATTTTAAATTTCAATTAGTAGATAATTAATATGTGTATGTGTGTGTTATTACATAATATTATATATATCTCATTATCTGACATTTGCAAAAGTGACATTTCAATGGGATGGACCATAAAATGATGAATGAATGGACTTTGGACTTGAAGATGATTAACTACATGGAGTAAAGTAAGAGATGTAGAAAATTTGGCTAAGTCCATATATCGGTACTGATCCATGGAAGAATAGATACGGATCCATTAAAATGATCAATTTGCCCTTAGTACTTAAGTACAGTGGATCTGTAGCATAGCTGAAGAAAAAAGATAAGTTTTTGGGCATAGGTAAGGGATTTGATCCATCCTAAAGACAATATTTCCCTTTGAACTCAAGGATGATGAAAACTAAGGCATATTGGCACGAAGTATAGATTTTTGGACCAAGGCATGGATCTACAGCAATCCATCAAACCTTGAGATTTGGTTAATCTCTGATCTTACCTTTTTCCCAATATACCAGATCTAATTGGTTGACGAATTCAAACAAGGTTCGACGAATCTAAATGCTTAGAACAACCCAATTCAGCTATAAATAGGTTACCATCTCCAAAGAAAAAAGGGCTTTTGGGAACTTTTTCTTATCAAACTAGGGGAAACTCTACCATTTTTTTACCTTGAGATAGAACTTCAAGAATCCATTACGAAAGCTGTAGATTTATTACAAATAAGCAATTTTTTTAATAAACTAGATGTTGGCGAATAATTTGTTGAATCACCATAAAAATATTATGTCTGTTTGCTATATCTCTGTTAATTATCTTAATTTTACAATTTCCCTTTGAGTTTTGTTACTTCGGGGTGTTAGTCTAAAATAAAACTAATATTTTTTGGTGCTTTCACTAAGAACTTAATGATAGATCCATATCCTAATTTGCTACTATAATTTGAAAAATTCTTCAAAGAAATTTGATAGAAATGGACTAAAGAAGAATCCGAGTAAGGCATCCATTGAAGTGGAATCTAATGGAGCACATTATGGAAGGAGTGAAGGAACTACTAAACGTCCATTAGTTTTAGTGACAAGAGAAGAGTTAGATGGTTGGTAGTCGTTATGAATCAAATACGGAAGCAACACAAAATGCTAGATTAAAGGAATTGGAAAAGTAACTTGCATTTAATAGGCAACAAGGAGAAGGATCTCACCCAAGTAATCATTGATTTAAAAAAATTCTCTGACTAGCTAGGATGAAGGAATTCCTACAAATAGACACTAACTAGGGTAAGAACTAGCTGGAGATGGAAATGAAAACGACAGATGGAATCGGTAGAAGTGAACTTGAGTTGATGAATAAATTCCAACATGGATCAGTAGTCGGTACGGATCCATCATGGATCAGGGCCGATTCATCAATTGGAAAGAAAACTAATGGTAGTTTCATTAAGGGGTTAGTGATAGGATTGGTCAAGCTATGAGCCTAACTGGTGGAAGAACCAGAAGAAATTCAAGGATAAATGCCCATAGAAGGAGTAGATCTTGAAGATGCAACATTGATCATATCATAGAAGAATTGAACGAATGGACTCCTTATAGCCAAGGAGTCCTAAGCGCTATGATGATAACAATAACAGTTCGGTAGTGGCCATAAATGTTGCTCACAAATTTTAACACACGATGACACATGAAATGACCACCATTCAGGGTGGAAGGAAGATATTGATGGCATAATTACTAAAGCGATTAGGAGATTTCTTTAACGGGAAAGCAAGAGGACAGCTGGCAGACATCCTGTAGTGGATCTATTTACTATAGAGATTAGTACGATAGAATACCTAAGGAAGTTCATAATGGCTATAATTCCAGGCTACATTGGATTGAAGGATCTTCTATATCACTTGATGAAATACGATTGGCACGTGATGGACCTAAGAAAAATGAGTTTTGAAGTTTTAATGCTTCCCGCTATTTTTTGACTATCTAGAAACAACATGGTTCTGTAGTTTAGAGTTGGGATCCATGTCGTCATACGATTATTTGGCAAATATATTCTTTAACCGTTTCCAAGATCATTCCTTATAACCAAAGAATGCACTAACATTGTCAAAATTCACCAAAGGAATGGACAAACTTTGAAGAGTTATCTAAAGAGGTTCAACACGGTTGTAACGGAGGTAAAGAATCTAGAAAATAGTGTTAAGCTAATGGCGATAATTGGAATGGCAACGGGTAGGATTTTGGAAAGTGGTTAACAATAAAGTAGCTAACCACGTTGAAGAATTTAGGTAGAAAGGAAACTAGTTTCACAGCTTGAAAGAGGTAAAAATGGAGAAAAGGTAAACGCTGGTGGTCAGGCTAGACTAAGAAGCTTGGTAAAGAGCAATGAAGCTCTTAAGTGAGAAGGTAACAGTTGCAACGATAATACGAGGAAAAATAATAGCATTAGTGGCAAGAAGCAAGACTTTAGAAAACATTTTCAGTTTACTAGAGATGGAAAGTATATGGAGTTGAATGACTCCATGGAGGGCATCTACCTTGCAACTCATGGTATAATAAGATATAGAAAGCTTCTCTAAGCAAGGGTACGACGGAAGAAAAGCACTCTGGGAAGTATTGTCGATTCCATGAGGCATATGGGCACAGTACCAATGGTTGTAAGCAATTGAAGAACATGATAGAGAAGTTGATTAGGATAAGCAACTTAAGCTATATGTCAGGAATCTATTGGAAATAGGACAAATGAATGATAAACAGCCAAGGAAAGCACCTAAGGTAATATGGAAGGGACAATAGAGAGGGTCCGAGATTGCCAAGGCATTATTTGGTGATCAATTCGATATATATTGTAGCATTCTATAGAAATAAGCTGGATCGAAATGGAATGCTACTGGATTCCTCAAAGCATGCATCATAGGAATTCTTTTATATGACAGAGGATGACACCTTGCAAGGTAGCAAAGAAGGATAAATGATGACGTCAGCTTAAGGAATAGAGTTGCTAATGGAGTGAACCATATACCTTTGTTTTCGATGGTGATTAAAACCGTGATTGGGCCAACTAAAGGTTCGTAGGGTACTGATTGTAGGCTAGCTGATTGACAGAGGACGCTTGATGAGAATTCCATTCAAGAGAGCATTTGATGGAATGCAACTAGACAAAATGTATTTATTGTTCATATAGGAATATATCAAAGAAGCAACATCCCCAATCGAATGTGTAAAGCAGACCGTGCAACTAGGAGAAAAACCCGGTAGGTGACACAGGTACATATTTTTGTCGTGGTGGATGGATATTCCTCTTATTATGCCATTATAGGTCGACTGGTCCTTATTGACTTTCAAATTTCTCTCACTCCATGGTGTTGGATCATAAATTTTTCCACCGATGACGGAGTTGGAGTGATCCAAAGAGATCAAAGTGTTGGGAAAGAGTGCTACATTGTGTAATTGCAGTAAGTAAGGCATATAGAAAAAGGAAAAAAATGTTGAGAAGGCTCTCTGCATCATAAAATAGAATGCATAGCAATTACCATCTGAGCCTTGGCTTGGTTTCACTAATAATTAGTACAAATCTATGGACCCACATAAAGAGTTGGCAGAGGCTATGGCAGGACCGGTGGAGCAAGTTGATGAGATTCAAGTGAAGGAAGATGAACTAATAAAGATTGTCAAAATTAGGACTTAAATAGGCCTGGGGACAAAAGAAGAGCTAACTCGATTTTTGAGAGCTAACCGAGACGTGTTTGCATAGACTCATTCTTACATGTGTAGGATTTTATTTTAAACTGCACGCCACACAAAATTTTATACCCGCATTCTTTCTTATAAAGCATAAATGAGCTAGTAAAGATCTCGAGAGATTGGCTTCATTGAAGGAGGAAGTGTATAAGTTTTTAGCTAAAACCTTTATTTGAAAAGCATTATACCTAGAATGGGTAGCTAATCCGATGATGGTTAGGAAGGCCAATGGAAAGTGGTGGACATAATGATTATTCAAATTTGAATAAACCATGCCTGAAGACTACTTTCTGCATTTGCGGATTGACCAACTCATGGATGGAACCATTAGACATGAATTTCTATCATTTATTGATGTGCATTCAAACTATAATAAAATTACAATGCATGTTCCTAATCAAGAGCATAAGAGTTTTGTAACGGACTTAGAACTAAATTGCTATAAGGTGATGTCATTCGGTTCGAAAGATGTTGAAGCAGCTTACCAGCATTTGATCAACAAGATGTTCTTAGAGCAAATCAGACGGATAATGAAGTTGGATGATGTGCCGATGAAGTCAAGAAGATCAACGAACCACATAGGGAATCTATCGAAAATGTTCAATGTGCTCCAAAAGTACAAAATGAGATTAAATCCTTTAAAATATTCATTCGAAGTCGCATTTAGAAATTTTGAAGGTTTCTTCATGGACTCTGGAGGCATTGAAGGCAACCTAATGTATGGACTTGATGGAAATGTAGATCTTGAATGGTAAAACTACTATTTTGAATAGGTATATCTCAAAAGTGATCAATAAATGCATGCCATTCTTTGATGTCCTCAAGACGAAAAGTTTTGATGGATGTACGAATGTGAACTTACCTTTCAAAAACTATTGGAACATCTTCTGAAATGATAGGTTTTATCACAGCCTTTGGAAGGGGAGGATTGTATATCTATTAGTTGTATATACTCATACATTGAATGAAACAATGGTGCATGAAGAAGGAAGATCCAAAGGTTGGTGTATTATATAAATAAGTGGTTCATAGGCATGGACAAGCATCATCCTAAGTTAAAGAAGCTAGCCGCCTATTTATTGACGGCATTGAGGAAGGTGCGACCATACTTTCAAGTTCATCCAGTTGGATTGTTGATGGATTAACCCTTTAGATAAGTACTGCATTACCTAGAGACTACAAGACAATTATTGAAGTGGAACATCGAGACAACTCAGTATGAAGCCACTTATCATCCTAGAAAGAGGATACATGGATAGGTTTTGATAGGTCTTCATTGTTGAATTCGCTATCTAGAATGACGAACAAAGAAGGAGATGTTCGAGCTTATTGAATGGAAATTATATGTGGATGGCATATCCACTTACCATGATTCTGAAGCGAGAATAGCCTTGGTAACCCCGGAAGGATTGAGGATTTGTTATGCACTAAAGCTTGAGTCATATGTTATGAATAATGAAGCAGCGTATATGGCATTAATTGCAAGACTAAAGATTGCGAATGAGTTGGAAGTGCGAACACTACACATCTTTAGTGACTCCAAACTAGTGGTTTCCAAATAAGTATATAATTTCAGGATAAGGGACCATGACTCGCCACTTACGCCTCAAAGTTGTTAGAACTACTGGATGAGATCGAGCACTATACGATAACACCCTTCCCCAGAGAAGAAAACTCGAATGCAAACTCGTTATCTAAGCTAACTAGCTTTGTAGTTATGCAACTATTAGGAATCGTTCCATTAGAAGTATTGAGATCTCTAAATATTGACAAAATGTATATAGACTATCTTGGAGATCAAGGAGAAGGAGTCATTGATGAATCCATTCAAAGAATATCCGATTAAGGGATCACTTCCAAAGAGTAGGAATAAAAAGAAAAAACTCTTATGTTAGGTACCAGGTTATATTATGCAAGCTAGACTATTACATTATAGAGGATTCTCATTCCCCTTGTTAAGGTGTGTTGATGACAAAAATGTGAAGAAAATCCCTGAGGATGTTCATCAAGGAAGCTATAGCAATCTCATTGGGGTAGATTTGGAAAAATGGTATTTTTCTATGGATATTTCTATTCAAGTATGCAGTTTAGTATTGGAGAAAGTAAGACAAGTGAGAAGGTTTGTGAAGAGCCCTATCCAAGAAAACTTATGCAAACGTTTAGCCCATGTAGTTCATGGTTTAGGGAATTGAAATAATTGGGGTATTATCAATAGCCAGGAGGTGTGAAATACTCAATCATAGAGGTAAACAATTTCATAAAATGGGTTGAGGGGGAGCTACTTTGTAACGACCCAATTTTTCGACGTCTGAAAGTCGACATCAATACGTCCACTTTATCAAATGCCGAACAATCGAATGCCGAAAAACTAAACCGTTAGGGTTAAAGAAGAAGAAGATAGAAGAAGAAACGGAAACAATAACAGAATCTCACATTTCGCAGCGGAACAACATATAATAGATAAATGAATATCTTTAAAAAACGACAGAGCTATATTAGTTTATACATCACATTATCAGAGTTTACAACAACACAACAGCGGAAAAGAAATATTACATATTATTGATACGCCTCGCCATCCCGCTTGAACTCCAGACCTTCACAGCATATTTCTTGACTTCGCTTCAAAATAACCGATAACCTGACTCTAGGCTGCCCGTGTGGAAAAGTATGGGCACCCAGAGTTTAGAAAGGGAACAATGAACTCCAGGTCAGTCATGGGACTGGTGTAAGATCTTAAAAATAGTTATTTTCACAAAGAAAAAAAAGAAACCCACTATGCTTTTGCAAATGAAACTACCATAAGGCCTCTCGCCACACACACAATGCAAACGCAGAATTAGAGGAGATTTCTCCTTATGATATTCAAATATGCTTGATACGTAAAATATCTTTGATATTATTATTATTAGTGCATAGTGTGGAAAACATTTCAAAAGTATAATATTAATCTTAGCCAGCATAGACATTTCACACTTATGCCTACTATAGCTGCCATGTTCAGTAGCGCTTACCGCCACATTCCATGGTAGGTTATACAACTAAAACCGTACAGGGCGCATATTGTTTCTTTGGATTTCCAACAAATGGCTAAGCTAAGGAACTTCATATGCCACATTGGTACGGCTCTGGAGGGAAGCCCCGAGAACTTATTCAGTTCTCTGCCAACACAAGGTCGGGTTACCTCTGTAACTAGGTAACTACTACATGAGTTTGCCATCCCCCGGTCATTACCGACCTTTATTCGAGAATCCTCAACCACAAAGCAACAACCACAAAGTAATAAATTTGCAGCAACCACATAGGTTAAATATATGGGCTCCATACCATGATACAACCCTTTTCCATAAGGAAATGGACATACCCTCAAGGGGCGCTACCCTCAAATAACCTTGCCGCATCCTTCCCGTTTCGACCATTTTCGGGTTGTGAGGTTCGACGAAGTCTCGTCCACAAAGCTACGCTTTACACAAACTTCGATCAACACATGATCAGCAGCACTTCGCACGCCACATTACCAAATTGGGAATGTATCACTAGTAAATATCAACTACATAACCTATGAGCTCGTACGTCTCAGAGAAGGGTGTTAAGCTAAGAGAATAAATCCTCCGCCACCAACAGAAATGTATTTGATAGAAACCAGCTTTACATCTCAATGTGTAACGTCAGGCACACATCCATACAAGTCCGTTTCGGGATTGTACGGAACCGAAGGCACTTTAAAGAAGCCCTTGCAATCCTCATATTCACTAATCACATCCGTAGTCCCGATCATAAAGAGTGATAAAATCTCTATACCGGAGCAACTCGGTGCAGAGACATTCGACAGGTAATCCTTTGCTTTAGAAGATACCGGTCTTCAACACCATCTTCAAATGTAATCCCATTTTGTCATATCATTATTCGGAATGGGATTTATGACACAAAGTCCTCTCCTGGCTAATCCGAATCATGAGCGCTTATTTTAAAAAATAAGTGTTAAATTCAGATTTCAAGTAAATCACAACGAATTTCCACTTTGATCTTTTAAATAAAAAATCCATCACAAGTATTCGATGTGGTTTTCGAATGACCATTCGGCATCTGACCCCCGGTCGCATCGAAATTCAAACGCCGTTTAAGGCCAATATTGATAGTCGGTTATTTAACTATCAATCGACATTCACAACAATCACCAGATTTAAATAATTTTCCCCAATTATTTATTTTCAAAATATCTTCGCAAGATATATTTTCACACCCAACCATTTAAAAACAAATTTCAAATTACTTTCCGCATTTCAACCTTTGAAGACAAATTTCAAATCATTTTCCACATTTCAATCCTTTGAAAACAAATTTCAAATCACTTTTCCTTACGCGGAATATATTTTCAAATATTTATTCATTTCCACTGAAAATGTATCGAGTTCAAATACTTTAAAACAATTTAAATTACTTATCCAAACATATATACTTGGAAATATTTAAAATAAAAACTATTTTTGAACACTTTATTAAAAACATTAGTTATGAAATTTTATATCAATATCTCATATATAAACTCAAGTCCAAATAATTTTAAGAATAAAATTATTAGATAAAGTGTAGTTATTAAAATATCCATTTTCTAAAACAAATGTCAATTAAATCTTTTAAAAATAATCACTTCTATAATTGACTAAATAAATCCCTACTTTAAAGATTTAAAAACAATTTTCGAAAATATTTTCTACAACAATATTCTTTCAAAGCCAATTTCTAGAACTTTTAATTTATACTTTAAAAGCCACTTTGAAAATATACTCGGCTTTCATGGAAAATACACTTTCATTTCAAAATGGTCCATTTAAATCAATTAATAAATCCTTCTCGATTTATTTTAAATTTACGTTCCAAATCCGTAAATTTCTTTCCACGCTTTTAAAAATAAACCAATATTTATTTTTAAATCAAATTTCCCTTTCTTTTATAAATTCCCATTGTGAATTTTAATTTTCAAATATCCACTGATACATGATTTTCAAATCGATTTCAAAGTATTCACTTTCGAACACTAAATCAAATTTCCAAATCGATTTCTAAATTTATTTCCAAACACCAAATCAAATTCCAAATTGGTTTCTAAATTTATTTCCATGCACCAAATCGATTTCAGAATTGATTTTCCAAAATTTATTTTCAAATACCAAATCAAATTTCAAATTGATTTCTCAAATTGATTTCTCAAATTTATTTCAAACACCAAATTAAATTCCAAATTTTATTTCTAAATTTATTTCCTTTAAAATAAATTCCTTTATCTCTTCCAAGCTATTTAAAATCCGAATCTTAAATAAATTCTTCAACTTTTGAATAATATTACTCAAATCCATTTATTAAAATCTTTTCCCATATTTTGGAATTTATTCAATATGATTACAAAAAATCAATCTTTACCCTTTTTAAATTCTTTCTTTTAAGTTTATTTAATTCTCTAAAATAAATTTATTTAAAGTTTCTACTTTAATTTCTAAAAATTTAGTTATATATTTCTGGTATCCTACGATACCAAAAATACATTCGGCCAAACCTTGTCCTTCAACAATTTCAATCATCAATATAATCATTCACACCAATATAATCATTCACAGATTATCACATCACAACATATACAAATAAATTCAGCAATGTGTGGAATCCAGTTGGATCCCTCCAACCTATTTTCCTGCATCCACAGATGTTAGCACAACAATTAAATACCAATTCCACTTTGAGGTGGAATATCACGGTATATGAGATTTATATAATATCATCCGCTATTATGCGACGCATAGGGTCTCATCCGTTATATAATGTAGGAAATCAATCACTCCAAATATACATACATACATACATACATACATACATACATATATATATATATATATATATATATATATATATATTATCACAGCCAAACGATCAATCAACAACTGAAATTTTAAATTTTAATTTGAGTGAGAAGATCTCACCTTTGCCTATGCATGCAACCCATTCCAACTTATTTCCATTCCGACTTGTTTCTCGATTTTAGACCTTGTATAAACATTTATACAATTCATTAATATTTGAAGTAATTGAATAACCAATTTTCGTTTGATAATTTTAATTCACCAGTGATTTTATTTTAAACTAATACTTTTAATTTGAGACCAATTATTTTTTAATAAATTTATTTAACAAAAAATAAAACTAAATTTCCTTTTTCTGTAAATAATCACAGTGATTTATTTTACTGTCAGCATACATATATTTAAAATAATTTTTTAAATTTAGATTGAATACAAATCAATAACTTTTTCTGTTTTCTGCATATATATTGAAAAGTATGCTTATATAACAGCTTTAAATTAAAATGAATAAATCGTTTCTACACCTTACTGTTAAAATCCACATCGAACTCGACTTCGACCAGACGCCACCGTGACGTAGCTCTACCCGACGATCCTATTTCGGCCCCGACATCGCGCTAGCGCGAGAATGACTCGCGACACCCTAGCAAACTCGAACGCCTCGCCGACCATCGTGCTCGTCGACCTTGATTGTGATAACCCCATTTGAGCCGAACCCTTTTCTCTTTATGCCCTAGCTCGAAACACACCTTCGACCCCCAAATTGATCGATAATCAAGTCGCCGAGCCCTCATCCACGTTCACGAGATTCGCTTGAATCAATTTCTGGTTCCATTAATTAAGCGATTTCGACTCCCTGGCCGTGGAATTTTTTGATTGATGAAGGAGTTAGAAAGGAGAAGTTTGATCGAATGAGAAGGCTTCGGCTATTATCCTTTTTCTAGTTGTTTAATTTTGAACGAGAAAAAAATGAAGTTTTCGTTCCTCGTTGATTTTTTATTTTCTTCTCTTAGCACGAACGCATGTTAAACTAATGAACATGTGGTTAAAATCTCTCTACGTGTTAACGCTTGCAACAGCGTTGCAAAGAAAACATAAAATATGTATATATTTTAAATTTTAAATTTTAAATTTGAATTTAAATTTAAATCGTATCAAATTTTGCAACTCAAAACTTTGACCTCCAATCAAAGCATGCCGCCAGGCGTTCGTAAGGTTATGTCCCTATTCCGAACATAAAGGAAAATGTTCCGAGTTCAAATTCGATCGTATGGAGAAGATAACTTTTTTTGAACCAGTATTTACATTGAATTTCTGATTTAAATTCAGCGCGTTTACTTATTGTACGGCCAAACGATCACTTCAAACAGTACGAAAATTGAAATCCAGTAATAATATAATATTACCGACCCAATAGAACTGGCTTCGTCGAATTTCGAGATTGTGTCTCGAAAGGCTATTTTTAAATATCAATTTCAATAGTTAACAAATCACTTTCAAATTCAAATTTAAAACTTCTACTTTTAGTATTATCAATATGAATTTCCTAAGCCTTCAAATTATTTTTAACGATCTTAGAATTCTCGATTGAACATTTTACCCAACCTTTAATAATTAACTTCAATAATTAAATTGCCAAATTCATTCTGATATTTGAAATTCAAGTTAAACTAACATTCAAATATTTAAAATCAATTAAATATTTCAATATCAAATGTTCAAAATTCCGAGTCATCGCATACTTCCCACTTAAAAGAATTTCGCCTCGAAATTACTAGTTAAGAAGAATGATCCTTAATCCGGTTACTATTTTTCCCAAAATCAAATAGTTTTATCAACTAACGAAAACAATCTTTTTATCAAAGACTCATTCACTTCAAATAAATTTTCAAAATCTCCCATAATTTCCAAACAACTTTGTTTTCTTAACAATTCAAATTTAAATTCAAATTCAAATTTTAATTTTTCAAAATTTATCAAAAATTTTCTGACTCCCTGAATTTTTGAAAAATTTCGCCAGCGTCTCCTTTGTGCAGCTTGCTCGGTATGACTACAAAATGTCACAACGGGCCCCCAGATTTCAAAAAAGAAAACAAAATGCCAAGTGGCTAGACAAGAAAATCATCAAATTTCATATAGAAATTTAAATACATACCTTCTATCGAGCAAAATTTAAATTTACTCTTCGAAATCAAAAATCCCATTTCCTTTTCCTTTATGACACCTGTATATCCTACTAGCCATAATATCCAATTACAACATTCAAAACCATTTTGCACTTCTCTTTATAAAAGTTTCCATGTTCATTCAAGCCCGTACGATACACTTATATCATTCGTACGCAATACCAAATTCGATCGCTCACTCGATCACACAATTTCACTTCCGAACTAGTATCGTTCCCCCGACTTTCTATTGCGGACACAGATCCGGTTTTTGATCAGAAACTGTCATTCTCCTTGCATAGCCGTAAACTATGATAGAGAATTTTCAGAATCAACAAAAAATCTATACCTAGGTTCGTCGTCGAAAATCGAGTGAAAAATTCTAACTTGGATCGATATAACTATCTCGAAATTCTATGATCGAATTCTGGATCAAATCGCTATGCGAATAAAATAGTATACGTAAATCCTATGTATTTATTAACTTATTATTAGCTTTATCAATTTTCTTTCCCTTTATTCACATTGATTTTCATTCACTTATTCACAATTACCATTTCACAATTTTCCAGTTTAACCTTCACTCAATTATTAACTTTGTATATTTCCAATATCAAATTCACTTAAGAATTACATCATTCGTTTTCTTAAGTTTGATATAAGTATTTTACATACTTCCTATATTTATTTTCAATTTGCCACTTCGGTTTTTATCTATACTTATATTTAAATTGAATTTCAAATTTCATATGAATTCAATTTATTTCAAACCATATTTAATTTGTCATTACTTCAATTAGTTTCGCCTACTAATTTTTATTTCAATACTTCGCTTTGTTTATAACAAATCAATTCAACTCAAATTCCAATTCTATTCACTTACAAATTCCAAACGAATTTCAACATTCAATTTCACTTTCACTTACTTGCAATTGTAATTTCATTTATTCATTCACAACTTTATTTTCCACCTTAATTAATTTTATTCCATAACTATTTTTATCAGATTCCAGAGTCTTTCCAACATTTCAAAATCATTTTGAAATCAATTCAAATTATCTTTTGAATTTCAAAACCCAAATCCATTTTTTTTAAACAACTTTCTTTTAAAATAATTTAGCAGCAATTACTCTCCTGGAAACTCGAAAATGAACACCGATGACGCTGCAATCACCGAAGTTATTTTTCAGCGACCGAAAAGAGTTTAGTGCTTTTTATCCTTTCAAAAACATTGTTTTCCCAACCTTTGAAAACCATTTCCAAATCAAGGGGATTTAATTTCAAAAATTTTAAAATTTCAAATCCTTTCATAACCATTTAATAAATTAAAAAAAAGGAATTTAAAAGGGTAAAAAAATAAGTTGATTTTTGAAATCTTATCGAATTAATTCCATAAAATCTTCAAAACTTCAAATCCTTTCAAATTCTTTCAAATATTTCTCTGGAATTCTATTTCAAGTTATAAATCACATTTACAAATTTATATTCACAAATCTCATTTGTAAATGAATTTATTTCTTAACCTTTGGTTATGTTTTCAATTTCTTATTCAATAACCAATGATAATAATTTAATATTATCACTTCTTAACATCCAAGCAACCATATACTATAATAATTTACAAAGATTATTTCCTTTTTATATATTGGAATAATTTGGGTAAAATTATTTCATATACCCTATTTTAAAACAATACTATGTCGGTTTATCTTGTTTAAGAGTTTAGAAACCCCTATCGATACAGTTGGCCAAACTGCACCGACCATAATCTATAAACAATCAACCAATAAGTCAACACAATATAAAACAATTTTATATTCACTAACAAATACGCACTCATATCTATTATTACACTCAAACTCATTCTAGAGTACTACTGACTCTATCTCCAATGAGTAATCCCTACCAGAGCCAAGTTTGTCGCTTAACCAAATGCTCTGGTACAACTCTATAACGGCCTAATTTTTGAGCTCAAAAGTCGACATTAATACGTCCGCTGTATAAAATTCCGAACAATCGAATGCCAGAAAACTGAACCGTTAGGGTTAAAGAAGAAGAAGAAGATAGAAGTAGAAACAAAAACAATAACAGAATCTCATATTTCGCAGCGGAACAACATATAATAGATAAATGAATATCTTTAAAAAACGACAGAGCTATATTAGTTTATACATCACATTATCAAAGTTTATAACAACACAATAGTGGAAAAGAAATATTACATATTATTGATACGCCTCGCCATCCAGCTTGAACTCCAGATCTCTATAGCATATTTCTTAACTTCGCTCCAGAATAACTGATAACCTGACTCTAGGCTGTCCGTGTGGAAAATTATGGGCACC
This sequence comes from Allium cepa, assembly GCA_030765085.1. Classification (NCBI taxonomy): domain Eukaryota; kingdom Viridiplantae; phylum Streptophyta; class Magnoliopsida; order Asparagales; family Amaryllidaceae; genus Allium; species Allium cepa. The sequence continues at coordinate 882,148,654 of CM060929.1, forward strand.
CAAAGTTTAGAAAGGAAAAAATAAACTCCAGGTCAGTTATGGGACTGGTGTGAGATCTTAAAAACAGTCATTTTCACAAAGAAAATAAAATGAAACCCGCTATGCTTTTGGAAAATGAAACTACCATAAGGCCTCCCGCCACACACACAGTGCAAACGCAAAATTGGAGGAGATTTCTCCTTATGATAGTCAAATATGCTTGATACGCAAAATCTCTTTGATATTATTATTAGTGCATAGTGTGGAAAACATTTTGAAAGTATAATATTAATCTTAGCCAGCATAAACATTTCGCACTTATGCCTACTATAGCTATCATGTTCAATAGCAGCTTACTGCCACATTCCATGGCAAGTTATACAACTAAAACCGTACAGGGCGCGTATTGTTTCTTTGGATTTCTAATAAACTGTCAGGCTAAGTAACTTACTATGCCACATGGGTTCGCCTCTGGAGGGACACCCCAAGAACTTAACCAGCTCTCTGCCAACACAAGGTCGGGTTACCTCTGTAAATAGGTAACTACTATACGAGTATGCCATCCCCCGGTCGTTACCGACCTTTATCCGAGGATCCTCAACCAAAAAGCAACAACCACAAAGTAATAAATTTGCAGCAACCACATAAGTTAAATATCTGGGCTCCATACCATGATATAACCCTTTTTCAGAAGGAAACGGACATACCCTCAGGGGGCGCTACCCCCAAATAACCTTGCCTCATCCTTCTTGTTTCGACCATTTTCGGGTTGTGAGGTTCGACGAAGTCTCGTCTACAAAACTACGCTTTACACAAAAGCCATGCTTCGATCAACACATAATCAGAAGCACTTCGTATGCCACATTACTAAATTTGGAATGTATCTCTAGTAAATATCAACTACATAACCTCTATGCTCGTACTCTCAAAGAAGGGTGTTAAGCTAAGAGAATAAATTCACCGCCACCAACATAAATATATTTGATAGAAACCAGCTTTACATCTCAAAGTGTAACGTCAGACACACATCCATACAAGTCCGTTTCGGGATCGAACGAAACCGAAGGCACTTCAAAGAATCCCTTGCAATCTGGACATTCACTAATCACGTTCGAAATCCCCATCACAAAGGGTGATAAAATCTCTATACCGGAACAACTCGATGTAGAGACATTCGAAAGGTAATCCTTTCACTTTCGAAAATACCCGGTCTTCAACACCATATTCAAATGCAATCCAATTTCATCGTATAATTATTCGAAATGGGTTTTATGACATAAAGTCCTCTCCCAACTAATCCAAATATTAAGCGCTTATTTTAAAAAATAAGTGTTACATTCAGATTTCAAGTAAATCACAACAAATTTCCACTTTGATCTTTTAAATAAAAGATCCATCACAAAGATTCGATGTGGTTTTCGAATGACCATTCGGCATCCGACCCCGGTCGCATCGAAATTCAAACGCCATTTAAAGGCCAATATTGATAGTTGATTATTAATTATCAATCAACATTCACAACAGTCACCAGATATAAATAATTTTCCCCAATTATTTATTTTCAAAATATCTTCGCAAGATAAATTTTCACACTTCAACCATTTGAAAACAAATTTCAAATTACTTTCCACATTTCAATCCTTTGAAAACAAATTTCAAATCATTTTCCACATTTCATTCCTTTGAAAACAAATTTCAAATCACTTTTCCTAGAATGAAATATATTTTCAAATATTTATTCATTTTAACTAAAAATCTGCCGAGTTCAAATACTTTAAAATAATTTAAATTACTTATCCAACATATATACTTGGAAATATTTAAAATAAAAATTATTTTGAACACTTCATTTAAAGTATTAGTTATGAAATTTAATATCAATATCTCATATAAAAACTCAAGTCCAAATAATTTAAAAATAAAATTATTAGATGAAGTGTAATTATTAAAATATCCATTTTCTAAATCAAATATCAACTAAATCTTTTAAAAATAATCACCTCTATAATTAACTAAATAAATCATTACTTTAAAGATTTAAAAACAATTTTCGAAAATATTTTCTCCAACAATATTCTTTCAAAACCAATTACTAGAACTTTTAATTTATACTTTAAAAGATACTTTGAAAATATACTCGGCTTTCCAGGGAAAATACACTTTCATTTCAAAACAAATTTCCCTTTCTTTGATAAATTTCCATTGTGAATGTAAATTTCAAATATCCACTGTTACACGATTTCAAATCGATTTTCAAATATTCAATTTCAACCACCAAATCAAATTTCCAAACCGATTTCAAAATTTATTTACAAAACCAAATCGAATTCCAAATTGATTTCTAAATTTATTTCCAAACACCAAATCAAATTCCAAATTGATTTCTAAATTTATTTATAAACACTAAATCGATTTCAGAATTGATTTCCCAAAATCTATTTTCAAATACCAAATCAAATTTCAAATTGATTCTCAAATTTATTTCAAACACCAAATTAAATTCCAAATTTGATTTCTAAATTTATTTCCTTTTAAAATAAATTCCTTTATCTCTTCCAAACTATTTAAAATCCGAATCTTAAATAAATTATTCAACTTTTGAATAATATTACTCGAAATCCAATTATTAAAATCTTTCCCCATATTTTGGAATTTATTCAATAGGATTACATAAAATCAATCTTTACCTTTTATTAATTCTTTCTTTTAAGTTTATTTAATTCTCAAAAATAAATTTACTTAAAGTTTCTACTTTAATTTCAAAAAATTCAATTATATATTTCTGGTACCCTACGATACCAAAAATACATTCGGCCAAACCATAGCGTTCAACAATTTCAATCATCAATATAATCATTCACACCAATATAATCATTCACAGATTATCACATCACAACATATACAAATAAATTCAACAATGTGAGAAATCCAGTTGGATCCCTCCAACCTGTTTCCCTTCATCCACAAATGTTAGCACAAAAAATAAATACCAATTCCACTTCGAGGTAGAATATTGCGGTATATGGAATTTATATAATATCATCCGCTATTATGCGGCGCATAGGGTCTCATCCGCTATATAATGCGAGAAATCAATCACTCCAAATATATATATACACACTATCACAGCCAAACAATCAATAACTAACTGAAATTTTCAATTTTAATTTGAGTAAGAAGATCTCACCTTTGCCTACGCATGCAACCCATTCCAACTTATTTCCATTCTGGCTTGTTTCTCGATTTTAGACCTTGTATAAACATTTATACAATTCATTAATATTTGAAATAATCGAATAACCAATTTCCATTTGATAATTTTAATTCAACGGTGATTTTATTTTAAACTAATACTTTTAATTTTAGACCAATTCTTTTTAATAAATTTATTTAACGAAAATTAAAAATAAATTTCCTTTCTCTGTAAATAATCACAGTAATTTATTTTACTGTCAACATACAAATATTTAAATCAATTTTTTAAATTTAAATTGAATATACAAATCAATAACTTTTCTTGTTTTCTGCATATATATTGAAAAGTATGCTTATATAACAGATTTAAATTAAAATAAATAAACTGTATCTATACATTACTATTAAAATCCACATCGATCTCCACTTCAGCCAGACGCCACCGTGACGTAGCTCGACCCGACGTTCCTACTTCGACCCTGACATCGCGCTAGCGTGAGAACGACTCGCGACACCCCAGCAAACTCGAACGCCTCGCCGACCATCGTGCTCGCCGACCTTAATTGCGATCACCCCAGTGGAGCCGAACCCTTGTCGCTTTATGCCCTAACTCGAAACACACCTTCGACCCTCAAGTTGATCGATAATCAAGTCGCCGAGCCCTCACCCACGTTCATGAGATTCGCTTGAATCGATTTCTGGTTCCGTTGATTAAGCGATTTTGACTCCTTGGCCTTGGAATTTTTTGATTGATGAAGGAGTTAGAAAGGAGAAGTTTGATCGAATGGGAAGGCTTTGGCTATTATCCTTTTTTGAATTGTTTAATTTTGAATGAGGAAAAAAATGAAGTTTTCGTTCCCCTTTGATTTTTTATTTTCTTCACTTAGAAAAAACGCATGTTAAACTAACGAACACGTGGTTAAAATCTCTCTACATGTTAACGCTTGCAAAAGCGTTGTAAAGAAAATATTAAATATGTATATATTTTGAATTTTAAATTCGAATTTAGATTTAAATCGTATCAAATTTGGCAATTCAAAATTTTGACCTCCAATCGAAGCGTGCCGCCAGACGTTCATAAGGTTATGCCCTTATTCCGAACACAATGCAAAAGGCTTCAGATCCAAACTTGATCGTATGGAGAAGATAGCTTTTTTTGAACTAGTATTTACATTGAATTTCCGATTTAAATTCAGCGCATTTACTTAATGTACGACAAAACAATCACTTCAGACGCTACAAAAATTGAAATTCGATAATAATACAATATTACGGATCCAATGGAACTGGTTTCGTCGAATTTCGTGACTGTGCCTCGGAAGACTACTTTTAGATATCGATTTAAACGATATAAATTCAAAACTTAACAAATCACTTTCAAATTCAAATTTAAAACTTCTATTTCCTTCAGTATTATCAATATGAATTTCCTAAGCCTTAAAAATATTTTTAACGAGCTTAGAATTCTCGATTCAACATTTTACCCAACCTTTAATAATTAATTTCAATAATTAAATTGCCAAACTCATTCTGATATTTGAAATTCAAGTTAAACTAACATTCAAATATTTAAAACCAATTAAATGTTTCAATTTCAAATGTTCAAAATTCTGGGTCGTCACATACTTACCGTGATCAGTTCGATGAAAGTAATTAACTTTGTAGTCAAGAACATTTTGTGCAGATTCAGAGTCCCACTATAGCTCATAACAGATAGTGGAACTTAATTTGAAAGTATAGAGTTCTATGAATTATGTGCTCGATATTTGATTAAGAAGAGTTTCTCAATGATAGCACTTCCATACGTGAATGATAGGTGGAGGCAATGAACAATATTATCAAATCCATTATTAAGAAGAAATTTAAATGAGAAAGGTGTAACTTAGTTGATGATCTACTGCCGGATCTGTGGGATTATCGAATAACCCAAGAATTTTCAATTGAACACACTCCATTCACACTACCTTAAAAAATAGAATAAAGATACTCATCAAAGCAGGAGTCCTTTTTTACCGGTTCATGCATTATGACCCTAAAACGAATGAGGAGATACCGCTAGAATCCCTCGGCTTGGTAGAGGAAAAATTAGAAGAGCCAAATTAAGGGTAGCTGATCACCAATATAGAGTAGCATGACAGCTCAATGCCAAGGTCTGGAACCGCACTCGAGATCCGTGGCCTTGTTTTGAAATGAGTCTTTTCCAGTATGGGGGCACTTGGACCAATTGGGAAGGACTCTATGCGATGAAGCAAAAACTTGGAGATAGTACTTTCAATATATCAATAAGTAACAGGGATCCAGTTCCGCTGGTATGAAATAGTGACCATTTACGTGCTAGTTCATTTGATTTCTTCCATCTTTAGGCAATTTATTTCACTTGGGCATTCTTTAGGTTGGATTAGATGTAACAAAGTAGCATTTTCTATTAGATTTGGAATAAAGTTAGCTTTTTGAATAAGTGGAATGGTATTCACCGAGTTTAACTTCAAACTATAGAATAAGTAGCACAAATAGGCATTACATATTTTGAAAACTTGATATCTAGGTAACTGAAGATAGGTATTGATGGACTCATCTGAACATGATTGGTTCGTTGGAGTATAATCGGGCTGGGGGAAAACTGGATAATTCGCCCCTTTACGTATAATCTTTGACTAACCGCCAGAGATAGGCGATATCGAAGATAAATGGCTGGAGATAAGATCACGGAAAATGCTTGGAGATAGTGTTGGTGTATAATTAGACTTGTGCAGGTACAATCCATGGAGATTACATCAGTGCTTGTATAGACATGTGATGAACATCATATGAATGCAATATAGACTTTACAGTTTTATTTATGGTTAAATAGGATAATATTAACTGGCAGTAATTAAAGCTAAGTGAAAGCAATACTACAATGTGTCATAATGGAACTTTATTTATATGTATAGAGTTACAGTAAATAAATGCGGTACATAAATTGTATAATAGGCATGTATCATATATATTAGTAAAATATTTTTTTTTTGAAAAAAGGTAAAAGGCCAGGCCCAGGCCCAAGTTTACAAACAAAACAATCGGGTAAATATTGAAACCCGAAGTCACTAACACACTCAAAACCCTAGCGCCTCCACATTCTCACTCAAACACTCGAAGCTCCAAAAGAAAATGAAAGCCACAAAAATGGCTGCTGATCTTCTATACCACTTCGTTGTCGGTCTTCACCCCACTACTTTCCCCACACTCCCAATATGAAAGAGCTTCGTTAAAGCTATTTCTCAAGCCTCTATCTCTTTTAAACCTGCTAGAAGAATCACGATTGTTGTTGAGATGCAAATAATTGTTAGATCTAGAGTCATTATGACCTAGATCTGACGAAAACTTCTGAGCTTTGTTAATACCATCCAGATTCTCACGGTTTCTTTGATATTGCTTGCTGGTTTCCACAAAATTGTTAGATCTAACGTCAACATGACTTATATCTGACGATGCTATCCTCAAGCTGATGTTATTACCCAAATTATCTTCAATATTAGAGGGATTGATGGCAGTGGCTTGGTGAGGATTAGCGCTGTAACTCGTAGACTCGAGGAAGCTAAATTCTTCAGCAATTCCAGCAGCCTCTTGTTGGTTGACACTATGGATGCTGGTCTGCAGACATTTCGAGTGCAAAAGATATCCTTGTAAATGTTTGCTACCAGCTTCAGATCTCCAGTCTTCAGCAAGGGAAGAAAACTTGGTTTGGTTTTTCAGTACTTCCTTAGATTTTTGCAGAATAATTTTGCTATCCGTGTTAATAGTTAACAAAACTTACTCTTTACTTCTACTGCCCTTGTTGTGCACACGCAAATTTCTTTCTTTCCATAAGTTGAACACAGCCGTAGTAAGTAGAATGTGAACATAATATGTTTCTTTAGATTTGTCTCTGAAGTTGTTGTTGATAATTTTGATAATATTCATAAGATCCATATGCCTGTTGTCATCTATGTTTAGGGAAACTCTGATTTGATTCCATATAAAATATGAGTAGCTGCATTCAAAAAATATATGATTAGCACTTTCATTACATAAGTTGCAAAAGGAACATAGTGAATTCATATTGTTTCCCCATTTATTTAATCTATCCCAAGTTGGCAATCTGTTTTTGATTGCAAAATAAGTACAAAAAGCCATCTTGGGACAATTCACTCTATTCCAAATGCAACTATACCACTCTTCAGTTAGGAATCTGATTCTAGTAAAATTCCAAGTTTCTTTAAAGGAAAACTTCCCTCTGTGGTTAGCTTTCCATTCCCAGTAGTCATTCTCTGCATCATTATCAAATTGAATTTTGCAAATATCATTTTTATGGGGGTTAGTAATAGGATGAATTTGTGGTTGCCATTGATTATTAATTATAATATCAGATACTTTATTATTTGATCCACCACATATAACAAGGCTATTCCACCCAACTCTATTTATAAATGACTTATTATTGAACCAAGGATCAAACCATAAACTTGTATCTTTAACATTTTTAAATTTTCTTTCAATTAATGATTTACCGGTTTCCCTACTATTTAATATTTGTTTCCAAGTATTTGATTGGTTGCTCCTATGAACTGTAGACCATAAATTATCATTTTTCAAGTACTTGGATCTCATCCATCTAGCCCACAATGATTCAGAACTAATGAATCTCCAAAGTAATTTTAAGTGGCATGTAGTACCCAGATCCTTAATATTTCTAATGCCAAGACCCCCCCCCTCATTCTTAGGTCTGCAAACATTCTCCCAACTAATTTTATGATATTTACCTTTCCATAAAAAATCAGAACACCTACTATCCAATTTTTTAATTGTTGTAGCTGGGATTTGAAAAGTTTGCAGCCAGTATAATATGATAACATAAATCACTGTCTTAATAAGTTCAAGTCTTCCCGTAATGGAAAGTAATTTACACGACCAAGTCTCCATCCTATCCTGAATTTTTTCAATAAGAATAGAACAATCTGAATCCTTAATCATATTTGTAGAAAGAGGCAGACCTAAATATTTGATTGGAAGAAACCCCTCTTCTATTTGTAATACATTTAAGAATTCTCTTTTGAACTTACATGCCTTACTAAAATAAGCTTTACACTTATTTACATTAAGTTGAAGCCCAACATGAGTTTTTAATTTATCAAAAATGGATTTTATAGAGTCTGCATTTTCTTTATTGGCTTTTAAAAACACCATAAGATCATCAGCATATATCAGATGATTAACACATGGCTGGATTCTATTTATAGGGTGAACTTTACCCTTAATACTCTCTATTTCAATAAGGATAGAAAATATTCCGTTACAATAGCAAAAGGATAAGGTGAAAGGGGGTCCCCCTGCCTTAGTCCCCTATTAGACTTAATAAACCCTTCAGCCTTACCTTGAATTAGAATAGAGAAAGTAGGAGTATTAATACACTCAAACACTAAGTCACAAAACTTTATTGGAAACCCCATACATTTCATAATATGATGAATAAAATGTCTGTTTACCTTATCGTATGCTTTTTGAAGATCAATTTTAATACATACATTATCTCCCTGTTTAGTGTTAAATTTTTTGACCATTTCATGTGCTAAGAGAGAATTTTCATATATAAGCCTACCAGGAACAAAAGCACTCTGATTTTCTGAGATAAGAAAAGGCAAAAAACTTTTATTCTATTGCTAAGAACATTAGCAATAATTTTGTAAATAAAGTTGCAGCAAGATATAGGTCTATAATCACCTATATCAGTAGGGTTTTTATTCTTTGGGATAAGGGTAATGAAGGTATGATTTATACTTTTCAGAATTTTACCATTATCCATAAACTCATTGACAACATCTAGAATCTGCTGTTTAATACAGTCCCTGTTATTTTTGAATTTTTTTGCATTGAAACCATCAGGACCTGGACTTTTGTTGTCCCCAGCATTGAAAACAATATATTTAATTTCATCCATATCCATAGGGGCCAGTAAGATTTCTGAAGCACTACTATTTAAAATATTCTTACATATAATATCAGGAAACTCATGATTATTAATTGTAGAAAAATATAGCTCCTTGTAAAAATTAATAGCTTCAGAAGACACTTTATCATATGAATTTGCTAAATTTCCCTCTTTATCAATTATGCTACCTATATTATTTATGTGTTTTCTATTACTCATTTTAGCATAAAAAATTTGGTACAGTCATCACCCAAAGTAAGCCAGTCAGTCTTTGCTTTCTGTCTAGCATCAACTGATTCCTTATACATTTCACTGGACAATTCCTTTTGATTTTGGAAGAATTTGTTAATTTCACTGATATCATCAGGCTTAATATCAACACTCATTTGTAAAATTTGACCTTCATTTCTCAAACTAATAATCTTATTTTTATTAACATATTTGCTTTTATTCCAATTTTTAAGATTATTCTTTGTGAATTTCAAAAACATATAGAACTGAAACTGCTTAGAACCATCACAAAAAAAATTATGGCAGTTTTCCATTAAAGTTTTGTAATCATCCTCCAAAACCCAACTATTTTTAAACCAAAGGGATGAGCTTTACTGTTACCAACTTTATTTACAACCAAATTGACCATTAAAGGGGTGTGATCACTTAAATTTTGTTCCAAAGTAGAACAGATACTATCAGGAAAACTATTTGCAAATTCTTTGTTATACAAAATTCTATCAAGTTTGCAGTGAATATTTTTGGCTAAACCATATTTCCATGTATACTTATTACCACTGATAATTGGTTCAATAAGACCATATTCTAATAGAAATTTATTGACTCTATCCAATATATGAGGGATTTTAACTCCTCCAAATTTCTCATTAACATGAAAGATAGTATTAAAATCTCCTAACACAATCCAGGGGAAATCATATATGTAACTTAGAGCTTTAAGTTTTTGCCACATCACATTTCTTTCTATTTCAAAATTGCTACCATAAACAGGAGTAACTAGCAAATAAAAGTCACCAATGTTTTTAAAATTATAGTCAATAAATTGGCTATCTTTATTAATATTTGTGCTAGTCCAGACATTAGAATCCCATATAACAATAATTCTTCCTTTACAACCACAGTCATTATTATGAGTAGCTTTCCAGTTACTGGACATTTTAAGACAAAATCTTTCAAAGTTCTCATCATTCATTTTATTCTCAACTAAAGCAATAATAGAAGGTTTGTAAATATTGATCATATAAAGGATATCAGATTGTTTTACAGGGGTATTCATCCCCCTTACATTCCAAGCAAATATTGACATATATATAATAATAAAATATGGATTTTAGATAGTACCCGACACCATAGTGCTTTTACCTCTCCTTTTTTTCTCAGCCCCTTTAGCTTTCAAACTAGTAGACATTTGATCCCATTCTGGATTGATTGAGATATATTTTTGCTTGAAGGCTTTTTTCTCTTTATTTCCCTTTAACTTACCGGCTGATTTTGTTTTAGCAATATGTAAACCTGATAAGTCAAATACCTCTTTGATATCCCCCTTCTCTGATTCATCTTCCTCCATTTGTGCAGCTTCTGGGATCTTGATTAAGGAAATATCAAAAGAAGCTGTGTGAGACATGTCTGGCTCATTGCAATCAGTCACTGCAGCCTGCTCTGGAAATGGATCACCTTTGCGAGGAAATGCTGAGCTACTATTCTTTCTCTCAGCATCTGCAGCAAGCTTAAAGGAAGGTCCCTTCTCGATTAAAGTTTCCTGATTCGGATTTAATGGCTGTTGAATATTTTTGACTATTTTTGTAATTGTCTGATCTGTATTTAAACATGGCTTTGAAATATTGGGGTTTCAGAGTTAAAGAACTGTATTTTTTTTACCCTCTTCTATACTTGGCGAAGTCAGAACATTTGAGATTTCTACACTTTCTTCTAACCGATGAACTTCCATTGCCATGATCTGATCATTTTGATCAATGAGCTCTCTATTATTGTTTTCTTGATCGAAAATGATATCTTCTTGATAGATTCGATCTTTGCCCTCCTGGGATCTTGATTGGATTTTTATGCCTTCACCGTTTCTTGTTTCTTGAACAATTTCAGAAATATTTTCTTGAATCACTGTTGTATCTTTATCATTCTTTTTGGGGATCCACATCTGTTTCGGGTTGCACTGATCTTTATTGTGACCAAAACATTTACAGATGCTACACTTTGGTGGAACCCATTCGTATTCAACTTTTTGTGTAATGATTTCACCATTATAAAGATTTAGACTAATTTCATTTGGGAGTTCATCAGTTGCAGAAACTTCTACAAGAAGTCGAGCATAATTCAATCTCGACTTCATGGTAGTTGCTGCATCCATCTTTATGGGTTTTCCGATTATACTCGCCATGATGCTAAATGCCTCTCTGTCCCATAATTTGAGGTTTACACTGGGTAACCGAACCCATATCGGCATAGTTGACAGAAGATCTCTGTCCAACTTCAAAGACTCAGTCCACCTTCTCATGATGATGAGTTTGCCGTTGTAGAAGTAAGGACCATTCTGAATGATAGAATTGCAGTCTTGTGAATCATTAAACTTGATTAGAAAGAACCCATTCTGTCTCGAAAAGATTTCAAAATCTCCATTTGGTTTCCAAACTCTTTTAATATATTCCTTAAAAAAACAAAAAATAAGGTTTACTGCTCACCATATAAACCAAAATGGAGTTATTCCAGCACTCTGTGGCTCTTTTACATACAGCCTCCTTAACAACACCATATTTCTTATTATTGATTCGAATGGGAGCAATGGTTTCAAGACTGCATTCTTCATCCCTTGGTTCCTTTGATTGCTCAGAGACAATATCAGTCTAAGTTTTCTGCCCTAGTTCTTTATTCAAAGAGAACTTTGTTGGTGGTTTACTGATTTGTATCAGTTTGGTCATGTCCTGGAAGGAGTTGGTCTTTTGATCATCCTTCTTTCTCTGTATATCATTGGATTGAGACCGAATCTGATTATTTCTTGTCTGAAATTTTCTTTGAGATCTTGGCTGAACCAATTTGAAGCCCTCATTATCGATGATGATGTTATTCGGATTTCTGATTTGAGATTCAGGTGGCCTGTCTTGAGGATTAGGACGAGAGAGGGAAGGATTGAATTTGGAACTGAGAGAGGGATTGTTTTCTCCCATGGCAGAAGAAAACCCTAAATTTATATCCAGTTACAATGGTCTACATTAGTAAAATATTAGCAGCATACACACACACTCTTTTGCGGGAACAATACATAGGTGCAGAATGCAAAATGCAGTAAAAGTAAATGACACAAAGTTAACAAAAAGAATATTCTTCATTATTTCACCATTTTTTTGGATAAAAAAGTTTGGGGGTCTAATTTATATAAACCCACGGCCTATGAACAATGAAAAAAGTTTAAAAAAACTCAAAAGACAGTTACTTTACTTTTTTGATGGCTTGCATTTGATGGTTAAGTTCTTCTTCTACTTCTTTTTCGGCATGCTTCACTTAAGACGGGTTTCCTATTCAGTAAGTGTTAGCTCATCGACTGATATGACATGCTTATACTTTAAGGATTGGGAAATCTCGAAAATGGCAGGAAGAAACTGGTAGAGAAATGGTAACGGGCTTGGAAGTCAAAGCTCCATATAAAGAAGGAAGGCTAACATCTTTTTCGATCTTTACCTTTACAAGTTGTACCTTGTGACCTTCAAGAGGAACTACAATAGAAGGATCAAGGCCAAAAAGATACCTTCCTCCTCATCAAGGAATGCAGCGGGCCCATTACCTCTTGATAGAGCTTTTATCTTTTCAGCATCAGGACTTGCGCTAGACTCGGTGGAGGTGGTGACGTCTGGTGCTTAAGTGATGATGGCTTCAACTGAAAGCTCTAAAGCGTGGTTAATCATTGGAAGTGGAATTAGTCCAGGTTGACTTGAAACATGTAAAACATAGTGGTATATGTCATCAATGTATTTAGGAGTCATCTGGATCTTTTTGAAGATTGGAGAGCTAATCGAAATACATTCAGTGGAGTGGCCAAAAATGGAGTCTTAGAAGAAATGTGTCTCCCTTCAAGAATAGAAGATAAAGAAGGATCAATAGGAGTAGAAATATCAGCAGGAATGTACTCTTCAATGGAGAAGGAGGGTGAAATAGAAGTAAGAGGTGCAGACATGCACGACACCCTTAGAGTTGGCCGTCTTAACAAGTGTAATGACCGCCAAAGGATCCTGGGACGATGGAACAAGTAAAACCATTTTCCTCTTGGCTAGGAGATCGGTGGGACCCTTGGTAGGAATTTGGGAAGCCTCCCCAATAATGCAGAATAACTTACCCTCCTCCAAGGCAGCTACATCATCTTCATTAAAGTGATTGGCCAACATGTTGGCCTCACTTAAACGAATGCCCTCATTTCAGCCTTCTTTTTCTCCTCTTTCATAATGTTAATTGTAGATATCCATCAAAACCCATGGATAGGGTGTTCTAACCACTTTAGACCTTTGGTCTTGAACATGTTCACATTGAATTAGAAAATGATTTAGTCGATCCATTATGTGGTAGATTATTTTCCAACAACTGCTTCAGCTAATTGATTCTTCAAATCAGCTATAGTGACTTGCATATTGTCATTCTCAGACCAAAGATCAGGAACTCTTCATACCTCATTGCCTAATTTCTTCATTTGTGATGACCGCCGTACAACACTAGCACCCTTTATACATGTGTAGTGCGTTGTTGGTATGCCCGATCGATGCAGGAACACCTTCAAGGGTTGTAAAGTAAATAAAACGACATAGAACCTATCCTTATCTCATAGCACATTAAGTAAAATATAATAATAAACATCTTAGATATACAGTAAGTGATACAGTAAATAACTGAATGAATCACAGAATTAGAGCACACGGATCCATATAGTATACAACATACGAAATTGAGTTAAACATTAAAAATAACTCATAAATAGTGTAACGACCCAAGATTCGACCACTTTAAAATATACTATTTAAAGTGATTTTAAATGTAAAATAAGTAAGGTTATATGATTCAAAAAATATTAGATAAGATTTGGAAAGAGAAGTATGCAAAAAAATAATAACATTTGCCTTTATCGACAAAAGTGACAAAATGCGGATTTTAGAAAAGTAAGTTTCAATGGTTAAATAAATCATTTTAATTTATTTATGAACGATTATATTTTTAAATAAAATTATATAAATTTATTTTTAAATTTGTTTACATAAATAGATAGTTTAACTAAAACGTCAAAATATGACCGTAAAACATTTTGTCGAAAATCAACGTTTTGTCGAATAAAAGTAGTCGTAATGTCGTCGCACCTTTATTTTCTTATATATAAATATATATATATTCAAATAGTATAAGTATTAATTAATTCACTAATCAAGTTTACTTTTACTAAACATACATAGAAAATTCTAGAGTACAATAAAGAAAAAGTAAGCATAAAAAGACAAACATGTCATTTCAAGAAAAAAGTAAACATTAAAACAAACCAAACATAATTATTATATTCCTTACTTACTTCTTAAGCGAAAATGACATAAAGTAATGATTTGAAATGTGATGTTAAGTGTTGAAAAAATAAGGTTGCTTAAAGTAAGTAAATAGTATTTCGGTCTTTTTACAAAATATTATTTTAATCCAAAAAAATTTCTAAAAATAAGCGTCCATTTTCTCACTTTTTTATACTTCTTCTTCCTTTTTCAAGCTTTTCTTCCACTCTTTAATGCTTCTTCTCTTCTCTTTCCTTACTAACTTTTCTTAAAATCATATCAAATCAATTCCAAACACCATAAAACTTTGCCAAAGACCTTAGAATACCATTAAAACATGGTTTAACATCTAAAAAGTGAAGAAATGATGGAGAAATGGGAGGATCAATGGGAGGCCGTGCCTTATTTAAGATGTTGGGTGATTTGATTGAGAGCAAGTGGAAGTAAAGTGATGGCTGAGCGCTAGAAAGTGAGATGGAGTGGTTTAGGTGATGGTTTGGTGAAGTTAAGATGATTTAGGGAAGTGTTGTCTAAAAAAAGAATGTTGGTAGGAAGTTAATCTTGGTTAAATGTAAGTACTTATATTTACTAATTAATCCATAAATTATTTCAAGTATAATGATTTGAAAGTTTAAATATGTTGAATGAATATTTGATAACTTGGTTGCAAATTGGTTGATTATGTGATTATTTATATAGTTGACAACTTGTTTGATAAATGATAAGAGAAATGATTAGTAAGTAGCCAAAGTTAATTAAATGAGAATTAAATCCATACAAATGTATGCACGAAAATTATTTAGCCTCTTAATGATTTCAAAATATCTAAAAAGCATCAAAATGATATTATAATAATATAATATTATAGTATGAAATGAAATGAAAAATGAGTTTAAAATAATGAAAATATTATTTTAAATCAGTAAAAATAATTTAAATATGGTTTAAAACAAATTTGAAGCGTTTTAGACAAGTTCCGAAGCAATTCACAAAATTGGTCAAAATCGAGCTCGTCGCGTACGGTAGTTCATAAATTTCGACCGTAACTTCAAATTAACGTAGATAATGATTTGTAAGTCGAATTTCATTAAAATAAAAATTCTTTGGTCCACAATGATAATAATTTCCAAGGAAGAAAGAAAATCAAGATTTCATTAAGTAGATTTTGAATTATGTCCAAAACAATTTTCTAAAAACATCGCAGTTTTGCAGTTCGGAATCCAAAAAGGGATTTTTTTTTTATGAATGATATTTTAAATGA
Source organism: Allium cepa (assembly GCA_030765085.1). NCBI lineage: Eukaryota > Viridiplantae > Streptophyta > Magnoliopsida > Asparagales > Amaryllidaceae > Allium > Allium cepa. The sequence continues at coordinate 882,164,573 of CM060929.1, forward strand.
TAAAAAATATGAAATAAATTAGATAAATTTATTAAAATGGTTTAGAAGAGATTTGAAATGGAAAATATGAATTTCAAATATTAAAAAATTTGTTTAACTCAAATAAGCTTATATAGCACTTTCCTCAGCACTTTTATGCTGCGAATTCTATAACCTTTTGAATGCGAGTTTAACATAACAATTCTTTGCTAAATCTTTTGAATGATTTTAAAAGAATAATTAAGAAATTTAAAGATGACTTGGAAGTTTTAATAAGAGTTTGAATAAAGGTTAAGATGAATTGTTTATAGCACCTAAATAAAAGTGAAGAAGATTGAATATAACAACAACCTGAGTATGCAGAAACAATTAGTACATTTGTCCCGTCTGTGAGATATGGAAAGATAAACCAAGCTGTTTAACTAAGGTTAATGATGGAGCAACCAGTGCCCTGAACTTACCTGGCCTATGTTTTCTCTTTTCAGGCGAGGGTTGGAATAGATCTAAAGGAAAGCCCGAATGCTCTAAAAAGATCATATTTAAGTTTTTCCAAGATAAAAGCAAAGAAAAGAAATTATTTGAATGTTAATTGACCACTTAACATCTTTTATTCGATGATTGATATGAAAGAACCGTGGTCGAATTTGGGCGATTCATATTTGAAGAACCGAGACTGGATTTGGGTGATTTCTGTCCGAAAATCCCTTCAAACTAATTTTCGAAATAAAATATATTGAAGACAATGACCATTGATAAAATAGATCTTCATAATGTAGAATTGCTTGCCACTAGTCCGTGGAGGTGAAACATATCATATCCATGGTGGCAGTAGTGCTTTGTTATGTAATCTTTAAATTGCAAGAATATGACTTGTAGTTAAGAAATAAATCTTTGATTAAGATTTAATGAATGATTTGTGAATGTTTTCTCTAAGTTAAAAGTTATAACTTGAATATAAGAAATCTTTGATTAAGATTTAATGAATGATTCGAAAAAGTTTTCCTAAGTAAAAGAGAAAATGATTTGGAATTATTCCAAGATTTAAGAAAGGTTTAAATAAATCAAATGATTTAATAAATGAGGCATAAAAATTCCATATACTCTTGAAAAGAAAATGGAATAAATTGAAAAGAATATATCTAAGAAAGGTATCTGATTTAAATAAAAGATGAAGTAATTGATTGATGATTGATATCCACTTATGAACTTTACATCTTTTAAATCAATAATTGGCTTCGAAGGAACCAGGATCGGATTTTGGAGACTCCTATTCGAAAATCACTTCAAACCAATGTATACGTACGAAAGTGAAGACATGTTGAAGATAATGATTATTGAAGACCATGGATCTTCATAGCGTGAGGACTGCTGTTGACATGCTATGGTTCGCTCCCATTATAGAGTTATTTATAGCAATGGTCTCCTCGTTGTGAAGATTTTTTGAATTACAAGGACTACTCGCTACTAGTGCTAGTGGGAGAGTGTCTTCGGTTTCATTCAGTCTCAGAACGAACTTGTATGGACGAATGTTTGACATTGCATTTCTGAGACGCAATGTTTGACTTTTACAAATGTACATCTGCTTGGTGGCGGAGAAGGCAACTTCTCTTAGCTTAACACTCTTCTCTGAGACATACGAACTCAGAGGTTGTATGCTTGTGGGAGTCAAATAGTGGTCAAAGGAATGGCAGTGTGGCAACCAAAGTGGAACCTGTTATGATCAAAGCATGGTTTTATATGAAAAGCGAGGCTTTGAAAAAATTAAGCATAGCCTCACTAGCCTCACATACTAGAAGATGATATAGGATACTATGTGGTCTGACAGAAAAAATTCAGAATAAGTGAGTATGTATGGTGGTGTCTAATTCATTGGGCCCTTTGGAGGATACGTCCTTTAAGGCATTTATTGCCCCATTTAGATAAAGTGGTTAGCTTGAGAAAAGCAGGGAACTACTGATTATCGGTAGTAGTGTAGCAAGTATAGTTCTAAGTGACTATTTTGAGAAAAGCGATGAAGGCACCGTGGGAACTATTTTTTGTTATGCGTGGATCGGAGAAAAGGCCACTAGTTCTCTATCATGTTGGAAATCCAATCCCAATACGAGATTTACGATTTTGATTGTAATCCCAAAAGAGCTGTAATGACTTGCAAACATTTCAGCTACCCCTTCAGGTATCTTATATTCCGTTCAGTATATTCCATTAACACAGTCCGGATATATTACCTTAGACTTAGTTTGGGTATTGATACCTTATTTGAATAAGTTTATTTGAAAAGTGTTTTCAAAAGAATGTCATTAAAAATAATATCAAGTGTATTTTGGTATAAAGTGTTTTGATTATCATAAGGCAAAAACTGTTAGAACCTCAATTGTTGGATTTTTATGACAACAACTATACAATTATGTCAAAGAATCTCTGAGCTAATTTGCAGGTAGATGAGCATCAAAAAGAGATAAACAAATACGATCAAAATGAAGATTCACGGTACAAAAAAGAATGAAAGTATGTATATGGAGATACAAGAAGAGATATACACGATAGTGACAAGACGGAGGTGACAAACAAAGTTTTATTGGTCATAGAGTGTCGTGTCTAGAGTTTACAAATGTTAAAAAATTCTCCAAACGGTATATACACGTATACATTCATATATTAAATGAAAAATCAAGTTTTCAAAAATTGCATGGAGCGGGGCTCAAACCCGGGTCACTAGTTCAGAAAGCAAGTGCTCTATCTATTTGAGCTACGGTAATTTTTTGTTCCAAGATAAATTCAGACATCTGAAAGACTTCATTCAGACGTCTGAATGTTGAAACAAAATTATTGTTCCACAATATTCAGACGTCTGAATGAAATTATTCGTACGGGTGAATTAGGCCAAAAACGGCCTATATCTTTGCTGTTTGTGTTTCAACTTATTTCAGAAGTCTGAATTATTTTATTCAGACTTCTGAATATTTCTCAACAGCTTTTTCATGAATAGACACTTCTCTTCATCGAAGAGAAACGTTTTCAAAATCAACGGTTGCGCCTGTTCTTTTCAATATAACTTTTCATATATGGTTGCAACTCTTTATACACTATAAATAGATTACAAAATTCAACAAACAATTAACTGAAACCGAATTTACTTTTAGCATTCTTGAATTCTCATCTATTCTCAAGCTTTCAAATTGCACTCAAATTGCTTACGTACTTTGATCATTAATCACTTTATCTTCCACAATTCTCAAAGCACATCACACTGTATATCACAAAGAAGAAGATTATAGGAAGATTGTACCCAATTGACTTATCAGTGTTATTTAAGAACACATTACAGTTAGATACATTTGTTATTTGTAAAAGAAGTCCTGTTCGGTTTCTCAGGCTGTTGAAGTCCTATTCAGTTGCTTAGGCGGAAGAAATCTATTCGATTGCTCAGGCAGTGTAAACCAATTCCTCCAGGTTAAGTGAGGGTTGTTGTAGTTGAAATTCTAGAAGGAGTCTGAGACTGGACGTAGAATGGAAAGTTTGAACCAGTATAAAAATTCCTGGTGTGCTTGTTTTATTTTACTTATTTACATTGCTATAGTAACTTAGTTTATTTATACACTAGTTTAATATAATTCCATATAGCATGGTCCGCACTGTCTTTTCAATTGGTATCAGTGCATAGCTATTTTCAATTGGCATCAGAGCCTGGTATTCTAGAGGTCGTAACAACATCCTAGAATAAATGGCTGCAAAGAGATCTAGTCAAGGAAATAAGAAGAGGAAGAATAATAAAGAAAAATCAAAGGAGCAAACAAACAAATGCTTCATGGCGAAAGATAATAAGGTTAATGATCTAACTTTTGATGATATGATAGAAATAAATTTAAAACTTTTGGACACTTTAAAAAATCTCCAAAGAAAATATAAAGAAGCTCTGGAAAATCAAAAGAAAGCAGAATTCGAAAGAGATACGCTTAAAGACGAGAAGAAAATATAAGAAGAAAAAATTGAGAAAATTCAAGATTCACTCTCTGACAATTCACAACTCGCTCTAAGTCAAGAAATAGAAGCTCAAAAAGAAAAGAATAATGCTCTAGCTTCTGCGAATCATGAGTTAAAAACAAAAATTAAAATTGTTAAGTTGGAAAACACTAGTCTCAAAACTAAGCTTGATGACATTACTAAAAATATTTCCAATTTTAATAAAGGGAGAGAAAATTTATCCAGGATTATTGAAAATTCTCAACCTGCTTCAAATAAGAAGGGATTAGATTATGTTAAGAATCCAAAAGCTCACAATGATAAAAGCGGTTTAGGCTATAAACAAGTTAAAAGTAAAAATAATACTAGATATGCATTCTTTTATACTAATTTTAATGCAAGTACTAGTAACCAAGATAGTTTTAAAACCAGTTATAGTCATAATAGTGCTTTGTTTAGAAATAATAGAAATTATTCTTCAAGTACTAAGCTAATGACTAATAGTATTAAGATATGGATTCTAGCTAATATGATTGATCATGATAAACAACTTTATGTTAGCAACTATTATAAGAATGTGATTTGTAATGAAAATTATATTTGTAAAGGTTCAACACACCCAAATGGGTGTGGTTTCCAAAGACCTAACTCTTCGGACCCTAACATAGTAAGTGGGTACCGAAAGTGATTATTATTTATTGTAGGTACTCGGAGAAACAAAAGGAAAATGATAGATTTTGGAATTTTAAAGAATGATCCATACATTTAATAGAATTACGTGCTTATAATGAAACATGGACTTCGGCAAATATAATAAAATCTATTTTATTTTTTCTCCATAATTAATATTGAGTTTATCCCACTATTCATAAGATATTTTATATAATTTATTATATTCCCTCATTCTTTTTTATAATGAAAAAGGGGGAGAAATTCATATGCATATTGATAGAGGAAGATATTATACTTAGGGGGAGATGTTATATTTAGGGAGAGCTTTAAACATATTAATATTACTTTTTATATAGAATGAATTTTTTTTAATATTGTGTAGTTGTTATCATCAAAAAGGGAGAGAATGGCAGAACCTCAATTGTAGGATTTTAATGACAACAACTATACAATTATGTCAAAGAATCTCTAAGCTAATGTGCAGGTACATGAGCATCAAAAAGAGATAAACTAATACGTTCAAAATGAAGATTCACAGTGCAAAAATGAATAAAATTATGTATATGGAGATTCAAGAAGAGATATACACGATAGAGACAAGACAAAGGTGACAAATAAAGCTTTATTAGTCATAGAGTGTCGTGTCTAGAGTTTACAAATGTTAAAATCTTCTCCTAATGGTACACACACATATACATTCATATTTTAAATGAAAAATCAAGTTTTCAAAAATTGCATGGAGCGAGGCCTGAACCCGTGTCACTAGGTCAGAAGGCAAGTGATCTAACCATTTGAGCTATGGTAATTTTTTGTTACAAGCTAAATTTAGCCTTCTAAAAGACTTTATTCAGACGTCTGAATGCTGAAACAAAATTACTGTTCCACAATATTCAAACGTCTGAATGAAATTATTCAAACGGCTGAATTAGGCCAAAAACGGCCTATATCTTTGCTGTTTGCATTTCAACTTCATTCAGAAGTCTGAATTATTTTATTCAGACTTCTGAATATTTCTCAACAGCTTTTTCATGAATAGACACTTCTCCTCATCGAAGAGAAATGTTTTCAAAGTCAACAGTTGCGCCTATTCTTTTCAATATAACTTTTCATATATGGTTGCAACTCTTTATACACTATAAATAGATTACAGAATTCAACAAACAATTAACTGAAACCGAATTTACTTTTAACATTCTTGAATTCTCATCTATTCTTAAGCTTTCAAATTGCATTCAAATTGCTTACATATTTTGATCATTAATCACTTTATCTTCCACAATTCTCAAAGAACATCACACTACATATCATAAAGGAGAAGATTATAGGAAGATTGTACTCAATTGACTTATCAGTGTTATTTAAGAACACACTACAGTCAGATACATTTGTTATTTGTAAAAGAAGTCGTTTTCGGTTGCTCAGGCAGTTGAGGTCCTATTTGGTTGCTTAGGCGGGTGAAGTCCTGTTCGGATGATCAGGCAGTGTAAACCTGTTCCTTGGGTTAAGTGAGGGCTGTTGTAGTTGAAATTCCAGAAGGAGTCTGGGACTGCATGCAGAACGGGAAGTTCGAACCAGTATAAAAATTCATGGTGTGCTTGTTTTATTTTACTTGTTTACATTGGTATAGTAACTTAGTTTATTTCTACACTAGTTTAATATAATTCCATATAGCACGATCCGCACTGTCTTTTCAAAAACATGTCCGTGTTTATGTGTGGGCATGGTCATATGAGATACCCATCTTTTCAAAGGTTTTGATAACATCGTCATGAACTATACATTTAAATTTTCGAGTATTAACGCTGGTTTATCAAGCCAGATCCAGGTATTTTTAATCCTCGGGTCGGATCCGAGTAGTTTCAGGTTTAATTGAAGATGGTTGGAGTTTCCAGAGAAGAGATGGAGATCTTCATCATCGTATGGACGTATTCTATTGTCCGCTACATCTATTGCATTTATTTTGTTGTTTTCAGAATTTGTAAGGATAGAAGTCTATAACTATCCAGGTTGAATTTAGGTTAGACTCTGATATTTTATTTTAAAATATTCCGCTATAAAGATTATTATTGAAATAATATAATGCTGGTTTATCAAGCCTGTTCTGTCTTTATTTGCTTTCTACTCTTAATGATCCGTTGATTCTTGCAATTTGAATTGGACATATGTGGTTTATTGTCGATTCAAATGGTACAGAAAACTAGGCCAGTACATTTGGTGTCAGAGCTTAGTTTGAGCGAACACCTAGGCTTTGTTGGGGTAAAGACTCATCAAAGATAGGGTTAGTAATATTCTAGGATAAGTGACTCATTAGAGATAGGTTTAGTAACATCCTAGAATGAGTTTGAGAGTATTATATATGAGTGTGTATCTGTTCGTGACTAATAAATTTCTTTGTGCTGATTTATCTATTGAGTGATTTATGGATTCTGATCGATGCGCTTGATCACCGTTATCGATGAGGGTTCCTAGACATTTAAACAAGATGAACCAACACATTGATTTTCAAAAATTGGCAAATGAAATAATTTTACCGAGGATTATATTTTGAATATAAAGTATATATTTTTTTTTGGCATGGCCGACGGTTTTATAGTGGACCGACCACTTTTATTACGAAAGTAATAAAGTTGAAGTACAGGAGTAAGGCAAAGACACCTTAACTACAAAATGTAAAGACAAATACAGAACAGGAGCATGACAGATACGTCACATCTACTATAAATAAATATCACCGCTAGTTCTCCTCAGATGAGGAAGAAATAGACACACCCTCATCTTTCTTGGAAGAAATCATAGGTCCACCATCCAGACGTCCAATAAAGGGGCGAAAAAGAACAGCAAGGGAAGGGTCATAACAATCACTGCAAGAAGAGTAGACAAAAGATCGTTCCCAGGCAGGGTCAGCAAGAATCTCAGAATTCGACATAGCATATGCACCATCCGCGTCTAGTTCCAAGGAATCACCAGAAATGCAATAGAAAAGACATCGAAGATCCAGTAAATCATCAGATATATATCGAAAATATGTGTTATCCACTGGATTGTATCTCATATCGGTACGACAATCAACCCAAGAGAGCTCAGACTTGGCCCAAACAACGTGAGACGGATAGAGGATCGGAGCCAAAGGGGGAGCGGGAGGAACAGTACCAAGATCCGGGGAAACAGGAGGCACTAAGGAAGGGGGAGAATCAGAGACAGCAGCTTCAAGAGAGGCCTTGGGAACCCATTTCCTAAGGGGAGGACGGGGCAGTGGAATTTTAGGAGCAGCAGCAGGAACCTCAGGGCGCACGCATACAGCATCAGTATGACCGAAGGAATGACAAGAGGAACAAATATCAGGGACCCATCCATAACGAACACGAACATTGGCCACATGACCAACAGCTAGCTGAACAGGTATAGAGGTGGGAAGAGGCTTGTCGGGAGTAATCTCTATCAAGGCTTTGGCGAAAACAAGCTTGTCACGCGCAACCGTATTAGTATCAAAGCATTTCAATTTTCCAATATTGCACGCAAGCCAATTCAAGCCAAGCAACGGCTGTAAAGCAGAGGGAATTTGGGAAAAATAAACCCAAACAGGGACCGAAAAAACTTGCTCACGAACACTTGCTATCGTCGGCGACCAGGGGGTAAGTATAAAAGGTTGGCCGTCAAAAAAGGAGGGTTCAGACTCTAGAACACGTCTACGATCCTCAGGGGAGGAGAACAAAAAATAGTACAAGGAATCGACCAACTTAACTCTAAGACCTCCTTGCAATCTCCAGGCCCTACGACAAACAGCAGCTACATCACGGAATCGATGCTTTGGGTCCAAAAAGAATCCTACAACGTATTCAGACCAAAAATCCATACCCGCTTGCATAACACAGGGGGGCGGGATCATAACTCCGTCAACCTCAACAATCTCGAAGTCAACCGGTTCATATACGCCCGCATTTCGGGGCATGGATGTAAAGAGGGAAGACCATGATCTAGGTACCGAAGTGCTAGGGGCAGTAGTACGACATTCCTCACTAGAAACAATGTGCGATGCAGTTTTCACACAAGTTCCAGGCATGACATCATTGAGCACAGGTTCAAAACTAGTATTTGCATTTAGTCGAGCAGGTGGTATGCCAGAATCATTTCCATTAGCATTGAGAGATGGCCTAATCAGAGGAGCCTCAGGTCTGGCATCAACAATTACACCAGAATTAACCAACGCGGAGTGTATTAATATAGGACTGTTAGTCAAGGGGAAATCCAAACTAGCATTTTGTCGAGCATGAGGTGTGCCACAGCTAACCACAGAAATGTCGCAAGCCAACGAAGACAAAGATGGAACCGATAGTTCCACACTGCTCTTAGATCTAGTATCCTTAACACAAGAACCATATACACAACCAATACTTCGGTTGACACACTCAGTAGTTCCAATCGGAGGGAGAAATAAGGGCTCACCTGAAGTTGACGAAGCAGATAACTTATCCGCTAAACCAATTGCCTCCGCAGATGCGTCACACGTTACAGCTAGAGTGGATTGCGATACCAGCGATCCCGAGGCAAGAATACCCTTAAAGCGACTGGGATGAGATTCGACATTCATAGCTGAAATAGGGAGTGACGCAGCATATTCCAAGGGTGATGGAACGGATGCGCACACTAAATCTTCACGTAAGCAGGATCGAGTAAAAGGTAGCGATGGAGTCAGAGTGTTAACAGAGAGGGGCGGGAAAACATGGGGTGAAAGCAGGTCAGGGCTAGCATCAACAGCATCAGCCATTGCACTGAACACACGACCGGAGCGCGTGGATGAGGGGGACAGGAGACGAGATAGGGAAGAGGGCATGAAGGGGAACAGAGAATGGACGCGAAGGAGGAGGAAAATTAATCGCCTGGAACCAGAATGGACGCCATTAATTTTTTAATTTAGTCATTCGTAAAGTATATATTTTGAAAAGTTATATAGTTAGAAATCAGGACTGGTGAAATTTAATGTGAACATCTTGTGATTAGAATTTCACAGTTTGACTATAGGATGTTTTATAAAGAAAAACGATAAGTAAGAAATCTGATAAGGTAATTAAGATCTTTAATACTTATTCCAAAATAAGAAATTAAGAAAAGATAATGTTAAGTTGCTATCATAAATTGAGCAATTGTTTGATTTAAAAGTTTAAGTACAAAACCTTGTAAATTAAGTTTCACGATTTGACTATAAGATGTTTGATAATAAGATTAGTTTAAGGAATGAACACATAAGATAATAATGTATTTAAATGATTGTGTAAAAAGATAAATATAGAAGGGAATGAGAATTTAAATTCGAGTAAAAGAATCGTGGTAATTTAAATGAGGTTAATTAATATAAGATAAATTGAATTTTAAAAATGGTATTATTTTAAATAAAAAGATGTATTTTATGATAACTAATTTGATTGGCTCGAAAATAAACTAAAAATGGGAAAGGGATGTGTTCGGATGGTAAACACTTCTTTTAAGTATTACTCTTCTTGTTAAGAGGATATATGAACTATTGGTAGTACCCAGTTTCTTAGATTGTTTTGGAGTTCGTCGATCTATATAATTTTCTTAAGTTAAAGAAAATAACGTGAACCATTGATTAGTAATCTTTATAAAAGTGTTTAAACTAAAGATAAACTGGGATCGCTAATTGCTAAAATAAAGCGGAATTTTCGACGATTTTTGGACTATCGAAAATTTCAGAATCATATCTAACTCAGTGCTAAGAAATTTGTGAAAACTTTTGGTAAAAGATTATGAAATACTTTAAGTAAATGAAATTGGATAAGCATAATTTGTAAATATGATTTATAAATAAAATGATTTAAGAATAGATAATTTAATATCGGTAATTTAAAATTTGTTTTTCCAAAGGTAGAAAATTAATAATAGTACTAAATAAGAAATAAGTTTTATAACTTATGAATTTAAGTTAATAGTAAATTATAATCGATTCTAAATTTGTTAGACAGACGGATTTAAGTAAAACAAATTTGAAATTTGGGATCTATATATACTCTTAGGACGTAAAGGTATATCATACAAATATAAATTTAAGTCATGAACTAATAAGCAAAATAATAACTCCTTAAAAAGGTAATTATAACTTGGAAAGTATTTTATTAATGAATTCTAGCATTGATTAAGGATTTGGACTTAAGTCTTTAAAATATGATTAATTTACATAATTTATAAGATGTAATTAACTTAAGTAATAGTTTTACGAAATGATTCATAAAAAATATTAGTGTTAAAGGAAATATACTGACTTAAAAGATTGTGGTAAAACCTTTTTATAAAGATAAATTATCTTTTGAGTGAAATGGTACTTTAGAATATTTTCCTTTATTAAAAATATTTGGAAATAAATAATTAAAGGGATTATATAAAGAAGCTCCTTTATAAAATGTTTGAACTTAAGATAGAATTTATGAAAAGTTTTTTAAAGTTAATAAATATATATATATATTATATGTAGATCATTTCATCGCACAAATTTTGATCTACTATCCAAGTATGGAACTTTGAGTTGTTTATACTAGTCCGAAAAAAGATTACCACTTGATTCTTGACGATGAATATTGATGGGAATTTTTGGTTAGGTACTTTAGTTTTCTATCATAGTTGAAAACTATGCAAGGAAAGCAGAGGTTCTGATCTAAAAGCCTGATCATAGTCCGCACTAGAGGATCGGGGGATCGATACTGGTTTGGAAATAAAGTTATGTATTCGAATAGGATATCGAATGAGATATTTCATACTGATGATCTGTGTATATTATATGGAATTAAGTTTGAAGATAAATGTTTTGGGCGAACTTTTGTTTTGGGTAATTTCGAGGACGAAATTCTTTTCAGTATGGGAGAACGTAACGACCCAGAATTTGATCATTTTAAAATATACTATTTAAAATGATTTTAAATGTAAAATAAGTAAGGTTATATGATTCAAATAATATTATATAAGATTTGAAAAGAGAAGTATACACAAAAATAGTAACATTTTCCTATGTCGACAAAGTGATGAAATGCTGATTTCAGAAAAGTAAGTTTCAATGGTTGAATAATTTATTTTAATTTATTTATGAGTGTTTATATTTTTAAATAATATAATACAAATTTATTTTTAAATTTGGTTTACATAAATAAATAGTTTAACTAAAGATTAAATATATAACCGTAAAACATTTTACCGAAAATCAATATTTTGTCGATTAAAAGTTGTCACAACGTCGTTGCACCTTTATTTTCTTATATATGGACATATATTCAAATAGTATAAGTATTAATTAATTCACTAATCAAGTTTACTTTTACTAAACATATTTAGAAAATTTTAGAGTATAATTAAGAAAAAGTAAGCACAAAAAGACAAAAATGTCATTTCAAAGCAAAAAGTAAACATCAAATTAAACTAAACATAATTATTATATTCCTTACTTACTTCTTAAGTGAAAATGACATAAAGTAATGATTTGAAATGTGATGTTATGTGTTGAAAAATAAGGTTGCTGAAAAAGTAAGTAAATGGTATTCTGACTTTTTACAACATGTTATTTTAATCCAAAACTTTTCTATAAATAAGCATCCAATTTCTCACTTTTTTACATTTTTTCATTTTTCAAGCTTTTCTTCCACTCTCTAATGGCTTCTTCTTCTCTTTTCTTATTAACTTTTCTTAAAATCATATCAAATTAATTCCATACACCATAAAACTTTGCCAAAGACCTTAGAATACCATTAAAACATGGTTTAGCATCTAAAAAGTGAAGAAATGATGGAGAAAGGGGAGGATCAAGGGGAGGTCGTTCCTTATCAATGATGTTGGGAGATTTGGTCGAGAGCAAGTGGAAGTAAAGTGATGGTCGAGCGCTAGAAAGCGAGGTGGAGTTGTTTAGGTGTTGGTTTGGTGAAGTTAAGATTATTTTGTAAAGCGTTGTTTAAAAAAAAGAATGTTAGTAGGAAGTTAATCTTTGGTAAAAGGTGAGTACTCATATTTACTAATTAATTCATAAACTATTTCAAGTATAATGATTTGAAAGTTTAAATATGTTGAATGAATGTTTAATAATTTGGTTGCAAATTGGTTGATTATGTGATTGTTTATATAGTTGATAACTTGTTTGATAAATGATAAGAGAACAGATTAGTAAGTAACCATAGTTAATTTAATGAGAATTAAATCCACACAAATGTGTGTATGAAAATTATTTAGCCTCTTAATGATTTCAAAATATCTAAAAAGATTGAAAATGATATTATAATAATATAATATTATAGTATGAAATGAAATGAAAAATGAGTTTGAAATAATGAATATATTATTTTAAATAAGTTAAAATATTTTAAATATGGTTTAAAACAAATTTGAAGTGTTTCGGACAAGTTCTGAAGCAATTCAGAAAATTGGTCAAAAGTGAGCTCGTTGCGTAGTGGTAGTTCGTAAATTTCGACCCATAACTTTAAATTAAGCAGAAAAATGATTTGTAAGTCGGATTTCTTCGAAATATTTTTTTTGGTCCACAATGATAATAGTTTTCCAAGGAAGAAAGAAAATCAAGATTTCATTAAGTAGACTTTGAATTATGTCCAAAACAATTTTCTAAAAACATCGCGGTTTTGCATTTCGGAATGCAAAAAGGGATTTCTTTGTAAATAATATTTTTAAATGATAAAAAATGTGAAATAAATTTGATAAATTTATTAAAATGGTTTATAAGAGATTTGGAATGGAAAATATGAATTTCAAATATTAAAAACTTGTTTAAATCAAATAAGTTTTATAGCACTTTCCACAGCACTTTTATGCTGCAAATTCTATAACCTTTTGAATACGAGTTTAAATGTAACCATTCTTTCCTAAATCTTTTGTGAATGATTTTATAAGAATAATTAAGTAATTTAAAGATGATTTGGAAGTTTTAATAAGAGTTTGAATAAATGGTTAAGAGGAATTGTTTATACCACTTAAATAAAAAATGAAGAAGATTGAACATAACAACAAACTGAGTATGCGGAAACGACTAGTACATTTGTCCTCCTATGAGATCTGGGAAGATAAACCAAGGAGTTTAACTAAGGTTAGGGATGGAGCAACCAATTCTCTGAACTTACATGGCCTATGTTTTCTCTTTTTGACGAGTGGTGGGATAGATCGAAAGGAAAGCCCGAATGCTCTAAAAAGATCATATTTAAGTTTTTCCAAGATAAAAGAAAAGAAACAAAATTCTTTGATTTAATTAACCACTTAACATCTTTTATTTGATGATTGATACAAAGGAACAGGGATCAGATTTGGGTGTTACCTATCTGAAGAACCGAGATCGGACTTGGGTGATTCCTCTCCGAAAATCCCTTCAAACTAATTTTCGAAATAAAATATATTGATGTAATGCCCCACCCCGAGATCCACACTAACAAAGGGTATTACGGAGTAATACTGTCTGCTAGAGTAGAGAATAGGGCTGGTTAGGAGCGACCATCCATAAGCTTTGTCTTAAACAAGTATTGGATACGTCGATTGGGTGCGCTAATTTTTCTCTCTTTACCTTTTTCTTGTGGATCGACTTACCAATAAATATTTAATACAAAACTATGGTGCCTAATGGATCTATTCGGAATAAAATACAACAACAACAAATATACAACATATCACAGAACAACAGACGCACATATCTATAGATACATCGTCAGTACACTACATAGTGATACATAAGTGAGTGGTAACACGGACCACAAATTTATACATCATGTCCCAAAAGATTATACATAGATTAAAGTACATAAAAAGATAGCTAAACGACAACACAAAAGGTGGACTAGCATCCAAAAGATAGTAAAGTGGACCATAGCGGAAGCAGCTAAATGAGAATCTACAGGAAGTGGCTAACCTGAAACAACTCGGTCTGACCCGAGTATATAAAATACATAGGTCATTCTGGCTTAAATAAACTGATTAGAGAATGATAGATGAAGTATAAGGATAATAAATAATAATTATTCTCAACAGAAAAGAAACAACAACAACATATGTCATCTCATAATTCATGGGATGATAACAACAAGAACATCGTACGAAATTCTCATGAAATGGACAACAACAACATCGATTAAATCACATATAAATGTCTCATATCATTGGCTTCAACATCGACATGATAAAAGGCTTCCATCAACAACAGGAAGCTAGCCTCCATGGCTAAGCCATATATAAAATCTCAATCAACAACAAAACAAGAAAATGGAAACCGCATCATAGTACACGTAAGGTCCCAAAAACCACATAATGTATTCGCCATAAGAAAATCTTCGAATAGCACATAGGCTATATATATACATATAACTCCAAGAACAACATTATGGTGAACATATGGAAAACAACAAAATCTAAATTCAATAAGAATGAAATCTAGAAATAGCAACAACAACAGCATGGATCCATAATAACAACAACTACACGTGCATATAATAAGTGGCCCCCCCGGGCCTTGCCAAGTACTATAATAGTGCGCTTATCAACGTTGGCTCCCCTGGCCTGATGTATATATGTGGCCTCACCGTCCTAGCGCTAATGGCCACCCCCGGCCTTGGCCCCTCGGCCTAGCATTGGCAACAACAATGGAATGTGTTACCACCTTCCAAATGTGTGTAGCTTCAAAGGAAAAGGTCTGGAATTAACCGGTATTGCAAATCTATATGTCCCATACCACGTGGTTTATTACATCGTTTAAGTCACTTCCCTGTTCTCTTGAAGAGTGCAAAAATTATGCTTTTTATATAGAAAAACTTACTTTGAGAAAACGGGTTTTTAACGATTTTGGAAATTATCGAAAAACTATTGCTCTGAAATTTTCTTTATTATAGAGAATATATATATATATAATTATAAATTTCTGTAAAACATTTACTTTGAAAGCTTTTCCATTTTAAAAATCATTTCGAAACGGTTAGAAAACACATGCACAGAATCAGCAAAAAAAATCGATGAAAGTTCAATAAAATTAACATACGACAAAACCCAAATGAAACCATCAATTCGTAGTGCGAATCGACGTTATTGTTGGCTTTTCTATTAGTAGGAACTATCCTTTTAGAACCGTCTCAAAAAAATGCTCGAAATCATCGAATTCAAAAACAATTCAACAGAAAATGCCCAAACTTTGCAAAAGAACTCAGGCCAGCGGCTTGTTTTGCCACTTCGCCTCTTTTAAACTTATAACTTGAGAAAATATGAAACATAAAAGTTGAAGGCAATTGCCATAGCTTGAAAGAAGAAAAAGAATCAACTAATTTGGACATTCAAGTCAAAAGTTACTGCAATTTCAATTCTCATGTCTAAAATTACAAAACTGTGAATAATTAAAATAACAATAGGGCTGCGGCTTAAATTGCCATTTTGGCCCTATAGAACCCAGAATTTGATAAATTATAAAACATGAAAGTTTAATATCATTTCCATAGCAAGAAATCGGAAAAAGAATCACCAAATTCAGACGTTCGACTCAAAAGTTATTTTAATTTCAATTCTCAGGTCTAAAATAACAAAACTGCGAATAATTAAAATCACGACAGGGCTGCGGCTTAAAGCACCATTTTGACCCCGTAGAACCTAGAATTTGATAAATCATAAAATATAAAAGTTTAAGATCATTGCCATATATTGAAGACAAAAAAAAAGAATCACCAAATTCAGATGTCCAAGTCAAAAGTTATGGCAATTTCAATTCTCAGGTCTAAAATAACAAAACTGTGAATAATTAAAATAATGACAGGGCCATGGCTTAAAGTGGCATTTGGACCCTGTAGACCCATAACTTGATAAATCATAAAATATGAAAGTTTAAGAGCATTGCCATAGCTAGAAGTCAGAAAAAGAATCACCAAATTCGGACAATTGATTCAAAAGTTATGGGGATTTCAATTTGCAGGAATAAAATTACTTTCGCTGTGACTTTGCTCTCGGGATAGTAAGAAAGAAGTGCAATTATGTCTAATTTATCTTCAAAATGACATAAAAGTCAAAACATTAAACTTGTATAAAAATATCTAAGCTTTCCAGAACATAAACTGTTATCAAATTTGGATAAGAAATGTAAAAGATATGGCAAAATATATTTCAGGTATAAACTCAGAATTTTTTTCTTTAAGGACAGAACTGCACTTTTACTTTCAATTCTATTTCAGGTCAATCACACTTTCGTAAATCGAAATGTAACCAAAAGAGAAATTGTTTCTCCTTGAGTCTACTTTCTAACTCAAAAAAATGAGCTCAAACAGGTTAGAAACGTGTATGATATCACTATTTTACTTCTATGCATTTTTCTACTGCATTTTCAGCAAGCATAGAAACCCAAAAATCATCTTTCAAATTCTCAAATTCAACCAAAGATTCATCTAATACAACCAAAAAAAAACATGAAAACTTGAATAAACTAGAAAAGTGAGTGTTTAAACTCACCTTAGATTATTTGCAGTGAATTTAGCAAGCAAGATTGAGACTTTAGACCTTGGATTGAAGCTAGAAACCTGTTAGAGAGAGAAGAATAGACATGCAAAGTAAAAAATATATAAATTATAGTAACTCAAAGTCTCAAAAGGAAGAAATTGATGAAATACTTTCTGGTTTTGCATAGATTACTTGTTAGAGACTTAAATTTGCAATACTTTCTATTCATTTTTATTTAATTTTTTGGAGGAATTTGATTATTGAGTAGAGGAAGCCATTTTGGTGTTTCTGGTTTCTCTGAGAAGGAAGATGAAATGAGAGATTGTACGTACAAACATCTCTCTGCTTGCTTTCTAGAAAATCCTTTGTAGGCTAAGTGAGTTTTGGAATTCGCATGGATCCAATAAGCATAAGTGTAATAATACTTAGACAAATTTTTGTTATGTTATACTATTAACATGTTTACACCATTTTAATCACTAATTCACCAAATAATTTATACACACCATGTTTCTATCTTTATAAAAATGCAACTAACATATTTTAAAATTACTTTAGCCACTAAAAATAGTTTTCCATCGTTAAAATTTCATTTTGACTAAATACTTAAATTTTCACAATTATTTACAGAAAACTACATTTTAATCAACAAAAATAATACAAAAATCATTTCCTTGTCCAATTCATCATAAAAAACAATATTAAGATCTTACACCAAAATGTTGTTTTTAAATAAAATTCCATATTTTTATGTACAATATTTACCATATTTAATTTTAGTACATCCTTATAATTAACAAAAATTACCATTTGACCACTATTTCCACAATTATTACATTCTACCAAAATAAAACCATTCAATGTTCAATATTATCTCCAAAATAACTTATAAAAGTTTTCAAAACTTTATTCTCTCCATCTTATATTTATTTACAACAAATAAATGTTGAATTAATTGCTTTTATCTTTTATTTAATTAACTCACCACCAAGTTAACATAATTCCATTATCCACATTTAATTTCGAACCAAACCATCTTATTACCATTTTATTTTACCAAGTACACATTGTTTATTATAAAGCAAACAATTTTTAACAAAATTTTACGTCTCCAAATTTATTTTATTCCTCCATTTTAAATTATAACCATCGTTATAATTTATTTTCATATGTAGTCACAAAACCAGGGTTGTTACAGACTCCCCCCTTATAAAAATTGAGTCCCTGCAATTTCTTAAAGAAAAGCTGTATTCAACACAATTTATTTCATCTAGCAAAGGAAAATGGATAGGCTTGAGTTAAAATTCTCGCCCCCAACACGAGAAGATAGAAAACTGGGATAAGATCTCTCAATAAATTCTCTGGTTTCCCATGTACAGTCTTTGGGGTTAGTGGACCATTGAATCTTCACGAGCGATACATTCTTATTTCGAAGGCGTTTGACCTCCGAAACAAGCATATAGAAAGGATGTTGCATAATAGATAAATCAGGAGAGATCTCAAGCTCTTGCAGATTAGGAGGATCAATAACAGAATCTGAATCACGAAGGCACTTCCGAAGCTGAGAGACGTGAAACACGTCATGAATACTAGAAAACTGGGCTGGAAGTGATACTCTATAAGCAACTGGGCCAATACGCTCAGTAATAGGAAATGGTCCTATATAGCGAGGAACCAATTTATCGGTCCTACTGAAATGTATTACCCCCTTAAAAGAACATATATGAATAGAAACAAGGTCACCAATGGAGAATTCAAGAGGCTTCCTACGGTTGTCCACGTAGGATTTCTGACGGCTCTATGCCTCTTTCGTTCTCTGACGAATAAGAACAATCTTCTCAGAAGAATCATGAACATAATCTGGGCCAAGAATAAGCCTCTCTCCAGATTCCAACCAGCAAGAAGGTGATCGACATGGCCTTCCATATAAGGCTTCGAAAGGAGCCATACCAATACTGGATTGAAAACTATTGTTGTAGCAGAATTCCACAAGAGGTATGTGATCCTCCCAACTAGCACAGAAATCTAGAATGCAAGCATAGAGAAGATCCTCAAGAATATGATTTACCCGTTCAGTCTGTCCATCGGACCGTAGATGATAAGTTGTGTTGAAGTTAAGCTTTGATCCCAAAGCTTGTTGAAGACTCTGCTAGAAATGACTCATGAAAAGCGGATCACGGTCACACACAATCGAACTAGGAACTCTGTGAAGTCTCACGACTTCCTTAATATATAACTTGGCTAAATGAGAAGCATTCCTATTAGACTTAATAGAATGAAATGAGCTGATTTGGTGAGGCGATCAACAATAACCCAAATGCTAGAATTACTCGATCTCGAACGAGGTAGGCTATTAATGAAATCCATCGAAATCTGATCCCATTTCCACAATGGAATCTCTAGAGGCTGAAGGAGACAAGAAGGGCGCTGATGTTCGGCTTTGATACATTGACAAGCCATGCAATTACTCACATAACTCGCCACATCACGCTTCATGCCTTCCCAATAATAAAGGCAATGCATTTCAGCATACATCTTACTACTGCCAAGATGAATGGTATACTTAGAACGATGACAGTCATCAAGTATGTCACGTCTAAGTGCGGAATCAGAAGGCACGAAAAGACGGTTCTTCTTGCAAAGACACGTATGAGAATCAATACTGAACTCCGGCAACTTCTTGTCACGGGACTCAGACTCACAAATCTGAATAAAGTGCACAAGATCGGGATTACGCCATTGAGCATTGGCATTACGATCCAATAATCTAGGTCGAGCTTCCAAACTGAATAATAAAATAGGAGAATCAGAAGATGGAGCACGATCACGAGTATCACAAAGGGATAAGATCTCTTAAACATCCCACTCGGCTAGCATCATGGAAACAATAGCCGAATGTTTACGACTAAGCGCATCAGCAACACGATTACCCTTACTAGGGGTATACTGGATATCGAAGTCATAGGAGGCAAGAAACTTGAGCTAATGCTATTGCCTCATATTGAGCTCCTTCTGAGTGAAGAGATATTTCAAGGACTTGTGATCGGTGTATAGAATGAAGTGCTCGCCTAATAGATAATGGCGCCAAATCTTCAAGGTGAAGATGATGGTGGCTAACTCGACGTCATGAGTGGCATACATACTTCATTTGGTCGTAGTTACCTAGAATAGCATAAGCAACTACCCGGTCCTTCTGCATAAGCACGACACCGAGGCCACATCCACTAGCATCGGTGTAGACAAAAAGATCTTGATTCCCTTCGGGAACCACTAAAATAGGAGCATTAGTAAGAAGCTCCTTCAACTGCTGAAAAGAAGCTTCACACTTGTTGGACCAAAAAAATCGAATGCCTTTTCGAGTAAGGCTGGTGAGAAGAAGTACAATGTGGGAAATATCCTTAATGAATCGATGGTGGTAACTCGCCAATCCAAGGAAGCTGCGAATCTCATGAACACTCTCAGGCCTCTTCCAATTCTGGATGGATTCGATCTTTGAAGGATCGACTGAAATACCTTCGGAGGAAATAACGTGGCCTAAAAACTTAACCTTACTCTCCCAGAAGTGGCACTTGGAGAATTTGGCTTCAAGCTGATGACGACGAAGAGTACTCAAGATAATTCTCAAGTGATTAGCGTGCTCGGCTTCATATTTCGAATAGACAAGTATGTTGTCGATGAACACAAGGACGAACTTATTGAGATATTCTCAAAATACTCAATTCATAAGATCGAAAATGAAAGCAAGAGCGTTCGTCAAACTGAATAGCATAACGAGCCGCTCGTAAGATCCATATCGAGTGCGGAAAGCTATAAGGGGTATACTATTTTCACCACTCGGAGCTGATGAAAGCCAGTGGCAAGGTCGAGCTAAGAGAAAAGCTTAGCGCTACTCAACTGATCGAACATATCGTCGATCCAAGGCAACAGATACTTATTCTAGTCAAATTGTTAAGCTTGCGATTGTCGATGCAAAGCCTAAGAGTACCATCAGACTTCTTCACGAAGACAACCGCAGCGCCCCACGATGAAAAACTAGACTGGATCAACTTCTTGGACTCAAGCTCTAAAAGCTGCTTCTTGAGTTTCTCATTTTCTTTTGTAGACATCCTCATGGGTGGACGACTAACTGGCTGCACGCCTGAAATGAGATCAATATGGAGCTCAATCGCTCGCTTGGGTGGCAACCCCTAAACAGGCTCAAATACATCAGAGAAATCACAAACAATAGGAATATGAGATATATCATCATCATCTTGTGAGTCGAAAGAAAATAAAGATGCATCGAAATTTTTCACATTCCGAAGAATAAGTGATAGCTGAGTTGACGAATCTGGATGTCGAAGATATAAAATTTTCTTAGAACAAATAATCCTGGAATCGTATCGCACTAGCCAGTCCATACCCAAAATCATATCAAATCCAATATAATGAATAACATGCAGATTCACACGGAAAGAAAAACTACAAAGAACAATCTCAACATCACTGCAAAGCATGCTAAGTGTTGCGGATCCCCCAATAGGATTCGCAATCCTCAAAGAAGTAATAATGCAGGAAACATCCAACTGTATATCATCAACAAGCTCCTTTGATACGAACGAGTATGACGCACCCGTATCGAAGAGGACTCGTATAGAACGATCATGAATTAAAATGAAACCTTTAAGAATAGAAGTAAGGGTACCCCTGGGCTGAGAAGAATCACTAGAAACATCAACAACATTAAGCTTGTCAGAACTAGAAGACTTTGGCTTGCTATGGCACAAAGAAGACCAATGTCCCTCTTTCTTTCAATTACGGCAAATGCGAGGCTTGGGACAATTTCTGATCATATGATCATAAGAGCCACAATTGTAACACCCCTTCTGGGTAGGAGGTTTTCCACTAGGCTGGGAACTAGGACCAGATCCAACGGGCTTCTTCTTCTTGGAAGGGAAAAACTTCCGCTTATGAAATGGAAACTTCTTCTTATTGGGGTTTTTGCGAACCTCAACCTCTTCACCACTCTTGCAATCCTTCTCGATGGCTTCAAGATGAAGTGCCGAGTCAACCAACTCCTTAAAAGAAAGCTTATGTTGGAGCATCAAAGATTTCTTAAAATATTTTTTGAGGCCAGAAACAAACTTGAGATTCTTCTTAAGAAGTGCTAATGTATTTGAGACCATATTTGGACAAGGCCTAGAAAGAAGAAACATACTCTGAAACAAAAGAATTCCCTTGCTTAAACTCAAGGAAGCGACGGGCAAAGAAAGCTTTCTCGAATTCAGGAACGAACTTAAGTTCGAATCCTTCCTAAATTGTAGCCAAGTAAGAGTGGACTCATCAATCTCAGCTATAAGAAGCTCATACCAATCAAGAGCACGCTCTTGCAACGTACTAGATGCTACAAGAACTCGATGGTGGTCAGAAAGCTCCATGTAAGTAAAAAAGCGCTCACATGTACGAAGCTATGCCTGGACCTCAAGAACAGACTCTGAGCCTTTGAAAGGCTTGCTTCCAAGATGAGAAAAATCACTAGCAAAAGCAGACTTGTGCGAAGGAGACGAAGGAGTAGGAACTGGAGGCTGAGTGCTCCTAAATAACTCCATGAACTAATCAGCAGACATATAGATGTCCGGATGCGAGCTGCTGGATTGCCCAACATCCGAGCGTCATCCTCTGCCTCTTCCAGCCATTAGCTAAAAGTTAAGATAAGATAAAGATTATTCACATGGTAGATATCATTAATTCAAATATGGAATACTGCGGAATTAAAATGCATACCTAGACGTATTCCCAAACTTCTATCTACCCCAAAGGACGCGAAGAGAACAAAGGCACGATGATTCAGGGATTCGTAGCACTTTATTACACTTTGATGTACCGTAATATGTGTTTCTTTTCTGTGTTAATCATATTTTGTTCTGAACCATGCTCTGATACCAAGATGTAACGCCCCATCCCGAGACCCACACTAACAAAGTGTATTATGGAGTAATACTATCTGCTAGAGTAGAGAATAGGGCTGGTTAGGAGCGACCATCCGTAAGCTTTGCCTTAAACAAGTATTGGATACGCCGATTGGGTGCACTAATCATTTTTTCTCTTTATCTTTTTCTTGTGGATCGACTTACCCAATAAATATTTAACACAAAACTATGGTGGCTAATGGATCTATTCAGAAAAAAATACAACAACAACAAATATACAACATATCACAGAATAGCAGACGCACATATATGCAGATACATCATCAGTACACTACATAGTGATACATAAGTGAGTGGTAACACGGACCATATATATACGTCATGTCCCAAAAGAGTATGCATATATCAGAGTACACAAAAAGGTAGCTAAACGACAATATAAAAGGTGGACTTGCATTTAAAAGATAGTAAAGTGGACCATAGCAGAAGCAGTTAAACGGGAATCTACAGCAAGTGGCTAACCTGAAACAACTCAATCTGACCCGAATATATAAAATACACGGGTCAGTCTAGCTTAAATAAATTGATTAGAGAATGATAGGTGAAGTATAAGGATAATAAATAATAATTATTCTCAATAGAAAAGAAACAACAACAACATATGTCATCTCATAATTCATGGGATGATAACAATAAATATCATACGAAATTCTCATGAAACGGGCAACAACAACATCGATTAAATCACATATAAATGCCTCATATAATTGGCTTCAACATCGACATGATAAAAGGCTTCCATCAACAACAGGAAGCTAGGCTCCATGGCTAAGCCACATATAAAATCTCAATCAACAACAAAACAACAAGATAGAAACCGCATCATGGCACCAAATAGGACACGTAGGTCCCAAAACCACATAATATATTCACCATAAGAAAATCTTCGAATAGCACATAGGCTATATATATATATACACATATAACTCCAAGAGCACCATTATGGTGAACATATGGAAAACAACAAAATCTAAATTCAATAAGAATGAAATCTAGAAATAGCAACACCAACAGCATGGATCCATAACAACAACAACAACTGCACATGCATATAATAAGTGGCCCCCCGGCTTTGCCAAGTAGTACAATAGTGCGCTTATCAACGTTGGCCCCCGCGGCCTAATGTATATATGTGGCCCCACCGACCTAGCGCTAATGCCTCCCCCCGGCCTTGGCCCCCCGCCCTAGTACTGACAATAACAACGGAATGTGTTACCAACTTCCAAATGTGTGTAGCTTCAAAGGAACGAGTCTGGAATTAACCGGTATAGCAAACCTACATTTCCCATGCCACGTGGTTTATTATATCATCTAAGTCGCTTCCTTATTCTCTCGAAGAGTGCAAAAATTATGTGTTTTTATATAGAAAATACTTACTTTGAGAAAACGGGGTTTTAAACGATTTTGGAAATTATTTGGAAATTATCGCTCTGAAATTCTCTTTATTATGGAGAATACACACACATATATAGCTTTAAAAATAATTATAAATTTCTATAAAACATTTACTTTGAAAGCTTTTCCACTTTAAAAATAATTCCGAAACGGTTCGGAAAACACGTGCACAAAAACAGCAAAAAAATCGATGAAAATTCAATTAAATTAACATACGCCAAATGAAACCATCAATTCGTAGTGCGAATCGATGTTAATGTTGGCTTTTCTATTAGTAGGAACTAGCCTTTTAGAACCACCTCAAAAAAATGCTCGAAATCATCGAATTTAAAAACAATTCAACAGAAAATGCCCAAACTTTGCAAAAGAACTCAGGCCAGCGGTTTGTTTTGCCAATTCACCTTTTTTAAACTCAGAATTTTAGAAAACATAAAAGTTGAAGATGATTGCCATAGCTTAAAATCAGAAAAATTATCTACTAATTTGGACATTCGAGTCAAAAGTTACGTCAATTTCAATTCTCAAGTCTAAATTTACAAAATTGTGAATAATTAAAATAACGACAGGGCTGCGGTTTAAAGTGCCATTTTGGCCCTGTAGAACCTAGAATTTGATAAATCATAAAACGTGAAGTTTAATAGCATTGCAATAGCTAGAAGTCAGAAAAAGAATCACTAAATTAGGACGTTTGAGCCAAAAGTTATGGCAATTTCAATTCTCAAGTCTAAAATAACAAAACTGTGAATAATTAAAATAACGACAGGGCTACAACATAAAGTGTAATTTTGACCCTGTAGAACCCAATACTTGATAAATCATAAAAAAGAAAAGTTTAAGAGCATTGCTATAGAAAAAAGTCTAAAAAAGAATCACCAAATTCGGACGTCCGAGTCAAAAGTTATGACAATTTCAATTCTCGGGTCTAAAATAACAAAACTGTGAATAATTAAAATAACGATAGAGTTGCGGCTTAAAGTGCCATTTTGACCCTGTAGAACCCTGAATTTGATAAATCATAAAACATGAAAGTCTAAGAGCATTGCCATAGCTAGAAGATAGAAAATAATCACCTAATTCGGACAATCAAGTCAAAAGTTATGGCAATTTTAATTTTCAAGTCTAAAATTACTTTCGCTGTCACTTTGCTCTTGGGTTAGTAAGGAAGAAGTTTTTGACTAAATTAACTTCAAAATTTCATAAAAATAAAAACATGAAACTTGAATAAAATGTCTAAGCTTTACAGAACATAAAAAATTATCGAATTTGGATAAGTAATGTAAAAGCTATTTCAAAATATATTTCAGGTATAAACTCAGGAAATTTTTCTTTAAGGACAGAACTGCACTTTTGCTTTCAATTCTATTTCTGGTCAATCGAACTTCCATAAATCGAAATGTAACCAAAAAAAATTGTTTCTCCTTGAGTCTAGTTTCTAACCCAAATAGAATAAGCACAGACGGGTTAGAAACATGTATGATATCACTATTTTACTTCTGTGCATTTTTAATGCATTTTTAGCAAGCATAGAAACCCAAAAATCATCTTTCAAAATTCAACCAAAGATTCATCTAATACAACAACAAAAAAACATGAAAACTTGAATAAACTAGAAAAGTGAGTGTTTAAACTCAAAGTAGAATATTTGCAGCGAATATAGTGAATTTAGCAAGCAAGATTAAGACTTTAAACCTTGGATTGAAGCTAGAAACCTACTAGAGAAATAAGAATGACATGCAAAGAAAAAACTTAAATTAGAGTAACTCAAATTCTCAAAAGAAAGAAATTGATGAAATACTTTCTGGTTTTGCATATATTACCTGTTAGAGACTTAAATTTGCAATACTTTTAATTAATTTTTGTTTAATTTTTTGGAGGAATTTGATTATTGAGAAGAGGAAGCCAATTTGGCATTTCTGGTTTCTCTGAGAAGGAAGATGAAATGAGAGATTGTACGTATGAACATCTCTCTACTTGCTTTCCAGAAAATCCTTTGTAGGCTAAGTGGTTTTGGGATTGGCATGGATCCAATAAGTTTAAGTGTTATAATACTTAGACAAATTTTTGTTATGTTATACTATTAACATGTTTACACCATTTTAATCACTAATTCACCAAATAATTTATACAAAACATGTTTCTATCTTTATAAAAATGCAACTAACATATTTTAAAATTACTTTAGCTACTAAAAATAAATTTCCATCATTAAAATTTCATTTTGATTAAATACTTAAATTTACACTATTATTTACGCAAAACAACATTTTATTCAACAAAAATTACATAAAAATCATTTCCTTGTCCAATTCATCATAAAAACTATATTAAGATTATTCTTACACCCAAATGTTGTTTTTGAATAAAATTCCATATTTTTATTTACAATATTTACCATATTTAATTTTAATACATTATTAAAATTAACAAAATTCACCATTTGACCACTATTTCCACAATTATTACATTCTACCAAAATAAAACCATTCAATGTTCAATATTACCCCAAAATAACTTATAAAAGTTTTCAAAACTTTATTCTCTCCATTTTATATTTATTTACAATAAATAAATGTTGAATTAATTGTTTTTGCCTTTTATTTAATTAATTCACCACCAAATTAACATAATTCCATTTTCCACATTTAATTTCCAACCAAACCAACTTATTACCATTTTATTTCACTAAGTACACATTGTTTATTATAAAGTAAACAATTTTAAACAAAAATTTACATCTTCATATTTATTTTATTCCTCTATTTTAAATTATAACCATCGTTATAATTTATTTTCATAGGTAATCACAAAACCAGGGTTGTTACAGTTGAAAACAATGACCATTGATGACGAAGATCTTCATGATGTAGGATTGCTTGCCACTAGACTTTGGAGGTGAAACTTACCATATCTATGGGGGTAGTAGTGCTCTGTTATGAAATCTTCAATTTGCAAGAATATGATTTGAAGTTAAGAAAGAAATTTTTGATTAAGATTAATGAATGATTTAGGAATGTTTTCCCTAAGTTAAAATTATAACTTGAATATAAGAAGTCTTTGATTAAGATTTAATGAATGATTATGAAAAGTTTTCCTAAGTAAAAGAGAAAATGATTTGGAATTATTCCAGGATTTAAGAAATGTTTAAATAAATCAAATTATTTAATAAATGAGGCTTAATATTTCAATATACTCCTGAAAAGAAAATGGAATAAATTGAAAAGAATATATCTAAGAAAGATATCTGGTTTAAACAAAAGATGAAGTAATTGATTGATGATTGATACCCACTTATGAACTTAATGTCTTTTAAATCGATAATTGACTTCGAAGGAACCGAGATCGGATTTTGGTGATTCTTATCCGAAAACCACTTCGAGCCAATTTATACTTTCGAAAGTGAAGACATGTTGAAGATGATGATTAGTGTAGACTGTGGATCTTCATAGCGTGAGGACTGCTTGTTGACATGCTCTGGGTCGCTCCCATTATAGAGTTATTTATAGCAGTGGTCTTCTCATTGTGGAGATTTTTCAGATTGCAAGGACTAGCCGCTACTAGTAGTAAGAGAGTGCCTTCGGTTTCATTCAGTCCCAAAACGAACTTGTATGGACGAATGTCTGACATTTCATTTCTGAGACACGACGTTTGACTTTTACAAATGCACATCTTCTTGGTGGCGAAGAAGGCAATTTCTCTTATCTTAACACCCTTCTCTGAGACATACGAGCTCGAAGGTTGTATGCTTGTGGGAGTCAAAAAATAATGATCAAATAAATGGAAGTGTGGCATTCAAAGTGGAACCTGTTATGACAAAAGCGTGGCTTTGTTTGAAAAGCGGGGCTTTGAAGAAATTGAGCATAGCCCCACTGGCCTTACATCCCAGAAGATGATAAGGGATACTATGTGGTCTGACAGACAAAAGTCGGAATAAGTGAGTGTGTATGGTGGTGTCCAATACGTTGGGCCCTTTGGAGATACGTCCCTCAAGGCATTTATTGTCCTCATTTGGATAAAGTGGTTAGCTTGAGAAATGTAAGGAACTACCAGTTATCAGTAGTAGTGTAGCAAGTATAGTTTCAAGTGACTAGTTTGAGAAAAGCGATAAGGCACGGTAGGAACTATGTTTATTATGCGTGGATCGGAGAAAAGGCCACTAGTTCCCTATCATGTTGGAAATCCAATCCAAATACGAGATTTACGGTTTTGATTGTATTCCCAAAATAGCTGTAATGACTTGCAATCATTTGTGCTACCCCTTCAGGTATCTTATGTTCCGCTCGGTATATTCTGGTGACCCAGTCCGGATATATTACCTTAGACTTAGTCCAGGTATTGATACCTTATTTAAATAAGTTTATTTGAAACGTGTTTTCAAAAGAATGTCATTAAAAATAATATCAAGTGTATTTTGGTGTATAACATGTTTTGGTTATCATAAGGTAAAAACATGTCCATGTTTATGTGTGGCGTGGTCTTATGAGATAAACTTCTTTTTAAAGGTTTTGATAACATCTCCATGATCTATAAATTTAAAATTTGAATTCACACTGGTTTATCAAGCTTGATCCGGGTATTTTTAATACTCAGGTTAGATCCAGGTAGTTTCATGTTTAGTTGAAGACGTTTGGAGTTTCCAGAGGAGAGCTGGAGATCTTCATCATCGTATGGACATATCCAATTATCCGCTATATTTATTGCATTTGTTTTGTTATTTTCAGCTTTGTAAGGATAGAAGTTTATAATTGTCCAAGCTAAATCTTAGTTAGACTCTAATATTGTATTTTAAAATTCTCCACTGTAAAGATTGTTACTGAAATAATATATGTCATTCCATTCGTGTGAGATTCTATTTTGTCTTTATTTTCTTCCTACCCTTAATGATCCGCTTATTCGTGTAATTTGAGTTGGACATGTGTGGTTTATTATCGATTCAAAGGATACGGAAAACCAGGGCATTACAAATAATGTCTCTAAGTAATAAAGGCGCTAGAAAGCTCCACAGTGCTATGCAGTGAAATAGAAAATAAGTAAATATAGTAATACGAGAGTATATCCTCCTGTTCACTGCATGTCGAGCTCTATGTGCTCACCAGAGTAGATATCCCTAATCTACTCATTTAAAAGTACCCAAAGTAATAGGAAGAAAGCATAAAACACTGAGTTGGAAAATAGTCTATTGTGAGTGGTAGTAAATCTCTAAATACTAATATACCACTACAATAAGACAAATGGTATGGAGGATTATACCTAACCTGTACCCGCATCTAAAGGGTTACTTTACTCTACATCATAGTCATTATAGGTGTACTACACATCAAAGTACTAAGGGGCGTCCAAATGCATACATCAATAATATCGGTATTGGGGGACATTCCAAGGGTGATAATCAATCAAACAACATAGCATCCATCATCCATCCTCACATTAATTCACTCAATGCATTGGATATATTCTCGCTCGTCGAACCATCATAGTCAAAGATTAGACTATCCATCATGATAGCCTGCATCTTGGTTCTTTGGTACTCAAAACCATGCCACTTAGTCAGCTAAGAATAATCATCATGTCAGTCTATGGTAAAAAAACATCATATCTAGAATAAGGAGCCATCACGCTTTAGGAGCCATCGTGTTCCTAGTATACCCCCACCTCAATGGTACCTTACAAACTCTTGAGTGTCAACGATCCCTTTGCACACTCACCTATAGCAGAGCTTATCCTAGAACTAATCTCACAACTCCCATCATGTAGTCATTATGGTTGGGACTATTCTTTATAGTCGTCATCAATCGTAGAATACCATTGTACATCCCGTAGCCATCATCCAACAATTCCCTCAATATAACTCATAGTCCTCTACTCTACATCTCCAAGTACAGCTATTCATCGTAGAACCCATCACTTTACATCATGGAATTATCATTATTGTGCCACGAGTCATCATCGTCAAAAATCATCGAAAAGTCACCTAAAAACTCAACTCAGAATTTGCCTAGGTTCTGGCTTAAAGTAGAGCCCAAGAATCTCTAGGTTTGGCCCGAAAAAAACCTTTGCTTGAAGTTATGCCTGATTAATTTCGAAAAATGGCCAAAGCGCACCGCCCACGCTGATAAGATGTTATGGTTCGTTATTGATCCATGAGAAGGAATCGATATATATCCATAACTTAGCTCATTCTTCCCTTGATTTCATCAATCTGAGAATGCCCTAAGTCAAGCTCGAAGTGTTCCTATCTTGTTAGCCCAAAGCATGCCTTGAAGAAATCCAAACCAACCCATAACTTAACTCGTTTTCTCTTGCCTTCACTGATCTGAGAATGCCCTAAGTCAAGCTCTAAGTTTTTGGCTTGTTGGCCCAAAGCACACCCCCACACCGATCCATGAACACCGTATCATCTTCATTTACCCACAACTCAAGCATACAAATTGCAAACGACTTGAAATTTGAAATATAGTTTTAGAGGTCTTTCTTGACCTGTTCTATGCATCGCATGTCATTTAGACAATGTGACTTTTATGGGTCATCATTGATCCATCAACAACGATCAATCTTCAATCAGCCATAACTTAAGAAAATGAACTTCGAATGACTTGAAATTTGAAACTAGCCTTATAGGGTCTTCCTCATCAACCCTATATAGATGCACATGATTTGGGTTAATATTTGTGGATCAGGTATGATCCCTAACTTGTTTCCAAAGCTAAATTGCTATTTGATTGGTGTTTTCGACCATTCAACCAACATACATTCAATCAATCATTACATATAGTCTATCTTAACAAGCATACATCCATACATATCAAAACAAGCCTAAGTCTAAGGGCAATATCCATAAGAAAAAAGTCGATTCCTAAGAATATGAATTTGCAAAACTTATCCAACACTTGAATTTTACATATTTTGTTTAAAAGGATATAAAAAGTGTTTTAGAGTTTGCAAATCATTTAAAAACATCAATAAACGTCTAGTATTGATTAACTAGCGGGTGGAGGCTTAAAACCACATACTAAATCCTAAGCAGTCCAAAGCAACTACAAATGACACAAAATCTAAGGATGGCTCCAAGAGATCTTCAATAACAAATCTTCAATCCTAGTGCTAATCTCCTTCTAAAAACACATTTTGCCCAATTAAAACAAGGATTAGGGTGACTTTTGGGTAAGAGATTATTATTGGAGGGTTTTTCTCTATTTTTAGAAAGTATGAAATGAAGGAGGAAAGTCGCATCAGCCCTAACCTCATGCTAGTCTGAATTAGGACATACCACTAACTTGCTAATTACCTAATAAGCTATCTAAAATCAAGTTAATCTTTAAACAACCATATCTCTTGAACGGTATGTCTGTTTTCCTACTATGACCATTGTACAAAAAGAGAAATCATTATTACAATTTAATCGAAGTAGTTTCAGACCCCAATTCAACTTTTACACAAGTTATAGGCCTTATTGGATTTTCAAGGTAAAAACGGTCACATGGAAATCCGACAAAAATCATAAATGTGGAAAATATCCCTAATAGTCATTTTCCAAAAAAAAATTAAAATTATATGACCTCATATGAAATAATATAGATATTCTACAATCCTCCGATACGTATGGGTCATTACACCATTTAGGCTTTCAACGAGGAAATTTATATGTTGGCCACGATGAGCTAAGCATTGAAAGCGGCGATATTAGATTTTAGTCTCCTATTTCCTTTGCTAAGTCTTAATTGAAGATATAGGATTGCTTAAGCCACTCACTTTTTGGAACAGGAAGTCCTTAGCTATTTCTAGAAAGGGCCCTGCATGGTAGGAGTAGTATGCTTACCTTTAGAAAAGAGGTGACAGGAAAAGAGCACATAGAAAATGTTTGTATAGGTCCAGGGTGCAACCAGTAGGTTGGGGTAAATTTCAAAAAAAGCTCTAGATAGATCTTTGTTATGTTATCCTGCCTTTTTACCAAGCAATATTTTGCTCAAATTTGAATGTCTGGATGAGGATAGAACGACTTACGGACTTAGAAACATGCTTAATGGGGTAATAGAAATGGACTTAAGAAGTTTTAGGGCAACTGGAGTTAAGGGGATAACTCGATGTCGACCATTTTCTTGGCCACTTGTGGGCCTCGAAGCTACGGTTCATATATACAGATGGTTTGTGTGATTGTCGTGAAGTATATTTCTCAAGAAATATACAAACAACTCTAAGGAAATTTTGAAGGAAAGAAAAAAGTACAAATGATATCAGGACCTCCTAGAAACAACAAAATCTTAAGGAAAAATATTTGCAACACAACATATCGAAGACAAGAGACCAAAATGGGAGTTCCTCCTTTAAAAACTAGGTTGGTACCGACCACTTCTGGTCGGTACTGAGTAGATTTTATGACATGGGGACTCTATCTTACCCTTCTACATTTTTTGATCTAGATCTAGACTTGGTATTTCATAGACTTCTGGCCCTTCTAGACGATTTCCTTATAAATACATCCCTTATAGCAACTAGAAAATGATTTTTAGCTCGTTGTCTTCTTCATCTTCTTTATCACCTCCATTATAGTAACTAAGGAAACAACCGTGTTGTTCTAGGTTTTTAGATCAGTAAAACCCTTCTGCTAGTGACTCTAAAATAAATAATCAATAAAAACTATAGTGGACATAGGCTAGAGATTGTCCAACCACTTTAAAAACCTTGTTGTTTTCTTTGTTTTTCATATATTTTCTGCTAGATCTCTATTATTCTATAGGACTTTGGGTGTTGTGCCATTTTTGGAATCAATATTTTGATGTTTTCACTGAGAAAGGTGATTCTCAGGTGCAGATCTGGCTTTTTTTTGGATTAGAGCATTCAGAGATTAGATTCAGAAGATTTTCATTAAGGATTTGAAGAATTAGCATATTGGAATCAATGGCACTTTGTAGATCTAGGACTAGTGGGTGGAGATGAAGGAAATTCTCATCACGTGGAAGTTGTCAACCAGTAGGCCTTGTAAGGAAAATCTTCACCTCAGGAGATGGTTATCAGAGTGATGTTTGAAAAACTGATGTATGAGATGGATCAAAAGATAGCTGATAGTCAAATGGCTCTAATGGAAAAGATGGATTCCAGCATAGGTCTGCTGACTCAACAGCCATAAAGAAGGAGGAGGAGCAGGAGGCAAGTTTCACCTATCGGATTTGAAGAAGTGAACCCATCTGTTTTTGGTCTAAACATGCAAGATGGAAAAACAAAAAAGGGAAAAGCCTATTGGAATGGTAAATGGAAAAGTCAAGGAGCACTGCCCAAAAGAATTCAACCCAGCACCGACTAGAATCAGTTTGGTACTGAGAAGAACTAAGATGCTTCTTGGGGACAAGGGGCCGAGGCCATGGATTTGTATAATTCGTAGGATGATCTACAGTATGATGGTGATGATTCCAAGCTTGATGTGTTTGTTCATGATGTTAGTGTGCAAATAAATGCCAACTGGAGAACGTAGATGCCAACAGGAAAACTAAGACCGCTAAAAGAGTCTGACACTCGATGCAGCTCTTAACAGACGAGCTTTCGAGTTCCAAGAAAGTGAGGAGTATATAGAAGATATGGTTAAGCGGTTCGTAGAAGAGAAGTGGAGAAAGAACGAGGAAAGGATTTCCACGCCAAGTAGAACTTTGTTCATAAAGAACATTATGAGGGAGAAGTATCCAAGAAGGTTTACGATACTGGACCACTGATCCCAAATAGCCTTTTCTGAGTATGAATGGTACAAGATGGTGCCAGTGCGATGAACATGGTTCGATGTAAGTATTTTGCAATTTTCTTGAAAGGTATTGCATTAATATGGATCACTCCGCTCATGCTGAGATCCAAATCGACTTTCAACGAATTGGAAAAGAAATTCTTAGAGATGTTCTGACTCTAAGTTGCTCAGTCTAAGGATGTGATGTCCTTGTTGAGCCTTTCTTATTGACCTAAGGAGTCACCGAAGGGGTTCTTGAACAGGTCCAATATTGTGGCTACAAGGTGAGTAATCAAAAGGAAGATTTAGTCTTTATGGCTTTGGTCCAGTATAAATCCGGACATGGGCTTTAGTAAGTGGTTGAAGATGAAACAACCAATTACAATTGAGGAATTCCACTGAAAGGCCAATCAATTCTTGCAGTTGAAGGAAGCAAGTCAGGCGGCCAAATAGATAAATAATAGATAGTTAAAGGAAGAAATACATAGTGACTTGGCGATTAAAAAGGCGATAGAAATTTACAATAAAATGGCAGTTAATGATGGAAATTCAAATAGTCAAAAGAAAAGGAATCACGACTCTGTTAGCAGGCGGAATGAAGCAAAGAAGCACTCGAGCAACACGAGGCCTGATGAGTACACACATCTAAACGACATATTAAAGTATATATTCATCGCTATGTAAGGACGATACAAAAGCCGCCTAAGAAGGAGGCGATCGAGGAGGAAAGACAATCAAGAATGTATTTTCATTTCCATCAGACTCATGGATACAACATGAATGAGTGCAGACATCTAAGGGAATTTATAGAGGAATTGATAAAGAAGAAAATTTTGCAATAGTATGTTAGAGATCCACAGGATGGCAGAAAAGATGCTAGACCCCAACGGTCAAATGCCAAAGGAGACCGACCCGGACCCAACAAAGAAAGCCCCAGGCTCACTGAAGGAAGGTTAGTCATAAATACCCTAATAGGAGGACCTCATCCAATGGAGGGAAGCGGGAGGAAAATGGAGTAGTATGCAAGCTCATTGAAGCATGTACCAACAGAGAGTTGCTTTGCCATAGATGATGGAGCTCCAACTAAGCAATAAAGAATAACAACGGATGATATATTGTTCAGGAATTAGGATGTTGATGGAGTCGAAGTACCATCTTTTGACTTGATGGTGATAACAACTGTTATTGGACCGATAATAATACGTCGCGTCCCGCTATATAATGGAAGTTCTACAAACATTTTTCTCAAGAGAATGTTTGACCAGATGATCATTAATAAGAAGGAATTTGTGGCTTGTAAAACAAAGATTCAAGGATTTACAGGCAAAGTGAAGCAACCGATCAGAACGATTGACTTGCTTATTGAGTTAGGCAATGGAGATCACAAGGTGGTTCAAATTCAAAAAGCCAGCATATAACGCCATTTTTTGCCGACCGGCCCTGGCTAACAATAGAATAGCACGGGCTCCTTGGTTATTAACGATGTAGCACCCACAGAAAATAGTTTCGGATCAATAAGGGGAGACCAGAGCATAGCAAGGGAATGCTATGTCGCGGAGTTAAGGGAAGAAAAGCAATGGGATAAAGGTAAGAATGTGGAGAAGGCTATTTGCATTAAGAATTTGAAAGCATAAATATTAAAGCCTAAGCCCTGACTCATGAGCTATAGCAGGTTTGATAAGTCTATGAATCCTAAGAAGAAGTCAGAGGAAGTGTACATGGCACTGGTTCTGAATTGACGACTGAAGTTCCAGTCAATATGGATTACCTGGATGATTGGATCTTAGCTCGATATTAGACTAAGGAAGGAATATTTATTTCCTTTAAGGGAACTTAGGCGTATTCGTGTTATCCGGCTTTTTGATCTAACTATATTTTGACTAATTAAATAAGTTAGACTCAATGATAAACAAGGCAAGCTGCCTAGAGAGGCGATCGCAGTGACCAAAGATCAAGCATTGACAATAATGTGAAGCAACGATTAAGAGAAGCCAAGAGATAGACTCTCTGGGATACTCTAAGTATGGATTCATGCCTTTCCTTAGGCAGGGGATCAGACCGGATCATTATGGCTATGCATAGCTTGAATTAGCAGTTCAACTCAACAGAATCGATCGATATCTTTAAAAACCTGAAAGCAACTATGTAAACAGCTTTAGAAACATGAAACTAGAATGGAGAGGACCACACTACCGATCACATGACCCTTAATGGTCATCTAGATCGATCGACACCGATCGCTCTACATTGGGAATTGGACATTGAAAATTTCTAGGTGACTTCATCTACATCTGGAGATTCTATCGATGAATTTTCAAGAAGATATTCAGTCGTCTACCCCTTACATGGTTCTTTGTTCGTTTGATGGATCTTTAGGGTGTAGTCTTCTTTGACTTCATTATAATCATGGATTCTAATCCGATCCCTCTTGTACTCAGAAACTCAAATGATTAATAAAGCAATTTCATCAAAGTGGATGTAGGCATTCAACGTCGAACCATAATAAATATGTTCGTCGTTGTTTTTTATTTGTTTTCTGTTTGCGTCCTCTATTTTAATTTTGATTGCTTTCATTTATTTCTCTATATATAATCTACTGGGTGCTTGTGCCAACTTTTAGTGCAAACGTTTTGGTGTTTTCACTGAGAGCGAATTCTTAGGTTGATAGGATCTTATCTTCTACTTATGGATTCCCGTATTCGCAAGATAGGTTCTGATTTCTGCTGACTAATTTCCTTTTCTACTCAGATTTGAAGAAGATCTAAAAGGAAGCTATAAGCCATTGCCAGAGGAAAGTCTACTACTTCTCGTGCTGTTGAAGGCAGTGACAATGACAATGCTCGTGTTTAACAAATAATCAAAATGTACAACCAACACTTGCCAATGTCTTGATAGCTGAATACATCACCAAAGCTTATTCTGAAGTCCTAATGAAGGAACTGATGGATAGCCATCAGCAGTTCAACCAGCAAATCTAGGCTAACGTCAACCTGATGAACCAATTCAAAGATCAGCATGGAAAGACAAGGAGGGAGCCTACACCATACTCAAGATTGAAGAAATCCTCCTCATTTGATGACTACCATAGAAACAAATGTCGCAGAATGGATGCATATACAGCTATAGCATCGGGACGGAACCAGGCAACCGGCTATTGTCGATCGACTTCGATTGGTACCGAAACCCCTAGGGGATTGGCACTGAACCCTTGACTATTGGAACCAGACATCATGCAGGTGGAGGAGCTTACCCTAGAGGTGTCGCATTTGGTTAAGGTGCTGGAACTCAGGCAAATATGGTTAAATTGCAGTTGAGAGACGATGATAGAACAATTTCTCAGGGAAAGGATCAAGGGCAAGAGAAGCCAAGGCAATGCACTACCTGGAGGCATGGATCGAGTTGCTCACATGATGTGAAATATGACTACTGCCTGGTACCAAATCTCCAAACACCGTATTTAATAGCTATGGTGAGGCGGCTAGTAAAAGAATGTCAAGGCTTGACCAATGATGATTAGGGACTCTTCAGAAGTTACAGTCCATTCACTGGCAACCTTCTACATGTAAAATATCCACGAAGGTTCCGTATGCCTGCGATGCCTGCTTATATAGAAAAAACCAACCCTAGGCAGCATCTCTTAAAGTATAAATGGCATATGAACTCTGCCCAAGTCATTGATGCAGTCAAGTGCAGGTGTTTTCCATTTTTTGGGAGATGTTGTGACCATGTGGTTCACCAAGCTACCATTGCAGTCAACATATTCATTCGATGAGTTAGCAAAGAAGTTCTTGGAGTAGTTCTGCATGCACACGACTTGCCCCAAAGATGTAATATCACTCTCCAACTTGGTCCAGACACCGAGGGGGCCACTGAAAGATTTTCTATAAAGGTTTAATGCAGTTGTTACAGAGGTCAATAATCCAAATGATGATGCAGTACTCATTGCACTAACGAGGGAGTCAACCCTGATTCCTAGTTTGGCGATTGATTAGCGGGAAAGCCTCCTTCTACATTGGACCGTTTCTTTACAAAGATGGCTCGGCTATTGAGGAAGGAGGAGGCAATGCAAGCCAGAAAGAGAGATGTTGCAGGCCCAAGCGCCAAGGGAGTACAAAGTAATATGGTAGTGAAGCAGTCTAATGATGGTTCCAAGGAGAGTTCAAATCAATCTTTAGAGCATATCAAATGAACAGAAGAAAGGCGATGATAGAAACCATGACCAAAGATAAGATTCCGAGGGAGAGAAGCCGAGGATCCTTTTGTTTGATACATACATTCCATTGAATACATCGCAAGAGAATGTTTATCTATCAACTTTTGACACTATGTTGCATATGAAACCACCTATGGAGGAACTGACGGAGAAGCAAAGACAGTCCAAAAAGTATGGTAGATTTCATGAAATTTATGGACATACCACAGACGGGTGTCGCCTCCTTTGTGATGTTATTGAGAAGTTGATTCATGAGAGAAAGTTGCAACAACTTGTTAAAGCCCAATAGGATGGCAAGCAGGGGACATCTGACCCCAATCAAGGACAAGCTCTGCCCAGTGCTGAGGAATCTCGACGGACAAGAGGGAGATTAGTTACTAATACCATTGTTGGAGGACCACATCCGGTCTACAAAAGCTGGAACAAAATGGAGTGTTGCGCGAACACTATCAGACATGTTGACATTGAATGTTGCTCGAACATGGAGGATGGTGCTCTAGGAAAGCAACGGCGAAATATGACAGATGATATCATTTTTCGAAGTAAAGATGCAGATAAGGTGGAGGCCCGTATGATCGAACCAATGGTGATCTCGACCATGGTCAGCCCCGCCTTAGTGTGAAAGATTCTGATTGATTATGGAAGTTCTTTGAATATCATTTTCAAGAAGGAATATGACCACATGTTACTAGAAGCCAAAGATCTAAAACCATTCAAAGCTTGTATTCATGGCTTTAGCAGTATTACAACAAAAGCGGTAGGCTATGTCAAGCTTCTGGTGGAGTTAGGAGACGGCAACCGATGGAAAGTGCACATGCTGTTGTTTGTTGTGATGGATGTGAACTCTTTGTACAATGCTTTTTTGGGCCAACTGGCCCTTGCCGAATTAAGTGTAGCTATTGCCCCTTGGTTCTTAACACTAAAATTTTCAATAGAGAACGGTGTAGGGCTTATTCATGGAGATTAGGTGGCTAGTCGTGTTTATTATCTGGTAGAGTTGAGAGACGTTCAATGGAGAAAAAAAGGTAAGGATATGGAGAAACCTCTCTACATCAAACTAATGAAACCTAGCAATCATCGTTCGTGCCTTGGCATAGGCACCATATTCGGCTTTATAAAGATATAAACCCAAGAGATGAAAAAGAGGATCCCAAAGAAACCACGACGCCACCTATTGAGCTGACAATCGACATCACGGTCAGCCACGACAATCTATCATGATTCCTAAAGATAGGATCACAGCTTAGTGCAATGATGATGAAGGAATTAGTTAGTTTTCTCTTAGCGAATCTTGATGTGTTCACTTGGACCCATTCTAACATGTGTGAGATCTCGCCGACTATCGCGGGTCATGCATTGAATATTGATTCAAGGCATATCCTGGTGAAACAAAAATGACATGGCATGGATCTAGAAAGATCTACTACACTTAAAGAGGAGGTGGATAAACAAAAAACAATGGGTTTATCCATGATGCCCTCTACTCGAAATTGGTATCCAATCCAGTTCTTGTGAGAAAAGCTAATGGAAAGTGGCGGACATGCGTTGACTACTCAAAGTTGAACAAGGCATGTCCGAAAGATGGCTTTCCACTTTTACGGATCGACTGACTAGTAAACTTGACCGCAGAACATGAATTGCTTTCATATATGGACGCGTACTCCGAGTACAGCCAGATTCGATGCACGTCCCTAACCATGAACATACAATCTTCATTACTGATTTGGGGTTGTACTACTACACTATGATGCCTTTTGGACTAAAGAACGTTGGTGCCACTTACCAGAGACTGGTTAGCCGATGTTCAAAGCAAGATTGGGCGATCAGTGGAAGTATATATGGATGATATTCGCATGAAGTCTTGGTGATCAAATGATCACTTCGATGACTTGGCGAAGATGTTCAATGTTCTCTAGAAATATGAAATGAAACTTAACCCCTTGGAATGCTCTTTTGGTGTTGTGTCATGGAAATTCTTTGGTTTCGTCATCAACTCTCGTGGAATTGAAGACAATCCTAAGAAGATTCATGGAATAAGAGATATTCAAGTACCAAGGGCAATTAAACGAGTGCAGAGCTTAAATGGAAAGGTCGTCGCCCTGAGTCGATTTATCTCCAGAACCACTGATAAGTGCTTCCCTTTCTTCGACTTGATCCGGAGAGGGAAGAGGAATTTCGAATGGACGTAGGATTGTATTGATGCGTTTCAAGCTTTGGTACATGATTAGAGAGACCCTCCACCTTGTTCAAGCCATTGGACCATGAAGGCCTATATATTTACTTGGCAGTGTCGATACATGCCATAAATGCCACACTGCTACGCAAAGAGGATTGGATCCAAAGGCCAGTGTATTATGTTAGCCAGTGGTTGATAAGTGCTGAAATTTACCGTCCGAAGCTAGAAAAGCCCACATACTGCTCTTGTTTACATCAAGAAAGCTCTAACCTTATTCCCAGCCTCATCTCATCAATGTCTTCACTGATCAGCTGTTTCGACAGGTCCTATAGCGACCTGGACATCTGGAAGATTACTTAAATGGAACATTGAGTTGAGCCAGTTCAATATCATTTATCTCCCTCGGAGGTCCATTCAAGGACAGGCACTGTAGATTTCATAGTCAAATTCACTATACAATATGACTTGCCGAAGAGTAGTGGAGAACCTACCATCCAATGGAAGATGTACATGGATGGAGCATCCAAAGATTGGTGTTCTGGCACTAGAGTCATATTAGTAACTCCCAAGGAACGCTCGATCTACTATGCCCTAAAGCATGAATTCCCTACAACGAATAATAAGGCTGAATATGAAGCCTTGATTACTGGGTTTAAACTTGCTAGAGAGCTAATAGTAAATGATTTGCAAAACATTTTTAATTCCTAGTTAGTATAGTATCGAGTCAGGGGAGTATATTAGGTTGAAGGAGCATGAGTTACTTCTTACCTTAACCGGGTCCAAGAGTTATTCACCAATTTTGAGCACTACACCATTACACACATCCTCGAAGAACAGAATGAGAAAACTGACCCATTGGCCAAGCTGGCAAGTTCAGAGGATGCATAGCAAATGGGCCTGGTTCCAATTTAAATACTCAACACTTTGAGCAATGACCAGATGGAGATTGATTATGTCTTAGAGATAAAGCCTAAGAAGGAGACGTGGATGACTCCGATTAAAGACTATCTACAAAGGGTAATCCTTCCCAAATGAAAGAATGAAAACCGATAGATCCTTCGTAAAGCTTCACGATACGTCACTTAAGAAGGAGTCATGCACATGAAGGGTTTCTCCATCCACCCGCTTCAGTGTATCGCCAAAGATGAAATCAAATGAGTACTAAGAGAAGTCCATGAAGGAGAATGCCTTGATCACATCAGGTGGTAGACCCTGGCAAAGAAGATACTCCGCTATCTTTATTTCTGGCCAACTATCAATCGGCTAATTATGTTAGATGATATGACAAGTGCTATATGTTTACAAAGATTTCGAGAGATCTGCTGATGGAAATCACTCATATGGTCAGTCCATAGCCGTTTGTTACTTAGGGTATTAACATTATCGGCTTCTTGTTGATTTCCAATTATGAAGCGAAGCACACCATCGTAGCAGTTGATTACTTCACTAATGGGCTGATGATGAGCCTTTGGCCATGATCACTACGTGGAAAGTAATCAATTTTTTTGTTCGAAACATCATTTGTCATTTTGGCCTCCCCCAAACAATCATAACAGACAACAGAGCCAAATTCGATAGTGCTAAAATCAAACTTCTGTCACTGACATCATATCGGGATAAGACTTATGGTAATTCCTCATCATCAAGCTAATGGACAGGTCAATGCTGTCAATAAAATCATAAAGTCCATTTTGAAGAAGGTGTATGGAAAAGTTTAGAGGCAAATGGGTCGATCAACTCCCGTCGTCATTATGGGCATATAGAACAACCCACAATTCCGTGACTAATCATATTCCATTCGCCTTTGCTTACGGCTTTAAAGCCATGATTCCTATAAAACTAGAAGTCCCTTCTCATCGACCGACTTATTATGACCCTAGAACTAACAAAAATCTCCGTTTTGAGTCTCTAGATATGATTGATGAGAAGCATGAATAAGCTGATTTGAGGGCAGCTGCATACCGATACCGAGTCGCCCAATACTATAATGTTAAAATCCAAACCATGACCTTTAAAATTGGTGATCTTATCCCAAAACGGATCTTTCTTAACCCTCCAAATATGGGTCCAAGATGGGAATGTCCATATGTCATTAATCGGAAGCTTGGAGATGAAACTTTCAAGCTAGT
This sequence comes from Allium cepa, assembly GCA_030765085.1. Lineage (NCBI taxonomy): Eukaryota > Viridiplantae > Streptophyta > Magnoliopsida > Asparagales > Amaryllidaceae > Allium > Allium cepa. Next base: position 882,207,219 of record CM060929.1, read on the forward strand.
TTTGTCGATGGCATCACACTCCCTAGAGCATGGAATAATAATCATTATTGATGTTATTTCACTTAGTCTTGTTTCATTCAATGATACTTCAATTAGAATTTGCTTTTGCATTTGAATTTAAAGCCATGTAATAAGATAGACTTCGTCGTTTCTTTTTCAGTTTACAATAACATCTGAAGTTTGCTCCATATTTGTGAACTGTTAATGCATAATATAATAGTTGTGATATATGACCAACTTACATCCATATATGCCTAATATAAACCAATGAGTATCCAGAATTTGGTGCTAACCAAGTAATTAGGTCCATAATCAAATTGAATAAAATGAACGTGACTCGACCGTTCATCCATTAACTCTCGCATGTAATTCGATAGGCTAAGTATAAAAAGAGAACGGGTGCGACTCTACCATCTGTTAACTAACTTCTTCTTCCGATTTGACAGAAAGAATGTAAAGTAAAGCTGGTCGTGATACGATCGAACACTCTTCAACTTTTGCCCCAAACTTGGGGGTAAGGGAATTAATCATAGGGAATGTGATTCAATTGTTTCCCACAACAATTTCAGTCCCCAGAGTGTGTGCTAGATTATGAACATCAAATAGGTGTGATTGACCACCCATCTAACTCTGATCCCAGAGTGTGGATAAGATATTAAAAAAATGAACGAGTGCAATTCGACCATTCGTTCGCCAATTTTAACCTAAACCCGATAGGAGGAATATAAAGTCATCATGGATGGGACCCGACCATCCACAAATTAACTCCACTAACTCAAGACCAAGGATAGGAGTATAATCAATAACCACTAAATATGACACCGCAACACTATGGCTCACACCTAGTGTTTGATACAACTTAAGGCCACGAACGGAAGGGGGCCTTGAGATTGATTTCTCAAGTTAATGCTCGAAGTAACAAGTGATCGCAAGACATCGTAACTTGAATGACAAGCGATGAATTGCAAGTACATTGCATGGAACACTTAAAAGCTCGAACACTTAAACAAGTTTCATACAAAAGCTGGAAAAAAATGAAAGAATTTTTATTCATACACTGAAAATTGGAAACTAAGTACAAGTTTATTTTAGAAACTAAAAGCCAAAAGCAAGGGCCATATCCGCACAATTATGGATGGCAAAAGGAGGCTAGCCACTAACTGTGCACTACTAAGCCAGTTCGATGGTTATTTATCATGTTTTTTAGGCTTCTTTGGGGTGAAATCACCAAAGCTACCGCCTTATCCTCTCCTCTTCGACCCTCTTTTGCGCTTGCTACCCTTAGGAGAAGTGCTTTCAGAGACAGAAGCAGTCTCACTTTGGGATATAAAAGGATCGACCTTCTCAGGGGTGGCATCGCCCAATGGTATCTTGGAGTAGAGTAATATCCACATCATCACGCTCCTTTTTGGCTTGCAAATCTAGCTCCTCCTTTTCAATGCGCTCCTTCATGCTACGTTTATTAGTTTGCTTGGAGGCATGGTCACTATGACGTCCTCTGTTTCACTCTGGCCCCACTAGTATCAATTTTTTCTTCACTTAGAGCCTATATGACATCAAAATTCTGGCTGGGAGTCTTAATAGATTGATTGATAGGAGCCACCTATACAGTGACAACCATAGAAGACACCATAGTTTGTGCCCACTATCCTAGGGTAACATCATCATTGGAAGCATGGGCAGATACAGATGGACCTGCAATTTCATGAAAACCAATGGGTAAGTCCATGACTATTGGGCATGAGATGTAAACCTTCTCAAACATCAAAGATGTAAGAGATATACCTTCACTAGATGGGCCTTCGGTCGTAGCTGGAGTATCGCCTTCTAAAATTAAAGACATCCCAAAAGGTTTATGTCGTCCTTGTATGATTTGGATCATAGTTCACATCCTTTTCTAGGGCATGAGAAATTAAAGCATCGGTTGCTTGAGTAGTAGGAGGGTCCTTAGGCTTCACTGCCATCTTTCCCTTTTCTTGTGATCGCTAGATCACTGAGTAAACCGAGCCGACAACCCTGAGTTCATTGGGCACTTCATTACACATGAGCTAATCTTCATCCACTTAGCACCATCAAGGGACTTCTTTAGATCTACAATATGGTCCCAAGCTTCTATAAGTGACTCGGGATATACCACTCCAGGAAAGCGGAGCCTGTGATTCATAAGGACGCATGCATTGTAATATATTAGCAACAGATCAAACTTGTCCTTTATTTCTGTTTGACCCTCCTCCCAAGCCTCTTCCTTAAGGGCCTCTACCTACGCAAGTTGTCTGTCAGCATCTATTTTAGCTTCACGAGCCTTGACGATCTTTTCGTAGTATCGTTGAGACTCCAGCTGTGCTTCAAATTTCTCTTGCTTTTCCTTCTCAAGATCCTCCTTAAGCAGTTTAATACAAAGGACTAAAGCATCATTGTCCTTTTTAGCACATCGTTCTCCTATGGTAAGACATCTTTTTCAACGACTAAATTACTGCTACAACGAATGGCAGTGTCCAGTTTAGCTCGGTGCACTTTCATTAAACACTCGACGACTTTAGAAGACTCGTTGGCTTTTTTCTTAGCATCAACTAGCTTTGTACCTAACTCCTTGACATCTTCGTCTAAGTACTTAATGATGTCTTTATCGTGGACTGCCTCAAGAGTTAAGCGATCAATTTCGTGTTTCCTTTCCAGTGACACCTCGAAAATTCTCTCAGCCATATAAAGAGTTATACTGTGCTAGACATAGATATCATTAATGTAGGAATTGAATGCAAAGTAGGAACAAATTTGAACTTATCAAAGCACAACTTAGTAAATGTGGCATTAAGCTCAGCCATCTTCTTAATAGTAGTGGCATCAAGAATACTCGGGGTTGAGACAGCCTGTCTATCATGCTTGTGGGATGAAGTATCAAGGCCTTCTACACTAGACTGGCATTCCAAAGATTGGCGAATGCTAGAAGAACCCGAATGCTGCTCGGGCACAGTGGTCAAAGTGGAAGCATGAGGTAGCAATTTACTACTACTATGTGTAGTGGGTGGTTGACCAACAACCTTATGCTGAGAAGACTGAGATTTTAATTTATGCGTGGACGGCGAATCGTTGGATTGGTAGCTTCGATCTCAGTCTTCTCTTCCTTCATGAACTTCTCTATCTCGACCAGCACGACTGGGCCCAAAATAAGACAATTTGGAGTATGCTAATCTCTTTAGGTGATCATAGTTGTTGTAAGGGCATCCCATCAAGCCTACAAACAAGAAAAAATGTATAAGAATCACTAGGGTTAACTGTCGAATTAAATAAGAGATTCAGAACCCCTAAGGCTTAAATTGGCGAAATCATGATTCCTAACATCATCTAGAATTGGGATGTCTGATAGCCCCTCAAATAAATCTTTTGGAGGCAGAGAGCTAGATTGATCCATTGCAGCAAAGATTGACTGGATTTCTGGTGACCTTCCTTCTACAAAGCTTATAAACGAGCCTTTTTCTTCTTCACTTTTCTAGGGCGGGGAGATATGGGACTTGGAAGGATCTGATCCTAGGCAGACTTGAGCTCATATCATCACGACTGGGCTTATTGGAATCACTCCTCACCTCGCCTTCTTCGACAACATCCTGAGGCCCTTCGACCGGGGACATGATAGGATCACCTTCATCACCTCCCTGCCCAACATCGCCTCTTATTTCTACAACTTCTTTGTTGGTGTTTTTTGGTTTCCCATGTTACTTCTCGTAAGCCGAAAATAAAAAGGCGCTCGTCGGTAATAAAAGATTTGATGTCCCTATGTGCCATAGGTATATTTATTAGCGTTGAAACTGCCTCCGAGTACATGTCATCGGTGGGACGTGGATGACTAATGTTCAATAAAAAAAATTCTTAGTTCAAAATACGACTTGAATAAAAGCACTTGAAATTGAGTTTAAATTGACACTTACATCCTTCCACCCATCGTCCTACAAAACTAGGTGGGCAGCACACATAGAACCATTCCTTCTTAAAAGCACTTAGTTTGTTCCAAGCGCCATTTTCAACCTGGCAGTTAGTTGCAGACTCAAGAAAAGCATATAAGAGGCTTCCCTTTTGCCTCTTGAGATTGTAAATGAATCCGATGCCTTCTAGAGTCGGCTCACGACGTAAGAATTCGAGGAATATCATATACGTGCAGTGTAGGAATGCATAGCTATTCGGATGTAGCTGAGACGACTCAAATCTTAGATAGTGTAACATTTTCCGAATGAACGGATTAAAGATGGAACACAACTTGCCCAATACATAAACTTATTGTATGTAGTATACCCTTCTGAAGGTAAGTGAGCTCTATCGTTACAAGATGGGACTCATACATCCTCGAACAAGATTCCATGCTTGATAGAAAGTCTGCAAAGAGAAGATTCATCGACTTTTGAAGCTGCAGAATCTTCCAGATCATTTAGAAATATGGCATCCTCTAAAGTATCGGGAGTTGGCTCAATTTCTACCTCTAAGTTCGAAGGAATTTTTGGCAACTATTGTGAACTTTTGGGCCTTCCAAGTTGATGGCCTAGAGAGTTTCAAGCGGAAATTGTTGCGAAGCGAGACTCGAAGTCAGGATTGTCGTGTGAAGTAGTTGTTCAACGCCTATAGTAGCTAAACGCTCCGAGTGTCTAGAACTCATATTTATCATACTTAGTAGATAATCATTGTTAGAAAAATTAACATGTTCCCCCTATGCTAAGTGTAAACTATTGCGGTGCAGTGTAATGTTGTGTAGTGCAAAAGTAAACAGTTCAGAATTAAAACGATGGTTATGGAAGAATCGACTTGATTGACCATGGTTGTTGATCATTCCAACCAGCTTTCACGTCGATGGTTGTGGATTTTATCTATGCCTGACATCATTTATCGACATGTTGAAGTATGATATTTGCATTCGGGTTTATATGAGCATCCAAATTTGTTCAAGGCATATGCCGCAATTCACCATTTTCATATGATAATATGTTCCAGTCGAGTTCATACTCAAGTCTAAGATCATATTCAATTCCATATAAGTTCATGTGCATGTATTCAAGCTCTAAGTCATGACCTATTGCAAGTTCATATGGTAACATATGCGACCGTTTGAATTCAAACAATCATGTTCAACTCAAGGAAAAATGCTTAAATCCTCATAGGCAAAGGCATCATAACCAATCCATCACCTAGGCAGTGTTGCCTTAAGCCATTTTGAACTCCACATGCCTCCAACCTATCTTTAAAATGACTGATCCCTCCATTCCATCAAGCAACCGACCCAACTATGATGGATTGACCCAGCTCAACTATGGTGAGCCATAACCAATCACATATCACTACTAATCCCCTAGACTTTGATACATCATATCATCTCTAACATGCTTCCATCCGATTCCATGAGTCAATCCTACATCGATTGATCTTTCCTCCTCATCACTCTACTTTATCTACTCAGCCACATTGTCCCCCTATACCAATAACCTTAATCTACTCCTTCATTCCCACAAGCGCATATAAAAAACTTACAATCATTCGATCACTCCACTCCATGCCGCCGAACCGTAAACCTATATCCACAAACATGAATAAACCTAAGTAGTTTTGCCACTTATTACTTCGATCACATATAACAAAGTCGTTACCTACGTATGTAATTACGATCGAAAGAGTCGACAGTAAGGAATGGATGAAGGGTCGGGTTTGATTCGAGTTGGGGATATTGAAGTTGGGTGTTGGAATTGGATTGATGGAGGTGGCGGATTGATTGAAGGCGATGACGACTGGTTCAAGGAGGAGGATGGGAGTTTGAATTGATGGAGATTTGTAATTCATGATGATGAATCTTGAGCTCGAAAATGGAAAAGACTAAATAAGGGATCTATTTGAATATATAAATGAAGAAGTGAGGTGAAGAAGCTAAGTCACTTAGCTTATATACGAGATGCGACCCATCCCTCTTGTGGCCCGAACTGATCGAGTCTAAATCAACAAAGGGATCGGTATTGATCCTTTATTTATAAAAAAGTTAAAAATATATGTGAATGGATTATGTAGAATATAACAATGCAAATATATCTCAACTACATGATATTGACAACAACCCATGAGCGTATGAGCATGTTTGGGCACCAACGACAGATGTGTACATGAATGTGCATGTGTGCATATCCAATATTCAATTTCTTGAATCAATAAGAATTGACTTTTTACCTGGATTTCTCATAAAATAAGTCATTACAAATTACCAAGGCCTACTAGCTTAATTGATTAGCTCAATAGAACTAAGCATAGGCAATGACGGGGGGTTATACTCTGGATTTATATTGATAAATATCGAGCAAGTGTCACGACGAATGGAGAGAGATGTGACTCTTTGGAAAGGAAATTAGATGGAAGGATAACGACTATTCAAGAAATTGAATGGAATCCTTCCCGATGACTCTAACTTGGTTCGATTCAATGCACATCATGTTCGAAATAAGAAGTACTTTGGAGGGCAAGTGTTATCCAGCCTTTTGACCCTGTAATATTCAGAATAATTGGATATGTTAGACTCAATGATAGACAAGGCAAGTAGCCCAGAGACGTGATCACAGAGACCAAAGACAATACTGTGAAGCAATGATTAAGCGAAGCCAAGAATAGATTCTTTAAAGTACTCTAAGTATGGATTCGTACCTCCCCCTAAGTAAGGGATCAGATCGGATCGCTATAACTATAAAAAGCTTGAACCAATAGTTCAACTCAATAAAAATTGATCAATATCTTTAAAAATATGAAAGAACTTATGCAAACAACATTGGAAACATGAACCTAGCATGGAGGACGACCCATACTACCGATCGCATGACCCTAATGACCATCTATATTGATCGGCCTCTATTGCTTTACATTGTCAATTAGGTCTCAAAATTTTCTAGGTGACCTCGTCTACATCTGGAGATCCTACCAATGAATTTTTAGGAAGACATTCGATTTTCTACCTCTAATAAATACAGGGTTCATTGTTCTTTTGAAGGATCTTAGGCTGTTATTTAATTTGTACTCCTTTGTAATCGCGGATTCCAATCTGATCCCTCTTGTACTCATAAACTTAGATGATTAATAAAGCTATTTCATCAGTGGACGTAGGCATCCAACGTCGAACCACTATAAATCCATTTGTCATTGTTCTTTATTTTTTTTGTATTTCTTCTTATGTTTAGTTTTTTATTTCTTCATTTATTTCTCTACATATGATCTATTAGGCACTTGTGCCAACTTTTGGAGCAAACAATTCACTTGGACGCATTTAGATATATGCAGTATATCGTTGGAGGTAGCATGTCACACGCTGAATATGGATCCAAGTTTTCTTTGTTGAAGAAGAGAAGGCATAGATTGGGTTCATAGCAATCCGCTGCATTAAAGATGGAAGTGGACAAGTTGATGGCAAATCGCTTTATCCATGATGCTTTGTACTCGAAGTGGGTATCAAAACCCATGTTGGTCAAGAAGTCAAATGGAAAGTGGCGAGCATGTATTAACTATTCAGTTTTAAATAAAACATGCCTGAAGGAAAAATCTCCTTTGTCTATGATTGACCAACTGGTAGAAGGCAATGTAGGACATAGTTGCTATCATTTATGGAAGCTTATTTAGGCTTTAATTAGATACTGATTCATATACTGGATTAGGAGCACACTAGCTTTATAATGAATTTAAGATTGTATTGTTATCGATTTATGCTGTTTAGTTTGGAGCTACATACTAGAGGTTGATGAATTCTATGTTCAAAAAGCAAATTAGACCTATGATGGAAGTATACATAGATGATATATTCGTAAAGTCACAGCTGTCAAGGAACCACATGGATGACCTTTCAAAACATTTTGAACTATTGCAGAAGTATGGAATGAAATTGAATCCATTGAAATGCTCATTTGGAGTTGCATTAGGGAAACTTCTAGGATTAGTTGTGAATTTGAGGGGCATAAAGGCTAATCCAGAGTAGCTTAATGTCTTAAGGAACATAATGACCCTTGCTAGGAAAAGGGAGTTACAAAGCTTGAATGGAAAGATTGCTGCCTTAAGTCGATATATCTCAAGGGAAATAGATTAGAGCATACCATTCTTCGATGCCCTTAAAAAGGGTAAGAAGAATTTTGAATGGAATTAGGATTATCAGAATGCCTTCCAGGAATTGTTGAGGCACATGGAGACTTAAACTGTTCTATTCAAACCATTGGATGGGGAGGATTTGTTCGTTTATGTAGTAATGTCTTCTCATACATTGAGCATAGCAATGGTACATGAGGAGGAAAGGATTTAAAGGTTGGTTTACTATATCAGCAAGCGGTTTGCTGGTGTTGAAAATAATTAACCAAAGTTGGAGAAACTTGCCTATTGTCTGTTGATTGGTTTGAGAAAACTACAACCATATTTTTAGGCTCATCCGATTAAAGTACAGATGGATCAGCCTTTGAAGCAGGTGTTATACTGACCAAAGACTTCGGGAAGGTTTCTAAAGTGGAAAATAGAGTTAAGTAAGTATGACATTACTTACCATCTGAGGAGAGCAATAAATGGGCAAGCGTTGGTGGACTTCATCACTGAATTTACCAAAAGAGATGGTAAAGAGAAGGACGATAGCATCATACATACTCATTAAGTTCAGATGCAGGATTGGTACTTGTAACTCTGGAGGGATGATCAATTTGTTATGCATTGAAGTTGAATTTCCCACAACTAATAACGAATTTGAGTATGAGGCGTTGATAGCAAAGGAGGGAATAAGGACACTACATATATATAATGATTCTTATTTAATGGTTTGTCAAGTAAGGAAGGAATATCAGGCTAAGGGTGCAAGACTTACTCCTTACCTGATGAAAGCACTGGAATTATTGAATGATATAGAGAATTACACTATTACACATGTCCTTAGAGAGAAGAATGCGAAAGATGATTCACTGGCTAGTACTAGGGAAGTGCGGGAGATGGGTTTGGTTCCAGTGGAGGTCTTAGTGGCTCCAAGTATCGATCAAATGGACGTCGAGTGGATTATGGAGACCATGGAGGAAGTGGAGTCGTGGATGACTTCAATCAAGGAATATATTCTTAGGTGAACTCTCCTAAGAGAAGAATGATAAAAAAACTCCTGAGAAAAATGCCATGGTTCATGATACAAGAAGGAATGCTGTATAGAAGAGGTTTCTCTACCCCCTTGCTTCAGTGTGTAATCAAGGATGAGGCAAGAAAAATCTCCATGGAAATCCATGAAGGTAGTTGTGGTAACCACACGAAGGGGCATACTTTAGCAAAAAAGATACTTCGCTATGAATACTCTAGCCAACAATAAATCAAGATGCAGCTTATTACATCAAACGATGTGACCTTTGCCAAAGATTTATGAAATTTCCAAGAGCCCCATCAATAGAGGTTAAACAATGGTTAGTCCATGGCAAATTGCAATTTGGAGAATTTATATTAACAGACTGCTACATATGGCGAAAGGAGGAGCTAAGTATGTAATAGCTGTAGTGGATTACTTCATGAAGTGGGCTAAAGCGGAACTTCTCGACACGATCACAATGAAAAAGACAATCAACTTTGTTATGAATAACATCGTATATAGGTTCAAAGTATCTCAAAAGATTATAACGAACAATGGAACTCGGTACGAAAGTATCGAGTCCAAGGATTTCTATAGTCATTATAGGATCGAGAAGAGCTTTTCATTGGTAGCACAACCATTTGTGAATAGACAGGTGGAGGTGGTAAATAAAATCATCAAGTCCACCTTGGAGAAAAAATTAACAAAAGCCAAGGGCAACTGGGTCGACGAATTCTCATTGGCATTTTAGGCATATAGGATGACTAACAAGTTTGTAACTAGACACTCACCGTTCTTTTCCGACATACGAATTAGAGGTTATGATCTCTATAGAATTGGAAGTCCCTTCTCACCACAAAAGGCATTATGATCCAAAGGTAAATAGGGAACTCTTGCTTGATTCCCTTGATTTGATTGATGGGAAAAGGAAAGAAGCAGAATTAAGGGTAGCTGCTCACCCAAAGAAGAATAGCATGGCACTTTAACACCAAGGTCCGCAACTATAGTTTCGAGGTAGGGAATCTCGTTTTGAAATGAGTTCACCAGATTACGGAGCCCATGGTCTAAATTTGGAAGGTCCTTATGCAATAATGTAAAAGGTTAGAGATGGAATGTTCAAGCTAGCAACTGTCGATGGAATTTCGATTCCACGTGCATAGAACAACGATTTTCCACGACACTACATTGTTTTGTTTTATTTAATTTTTATTTTGCAAATAAGCCACCTAAGGATTCTAGAGGCAATATAATATGGCAAGACTTGTCGCCTTTTCGCTTATAAATACAATTATCTTCTTAAACTAACAAGACTGTGTTCTCTTAAGCGAAATTTTTGTGTTGCGCGATTTGCAGTGCAATTAGGTATAAACTCCCTTTGTCTAAGATAAGGATCGGGGAGTTTATTTTCAACGGTTAATGTGATAATTCAACCTTATATGCTTAGGTACTCGAAGAAAGTGCCACCTCCTTTGATCCAGGATTAGGAAAAGGAAAGGAAATCATAAGGAATAATTGGATAATTCGACCCTGTTATTTCAAAACCCAAAAATGGTAATAACTCCTCTGGCCTAGGATTATGGCCGAGGAGTACAATTTCAAAGGTCAATCGGATAATTAGACCCGAAGGTACTAACTCTAATAGTCCAGGATGAGTAACAAGGAGGATTAAACATAGAGGTCGATCAGATAATTTGACCCTAAACTTTAGGTATTGGCGGTTGCTCAGAATTAGGCGACGTTAAGAAGGAATGCTCGAAATCAGATAGTTAAAGCGCCATTTTTCAGAGCTAGAAATTAGTGCACGATTAAAATTCTGATGACCACGCTTACAGCCTGGCAGGATACTCAAAGCCAAGGTTAGGTGAGGATGGTCAGCACATACTCTTAGTCAACACTCGAAGCTAGGTGAAGCTATAAGCGGATGCCAGGAGATAGGCATCCAAAAGCATAGGTTCTTGGATATTTTAACCAGTGTGTAGTTGGAACCTTTGCGACCGTGCTTGCAGCCTAGTGAGACTTGTGTGGCCAAGGATAAGCAAGGATAGTCATCAAAGGTTGAAAAAATATACAACTGAACATCTTCGGTCCAAGTTCAGGGCTGGAAAAGTATAATTAGATTGGGGGCAATCAAATAATTTTCCCAATATGATTTAAACATCGATCGTGCCTAGCTACCGACGAGTTGGTATGTTCAGAATCAGATGTTCAAACCGATATTCCCAGAGACAAATAAATAACATGGAACTTAAATTATTTATAACTCGTTGATGGTCGAAGGAAACTCAACCTAACACGAATATGAATAACCATGGAACTTGGTTAAAAATTATAGTTTAGCTTCGCCAAATAAAACACTTTGGCGGCTATAAACAAAGCTAAATAATGGAATAGAATCAAAGTGGTCATAGAAATCTTATATATATGCCTAGATTTGTAGTAAATGAAAGCTTTACGTGGAAATGAACATGAATAATATGGATGAATTAAATGCAGGCAATTATATATATATATATATATATATATATGCAGTTGTGTATGAGCGAAAATGGTATATAAAAGTGTGGAAAAGTAGACGGAATGGAGATTGCAATAGAAAAGTGATCTTTCATTACTTAAGCTTTTATATACCAAAATTTTGAGAACCATTATAGCATAGACACAACCAGTGCATGAAAAAACGAAAAGAAAAATGTACAACAAAAGGAGCCATTGCACTCACAAGTCCCAGGAATCCTCTACTTGTTCTTCCCTCTCTTGCTGCCCTTACAGCTAAAATTGCTTGATGGCCTCTTCTACTTCTATCCATCTTTGGTTTTCCCCTCTTTGGAAGTGTTACCTTTAGACTAGATAGTCTTACCCTTGGTTGTAACATGAGGCTCATTAATATTTCCAATAGGGGCATCAGAAGATTTGATCTTGAGTGGCTTTAGCTTAGTGGGGGAAAGTTTAGTAGAAGGACTTGTAAGCATGGAAACAATTGGCTTTTTGGTCCTGGGTTCGGTCTTGATTTTATCCTTGGAAAGGTCAATCTTCAGTCTCTCCACCATAGTAATTTGGTTGATCGGGTCTAAATCCTAGTAATAGCAATATCTTCCTTCAGGGACAAGGACACATCCTTCACGTATCCTAAAGCTGTTGTCTTCTAGGAATCAGGCCCTGGTCAAAGCTGGAAAGAGAAATAAGAGTGAGAAGTCATATAGAGACAAAGGTCGAAGCGGTAAAGATTGTTGTAGGCCCCAGGTCTTGAGTGGTCGGCAACGAAGAAGATAGATGCAAACGACGTACAAGTTGGCAAATAAAATGATAATAGCTAGAGATGGATTCACATAAGAACTAGAATTATTCGAAAACTAGTGAAACAAGAGATAAACCTTCGCCGGGACTCGGTTGCAAAGTAGAAGATTTAGAAATTTCACCCTCTTTAGGTGAATACTGGATTGGTTGGTTGGCGAAGGGAGGAATATGGGGTTCTATAAAAGTGGTCGATGCAGGCATTGGACAGGTTTGGGTGGCTTTAGAGCTAGCCCTCTTGGACAAGGAAATATCTATCGACAACCCCTAGGATTTTGGAATTGATGATTTCGCTCGACTCGATGCACTTTGGTCGTCGAAAGCTTCGATAGCAGCAATAGTAGGGATGGTGTCTTCTTCGGCGAGAATAGCCTTTCCCTCTTCAAGTTTCTTTATAATATCTACATCGAGGTACTTGGCTGCCAGTCGCCTTGGCATGATAAAACACTTCTTCCCAAGAATCGGCAAGAGTTACAACATATGCACTCCTTAATCATTTTAGGTTCTTGTATCGAATTACGTTGGCAAAATTTTGCTTGATAGTTTGTTCAATTCATCCATCTTTCATCTTTTCCTCTCTAAACTGTATCATCCCCTATCTAGAGGCCCGAAACTAAGCGTTATAGATGTTGCCGTCATCTATAATATTAGCTTCCCGTGACTACATATGCTATGTTAATGGTATCAGTAATATCATAAGCACTTGAATATAAAACAAAACACAGATTTCAAAAATCATATTTACTTCATTACATCTCAAAATCAAATTGTTTCACATTCACAATACATAATCCCACAAATCGTTCACAAGCACAGATCAAATATAATTATTACAAATCAGGCTAAGAGGGGTATATGAAGATACTTCATTGGTTGATCAGAGTCATATGGTCATAATAGACCTAGTACAAACAACAAAGCGGAAAACTCATCAAAATATAACAAGAACTGTAAATCCTAAATAGCTATCTGCTGCCTCTTGCATGCCTACGTTAGCTTATTCGTCAACATCTTAAAACCTTAAAAAGACCTTAACCCTCAGCCTACTCAAATTAATTTTGAGCACCCGAGAGTTTAAAGGGAAAAAATAAACTTCGAGTAAGACATAAAGCCTGATGTTAATAATATTATACATCTCGGTTTAATTATGTTAAGTGAGACCACGCAGCTTAGCGGAACAAGTTTCCCTTACTAACATCCTTTTAAAACATATCTTTTGCTAAAACTTCCGTAAAACCATATGTTGTGCTCCTGCATCCACAATGGTTAAAGCATATATTTATAAAACATTATGTTGATATGCATACTTGAAAACAATTAGGATTTCCCCATCCGTAATTAGAGTTTAATTATATCGAAGATGGACTACCTATTCCATATTCATTTTGCTTAAATTGATGCAGACTATCCATCTCTCATCACATAGTTTTCCTAGGATGACTATGAACCCTTCAATAGATATTTGGAGACCATCCATCCCCAACATGATGTTGACTATCCATCAAACATCCTATAGTTTTTCCAAGATGACTATGAACCATTTTTCATTTATATGGAGAACATCCATCTACAATTTGGTGCTAACTATCCACCAAGCATCCCATAGTTTTCCTAGGATGACCTATGGACTTATCATTTTTCCACTTGATTCATGCTAGCCCCATGAATCTAATTGTCTCATATTAGCCTCATGATTCTAATTGTCTCATGTTAGCCCATGATTAACCTATTTCCGTCAGTGTTCCTAACTTAGGTCATATTAATTTGTATTTTTCATTGGTACCCTCAAAACCCTCGAAAATCAACCCTTTCAAAACCATTGAACTTCAAACCTTTCGAAACCATTGAACTTCAAACCTTTCGAAACTATTGAAATCATCTCTTCCGAAAGCAATATAACCTTAAACATCCTATTTTAAAACAACTTGAAACATTGCCTTAGAAAACCTTTGGAAACCCTTCCATTTAAAACATTTTGAAATGATTCAGAAACAAAAACTTTCGACCCTGTCGGAAGCTACCTTTCGACCCCTTCGAAAGGTTACCTCTCGACTCCATCCAAAGCTTTGATTCGACCGCTTTGAAACCGCTCAAGTAACAAATCCTTTCGAAAGAATTAACCCTTCGTAAACACAATCTTTCGAAAACTTTCTGGGTTTAATTTAAATAAGTGGAAAAACTTCTTTTAAAACCTTTCGAATCCATTGGAAGAAACCTTTTGACTTTGTCGAAAGCTCTACTTCGGAAGCTTTAAAACATAGTATTTAAAATAACAGGCCTTTGCCTTCTTAAAACAACTCCTTCAAAAGTTTTGGGTTATACTTCAATTATAAAATAAAAGCAAATCACCTAAGTCGAAAGCTTCCTTTCGAAAGCAATGGGAGAAGCGATTGGTTTTAAAATGAGTAAACCTTTCGAAATCAATCAAAGTAAACCGTTCGACTTTGTTAGAAGGTTCTAAACAAAACATTTATATAAAGTGGCAATAACTTTTCAACTATGTCGAAAGGTTTAAAACCATTCTTTTAAACATTTTGACCTGGTTGAAAGCAATCAAGTCAAAAGTTTTAATTCGAAAGCAAAGCAGGTGAAAGCTTTTGGTATATAAAACAAACATACTCTAACCTCTTTGGCCATCAACCTTTCGACTAAGAATCCTTCGACTTTGTCCAATTCATTACGTACCAATTAACTTGATGCCATATGCATTAGTTTGACCTTGTCAAAAGCTATGAACCTCTCGACCTTGTCGGAAGGTTTTGGACGGAAGATTTATTGCCGTAAAGGTTGAAACATGTAAAAAAGTGTGATTTCTCTGTTTTTAACTTAAAAAAGTAAAATTTTCAACTAACCTGCCTTTCTTTGTCAACTTTTTATTGGTTAACAAATTCTTTTAAGAAACATGTTGCCACTATTTTTAAAAATTAAATAATCATTTTATTTTACGAAATTCCCCTTCTCCTTAATTTGATATATAAAATATTTAAGTCTCATACCTTAAATAATTTTATATATTCATTAAAACAATTAGAAAAAATCTGGAAAAATCCTAGAAAATCTATTTTAATATATTGCCTAACATATAAAATTTCAACCTCAAATAATTATTATTTTAGCTGAAAATAATTTATAACCCAATAAACAAACTTTTTCACCAGAAAATTAATATAATATCCATATTAATTCATAAAATTATGAAAATTGAAATCCATCTCTAAAATATCATTTTTGACGTATATTTCAATTTTCAAGGCATTTGGTTGTCATCTAGTAGGGTTTTCATATCAAACATATCATTTAAAACGGGTATGAACATGCATAATTCACCAATAAACATACATATAGCTTTAATCCTCAAAACATGGCAATTACTTGCATAAACATTTCGGATCTTAGTCTTAAAACCGAAACCAGAAGAATATAGCATGTAGTAATTATTTACCTTAGCTTTGAGATTATAGGTGTGAAATTTGATTGTTGAATTAGTTGATTATCCTCCTTCTTCTTGAATCCTAGCTTTAGTATTCTCTTGAAAACAATAATGGTGGTCGGCCTTAATATTTTTAGTTTGAATGAAATGAAATGAACGTGAATTTCATTTCCTAAGGGTTTAGGATATAAGGCCCTCCTATTTTCCATTTTGCTCTTGTCATTTCTTAATACCTTTTTTTAGGCTATCCTATTTTAATTAGCACACTAACATGGTGCAGTTATCCTTAGCTATAACAAATCTCCACCCATTAATCTCCATATTATTTAATTTAATTTAATAATTAAAAATCCTAAATAGTATTATGAAAATATGGGATGTTACAGACTCCCCACCTTAATGAATTTCATCCTCAAAATTACGATAAGTTACACAACAAAACAATCAAAGGTAAAACATACCGTCAAACAATCAGGGTAAGAGTCTCTAATCCTGCTCTTCGTCTTCCAAGTACAGTTTCTAGCATCGTCACTCCACCGAACCTTTAATAACTTGACTGTCTGGTTCCTCAACTCCTCATCGCTAGCCATAATCTGATTTGGCTTTCTAACTATGGTCAAATCCCGTTCTACTACTAAATCTTATAAAACTGTTGGTGCTACGGTAGTCTCCAAATCTCTGACACATTTCCTAAGATGAGAAACATGGAAAAAATCATGGACTCCAGCCAAACTACTCGGTAACTCTTCTCTATAAGCGTGTTTCCCGATCATCTCAGTAATATGGAAGGTCCAATGAATCTAGATGCTAACTTCTTTGAATTCTCGACTCTCATAACACCCTTTGTCGGTGAAACCTTAATGAACACAGTCCCTGACAGAAAATTCCAAATCTTTCCTTCTTCTATCATCATAACTTTTCTACCAAGATTGAGTTTCCCTCCTCCTAACTCGAATCAACTTAATCCTTTCAGAAGCTTACTTCACCAAATCCGGACCAAGAACCAATCTATCCTCACTCTCTAACCAATATAGTGAGACTTGAATGGTCTTTCGTACAAAGCTTCAAACGGTGCCATCCCAATACTAGTCTGATAACTATGGTTATACAAGAACTCGACTAGATGAAGATGATCCTCCCATGATCCCCCGAAATCCAATACACAAGCTGTTAAAAATCCTCTAAGATTTTGTTAACTCTTTCCGTTTTCCCATCAACATGTGGATGGTAAGCGGTACGCATGTTGAGCTTGGTTCCTAACGCTTCCCGTAGACTTTTCTAAAACTCATTAGTAAACAACAAATCTCTACCACTGCCAATACTACTAGGAATCCCGTGCAGTCTAACTACATTTTTCATAAATAACTTCGCCAAAATAAGTGCCTTCCTATATGAGTTTACCGGAAGGAAATGAACACTCTTAGTTAATCTATCAACTATGACCCATATGCTTTCATTTCCTCTTCTAGACCTTGTCAACCCATCAATGAAGTCCATAGAGATGGAATCTCATTTCCATAATGGAACTTCTAACGATTGAAGCAATCCATTAGGCCTCTAATGTTCAGCCTTTGCCTGTTGACAATTCAAGCACTGCTTAACACATACACTGATGTCCCATTTCAAACCTTTCCAAAAGAAACTTCTCTTCAAATCCTGATACATCTTCGTTCCTCCTGGATGGATAGTGAATCGAACGATGACATTCGTCCAAAACTTCCTCCCTCATGTTTTCTACAGTCGGAACATGCAATCTTACTTTCTTTCAAAACCACCCATTTTGGTCAAGATTGAAATCCTTTAGGTCATCGTTCTCCACTACTTCCCTCAACCTTCTGATCCGTTCAGCCAAAACTGGATCCTCCTCCTGTTTAGAAGCTATCTTCTCGAGCATTATAGGTCAAACATCTAAACAAGATAATACAGCCCTCCTGTACTGGAACCTGCCTCGGATCTAAACTACACACTACAAGCTAATAATGCTTCCAAATCTTTCCACTCGGCAATCATAGCCAATACTGCATTCTGATGTTTCCAGCTGAGTGCATCCACCACCTTGTTTCATTTTTCGGGTGTGTGCTCAATTCCAAAATCTTAAACATCAATAAACTCCAACCATCTCTGCTGTCGCATGCTCAACTCCTTTTGAGAGAACAAGTACTTCAACGACCTATGATCAATGTAAAGCTCAAATTTCTCTCCCAAAAGATAACGCCTCCACACATTCAAAGAAAATATAATGACAGCTAACTCCAGATCATGCATAGGATACCTAACTTCATGTGGACTGAGCTACCTAGAAGCATAAGCAATCACTTTACCACTTTGCATCAACACAACTCCCAATCCAGTCCCATACGCATAAGTATAAACAACCAAATCTAGATTCCCCTCCGGAGCAACTAACACCAGCGCATGGGTTAATAAGTGTTTCAAGCTCTAGAATGCTTCCTTACACTTATCAGTACATACTAACTTCACATTTTATCGCGTAAGCTTAGTCATCAGTGCAGCTATCCGTGAAGAATCCTTTATAAACCTTCGATAATTTCCAACCAATCAAAGAAAGCTCTTAATCTCGGTAACTATCTCAGGTCTCTTCCAATTATTCACTGCCACAATCTTAGTCGGATCTAGAGACAAACCTTTCTCTGAGATAACATGACCAAGGAACTTCACTTCCTTCTTCCAAAATTACGCTTCGAAAACTTATCCTTCAACTGATGCTCCCTCAACATTTTGAGCACAACTTTAAGATTAACTTCATACTCCTTCTCATTCTTAGGGTATATTAAATGTCATCTATGAAGACCAAAAAAAAAATTCTATTGAAGTGCTCTTGGAAAATTCTATTCATCGGATCCACAAAGAATCCGGCTCATTAGTTAGCTCAAACGACATAGCTAACCATTCGTACGATCCATATCTCATCCTAAACGTCGTTAGAGGAATACTATCCTCCAACTCTAAGCTGATGAAATCTCATTGTCAAATCCAGCTGAGAGAATACATTGGTCCACTTAACCGATCGAACAAATTGTCGATTCTCCGCAATGGATATCAGCTCCTTATCGTCTTCTCATTAAACATACGATAATCGATACATAGCCTTAACGATTCATCCAGCTTCTTCGCAAAGACTGCAATAGCATCCCATGGTGAATTACTTGGTTGGATAAAACTCTTGCCTTCCCAATCCACTAACTACATTTTCAATTCTCTCATCTCAGTGGGTGTCATCCTACTTGGCAGCCTACTTACCGGTTTTGCTTCAAGCACCAAATCAATCTAAAACTCAATAGCTCGTTTCGATGGCAATCCAACTACCAGCTCAAACACATCAGCAACTTTTCTAACTATGAAAACTTGATGCAACTCATCTTCCAACTCCATAATAACCAATAAAGCATTCACTTCACAACTAGATTTCTCTATAGTATAAAATATCTGATCACTATAATCTGGATGACTAAGTGATATTTTCCTATCATGAAAAAATATCCTAGTATCATATTCACTTAACCAATCCATCCCAAGGATAATCCCAAGTCCCCCAAAGTTAAACACATGCAAACAACAATCAAAATCATGGCCCAGCAAATCAAATTCTAAATGGTCACACCTCATCCCAAGTGCTGCATACCCTCCTATCGGATTTACAACCCTTAAGAAAGTAACTAAATATGAGAGTTTTAGGTTAAGCTTATCTTCCAAACATCGAGGAATAAAAGAATAAGATGCTCCGGTATCAAAAAATACCCTAACTGGTATGCCATGGATCAAAAACATACCTTCCATCATAAATATACCTTTCTCAACGGCAGTTGGTTTGGAGGATGATGGCTCCAAATCAAAGACCTTTCCTTTTCCTACCTTGGCGGCTTTAGGACATTTATTCTTGTAATGCCTATCTGGTTGAAATTGTAGCAGTGCACATTCTGCTTCCCCACAACCGACTTTCCATCTCTTGAACAACATTCACTATCATAGTGACCTCTCTTATCACACTTGTCGCAAACCATATTCGCCTTCCCTTTCTTGGCGGCTCCTTCTCTTTGAGCGTCCTTCTTCTTGAAGAACTTCCTCTTCTTCCCCCGAGGACTATGGAATTCAATTGGCTTCTCCCTAGCCGAAACAACAAGCATTTCCTCGTGGCAAATGGCCATTTCCACAACCACATTAGAAGGATATCGGATGGGCCATAGTCATTCTGCCCAACTCTAGCCTCAATCCTATAATGAATCTCTCATTCATTCTGACATCTGTGTCAACCAAAGGTAACCATATCGAGTTAGCTCATCAAACCTAGCAGCATACTCGATCACATACATCTATCCTTGGACAAGATCCATAAACTTCCTTGTTAAATCCGACTTGGCCACCTCAAACAAGAACCTTTGGTCAAACCTCCTAATAAAGTCAACCCAAGTAAATTCTTCCTTTGGAACTCTGACCGTCACACTGTTCCACCAATGAAGCGCTAACCCTTGCAACTGTCTTGTGGCTAGACTTCTCTTCTCTCCTCATTCAAGCCTAGATCTGTAAAGATCCTTCCACAGTTCAATAGCATCTTCTGTTCCAGCAAACTACTTTCCACCCAAACAGATATAGTCTATATTCATCTTAGCATAGTTATACCAACTGGAACTACAATATTTGCTCCACCAATATTCTTAGCAGCTCCTGCTTGCAAAAGGTATTCCAACAACTGATACAAGGCTCCCATATCCACATGAGGAACCCCAGCACCCACATTTTCAGCTTGATCCACATCGGAACCTCTTCTAGCATTTGGTCGGGCATTTCCATTAGTGGTGGTGTTATCTCCTCCAAGATTAACTCTACCTCCTATTCCTTCCATATCTGTATTCAAACCTCATGAGATACAGATGAACAGACTAACTTAGAAAGGAGTTTATCAATATAGCGTATACTTATATATATATAGCAAATACAAGTTTGTTACCATAAAGTTATCTCATACCCTGATATTAACTCTAATTTTAAGGATTATGTTTTAAAAAATCATTTTTAGTTAAGTATTTCATAAACCATGCTCTGATACCAAGCTGTAATATCCTCTATCTAGAGGCCCAAAACTAAGGGCTACAGATATCGCAATCATCTTTAGTATTAGCTTCCGGCGACTAAATACGACTATGTCAGTGGTATTAATAATATCAGAAGCACTTGAATATGAAACAAAATAGATATTTCAAAAACCACATTTACTTCATTACATTTCAAAATCAAATTGTTTCACATTCACAACACATAATCCCACAAATTGTTCCCAGGCACAAATCAAATATAATTATTATAAATTACGCCAAAACTAGTATACGAAGATACCCCTTTGGTTGATTAGGGTCATGTGGTCATAATAAACCTAGTACAAACAACACAGTGGAAAACTCATCAAAATATAATAAGGACTACAAATCCTAAATAGTTGTCCGTTGCCTCTTGCATGCCTCTAGTAGCTTATTCGTCAACGTTCTAAAACTTGAAAAAGACCTTAACCCCTTAGCCAACTCAAATAAATTTTTAGCATCCGAGAGTTTAAGAGGAAAACATAAACTTTGAGTTAGACATAAAGCCCAGTTTCAATAATATTATACATCCCGGTTTAATTATGTTATGTGAGACCACGCCACTTAACGAAATGAGTTTCCCCTCACTAACATCCTTTTAAAACATATCTTTTGCTAAACCTTTCGTAAAACCATATGTTGTGCTCCTGCATCCACAATGGTTAAAACATATATTTATAAAACATTATAGTGATATGCATACTTGAAAACAATTAGGGTTTCCCCATCCCCAATTAGAGTTTAATTATATCAAAGAGGGACTACCTATTCCACATTCATTTTGCTCAAGTTGACACAAACTATCAATCTCTCATCAAATAGTTTTTCTAGTATGACTATGAACCCTTAAATAAACATCTGGAGACCAACCATCCCCAACATGATGTTGACTATCCACCAAACATCCCATAGTTTTCCCAAGATGACTGTGAACCCTTTTTTAATTATATGGAGATTATTCATCTCCAATTTGATGCTGACTATCCACTAAGCATCCCATAGTTTTTCTAGGATGATTATGAACCTATCATTTTGCCACTTGATTCATGCTAGCCCCATGAATCTAATTGTCTCACATTAGCCACATGATTCTAATTATCTCATTTAGCCCCACGATTAACCTATTTCCATCAGTGTCCTTAACTTAGGTCATATTAATTTATATTTTTCATTGGAACCCTCAAAACCCTTGAAAATCAAAGCTCTCAAAACCATTAAACTTCAAACCTTTCGAAACCATTGAATTTGAGACCTTTCGAAACCATTGAAATAATCACTTCCAAAAGCAACAAAACCTTAGACGTCCTATTTTAAAATAACTTGAAACATTGCCTTATAAACCTTTGGGAGACCTTTCCATTTAAAATCTTCTGAAATCATTCGGAAACAAAAACTTTCGACCTTGTCGGAAGCTACCTTTTGACCCATTCAAAAGGAACCTCTCGACTCTATCGAAAGCTTTGCTTTCGACCCTTTCGAAGGCTTTGCTTTCGACCCCTTTGAAACAATTCAATAAACAAATCCTTTCGAAAGCATTAACCCTTCCTAAAAACAACCTTTTGAAAACTTTCTAACTTTAACTTAGAACAAGTGGAAAACCTTCTTTTAAAACCTTTCGACTCCATTAGAAGCAACCTTTCGACTTCGTCGAAAGCTCGACTTTGAAAGTTTTAAACATAGTATTTAAAACAATAGGCCTCTACCTTCTTAAACAACTCATTCAAAAGTTTTGAGTTATACTTCAATTATAAAACAAAAGATAATCATCTAAGCTGAAAGCTTCATTTCGAAAGCAATGGAAGAAGCGATTGGTTTTAAAATAAGTAAACCTTTCGAAATCAATCAAAGTATACCCTTTGACTTTGTCGGAAGGTTCTGAACAATCGGCAATATACATTCGACTGTGTCGAATGGTTTAAAACCTTTCTTTTAAACATTCTGACCTGGTCGAAAGCAACCAAGTCAAAAGCTCTAATTCGAAAGCAAAGCATGTGAAAGCTTTCGGTTTATAAAATAAACACACCGCAACCTCTTTGGCCATCAACCTTCCGACTAAGAACCCTTCGACTTTGTCCAATTCATTACGTACCAAGTGACTTAATATCATATGCATTGGTTTGACCTTGTCGAAGGCTATGAACCTCTCAACCTTGTCGGAAGGTTTGGGTCGGAAGGTTTATTGTCATAAAAGCTGAAACATGTAAAAATTGTGATTTCTCTGTTTTTAACTTGAAAATGAATACTTTTCAACTAACCTGCCTTTATATGTCAAATTTTCATTGGTTAACAAATTCTTTTCGAGAAAATGTTGCCGCTACTTTTTAAAATTAAATAATCATTTTATTTTACAAAATGCCCATCCTCCTTAATTAAACATATAAAACGTTTAAGTCTCATACCTCAAATAATTTTATACATTCATTAAAACATTTAGGAAAAACAAATCTGAAAAAATCACAGAAATTATATTTTAATATGTTGCCAAACATATCAAAATTTTAACCTCAAATAATAATTATTTTAACCTCAAATAATAATTATTTTAGCCAAAAATAATTTATAACTCAATAAACAATTTCCTTTACTGGAAAATTAATATAAAACCCATATTAATTCAAAAAATTATGAAAATTAAAAGTCTTTTCTAAAATATCATTTCTGACCTATATTTTAATTTTCAAGGCATTTGGATGTCATCTAGTAGGGTTTTTATATCAAACATATCATTTAAAACAAGTATGAACATGCATAATTCACCAGCAAACATGCATATAACTTTTAATCGTCAAAACATGGCAATTACTTGCAAAAATATTTCGAATCTTAGTCTTTAAACCAAAAACTAAAAGAATATGGGATGTAGTAATTACTCACCTTAGCTTTGAGATTATAGGTGTGAGATTTGATTACTGAATTAGTTGATTATCCTCCTTCTTCTTGAATCCCAGCTTTAGTCTTCTCTTGAGAAAAATAATGGTGGATGGCCTTAGTATTTGTTGTTTAAATGAAATGAAATGAACGCGAGTTTCATTTCCTAAGGGTTTAGGGTATAAGACGCTCCTATTTTCCATTTTGCCCTTGTCATTTCCTAACACCTTTGTTTAGGTTATCTTATTTTAATTAGCACACTAACGTAGCACAGCTACCCTAAGCTATAACAAATCTCCACCCATTAATCTTCACGTTATTTTATTTAATTTAACTAATTAAACATCCTAAATAATGTTATGAAAATATGGGGTGTTACAAAGCTCCTTCAGATCTTGCGCAATGATGGTATGCTATACTTCGATATCCAATTTTTCGGTTTTTGCTATTAGTAGCTTGTTCGCAAGTTTCTATTTTTCAACGTAAAGCTTTTAGATTTCGGTTGTTTGTTGCTTCAATCGTTTATCCACTACACAATATTGTCCATTTTGCTACTCCCCAATGCAGAAAAATTTGCAACGATCTTGAACCATGACAATTTTGCCATGGCTTTTAGCCGTTGGAAAATGAATGGCAATTGTTAAGGGAGGTGGCAATTTTGCAATGGTTGAAGACCATGGTAAAGTTTTCCTATTTTGCTAAATCCATTTATAAATCGTCAATATTCACAACGTTCCGCGTCTGCTCCCTCTCTCGCAAGTTCTGCCCCCTCTTTTTCATTGAAGAGTGTTAGTGTGAATAGCTGCTTGAAGGCCCGATCTTATCCAAGGTTCATACTTTGATTTTGCTTCACAAGGCTTTATGATTTTTGGTGATGGTTTGTTTATTTTGGATTCGCAAATAATGGGTTTTGATTAATTATTTAGACTGTTTAGGGATAATGGCAGGACCTAATGAAAATAGACGAGCTATTAAGACTTCGAATTTTGGTAGTACCAAATTGTTCTTACTTGTTGAAGATTAGTTAATTAATTGATTTTTATATTCGGGTATTGAGAAGAATAACTTTGATATTCAGAGACCGCAAATAGAAGAGCACTGAAGGACTTGAATAACTATGTCGGGGAACCACTACATTATCCTTGTGCAGTAAATAAAACATAATTGCTTGAGTAATTTCTAAGAAAAATAAAACTTTTATTAGTTTGATAATTTTGCTTTAACTGTTACACAAATTTAAATTTAGATATTGCTTGTGTCAAGCCTCTTAATGTTTTACCCTAAAGACCTGTGACAAGGTAAGTTTATACATTAAGGATGTGCTTGTAGTTTCTTGTTACTGCTCTGGTTGTATTTTTATTTCTAATTTCTTTATACGAAATTTGATGCTGCATTGGCAAACAAATCACAACCTAGCAATGAGGTGATTTTTCTTGAACTACAAAATAAATCAATGATTGCTTGTTCAATTTAATTACCAAATACTATTTCATTTAGTAGGAAACCAGTGAAGGACATGTTCATATTATTCAGAATAAGAAGCATGGCAAACCTGTTACCATTGATTTAGATTTCTTGCCAATGGTTGTAGACTCAGAAATGATGTGGACATTTAAGTTTTTTTTTCTTCTATTTCTAATATAATTTTTTCGTCGCATACTATGTGAAGTTATTATAGTTTTTATCGGAGTGTGAGCATACCAAAGAGATTGACATTGAAGATCCTAAAAATGGAAAGTGCACTAGATATTGATATGTCTAATAATAAGTTATCCACCATCTGTGGTTGATTATGTAGATGACATATTGACGCAGCATGGGAAGCGAATTCGATGATGTAAATCAAATCCGTCTAGGATCTCACACGATTAGCGGAAATAATCGGTGAATCGATGATAAATCGATGAATTTAAGAATATCGAAAGGCCCAAATCCGTTGATCACGAAGATACCGGACTTTAGCAATCTTCGACTCGTTGATCGCGCACGATACCGTGAGAGAAGATTTTCAATTCTTCGAATATTGATCAAGCGCACTTGATTCCGTGAATTGGCTTCAACTATCGTTGATTCGAGCGCACTCGAATGCCGAAAGTGGAGATAGGAGATAACACTCAACTACCGATTTTAATGGAGGCACAAAGCACAAACCAAATTTTATTCAAAAATTCAACAACCCTTACAAATGACCAACACACCCCTATTTATAGGGTTACAACGCACACTACACACTTACATCACAAACACACGACTCAGTACACGACATAAAGCTTACGAGACTTAAGAAAAAATGCAAATACATCCATTACAACTTAACGACCTAATCTTCAACAACGACTTATGTTTCACGTGACTCATCAGATCATCAGCGACCTAAATGCTCGTTCGCGACTTATGTATGAGGTCGAACTAGGGTTGGGAACCCACGGCGGCTTGTTCTAGGTCGATCGCGACCTATGGATGGAAATCGAATCCGATTCTTCGCGACCTAGAGGGAAGCGACCTAGGTCAGCTTGCGGTGTAGAGTGGAGGTGGGGAAGTTGCGAGGCTCGTTCGCGAGTTAGGCTGGAGTTAGGTCGTGGTGGTTTTTCGCGACTTAGGAATAGGTTGGAGCTCTGCTCGTTCGCGACCTTGGGGCTAGGTCGTACGCGACCTAAGGAGCGGCGACGTTTGTGTCCTGTTGAAGTTGCTCGCCCACGACCTAAGAAGCTTCTCCGCTCCCGATTTTCCTCTTCGCGACCTTGTCGCTAGGTCGTACGCGACCTAAGGAGCGGCGATTCGAGGTATGAGCTTCATCATCCTCCCCTTGTTGGAAGGAATTCGTCCTCGAATTCACACTCTCGTAATCTTCTACAAGTTCCTCCTCATTATACGGAATTAAGTGTTTGACATTGAAAACATCAGAAGTATGAACCTCTTCCGGCAACCTTAACCGGTACGCATTATCATTGATCTTCTTCAAGGTTTCTACTGGACCAATCTTTTGTGCTTTCAACTTGTTGTAAGTTCCAACTGAAAAAGATCTTTTGTTAATATTGCGTAAACAAAATCACCCACTTTGAAGTCCACACTCCTTCGTTTCTTATCTGCCAGTTGTTTATATTTCTCACTTGTCTTCTCCAATCGTTCCTGAACGATTCTATGGCATTCTGTTAACCCATCAACGAAATCAGTAGCCCGCTTAACTGACCCCTGCGGTTGTGGCACTATCATTAAATCCAACGGCCCCTTTGGCAAGCTTGAATATACAATATGAAATGGACTGAAACCAGTACTTCGATTGACTGCATGATTATGTGCAAACTCTGCCTGACATAACTTCATATCCCAGCTCTTCAAGTTATCTTTCACGAGACATCTCAACAAGTTCCCCAACGATCTGTTAACCACCTCCGTTTGCCCATCAGATTGCGGATGATAGGCGCTACTAAAATTCAGCTTCGTTCCAACCATCTTCCACAAACTTAACCAAAAATGGCTTAGAAATCTAGTATCCCGATTAGAAACAATAGATTCAGGTAGCCCATGTAATCGATACACTTCTTTAAAGAATAACTGAGTAACACGGACGGCATCCGCTGTCTTCTTACAAGCTATGAAATGTGTCATTTTTGAAAATCTATCTACCACCACATATATGAAATCATTTCCTTGCTGAGTTCTTGGCAAACCCAAAATGAAATCCATGCTGATATCAACCCATGGTCTGGAAGGCACGGGTAATGACATATACAATCCCACATTTGTAGCTGTCCCTTTCGAAACTTGACAAACATGACATCTCTGAACAAACTTTTCAACTTCTTTTCTCATTGACGGCCAAAAATAAGACCTTGAAATCAATTGCAAAGTACGATCCCGACCAACATGTCCTTCTTCATGCAACTCTTTTACAATTTTCATTCTCAAGCTGCAATCTGGTATGCACAATTGATTTCCCTTGAATAAAAATCCATCCACCAACACAAACTCATCAGTACTCCCATCCTTGATTTTCTCAACAATCTTCGCAAAGTAAGGATCCTCCTCAAACAACTCTGGCAATAGTTCAAATCCTGTCACTTCAACCTTCATCGTTGTCAACAGATGATTCCTCCTGCTCAAGGCATCGGCTACACGATTCGTCAACCCTGATTTATGCTTTACAACAAAAGTAAACTGGTGCAAATACTCGACTCATGAAGCGTGCCTAGCTGAAATTTTGTCCTGCCCTTGCAAATGCTTCAAAGCTTCATGATCCGTATAAAGAACAAACTCCTTCTGAAACAGATAATGTCTCCAGTGCTTCACAGCTTGAACAATCGCGTAAAATTCCACGTCATAAGTGCTATATCTCAGCTTGGCTCCACACAACTTCTCATTGAAATAAGCAATAGGACGTCCCTTCTGACTCAACACCCCTCCAATCCCAACCTTCGATGCATCAGTATGTAACTCAAACAATAACTGAAAACCCGACAAAATTAGAATTGGTGCGGTCGTCAAAAGTGTCTTGATCTTCTCAAAAGCTAACTCTGCTTCCTCTGTCCACACGAACTTCTTTCCTTTCATGCAATCGGTTGCAGGTGCCATCACACTGCTAAAATGTGGAATGAATCTTCGATAAAAAGATACCAACCCATGAAAGCTCCTCACTTCAATAATTGTCTTGCGTTGTGGCCAACTTCTGACAGCTTCCACTTTGCTTTCATCTACTTGAATACCCTCTTTTGACAGAACATATCCCAGAAACAAAACACTGTGCGCCATAAACATACAGTTCTTCGTTGTTGCATAGAATTGCTCCTGTCGTAGAATTAATAGCACTACTCGCAAATGTTGGACATGCTCTTCCATACTCCCACTATAGATCAAAATATCATCAAAGTAAACTACCACGAATTTCCCAATGAATGGTATGAAAATCTGGTTCGTCACTCTCATGAAAGTACTAGGAGCATTTGACAAGCCAAACGGCATAACAAGCCATTCGTATAGACCCTTCCTAGTTTTAAAAGCAGTCTTCCACTCATCACCCGGTCTAATACGAATCTGATGGTATTCACTCTTCAAGTCAATCTTTGAGAACACAACAGCTCCACTCAACTGATCAATCAAATCGTCGAACCTCGGCATAGGAAACCTGTATCTCACAGTGATCTTGTTCAGAGCCCGACTGTCCGTACACATCCGCCAAGTCACATCCTTCTTTGGTACCAATAAGGCCGGCACTGCACAAGGACTCAAGCTCTCCTGAACACGCCCCTGTTCTAACAACTCCTCCACCTGCCTCCTCAGTTCCTCATGCTCCTTAGGACTCATCCGGTAATGTGGCCTGTGAGGTAATACTGCTCCTGGCACAAGATCAATCTGATACTGTATATCCCTCAACGGTGGTAATTCTTTCGGTAGCTCTTCAGGAAACACGTCCTCGAATTCTTCCAACACTGGTTTGACTTCCTCTGGAACTACAACAGATTCAGTAGCTTCACGTCCAATCAACAAAAACACATCTGGACTCTCCTCTACTTCTCCAACAAACTCCTTCAAAGTCAACAAAGTCTTCAACTCCTCAATCTCTTCTGACTTGCTCTCTCCTTGTTGTCTCTTCTTCGGAACTAAAATGATCTTAACACCTTCAAACATAAAGCTGTAGCTGTTGGTTCGACCATCATGTTGCACAGCTCGGTCATACTGCTATGGTCTTCCCAAAAGCAAGTGACAAACATCCATCTCCACCACATCACACCAGATCTCGTCTTTATACTTCTTCCCAATAGAAAATGGAACATGAACTCGCCTATCCACCTTCACCTCTCCTCCTTTTCTCAATCACGCTAACTTGAAAGGATTTGGATGCTTCTCCGTCTTCAACTTCAACTTTCTCACAGCTTCGGTAGAAATGATATTGTCACAACTTCCTACGTCAATCACAAATTTACACACCTTTCCTAATATAGTGCATGTCGATTGAAAGATATTACTCCTCAACCAACTAGCCTCTTCTTTCTGTTTCGGTGTCAAACATGATCTCCTTAACATTAGATTACATCCTTCATCTCCCGACACGATATCTTGTTCATCCTCTTCAATTGGACTAGAATGACCTTCATCAACATCCTCATCTTCGATCTCAGCAATCATTGCCCGCTTCTTCGTCTTTAGACATTCATTGCTCTTGTGGCCAAACTCTTGACAATTAAAACACTTGATACTATTGTTGACCTTGGTCTTTGCTACCTCATTGACAACCGGTTTAGTAACAGCCTTTGAAACAGTAGTATTGCTACTAGCTCCCTTCACTTGATTGATGGAATTTGTAAACACACCACCTCCTCGTCTTCTCTGCTTCTCCCAAGCCAACGTTTTCTGGTGCACTTCAGCCACAGATCTAGGGTCAAACATATTTACCATGTCCTGGACCTGGATCCTCAACCCTCCAACAAATCCAGAGATCAACTGTTCTTCTGTCTCCATGATATCATTCCTAGCAATGAGTTGGTAAAATTCATCCACATAATCATTAACTGACTTTGTCCCCTGCCTTAGATTTTGTAAGCATTGATACATAAGAGATTGATAATTGTTAGGTAAGAAAGTAGCTTTCATTAACTTCTTCATCTTCTCCCATGAAACAATCTTTGACTTCCCCATTCTCTCTCGTGTAAGTTTAGTCTGCTGCCACCATGCCATAGCTCTCCCTCTCAATCTCGTAGCAACCAACTTAACTCTGTGATTCTTTGGAACTTCTTTGAAGTAAAAATTTACTCAACATTTGAAACTCAATCCAAAAATTTTTCCGCAATCATACCACCCTTGAATTTTGGAATTTCCATTTTCATTTCCGATTCCCATCTACGGTCATCTTCATATTCTCTAGCTCGACTCCACATGTGACCTCGATCTCGGTAATGAACACTTCCTCTATCACCATCAAACTCCTCATCAAAATCTGACGCATATCGTTGTCGATCATGTCCACCAACATCTATACCACCACCATTTCTTCGATCTACATTCCTCTGATCACGATAATCCACATTTCTCCGATTTCGTTCATCAACATTCCTATCACGATCGTCAACATTCCTACGATCATGATCTCCTCTTCTCTCCCGATCCGACTGTGGTGAAACTCTGTTTTCCCCATGACTCGATTAAGGTGAAACCCTTCTTCTACTTTGATTCATTTCGAGCATCATTCTCTCTAATCGACCAATCCCTTCATTCAACTTCTCAGTGAAACTCTCGTTGATTCGTTGCTCCATTTCATCGGCCTCTTCTCTTCCATACAAAGCATTAATATTGCGATGACGTTGAGCTCGTCTCGGTGGCAAGATTGAACTTCAACAAATTCAAAAAAATTCAAACACTTTCCGATCTTTGATCCAAATGATATGGATCGAAACTCCCAACTTGTTGCACTTCACGATGAACACGATGAACACCAAACTTCTCAACAATTGCAAATTTGATCTCCAAACTACAAATTCTCGAAACTCAATTCTCCAAATGATGCAAACTTCTTGCAATCTAGCTCTGATACCAAACTGACGCAGCGTGGGAAGCGAATTCGACAATGTAAATCGAATCCGTCTAGGATCTCACACGATTAGCAGAAATAATTGGTGAATCGATGATAAATCGATGAATTTAAGAATATCGAAAGGCCCAAATCTGTTTATCACAAAGATACCGGACTTTAGCAATCTTCGACTCGTTGATCGCGCACGATACCGTGAGAGAATATTTTCAATTCTTCGAACGTTGATCAAGCGCACTTGATTCTGTGAATTGGATTCAACAATCGTTGATTCAAGCGCACTCGAATGCCGAAAGTGGAGATAGGAGATAACACTCAACTACAGATTTTAATGGAGGCACAAAGCACAAACCAAATTTTATTCAAAAATTCAACAACCCTTACAAATTACCAACACTTCCCTATTTATAGGGTTACAACGCACACTACACACTTACATCACAAACACACGACTCAGTACACGACATAAATCTTACGCGACTTAAGAAAAAATGCAAATACATCCATTACAAGACTTAACGACCTAATCTTCAACAGCGACTTATGTTTCACGTGACTCATTAGATCATCAGTGACCTAAATGCTCGTTCGCGACTTATGTATGAGGTCAAACTAGGGTTGGGAACCCGCGCCGGCTTGTTCTAGGTCGATCGCGGCCTATGGATGGAAATCAAATCCGATTCTTCGCGACCTAGAGGGAAGCGACCTAGGTCAGCTCGCGGTGTAGAGTGGAGGTGGGGGAGTTGCGAGGCTCGTTCGCGAGTTAGGTTGGAGTTAGGTCGAGGTGGTTTTTCGCGACTTAGGGATAGGTCGGAGCTCTGATCGTTCGCGACCTTGGGGCTAGGTCGTACGCGACCTAAGGAGCGGCGACGTTCGTGTCCTGTTGAAGCTGCTCGCGTGCGACCTAGGAAGATTCTTCGCTCGCGATTTTCCTCTTCTGCGACCTTGTCGCTAGGTCGTACGCGACCTAAGGAGCGGTGATTCGAGGTATGAGCTTCGTCACATATACAGTTTCTATAAGCGAGTTGAGGTAAAAAATTATCACTTTGTACCAATATTTGCATTATATTAGCACTTCATATTGATCCTAGTTGACATTGATTTAGAATATTTCTACAAAATTATAAATAATGTTTAAAATATCTCAGATATTGTATATGATTGCCTGTTATCTAAGAGCAACATAGTGTTCATCATTTTGCAGAGGACTAGTTGTGTAAATCCTAGTTACATGTTTAACCAGTTTGTCATCAATGACAAAATTAGGGCTATTCTTATAAACTGGCTTATAAAGAGGTAACAGAAATGTTGTTTAAAGATCATATTTTTTGGAAGAACTTATAATTAAAAACAATTGTACTTGCAAAATTTATAACTTTTAAAAATTTTGATTCACCACAAATTTGAGCTTATGGAGTAAACATTGTATCTTACTATCAACATAATAAATAGATTCCTATCAATGTATTCAATTATTATGAAAAAGCTTCAATTAGTAGGTGTCAAATCCATGCTTTTTGCTTGCAAATACGAAGAAGCTTCGGTTCTAGTTATTGATGACTTAATATTGATTTCTAATCTCGCCTATCCAAGAAATGATGTCCTTGATATGGTAATGATCTTTTAATATTTTAATTCACTAGTGCATGTATATACAAAAAAAACTTAGCTATCTTTTTAAACTACAACAGTAATTAGATTTCCTTTGAAGAAACATATCGAATAGTACTTTCTTAAGTTGTCATGATAGCAACATATTGTAATGACCCGCCATCCGTTCCCACAGAATGACGCATCATTAATAAGAAAGAAAGGGATAGAAAAGAGAAAAGAAAGAAGAGAAAGAAGAAACAACATCAGAATCTAAACAGTGGAACGAATAAATTATATTGATAACATAAATATTACATAGTTTACAACCACTATCAGTGTTACACAGATAATACAACACATACTAGACGGTTATAAACACCTGTCAAGTTATACAACTCAAAACAATACAAGAGAACTACTCAGAGAAATCAACACAGCGGAAATATATATATATCTACTCGCAGAAGCCTCCTGCTCCATTGCTCCTCCACAATTCGTCAAAGCTAACCTGAATCGCTTGGCTACTCGTAAAAATTTGAGTACCCAAGAGTTTAAGAAAAACAGAATAAACTCCGGGTCAGACATGGGTCTGGTGTGAGTACAGATTAAGGTTGCTTAATTTTCAAAAACCTTTTGAAAAGAAAGGTATTACGTAAGACTTCTCACACATAAACATGGAAAAGTTTTTACCTTACGCTAACCAAAACATTTGATAGGAAATTCAGTGATATTATAATAAGTATAGGGTTTTCAAGCAAATATGAAATAGCCGAAATTGTTACATTTATTAAATTCCAGCTACTAGCCACAAAAGTGGGTAATACAATAAAAACCGTTGGCACTTATTGGATTTTGGATTCCATACAATGGCAGGGCTACTAGGGTACCGTCCATCATAGTACGTGGCCTAGATCACCGTACCGAGGGGTACGCCCGCTCTCCTGCAACAGAAGGCCGGAACAATTCCTTACTGAACAGTTTCGAACAAGACAACCCCGACAGTTGGAGCTCAACAACCGTCCACACAGACGAAATAAAAGGGACCTCTAGATAGGGGGAAATCTCGTCCTACTTGTGCATGACCCACTTAGCCTTGCTGCACCTCCCCTGTTTTAGCCATTCCCGGTTGATGAGGCTTGAGGCTACGATTACCTTTAGTGAACACATCACTTAGAATGTTCATCGCCCACTTGACGATGTTCTGAAAGCATTCAATCCATACAAGTTCATTCCGGGTTCGAATGAAACCGAAGGCATTATCTCGTTACACTCATTTTGGAATCATCCTCAGAGCTAACGACGATAACCCTTGCACTTTGAATCACCATCTTCACTTGAGATTCACGACCTACCGTTAATTTGGATTGATGTGGTTTTCAGATATCCAAATATGAAAACCCGATCCCGGTCTCATCGAAATCCAAAACGTGTCTTTTAGGTCCAAGTTGTTTTAAAGTTTAAAACAATTCAATTATCTATATATACACAGATAGATAACTCACGAATCACAATTGATAATCCACATTATCAAATAAACAGGTAATCCACATTATCAATATCAAAATAGATAATCCATATATCACCATCACAATAGATAATCTATATTATCATCACAATGCAACCAAGCATTCATACCACACAACATTACTTATCTCATTCCTGAGATCACAAAGCATCCAAGACAATCAATGTCATCCATTCATATATATAAGCAATGATTTATTTCATCACAATATAATTAATTTAAAATGAATTAAATTAATTATCTCCATCTTCAATTAATTTAAAGTAAATTAAATTAATTACTTCATCTTTAATTAATTTAAAATAAATTAAATTAATTACTTCACCAATATAAATCTTGCTTACTTAACCATTTAATTGATTACAATCAATTAATTAATCACTCAAATTTAATCACCTTAATCAACCACCCTTGATTAATTATCCTTAATTACATTCAAGTAATTATCCTTAATTAATTTCACAAATTATTTGTTCTCAAACAAAAATGGAAATTAACCTTTAATTACTTCAATTAATTAACTAACTATAATTAATTACATAAATTCTTAATTAATTACATTAATTAATTATCTTAATTACTTTTCATTGATTAATTAATCATAATTAATCAACTTTAATTATATTACTAATTAATGACCCTTAATTATATTTTAATTATTTACTTTATTAAAATTAATTACCTTAAGTAATTAACCACAACCAGATTAATCACATTCAGTAATTAACTAACTTAATTACTTCATTAAAAAAAATTAATTATTTCTTCATTAATTTCTTAATTAATCCCTTGATTAATTACTAAGTAATATAATCCAAATTACTTACATTATTAAACACCTTCCATTAATTACATCCTGTAATTATCAATCAATTACTTTACCAAGTAATTTCCAATCCATTAATTACATTAAGTAATTATCATTAATACATCCAGTGTTTAAAATTAATTAAACTTAATCAATTAAATTAAACAATCACTTTTAACATAATTAATTACCTTAAGTAATTAATTTCTTAATTACTTCATTAAGTAATTACACTTAAACCATTCACAAATGATTATTATTAAATTAATTAATCTAATTAATTATTAAAAATTAACCATATTAATTAATTATTAAATAATCCTGGTTAATGACCTTCATTAACCCTTCTCTAATTATTTTTATTAAGTAATTAACTCAAATAAAATTATCTTTAATTATCCATTAATTAAAGTCTAATTATTTAATTAATTAAGAGTTAACTGTCACTTAATTAATCCTTAATTATTTAATTAATTAGCCTTGATTAAAACTTAATTACTTAATTAATAATTCTTTAATCATTAATTTAAAAATCTAATTAATTAACCATTCCTTAATTACTCCATTAATTAAATTAATTTCAAAACTTTAAATCTTAACTTAATTTTAAGATAAAACATTTCTAAATTATGTTTAAAAACAAATTTATTTGAAAACAAATTACTTTTGAAATTACTTTCAAATTTTATTTTAAATACATGTTTTAAAATGAATATATTTTAAACTTAATCAAATTTTAAACAATTTAAAACTTTTTAAAATTTCAAGACAAACAAGTGTTTGTCTTAGAATTTGAATTTCATAAGAATTTTGAAAACTAAATTCATTTTAAAATTTCAATAACTTCAATTTATATTTATTTTAAATCTTCAAATTTAAATCTTCTTCTAATTTAAAAACTGAAGTTCATATTTGATTTAAGATTTCTAGATTCAAATTTTATTTTAAATCTTGCTCACATTTTACAAACTTCGATTTAAAAGGTTTAAATTACTTCCCAAAATAAAGTAGTTAAACAAGTTTCAGTTTAAAACCTTATTACCTTTATTTTTATTTATTTATTTAAAACTGAGATTTTGAATTTAACCCTGGATTCTAAAATTCAAACTTGAATTTGTAACCAGGTTTAAAATTTCCTAACATTCAAAAGCTTCAGGTTGTTTAAAAAAAATTAAAAACCTGAAACACAAGTTTCTGTAAAACCTGAAATAAATAGAACAACTCGAGAGCACCTAAAATTACTTCGAGTCTGGAACCCATCTTCCTCGAGTCAACTACCTATTTACTTTGGGAGAATCACAAAAACCTCCCCTGTTTCCACGAGCAAACCCAACATCACCAGGTACATCTCGTCACCGTGCATATGCACAGTGACTACGGCCACCGTTGATCATCAGAGGTGATCCTCCTACATCCAAAACACCCCAACATCCAGATGCGATCATCATATCATGTACATAACCTTGAATTCAAATTCGAGTACTAAAACCCAAACTGGAAACAACCATCAGTTTCCCCCTTCAAACCTGAAATCGCCTCGCCAGCCCAATCCTGACCATCGGAGATGTTGACACTCCGGCCAACCCATCTTCTACTTCCAAACATCCATCACTCAAAAACTAGTTGAACTCGATCAACTCAATGAACCGCGGTGATCGCTTCATCATTCCTAGTCAAAAACTAGGGTTCCAGAGAATTTTCCACCACTGCAACTTGCTCACCGAAATTCAACATCATCTTATATTTTTCCTAGCATCTCTGATCACCCCTCTTTCATCATGTAGAACCTCATTCCCTCCAGATGGATGAATCAACAGAGCAACCCCAAAGTTCATATGCAGTTCATCCCCTAACTGCTCCTTAACCCTTCTACTTAAAATTATAGTTTTTGTTTTAAAAATCACATTATGATTTTAGTATTCAATCTATATCCAAGAATCCAGAAAACATGATGACTAAATTTACAGTTAACTTTGAACTTGCTCACTTATTTGGTTTTCCAGAGCCAATCCCAATTTATTATCAATTTAATTCAATTTTACACTTACTTAATAACTTAAACAAACAATTATTGTCTGTAATCTAAATCCAATCAGAGATTGGATCAAAGAGAATATGTATTTAAGACAAACAGGGTTACTAGAAAAACATAACAGAGGACATTTAAATATCATGCATACAAACACAACTTCACATCAACAACACACATGCAATACTTATTTATTTCAGTATCCAAGCATGCAACCATTTTTTTTCTTATTTTAAATTTTTAAAAAAAGTTACTCACCTTTTTAAAAGAAACAGAGCCTCAGATATCCTTTTTGAATTTGCAGATTGTAAATTGTTTGCAAGCTTGATCTTGTTTGACTTCACGTTGAAAAATGCAGGCATGATCTTTTTTTAAAAATTGAGTTGCAATCCTGTTGAAACTGGAATGCTTATGCTTCCTGACTAAAACTACTTGCATGCAGACGCTTTTGAATAGGCTTCATTTTGAAGATATGCAGAAATCATTCTTTTCAGATCTTATAAAAATAATGCAGGTTTGGTTGCAAAACATTTTCCAGATTACAGAAAAATGCAGGCTACAGATTTTCAAATTTTGCTTTTGTTTTGGAATGGAAGGCTACTGATATGATATGAGGAGTTTATGAATGGTTTGTGCAGGGTTTTTGAAGATGAAAATTTGATTTGAAGAGGAGTTTTGATTTGGTATTGAATATGCATGCTACAGATTTTTGAAGGGGTGTTACTGATTTTTGACAAAGCTTTGAATTTGGTTTTTTTTTTCATGTTTCAGATGTGTCTATAGATCTGAAGTTAAAGCTTTTCTTTGTCTTTTGAATTGAGATGAGAAAAGAAATAAAGAGATGAAGATGTAGGCTTATATAAGTGTATTTTCAGATTTTATCAAATAAAAGAAAAAAAATTAAAATAATTTGACACTTGTAAACTTATTTTAACATTTTTCAACTTAAATGTTTAATCTTATAACACTTGTCCCTTTTTAAAGTAATTTGTATTTGGTTTACAAGTTAACATATGTATCAAGCTTAATTTTAATTTGTTAGTTAATATTTAATATGTATATAAATTCATAAAAAGAAATTAAAAAAACCATGTTTATAAATAAAACTTATACATATAAAAATTAAAACAATTAAAATCTATACTTTGGAATTTAAATTCAAATTAAATTAAAAATCTAATATTTTAAAATCAAGTTATGACTACAAATTAAACCTTGAAATAACAATTGCCATTTTTATTCAAAATCTATTTATAAAGACAATACACTATTGATATTATTTTTAGAAATATCTTATTATTAAATTAAAATAATTGTAAAAGAAATTATATTTTTATTAATAAATTATCTATTTAATTAAGCTATAAAACTTTTTGTTGATTCATTTTAAATTTAAAATTCAAGCCAAACTTATTTTAAACGTTTAATCATTTGTCTTAACAATTTAAAAATCATATATTTATTTATTAAATAGCTTTGAAAACTTAATATTTAATTAAAATCAAAATTTCCAAATTATTAGTGTATATATTTGAATTTTAAATCATGATTCATTTATTAAATTTTAAACCAAGATCATTTATTTAATAACTTTGAAAAGCTAATATTAAATAAAAACAAATTTTCAAATTACTAAAAATATTAGAATTAGAAAATATGCTTTATTTATAAATTAAAAACAAAGTTAATCTATTTACAATATAATCTATATATCTATATTATAAATAGAAACCAATTTATTATTTTTAAAAGATAAAATAATCAATTAAATATTTATTGAAGAAGATTACCAAATCAATTCGAATTATTATTAACAAAATTATCAATATCAATTTAATTTTTAATACAGATTATTAAATTGATATTGTTAAAAATTCCCGGATATTACACATATTGAACTAGAAAATAAGATGGTACCGAATAGTATTTGTATTACACCTGAAGCTATATTCAAACTCTATTAATACCATGATAATTGTATTAAGCATTTGTGTATTTTGATATAAACAGGAGAAATTGATTGTGAAGACATTGAATTCAACATGTCTGTACCAACACCTTATGTTTTTATGAGAAGGTTCGTGAAAGCAGCTGAATCTCATAAGAAGGTTTCTACCATTATCATCATTTACCATTATTAAACTTCTAGATTAGATACATCGTAAAATGTACTCTTGTTTATTATGTATGTAGTTGGAGCTCTTTTCCTTCTTCATTATTGAGCATAATCTGGTTGAGTACGGAATGCTTAAGTTTCAACTTTCCTTGTTGGCTGCTGCCGCATTATATACAACTCAATGTTGTCTTGGAGGTTTCAGCTGCTGGTCAAAGACCAGTGAGCTATACACAACCTACATCGAAAATCAGCTTTTTTAAGTTTGCTTCTATCATCAATTGGGATCATGTTAGGCTTGTCCCAGTTCATGGTCAACATGGATGCATATCCATATTCATTGTTTTAGGTTTGTCGACACGAGTTCAAAATCAGTGCACAACACTGAGTTGTGTACCGAGTTCCAACTCAGTGGATTTAAATTGAGTTTAAACTCAGAAGCCGCACTGAGTTGGCATAAGGTTCTTTTTTTTATTCTTTTAAAAAACCCATTTGACGCAGCGTGGGAAGCGAATTCGATGATGTAAATTGAATCCGTCCAGGATCTCACACGATTAGCGGAAATAATCGGTGAATCAGTGATAAATCGATGGATTTAAGAATACTAAAATGTCCAAATTCGTTGATCCGAATATACCGAATTCTAGCTATCTCCGACACGTTGATCGCGCACGATACCGTGAAATAAGATCTATAATTCTTCGGGCTTTGATCAAGCGCACTTGATTCCGCGAATTGGCTTCAACGAACGTTGATTCGAGCGCACTCGAATAACCGTAGGTGGAGATAGGAGATAACACTCGACTACCAATTTAAAAATGGAGACACAAAGCACAAACCAAATTTTATTCAAATTTCAACAACCTTTACAAATGACACGACTTGCCTATTTATAGGCTTACAACTCAACACACGACTTAAAAATTTACAACACAATATGTACACGACTTAAGACTATACAGTACAAACGACTCAACATTCTCCTCTACGACAGCGACTTAATGGAGTTTCATGGCAACGACTCATGGTAACTCGGCAACGACTTAGGCTTCTTTGCGACATAAGCTTCTACGCGACATAAGAAAAATGGCATCGACTTAAAATCACTACTTCGCGACTTAAAAATTCCCACGGTAACGATAAGTCGGCCGCGACTTAAAACTAAGGTCGTTCGCGACCTTCCTCTTCACTTTCCTTCTAGAGATATGTCGTTCGCGACTTAGGGATAAATCGCGACACAAGGATAGGTCGCTTGCTTTCTAGGGTAGCTCGCGCGCGGCATATGGAGGGGGAAATCAAGTCGCTCGCGCCTTCTGGATTATCTCGCGCGCGACAGATGGAGGGGGGGGGGGGGTAATTACGAGCGACACATGGAGGAGGCGGGGAGTAAGTCGTTCGCGACTTATGGAAGTTTCGCGACATAGGGTTTTGGCCACGACTTAAGGAGGTGAGCGCTTCATCACCATTTTTCAGTAAATTTCAGATAATGATGGAGTAGATAACTAGAAGGGACTCGTCTTAAGCAACACTAACCAGGATAACTCATTCACCTTTGACCTTCTACATTTTTTTCATATTACAAAATTTCTATTGATTCATTGTTCCATTGAAATTTCATTCTTTTTATGTTTATTTCCTACATTTTACATAGTAAACAAAATAATATTTTATACTTTAGGTGTATAATTTTCAATTTAGCAGCTAATTTTTGAACTACAAACGTTATATACTTCATGAATTTTAAATTACATTCTCGGGGGAAAGAGTTAGAGCATCAATTTATTACTCTAAATTATTAAAAGTATTTCATTTAAACTTACAACAGTTAGCGTTATAAAAATACAGGAAAATATGCTTGTGTATTGCAACTGACATTCTGATTCTGTGTATCTTATATTCTCAATTTGTTAGCTAAGTATGGAGTATTAATCTCTAAAAAGTTACTGCAGCGCTGAAAAGATAGTCTTGCCCTTTATATATCAACTCATCCATTGCTGTCACTATACTAATAATGTATTGGCCTTTTAACAATATAAGAAAGATGACAAGGTATATAATGATTTTTTTTACCAGATGAAAAGGAAGACACAAACGTTAAGACGTTATTGTATGAATATGTTATGTTGGCCAACTGTCGTCGTTTTTAGCATCTGGTAAGGTTGATTCACCGAGTACATTAGTTTTCTTCGTTGCTGTGTTACTGTTTTCATATTGATCCTCTGTTAATTCTGGATCTGTGTTGCAGGTAACCATCATGTTTGTGTATTCTTGAAGCGAGGCTTCTACAGACCTAATGTCACTAGCTTCGTAATCACCATCACCTCCTTGTGTACTCTCTTCTTCTTCATCTTCTTCTTTCATCTCTTCTTCTTCTTTTTCTCTCGCTTCTTTTCCTTCCCTTCTCCCTCATCTTCACTTTCCTCTGGAATTCCTTGCATCCAGCTCCCTCATCCCATTCTCTTGAAATTTCATCGAAGGTAGGCTCTTCTACTGCCTTATCAACCGGTTCATTAACGTTTGACGTACGACCTTCAACTTCTCCTTAAGGATTATTGATAGGGCTACGAGCGAGGGCTGAAGATCGGCAGGCATTCCGAAACTGCTTAGAGGAGTGGTTGCAGAACATCGGAGCGGTCAAGATGTAATAGATTACACGAGCAAAGGTTCTCATTTGTAGAAGGTACGCAATGGTGCGATGTTGGAAGCTGATTCTTTTTAGAGCTTTCAGGGTTTCGGCATGCTCATCACTTGTGTCTCGAGTGGGAATATATGTGAAAGAATTAGATAGAAAGTTAAATGCTTTGATTGAAGGAATCAAGAGAAGAGAGAAAGGAAAAGAGTCATACTGCCAGGAAACCATAGTCGGTTGAAGCCATATGGGCAATGCATGAAGAAATAATCATTCCTAAATACAAGTGCTTGCTGTGAAGCTTTTCCATGATCTTGCATCTACACTATGCCTCGATAATCATGTAGGATGGCGAGTCACATCTTTGCTTAATACTAAGAATGTGTATAAGCTCTTCGAAGTTTGGAGTTCGTCAAAATCGATTCGTGAATAGCACATATAGAGAGCTCAGAAGTGCATTTCCGTTAGGGAGAACTTCGGATGAAACTAGTCCAAGCTCTTGGAGAATCATGTGTAGGAATGAATTATAGGATGATACGTGCCGCCCAAGCACATGTATTGGTTGCACGATGTATAACCCATTGTAAGGTTATGTACCCTCTGGATTTGCAATGGGAGGAGCATGTCGTCTTCAGGATTCTTATGTTGCCTACATATGTTACGGAGCATCTTACCTGTTAGAATCATTGGATCATGTTTGGGCTGATCATCGAAAATTCTTAAGCCTACGTATTCGTTAAGAGGAGGTGGATGCTCTTTAATGGGTTCTGGCACGATCATCCCTTAAAAGATCGACGGTGGTTGAAAAGCTTAGGTCCAGAAGGTGTAGAGGTCAACGTATAAGTAGTCGTAGACATGGCTTCGGGAGGAGTAGATAATCCAACGTCGGTCTTAAGGTGGGGGCGACTGGCGCGTCATTCTAGACAAATAAAAAATAGCGTTCAACACGGTCAGGTATGTTTTATTTTGGAATTTTATTTCAAATTTAAACCTGTGTAACTGACATCCAAAATCC
The DNA here is from genome assembly GCA_030765085.1 of Allium cepa. Taxonomy (NCBI): domain Eukaryota; kingdom Viridiplantae; phylum Streptophyta; class Magnoliopsida; order Asparagales; family Amaryllidaceae; genus Allium; species Allium cepa. The sequence continues at coordinate 882,250,211 of CM060929.1, forward strand.
AACGGCTGTCAACACCTGTTGATCAATCTGATTCTGAATGTCGATCGGGTCAAGTGGAAGTGTTAATCTCTACAGTATGAGTCCGTGCCCCATGCACAACGAACGGACCATCCTAGATGGATAGCTCACTCATGCTAGGAAAACGAGCCTAGTCATACGATGGCATCGGATCTTACCCATATCATCAGATAATTAATAACGGAAACTTTATCTGGAGCTAGATAGAAGTTTTTATTTTATAGAAATGCGAGATGTGTAGAACAAGAAATGCTATGCAATGGAATCGTTTAGATATTATGAAGTTGCTTCGAAAAGAACCATCATATTGACGTTTGAGTGGCAATGTGTGATTGGTCAAGTAATGGTCAGAGCTAACCCAAAGGACTTTGGCATGCAAAAGCTCAAATTAAAGCAATTGGATGTTTCTCCTACACGCTAGGCCAAACTCGATCACATGTTAGAACTAACACGAGCGTATTCAAGATCGGGCCCAAATACAAGGAGAAAACCTAGTGCTTGCTTTGGCTAAACACTTGTCGGGGTAATTCAAGCCCTCATCACAACCCACGATGACCCAGAGAACATTGTCGGTGATGGAGTCCTCCACCAAATCAACGTGGTGAATCACCATGTTTAAATTAGATCTAGATCTCGTCTCAAGGAAGTCGGCGGCGAGCACTTTGAAGGATTCGACGGCGATCAACATAGAGATTTGGAGCTGGCAGCGTCGTAAGGAGGTTGATGGCGATGTAGAAGGGGCAATGGCGATCAGTTTTTTGGCGATGCAATAGGGTAAGCAAGGAAGTCATGAGAACTTTGTAGTAGAAGGTGGTCGGTCACGAAATGCATGAAGGAAAAAAGTTAGGAAAAAAGTCTAAGTCTCGAGTATAAATAATACTCACTGACTGGACAAACAGACTCGATGCCGAGAAGAACTACTGGTACCACAAAGAATTTTTGGGCAAAAATTGGAGAAAAGGAAAGGAAAAGTAAGTGTGTATCTGGCTAAAGCTCTGAACGATCTCCAGAGTGCATATCTTGTCTTTAGCATGAAAAATGGGATTTGTACTGCTTAAAGCAATTGAGCGGATAACCATGAAATAGAGACAACGCTTTGAAGCGACTCTTGGACAACCAATGGACATATGTGAACGGAAGTGAATGTTTGTCTCATTGCAAGCAAATTTTATTTCCAATAAAAGCATACTCTTGGGGGAAAGTGTTATTCGGCTTTTTAACCAATAGGATTTACTCAAATCTGAATGTTCAATGAGGATGAACAACTCATGGACTTGGAAACATGCTTAAAAGAGCAATAGGGAAGGACTAGAGAAGTATGACAATTGTACTACCAGTACTAACCAATTATATTGGCCTCTAGTGGGCCCCTAAAGATACGGTTCAAATATGTATATGGCTTGCATGATCATCGTAAAGTATATTTCTCAAGGAATAGGCAAATAGCTCTAAGGAAGTTCTGAAGGAAAGCAGACTAGTACAGATGATATAAGGACCTCCCGAAAATAACACAATCTCTAAAGAAAAGCGTTCGTAACACAACGGATCGAAGATAAGAAACCAAATGAGGGGAAAAAACAAGGAGCTCCACTCCAAAAATCAGGGGGGTACTGACTACTTTTAGTTGGTACCGAGTTGATTTTATGACCCGAGGGGCTCCATTTCCCCTCCTCCATTTTCGAATCTGGATCTGGACTTGGTATTCCGTGGACTTCCAATACTGCTAGATGATTTCACTATAAATACCGCCTATAACAAATAGAGAAGGACTATTTGGCTCATTGCCTTCTTCGTCTTCTATCTCCCATCCATTATAGTCACTTAGAAAGCTACTATTTGTTGTTCAAGGCATTGAGATTAGTAAAACCCTTATACTAGTGACTCTAAAGTCTATATAAATAAAAGCTACAGTGGACGTAGGCTCGAGGTTGCTGAACCACTTTAAAACATTGTTTTTCCCTTTGTTTTTCATATATTTTCTTCTAGATCTCTATTATTCTTTACGATTTTGGGCGTTGTGTCATTTTTGGTGTCAACGGTTGGGAATATATAGATAATTTCACTAGAACTAATTTAGTGCTTTGAGTTGTTATTTTATATCAATATTGTTTTTTTATAATGTTTTAACATATGAATTTTGACATAGAATATGATATACAGTATAATACACCATATGCAACTATACTAAGATTACGTAAAAAATACTCATATCTACATATGGTCATTAGGATTTATAACCAATGTATATACACATATAGTGTACTATACATATACATGTCCTACATACGCATATCAGATCTGTATGTGTCTATATGTAAATGTACATATGTTTAAGGATATTAAAATATATGTAAATAGTTTGTATACATATATACTTAATACACATGTATCTATAATATATATATATATATATATATATATATATACTACCTATGATATTTTGGCCATTCATATATACCAATTAAAATAATTTTTGTTTAAAGCTTTATATACATAAAGTATTCAACCAAATTTCAATATATATATATATACACACATATATAAGTATGTACGTATGTACATGTATATTTATTCAAACCTTATTTAAAATATAAAATTTATTTTGCTTAAATTGTCTTTTACTAAGTAAAATAAATATTATATTGATCAAAATGTCAAATTTAATAATTTAAAATTAAACGAAAATAATTTCATGTTGAAATTAATTTTTTATAATAACATTATAAATGCATATTATGTAATTATATATGTTTAGTTAACATAACTTAATATAATATGTATACATACATACGTATATGTAATATTCATATTATAGTTAACAAACCAAAAATAAAATATTTTATTAAAACATAAAAGGCCAAAATATTTATAAATATATTCACAACACACACACACATATATACGTACACTTTAATTAAAATATTTATATGAGTATAATTTAAAACCAAAATAAAACTAAGTAAACTAAATATATATATTAAGTTTAAAATCATAAAATAATTATATATTAGTTAATTTTTATTTAAATATATAAGTATATTATAGCCATGATTTCTTTTAATTTAAAATGAATTGATTCAAAAATATATATAATTAAATATTAATTAAATAATACAGTATACATTTATATGAAAAACACATTCATGAAAACACATATATAAGTGCTGGGTAATATGATGTTGATCTAAATTTGTATTTACCTTTTAAATCCTACTTGTTCATCACATGTTATTTTGAGAGTCTCCTATCTGAATTGGTATCTCACCTGCTTGAATTATCCAAGCTCGTAGCAACATACAGAAAAAGATGGCTTTGGGTTTAGGAGATGGGAGGATATGCTGGGTTATGGTAGAGAAGAGAGAATGACATATGTAAGGAAAAATGAGGTGGAGGCTTGGTTTAGATAGAAGAGTAGGGGAGAGATCTTCTAGCTAAAATATCTTCACCTTTACGCATTTTATCAACTCCACCTCATTACTAAGTCATAGCCAATCCACCCCTACCTTTCAAATTTAAAAAAATAGACCCCTATATCTGCGTATATACACTCGTATTAATTCAATACTTAAATAATTTTAATATTAAATTTTCTTAAATATTAATGTGTGCATATAAGATTATATTTACACCGAAATAATTATAAGTAGCACACAAAACTTTCGAAAACATACAAAATTGCTAAATTCATCCCAAATAGTAAAAGCACTCAATAATCAATATAAAAATTATATATATAGCGCTTTGTAACTCAATTAAATCACGTGATACTTCAAAGATTGCACAGATTCAGTTGTTAGACTCACAGGTGTGAGTTGGCAAGCTATTAATATCAAACATTTCGAATATTAGCATTGATATGTTACATTCGCTGATGGTGTGACAGTTTGATCAAATCCATCGCTTACAAATTTTCAAGGTAACATTGTACTTTAAATCCTTTAAGCAACAATATATTATACTCATATTCCCTTTGCCATCACTGTATCACTTCCAATATCTTGAGCTTGATTTCGGTCAAAGCTCTAAGAATGTTCATATACTATTATATATAGTCCATCTCTAAAGTTTTGGTTCGATAATAACATTTATTGTTAACCAATATGCTCCGACCAGAGACGTTGACTTTGAATTGACCATAGTTGTTATTAACCTCTTACAATAAGGGAAACAAATTCTCTATCAAATAGATTTTCACTTCAAACGCTTCAACTTAAACCTAACAATGAGTAATTCATATTAAAGTTCGACATTATTCTTAAGTTGAAAGAGTTGCGTAATTCGTCACACTGAAATTCCATATTTGACCTTGCTGTGACTAATCATAAGAAACTCGTTGTTGAGTCATTCTGTAGTTATCTCATAACTACAAGTATATAACCCCTTGATCACCCCAACAAGCATGAGTAATACACTGTCCAATATTTAGAGACTGTTATGTACTCTGGTCTCAATAGATGTATTGATATCATTTTCTCGAAACATCTTGCTCATGAATATTATAAACATGTTATTTTCATTATGATTTATTATTCACGATTGCAAACTATTTGCAATTAGAATTATATAACATCTTATTTAAGGATTTGTTATTTGTATATGTTTCTTAACAATAATTATTTCATATCACAGTATACACTTGTATACACAATAGAAGATTAAGCCAATTAAATTATCTTTTTATTATGAACAATGTTGTACCTCGAGTTAGTTTATATAATATGTTACATAATTTCTCCTAGGGCATACAACTAAGTCTATCAATCTCCCACTTGCACATGGCCAATAATAAATTCGCAATCTCATTCCTTCAATTAGTTTACTTAGTACTGGTCGAAATATGTAACAACCTACCTTAAAATGTGCTTAATTTTCGACCTAATAAAATTTAATGGAACCTTAGACCCATTCTAAAGCCGGTTGTTGGTTGGTAAAATGGATACAATGAACATTATATAGAACTATCCATCTATGCTTTTAGGATCTCACAATGAAAAGAATAAATTACTATATCTGAAATAAGTACCCATTTCATAAAAATTCAAATCTCAGAAATACTAACATATCATCCCAAATATCCTAAAATGCAATATCCTAAAAGCAACATGTCGAAAACTGGGTACATCAAAATATTTAAAAAACATAAATAGACAGATATGCCACCACAAGTCTTCGCCACCACCTTCATCTTCTCAATTAGCATCATTCCCCCTAACTTGTGTGTTGTAGTGAGGAGAAGATCGGAACAAAAATATCCGGTGAATGAAAATCTCAAGTCTCTCCATAGTTTATGTGTATTATCATTTGGACAAGTGCTATGTCTTACACATCATATACGATACCCTATCAACAATACGTCCAATTGTATGCTGGAGGCTCTTCCACTTCAACGCAATTACCGTCAATCATGTCCTAATAATGTGAGAGAAAGTACCCGAGCCACTTAATACCTCTTTAAAAGGAATTAGGAAGACTTTGACCATTTAGTACTTATATCCCAAGCAGATCCCCATCATTTAATACATAACTCAAGGCGGAGCCCTCTTTGGTACTTCCAAAGGACGTCGCATGAAATCTCATTAAACTAGTTAATACTTCTTTACGAGAAGAGGCGGACCTACAATAGCCACTTAATACCTCGATCCTGAAGCGGGCCCGTCTCAAGATTTCCTAATACTACACCTAAACGATAATCTCGACCATTTAATACTTGTTAAGTTGGAAGGAGACGGATCCTGTAGCAGCCACTTAATACCCCCAACCCAGAAGAAGGCCCTATTATGACCCGTAACTCAAACTATGACGTCTCATGTTAGTCCATCTATTCCTAGTTGTTGGTAGCCAAGTTAACTGGGTAGACTTAACCTACAGAATTATGACTAATCTCGCATTCACTGTATGTACTTATTATAGATGATGTCACACATCAGTCCCAAAGTCAAACTACTAGTAGCTAGATTAGCTGGATAGACTTCTCTGTGATTTTAACTGACCTCATATTCCTATAACTTAGTCAGAATTCCACTCTCCTAACATACTACCATATATATACCGCATCGCATTTCACATTAGGGCTATATAAGGAAAACTCATTATTCTGCCTTCAATTATGGGTTAATTTCCATAAGTATCCTTACTTCTTTCCTATGGGATTTAATTCTAATTACTAACCTATTTATTATATACGATACGATTAAATATTATCAATTATACATTAATAATATACTCATATGCTAATATATTTGTACATATGTATGTTAGCCTAAATAAATATTCCTAAGCGTGCGAAGATTTCTAAGTCCTATACTAATCTTTTAAAGTATTAAATCTTCTGATACATATCTAAGTCCTATACTAATCTTTTAAAGTATTAAATCTTCTGATACATATAAGTCTAACTCCATACAATATTATATAAATTAACTAATATTTTTAGCTAAAAATAGACTTGCATCAATAAAATAGAACCAAATACCAAATCTATTTCGTGTTAATATAGTAGAATCGGCACCTCTATTTTGGGGAATAAACTTATAATTTAAACTATTTACATTATATTCTAATTTTATACATATGAACTTGAAGTGAAAAAAGGATTCATATTTAAATTACAAAAATAGACAGTGCAAACTACGAATAAGAGAATTCATATCTTACGTACCATTTCCTAACGTATTTCTTTTTTAGAACCCTTTATCACATCAATAGAGAAAATTTGAAAGTTGAATAGGATATAAGATACTCAAATTGTAATAACAATGCAAATTCTACAATTTTAATATGAAATAATTGAGAATTCAATAAACTTAAGAATTGATATTTTGTTTGGGGGAGTTTAGGGTTTTACTTTTAAGGTTTTCGTAAACAAAATTCTTCAAGGTATAAGACAAGTCTAAAATTCTACTATGCAAAAAGTAAAAATGTGAAAATATAAGATTTCCATTAACAAATAGCATCCAGCTTCCCATTGGATTTGATTCACACTGTTTCCTAATTTCTCCTTCATATTACCTCTCTTTGAAATGTACAATAATTAAATTGTATATAAATTGGATTCAGAATTCAAAAACCGAGGAAGAATAAAAAAATAGAAAAACATATATCTATATAGACCTATTCCCCTTTCCCCTTAGGTATGCCCTCTTGAATCTATTCGAGGAAGAAGGTAACAGAGCTTCCCTATTGTTCCAAATACATTTGTAATAAAAGTGACAGGGCTACCCTCTTATTTATGGTGGTTAGAAGACGTCCGAACCGTAGTATTTAAGTCGGTCTAACGTAAAAAAACGTGCACTGTATAACCATGTCGTACAACCAAGTTATCTACACAACTATCTACTCAACCAAAAATGCAATGTAAGTATGTATACAACATACTACAGGGGAGCTCAATGCTAGCATGAATGCAAGATCGTGATATATAAGCATGTATGCAAGCATCCTAAATATGCATGAAATTCTGCTTGAGTGCAAAAAGAATAGTAAAAGTGTGGTAACCATCCCCTATCTTCCAATATAGCAACAATGTTGCAACCAATAACCTAAATGATGGAGAGAGAAAGTTTACTAATAACCTAAATTTTGAATATGATAACCATTGTGGATGCAGAAGCACAATATATGGTTTTGAAAAGGTTTTAAGATACTAGTGAGGTAAAAACCGTTTCGTTAAGCGGCATAGTCTCACTTGGTATCTAAATGATTTGAGATGGTAGATTATTATTCGTACCAGGCCTTATGTCTGACTCGAAGTTTATGTTTTCATCTTAAATCTCGGATACTCGATTGATTTTGAGTAGTTGAGAGTTGAGGTTTTTAGGTACCTCATTAGACGATTAAGCTTCCGGAGATGTGCATGAGGCATGCTAGTTATATGGAGTTCTCTTTTATTTGATTTCACTGTGTTGTTTGTAATGCCATAGTTGTTATATTGCCTACATATACTCTGATCATCCAAGGGGCCATCTTCATGTCGCTCTTGGAGTATGTTGTAATAAATATATTTTCTCTGAAAGTGGTTAACGATTGTGGGATTAAAGGATTATGTAATGAATTGGAAATGTTTTGAAATGGAATGTGATCTTGTTTGATGTTTTAAATTTTTTCTAAATTCATATATTTATGTTTATCAATGCATCTAACACCGCCGTATTTGATCGTCGAGGATTAATAACTATGGATGACTATAGCATTTGTTGTCGTTAGTTTTAAACCTTCAAGTAAGGGAATGTTACAAGTTGGTATAAAAGCATAGATTTATGAAAATTTAAAAGAATTAAACCTAAAAGCTTTTTTAACATAATCCAATGAATCTAAAATATGATCGAAGTTGGAATAATGCTATAGCAACGTACTTGTATTTGATATATATATATATGTATGTATGTATGTATGTATGTATGTATGTATGTATGTATGTATGTATGTATGTATGTATGTATGTATGTTTGTATTCTCCTCTCTCTTAGAATGTTCTTCTATATCTTACGAGGGCTCTTATGCAGATTTATGAGAAAGAAGATATGGAAGCAGGAAACGAAAGAGAAAATCTCGGTAGAGGAAGCACCACAACTAATGGAAATGCTCGACCTAATATCGGAGGAATGAAGGTCGACGGGCTAATGCTAACAAAAATGCTAAAGCCAATGTGGGTGCTGGAAATCCACCAGTGGATATAGGGGCGATGTAACAGTTCTTCTTCAATGTTATGCAAGCAGGAATTGCTGCCGGAGTTGTTGGAAACGTTGGAGAAGCTAATTCGGTGGCTCCGGTTGGGAATAACCATACTAAGTTGAGCAGAGATTACACCAGCTTAGGTGGAAAACCGTTTATGGGAATGGAGGATGCTATTGAGGTAGAGAATTGGCTATTACATCGAGAGTGTTTCTTTGCTGGTTAATTGGCTATTACATCGGTGCATCATATTCCTTTATATCTCAGTGTTTGTTTGATAGGTTATGCTTAGAACCAACATACCTTATTACTTCCTTAAAGGTTGTGAATCGAATATGAGGTATGCAACTTTGGGGATGAGATGCAATTAGTTATAACTTGATTTGTTGGGTCATATGTTTGCATGCAGTTTTTATGTTTTCATCATTTTGGTTATAGATTGGTTGAGAAGGTATGAGGCAAGAATATTTTGCCAAGATAGGGAGATATCATTAAGACACCCTGATAGTTTGAACCGAATTATTTTCTCGGTGGAGAATTCTGACCAGAGTAGTTGTTCTTTGTTATGTGCAATGGAAGTGGGAGAAGGAATAAGTTGGGGGCGAGTTGCAAGAGAGATTGTAGATGCCTTTAAGCCAGTCATAGGACTACCACCGTAACGAGCTATTGAGTTTTGGATAGATATTGTGCTAGAAGCTGAACTTGTAAGTAGACCACCTAGCAAGATGACACGTACCGAGATGAAGAAATTGAAGGTGTAGCTAGTGGATCTAGAAGGAAGAAATTTTATTAGACTGAGCAGTTCGCCTTGAGGAGCGGCCGCGATATTCGTGAAGAAATTAGATGGGTCATTGAGGATGTGTATTGACTATAGAAAGTTGAACGAAAGGACGATAAAGAATAAGCATCCTTATCGAGAAATGATGATCTATTTGATCAGTTGAGTGGAGCAAGAGTGTTTACTTAGTTGGATTTGGCGACAGGGTTCCATCACTTAAGGGTGGCAAAAGACAACATTCCTTTGCTAGCATTTCGAACTAGATATGGTTCGTATGAGTGGTTAATAATGTCATTCAGTTAATGAATGCACCTGCTTTCTTTGTGGATTTGATGAACCATGTCTTCCGAGAGTATTTGGATAGATTCATGTTGGTGTTTATATGTGACATTTTGGTATACTCTAAGGATGAAAGAGAGCAAGAAGACCATCTTAGAGTTATGCTTGAGACGCTAAGGCAAAAATTTTCAAGTGTCATTTTTGAAAGAAAGAGGTTAAGTTTCTTAGTCATATGATTTTAGAGAAGGGGTTATTAGTCGATCTAGATAAGGTCGAAGTTGTTAATAATTGAAAGAGACTAGAGACGACGACTGAGATTAGAAGTTTTCTTGGACTTGCTGGCTACTACCGGAGATTCTTAGGGATTTCTTATGGATAGCAGCACCATTGACTAAGCTAACTAGGAAGGAGGTGAAGTTTGTTTGGTCTAACAAATATAAGGAAGCGTTCCTTAAGTTAAAGCATTTGTTGACCAATGCACTAGTGTTAGTAGTTCCAGACAGAAACCAAGGGTTAGCAGTGTATACTGATGCATGTGGAGATGGATTGGGAGCTGTGTTGATATAGAAGGGTAAAACGATTGCCTACACTTCACGACAGCTTAAACCGTATGAAGTGAGATATCCTACTCATAATTTGGAGTTGGCTGCGGTGATCTTTGCATTGAAGATTTCGATGCATTATCTCTTAGGGAAGAGATTTGAGCTATACATGGATCGTCGGTCTTTAAGATAATTATTCTCTCAGAAGGAGTTGAATATGAGATAATAGATGTGGCTAGAGTTTTTAGCTGCTTATGATTTTCGTATAAAATATACACCAGGGAAAGGTAATAAAATAGCGGATGCTCTTATCAAAAGACACCAGAATGTGATGTTGGCTATGTTGGCAGAATGGAAGGATCTAGAAGCATTAGCCAATTATGGTGTATAATTAAGATCGACTACTAGTTCTAGTCAAAGTACTGTTATGATATCCTGTTTAGAAGTTTGACCGGTGTTGATTGAGAGAATTGCTTCTAAGCAAAAGGAGGATCCATTTTTAGTCAAGAAGATCAGAAAGCTTGAGATTGGAATCGAGATCGATGATTTGAAATTTTTTTGTCTTGACAAGAGAGGATGGTTGAGAAAGAAGGGACGGTTATGTGTCTCGGATGTTGAGGACTTGAAAAAAGAAGTTCTTAGAGAATGTCCTCGATACAAATTTACGATTCATCCTGGAGGGACCAAGATGGATCAGGATATGAAGAGGAGCTTCTATTAGGATGATATAAAGAGAGATGTTGGCTTGTTGGTTAGGCAGTGTGCAAACTGTCAACACGTGAAATCCAAACATCAGAAGCCGAATGGGTTGCTTCAGCCTCTAGAGGTTGCAGTTTGGAAATAGGATTCGATATCCATGAATTTTATTGACGGGTTGCCAAGGTCAAATAGAAGAAATGAAAGTATATGGGTTGCAATGGATAGGTTAATCAAGAGTGTCCATTTCATTCCAGTAATGTCAACCAGGAGGACACTTATTTTGGTCAAGTTATTCATGAAGAACATAGTAGACTATATGGAGTTCCTAGTAGCATAGTCAGCGACAGAGATGCTTTGTTCACTAGCGAATTTTGGAAGAGTCTACAGGATGTGTTAGGCACTAAGTTCAAGACGAGTACCGCATATCACCCTCAGACAGATAGGTAGACAGAGAGAGTCAATAAGGTACTCGAGGAATTGTTGAGAGCTTGTGTGTTGGACTTTGGTAGATCTTGGAAGGATCACCTATATTTGGTTGAGTTTTCCTATAATAATAGTTACCAGACTAGTATAGGAACGACGCCTTTTGAAACTTTGTATGTAATGCCATGCAAATCACCAGCATGTTGGTTGGAGATCAGAGACATATTGGTTTTAGGTCTAGATTTGATTAAAGAGGCATAAGAGAAGATTAAGTTGATCCCGGAAAGGATGAGGAAAGTTCAATCTAGATAGAAGAGTTATATAAATAAAAGGCGTAACGACCTTGAGTTTTCAGTTAGAGACAGGGTTTTCATTAAGGTATCACCGATGAATGGTGTGGTACGGATTGGAAAGTCAGAGAAACTAGCACCAAGATATGTTGCTTCCTTCCAGATTATAGAAAGGTTTGGAAAGCTTGCATACAGAGTAGAATTTCTAAGCAGTATGGGAGGTGTCCATAATGTATTTCATGTGTCTCATCTTCGCAAGTATGTTCATGATCCGAAGGCTACTATTCCTCCGACAGGGTTGGAATATCTAGTAGTTTAGCCTAATTTGACTTTCGTTAGACAACCAGTTCAGATTGTAGTGGGATATGAGAAAAGATTGAGAAACAAAACTGTCGGTCGGTGAAAGTTCAGTGGAGCGACAACGAAAAGGACAGTACTAGGGAGAAAGGGGACAGGATCGAGATATTATCCTGATCTACCTTGAGGGTATGTCTATATTAAATTTATTCAGATAACTCCTAGTCAGGTAGACTAGTATGGTTGTTAGGAGTCATTATGGATGATTTCTATGCATAGTATTTAGTTCTTACTAAATATCAAGGACAAATTTTTTTAAGGAGAGGAGCTTATAGCACCCCTAATTTTTTATAACATTATTCAGAAGATTAACTAGAAATAATAAATAGAATAATGTAAATGTTAAGAGATAAGGAGGTTGAGATTTGAATAAATATAATTAAGGTCATGCTCAAGTAAATAATTAAATAGGCTTAAGAATGTGTAATAAGTTAATAAATTTACATAAGGGTATATTGGGAATTTTCCACACATAACCCTTACCCTTGTATATTCTCGTTCCTACCATTTCATTTTCCATTCATGTCATTTTGAAAACAAATATACAAACATAAGAAGAGGAGTCGACCAAAATCAAAGAGAAGAGAAATCAAAGTAAATCTATGGATTAAAGCTTAGGGGAAACTAATCTCAATCCAATCTCCTTATCATAATCAAGGTGAATAATAATTCATTCCATCTCTATTTTGTTTTGTAATCATAAGTTTTCGGATTTAAGGTTAAATTCATTTTATGATGGTTTGGATGATGATATGCTAGAGTTACAATTTATTTGATTTAAACAAGAATGTTTAAACAAGATTATATGCGGCTTTAGGGTAATACAGATTTATATTAATGTTTAAATGCCATAGAATTTTTTTATGTTTTATTAAACATGATTTTGGAGTTGGGTTTTAATTTTGATAATTTTCTAAGTCGTGGAAAGATTATAATGAATTTTCAAAGAAAAATATGGTTAATTGGGTTTAAAAATTTATTTTAAAAAATATATTGGGAATTTGGGTCTGAAATATTGACATGTTAAATAACATGATTAAAGTGAATTTCTGAAATTTTTTAGGATTTTTCCTAAGCAGGAAATTATTGTCAAGGACAAAATTTCACAGCTTTTTAGCCTCAAGACAGATCTTCAATATTTTATCCTGAAGAACAACTTTCTGTAGGTATCAGTTTTTAGTTATTGGTAGCAGTTTTTAGGTATCAGTTTGTAGCTATCGGTAGCAGTTTTTAGGTATCAGTTTTTAGTTGTTGTCCTTATGAATAATTTTGGAAAATGTTTGTCCTTGTGAATAATTTTTAGAAGAATGTTTGTCCTTGTGGTAAAAATATTGAGGTCGTGTTCTTGAGGCAAAAAATATAGAAAATTTTTGTCCTTTAGATTAATTTCCCATTTCCTAAGTGGTTTGCTATGTAAATTAAATTATTTTGGAAGAGTGACTTCTTGGCGATATTGGTTTTGCTTGATGGAAGGGCTTATTTGCTTAATTAACCATGGTTTAGATCTAAAATTAGAGGCTTAGCAAAGAATTTGAATAGTTAAGACAACCAATCGTGTGTTTACACGTGGCAGGTTAGTTAGAAAGTGTTTGCTTTAACTAGTATTAAATCAGGTATACTAAGAAAAGTTGGTTCTGCCTTCTTTAGAGGTACCTTTTGACTCGGAGCTTTTTCCTTCAATTAAGCCGAAACCCCATTAAGCCGAAACCAGTACACAAGATATTACTTAGATTTTACATAGTGGATTGGGGAACGACGAAAGGCTTAGTGTCGAAAGCATGACTTCCAATGCGGTCGATTCCCTTTTGTTTTTTAAAAGTGAAGCCTGCCTTTGTTTTATTAAAGCCTTCAAAAGAGTCGAAGCATATGTTTTCGAAAGAGATTTTTAAATGTTCTCGAAGGTATTGCCAACTACTTATGTTTTAAAGAGAAAGCTTTCGAATGGGTTTCTTTAATTATAAAATAATGCTTTTAAAGGAAGGGGTTCCGACCTAGTCGAAGCTCTGCTGCCGTTCTTTAGCCTTTTGAGTGCATTGAAGTCATCAATATTTTCGAAAGGTAGTGTTTGTTTTTAAAGATGTTTTAAGCCACCTCCTAAATGCTTTCGAAAGGGTCCAAGGGTTTCGAAGGAAAAGGCTTCGAAAAGGGGTTTCAACTCTATCCTTCAGTACTTTATTTAAATAGTTTGAGGCTTTTGAAAGGGATGATGCTGATGCAATTAGATTTTCCTCAATATTTTTATATGATAAAGGATGGTTTCGAAAGAGATACTTTCGTTTATACTCGCTTTGACCCAAATAATATTTTAAGTATAAACCCAATGGTTTCGAAAAGGAGGACTTTTATTGATTTGGAAGTGTTACTTCCATTGGTTTCGAAAGGGAGACTTTCAATGATTTTGGAAGGGTTACTTCCAATGGTTTCAAAAGGGGTACTTTCAATGGTTTCGAAGCTATACTTTAAATTGTTATTAAGTAATACGTTATACCTTCGAAAGTTTTCGAAAGATATGTTTTTAAGTGTTTAAAAAGAAAGGGCCTAATGTTTTGAAAAGAGATTTATATGCTTTCAAAGGAGGTTATCCAATGAAGTCTAAAGCAAGGTTTTGATGGCCTTAGTTTTCAAAGCAAATAACCCAATCTAATTTTTGAAAGAAAACCATGACATAATTGAACAAAGTGTTTTGGAAAGGAGTTATAGAAGAAGGTTTCATTTACTAAAAGGCTAAATAATCAAGCTATTATGTATGCTTCTTCATATATGTATATATTTGCATTGTAATGGACATATAACTGAATTTTAGGGAAGGACGGAATAACCAGCTTGGTTGACTCAATAGTGAATATAAATTAAGTTAACTCTTGAATGAGCTGAATTGCATCTAAGAGATCAGAAGACCGGAGTATAGGACGCTAAAACATTAAAGGAAAAGATATTTTCAAGGGACAATAAGTGTAACATCCCGCCTTTTTGACCGCCCCCAGTCGGTAATTAAACCAACTTGAAACGTTCAAAATGACGGATTGTTATTTAGTTTATAGAGTTTAAAACAGAATCAGCCACAGAATCACAGAATAATAATATTATTTCACAAGAATGAATTTTTATACATATATCAGAGTTTATACAATGCATTAAATTTTATACAGCGGAACATTTCTTTTAAGTACAAAAATCCTGAAAAGATAAAGTGAAGCGTTTCCCCCTCTCTCTCTAACTTCGCTGCCTGAAAATCTTCAAGCTGTAAAATACTCGGTCTGACCCGAGTATTACATTCAAAAGAAAATAATACACGGGTCAGTCTAATTCAAACTCAGTTATTAGTGCATAGAGGCAATAATAATTAAATAGAAATTTGACGACAGTCAAAGATAAATTCACGTATCCGACCCTTTTAACAAAGAAATCGGATAACGGTAAACATAACACTTAATAGTGTTAAACAACAATTCAGCAAACTCAAATTTTCAAAGAAGATAGATGACAGAATTTTTTTTTTTTTGAAAAGAATGTTTGCCTCAGATATATAGGTTATTGTCATCACTTTTGATTGTGTAATATTTGTGCATATCAGTATTTCTATCAGGGACAGGTAATCATGAGTGGCTGCAGTACACACGTGTACATTTATACACGTGTGCACTGCCTCGCCAACTCATGTGCGCCAATCAAAAGGCACCACTAACAAATCAAAGTTCAAGTTATACAATGCACAAGAAACATGAAAGCACAGCTCTAAACCAAGCTTAAGAGACAACAAGTGTACAACAGTGTCAAGATGACTACTCCATGAAAATAAACATGAATGCATCAAGTAAATGCAAACAAACATGCAACAGCAAGCATGCAACAGAGACCAAGAACAAGCCATACATGGAAGTGAGACAGGCCAAACAATGAAGTATACCAAATGCAATAGGGACAGACCAACATCAGTTCAACAGGTTTACTACATAGAAGTAAAGACAAGCAATGGAGTATCAAAATGATGATTAACAACTTGAAATCAATCAGGCAAAGACTTAAGCATATCAATACAAAGCGTCTACAAATCAGAACAAAACAAAGCCAATGGCAAGCAATGTATACAGTTCAGATAAACAAGCCAGAGCCACCAAAGTGCAGAGCAACTACAAAGTGGCAGCAGTTCAGATGACATAATAGAGACCAAAGACAATCATACATGAAGGCCACATACTTGAAACAGTGTTAACTACACCGAGCTCAGTGCAACTGAATGGAATGCAATTACAAATAAATGCAGAGACAAAGCACACAAGATATCAACATAAACAACATCAGGTTGTATGTGCAACAGGTAAGGGACGAAGCACTGTTGTTATATTTATTTATTTTTATTTTTTTTAAATGGTCTGGCTATAGCATATAAACGAAAAACATGGACAGAGCAGCAAACAAATCAACTTAAACATGAACTAGGCCTTAAGGCTAAGCACAAGTGCACAAGCACAGTTCAATATGAATGGATACAATACATGCACAGTACAACTCAATACCCACAAACACATGTTGAGTATAAATATTTAAAGATGGAATGTTGAGATTTCACAAAGGCAATGGATCAGCAAAATAAGTAACTTAAGTATAACAGCGCCTTATATATATTTTAAACTTTGTTTTAGAAAACTCGGGGAAGATCTGGGTTTAAAGTTGAAGAACTGAATTTTTACAAAGTTCAAAATCAAATCTTAAAGTATGAACTAGATCAGGTTGTATACTAGTTGTAATGTTTAAGTTTTATAAAATTATTAATGCCAGAATCGACAAGATAACCAAACTCAAAGCCAAACCATTAACAACTACATTTAACATTTAAATTTGCCTAGATACTTTCATTTTATTTTTATTTTATTTTATTTTTTTTGAAATCCTATTTGATTTTGAACTAGGATACAAAGTTAATTTAAATCTCTGTTTAAAACTTGACTCAAAACCATGTTAATTCTGGCTTTACATTTAAACTCAGTTTTTTTTTCTTTCCTTTTCAGGTCTGGACAACATGGATGAACAATCAAACATGAATGGCTTCAGGTTTGAAACCACAAAGGGACATACAATGACAATATGCAAAAATGACCCTACATTTCAACTGCAGCATATATACAACAAAGATGAATATCAAACTTGCAACAGTACCGTGGCAATGAACAAAGAAACCCAAGTGCAAAACCAACAAATCAGTAAAGGTTCGTTGTGGACAGAATCAACAGAGTTTCCAACTCGAAGTCAAATGATAAAAATCAGGTGTACAGCACTGTCAAATGAAGACTCAAATTACAATTTCACTGCCTCAATAGTCAGAGTATCATCGACAAAGTGAAACTACTCATATATATAAACCAGTGCAAACTTCAGTTAAAAAATCCATATCTGAAATTTCAAATTGAACAAGTCAACATAATTAAACACTGTACTCAAATGGAAACCAATGCAAACTACTGAAGTTCAATAATGAACAGCGGTCAAATGTACATGCCAATGGAAAACCAAGTCATGGCCAGAAGTTCAACCACAGTTCAAGTGACAAAAGTCGACAACGTGCCAGCAAAAATGAAGTTTCAAATCAAGGCCGAAGCCAAAATACTTTCCCAAAAATCAAGGTGAACAAAGTTTAACTTCAATTCAGAGCCGAGAGGAAAAAAACACGTAAGTTCAAGTTCAAAATTGCTAAAATCTTGAATTAGATGTGAGTGACAATTAATCACTCACCTTTGCCTGAAACAGTCGCGAGCGCAACCCGAAAAGACAAGCAACGATCGAACTCGATCATCGAAGGAGCCGCCTTTGATTTTGAAAAGCCCTAATTGTGAAAAGAGGGACGAAGAAGAAACTCGTGGCCGCCATTATATCGTTTCCTCGTTTGATTTTTAGATTTAGGTTTCTTTTCTTTTTTTTTTTCTTCTGGCTTCGAACGAATATAAAACAAAAGAAGGTCGCGTGATGGCCGAGCGTACAGGGTATAGGGTGGCTAAAATCAGAGAGAGGGTGGCTGCATTTATTAGTTTGTACCATGCTTCATAATTAATATTTTTTTATTACTTTTGTATGCTTAAGTTTATTTCTTTGCTTTATACAATATTCATATTATTTTATTTTTATTATTATTAGTATTATTTTTTTCATTTCAAATTCAATTTGTTTTGTAGATATTTTCTTCAGTAAATATATAAACGTTTTGAAGTTCAACTATCAACATAAATCTATATTAACATGTTTTACAATTAGATTTTATACTTGTATTTTGTATTGATAAAATTTATTCCATTTTATTTAAGTTAAAGAAAAAAGTTATTAAAACTAACCATCAATTTAATAAAAATTCTTAAATCCAAATTAATATTTTTTCTTCAAATACAATTTGTTTTCAACACAAACTTCAATGCGTTTATACATCGTATGCTCACATATCAACTCCGAACGCCACGAAATTTGAAATCCGATAATAATTCAATATTACGGACCCAATGGAACTGGTTTCGTCGAATTCCGAGACCGTGCCTCGGAAGGCTATTTTAAATCCAATTTAAACGATAAAATTCCAAAACTGAACAAATCACTTTCAAATTCAATTCTGAAGCTTTTATCATCTTCAGTATTATTAATGTGAATTTTCTAAGCCTTTAAAAATATTTTTAAATTAACGTAAAATTGAAGATTCAAATTTTTATTCAACTTTCAATAGATTAAATTCCAAAATTTAATCGCCAAAGTCATAGTTATATTAGGAATTCAATTTAAGCCATCATTCAAATATTTGAAATTAATTAAATATTTTCAATTTAAATTGTCCAAAATTCAGGATCGTTACAATAAGTTCTCAGTAAGCCCATGAAAACTTTGAATAGGAAAATATATTGGCAGGGGCCAATAGATTCATAGTTATCTCATTAAAACTATGTATAAGTGAAGATGTTAGAATACTATGTTCATAGTAAGCCCATGAAAACTATGATTTAATACTGGCAGAGGTCAATAGGTTTGTAGTTAGCCCATGAAAACTATATCCAAATTAAGATATTAATATATGTCAATAGGTTCCTAGTCAGCCCATGGAAATGGAGATAAGAAGAGAGGATATTGGAGTAATCAATAGGTTCTTAGTCAGCCCATGAAAACTAGGATGAGAGTAAAGATATTGGAGTTACCAATTGGTTCATAGTGATCCCATATAAAAATGTTATTAGACAAGGAGTCCTTAAACATTTTATCGGTTATTAGTCAGCCCATGAAAACTAATAGTTTAATAGTGATCCTAAAAACTATAATTGAGATAGATAATCAGAACGAATGAGGATAGGTAATGCAGAATTGATTCATTTGTTTTTTCATATCATCATATTATATTGTTTTTAATTTTTTTAACCATTGTGGATGCTGGAGCTTGAAGTTTATGTTTTCCTCTTAAACTCTTGGGTACTCTATTGATTTTGAGTAGTTTAAGAGTTGAGATTTTTAGGTACCTCATTAGACGAATAATGCTTTTGAAGAGATGTAGGGTGCATGATAGTTATATAGAGTTCTCTTTTATTTGATTCCGCTTTGTTGTTTGTAATTGCAAAGTTGTTATATTGCCTGTATATACTCTGATCATCCAATGGGACATCTTCATATGTCACTCTTGGCGTATGTTGTAATTAATATATTTTCTCTAAACATGGTTAATGATTGCGGGATTATGTAACTGGAAATGTTTTGAAATGGAATGTCATCTTGTTTGATGTTTTAAAATTTTCAATGTTCATATGTTTCTGTGTATCAATGCATCTAACACCGCCGTATTTGGTCATCGAGGATTAATAACTATAGATAACTGTAGCATCCATAGCTGTTAGTTTTGAGACTCGAAGTGGAGGGATGTTACATCATTGGACTTTAGCATGGACATGAGCAAAAAAATTCGTCATAATCGGCACCTTGAATCTGATGAAAACATTTTTGCATTAGCCTCGCTTTGTAGGTGGAACCTTTCCATCTGCATTTAGTTTCTTCTTGAACATCCATTTGCACCCAACTGGTTTTTTCCCTTCGTTTAAATATTCCTAGTCCATACTTTGTCAGCGTACATGGAATCCATCTTTAATTTCATACATTCAAGCCGTAAGGCAAATTTAGGGCTTGCCAAGACTTGAAGGGAGTGTTATCTTCTATGACACAATCCTCCTCCTCACCATCCATGAGAAATCCACACCATCTCTTTAGTGGACAAGGTTCTCTATTAGATCATCTAATAAGTTGCATGTTATCATGTATGGGTGAATTCGCATCTTATATTTGTTCAGCTGCTCTACCAGTTTCTCGGATCTCATCCAAGTCTACCACATTGCTATTAATTTCCATTAAAAGAAATTCCTTTTCTAAAAATCAGCATGCCTTGAAACAATAACTTTTATTCCCTTGTGTTGTAGAAACGAAAGAGTTAGTGGTATGCGTATGAGCAATTATGTAATTTGTTACATATATCTAGCTCTTTAGTCAATCTTGTTCATAGTAAGCGTGTTTTTCTTTATATACTTTATTATATTGTGATATGGTTAATTAAATTAAAGTATATATACTAATAAAATCCTTAAGTAAAATTTTGTGTGATTGTGGTTGAAATAGTTGTAATCATGAGTAATTACTCAAAAAATAAAATGATATTTTACATTAAATAATTCTTGGTCAAGATGATTTGAGAAAAGAATATTGATTAATCCGTTGAGACCAGAGTGCATGCCGCTCTCCAAATGTGGTTGGTTTATTATTCATGGGTGCTAGGGGCACCAAGAGGTTATGTACTTATATTTATTGGATGACTTTGGAATGACTTGCCTGAGGGTTTCCTACACGTTGATAACAACTAGGTCAAACAGGAAATCCAAATGTAAAGATGTTATATTTACCTCGACTTGAAAACACCATGGAAATCTAGGTATCGGATTCCTGCCAAGTGTGAATACTTGACATTGGCATAGTTAAATCATGGCATGATGATCGATCAAGCGGTTATAGTTTGGTTTAAGTCGAAGAATTGGAAGTGAAGTAATATTCAATAGAGAATTCATCTCTTAGATTGTATGAGGTTAGTATCATAGTCAACTATTATTAACTCAAACTCAAAGTCTCTAGCTAGAGCATTGCAATTAGTTGTAAATGTTATTATTGAACCAAAGACTTTGTTTTTGGGCTAATCGAGTTAAATGTCGATAATTTTGGAATTTTGACCAATACCAAGTTCCATATATGCTAAAGTGATATAGTTTTCACGAAGAAAATGTGAGTATATTATCGTTACTAAAATGCACCGCTTAAGAAAATGTGGAATTAGATTTTGAAGAATTTTTTTATAAGTGATGAATTTGCCAAACTGCCACACCACTAGCTAAGGTGATATGTGAACGTTAGTATTTGAATTGATCAATATTAATCGTTAACTAAATTCATTCCTCTGAGTCTCACAGCCGCATTTATAAATTCTCCAAAAATTCACACAATTAAATTAGTTTACAATAAGTTATGAATTAGTAAATATTTATAAAATATTTATTATTAATTTATTTAGATGTTTTGGTGCAGTTAATAATTATTTGAATGCATATACAAATGTTATATGTGCACATATTGATATATGATATCAGTATGTATTTGAACGGGCTTTAAATATAGATAATTACTTAATGGGATTTTGGGGAAATTTATCTATGTAAGGTGAAATGCTTGGTAGGCCTACAAAGGAAAAGGGGAGGATTGAATTTGTTGAAAATTAATTTGGAATTAAAAGGGAATATTTTAATTAAAGAATAGGAATGCTTTAATTATTCCCTTAAAACAAATTCCTCTTATTTATGTTCTCTTGTTCAATTTTTCCTCCTTCTTCATCATCCATGGCTACCTTATACGTCTCTTTCTAGCCGAAAATTAATCTACTTTCCTAAAAACATCAACTATAAAACAAATCGAAGCGTCAAATGAACATAAAAGCTACATGTTTCATCCATCTCTTGGAAAGATTGTGTAGATTCAAGGATTTTAGGAGGGGTTTTCAAATCAAAGTATCATTTATTGGCTAGATCTAAAATGTATATTCTTAATTTAATTTATTTTCTAAAATGTAATATACTTATCACAATTTTATATGTACATATTATTGTGTCACCTTGCTTTAAAATTAGTAATATAATTTAAATAACTCGTTAAATGGTTTGATCTTTTTAACTTGATGAATTAGAATAAAAATTTATCTATGCATAAAAATGTTTTTTAGGTTACGAATCTATGTTTTTAAATTATCTATAATAATGTTCTTAATATATTATCCAATTCATTGATTTAAATATTTTCGTGTATGTTTCTAATCAATCCTAAAATATAGAGATCATGATATTTTATTTCATTTAATGTATGCATTTTTGATTTTATAACATTTTGATTGTTAAAATTTTTAATTTTTTTATTTTTAGGCTGAGACTATATATATGTATATGTGTGTGTATTCATACACACACACACAGAGATATACATGTATATGTATATTGGCTTAATCTTATATGTGTACATACATACATACATACATATACATACATACATATATATATTTGTACATGTGTGCACGTGTGTGTATACACATTTATATTTTATATCGTTAAGGCATGTTATTTTAGAAATAATTTTTTTTCAATTTTTTTCCCATGAACAATTTAAAAATGGGCCAAAATGGGGTAATAATATATGTATCTATAAATAGAGAATATATATAAGGTAGATATAAATCCTAATATCTACACATTTATATATTGACCACGTTCTTGTTTGTTACTTTTGTAATTTTAAACGTATCGTTATAATATCTCCCTTGTATATTAGTTAGATGTAATATCAATTAAATGTTTACAAAAGTGGAAAGGTGAAATCAACCAATGATGCCTCCTTTATCTCTTTCCTTTTAGATCTTAATGTGATTATATATAGATCTAATTTCATGTTTGTTCCTATTTTCTAACACCAATCAATTATACTCACTATATGTTTTACATGCAAAAGATGAAAGGAGGGATTTTCAAATCAAAATGTCACTTGTTAGCTAGATCTGAAAGGTATATTCTAAGTTTAATTATTTGACTTATATGTAAAATGGTTATCGCAATTTTATTTATGCATAGTATCGCCACACCTTGATTTAATATTAGCAATATAATTTAAGCAACTTGTTAAATAATTAATACATTTTAAATTAATAAATGAAAACCAAAATTTATATATGCATAAAATAATGTTTTAGGTTATGAACCTATGTTTTAAAATTACTTATAATAATATTCTAGACATATTATAATATTTAATAGCCTAAATATTACTATTTGAATTTTTAATCAATCCTAAAATATAGATATTTTTCATATACTGTTTGATTTGATCTATGCATTTTTCATTTTATAATGTTTGGTAGCTATTTTTTTAATTTCTAAGCCGTGACTTTTTTTTTTTTTTGAAATTAGGCACTTAGGTGGGACTATATAGTTGTACTAGAAGCCTTAAATAGTATGTATCATACTACAAATCAGCATATGTCTAGTGGTTCGAATCTCGTTTATGCAAGATTAAAACCTACAAGCTCATACGCCAAAGCCAGAGTATCTAACCATTAGGATAATGGTGTTGAACACTGTAAGTTCATATATATATATATATATATTATATATATTCATACATACATACGTATACACACACACATATACATATATATGTGTGTGTATGTGTAAGTACATCAGAAATGTTTAATGTCATACGGATGTTTGTTTTTGAATCAATTGGAAATTCATTTTATTAATCCTTATATATATATATATATATTTGAAAGTGAGCTAATGGCTTCACTGATTTGAGCTTTGCGACCCAAGCTAAACATCGGAACAGAAAATACAACAAACGGGGAAAAGGACTTGAACCTTTAACTGCCACAAACCGACTTGTGTCACTGTACAACCAGTCTTCCCTTTTTAGTTCACTTTTAAAGGAAGGATGTAGCAAAAAAATTCATAGCGGCTCCTTAGCAAATTAAGCTCATGTGCTTGGTAGTTTTAGATCCATCCTCTGTACTGCCTCCCATTCTTCTAGCTTGGCCTTGGTAAGTACCTTCTTTCCAATTCGTTTCATCACTATCTGCATGTCACTTCTAATAAGATTTCTAACAGTATTTTCACTTTTCTTCACCTTTTGGAAATATCTACTACTGTGTTCTTTCCACAAATGTAATACAACAGTCATAATGGCTATGTTGGAGACTTTGGACAACAAATTCACCTTGTGCCATTGTTGCTTCAAGTATAATATCTCCAAGCTCAAATCACTTAGAGTTCTATTTCCTACCAGTTTTCTTACGTTTGCCTATAGTTTATTACCGAATTCGCACTAAACAATGATTTACATGACTTTCTTCTCTGTTTAAACAACATCCATTTTCAAATAGAACTCCCCATTGTAGTTTGTCCTTCATAGCAAGCTTTCCCATGAACACTTTATATGTCATGAAGTCCTTTGTAGGGGTGCATTTTTATCCCAAACAAATTTGTCCCATTCTAGAACTGGATTAGTCACTCTAATCTCTTCCCAAGTTGTTTTGGTAGTGAAATCCTTGCCTGTCGGTTTCCATACCTAAAAATGTCTTGCTACTTACCACTAACTGTACTTTTCCAATCCTAAATGTCTTATTATTTTAACATATATGTATATAGTAACAACTCATACCTTAATGAGACTGAGTTTTTGCTAAATCAAAAACCTAAGTCTACCGAAGTATGAATCATGGGGTTGGCATCCTATAAGTAAAAAAATCATATCAGAGCATTGACATAAACTCACAAGAGAACAGTAAAGTATAATAAAACATATGATTACTGACTGTTTTCTCCAAAAATGGTCATAAACACAATGTTGTATGCAAAATCACCAATATTCAATATTTAGTTCTAAATGAAGAAATATAGATTCATAATTTACAGAATAGATTGTAGAAAAGTAAATAAACACGCAAGTTTAATAGTGGTTTGGCAAACTCGAGCCACGTCCACTCCAATAATCTTTTGTTTATACCGTAAGATTACAAGTGCTTTTTGCCTTAGAAAAACAATGGATGAAGAGATAAGAAGTAATGAAGGAGAGCCAACTGAAAAGGTCCTCTGTAATGAGCCAAGTCCACTGTATTTTTAGGTGAAGATGTGCATGGATTGGGCTGAATTTTATTAAAAGAACCTCCTGATCCGTACGACCCAGTCTACAAATTTTCAGATCGATCGCACACCATATGAACTTTTGGTGTCGATCGTTTATATTTGCTCTAATGGAGGTACGATCATTTCTGTTGGGTTCCATATGCCTC
Organism: Allium cepa; assembly: GCA_030765085.1. NCBI lineage: Eukaryota > Viridiplantae > Streptophyta > Magnoliopsida > Asparagales > Amaryllidaceae > Allium > Allium cepa. The sequence continues at coordinate 882,275,642 of CM060929.1, forward strand.
TAGTCCATGCTTCCAAAGTTTCATGCCATTCCGACTTACCTTTTATGATATATTGATCAATCTTTGTTGTTTTGAATAGAAAATGGATCATGGGAGTTCATTCCATACTTTATCCTTATGAGATGCGACCGTTCTAGTGATTTCCGCATGATGTTAACTACTTGCTTTCCAAATTTCATGCCATTTCGACTTAGCCTTTGTGTCATATCGCTTTTTCCTTGAAGTTGCATTGAGTCGTAATCAATCACAGGAGATTGTTCCATACATGCTTCTTTTGAGGTATTATTATTCTGGTAGGTCCACCATGATGTTAGCTACTTGCTCTCCAAATTTCATGCCAACCTGATTTATCGATTCTAAGATATATCATTTTCCGTGAAGTTGGGATTGTTCGGGCTGAAATAATATGATCATCAAAGAACGATGTAGGCCGATCGTTTAAGTTTCCCTAAATGATAAGTAATCCATATGGTAATAATTTACTATTCCTAAGTTTTGTGTCATTCCGACTTTGGGTTTGTGAGATATTGATTAATCATCATTGATTTGAATTGTTTTATGGATCGATCCATATGGATCATAACTCACTTCATTGCGGGGTCCATTGATCGATGATGTAGGCCCCTCATACAATAACTTAGTTGTCCTCCAAAATGATTTTGAATTATAGATCAATCATCATCGAAAATCACCAAAATGATCATTGAAAAACCCACTTCAGGGTTGACCCGAAGCGAGACCCGAAGTAATCACCTCGAAGCAGGTGCTAAAAATTCTTGTCCAGGATTAGACTCGGATAAAATCCAAATTTTATCCAAGCAAACACGACTGTAACTTGAAGCACAAAAAACGATCGATGCCTATCGTTTTTCTTTGAAACAATCATCTTTTTCTTTGAAACAATCAACTTGAAATTTGGAATGTAGCCTTACATAGCCTTCCTTGTCATTTCATACCCATCATTCCTTGATTAGTTCAGAAATTGGGGATCCGATCTGATCCGTTGCCTAGATGAAGTGCCAATTCCATACTTAGCTATTTTTAAGTGTTGTCCATCTGAATCCATCCAACTATCATCCATAGTTTCAAATAATCAACTTTCAATCCATCCATTTTAGTCGAATCCTTAATATCCTGACTTGACTGAAGGTGGGATAACATTTTCCCTCCAAAACATGCCTTGCGGTAGGAAGGCATGTTTTTAATTTCTATTGATCCAAAATCTAAAATCCATAATCCATTGATAGCCGAATATTCCAATCCAGAATCCAATCCTCTGCCAATCCAATGATCTCTCCAAGTTGTTAGTTATGGTTGCTAAAGACCGTTAATCAGATTTGCAGCCATTCAAGGCTGGCATTTATTCAAGGTTGATATTTTCATTCAAGACAAGTGGCCATCGTTCATGACCGATAGCCATTCGTGGCAGTTGATGGTCACTCGCGACCAATTATCATCCGAGGCAGGAGATGATCACATGCGATCGAGTGTCGTTCAGGGTAAATGATGATCATTCTTGATTAGCGCCATTCAAGGCGACATATGATCATTCAAGATTGGATGCAACTTGAGGCGAAATATGATCGTACGAGATCGACTACCGTTCAGTGCTAAATATGGTCGTTTAAGATTGAGTGCCATTAAAGGCAAAATATGATCGTTCAAGATCGAGTGCCATTCTAGGAAAAATTTGATCATTTGAGATTGAATGCCATTCGAGGCATTAGCCAAGCCCAATCTGCTCGCTTTTCGGTGAGAGACTTATTTTTGCCTTTCTGTCTCATCTTTCCGGATGAGGTTTAGAATTGTTAATCTCAAATTTCACGCTTGAATGAGTTTTGCAATCAAACAAATCAACCAATAAAATCAAGTTCAAATGCTAAAGGAAAAAACAAAAGAAGTTAAATAGTGCAATGCATGCCACTATGGGCGTAATGATTCATTATCATCTCAGAGCATGACTAGGGAGCATTCGTGATCCCGTACATGTGTGTAAGTGACTTAGCCATTTTATTATGATGAAATAAATTGCAAAATAATTACTATGACCTGAGTCCAAGACCTGAACTTGGCTCGTGCTATCACGATCAGTTGATGATGAGCCGTGATCCCGATCTAAGGTCATTCCTATTTCCATTTGATGCGGACGGTGGCTACTCTTGCTCCACCGCCATTGTCCATATCCTCATATACTGTGGTAGTCTACCGTTCCTAGTGTGCTCCTCTATCATATCCTTTAAGGGACCGCAATCATTTATATCATGCATATTCAACTTATGGAATACGCAATATCTTCCTGATTTCCATTCATTGTCTGTAGGCTTTCTCCTCATTGGCCTCCGATAGAGGATTTGCCCCCTAGTATCTAGATATATATGTTCCAATTTTTCATTCAATTTTGTATTAGAGGTGAAGCTTGAATCCCTCCTTGGTTGCTTTAATCCGTTTGAGCTACCATTAGTCTTTTGCTTTCTTTTATCTTTCTTGGACCCTTCTCCAGATGGACTTCATCCCGAACAGGGTTTACTTCTTGCTTGTCGGCTAATGCGTCCTCTTGTAGCAAGAATCTTTCTACTTTGTAGTGAAATTCCTCGAGAACCATCGGTGGATCTTATGCCAATGAATCCTCGAATTCTATAGTATTAGCTATTCTAGATACTACCACCATCAAAACTATAGATGGATCTGGTCAATTCACCGATGCTATCGTGTTTAAAAACGTCTCAGGGACTCTTTGGCCCTTTGTTTTAGTGTCACCAAATTCATCACATTTTTAGGTCTTGAGATGTGAAGCTAACTGTCTCAAGAACCTATCTACTGATTCTCCCCAAGTTCTAATTGATCGATTTTCAAGCTGCCTGAACCAGAGGATAGCCAAATCCATCAAATACAGTGGGAAATACCTTACCATGACTTTTTTCTAATGCCCTCATCGCATCCATATGTTGGATATACCTCATCACCTATATAGTTGGGTCCGAGTTTCTGTTATATACTTCCAGTGTTGGCTGTTTGAATTCATGTCGATTCCTTGTGTTCCTAATATTCGAAGTGAATGGACTCTAATTGACATCTTCCAAGCTCTCTGCCTCTCATTATCTGTTGTATCATCTTAACCATCCTTTCATTTTCATTTATGGGTAATCTCCTATTATCATTTGCAAGCTGCCCCCCGAGTCCACGAGGGAATTCTGAAACATACTCCTCGTAATGCGCATCCTTAATCTGATCAGTACCAAACTGTGCAGCATCGTTCGTCACTCCGCTTGGGATCAATCGAACATGACCCGAAGGCATGCCCTCAAGTCCCGATCGATCAATGCTGATCGTTCTAGAACGATTGGTACCGATTGTTATGTGTTCAGTCGGGGACCACCCTAGGCTGTATTACTCCATCCTGTTGTCTGTTAGCTTTGTTTCCTTGGTCCTGATTCTGGTTTTTCTCAACTCTTGCTGCTCCAACTCCATGATTCATATTTCCAACAACTTGAGCTACTCCAGTCCCTCGTTTTTGCGCTCCAGCTTTCCCAATCCATAGAAGCAGATTCTGCATCATCTCCTCCTGTCTCTTTAGCACCCTTTCTTCCATAGTATTCATCGTCTTTTCCATCTCATATCTGTTAATGATGACTGAGGTTATATTAGCTACTAAAGAATCCTTCAGACTCCCTTCATGATGGCTCTTATCCACTACATGTCTCCCTGTTGATGGTTTCACCATTTCTCTAATTCCAAGTTCTAGTTGATTCCAAATCTAAACTAAATCCACGGAGGCTTGCTTTCTTAGTGAAAGCACCAAAATGTTTGTGCCAAAAATGGTCATAAACGCCATATTGTATGTGAAAGCATCAATATCCAATATTTAGATCCAAACAGAGAACAATAGATTCAAAAATCACAAAATAAGTTGTAGAAAAGTAAATGAACATGCAAATTTTTTAGTTGTTTGTTAAACCCTGGCTTATGTCCACTATAATAATATTTTACTTATACTGTAAGATTAAAAGTATAGTTACTTCTTGCCTAAGAAAAACAATGGAGGAAGAGATAAGAAGTGGTGAAGGAGAGCCAGTCGAAAAAGTCCTTTGCAATGAGCCAAGTCCCTTGTATTTACAGGTGAAGACGTGCATGGATCGAACTGAAATTTCGCCAGAATAACCTCCAGATCCATATGATCCAATCCACCAATTTTCACAGCGATCGCACACCATATGAACAATTGATGTCGATTATACTATTAGGTCCAATGAGGGTATGATCGTTCCTGTAGGGTCCCATATGCCTCTAGTCCATGCTCCCAATGTTTTGTGCTATTTCGACTTACTGTTTGTGAGATATCGATCGATCTTCGTTGTGTAGAGTAGAAAATGTATCATGGAATATCATTCCATACTTTCTCCTTTATGGGGTGCGATCGTTCTGGTGAGTTTCCTATGATGTTATCTACTTGCTTTCCAAATTTCATGCCATTCGAACTTATCATTTATGAGATATCACGTTTTCTGTGAAGTTGCGTTGAGTTGTAATCAATCATATGCGATGGTTCCATACATGTTCCTTTTAAGGTGCGATCGTTCTAGTAGGTTGACGATGATGTTATCTACTTGCGCTTAAAATTTCATGCCATTCTAACTTAACTTCTATGAGATGTCGCATTTTCCATGAAGTTGAGATCGTTCTTGCTGAAACGATATGATCGTTCAAGAATGAAGTAGGCTGATCGTTCAAGTTTCTCCAAATGATATGCAATCGATATGGTAAGTTTCTTTACATTATATTTTACTATTCCTAAAGTTTTTTGTCATTTCAACTTTGCGTCTATGAGATATTGATCGATCATCATCGATTTGAATTGTTATATGGATCAATCCATGTGGATCATGATCGATCAATCCAACTTCAGCGTAGGGTCCAAAAATTGATGATGTGGGCCTCACTGGTGTAATGTAATTGTTCTCCAAATTTTATCGATTACCTTTGTAGATTTTGAGTTATAGATCCATCATCGCCGAAAATTGCCAGGCACTTCAGGGTTGATCCGAAGCGAGACTCGAAGTAATCACCTTTCTGACTCGAAGAAGGTGCTGAAAATTTTAGCCCAAGGTATACTCGTGTAAAATCCATATTTTCTTCCCGCAAACGTGATTCTGACTCCAAGCATGGAAAACGATCGGTGTCGGTCATTTTTCTACAAAACAATCGGCGCCGATCGTTTTTTCAAAGCAATCTCCAAGTAAACATGCATCCAACTCCAAGCACGATCCCGCACTTCAAATTTATGCAACCCCAAGCGAACCATGCGCCTACTCCAGGCAAGTTGTGAATTTTCCCGAGTCTGACTCTAAGCAAATTACTACCGATCTTACATATACCGATCCATCTTCTTTTGTTTGCAACTCGAGCGTACGAACTCCAATCAACTTGAAATTTGAAATGTAGGCTTATGTGGCCTACCTTGTCACTCCATACTAATTGCACCTTGATTAGCTTAGAAAATAGGGATCCGATTTGATTCTTGCTTAGGTGAAGTGCCAATTCCATACTTAGTCATTTTTTGAGTGTTGTCCATTTGAGTCTGTTCAATTATCATCTATAGTTTCATCTGTAATCAATTTCCAATCCATCTATTTAGCGTATCAGAATATCCTGGCCTGACCAAAAGGAAGTTTAACATTGACCAAGCTAACACCTATGATCAAGAGTGCGTTTGTCAGTGTCGAGCATGCATAAGGAAGTCTATCCTTCCACCGTTCCCGTCTTGTACTAGTACATGTTCATCTAAAGTTATCAAATGGCTTGTAATGAGGAAGGGTCAGGATAATAATCTGGTGATTGGTAAATTACACACTTTATACATAACATTGGTTTATGCAGATTGTCTTCCATTATGTATTATGTTTATTATTTTACTTAGTCATTTTGACTTCATGTACGCATACGATACGTCCCATCTACTCGAGGTAGACAATGATTGCATACATGTGTGTGTACACACACAAACCGTAGCCCCCCTTTGGGCAAAGATACTTTCCCCTTTAGTATCTGCAACGCAACACCTTATCAGGATCCATCGTCAACATAGTACCATGTCCTCACCGCTGTGCATACCAAGAAACTCCCATGGTGCCAAATAATGGCATTAGAACTATTTAACCATATTCTATCTCGTCTTGCTTTATATCATGGACTCAACTGCATGGACTATTTTACTCATTTGAATGACCTCCGCTAAATGTTATCTAGAATTTCCTCCTAATAATGAACATCCTAACAAACAACTGTAAGGTTGTGCATGTCCTAAACGTGATCTACACTAGTAGGAGGTGTCGCCTGTATAAGCGTAAACCTTGTCTTTCCGCTAATTGCTAAGGACCGATGACAACCTCGACCTATGTAAACAACTACTACTCCTTACATGTTTGGTACCAACCTCATTGTCATAGTGGAAATTTGGTAACTTAACACGTACCCCCTAAAAGGTTGAAGCAGAATCTACTTGTCCTTTGACACTTCGACCAGGGCAAACCATCCTATTTTAGCATGTTCCCTTTACCTATATGTGAATGTATAATCCCAAGGGTCCTATAGTTGGCGATGTCTCACATCAATACAATATATACACAACCGCCGGTTGCCCCTTTTAATGGGCAAACTTCTGTTGTGCAACATTACTGACCTCGCATCAGGACTACACTCATAAGTTTATTGTTTTGTCAATTCTTAGTTATTGGTTAGATCCAATAATCATACTTGTCATAAATGCATATTTGAGGCTAAATAAATTTATTTAATCCCTATGTCTCTTATATTCAACTACTGTGTTTGGCTACCTTTACACAACTTACTTCTTGTTTCATCAATACCACTTTAATCTCATTTAATGCTTACTTTAATTTAATAAATTAATTATCTTTTACGACTTAACTTCTACTTGTTACTATTAAGTGTATTGTACTGTTCCTTATCAGCTGTAACAATCCTCCTTTGATTATTATAATCTTCTTATTTACTTATTTTGTTTCTTTACATACACTTCTTCACTTATTCTTTTCTGTTACTTATCTAAAAGTGGATATATGTTACGTACGGTACATTGCAACACACTTCATTTCAATAAATTAAAATACCACTTAAATCCCAATCCAATATATAATAACTTCTAATTCATGGTCACTAACATATATTATTTAACCAACAAACCTGAAATTACTATAAAATCTCATTAATTTATGGACTACTTTCACCCTTACTTTCAAGATTCAAGTACATGTAATATTTTAATCAAGGTTAACAGTTCACATAGTATGTAGGCATGGTTTTCATATTCATTATATTTATATATTTATGCCTATAGCTCCAAAATTATATTTAGGCACACAAGGAACTAATTTACAACGATATAAATATAATATTATATAATGCTTCCAAATCTCCAGATCTATACCCTATTATTCCTGTTTGACGCCTTTTTCTTCCTACTAAAATATGTACTAAAAGAATATACATATTCATTAGAGATTTAGATCCGAGAAGAGATTTGAATTTACTTTAGATCTGGATTTACAATTTACCTTGACTTCGGCAATTTGATTCAATCCTATTCTTCTTCTCTATTATCCTTCGCTATTCTCCATATATATATTTATAGATTATAGTTTATGCAGATTTTTAGAATTTGTGGAGAAGATAAAATGGAAGAGCTTCACTGTTGCTTCAGAAAATATAAGGAGAATAGTGAGGAGTTTGGCAATATCTATAGGGGCTCGAATTGATGCCAGCCGTTTGATTATGTTATACTAAATCTGGATTGCTCGACGTCGGTTTAATTTGCTGTCGCCAGCACATAAGTGATTGACTGCTATGCCTTTAACGATCCACCACTAGCGGTCGATCAATCCTAATTTGGGGTGGACCGATTGCCTCTTTTTGTTATTTGTTCTTTTTTTTCCATTATACGTTATTTCTTATAGATTTAACCGATCTAATTAAATGTTGATTGTACTTAAAAGTTAAGCAACTGTTACCATCTTCTAACATTAACTAATTACATTTGTTTCCTTGATTATATATATAGTTGTTTCTGATTTGAAATATTCAAACTTTGATAACATTTTCATTCGAACTCCGAGCGCAAAACTTTATATATGAAAATTAATCAGAAAGTTGCCATGAACACAATGATGCAAGTTTCATAGCCAAATTATGATGTTTATGAAATATCCACTTTCGATTTTCATAATTATTGATTAATTTTTTTAATTAATTATCATCCAATTTACAAGGTGTTACATTCTCCCCCTAAAAAGAATTTCGTCCCTGAAATTTCTTAAGGGTCGGAGCATGTAACATAGCACACAATCATTTCAAGCTATCCATCAAATTAGTGTACAAGCAATTGTGCAGTCAATAGTTTAAAAGTTCTTGGTGTATCACAACATATATGATATATATGCTATATAATACTAAATTGGCCCCTCTTATATGTATTCATTCTTTAAAATAATTTTGAAAATATGGTGCAGACATCCTATATATACTGGCAATTATATATGTATGCAAAATTTGAAAATCAAAACCTATGATTTCACATCCCAATTTTCCTATACTTCTACTAATAGAAATATAGTTCGACCAATTTTGCATCTAATCCCTGCCATCTGAAATCCTAGCGTACCATTTCTAACATCCAAAAATTGGAAAAATCTCATTTTCTAAACCTATTTTTTTATGCCGGAAAAGGGTTTAAATGGAGAATTTTTTATTCTCATCCTTCTCTTGTATATCTTTTTTCCACTATACTTTGGAACCTTCTCATTTGTCACAATCATTTTTCAACTTTTCCAAGTACGGTCTACACAAGAAAATTAAATTTTTATTTTTATTTTTTAAAACATAATTATTTCAAAACAAGTTTTGTTCATCTATCAACAAGGTATGGAAAAAGAAATCCAAAAGCTAAAATATATTTTTCCCTCGTCATAACTATACTTTTCTTACTGTCACTTCTGCTGCATAATAAAATTCATATTTGCTAATCCACCATCATTTCCCTTGTTGAGAACATGTCCTTTAAAAATTAAAAAAATTCTCATTTTTGTTCAAAAAAATTTCAACTAAATTTTTGGAATAGTTATAAAATTTTAAAATAAAACTTACTTTCTCAAAAAAAATTCAAAAACATTTCATAAGCTTTTTTGAAAAAAATTCTCAAATGTATTTGTTTTTAATTTTAAAAACCAATTCGGCCACACCCTATGCAGTAGGGATCCAGTCAAAGGTTTAACATCCATGATTAACCTTTTTCTACTACACGGTAAATTTCAAATTTCTAAAAAAATTCTTTTATTTTAGAATAACAATCAACACACAAGTTCTTTTATAAATTTCATGTTCTAAGGTGTAAGGATAGTGGCCCATGGTTCTGTAACAACCTTTCCATGTCCTTTGCTTGCTAAAATTCATCTTCCAAAATTTTACTACCTTTTGGGACTTAACTATATTTTTTATTTTAATAGCTAATTAAATAAATTTTCTAATTTATTTTATCTACATCTAATCTTACTCTACATTAGTTAACTGTTTACGTGAAATTTCCTTTCCTACATAGTTTTCCAGTTAATATAGCATAGAAAACCAATTTTCAAAAGAAACATTTCACATAATATCATATGCATTTTATACAACAAAAAAACTAATGGTTATAACCCAAACATAAAAGAAGGACAATGCTGGAAGAAAATGACAACCACTACTTACGATCCTACTACTACCTATGGGATGGACTTACTCCTTTGTAAGAACCCGAACTACTGCCACGACCTATGAACGATTGGAGCATGGCAACTATGCATCCGAGATCGCGACCCTGGCATTGCTGCTCCGCCCATATCTCTTGGTATTATCCAGCTTGTGAATAGGCCGTATTTAATGAGCTCGATCGATTAAACATAGCTCAAGTAGGAATGCAGAATGATAACTACCAAACTTGGGTATCGAACAAAGTCAAGAGACAAAGTTACCAACTTTCCAGTGCTCCCTAAATAGGAAATACATCAAGCAAATACAGGTGTAAAGCCTAATATCTGAATATCAATCAAAGTTATGGATTGGCACAGATCCATGGTACTTACCCCAAACTACTTTGATTCTTATTGTGTGCAATGTTAAGACACTCATAAACTTCAACATACAATCCGATGATGGTTTGTTGGCCGTAAACAAACTAAGCACTCAATAGACAAGTCAAGTGCTGACAACCAACATTTGAACCAAATCATCCACTTAAATTCAAGCTCGCATCGACACGACTTTGATGCCAAGGACAAAGGCACATACCAAGCAAGCTACTACATCACCTCGAAGAAGGATTTTCCATCCATCTTATGGATCAATATCGATCCATATGCATGGGTCGGTATCGATCTGTGAATTTTGATGACGTTGCCATGATTCTGTTTCGGTTAGCACTCCCTAGAAGTGGGGAACAAGGGAGATGGTAAGGGATTTTTGATGACCCTCGGCATATATAGATGAGGAAAGGCATCATTTGGGGGATCTTTGGCTCTCTTACAATTTTCTCTTTAATCTCTTATAATCTTGAGGATCATTACTGATCCATAAGAACAACATTTGTTATCGGCAACTAAATCATTAACAAAGCTAAGTGAACATAGCAAATGGTTAGCCGAACCATAATAAAACTTTTCTGACTTGTCATTTATTATTTTTGCTGACTTTTTTCACTCTTTTTCCTACTATACACATTTGGGTGTATGTGCCACATTTTGGTGCAAATATTTTGGTGCTTTCACTAAGAAATACTTGACTTCAACAACTTAAGACTTGAGATTGAAGAGGATACTGAGACCATCACCCGAGAAAACCGCTGTTGGAGGAAGCCAACAAGGACATGGAGGCACTTAGAAAATGTCCTTAAGATCTAACCCTTCTACCATCGACTTGTGATGAGATTGAGACAATGATGACGGATATGCAGAACAAGATGTTAACCTGCCAGGATGACGTAATGGAGTTATTCTTCAGAAGGATAGGACAATAGAGACTAGCCAAAATTACTATATGCCAAGACCAAAGTCCAGAAACGAATGCAAACAAGATTGGAATCAAAGTGGAGCAAGTTGGAGCAACCCTCGTAGATATATCACAGGGATCAGTACCGATCTGGAGGTTTGGATGGCACCAAACAAAGGATTCATGGGGACGGCGTTGACTTGACTCCCAGAATTAGGAATGTTAATTTAAGGGATGTTGTTGAACAACAGAACTTGAATCAGGATGCAGAGGCATGGCCAGAAGAATGTATGACAGAGTCACCTTGTAGGAACTGGGAGTCGAATGAAAATATGGAACAGAGACTTTCATTAGATGACAATGATAGAATCCCTGAGTTAGTTAAACAAGCAATGAGATGTGGACCGCCAAATTAGAGTCTGGAGGATTAAAATAGAAGCCCATTTACTCCCAATGTTTGCCACGTAAGGAATTTGCCTGATTTCAAGCTGCCAACACTAGAAAGGTACAATGGAAAAACTGATCCAAAGGTACATTTAACGAGATACATCTGATATATGGAGGTGTTAGGTGCATTTGAAGAAGTAATGGAATAGTGTTTCCTCTTGTATTTGACAGATTTAGTGGAATATAGTTTAGATAGTTGGAGAATGGTTCAATTGGCTGGTGGACCGAGTAAGTGAATAGATTCATAAGGCAGTTCAGAGTTCAAATTTCAGGACCAAAGATGTGATGATGCTATTGAGTGTGAAGAAAAGGGACGGAGAGACCTTAAGGAGTTAACTGACTCAATTTAACATGACAGCTATTGCAGTTCATAAGCTAGATCCATTAGTGGTTCTAATGGTGGTAGTTCGAGGAGTTGCTAGCAAGACAGATTCTAAGATTACTTTGGAAAAGGATCCACCGGTGGATCTCACGAATCCATGAGGCTAGAAGATACATGTGTCAAGAGGATGCAAAAACTGAAAAGGCAAAGGTTAATACCCTGGATGATGGGGAACCGTTCGTGGTAGGATTTGGCAAAGATAAAGGAAAACGAAAGGCTGATGACGGCTTTGGAGGACCAAAGTGGCAGAGAAGGGAACATAAATTCTCTTCTTACACTGAATTAATGAAACCCTATATGGGATTTACCTAGATATTAAGGGCAGAGAGAGAAAATCAGGAAAATGCTGCCTATTCCATGAGCTATATGGAGTTCAAACAAATGATTATAGGCACCTTCATGGTCTGAATAAGGAACATGATAGGAAAAAAATTGTTGGAACAATACATAAGAAGCCGAGCTATAGTGGTGGAACAGGAGTAGCCGTTATCTGTAACAAATCGTAGTGGCCTTAAAGCTGGGTCAAGAATAGTTATCCCATGATCTGGACGGTAGGGAGTCTGGTTCGATTCCCACACTCTGCTTTTTTGTTTTCAATAAATGATATAGCATTAAAATCATACCACTTACTCATGGAACCTTGATCGATATCTAGGCACGTTCTAAAGCTGGATGTTAGGCTGTAGTGTTTGTATGAATGTTGTGATTATGTTAAAACTTAAATTATGCATATTCTTGATTCTGAAAACCACTTAAACATGATGGTTGACATTGATCGTGGTAGTCTTGTTCAGAGAAACAGAACAATAACCACAAGGTGCAAGCCAACTTATCGAAGAGCGGATGGATTGGGCTTATGCGAAGGTAAGCACTCTCACCAGAGAGTGAGCAAACAGACTTGATTGTTGGGTCCCATCATCAAAGAATGAGTGGATTGGACTCAGCAAGGATCCAGAGAGATCAAACCCTAAATAGGATGTCAAACAATCCAGAAAGATCAAACCCTAGACTGGATGTCAAATGGTCCAAAGAGATCGAATCCTAGATTGGATGCTAAATAATCCAGAGGGATCGGTGTCTAGAGAGATCGATGATTGGATTAACGATCCTAAGAGATCGATGATTAAGTTGATAATTCTAAGAGGTGGATGGTTGGATTAGCAATCCAGAGGGATCAAGGAATGATCCTAAGAGATCAAAGATCGATCCGGAGAGATTGACAATAGGCTTGCGGTATGGAAAGGTTGAAGATTTGATTAATGATCAGGAATTGAATTAATCACCTACTACGTGACCTAGAGAAATTGAAAATTAGACTTCACTTATGAACACCACTTGGCCTTGAAACAATTCGGTAAAGATTATCAAATTGAGCCACTGATGATATGAGGTTGTTAAATCTCAAATAAACAAGGGACGATTCTGATTCATGATGTATGTATGATATAACAATTCTGGGAGAACATGGAATGATTGTTTGTGACTAACACTCAAGCAAGCACTCAATCCTTAGCTATTGTAGTCTGGAATGGTTTTGACTTACAGGTGGATCCAAAGGAACTGGATGATTCATCGTAGCTCGTTCTATTTATAGTCAAAAAATTCAATCACTTTGTTTCATTGGCTTTATATATGTTCTTGATTAAATCACACCTTCCATTCGCAAGGCATGCTTTGTGAGGAAAATGTTCTCCAGCCTTATGAACATGTCATATTCGATGAGCTCGACTGATTAAATAGAGAAGTTACCAAGAAAGAATCTAGAACGATAATTGCCAAACTTGAATATCAAACAAATTCAAGAGACAAAGTTACCAACTTATCATGGGCTCATAAAATAGCGAACACACTAAACAAACACAAGTGCGAAGTTCAATGCTCGAATATCAATCGAAGTCATGGATCATTATCGATCCATGATAGTTGCCCTAAACTACTTCGATTCTTATGGCATGTAATGTTAAGATGCTTATCAACTTGACATACAATTAGATATTGGTTCGCTGGCCATAAACAACCCAAGCTCTCGATAGAGAAGTCTAGTGTTGACAACCAACATTCAAACCAAAATATTTACTCAAATTCAAACTCACATCGACACAGCTTGATGCCAACGACAAAGGCACATTCCAATCAAGCCACTACTTCAACTCGAAGAAGGATTTGCCATCCCTCTTTTGGATCAGTATCAATCTATGAACTCTGATGATGTGGCCACAATCTTGTTTTGGTTAGCATTTCTAGGAAGTGGGGAACATTGGCGAGATTATGGGTGAGGGGTTTTTGATGACTGTCAACTATAAATAGATGAGGAGAGCCATCAATTTGGAGGGATCTTTGGCTCTCTTAACAATTTTCTCTATAATCTCTTGTAATCTCGAGGATCATTACCAATTCATTAGAACAATATTTGTAATCAACAACACAAATCAGCAACAAAGCTAAGTGGACATAAGCCGGGCCACTATAAAATTTTTGTATCATGCTATTTCTTGTTTTTGCTTACTTTTTTCACTTTTTTTTCTACAATACTCATTCGGGTGTTTATGCCACATTTTGGTGCTAACACTTGCAACTTGGCCTTGATCCAAGTCTAGGAATCTCGGATCGCCACATACTCCTAGGCCTATGGCTGTGGACGGGCAGCCTCCTGAACTGGCCATGGAGCCTTCTCCATCTTTGCCTTCCCTGCTCCTCCCTACGACTATCCTGCCCCTCCCTATGCTCCAAAGTCTATAGGCGCCTCTCATATCCATATCCTCCTAAGGGAATCTCTATCCAACTGTTCATGCGCCTTCTTCTGCAATTTCTCCCTTCGTGGACTACCTTTATACTATTGGAAGGCATGAGTGAAAAGATGACCACATGGAAGATAGTTCCCCCATGTCCTAACTCGTGAGCCCACATGATGGCATGGGCCCAATTCACAAGAGTACCACCTATGATGGGGTAGTTGGCCTACTGAATAAGGCGGTAGATCTAGTCGAATCTCCTTGTCTTGGGGATGGTATTGTGTCGAATAATATGGGTAACCAAACGAGCTTGGGCCCATATGTTTTCCAACTGCCAGACGCATACTCCCTAGTGGAAGTTCTTTTGAAGAATAGCTGGATCAGAGGTCTCGATACACTCTAGATCCTCTCTTGTTGCAGAGATGTGCACAATCCCTCTAAACTCCTCGTTTTTATCCGAATCTCTACTCCTTTCACTTCATATATGAAGCATGTTTTTTCCTCATCGACTAAATACTAAAAATTAGCGTTAAACATGTAACTTGTCTTTTCGACCCCCGGATATCGACACTAATACACTACGGTACTCATATACTGAGCTAAGTGTCGAAAAGACGAATTATTTGGTTAAAATAAAATGAAATAAGGGACAAGAAAGATGAGAACACAATATCAAAATCTCACAATGGACGATCATATATGATATCAAAAGACAATATAAACTATCATTTTAAGATACAAAGTTTTTCAAAGGTACAGTGATCAACCTGGATAGTTATAACAACCTATCCTCACAAATGCCGGCGATACACACAAAGTAATGCAGTGGACATAAATACAAGGATAGGTAGAACTCCACCTCTTCTCAAAAATCTCTAAAACGTCCAAATCTATTTCTAAAATAATACATAGGGTCGATCCAAGCATTAAAAGAAAATAACACCCGGATCAGTCTAGCAAACCAGCGTGAGAAACACAGATCAAATAGATTTTTAATGTTATAAAAACCTTTCAAAATAAAGGTATCTCGTTAGACCATGCCACACATAAACACGGATGGATTTTTATCTTACAATAACCAAACTATTTAGAGAGAATCCGATGACATTATAAATAATGCCTAAGGTTCAACATAATATTAATCAAAGCCAAAATGGTAACATTAATTACATTCCAGCATAATAGGGTAGAAACAAAATCAATAAGGAGCATTTGCATAATGGATTTTCCATGTAGATCTCTTCGGCGAAGCCGAATCCAATCTCACGCATAAGGATCAGAAATTACTATCTGGGCGTTAGATATCTCTAGATAAAATATACCGTTAAGGTAAACACAATAGGACATCGTCCAAACATAAACATGAACAACGTGAACCAAATATCATCAACTCCTACCAGCCAATAATCGATAAGTATCTTTAGGTATAGAGCTCATAACATTCTAATGTAGGTCGCTAAACTCTAGGTTGTGCATCCTACTTTTTTTTAACCATTTTCGATGTCTAGGATACATTCGGCATCTTTCACACAAGTCTTTATCACTTGAACAGAACACGAATCCTTAAACAGGTTCCATCATCTTGAATAAATCACAAATCACTACAAGGATTCAAACATCTTGAACAGATCTCGAACATCCAAATAGGTTCCCCCACATAAATCTTCTGATGAATGCTAATGCTGTCCTCTCCCTTAGAGTACTCCTTAAGGTAGACGGTCTCATACAATAGCATCATTTGAAATATTAACGCTATTCTTTCCTTTGGAGGTAACCTTAGAATAGACAGTTCAACTCTATAATATTACACTTCACAACCACTTCTAGAATATAGATCACGTACTAGTTTTGAAGTGGAATTCGATAAGCAATACACTTACCGATCCCGGTCTCTTTAAAACCAATCGATGAATTTTCCGGTTATCTCAACACCATTTTTGTCCAAAGCAAGCAAAATCTAGAGACGATTAATATCAATACTCCTCCATGGGGGTTCATGTTGGTATGAAATTGTGAAGACTTTCAATAACCTCCTAAGTTATATTATGATCAATTCGATAGTCGACTAATCAGCTATCTGGTATAACATTTTTTTTAAATGGAAACTAAGTTTCATTTATGTTCTATAAATAAATAAACACACAAAACACTATCATCATCTAAAACACAATCAAGCCACATAAATTATGATAAAGTTACTTAAGCAATCCCTAATCACGTCTATTTAATTAATCCTTTTATTAATTAAAACTTCTTTATTAGTAAACTTTATTTATGTAATAAACTTCTACTTTTCCTACCTTTACCCAAAAGATTCCATCGCTTATTATTTCCTTCAAAATATCCATTTTAAGGAACTAAGTACTTTCACAAATCCATTCAAAAGGTTTAAGATGAATGTTACATAAATATTATCACTATAAATCCAAAAGCATTTCTCTTTTTCTTACCTTTAAATCATCCTTTTAAAGATCTATTTCATTTTTATGTATAATCAAAATGGGTTAATGACGAATGTGATTAGCAACTTATCATAGAAAATCCAAACCATTTTCCTACTTATAAGTATCTTTATAAACATTTGTTTTAAAGATCTAAGTTTATATTTAGTCAAGTTTAGTATGGACTAGCTAATTATTAAGTTCTAAAGACGATTGCTTATACAAATCATGATTTGTACGCTTAACTCATCTCCAACATTTCAATTTAATTCTTCCTCACCCACGATAAGTTTGGCACTAGTTGCTCCAAGCCTTTCCTCGACACGTCGGTCTTGAATCTCAGAAATAGATAAGTCTACCTCGTCGGCTTTTATTGTTATGTATAGTATTAATGATTTCCATAACCAACAAGAAATTAACACGATTAGCACGTTTTTGATGTTTTCCACTTACCCATTCTTTGATTAAGCGGAAAGCCCGATTGGTTAGAGCTCTATTGCTCTTTCCCTACTCAACATCAATCTTAACTCTCATAAATAGGTAAGATTACTTCATCGGCTTATTATTCTTAAGCATATTTAATTACTTTTCTAATAGGTAATTAAACAATTTAACCATCTTGTCATTAAGCAATTACTAACCCCTTTCTAAACCGTTTTTTATATCTAAAACAAGATATTTATATACGATAATTATACTTTAAAATACTAATAAAATGTTTTAAAACATTCCTTTAAAATATCACTTGAAAATAACAAGTTTGAAAAATCATTAGAAACTTGAAAATGACATGTTTTTAACAAAATATCCCTCTTTTGAAAATTCAGAAGTAATTCTTATAACTTCATAAATATCTCAAACCACTTATAAAATACTCTCAAGTAGTTAGTAACCAGTTATAAAAAGAATGAAACAAAATACTCAAACCTAAATATCGTTTCAAACCTTTTAAGTCCAAAATCAAGTCTAAATGGGGTAGTTTTGCACTAATGATGTTTTGGCCATTGTCAAGATGTTACTTAACATTTTACCACTCATGCTTTTAGTAAAAGCAAATGTACATATATAACAATATAAATATAGTGAGAAACGCATAAGGATATCTATATAGAGTTCGATAACAATTGCCAAAATACAAGGCAATTCCAATCTACTTCTGTAGCGACTATCGCTATGAGTGCACTTTTAAATTCAGATCTAAACTAAAGTCCATCTATATCTTATGTGCTTTGTTCAAGGTCTGGTCACATGTCAGATAAGTCCATTCAAGTCCGTTCCAAGTTTGTTCAAGTCCATGTACATGGATTGCATATATCACTTAATTTTTAAGTAAGCAGTTACAACCATTGTTTTAACATAGTTAAAAATTCAAACATCATTATTACATTCAAACACAACATATAAATTTTATATTTTTCATTCATAGTGAGATGTTAATTCATTTAATCCAACCGAAACCAAGATTGAAGTACCAAAGCAAAACCACTAGCAACCACCTCCTTCCTTCCCCCTTTCCTTGCTTTCACCTTGCTCCTTTCCTCCAAACCCCTTCTATAGTTCACGGCCTAACCATGTGGGATAAGCATGACTTCACTTCTTCAAGTTTTGGCATAGTAGAAGGATTACTGATATTATAATAAGCCTTGCGATGAAGTTTTAAGCGATTTGGAGGTGATTTTGCAACTACTTCTTTTCAAGACTTAAGAAAGGAAGAGATGAAGAAGCCATTGATTTTTACGACTCAACTAATTTTTGTGATTATTTCCTAAGGGTTTACCTCTCCGTATAGGCTTAGGAATGTGATAGGAAAAGACCAACCCTATCCCCCCAAAATCCTTATGACAACTTTACACCACATAGCTTAACTTTAAGTTATTTCTACTTATGCCCATTTCATAAATATATAAGAGACATAACCCATGACACACTCCATAAAGTTTATTTCCACAAATGGAAAAATATTTTTATTCAATTAAATTGATTTCCCTAGCAAATAAGTGTATGTAAAAAAATTTGAATAACTTTCGACGATTAAAAAGTTGTTTAACGATAAAACGATTTTTGGTCTCATTGTCGGTATTTTCCCAAATAATATATTTTTGTAAATATTTTTCCAAAACATGTTTATAATCATTACATATGATTTAAAAGGGGGTTAAAATGATTATTTTAATAATATATAATACAAGACTTAAATTTTTAAATAATTCAGATATTTAAATACGAAGTGTTCAAAATTCTAAGTCGTTACATTCTCCTTCACTTAGAATATTTCATCCTCGGAATTCCAACATGAGCAACCAAAGAGATAATTCCACATTAATATTTAATAGTATCACAACCACTAGTAAACAAATCTCATGGTTTATTCAAGTCAAACCCTCTTATCACACAAGGATGATAATCAATCCATAAGCATACTTCTACTCGATGGCCTTAAGTAATTACTTGGACGATTACTCATGCCACCTTAGAAAAAATCGAAGAGACATTCCTTAAACTCTCCCTAAGTCAACAACATCTTACACAAACACATTAAAACCCATATGATGCACATCGACTATCCGTAAGCAATATCAATTCTTATTTCTTGCTCGTTCACGTAGATTTCCCTTCCCAACTAGTGTAGATCACTTAACCTCTCTAGTGCGGACTCCAATCAGGTTTCTTGATTAAAAACCTTCATTCTCCTTACGTAGCCATATATTATGGCAAAAAACTTCTAGATCATATTAAGAATACATATCAAGTGTTTTCCATCAAGAATGTGGTGAAAAATCCTTGTTTGGACTGGTGTAAACCACCTCAAAATCATGTACTCTAATACTGGATCAAGAACAGTGATGCGAATAAAATGATTTACTTATAACTTACATATTTATCCTGGTGGTTTCTTAAATATCCAATTCCTTTTTAGTCACGTTCATTTAATTAGTATATCTTTTCAATACTAAGTTATTTATGCCTCATTTCATAAATCATATTTCAAATTTATCGACATTTTATAATTTAAGTACATATTCATATAATACTCCATTACATCCTAAGAGTGTATACAACCATCAATTTTTAACAAGTATGTTTAACAACTTTAAAACTTATTTTAAATTTCTATCTTCCTTATTCAAGTGTTATATAAACTCAACTTTATATCTTCAGAATACACTTAACTACAAGTCCTATAACAATTCGGAAGTTTCTGACTATCCAAAATCATCGAAAAATCCCATTTCATTTCAACAAATAAAAACTACCAAACAACATATCATCTCATGATGCACATCCATACTTTTCTAATGCATAAGCTACATGAATCCATGAAATAACAAGTTTCAATAATTTATTAAACACACTTTACCCAAAAAGGAAAAACCTAAAAGTTCCAACATTTATGATGAACTATGCAACTACCTTCTGGACACCCTACATATCAAACTTTTTGACATAGCAAGGTTCATATCAAATGTCTTTCCAAAGAAAAATTTAGAACTAGACACTAATTTTTATGTCAAATCTTTTTGAAATAATATGTAAATATAACTTTTGTATATCAAATCTTACTTTGGGATTAAACCAGAATCCATTTTTACAAAAACCAACCCTGTAGCATCCCATACTTAAAAACCCAAAAATGAAAGCTGATGATGTTGATGTCATCACCATTATTATTTTTAAGCAATAGCAGTGAGTTCAGTATATCCAATTAATGCCTTTTGGACTTAACCTAAAATCATTTCAAAATGGCATCAAATACTCTGTAAATGTTACTAAGTACCATGATCTCAGTTTCATAAATCGGTTTTTCAAATAAGTACTTTCAAATAATACTACTATTATTTTCTCCAAAACTTGAAAATCATTGTCAAAGATTACTGGGATTTAAGTCCTTAAATTCCCTATTTAGATTCTTTTTGTTTACAAAACATGTTTATATGAAGTTGTTTTCTTATCTAAATCATTTCCTAAATGTATATATTTATTTAGATCATAATTAAACAGTTCTTTTTAAAATTCAATTTTAACCCAACAATATAATTGAATGCCTTAAAATCAAACTATGAAACATAATTCATAAGGCGTTCCTTTTAATGTACCTGTAAATTACTATCTATCCAACTCATGCTGTAAAAGGGTAAATTTCTTATAAATCAACAAACTATAGTAAATGCTCATAAACTGGAGGAGCATAACTAGTCAAACACTAAATGAGAATAACTAAAAGTGATCATTTCCTAGCAAACAAACTTATCATGAATAACTAAATCAATTTATGAAAATCATACATTTTTGTACAAAATATAATCCTAGGTAAAATTATTTCATTTACCAATTTCAAAAATAATACTGTGTCGGTTTGCTCCATTCAAGTGTTTAGAAATCCCCATTGGTACCATGACATCCCCTGTGTCGACCAGGATCCATAAACCACTTATCAGAGCAATAAACACAATATGCAATTTTTTATAGCACAAACAAACACGCTTCATATTTATAATACTTTCAACTCATGCTAGGGCATTTCATTACCCTATCTCTTAGTGAGTCATATCTACCAAAGCCAAGGTTCTTACTTAACCTTCAACTCTAATACCAAATGCAATAACTCGCCTTTTCGAACTTCGAATCGACAATAATATATCCATGATATTTATGTGTTGAGCAAGCAAGTGTCGGATAGATGAATTTTTAGGGTAAAATAAAAAGAAAACGAAAATGAACAAGAAAGAGGAGAACACAATGTCATAACCTCACAATGAAATAGTTATATATAATATCAAAGAACAGTATAAACTATCATTCTAAGATACAAATCTTTTTCAGACATATAGTGATTAATCTGGATAGTTATAACAACCTATCCTCACAAATGCCAATGATACACACAAAGTAATGCAGCAGAAATAAATACTTCGAAAGGTAGAACTCCAACTCTTCTTTAGAATCTCCAAAGCATCCAAAGATAAACGTGGAAACATACACGGCGCTGACCCTTGCATTAAAAGAAAGTAACATTTGGATCAGTATGGTAAACCGGCATGAGAAACACAGATCAAATAGATTTTAACATTATAAAAACCTTTCAAAATAAAGATATCTTTAAGACTATACTGTACATAAACATGGATGGATCTTTACCTTACCATAACCAAATCGTTTACAAAGAACCATTGATACTATAATAATGTCTAAGGTTCAAAATAAATATTAATCATGGACGAAACGGTTACATTAGTTACATTCCAGCATAATAGGGGTAAAATCAAAATCGATATAGAACATTTGCATAATGGATTTTCCATATAGATCTCTTTAGAGAACCCAATCCTAATGTCCTACACAAGGGTCAGAAAGTACCTTCCAAGAGCCGTATATCTCTAGATAAAATATACCGTTAAATAAACACAAGAGGCCATCGCCCAAACATAAAGATAAACAGTGTGAACCAAATATCATCAACTCTTACCGGCCAACGGTCGATAAGTATCTCTCTAGATATGGAGTACATAACATCCTGATACAGGTCGCTAAACCCAAGTTGTGCAACCTACTCTATTTTTAGCCATTTTCGATGTCGAGGTTACGTTCGACATCTTTCACACAAGTCTTCGTCACTTGAACATAAAACAAAACTCTAAATGGATTCCATCATCTTGAACAGATCATGAATCACTACATGGATTCAAGCATCCTAAACTTATCTCGAACCTCTATATAGATTCCCTTGCATAAGTATTCTCACGAATGTTATTGCCGTCATCTCCCTTGGAATACTCCTTAAGATAAACAGTCCCACATGATAACGTAATTCGAAATGTTAACGTCGATCTTTCCTTTGGACTTAACCTTAGGATAGACAGTTCAATTCTATACATTTCACTTCAGAACTACTTCTAGAACATAGATCACGTACTAGTTTTAAGTGGTATTTGATAAGTAGAATACCTGCTGATCCCGGTCTCTTCAAAACTAATTGATGAATTTCGGTTAACCCAATGTTGGTTCTCTTAGAAGTAAGTGAAAGCTAGAGACAATTGTACCAATAGTCCTCCCCACGGATTCTTATTGGTATGAAATTGTGAAGCCTTTCAATAACTTCTTAAGTTATATTTTAGTCAATTCGATAGTCGACTAATCAACTGTCTGGTGTAAAATAGATGTTTCTAAATGGAAATTAAGTTCCCTTTACTTTCAATAAACACATAAAACACTATCTCATCTAAAACACAATCAAGCCACACAAAGTTTGATTATGTTACTTAAGGAATTCCTAATCCCTTTATATAATTAATCATTTTATTAATTAAAACTCCTTTATTAGTAAACTTCATTTATCTAATAAACTTCTACCTTTTCTACCTTTTCCTAAAAAATTCCATCACTTATTATTTCCTTCAAAATATCCATTCTAAGGATCTAATTCACAAACCTATTCTAAATGTTTAAGATAAATGTTACTTAAACATTATCACTATAAACCCAAAATCATTTCCCTTTTTCTTATCCTTAAATCATTATTTTAAAGATCAATTTACATTTCTATGTAACAAACCCAAACCATTTTCCTACATGTTACTTTTTTTACAAGCATTTGTTTTAAAGATCTAAGTTCATATTTAGTCAAGTTCAGTTTGGACTAGTTAGCTATCAAGTTCTAAAGACGATTGCTTATACAAATCATGATTCGTATACTTAACTCGCTTTGGACATTTCAACTTAACTGTTCCACATCCAAGAGTGAAGCCAAGTAAGTTTGGACATTGGTTGTTAACCCAAAAACGGATCAACATCCTGGATTAAGTATGAAAGCACCAGCCCATATTATCAGGGCAAATAAGGTAGAAAAAGAAATAGTAAATCGCAAAAAAAGTAAATAAACAAGAGATTTTTATAGTGGTTTGGCTGTTAACGAAGGCTACATCCAATTTATGGATTTAATTGATGTATTGACTATTGATCATAGGTACAAGTTGATTACAATTTATATGTTTGAATTTAAGGAAATTAAGCTGCCATTGTAGGAGACAAAAGGAAGGATCCCAATTGTCCCATAACAACCATTGTGAGGAGAAAAGGTTGAGAAATCTTCGTAGCAAAATTTCTCCAGTGATCAGAGCAGCCAGCCCAGGATGGTATTTATAAGATTCTGAGAGCATTTGGACCGAAACTAGAGTACCAGAGGCTTATAATCATCGCTATGAGGCAACACATAGATTTTGGAAGTGAATTGATCTAATTATTTAGATCGGTATCGATCCAATTCTATCGAATCGGTACCGATCTAAATAGTTGAGCAGTTTGTTTGCACCAAAATTGGGCAACACCCTTTGGAAGTTTTTGAAGAGATAATAAATGAAGAAATTAAATTGAAAATGAAGATTATCTAACAAAAACTCCAAGACACCGAAAAGTAAATTGCACAGAAGACAACAATTTAGAGTGGTTCGGCAATTTGCCTACGTCCACTATGAAGTTATATCACTTTATTGATTGATACTTGAAGATTACAAGTGTTCTAAAGCGAAGTACAGCAGGTAATAAGCTTAAATTCGAAATCAGCATCAATCATAATGGTATGGAGTGATTCTGGCAGCGTCCGGGCATGCTTTTATCTCCAAGAATTCTCCGTCCTCTTTTCTGAATGACCAGGGGATCTATTTATAGGCGTAGGAGGCTGATATTTCGCCTAAAATCCGGGAAGACCGCTTCTGGCACGTGAGGAGGGCCCAAACGCCCATCCTTAGGAAATTGGGCCCACATTGGGATCGATTCGAAGTAGGGTTCGAATCGATCAAGAAAGCATCCAATCGAGGTGAAATTTGGTGTGAGAATTCTTCAACATGTATATAAGCTCCTGTGAAAATTTCATAGCGTTTGGACTTGTAGATCTCGAGTTATGATCGATTCAAGATTGCGCTTCCGGTTAACAAGCTTTGTTCGAATCAATTCCCTAGGGTCGAATCGATAGGGTCGAATCGATAGGGTCGAATCCATAGGGTCGAATCGACAGGGTCGAATCCATAGGGTTGAATCCATAGGGTTGAATCGATAGGGTTAAATCGATAGGGTCGAATCCATAGGGTCGAATCCATAGGGTCGAATCCATAGGGTTGAATCGATAGGGTTGAATCGATAGGGTCGAATCCATAGGGTCGAATCGATAGGGTCGAATCCATAGGGTCGAATCCATAGGGTTGAATCGATAGGGTCGAATCCATAGGGTTGAATCCATAGGGTTGAATCGATAGGGTCGAATCCATAGGGTCGACTCGATAGGGTCGAATCCATAGGGTCGAATCCATAGGGTTGAATCGATAGGGTCGAATCTATAGGGTCGACTCGATAGGGTCGAATCCATAGGGTCGAATCCATAGGGTTGAATCGGTAGGGTCGAATCCATAGGGTCGAATCGATGGGGTCGAATCCATAGGGTCGAATCGATAGGGTCGAATCCATCATAACTTGAGCATACAAACTCGGATTGACTTGAAATTTGACACGTTGGCTCTCGTGGCTTTGCTAGTCATGTCCCGTCAATTGCAGCTCAATCTGGACTCGGACAAAATTCAGTGATATTCACAGTGAAGCTAAGTATGATCAATCTCTGAGACGAACTGTCCTTTGTTTTCGATCGATCTTTTGGTATCACGGCTTTGCCAAAAAGAGGGATAACATTTACCCCCCAAAGTACGTCTTGTGTAAACATGACGTGCTTTGAAAAGCTGCAGTCTCGTGTTGGTCAACTATGACATGCTTTGCTGAAAGTTGTATTCCATATTGCTGTTACCTTGCGTTGATATGATTGATTGCTGTAGAATATTGCTTTAGTGGTTGGATGTTGTAATCGTAACAAGCTGAGTATTCGATTCCTGTGAATGCTGAAAATCAAATACTAGTACGACGTACATGCATATATGTTAACTTGACTTAGTTAACGTCGAGTGTTCATGAGTCGTTGTCGGTTTAGTTCATTGTCGAATTTCGTATTGATTCTCTCCTGAATCGGTTTGAAATTTGAGTTGAAACAACGCTTGATGGTTGTTTTGGACTATCCTCTTGTATCAATCCTCTCCTGAATTGATGTAAGATTTGAGTTGTAGCAACTTTTGCCAGTTGTTTTAGGAAGTTCCTTCGTATCGATCCTCTCCTGAACCGATATAGAAGGTTGAAGGATTGACTCTACATTGGAAAATGGAGAATTCGGTGGATGCAAAATGTTCATTCGCATCGATGAGATTTGTATAAGTGACGATGATTATAGCCAGACTTTGAAGCTTTGTCATTTGCGTGTTTTCTTTCAATCCGGTGTACTTGTGGTGTTTTTACCGTTAAGTAGAATTTGTTTTATTTGTCAAGCCCGAAGATCTCGATTATACGTCATAACCGATGAATGATTTGAACTCTGGACTTTGTATCGCTTTGGTTAGTGATTAACACTTAAGCTTTCTGCCCCCCAGTTCTGGGGAACAACATTTGTATTTCGCTGGTCGATCACACCTTTTGCAAACCTTGTGCACATGTCCACACTCCGGGGACTTAGGATAATCTGTGATCGATAATATTGTTCGCACTCTGGGAATTTGAGAGTCATCGACGTTCGTAGCACAGTTCGCATTCTGGGAACTTTGACTTGGCATTTGTACTCTAGTTCACACTTTGGGAATTTGGAGTTGAAATTTATACTTAGGTCCGCGCTCCGGGAACCTGGAATGGATGTTTATACTCTGTTTCATGTTCTGGGAATATGGAGTTATGAGCTATATTTTGGTTCGCGCTCCAGGAACCTGGAATTGATGTTCGCGCTCCAATTCATGCTCTAGGGACTTGGAGTTCGCGTTGATGTGTTGGTTCGCACTCCGGGAACCGGGAATTGATGTTTATCCTCCAGTTCTCGCTCTGGGAACTTGGAGCTAGCATGGATGTTTCGGTTCGCGCTCCGGGAACCTGTAATTGATGTTTATACTCCAATTCACGCTCTGGGAAGTTGGAGTCCGTTCGCGCTGTGGGAACGAGTTGTTGGATGTTTATACTCCAATTCGCGCTTTGGGAAGTTGGAGTCCGTTCGCGCTGTGGGAACGAGTTGTTGGATGTTTACACTCCAATTCGCGCTCTGGGAAGTTGGAGTCCGTTCGCATTGTGGGAACGAGTTGTTGGATGTTTATACTCCAATTCGCGCTTTGGTAAGTTGGAGTCCGTTCGCGCTGTGGGAACGAGTTGTTGGATGTTTATACTCCAATTCGCGCTCTGGGAAGTTGGAGTCCGTTCGCGCTGTGGGAACGAGTTGTTGGATGTTTATACTCCAATTCGCGCTCTGGGAAGTTGGAGTCCGTTCGCACTGTGGGAACGAGTTTTTGGATGTTTATACTCCAATTCGCGCTCTGGGAAGTTGGAGTCCGTTCGTGCTGTGGGAACGAGTTGTTGGATGTTTATACTCCAATTCGCGCTCTGGGAATTTGGAGTCCGTTCGCGCTCTGGGAATGAGTTATTGGATGTTTATACTCCAATTCACGCTTTGGGAAGTTGGAGTTAGTTGTAGGACCGTCGTGTGTTGGTCCAGTTCAGCCTTTGATGTGATGGCTTGCCCCCGAGCTGGGGTTTCACTTAGTGAGTGACCGGTCGTACCACAGTCACTCGCAATTTGAATAAATTCCAATGTTTGATGGAACTTAACTCTTCGTGTGTCATGATTGTTGAATGTCGCATTCGGTGAATCACAGTTCTAGCTTGAAGAGATAGTAATTTATTGCTGAAATAAGAAAATATGGCAAAGTCAGTGCCTTATTACAAGTTCAAACTTCAGAATGTAAAGGAAATTGTAAACTACTCATAGATTGAATAGAGCTTGTCATGCGTAGCAATGGCGAAGGTTCTCGCTTCTCCAGGTTCTTGGTAAAATAGGACCGCCCAATGTCGACAGCAAGAACAGGTCATTCCCGAGTTTTTGTTCAATCACACATGGCCCTTCCCACGTTGGTCTCTCGTACAATGGTGTTGAGTGTACTCTTCCGTAGACGAAATCACCAATTTTGAAGGTTTGGGGCTGAACATTGGCATCGTGCGACCAAGAAACTCGCTTTCGGAGTATGAATGTTCTCAAGTCGGCCTGGTCTCCCATAACAACACCAATTCCTTTGTCAGTGGGGAATTTTAAGGTTAGGCACCATGGGGCGATAACAGCCATGAATTTAGCAAGGGCTGGTCGGCCTAAGAAAGCATTGTACGGGGAATCTATGTCCATCACTACGAATTGCAACGTCCGGACTCTACAACACTGTCCAGTTCCCAACTCCATCGGTATTTCTAGCTCTCCAACGGGTATGGCCGCGCTCCCGTCGAAGCCGTGAATACTGGATCGGTATGGTTTCTAGTCTTTGGCATTTAGATTCATTCGGTCGTAGGCTCGCTTAAATATTATATTCACGGAACTTCCGCTATCAACCAGAATCCTTTTCATCCACACGTAGCCTACCTGTGCTGATATGACTAGTGGATTGGTAGTCGGGACTATGATTCTGTCATCATTATTACACTGAAATACAATGTCGTCAGTCATTGCTTTCTGTCGTTTGATCGGAACTCTATCTTTCAAATTTCTACAGCATGCAAAATCTGCATGCCTAGTGGGGCTGGCATATGACTTCATCTCATCCCAGCTTCGCTTTGTTGGATGAGGGATACCTCCAACAGCATTTACTACTAACCTCCAGCCGGTGGGGGTGGAGTTTTCCTGCATCAGTTGATTGCATTCATTACTTTGATTTGATGGGCCTGCTTCTCCCGACTGCGGCGTCCAAACAAACTGTTCCAGCTTCTTTTCTCTGATCAATTTCTCAACGAGATCTTGTAAGCGATGACACTCGTTCGTATTATGCCTGTAGCTTTCATGGAACCTGCAAAATTTTCCCGTCTGGATTTGCTTCTCTGACGATGGTCTTGGAGCAGGTTTTTTATATTGAATTCTATTACCGGTTTGTAAATACAAGTCCTCCAGTGAAGTATTCAAAGGAGTATAACTTCGAACATAGGATTCCTTCGCGGTGGGCCACGGTTCTGATCTCGCTTTCTAGTTTGGTTCACGTTCAACTGAACTTTTCCGGAGCTCTCACCGGACTGTTTGATTGCAATATTGCTCTGGATCCCTTTGGTGTTTGGTCCTGCATCAGTTTGCTTCCAAGACTGTTTCGTGTCTTCCCTTCTTAGGAATTGAGCCGTCTTGGCGTGGAAACGGTCCAACGATGCAGGGGGTTTTCCAGCCAACCAGTTGCCAAATTCAGAATCGGGGTCAACCCCCTTAGTCAGTGCCATAAGGATGGAGTTATCGTTCGGATTGCTGATTTCCGCACATGCGGTATGGAATCTCTTTAAGTAGTGTCTGAGCGTCTCTCCGGGAGCTTGAGTGACGCTAGATAGAGTGTTGACATCTTTTGGCCTTGCAACGTGCATGCGGAATTGTTCAACAAATTTTGTGGCCAACTGGTCGAAGGAAGAGATGGATCGAGGTGGCAGTCGAGTGAACCACATGGTAGCGATGCCCCCCAAGGATATGGGGAAACTACGACACTTTACTGCATCGTTGGCTCTGGCAGCGGTCATCGACCATTCATATTTCAGAATATGTTGGTTGGTGTCGGAGTTTCCCTCGTACATGGGTAGAGTTGGCATTCCGAATCGCCGTGGGGGTTCAGCAGCAAGAATGTCCTTCGTGAATGGATTGTGACTTCTGGAGATTCCCTAGTCTTCGTTCGTGAGATCCTGGTTTTCACGGATCATTTGTCGTATCATAGTCGGAATATCCGGCGTTTGCACGTTTTGTGTGGCTTGTGCCGGAGTGTGATTGCGTTCCATACTCTGGAGTTGGACTGGATGCTGTCGACGGTCCAAACCTCGCATTCTTGGTTCATAGTCCTTGGGGACGTATGGTTCAGGAGTATGTCCATGATGATGATGGTCCAGGTTCGATTGGTCTTGAGCATCGACTCCTGGTTCAACGGTCATTGCTGGTTGATTTCCAGCAGCTGGCATGTGACTCCCATCTAGCCGGGATCGTGGAGATCGATTATGGTAATCGGAAGAGGAAGAGCTTTTGCTGGATGAGTGAGAAGCATGGTCTCTCTTGGATCTCTTTCGCTTCTGACGATCCAGTTGGTTGATCAGCTCGGCGTTAGCGCGTAGCTGTTCTGTAAGCTGTTGCCGACTCTGGGTTAGCTCTTGGAGTAGTGACTGCAACTCCTGTCGGGTGACCGGACCTGACGGTTCCGAGTGTCCAGTAGCATCTTGATTAGATGAAGGTAGTGGAGCAGGATTTTTTCTATCCTGTTCTTCTTGATTGACAGCATTTGAGGTGGTCCTTGTGCTAACCATCTTGAAAGTTGAATTCCTTTCCTAGACTTTGTGCAAATCTGAATAGAAGGGAAAGAAGTTGGATTTGACGATCTGGATCTCTCTCTTAGATTTATTCAATCCGGTATCGATGATAGATCCAAAGAGCAGGAGAAAAGTTGGGTTTTCTCGGTGAAAGTACCAAAGTGTTTGCACCAAAATTGGGCAACACCCTTCGGAAGTTTTTGAAGAGATAATAAATGAAGAAATTAAATTGAAAATGAATATTATCTAACAAAAACTCCAAGACATAGAAAAGTAAATTGCACAGAAGACAACGATTTAGAGTGGTTCGGCAATTTTCCTACATCCACTATGAAGTTATATCATTTTATTGAGTGATACTTGAAGATTACAAGTGTTCTAAAGCGAAGTACAGCAGATAATAAGCTTAAATTCGAAATCAGCAGCAATCATAATGGTATGGAGTGATTCTAGCAGCGTCCGGGCGTGCTTTTATCTCCAAGAATTCTCCGTCCCCTTTTCTGAATGACCAGGGGCTCTATTTATAGGCGTAGGAGACTGATATTTCGCCTAAAATCTGGGAAGACCGCTTCTGGCACGTGAGGGGGGCCCACACGCCCGTCCTTAGGAAATTGGGCCCACATTGGGATCGATTCGAAGTAGGGTTCGAATCGATCAAGAAAGCATCCAATCAAGGTGAAATTTAGTGTGGGCATTCTTCAACATGTATATAAGCTCCTGTGAAAATTTCATAGCATTTGGACTTGTAGATCTCGAGTTATGATCGATTCAAGATTGCGCTTCCGGTCAACAAGCTTTGTTTGAATCGATTCCCTAGGGTCGAATCGATAGGGTCGAATCGATAGGGTCGAATCCATAGGGTCGAATCAACAGGGTCGAATCCATAGGGTTGAATCGACAGGGTTGAATCGATAGGGTCGAATCCATAGTGTCGAATCCATAGGGTCGAATCGATAGGGTCGAATCCATAGGGTTAAATCCATAGGGTTGAATCAATAGGGTTGAATCGATAGGGTAGAATCCATAGGGTCGAATCGATAGGGTCGAATCCGTAGGGTCAAATCCATAGGGTTGAATCGATAGGGTCGAATCCATAGGGTCGACTCGATAGGGTCGAATCCATAGGGTCGAATCCATAGGGTCGACTCGATAGGGTCCAATCCATAGGGTCGACTCGATAGGGTCGAATCCATAGGGTCGAATCCATAGGGTTGAATCAGTAGGGTCGAATCCATAGGGTCGAATCCATAGGGTCGAATCCATAGGGTCGAATTGATAGGGTCGAATCCATCATAACTTGAGCATACGAACTCATTGACTTGAAATTTGAAACGTTGGCTCTCGTGGCTTTGCTGGTCATGTCCCATCAATTGCAGCTCAATCTGAACTCAGACAAAATTCAGTGATATTCACAGTGAAGCTAAGTATGATCAATCTCTGAGACGAACTGTCCTTTGTTTTCGATCGATCTTTTGGTATCACAGCTTTGCCAAAAAGCGGGATAACACAGTTCATGCACAACTTTCATCCCACAAGCTTCCTTATCTGCTAGCAAGGCTTCCCTTGCAATTTCGTCAATCATTGATTATTTTAACGCTGAATCATTAGTAGGTTGAATCGAACTGTATCTTGCATTGGACAAGTCTTGACTTCTTCAATCTGGATGCTCGGAATGTAATCAAATTTAGTAAATAAGCTTAGAAGTGATGTGGGGATATAAGGCAAGTGATTCGAAGCAATAACGAGCCAATAGTTTGGATAGGTACCAATCCAGTTGGATCGGATCGGTGCCGTTCCAAATACTTATCTTATTTTCTTCCCAAATACCCAGGATTTTATTATGTTCTTTTAGGGCTTCCGGCTAATTTTCGACTCGTACGGGAGTAGTTCGAATGTTACAACTCCTTCTTACTTTCATCGGGTTAAAAACCCGGTTAACATTTGCCCCCAAGAGCAAGCTTTCGTTGGAAACAAGGCACGCTCTAGAATCACCTATCTTTTGGTTTTTGTTTTATGGAGCTTGATTAATGGTATCTTGTTTCCTTGAGTAGCTGTCTAAGATGTTTTGGCTAACTATCCAGTCTTTTAGTGAGAATCTTAGTCGCAACTACAGAATGATCTTAACTCGATAACTTTTGGGATGTATGCAAACATCAAATTAGGCAAATAAGAGGACATCATTCAGGGTAAGTAAATTAGATCGATACCGATCCAATTGGGTCGAATTGGCATTAATCCAAGTACTTAGGAAATTTTTTAGCTCTCTCTCCCTCTTTTCGTATAAATATGTAAGTGAGATCGGATCTCTCATTTTAGCATACCCCATTTTCGTGCCAAGCCAATCCAGATCAATTCCTACTCTACCAATTCGCCTCCTGACGCCGCTGGAACACCGCCACCATCATTGCTGTACTTCGATGCCACTAATCAATGACTTTGAAAATACCTTCTATCATTCTTTTTCCATACTTTGTCTGCCTCTAGCTATCACCGATCCGGTCATTTTGCCGATCCGAAGAGTTATGATTTAAGCCACCTTATCATGAAGACTTCACAGTCGCTCTCTTCAATTTTGAAGGTGAAGGTTGATAAAGTGGGTTTCAGTGCAATATTATGTTGTTAATTGGTTAGATTGTGTTAACGACAGTCATAATGGAATGTTCGACTATTTGTGATTTTGGGGAAGAAGATAGTAAATCGAGTCTAAAGTTCTTCACAGAGCGATGCAAAGGTCTCACTTCGGTGATCGACATGTTTTGATATCTTTATTCTTAGAATTAGAATTAAATGGAATCAAGCTTCATGATCTATTCCAGCATGACATCTCGCGGATTGCAGATTGATTTTGATTTTTTTGGAAGATGATAATAACTTAGGATAGCATCCTGCGTGTAGCTTAGGTTGTTATCATTTACCAGGAAAGTAAAATCGACTTATGCTGATAACTCTTTATTGATTCGGACTCATTTATCCATAATTGCTTGATTTGGACTGGACTTGTCAATGCACAGTCAGTGCTCCTAGAATAGGAAGAGTTTTCTATGTCAGTTCAGACAACGTATCAGTTATCGATCGTTGATCAATACCGAGTAAGTGTAGGCAAAATGATATTAACAGCCAAAACAAATTTCTTTTCCCAAGGTGAGTGAGCCATCTATATGGAATGGTCCGCTCGTAGCATTCAAGATGTCGTGCCCGTTCTCGCATAGATTTCACATTGCACACACTCACGGTTAATGCTTGGAGTTTGATCGATGATTGGTACACATTGATCGTCTTTCGTACTCGAAGTATCATTCGTGTTAAGAGTTTATAGTTAGAAATTATGCATACCTGATCATTTCTAACACAAGCTTTCTTATATAGAATGACATGTAAATCTTCCCACCGTAAGTCAATTGAGGGGAGTTCACCTATTTCCGAAGCAGAGTCCTCGTCGATCCCGGCCGGTCCTGCTACCTTTATAACTTCAAAACAATATGGCCGTCTAATTCCAACTGGCCTCATTGTCGACTGCACTCCCCCCAACTTCAGGCTTCTGTTGGATCCCCCTAGGAATGCCTCCTCAATTCTTGCATACAGACATTGCAAAGCATTCACTTGTAATACAACATTCTGGAGGACGATGTACTTATGCTTCAAGTGGTCAATTCGCTCATCATTCGCCTTTTGGATACATGGCATGCCATCGCTACATGTGTGCATGTTAGGTGTGGTGCCCTCGTTTAATCATTTTCTGATGTCGACCCTTCAGAATATGGGATTGGCCTTATTTTAGATTCTCTCGAATGGCTATGCCATGCTGACTTGTCTATATGTTTTATTAGTGCGGACGCTCACTAGTGACCCAAACTTCATCGAGCTACAATATCTTTTACTATTATAAAAAAGGAAGGCCAACCATCTCTTGTTTACATTGAGGTGCTATACGATTGAAAGTTCGTACTCGATCTCTCTAGCAAAGACCCCTTGTTCAAAATCAATTTTTCTTTGTCAAAGTCCTGAGGGGTTCACTCATCTATGGACCATGGGGGTTAAGCTTCTCTCACTAGGTATGAAATTTGCTTTAGCTATTAAAAAGTGTCCTAAGTGGTCATATATTCTTTCGCAGTCCTCCCGAGAATTAACAAGCATCCAACACTTGTGCCTGTTCTCAGTGCCCTTAAGGCAATTGATGCTTGAGAATGCATGGTCTGCTCACTGATGAGAATCTTTGCCGATGCGGGCTTTTACATCCCGGGAGATCAATTGGGTTTGTTAGCTCCCCTTCTCATAACAAAGCTCGAGCTCACTCAGTTTCTACCTCCGGCGATTATGACTGATATGATAATGATGAAGAAGATATAGATAGTGACTCATTTGGCGAGTCTGTAGAATCATCTAAGGAAAACCAAATCAAAATTGAGACTGTTAATCCGCCTAAGATGCCT
Source organism: Allium cepa (assembly GCA_030765085.1). Lineage (NCBI taxonomy): Eukaryota > Viridiplantae > Streptophyta > Magnoliopsida > Asparagales > Amaryllidaceae > Allium > Allium cepa. Next base: position 882,310,467 of record CM060929.1, read on the forward strand.
CTGATCCCGGAGGAGAAGGAAGAGGATTTGGTCCTTCGGGAAAGTAAAGCTCCGGTAATTGTGAGAAAGGAGAAAGGAGGAGATAATGAGGGACTTCTTCCAACCAAGGAGGAATAAAATTTGAACATAAATATTGATGAAGGCGACGTCGATTCAGGCGACAAGTCCTCAGAGTTGGGTCCTAGGCACACTCCATCATCCCTTTCAAAAGAACATTTTGAAGAAGTCCCTCCTAAAGGAACTTACCCACAGTCATTCGTCAGGAAATGTCGAATTTGACTTCGAAGATGCAAGTGACATCTATGTGGATGTGAAGGATCTGTTAGGTGATTCTACTTCGGAAGGGTTGTCTTCTCAATCTTCCCAAATCATTCTCATCGAAATGAATATCCCAACATTAATTGGCGATCGATTTAGTTTGTATTATTCTACTGGGGTCATTAAACTTAGTGCACACTTCATTAGGACCGTGCATTTCATCGTTATTCATCCAGGATTTTTATCCATCAAATGTCTTTTCTCCTAAAATCGTTTTGTTATTTTCTACAGAAATCATGTCTCGGGGCTTCTATAATGATCTAACCCAAGCGCTCGAGTCTTAGCATTCACAAAGACATTTATCGTGATATTATCGGTGAAGAGAGATGGAGGAGAAAAGAAAAGGAGGCACAGGAGCATCGACGGACTGGGAAGGAGATCGCGATAGGGGGAGTGGCCAAGATAAAAGGAAAATCCCGATTGAGCGGGGGTCCCATCTAAAAAGTCAAAGAAAGATCAAGAACGCCATTCTGTTTCCACTTCTGGGACGTGATCTCTTTCACTCATGTTACCACTACTCCTTTTCCAATTTCAAGGTGAGATCCGTACATTCTCCCTGCCGAACCACTTCTTCTACAGGCTGCATTTCCCCACTTATTCCTAAGGGGAGTTGTTTTCGACAAGCTCAATCAAAAATCTGCCCACATAGAATATTACTCAACCCATCTTCAGGCGATCCAAAGTGGTTTGGAGCAGGCCAAGGCGTGGAAAAAACTATGCATTTCAATAACTTATCTAAAAGGAAATGTTAATAACATACATTTCTATAACTTATCTAAAGAGAGCTTGTGTTACGTTTAGAATTACAAGAAATGATCTTTTTTGTTATTATAGAAATTTCATTCCAATGAATTAAAATACTACTTAAATCACAATGCAATTTATAATAACTTTTAATTCATGTTTACTAAATATATCATTTAATCAACAAACTTGGAATTACTATACAATCTCAATGATTTAGGGACTACTTTCACCCCTACTTTCTAGATTTAAATATATACAATATTAAATCAAATTTAAAAATTCACAGAATATGTAGGCATGGTTTTCAAATCCATTGCATGTATGTATTAAAGCTTACGATTCCAAAATTATATCAAGCATATAAGGAATACATTTATAAAGATATATATCCAAAATTATATCACTCCAAGCTTTGAAATCTCTAGATCTAAACCTTATTATTCATGTTCGACTATCTTTTATTTCTATTGAAATATATGCCAAAAGAATATACATATTCATTAGAAATTTAGATCCAAAAGGTGATTTGAATTTAATTTTGATTTGGATATACATTTTACCTTGGCTTTGGCGATTCGATTCATCATATTCTTCTTCTCTATTATCCTTCGCTATTCTCCACTTATATATATTTATAGATTGAAGTTTATACGGATATTAGAATTTAAGGAGAAGAGAAGATGACAGAGCTTCGTCGTTGTTTTAGAAACTATGAGGATAATAGTGTGGGTTGAGCCTGTATTTATTAGTGTTCGAATTGATGCCAGCCATCAGATTATATTATATTAAATCTAGGTCCTTTGTCCTTGGTTTAATTTATAGCCTCCGGCATATAGAAGGTCGACCGTTATGCCATTATTGGCCGACCGATCCTAATTTGGGGTCGACTGGTTACGTGTTTTTGTTATACGTTCACTTGTTTCCTATTATACGTTATTTCTTACATATTTAACCGGTTTCATTAAATGTTGATTGTTCTTAACCTCTAATGCTATTTAAAGTTAACTAATTACATTTATTTCTTTAATTACATATATAATTATTTCTGGTCTGATATATTTGAATATTAATAACTATTTTGCTGGAGCACTGATTGTAAAACTTCATATATGAAAATTGATCAGAAAATACTCCGAACACAACGATGCAAGTTTCATAGCCAAATTATGATGTTTGTGGAATGTTCCATTTTCAACATTAATGGTTATTAAATAATTTCTTTTAATTAATTATCATCCAGGTTACGGGTGTTGTATATATATTTGTGTGCATGTGTGAACATTTATATTTATTTTATATTGTTGAGACGTGTGTTTGGGAAATAGATTTTTTTCATAAATTTATTTTTCATTGTACAATTTAAAATTAAGGCAATAATATATGTATATATTAATAGCGAATATATAAATGTCAACGTAAATCCCCATATCCACACATGTATCTATTGGCCATCTTATAACTTGTTGCATTTGTCACTTTAAACACATTGTTGTAAATTTCATCCTTTGTATATTGATTAGGTGTAATATCAATTAAATGCTTGCAAAAGTGAAAAGGAGGAATCAATCGATTATGCCTCCTTTATCTCTTTCCTTTTAGATCTTGATATGATTATTTATGGAATTAATTGCGTGTTTGTTCCTATCTTTAAATACAAAATCACATCCTTTAAAATATATTTGATGTATTCATACCATCAAATCTCACACTTAGTTAGCATGGATTTAATTAATTAGAATAAAACAAGTATAATAAAATATGATTTTATTAACAATAATTGGATTTGAGCAGGTGAAATCAATTAGATTTCATGGACCTGCTACAATCTAATTACTGATTTTTTTTTTAAACCTACCCATTTCATTTGATGCAAAACAGACTAGGTTACATTAGAAAATATATTATATTGAATCTTTGGGACATCTTATGAACTTAAACGGTGCCGATCTTGCCTCAAGTTTGTTGGGGCCAACGTTCTAAACGTAGGCTGGACAAACCCAAACCTTCAAATATTTAAGGTATGGTTTCTTCACATACCACATCTTATATGGATTCTTTGATAAAACTTAAACGACATTAAATTTAGTACATACACATCAAGAAATAGGTAATTCATATTTATTCATCTTCAACCGAACCATAACCAATAAGGTTCCATTCCTTTTCTCTTGTACACCATTATGTTGCAGACTATAGGGTGGAGTGGCATATGAGACAATCCTATTGGATTTCATGTCCAACCTATTCACCTCATTGATCATATTGAAGTATTTTAATTTTATGGTTATTCCTTTTTCAACTTCATTTTTATACTCGATGAATTTTTCACAGATATCTGATTTATTCTTGGTAAGATATACATAACATAGTCTAGAATGATCATCGATAAATGTAACTAAATACAAGGAATCATCTTTGCTGGCTATAAAAATTGGGTCATATACATTAGTATGTACAAGGCCTTAGAGTACATTAATTTTTTCGTTGCTCTCATTAATCAGATGCTTGGTATTTTTCTTTGAAATAAGACTGACTAGTGCTAAATGATTCATAATTAAAAGACTAGACAAAATCTTCATTTCTCAACTAGTTTATTCTTGTGTCGCTAATATTAACCGTCATTAACATCCAATGATGAGTTATTACCCAAAGGGAATAAGCATTTAAGATTAAGAATATAAATTCCACAATCAAGAATACCAAAACATACGAATTTCCATCTTACATAGTATTCATAACACCATGTTACAATGAAAACTATATCAGTCTCAGTTAATATGGACACGAAAACTATTCCATAGCAATTGTTTAAAATTAAAACATGTTTATTAGGTCAAAAAATCTTCAACTGCAGTCACATCTAAAATAGATCCATCTGCAACTTGAAGACTTATTTCTCTGTTTGTCATGGACCGTTTATTTCCAAGTCCAGACAATGAATTACTAGATCTGGTACCTAAAACCCAAGGAGTTATTGGTTTTCAAAAAATTTTGAATCATCAACATACCTTTAGGAGCCGGGGAATCAGATTTCTTCTTTAATTTCAATGTTTTAAGATAACCGAGATAGTTTCTTCGCCAGTGCCCCTTCTTATGATTATAGTGCCACTCAACCTTCTCACTAGAGGCACCACCTTTATATTTCTTCCTATGTTTTCTTTTCTTTCAACCTTTCAAAGAAGATGCAACAAACTTTCAAAAAAGATGCTTTACACTCCATGGCAAGTGTAACCCCTTGATCCATTGTAAAGGAACCATCAACATTCCTTACATGTTGAGAATCTTAATAATGTTCACTTTCAACGAATCCATATTGAAGTTTTATATGAATGGATCGGACTACAATATCAGCAAACCAAGGATCAAGCGATCTGTAACTCCTCCTTAATCCCAACCCTAGGTTTGCTAGAAGACCAATATAGCCGTTCATTAGAATTACATGATCCTGAACCTGAGTACCCTTGCTTATTTCATATTGAACAACTTCTTTGTAATCTCATATCTTGCAAAACAAGGTTTGTCACCAAACAACTTATCTCTATAATGGATTATCTTAAGTAGACAACACAATGGCTTGGCCTGCATCATAGTCGGTCGACAAAAATTCATAGGCTTGAATCTCTTCAAGGTCGGCATCCTCGACGAATTTAGTTTTTAGGGGTTGGAACCTGATCCATTCCGTTGTGAGTGAATGAGTAAATTTATTAGAAAAAAATCTCTAATTGGATCTTGACAGCCTATGAAATCTAATGTATAATACTAGATCAAATCTAGTTGTTCAATAAAATCATATTTTATTTGAATATCTTGCTTTATTTAGTTGATCTAATTAATTAAATATGTTTAATATGAATATATGATAGAGAGAAGGGGTGAATATCTTTTGGCTTAGTGTGTGTGTATATATATAAATCTATATTTAAGGTATTAATTCAAAATTTAAAAATATCTTGAATTTGAATAATATTATTATTATAAATAAATATAATAATATTTGATGTGATACATAACTAAAAATATTCTATAATTCCAACCATATATATTATATTTTAAACTTAAAGGTCCAAAATTTAATTATATTATCATAAAATATTAATATTTATTATAAAAAAAATATTTGCCTGAATATTTATTTTTTCTATTTAAATTTCCAAAAAGGATTTAGATTTAAAACATATATGCTAGTTTAAAATATGGTATTGATTTAAAACATGAAATCCTCTGTTTGATAATTTAAGATGATTAAAAGTTAGTAAATGATTTTTTTTGGCTATTTTAAAGAAGATTCCTTTGCCAAGGCTTCCAATTAAGAAGAAGGTATATAAGGTCCTTCCACCTTCAGGATCCTCTTAACCTTCAGGTATACTCCATTATGTCGATATTTGCTCTATCAGCCTTGATCATGTTATGAATTCTTTTCTTATAATTTGTCTTCCTATAGTCATAGTTTTGTCTTCCATAGCTTACGACCCCATCATATGGAATTATCTTAAGAATACATGGATTCATTTGTCTACTCGGTTCAAATGCTCACCCACTAGTGATACGTACTTAAAGCTTGTGGATGACGTTTTTGGAGAATATAGATATTTGTTTTATCAAATTGACGGGGATGCCTTGTCCCTAATCTTTAATAGTGATCTTAGATAGAGCAACCATGAAATATTATCGGGTGATGGTTAGGATAGGAGTTTGATTTATTGTGTTGACATGATTGGTTACATTCTAGATCTCGCCGGGTTACTTTCTATATACGTCCATGTTATTGGTTGTATCTTAGATCTTGGTTCTAATGGCTTTTCCTCCTTGCAAGAAGAATAATTCCAATCTAGTGTAGTGGTCAAGACATTATAGTCTTTCTCCTGTTCTTATTTTTCATATTTAGTAGTTTCTAAGACATCTCTGCCTCACATCTACATTAACTGTTATAAAATTGGTAGAGCCACTATAAAATTGTCTTATCTATACATAATAATAATATCTTATTTTTCCTAAAAAAACTCTTATACGTATATTTTAACATATGTGGTCAAAATAAAAAACATACAAACAATATGTTTTAATTTAAAACTATAACATTGAATTCAAATATAACATTTATCTAGCTATTATGTTATAGTATATTAATGGCAATAATATATTTCAAAATGGTGATAAGCATGAAAATATATAAATGTGAAAGAAGATTGTACCTTATAAATCTGGTCTACTAGTGACACCTCGATCTGAAAATTCTCCTTAGATTCCTAAAACCAACTTTCAAACTTTGTTAGAAACGGATGAACTACCATATTTGTTTTGTTTTATTTTATTTAAAATTTGGGTAAAAAGAAAAATAATGTCAACCATGAATGAATAGGAGGCCGCTATTAGAAAGTGGAAGGAAAAGGAGAAATGAAAAATGCAAAATGTGAGAAAGTTATGGGATTTTATTTTATGGGGTGAATGAAAACTTAACTATATTCTTTATTAAAACCTCCCATTTAATTCTAAATCAAATCTCATCCAAATCCATTCCTAACTTTAGTATTCTTGGCTACATTGTTCCATCACATGGATAATTATGTACAAAAGCTTGTTAACACAATTAACTATTGTTATGGGCATTCACGACCACCGCATAGTGAATACGAAAAGTTAGAGGAAAAATTTTCAAAGTCCTAAAATATACTTAGAGTTTCTTAGAAATGTTTGCAAGATGAAGATGTGACTATGGGTCTGAACCGCGTCTCAATCCAAATAACGATATGAAAGATATGGTCATTATAAGATTTGCCTAACACGGTCCGATAATAAAGCGTCCAAGACCGCCTTCTGCCAAGACCCAGCCCACCTAGACCAATAAAGAAACTACCCTGCAAAATCAGATTCGCATAGGACCAGTTAAGCCCGGCCCAGTAGGGACGGACCCGCATGTATTCGACCCCGCATGGCCAATTAGCCCAGGCTGGACCACATGGGTCCGGCCCAGTAAGGCCGGACCCAGCAAAGTTCGTCCCAACAGGGCCGAACCAAGCAAGTCTGGACCAGCAGTGCTGGACCCGCACAAGTCCGTCCCCATAGGGCTGGATAGGCTGGTCCGGCCTACGAGGGCCGGACAGGCACATGTCCGGCTTTCTCGGACTGGACACTTTGTCCGGTCCCGGTGATGGATCCCAGGCCGGACCCACCTAGTCCGGGGACGCACCCACTTGGTCCAGTTCTTCTGGGGATAGAATCATCGGACGTATCTGGCCCAGCCCTTTTAGGGCTGGACCCATCAAACATATCTAATCCAGCACCACCCTTTTTGCATTCGCAAGGACGAACTTACGTGGTCCGGTATTAAAGATTCAAGGGTAAGGATGGGCGAGTGAAGGGAGCTACTATGATAGTATTCAACTAGCATTCTAGGGCAGTGGAACAACAACAGAACCATTTTTCAAAGGGAGAAAGGTTGAACCAAAGCCTAGAAGACATGTACTCATTTTCCTCTCCTCATAACCTCACTGTATAAATACTAAGCATATGACATCATAAAAAGGGATGGATGAAAAAGAGTTAAGCTTCCACCGACAATGGCAAACAACTTTGAGAGGGAAAACCCTTAGCTCCAACAATAAGTTTACTCAAATACAAAGTTTGTACTTGTACTCAGATAGGAAAGAGATAATCAAAGATGAACAACGGATGTAGGCACATTTAGGCCGAACCACTATAAATTCTATGACTTTTTACATTTCAGTCCTTTATTTATTCTCTATTGCAAATTACTAATTTTCTACCACACATACTTGCAACTAAAATTCATTAAACATTGGTTGTGCAATATTCACAACCCTATTACAACATTTTTGAAGTGTTTGCTTATTTTTTACGCAAACATTTTTGATGCTTCCACTGAGAACTGAACTTTTCTTTCTTAAAAGGAAATTATCTCTTTCATATATTGCTTTTTATTTTGAAACCCACTATTTCTAATCATCTGATCTGAGATTATCGTTTCTTCTCTTAAGAAAATCTCTCCATTTTATCCCGTCTTTTGGCAAGGCCGTGATATCAAGGAAATGACTGGAAACCAAGGACAGTTCATCCCGAAGATGAATTATACACATGCTCACTATGGATGTCGATGAATTTTATCCAAGTCCGGATCAAGATACAATTGATATTACAAGACAAGCGAAGCTATGGAAGCCAACGCTTCAATTTTCAAGTCAACCCGAGTTCATATGCTCCAGATATGATCGATGCAAACCAGGGAAGTAAATTCGTTCGTATCCAGCTGTTTGTATCCATCTAATCGTATCCATCTGTTCGTACCCATCACGTATGCTTCGTATCCATTTGGTCTATTTTGATTTCGAATCCATCAATTGGGGTCAATTCATATCGATCGATCAACAATCGATACGAAGGAAACAACGAACGATACGAAAATGACCTAGACCTATCGATACGAAACAGCCCTCCAGCCATCGGTACAAAGTGAGAGCGAAGGTAATCTATCGATACGAACAGAATAGTTGCAATCGATGCGAACATAACTCAAGCGGACCGGTACGAACAGAGCAAGATTGGATCGACACAAACAAGACACTACCGATCGATACGAACAAGGCGCATGCATAGGGAAGACTTGATCGTTTAGCATAAAAAGTGGATCGATCCGAGGAGTTAGCGCCACATCAACTTGCAGGCACGTGCTTAAGAATGATTTGAACAGATCGATACGAAGTGTATCGATACGAACTAGACAGCTTAGAGAAAATGTGAGCTTGCATCGATCGTAACTCATAATCTACAAGTCCAAATGCCACCAAATTTTCACAGGAGCTTACGTACCTTTTAAAGAATGTTCATGCTCAATTTTGACTCAATTGGATCAAATCTTGATTGATACAAAATTCATTCGTATCGATCATGGACCGAGTGCAAATCACATAGGATCGATCGAGCGGGCCGGCCCACGTGCTAGAAGAGGTCTCCTTAGATCTGAGCGAGCTATTTGCATCCTATGCCTATAAATAGCATCTAGAGCCTACAAAAAGGGGACTTTTAGCTCTCCTATGTCCAGACTCTGCCGAAACCAAATTTACTATTGTAGATCGCTATAATCAGTTGTAATCAGCAAGAAATCATCAATAAAGCCGTCAATTTCATAGTAGACGTAGGCTATACACTGAACCACTCTAAATCACTGTGTTTTTGCGTGTTTTTTTGATCTGTTTTTGAAGTGTTTTTTAGGTAATCCTCCTTTTACATTCATTTTTTTCATTTTATCTCTTTAAATACTTCCGAAGAGTGTTGTGCCCAATTTTGGTATAAAAACTTTGGTTCTTTCACTAAGAAAACACAGTTTTTCTCCTGCTCATTGGATCTATTATCGATACTAGATTGCACAAATTTAAGAAGAAGATCTAGGTCTCAAGTTTAGAGTTCTTCCATCCTATTCAGATTTGCATAAAATCTAAGAAAGAACTTCTCCATTCACCATGGTTAGCATAAGGATCACTTCTACTACTGTAGATCTAGAAGGACGGGATCGACAGAATCCCGTGCAACTCCCTCCAACTAATCAGAATGCTTCCGGACCATTAGATCTGTCAAGCCCTGTCACCAGGGAAGAGTTTCAGATGCTACTGCAAGAGTTGACACAGAGTTAATAGCAACTTACTGAGGAACTGCGCGCCAACACAGAATTGACCAACCAGCTGAATTGCCAAAGGCATAGGAGATCCAGGAGGGATAATGCTTCTTACTCTTCCATCGAGAGTTCAGCCTCATCAGATTATCATTATGGATCTACGTGCCCACGGCTAGATGGTAGTTACACTCAAGCTACCAAACATCAACATACGCTGAACATTGGGCAACCGAGAGTTGGCATGTCAACCAGCTACCAGACTGGACCCTCCTTCCGGGGAGGCATTGTTCCTCATTACGTCATAGACAACCGCGCTGGCACCGCTACTATTAAACCAGGAGCTGATGCCTGAAACTGGACAGACCCGATCCAATGCCAACGTACTCTTGATCTTTATATCCCTGAAGACTTAGAACCAAGGAGGCGAGACCTGGACCGTCAACCGCGTCCGGTCCAGCTTCGCATTGTGAAACCCGACCACACCCTGGCCTAACATACTCAAAATTTTCAGATGCCGAATATACCGATGATGATCCGTCAGATAATCTGAGAGAGTCAAGGCTTCACTAATGATAATTAGGGAATCTCCCGCAGTCATACTCCTTTTACCGATGAAATATTTTATGCTGAACCCCCTCGGCGATTCAGGATACCGACTTTGCCAGTTTATGAAGGGAGTTCCGATCCTAACCAACACATCATGAAGTATTAGTGGTTGATGAATGTTGCATGAGCTGACGATGCAGTTAAATGCCGAAGCTTCCTGATCTCTCTAGGAGGTATAGCTACTATGTGGTTCACTCGTTGGCCACCTCGATCTATTTCTTGTTTTGACCAATTTGCAACAAAATTTGTTGAACAATTCAACATGCATGTCGCAAGGCTGAAGGATGTTAACACTTTGTCCAGTGTCACTTAAGCTTCTGGGGAGTCACTCCGACGTTATTTAGAGAGATTTCATGCCGCGTGCGCTGAGATCAGCAACCCTAATGATAACTCCATTCTTATGGCACTGACTAAGGGGATTGACCTCGATTTTGAATTCGACAACTGGTTGGCTGGAAAACCCCCTGTGTCATTGGACCATTTCTTTTCCAAGGCATCCCAATTCTTTAGAAGGGAGGATGCGAAATAGTCTAGGAAAAAGGATGACGCAGGGCCCGGCGTGGAAGGAATTCAAAGTAACGTACCTGTTAAACAATCCGGGGAGAGTTTCGAAAAAGTACAGCTGAATATACAAAATAAACAGACTCGGCAAAAAGGAAATGGAGGTCAGAATAGGAAACGAGATCAGAACCGTGGTCCATGACGTAGGGCTCCTATGTTTGATAGTTATACTCATCTGAATACGTCGCTAGAGAATGTAAATCTACAAACCTGCAATACTATCCGGTACAAGAAGCATGCTCCGAAGAAATCATCGAAGAGACAGATCCAAATAGGGAAATTTTTTAGTTTCCACAAAAGTTATGGCCATAAAGCAAATGAGTGTCGTCATTTGTAAGATCTCATCGAAAAGTTGAAACGCAAGAGGAAGTTAGAACAGTTTGTGCGGGTGCCGCAGTCTGGAGGTGCGGGCCCATCGAATCAAAATCATGTACCTAACAGGCGAGACAGGAGGAACCTGCTTGTACCGGCGGAAGGTTAGTGATAAATACTTTAAGTGGTGATCCTCATCCGGTAGACCATAGTTGGAAGGAAATGGAGTCGTATGCCTGCTCCACGAGGCATGCGAGCTTTGAGTGTTGTAGCAATTTAGAAGATGGGGCTCCGGCCAAGCAACAAAGGACGATGATCGACGACATCGTCTTTCGAGACAGAGACACCGACAAAGTCGAATCCCCAACCATCGATCCACTTGTCATATCGGCTCAATTAGGTCCTGCTTGGACGAAGAGGATCTTGGTTGACAGTGGAAGTTCTGTGAATATCTTGTTCAAGCAAGCTTATGACCAAATGACGATGAAAGCCAAAGATTTGAATCCCTGCCAGTCTCGATTTCATGGGATCAATGGAAGCATTACTATACCCACTGGAGTAGTGGAACTACCAGTGGAGTTGGGAGTTGGAGAACACCGAAGAGTCTGGATACTGCATTTTGTTGTTTTGGACATAGATTCGCCATATAATGCTTGCTTGGGCCGACCGGCCCTAGCTGAATTCAGGGCAGCCATTGTCCCATGGTGTTTGACTCTAAAGTTCCCCACTGATCATGAAGTTAGAGTCGTTCAAGGAGATCAGGCTGTTGGGAGAGCCTATTATGTTGCTGAGCCACACGAGGCACGACGAAAGGAGAAAGGAAATGGCATAGAGGAATCTCTCTACGTCCATTTTGTTGAAAATTGACAAATGGTGCCTGGGCCCAAGATCAGACACCCCAACCAATTCCAAAGATATGTTGACCTGAGAGGTAACGAAAGTGAAGATGAAAGTAAAGACAGTCGAGCTTCTCTGGCCGAACTGATGATTGATATCCCAATTGATGATAGCGATGATTCAAGAATGATAAAGATTAAGTCTCAATTAAGCCAATAAATGCAAGAGGAATTGGTTGAATTTCTCTGGAAAAACCTCGACGTGTTTGCCTAGACACATTCTAACATGTGTGGGATCTCACCTGACATCGCGAGGCACACATTGAATATTGACCCGCGGTACATCCCGGTCAAGCAAAAAAGGCGTGGTATGGATCCATAGAGATCTGCCGCCCTTAAAGAAGAGGTAGATAAGTTAAAATCGAATGAGTTTATTCAAGATGCCTTATACACGGAGTGGGTATCCAATCCTGTACTTGTTCGAAAGCCAAATGAAAAATGGAGAACATGTATTGACCACTCAGACCTGAATAAAGCTTGCTCTAAGACAGTTTTCCACTTCCTCGAATTGATCAGCTCGTAGATTCAACAGTTGGGCATGAACTCTTATCCTTCATGGATGCATATTCCGGTTACAACCAGATACCTATTCACTTTCCCAACCAGGAATATAGCAGCTTCATAACCGATTTGGGACTCTATTGCTACAAAGTCATTCCTTTTGAACTCAAGAAAGCCGAGGCAACGTACCAATGACTAGTCAATCGAATGTTTGCTGACCAGATTGGAAAGACCATGGAAGTATATGTAGACGATATGCTGGTGAAGTCACGATTCTCCACTGATCATATTAAGGACCTGGAATCGATGTTTAATATCATCCAAGAATACAGAATGAAGCTCAATCAATTGAAATGTCACTTTGGGGTAGCATCCAAAAAATTCCTTGGGTTTATCGTCAACGCTCGAGGAATTGAAGCCAATCCCGAAAAGTTATGGGCGATCAAAAATCTTAAGACTCCAAGAACCATAAAGAAAGTGCAGAGCCTCAATGGGAAAGTACCGGCACTGAGTATGTTCATTTCAAAATCCACCGACAAATGCATTCCCTTCTTCGATTTGATTCGAAAAGGGAAACGGAATTTTGAATGGACCATGGAATGTGAGGGTGCATTCCGAGCACTAATTCAGCACCTATCCACATTGCTTATTTTTTCAAAGCCTATTGATCACAAGAAATTGTGCCTTTACTTAGCGGTATCAGAAAATGCTATCAGTGCTACCCTAATTCGGGAGGAAGACCAAGTACAAAAACCGGTCTACTATATCAGTAAACGACTGACCAAAGCTGAGAGAAATTCTCTGTAGCTAGAGAAGTTGGCTTATTGTCTTGTTATTGCCTCGAGGAAGCTCTGTCTGTATTTCCAGGCACATTCTATCACTGTTTACACCAATTAGCCATTACGATAGGTCCTACGCGGCCTGAGACGTCTGGTAGGTTACTCAAGTGGAATATCGAGCTAAGTCAGTTTGATATTGCCGACACTCCAAGGCGAACCATTCAAGGACAAGTCTTAGCAGATTCATAGCTGAATTTACTATCCCAAAGGACTTGCTCGAAACCAGTGAATCTCCCAAGTATATCTGGAAGCTGGATACTGATGGTGCATCAAATGACCGGTGCTCGGGTGCCGGAGTTGTACTTGAAACCCCTGAAGGTCGATCTATATGTTATGATCTAAAGTTTGATTTTCACGCGACCAATAATGAAGCTGAATACGAAGCCCTGCTTGCCGGATTGAGACTCGCCGTAGATTCGAGAATCACTGCTGTGGAAATTTATCATGATTCACAATTAGTTGTGTGTCAAATTCTAGGGGAGTATCAGGCAAAATATTGAAGACTTGCCGCTGATCTAACTCAGGTCTAGGAGATACTGAATCAGTTTTATTATTATGTTATCTATTGCATCCCTCAAGAGCGAAATCAAAAAGGCGATTCATTAGCAAAGTTAGCCAGTTCAAGCGAAGCACAACAAATGGGACTTGTTCCTGTAGATAATTTATCCTTCTAAGCATCGATCGAATGGAGACAGATTAGGTATTGGAAGTTGTTCCCGATAAGGAGTCATGGATGACTCCATTCTGAAATTATCTCGAGTATGGAACATTACCGAGCATAGGAATGAGAAGAGACAAAATCTTCGAAAAGCTTCGTGGTTCGCTATTCAGAATGGAGTCATGTACATAAGAGGTTACTCCGTTCCTCTACTCCGGTATATCACTCACGATGAAATTAAGCGAGTGTCACATGATGTACATGAAGGAGAATGTGGCGATCACACAGGGGGCAAGCTTTAGCTAAGAAAGTGCTTCGGTATGGATACTATTGGCCGACCGTGAATCGTGATGCATTGGACTATGCCAAAAAATATGATAGATGTCAAGAATACGCTTGGATTCCTAGAGCTCCTCTTACCGAAATAGCCTAGATGGTCAGTCCATGGCCATTTGTAGTTTGGGGCATTGATATTATTCGCTCTCTACCTCTGGCCAAAGGTGGTGCGAAGTACGCCATCGTTGCATTTGATTACTTTACCAAGTGGGCCGAAGATGAACCCTTTGCTACAATCACGACGAAGAAGGTGATCAACTTTGTAATCAGCAACATTATCTGCCAATTTGATCTCCCACATACTATCATCACTGATAATAGGACCCAATTCGACAGTGTTGAGTTCAAGGAATTCTACCTACGATTCCACATTCAGAAGAAATTCTCTGCAGTTGCACACCCTCAAGCGAATGGTCAGGTTGAAGCTGTTAATAAAGTTATCAAGTCTATTATAAAGAAACGACTGGAAAAGGCCGGGGGCAAGTAGGTTGATGAACTTCCTATGGCTCTATAGGCTTACCGAACAACCAAGTCCACAACTGGACACACTTCATTCTCTCTTTCCTACGGTTCAGAAGCCGTTATTCCAGTTGAGATGGAAGTACCTTCTCATCGTGTGACTTATTATGATCCAAATACAAATACCATACTACTTGCTGAATCCTTGGATTTTTTGGATGAGAAGCACGAAGAGGCTGATTTAAGGGCAGCCGCATACCGAAGTCGAGTCGCCTGATTATACAATGCCAAGGTCCGCCCTGAATCATTGAACTCGGTGATATCGTCCTCAAAAGAATCTACCCGGTTCCTATGCCAATGAAACCAACATGGGAAGGGCAATGTGTGAACGAACGAAATCTTGATGATGGCACATTTAAGATATCGACCATTGACGGTCTTACTTTGCTAAGAGCCTAGAACAGCATGAGTCTCCATCACTACTACACATGACAGGCTTTATTTATTTAGTCTATTTTCCATCTGCAATTTGTTTCTGCATATTGAAATTTGAATTTGTAATAAGGCAACTGATTTTGCCATATTGTCTTATTTCAGCAATAAAATGACAACTCTTCGAGCCAGAGCTGTGATTTACTGAATGTGTCATACAACCATCACGATTCATGAAGAGCTAAGTTCCATCATACGGTGGGATTTATTCAAATAAGGAGTGATCGTGATACGACCGGCCACTCACTAAGTGAGACCTGCGCTTGGGAGCAAGTCACCACACTGAAACCAAAAAAAGATTGATACATACAATCTTTTGACTAACTCCAATCTCTCAGAGTGTGAGCTGGAGTATAAACTTATAAATGTGGTTTCGAGGAGGGTGGATCCATCCAAACGACCTCACCCATAACTGAACCAAGTTCGAGGAGGATGGATCCATCCATCTAACGACCTCGCTTGTTAACTCGGGATGGATGTGAATCGATCATCCACGATCCTGATAAATCCATCGTTCTCGAAGCGCGAACGAAATTCAAACGCCTAAACAGACGTGACTGACCGTCTATCGGCCAACTCCACGTTCCCAAAGTGCAAACTGGAATACAAACATCAACTCCACGTTCTTAAAGTGTGGATCAGAGTATCAACATCAACTACCTTCAAATTCTCAAAGTACGAACCAGAGTACAAATGTCGACTAATTTCGGATTCGCAGAGTGCCAACCAGAGTATCAACCATAATTAACTCTAAGTCCCTAGAGTGCGGATGGGAAAATAAACATCGACAAACCCTAAATCCCTAGAGAGTGGACTAGAGTTTAAAAACAAACCAGATACGAATTGATCATCCGTAAACAACACCGAGTCCCCAAAATGCGGTCAGAGTATAAACATAACTCGGGTGTGAATGACCGCTCGTAACCTGACTTAAGTCCCTGGAGCATGGACGTATACTTAAAACTTAAAACAGGCGTGACCGACCGCCGATGTACAGATACAAATCCCTACAATATGGATGTGATCGTTAATAAGTAAGCGAATGTGACTCGTCCACTCGACCCTCACTTGTTTCAGCATCGATTCAACGATATTAAGCTCGATGAAATGAAGGCAAAATGCAATCGCTAGCCAATCTTTACAACTCATCCCTGAAACAGGTGGGCAAACTTAAGTGTAGATCAATGACCGAAGCAGTGCAGCATCGGTGTTCAGCTTAGTGTCCAGTCACGACTCGTAGCCTTGATTCCTAGACTAAACAAATAAACTCAGAACCCGATCCAAAGGTCGTAACTTCACAAGTTTACTAAACAACAATTCAAATGCTGGGACACTTAAGCAAATACACAATAATTGAGTTTAAGACAAAATAGAATATCATTTCAACTACTTATGGAAGGAATTTATGTACAAGTTATTCCCAAAAATTCCACTAGCAGCGGACGAACTCGCATCTATACACTACCTACAAAAGCTAAAAGAAATTCCTATCTACTCAAAAATGAGCCGAAGAAGCATATCTGCTCTTTCTCCTTTCTTGGTCTCTTCTTCGGCGTAGACCCACTGGGGTTGCCACTGATTTTCCTCTTCAAGCCCTTGCCTTTTGGTGGTCGATCCCCAGTCGGAGGCATTATGTCTACCTCCTCCTCCCCCTCCAAACTCACATGGATAGGATTTCTCCATGAAGGCAGAGTCAGAGGGACCGGATCAACTGTAGGAGACGGGGTTGGCACGCTGGTGTCAAAAACCGTATCACCGGGAGATATCATCCTTACAGGAGCCGGACCGGGTCCCCCCATTCCACCTCAAAAGCTGCTGGTCTGGGATATTCCTTACATTTCAGTATTAATCTTAGCTATAATCTTCTTTTCATGAAGTGTTTGTGCATCGCCAGGAATTCTTGCAACTGGAACTGAGGAACTAGTCGCCGGCGAGTTTTCGCTCATGACGAATGGCAGATCCGTGAAGGAGTCACTCTGATGACCAAGAAGTTCCTTCATCATCTGTTCATCAAAGGAAAGTGTACATCCCTACGTTCCTTCAATCGGCGCGGTAGTTGTCATAGCGACCGCTTCAGTTGCGATAGCCTCGAACACTGTAACACATGATGCGATTCTTGAGTGGTGGCAGGAGACGCGAGTGATGTGGCTTCAATCACTAGAAAGAAACAAAGGAAACAGTTATTAATTATTTCGAGTAAAGCTCCTGATCATAAACAAGCATACAAAATGTTCAGAGTATCTTCCTCGGTTTGGGTTGTTGGCAACTGAACGTCAGAAACTTGCTCGCTAACTTGAGATATCTGCGGCTGATTTGGGTTGTGCAGGAACAGATTGAGAATCAACCGCAGAAGTCAGTTCAGGCCGATTCCGCATGAGAGTTTCAGGACTTGTGTTACGGTGCTCGACACCAGAACCTTCTCCGAACTCCAAGTGCTGAGTGTCATGCTTCTCTTTCTCATATGAAATCATAGCATCATAGAGAATTTTCCTTTTGTCTACGTTCAGCACTCGGCTCTCAAGCTCGAATTCATCGACCGACTCACCCTGATGGCAGCTTACTCATCCTCTACTAATCGACCCCAGGCATTGTATAAGGGTGTCGGATAGTTATCAAGCTAGGCTAGATTCCTATGCCTCAAGACGTTAGCATTATAAGTGATGAGGAGATCCTCAATGTCAACCTCTAGCCTGGACTCGGTCATTCGGACCTTCTCCTCGACCTCAGTCTCCACCTCAAGGACCTTAGTCGTTGCCGCATCCCGTTCGCCCCGAAGCACTACGGCCTGTTCACATGCCTCCTAGGCTATGCTATTTGCATCATCCGTTTCCTTGATGATTTTGGAAAATTTGGCTTTGAGCTCGTTAAGTTCTTTAAGAGCCGCAGTGGCCCATCTCCTCCACCAGGGAAAAGTGTGTCTGCTGCATCCTCTCCATTGATAAATTCACCTCGTCGAGTGGCCTCTATTTCTGATTTCCGAGAGGATTCAGCTTCGTCGTTAAGCACTTGAATGATTCGGTCCTTTTGAGCGAGCTCGGAATCTGATTTCTCTATGGTAGTCGCCCGTTCAAAGGCCATCTTCGATGCTTTCTCTATGGCTTTTACCCATTCCTTGTACTGAGTGTAGATATCATGAATATAATCATGCATTGTATTCTCTGCTTCTGCTGGAATTCTCTTTAAGTGCGGGGGGAAGATGTATCCACCAAAACAAATATTCGAAAAATCATTCTTCAATTGAGCAATCTTAATCGCTCCTTCCCTTATAGTCTCGGTGATGGCCTGCTCGGTAACAACGGGGGTTGTAGTTTCGGTTCTACGGTAGTGAGGATCAGGCCTCAGAGCGTGAGAAGACGGTTTGTGACGTGGAGGCTCTAAGGGATGTGTGACATAAACAAGAGGCTGTGTAGGGATTCTAAGAGGTGAGAACGGGATTAGGATCGATGTCTATAGTCCCTATCCCTATCTCTTTCATATCATTCCTGGCTAGAGTACCCACGATCGTGGTCCCTTTTTGCCTCTCTCTTACATGATTCATAATACGAAGAGGATCGGTGAGCTGAACGAAAGCTTCCCAACATCGACCGACGTCCGGACATTGTATCTAAAAAGTAAGAGAAACAAAGTTAATAATCTCCTGAAGTAAACAGCTTGTGATCGAAAATCGTATAGTGTCGTGAAGTGTATATGTATGTGCAACCCTCCAACCAACCGGAAATGTCGGCTACGCTTGTGGAAAGAGACTCGCTTAAGTCTAGGGCACTCTGAAGCTCCTCCAATCCGACGTCATATTGAAGTGACACATAATCCGAGATTGGGATATCGGCAAGCCCTTCGAAAAGGTTCCCCACTTGTGAGGGGGAGCCCTTGTAATTCTAATACGAGGAGCAGGTAAAGACACGACTACAGATTTCCATCTCAAATGTTTATGGCGCTTATGCACTGCAGCCTTGCCTTTTCTCCTTCCCGCAGAATCTCGAAAGGTGTCGGAAGGCCCGGCTATGGGTTCATCATCGATGGTGTGTTTTCCTCATCACGCTCTTCATCTATTACGACCCTGGGAGTTTTATGCTTTACTCGCATCGTCGGGGCTGCCCTCAGTGTTCCTTCAATTCTCATACTTTGGCTCCGCTCGATTTGCCCGACGGTTCTCAAATTTATGTCTGTTAAAACCGAATCGATGTCCCTCATTTCACTTGGAACTTCTTGGAGGACCCGTACTATTTCTTGAATGCCCTCAAGTCGTGGAATTGAGGCTGTAAAGAAAAGAAGATATTAGTTTAAACATCAATTATGATTATCTTGGTAACTACTAGAAAAGATTACAGCACTTACGTCTGACTAACCACCGGCTAGCAAATCCTGGAGGGCATCGGGCATAGAACCTTCCGTTTTAAAGTAGCTCAGCCTGGTCCAGGATCCCGTTACCACTTGACAATTCTTGACCGACTCCAGGAACGTAAAAGAAGGGCTATCTCCCCAACTCTTGACATTAAATAAGTATCTGATCTTGATCGGGATCGACGGTCGGAAAAGATGCTCTATGATACAATGAATAGGCTATTCGGCCCCGCATATCCGTCTAGATGTAACTGTGATGGGACAATTCCAAAGAAAGACGACACTTCTCTAGTATACTGGATAAATGGAGTAAGTGTTCCTACTGTACATGCATGGTGATTAAAGGCAGTAAACCCCTCTGGGGAAGCATGTGGTCTGTCATTCGGTCCTGGTAATAGGACGTCGTCCAATGATAGACCGTGCCTTAAGCATATTCGTCCCAACATATCTTCGGAGACTTTGTACGAAATAGAATCTTGTGGATTTGCAATAAAAGTTGCTCTTGGCAACTCGTCCGAAGCTGGATCGATGACCTTGGCCACGATGACCGGCAACTCTATCATTGGGAGAGATGAACTTCGGGTTTCTTGCTGTTGAGAACTTGTGGATTCCATAGTTAACCAACTTATCAAAAACCATCATTAGATGATAATAAGGCCGTGTGCTCCCCAGTGTGAAGTGTGTGAATGTATTGTGCAGTGCAGTGCTACATATTACTTGAGCAAATCAATAGAGTTTGAGTAAATGTTAAAATGATGATACTTCGAAATTCAACCAGAGTGACCGTCATCGTTGACCGTCACAACTGTGCCATTCAGACTTTGGAGATCGATCCAAGTAAAAGTTCGTTAAATAAGTTACAGTTCCACTGACAAGCTTCAAAAGGCAGTCAAATATGCAGTGAAATAGTTAAGTCCAATTATGCAAGGCAGATGCTCGTCGGAATCGAAAGCTTGAGTTTAAAAAATGCTTCGTATCCATCAAGGCTCAGATGTGGATCGAACCCTGGAGAACAGATTTTGTATCGATCATGGGATACCTCGCTTCGTATCGATCACTAAAGAGATAGCCCGTATCGATACCAATTGTCCATTTCGTATCGATGCTCAACGATGCCTTCGTATCGATCGGTAGGCTCAAGTTTTCATATCGATTACTTTGAATCGATATGGTCTCCCATCATAAATCGATGCAAAACCACCCCCTCCATCGGTACAAAACTCCCTTGTCTTTAGATCGATATGAAACTCTTTTACCACCCATGATCAATACGTACGAATCGCCATATCCATCTGCTCTCCTTCTTTTCCAGATGGCTCAAATTCCTTCTCAACCCTCCACGAACCTTGCTCCGACCATCGATGGCCTCCTATTCACCAGAATTGACCACGGATACAAGCGGAAAGGAATGAGGGTTCAAATCTCATTATTTTACATTGATTTAGTTTAATGGTTTACCTAATTTGAACAGTTAGATGGATTGAATAACTTGAAGGAAAAAGGAAGTTTTAATTATCCTTAACTTGAAGCGATACAAAAGCGAAAGAAAAATAAGAGCATGTGAAAATTTTCTAAGTATAAAGGCTTTTATATGGTTCAGCCCTAGGGGAAAGTCGATTCGTCTCCTGGTCAAAATAACCGGTCAAGAAAAGTCTGAAGTTTGACCGATACGAACGTTCATTCCGTATCCTCCCACATGCCAACAGTACGAAGCTAACTGCATGCCATTCCCGGTCGGTCCGAGATGAGAAGTATTGTATCCATTAGGCGATCGATTTGAAACCCCAAACGAGGGCCTATCTAAACTGTTCGTACACAAGCATCCATCGATATGAAATGATACATAAATCACACGAAGATCCGTATCAATTGATACAAAAAAATAATTTTTCTATTTTTGCATCGATCCAGGAGAGGATGGATACGAAGTGATACGCAAATGCAACCGTCAAGCATTGTTACAAATCAAGCTTCACATTGATTCAGGAGAGGGTCAATACGTAGTTCGATATAAAATACCTGACAACGACTCGTGGACTTATGAATATTAACGGGAGTCAGACTAACGTACATTCATGTATAATAGACTAACATCCAATTTTTAAAATTCACAGGAATTGAATACTCGTTTGATGACGATTACAGCAACAAACGACAGATCATTATCATACAACATGCAGTTACAACAATACACAATACAAAAGTTTGCAGTCAACAGTCCATATTACTGAAGAATCAATCAAAAGTTATATCTTTCGACGAGAAAACAACAACCGTTTGGCAAGTCGGATAGAACCTTTCAGAATGAAGGTTGTAGCTTTTCAAAGCATGTCATGTCCTCATAAGACGTACTTTGGGAGGGAAATGTTGTCCTTCCTTTTGGTAAGGCCGTGATTTCAAGAAATTGACTGGAAACCAAGGACAGTTCATCCCGAAGATCGATTATACACGGGCTCACTATGGATTTTGATAAATTTTATCTGAGTCTTGGTCGAGCTACAATTGATATGACAAGACAAGCGAAGCCATGAAAGACAATGTTCCAATTTTCACGTCAATCCCAGTTTGTATGTTCCAGATATGATCGATGCAAACTAGGGAAGTCAATTCATTCATATCCAGCTATCCGTATCCACCTGATCGTATCCATCTATTCGTACCCATCACGTACACTTAATTTCGTATCCATTTGGTCTGGTTCGATTTCGAATCCATCAATTAGGGTTAATTCGTATCGATCGATCAACGATCGATACGAATGAAACAATAAACGAACGATACGAAAATGACCAGACTTATCGATACGAAACAGCACCCTAGCCATCGGTACGAAGTAAGAGCGAAGGCAATCGATCGATATGAACAGAATAGTTGTGATCGATGCAAACATAACTAAAGCGGAATGATACGAACAGAGCAAGATTTGATCGATACGAACAATACACTACCGATCGATACGAACAAGGCGCATGCATAGGGAAGACTCAATCGTTCGTCATAAAAAGTGGATTGATCCGAGGAGTTAGCGCCACGTCAACTTGCAGGCACGTGCTCCAGAACAATTCGAACAGATCGATACGAAGTGTATCGATACAAGCTAGACAGCTTGGAGAAAATACGAGTTTGCATCGATCATAACTCACAATCTACAAGTCCAAATGCCACCAAATTTTCACAGGAGCTTGCATATGGACTAAAGTATGTTCATGCTCAATTTCGACTCAATTGGGTCAAATCTTGATCGATACAAAAGTCGTTCGTATCGATCACGGACCAAGTGCAAATCACATGGGATCGATCGCATGGGCCCGCCTATGTGTCAAAAGAGGTCTTACAAGATCTGAGTGAGATATTTGCATCCTACGCCTATAAATAGCATCCCAGAGCCTATAGAAAGGAGATTTTTAGCTCTCCTACAACCAGACTCTGCCGAAAACATTTTTGCACTCCAAGATCACTGTTGTACTTGTAATTTATTGTTGTAATCCGCTGTGATCAGTTGTAATCAGCAAGAAAACATCAATAAAGTCATCAATTTCATAGTGGACGTAGGCTATATGCCGGACCACTCTAAATCATTGTGTTTTTGTGTGTTTTTCTGGTCTGTTTTTGAAGTATTTGTTAGATAATCCTCATTTTACATTCATTTTATCTCTTCAAATACTTCCAAAGAGTGTTGTGCTCAATTTTGGTACAAACACTCCTAAGGTCTGAAATCCATGTTTCTTTTCAGATTTACCCTAACTCTTTAACATAAAAAATCCTACTTTTCTTTTCAGATCTGAACATCCATTTTACTACATTGAGAAATTCTCTTATACACTTTTTGGATCTTACTTTTACTAACCTTTTTCTCTTCAGATCTAAAGTCACTGTCTCCTAGAAATGAGAGATTCTCTTTTTCTTCCTTTCCTAGTTTGCGATCAAACTAGCCCCTACAACTATGCATGACCTCTCCATTGCATCAACAAGGCACATAAAGATGAGAAAACATTACTGTCAGGAGTTCGGATAGATGGTCACTCAAGTAAGCTAGCACAACAAGCAGTATAAATGCTATAGAAAAATGGAAGAGATACAACTCTCTGCCTCCGAAGCTCGAATGATCAATAATCAAAGAGAAGTTATCCATTTGAGTATGGTGTTACCTTAAAGGGTAAGGAAGAGGACGCAATGGAAACGACATCTATCAAGGATTTGGATAACATAATAGTTTATACAAATAGGCTTTTGAAAGACCGAGCTCCAACAATTCCAACATATTTGGCACACAGCAAAAATGAAAGAAACATTTAGAACGTCGACCACTGCTCCTCATATCACAATTTAGCACGAATCAGCAATATATATAGTAAACTACTAGGACATTGTAGTCACCAATCAAGATACTAGCTTTACAACTCCGTCATGATCCAATAATCGGAAGACACAATTCAAACTGATCAAGGACTAAAGATGGCAGGATGCACAATAGGGTCATCCACTATAAGTCCACCAAACTAATTAGAATCAACCCGACTAAACGACTAGTCCAACGACTGCCAGGATAACTTGTAGAAAATCTTTATAAGAAGCTATCCGACCATATAATATGCTCGCATAAACATGTCATACGCATGACAACAGGACCATGCCATTGGCTCTTAGGTTTCACAGAATCTTACAAAAATACCAAGCGAGAATTCCTATCGAGGGGAACATCTTAAACCAGGCATACTACACAACCTGGCACTTTATGCTTCTTTTGAAGCGGCAGGTTTGGTCTAAACTACTCTTTCCCTTTGACTAATACAAGAGACTAATGCATTCACTTAACACATATAGTTATATTTACTTAAAACCTATGTTGTCGAACCATTCCTTCTTTTGTGATTAGCAACCTAGACATAAGTATGTGTTGGCAGTAGCGAAAACAAGATAGGCATGACTAAGGGCACTAGCCTTGGAAATTCACTGCTGATAACCGCCCCTTTCCCTGGTAATGACATACTAGTCGGGCATTCGGGCACAAATCTAGCTTGGATAACACAAAGAATAAATGCATTCGAAACCTAGCATGGACTGAATAGGAGTTGCCCCAGGCCAGTATGCATGTTGAAGTTGTCAACAAAATCTTGCAAACACCAATTAAGGAAAAACTAGATAAATCCATAGGAGCGTGGATTGACGAACTACCCATGGCACTATGGGCCTTCCAAGCCTCCTACAAAATAGCAACATGACATATTCTATTTGCTTTAAGCATGTCAGGCCATACATGTTAAGGAGAGAAGTAGTAGCACGGCCCTCAAGACCACCGCACACGAACAGAAAGTGGAAAAACAATACAAATCTAAGGTAAATCCCCAAGAGTTACAAGAGGGAGACAGCATTGTCAAGAAATTCTTTCCCCATCCAGGCGCACTGGATCCAGTTCGAGAAGGACCATTTGTTGTTCATACGGATCTCTACAATATAGCATATATTCCATCGACAGTTGACAGAAAAGGTGTTTGGAAAAGGAAGGAACCTCCAGCATTTCCGCTTTTACTTCTCTCAGTTTGTAAAAAGCATGTATCACCTAAAACCATAAAAGAAAGACAGTGGATATAGGCATATTTTGGCAAAATCACTGTAAAAATTGATGTTTTGCTCGATTGTTTGTCTAATACTATTCCTATGGCGATCAATCACAAGCTCTGGCCAGTAGCAGTAAAATCAAGACAACCATGGCTAAGTGCTCGAAAGTAGCCTTGGTAGTTCACTACTGATAATTAACTCCCCATCCAGCCACGATAAACCGACCATAAGCCACGAATTAGGCATGAGTATAGCTAGGATGTTTATCATTAGGGTTTGGCTCGTCGAAAACTGCGAACCGATAATAAATCCTATGATTAAGGCATGGCTACAGCCAGGGATAGTTCGTAGTTGACGATCGACACCCATGCTCACTAAGCCACAGTAAATCAAATAATACTCATGATACAGGCCATAATGGCTCGGGTAGTTGTTGTGTGTGAATTTCGGCTCTAAATTTTATATAAGGCAGTCGCAAAAGTAACATTCCCTTAGAACATAGTGTTGGGCTGACAAACCATGTGCCACCAAAATCCACAATCAGGGCAAATAACTTACGTGCCACTAATCTGAAATATAGAAGGACCCTCTTGAAGGAGAATATAATTCGTTGTACTTAAACAAGAAGCTTCTAACAATTTCTTTTAATCTTATGGCATTACATACAGATAGAAGAATTATGAATTCCACTCTGCCAACCACATCAGGATATTCATTCGCTTCCACTCCATTGAAGAAACAGAGCATTGACTCAACTCAGTCAGAGATAGCAGAACATCAATTCAACTTTTCCACAAGAATTAGAGTATCCCTTCCAGCCAACTTTGCCCCAGAAACTGTAAGGATTCTCCCAAAGCTAAGCACACTTATGAAACCTGAGAAAAAATCGGTGCAAATGTATGACTAACTTTTGTGAAATAAGCTAAATTCGATAAAGAATACTTGGGGGCATGGCTCCTACTCACCCCTTGATTATACACATACCCAACCACTTATCTTAGTAATAGCACATTGGAATCATGACCTTAAGTTTACAAGTTTAAAATCAAGTCATGATACAAGGTAGCATGTTGTGAGAAGCAACCAAGTGCATCATACCGAGGGCAAACCCAAACAAATAATGAGTGCTCCTGACCGACTTGTGACAGCGTCGCTAGACGGTGCTCTGGAGGATGAGATTAGTATTGATGGACTGCCACATGCCGCAAATTACTCTCTAAACCTTAGTAATAGAGAGTCACTTCAAATGATAAGGACCTCTCTAATAGAAGTGATTCGATCTCTAACCTTTCGCTTGCAATTAATTCTTATCAAATTTTATATTAAAACAAATAGCTTGATACCTTTACCTAATAAGTCAATCGCGAGGACATGAGAGATGACTCTAACACAAATTTATGGTAAAATTCCAAATAAAAACGTATTAATGGTCTGTAACTAGTTCTAAAGCAAGGATGAAAGTTTTTAACCACACTAGGCCTGAAAGGACCCTAAACTTGTAGGTAAAGTTAACAGAATAGGACAATCCTCTACCGCCAAAGCCGATGGGACGTTTGAATTGAAAGATTGATTCCACCTTATAAATTTAAGGATAGCAAGCTGAATTCACTAATAATCACCCCATGCCAAAGGCATCTAACTGCGATAATCGGCATAATTTGGGCAGACACTAGAACACCTAATACACAATGCCAATAAATCACCTTGAGCTCCACTCAAAGGAGCCAGGACTACTCGCTCAGACCCGATGCCTGCCATATTAAATGCTAGCCAGTAGTCGACTCCAAACAGATACACAAGATATCAGCAAGCAAAATACCAAGGAATTGGCTAAGATAATCTTATACAAATGTTCATAGGTGCAAATCTAGGAAAGGCTAACAGAAGGGCAAGGAATTACTCCAGACTAGATGGAACATAAGCTTATTAGCCCAGCTTAATCAGACCTGACCAACATCCACTCAATGATGCTATGCAAAATATTTTACATATAAATACCCTCCAATGAAAAATTATTACTCCATCAAATTCAATAATGATTGACCTTGTCCGCATATGCACCAAAGTAGAGAAAGAATTAACGATGAAATATACAAACTTGGCAATCAAATGGTAAGACCTTGCTCACTCAACCTGGCTATATGATGGTCAAAACCAGAAATTCCACATCACAAGTCCCAAATCATATACCATGAAGGGAATATCATCGGGTCTATGTACTACTCAAGGCCTTGAAGCCGGAAACGGGAAGGCTAAGGAAAAATACCTCCCTGCCAAATGAAGGATAATTAAAAATGGCATCAAGTGACTAGTCAGTCCTCCTTAAGACAAACGAAGCATCACATATAGCTAACAAAAGGAAACGTATATTGGGAAGAAGATGAGATATGGGTAGTCAAACACTAGAATGACACCTATAACACTAGTGAGGCAACCCTAAATCAAACAAAGCATACTTTGCATTTCGTGAAGGTATTCTTTGGGGGGCAAATGTTATGGGCATTCACGACCACCACATAGTGAATATGAAAAGTTAGAGGAAAAATTGTCGGCACCCTAAAATAGACTTAGAGCTACTTAGAGATGTTCACAAGATCAAGTGTGACCATGGGTCCAAACCGCGTCTCAATTTGAGTAACGGTTTGAAAGATATGGTTATCATAAGATTTGCCTAACATGGTCTGACAATAACACCTCCAAGACCGCCTTTTGCCAAGACCTGGCCCACCTAGACCAGTAAAGAAACTGCCCTTCAAAATCAGGTCCGCACAGACCCAGTTAAGCACGGCCCAACAGGGCCGGACCTGCACATGTTCGACCCCGCATGGCCAGAAAGCCTAGGTCGGACCCGCATGGGTCCGGTCCAGTAGGGCCGAACCAACTTTGTCCAGCACGGCAGGGCCATACCCACGTAGGTTCGGCCCAGTAGGGCGGACAGCCTGGTCTTGCCTATGAGGGCTAGCGCACAGGTCCGGCCCTCTAGGACCGGACAACTGGTCCAGTCCCAGGTTGTACCTGCCGGACTAAATTTTTGGTCCAACACAGTGCCGGACCCACCTGGATTGGCATTGCCGTACGAAAATTTTGGTCCGACATAGTGCCGAACCCACTTGGTCCGACACTGTGCCGGACTAGGGACCCACCTGGTGCGGCCCAATGTCGGACCCACCTAGTCCGACACTACTGGACTAGCCTTATGGTCCAGCACAGTGCCGGACCAGCCTCATGGTCTAGCCTTGCTGGACCAGCTGGTCCTGACGACCGAACCCACTTGGTCCTGCACTGTGCAGCAGAACTCACCTGGCCCGGACCCACCTATTCCGGGGCCGTATCTACTTGGGCCAGTCCTTCCGAGGCTGGACCCACCGGGCCTACTTGGTCTAGCCCTTCTAGGTCTGGACCCATCAAACATATCTGGTCTAGCCCTTCTGGGGATGAATCCACCCTTTTTGTACTCGCAGAGATGAACTTACCCAGTCCGATATCCAAGGTTTAAGGGTAAGGATGGACGACTGAAGGGAGCTACCAGGATAGTATTCAACTAGATTCCAGAGTAGTGGAACAACAAAAAAACCATTTTTCAAGGGAAGAAAGGTTGAACCAAAGCCTAGAAGCCATTTACTCAGCTGCTTCTCCTCACAACCTCACTCTATAAATACTAAGCATATGGCATCATAAAAAGGGATGGATGAAAAAGAGTTAAGCTTTCACCAACAATGGCAGACAACTTTGAGAAGGAAAACCCTTAGCTCCAACAATAAGTTTACTCATATACAAGCTTGTACTTGTAATCAGATAGAAAAGAGATGATAAAAGATGAACAATGGATGTAGGCACATTCAGGCCGAACCACTATAAATTCTATGTCTTTTTACATTTCAGTCCTTTATTCATTCTCTATTGCAAACTATTGATTTTCTACCATACATACTTGCAACTAAAATACATTAAACAATAGTTGTGTACTACAAACAGTTCATAGCCCTATTATAATTTTTTTGAGGTGTTTGCCCATTTTTTGTGCAAGCAAATATAATTAAAACCTATTTAAATATATACCGACGTTTTATATCAATACGTATATATATATATATATACATATATAAAAAATATATATATGCATACAAATAATTATCAACTACACCTAAACATCAAATAATTTATTAATTAATATTTAGTAAATGTTATTTAATCTCTAATATTTTATAGATAATTTAAATCATGTTTTTTTTTGGATAATTCACAAATGCAGTTGTGAGACTCGAAGGTGTGAATTCTATCAACGATTAATGTTGAACAATTCAAATATTAATGTTCATACGTTATCTTAGCTGGTGGTGTAATAATTTAGCCAAATTCGTCTCATATAGGTCTTTTCGATAAAATCCAATTTAACATTTTCTTAAGTGGTACCTTTTAGTAATGATATTTTATACACGTTTTCTTCGTCAAAACTATGTAACTTTTGGATATATGGAAATTGGTATTGGTCAAATTCCAATATTATCCACATCCAATTCAATTTGTTCAAAAATAAAGTCTTTGATTAAATAATAACATTTATTATTAGTCGCATCACTATGGCTAGTGATTGTGACTTTGATTTCACTACGGTTTACCGTGATACTAATCTGTATAACCAGGAGATGAATTCTCTATTGAATAATGTTTTACTCACAATGCTTCAACTCATACCCAACCATAGTCCCTTGAAGTCTCATCTACAATGATTTAACTATAATCAAAGTGGAGTACTAGCACTGAAGCTCCATGGTATTCTCAAGTCGAGTGTACTTTGTAACATCGTCACCCTAAGATTTTCCTAGTTGTAGAGAGATGCATAGAGAATATATTGGATACATAATTTAATTGGAATCTTGGATGATGAGCATGGCCATGTAATTTTTATTATTAAATTCCTACACTAGTGCATACTTATATTCGCCTTAGTGTAGACAATGTATAACATCCAACGAATGTTGATGTGTGTCGACTCATTAGATTATGCACATCGATTTGGCGCAGTGGTCATGTCCTATGCAGTGTGTGTATCTTGTATCTTGTGCATGGTGAATAAAAGTACTCTGTGGAGAAAACCCATACGTGCTGATAAACGAGCTCCATGTTATCAAACTATGTGTTGGATATTACCTGTTAACTTAGAAATTATGATATGACTCCGGATGGATCTCCACGTGGACTAGAATTCAAAATCTCAACTATGAAATCCTGGAGAGGTAGTGCAATTTTCATCGAATGAAGGACTATCGGCTAATGAATCCGATTTTTGATGGGTTTCTTGTCTCGGGATGTATCAACGCTCGAGTTCATTTAAGGTTAAGAGCAATTTCATTTAGCTTGTCCAAAATCATTTCAACCCAATCTATAGCTAAACCTAAAAACTCTCCACCCACAACCATCGCAACTTCCACCAACATCAAACCCCATAGCAAAGTTACAACCTTTCTCTTCATTATCCACGGCCAAATTGATCGATGACGATAGATTAAATGGGGTTAGCGATAGCTTTAGGCGAAGAGGTAACCAATGTTGGAGCGAGTACAAGAGAAAGTGGTGAAGATGGTTCTAAAGGATGGAACGATTGAAAATTCTACCTTAAATCGATCAAGGATGGAAGTCTATATTGAGATTTGATTTTGAAAGCCTTAGGATGAAGTTTAGGAATGAAAGGAAAGCTTGGTTGCAAATGATTCGGATGGAGAAAACTTTGGTTAAGTGTTCTTTATGTATGAAAGAAGGTGCATGGATCAATGTCGATCCATGTATAGATCAATACTGATCCACCAAGGAATTTATTTAAAAAAAGGGAAATTGAGGGAAAAAATAAAATATATACATACTATAATGCAGAGAAACTTTCAGATAATTCTCAATGATGAGCGAATGAATGATGCTTTTGGATAGCAACTTACAACATTTATATATATCGAGAAAATATGCCTCGATCACATTTTGGAAATGAAGTACTGGAATTCTCAAAGAAGGTGCAACATTCCACAAAAAACGTATTGAGTAATAGAAGCATATGTGCAGATCTAGATTTGGTCTCTTATCTCAATTCCAAGCTTGCTTTTTGTTCATCGAACCATAGTTTAGCGGGTAAGTGTTATCTGACATTTGAACCAAGTGACATTTCAATGGGTTTGGAACACAAAATGATGAGTGAATGGAATTCAGACTCGAAAATGATCGATTATAGAAAGTAAAGAAAGAAATAGAGCATATTTAGCTAAGTCCATGTCCATGGATTGTGCCAATCCATCAAATTGACCAATTTTCCCCTAGAACGCTTGTGCAATGGATCTCTAGCATGGTTGAAAAAAAGAGAAGTTTTTAGGCATAGGTGATGGATTGGATCAATCCATCACATGGACAATTTTGCCCCTAAAACTCTAAGATGATAACGACAAAGCATATTGGAGCAAAGCATAAATTTTTGGTCCAAGGCATGAATCTGCACCGATCCATGAAACCTTAGGATTTGATCAATCTCTAACCTGATCTCTCTACCAGATGCGCTTGATCGATGAATTCAAATGAGATCTATGAATCTAAAGACCTAGAACAATATAATTTAACTATAAATAGGAGGCTATCTCCAACAAAAAGGACTTTGGGAACTTTTACTTATCGTTGTTTTTGTATTTGGAGATAAAACTTCGAGCATCTATTGCAAAATTGGTAGATCTAGCAGAAACAAGTGTAAAATCGATAAAGTGGACGTTGGTCTAATTTGGGGAGAAGTGATTTCCACAGATAAGTACTGAATTCACAGTCCATAAATAGATGCCAATGAGTCTCATAATGCTTTTTGCATAGTTCACATTGTGTATCAACATTCATCCCCCATGAACTAAGTCGGTCAACAGTAGGAAGATGTTGTGTATAAGCCATATATGTTGTATAACAAAACTTTCTAGCAGTTTTTTTATACCATATTAGTTTGTATATATCACTCTGCTATTAAAAATTGGAATGCCTACAGCACAATGTTAAATCTTAAGATTATTCGGACACTAGAAGTGGTTTTTTATACTGGTTAGTATTAGCCAATCCTTCATCCAGTACTGCACCCTATCGTATAGAATTCCATTATAATCGCTTTCTTTCTACGGGTGGCAAGAACTCCTTTACAATCTTGGTTTCACAGGCTACAAGGCACACCCTCTTGATTTTACAGGCTACAAGAACACCTTCTGCTTATTACCGACAACAAACTATAGCAAGTAGTCGTAACTTAAATACAGATTCTTGCAGATTTGGTACAATGATCCTATAGGCCTCCAATGGCAATATATCTTAGAATTCTTCGAGGAATAGGATGAAATCAAAGAGAGAATGATGTTTCAAGTACAACTCTCTGATATTGTGTGGTTTGCAAAT
Organism: Allium cepa; assembly: GCA_030765085.1. NCBI lineage: Eukaryota > Viridiplantae > Streptophyta > Magnoliopsida > Asparagales > Amaryllidaceae > Allium > Allium cepa. The sequence goes on from CM060929.1 coordinate 882,343,122, forward strand.
CGATGAAGAATTGGAGTGACATAGTATCGATTTGTAAGGAGAATGGATGAGTATGCAATGGATTTCATTTGCAAATGTTTGGAGAAGGAGTAAGAGAAAATGATAATTCTTGATGTTAAAATTCATTTGCAGAGGCCTTTATATAGTGGTTGAAGAGACGTGTCTTTTGGTGAAGGCATGGAGGGAAATGTCTCTTCATTTAAAATTTGAAATTATTAAAAATGAGTAGCAAGTCGACATCTTAGGTACCCCCATGTCGACATGGGTGTGTTGCAAAATGAACAACAATGCTAATAAGTGTTGCAAATTTTCAACATTTCAAATTACTTTATATTTATGGATTTTTGTGATTCGATTGAGATCCATGGTTAATGATCTTCAAGTATAATTTCCATGAGATCTTTAACAAGATATTCAAAGGTTCAACTAACTCCTCATTACTTCAAACACCTTATCCTTTAGCATTCTTCTCTAATTGGGTTTTGTTCTTCAATTGCTCTGATTAACTGTCTTTTATAATTCATTTACTTCCACTGTATTCTTGTTTATCTCTGTAAATGTCCCCATAATATATCTGATATGGATGCATAACTCGGAGATATGTTAGTAGTAATATTTATATGGTTGTTGTCATCAAAATCAATACATAAGGTATTAACAATCTCCCTCTATTTGATGATGACAACCATATAAATATTTGAGAGATAAAATATAATACTTTTATATTTGACTCCCCCTTAACTCTATGCACTCCCCCGATCATTTTTCATAGTATACTTATACTTTTTCTCCCCTTTTGTCATCAATAAAATTGGAAAAAAAGAGTCGCTTAAATCACTGCTAGACAATATGTAGAGTTTGTATATAGAGATAAATGCATATAAATAAAACACGTGAGGGGAAACCAAATCAATTCAAAACATGAAATAAACTTATCAAATGATAAGATGAGATATAGAGTTATCGACTTTGTCAATGCCAATAACAAATCCTTTTCATATTTATCCAGAGTTCGATAGATTTCTTGTCATATGCTTTGAGCATCCGCTATCTGGTATACCTTGTTTGGTACTTGAAAAATTATAATATATGCACACCGGTACCCTTTTTATTTTGGGGTCTATAGGGTTAAGTTTTGGGATGCCAAACCTACGAAGAGTTCAAATGTCCTTTCAAAATATAAGCATTAGATGAATGAACCTTATTAATAAAATTATCGATATATTTTCCTTTTTCAATATCATCCAACCATTTTGGAACCCATAAATTAATGAACCTATTTGGAGGTTTTGACTTTAATTTCCTATGTTTGGTTTGAATTGGTAGCCTTAACAAATTTAGTACTTTGAGTACTATTTTTCTTTGATTTAGCCTTAGGGGTGTATCCAAGTCCATGTTATTACTAATGTGTTTAGATGAAGATAATAATTTTTCTAGATTATCCTTCCCTTTGTTAAATTTATCAACATCAATTTTCATTTTGTCAAGATCCTTATTACGATTAAGAATAACATTGTCCAGAGATGTTATTTTGCCATATAGATCAATGATCTGTGACTTTATTGAAAGATTTTCTGATTTTAAGGATTCATTTTAACTTTTTAGTTTTTGAAAACTTTCAAGTTCATTTTCACCATTATACCCATTAAGTCTTTCAATTTCATCTTCTAGACATTATTTTTCTTCTGTTAACCTTTCATTAAAAATTTTTAATCTGTTTATCTCTGCCAAACAATTGTTCTGCTTTTTCCTAAATATTTTATATCCTCGATATATATCATTCGAAACATTAGTAATTTCTTTATTAAAATTCCATACCTGGTCATTCTTTGCCATAAAGCACATGTTGACATTTTCTGTTTCTGAATCACTATCACTTGATGATGTATCTAAATCATCCCATTTTGCATTGAATGCCTGTTTCCTCTCCTTATTGAAAGTGTTTGAAAAGTACTTTGATTTCTTCAAGTTGGGACAGTCTTTTTCAATTGACCGGGTTTATCACATTCGAAACACTTAACAACATTTCCATTTCTAGAATTATTGTTGTTAGTTTTTTGAAGTTTGTTTGTTATCCAATACTTCAAGAATTTCTTGAACTTCTTGGCTATAAACTTGATATCATCGTCAATAGCATCATCATCTGGTTCATCATTGCCGATCATAGCATTGAGTGCTAGTGATTTCTTCTCATTTTCCAAATTCTCTTTTCTAATCTGCAACTTTACTTCATAGGACATTAGGTTACCAATTAAATCTTCTAATTTCATAGTACTAATATCATTGGCTTCTTCGATTGCCAGAGTCTCCTGATCTCATTCACTATGAAGTGAATTCAAGACCTTTCTGACTTGGTCTTCTTCAGCAGTTTCCTTTCCTAATGATATTAAGGCATGTACTATATCTTAAAACCTAGAATACATATCCGAAATAGACTCATTTGGCTTCATTTGAAAGAGTTAAAACTGGTTAGTTAGCATAGATATCTTTGTTTGTTTTACTTTACTGGTGCCTTCATGTGTGACTTGCAGTGTTCTCCAAATTCCATATGCAGAATTACAAATAGACACTCGATTAAATTCATTTCTATCTAAGGAGAAACTAAAATGTTCATGGCCTTAGAGTTATTAAGTGCTTGTGTCTTTTGGTCTAGTGTTCATTTTGAATATTCAGTTTAAGGCTCTATGTACTCTATTTGGGTAATATTCCAAATATCCAAACCATTAGACTACAAATAACTTTTCATCCTATAAGCCTAATATGCATAACTACTGCCATCAAATAGAAGGGTTCTAGTGGTAGATTGCCCTTCTACAAAAGTATTAAAAAATGTGTTACTAGTGTCATTAGCCATTTGTACTTTTTCAAAAACTAAATTATGAACTATTGAAAACTAATGTTCTGATACCAAATGTTGGAAACTGGAGTGTCTACAATACAATATTGGAATTTAAGGCTATTCGGACACTAGAAGTGGTGAAATGTGTATTAACTACTTACTTATGAATATAAAACTATATTTACTCAAATTGCAAACAGAAAGAAGTAATCGGGGAATAAGTAAGTAATAAAGTAAATCGCAGTAATGTAAATAACACCTGGATTTTTATACTGGTTCGGATTACCCAATCCTACATCCAGTCCTCACACTATCATGCAAAATTCCACTATAATCGCTTGCTTCTCACGGGTGGCAAGAACACTTCTACAATCTTGGTTTCACGGACTACAAGACACGCCCTCTTGATTTTACAGGCTACAAGAACACCGTCTTCTTATCACCAACAATATACTATGGCAAGTAGTCGTATCTTCAATATAGATTCTTGCAGATTCGGTAAAATGATCCTATAGACGTCCAATGGAAATATATCTTTGAATACTTTGAGGAATAAGATGAAATCAGAGAGAGAATGATGTGAATTCAAGTACAACTCTTTGATATTGTGTAGTTTGCAAATCGGTGAAGAATTGGAGTGAAATAGTATCGATTTGCAAGGAGATTGGAAGAGTATGCAATGGATTTATTTTGCAAATGTTTGGAGAAGAAGGAGTAAGAGAAAATGATAATTCTTGATGTTAAATTTCATTTTCAGAGGTTTTTATGTAGTGGTCGAAGAGACGTGTCTTTTGGTAAAGGGATGGAGGAAAATGTCTCTTCATTTAAAATTTGAAATTATGAAAAACGACTAGCATGTTGACATCCTAGGTACCCCATGACGACATGGGTGTGTTGCAAAATGAACAGCAACACTAATAACTGTTGCAAATATTCAGCATTTCAAATTGCCTTATATTTGTGGATTTTTGTGATTCGGTTGAGGTCAATGGTTGATGATCTTCAAGTATAATTGCCATGAGATCTTTAATAAGATATTCTAAGGTTCAACCAACTCCTTATCACTTCAAACATCTTTATCCTTCAGCATTCTTCTCTAATTGGGTTTTGTTCTTCAATTGCTCTGATTACCCTTTTTCTATAATTCATTTGCTTCCACTGTATTCTTGTTTATCTTTGTAAATGTCTCCATAATATATCTGATATGACTGCATAACTCGAAGATATGTTAGTAGTAATATTTATGTGTTTGTTGTCATCAAAATCAATATCTAGGGTATTAACACTGTTGCGTATGCATTCTGATCTTGTTTCAAATCTTGAAAAAATAAATTTTTTATGGTTGGATATGGTCCAATAATTTATAGGTCGATAAGTAAACAAACTAACTTGCATAATACGCGATGCTACCTCCCTTGTCTCCGGTAATAAATGAGATTGAAGTCGCCAATCATGTAATATACAACTTATCCTACTATTAGCGTTGGTACATAATGGATACTCTGCTCCATCCAGTTAAATCCACTAGGGACTTATGGTTAATCCATGGGTCATATAATAAGTTCGTGTGCTCCCCGTTAACAATGCATCGGGATATTATCTTAGCTATTAAGTCCCGTTGTCGTAGAATAAATTTCATCATACCTGAAAAATTGTTGTTAATGGAAAGAACCCAAAAATTATGTTTTGTTAAGGACTTGGTACTCATCCATCTAATCCATAAGAAATTTGATGTGAGAAGCTTCCAAAGTAGTTTAGGCCTGGAAGTTTTATTAAGGCCGGTAAACTTGCATAGCCCTATACCACCTTCTAATTTCGGCTTGCATAAAATATCCCAGGATACTTTATGTAATTTGCCTTCCCAAAAGAAATTTGCATAATGATCAATTTTCTTTAAAACTGAAGATGGTAAATGGTAGACAAGAATCCAATACATAACAATAAGGGTTATTGTGCTTTGTATCAGTTCTGTGTGACCAGCTATCGTCAGTAAATTGCTATCCCAACCTTCTAACTCAGTGTTGATTTTGTGTAACAGGGGAAGATAATGACAAGCATGGATATAATCTGATGATAGTGGGTCACCAAGATATTTTACAGGCAATTCCGTCTCAACGATGTTTAAAATGGCTTCAATTTCCAATTTAGGTATAGCTCCTTTGCTGAAAAATAATTGTGATTTAGTTTGGTTAATATGTAAGCCAATAGTTTCCTCCATTCTAGTGAATATATGATTCATATAAATAATATTGTCAGTACTAGCTGCAAGAAAAATCATAACATCATCAGCATTTAATAAATGAGATATATTAGGCTCGAACTTGTTTATAGGCTCTAACTTTTTATCAGCCACCCCTTCTTCCATAAGTAATGTGAAAAATTCCATTACAATGTAAAATAAGTAAGGGGTTAAAGTTTCTCCCCACCGTAGACCTTTTAGATGTCATGAACCCTTCAGGCCTACCATCCACCAAAATTGAAAAGGTAGGAGTAGAGATACATTCGTAAATTAAGCGAATGATGGATAATGGAAACCCAAAACAGTGAAGCATGTGACACATATATTCCCGATTAGCCATGTCATATGCCTTTTGCAAATCAATTTTGATACACATTTTTGCTTTACCCCGTTTAGCAAAGTCCCTAACTTGTTCATGAGCCAGCAAAACATTTTCTCCAATGTTTCTACATGGTATAAAAGAAGATTGATTTTCTGCAATTAATATTGGAAGAAACCAGTTAATTCTATTACATAGGATTTTAGAGCTAACTTTATATTGCACATTAGCACATGCAATGGGTCTGTAATCTGAAATAAACTATGGCTTATCTTTTTTAGGAATTAGAGTAATGAAGTCGTGGTTAATCCCCAGAGGTAGCTTCTTTGTATGGAAGAATTCTGAAATAGCGTTATATATATCTTCTTGTGGGTCATTCCAGTGGAGTTTGTAGAATTTGGTTGAAAAGCCATCTAGACCTGGGCTCTTAGAGTCATTGATAGAGAATAAAGCCTCTTTAATTTCCTCAATTTCTATTGGAGCAGATAAGTATTCTTGCCCTGCTGAATTTATTCTCATTCTAGTGTCTATATGTGAAAATTTTGTAATTACATCCCCATTGAAGAGTTTTTGATAGTAATCTACAGCTGAATCTTTAATGCAAGTGGAATCATAAATGTATTGTCCTTGAGAGTTAAGTAAAGCGTGAATTTTGTTTCTGTGCCTGCACATGGACATTTTGACGTGAAAAAACTTGGTATTGTTGTCCCCCTGTTGTAACCATAACACCTTGCTTTGTTGCCATATAGAAAATCATAGTAATGCTGAGTCTTTTCATTTCAACTCTAACCAATCCGGTACATAGTATCATATAATGAAGTGTTCTCGGGGTCCTGATCTATTTGGTAAAAGATGGTGTCGAATTCAGCTTGTAATTGAGTAATAGGTTTGTCAAACGCTCTCAACCTATTCCACTTTTTTAGTTCAGCCTTAACTGCCTTTAATTTGTGAACAAATTAGTCAAAATATGAGCCTCATGTGTTAGCAGGCAGACCCAAAGCAATAATTGGCCATAACCCTGTAAGAAACATCAATTATTGGCATATCGGAAAGGAGCTTGTTTCCATTGTTGGTGTTGCGTGTTGTAATAAATAAATAAATTCTAGATCTGAATACATACAACCCATATTGATTCTATCGAGAAACAAATATATGAAATTAAATAGTTCAGGAGAAGTCATACCTGAATCCATTGATGTTTGCAAAAAAAAAGATCAACTAGGTTTTAGATCTTCCAAATTGACACAAGCTTAGATCTGAAAATTCTCTTTAGAAAAGGGTGAAGAGAATATGATAAGACTTATGTAATTTGGGGACCATAACCCCACATATATAGTGTGTGACATTTTTCAGTTCGGCCCTTCAACAAACTAAAATTGTCACTCTGGTATCCACACATTATAAATTTACATTACGAATATACCCCTTATGTCTTGTTGTATTTATTCCAAATAGATCACATAATCAAACTTAATCCCAAGATAGCCCATACATTCAAATATTAGAATATGTGGCTCCATAATGCTGAATTATTCCAACAATCTCCCCCGGGCCACATATGTAACCTTATAGAATGTACTTAACTTTATGAGCTATCAAATAACTATCTTGACAATATGGTATATCCAAAACAATCTCTTCCATTGATTGTGTTAACATAGGATCAAAGCGGTTTTCATTATCGTTAGTGTAACTAAACCCATCAATGGTCACGTATATCAATATAATCAAATGACATAGACCAATCATGTTGTGTAGCATGGAAATTACATGAAATGTGATCTTTACATGTCTATTTCCAACTGGTCCTCCTTTACTTTAATGAGATCAAAATCTAAACATACATAAATAATTGGAGTGCAATTAAAAAAAATTATTTCTGATCAGAAAACTGAAGCATATCCACAATCAAAATATAGAGCAATGTCACAAAAGAAACGGCTTAGTACAAACTCCCCCTAAACCAAAATATTCTTACATAAAAGATACACCCATTTTAGCAACATGCTTATGAAAGACCTTGGGTGGTAATGCTTTTGTAAGTGGATCCGCTAACATGGAATTTGTCCCAATATGCTCTATGGATAGTAACCCATTTTGCACTCTTTCCTTCACAACTAGAAACTTGATGTCAATGTAATTTGACTTACTTGAGCTTCTATTGTTATTAGAATATAATAATGCTGATCTATTGTCACAAAACAACTTTAGTGGTCTTTCAATATTATCTATAATGCGCAGCTCAGTGACAAAATTTCGCAGCCATTTTCCATGATTAGATGCCTCATAGCAAGCCATAAACTCTGCTTCCATAGTGGAAGAGCTATAAGCGTTTGCTTAATGCTCTTCCATGATATAGCCCCTCCACTCAACATAAATATGCATCCTGAAGTGGATTTTCTGCTATCCGGACATCCAGCAATGTCAGAATCAGAATACCCAATGATCTCCAACGGATCTGATCTTCTATATGTAAGCATATAGTCCTTTGTTCTTTGAAGATACATCATAACCTTTTTTGCTTCTTTCCAATGATCCATTCCAGGGTTACTAAGATACCTGCCTAACCTCCTACAATGTACGCAATATCCAGACGCGTACATACTTGAGCATACATTAGACTCCCTATAGCAGATGCACAAGGGATCTTCTATATTTCATTAACTTCAAGGATGTTATTAGGGCATTGTTTGAGACAAAACTTATCTCCTTTAGCGACAGGGGTATCACCTGGTTTACAATCTTGCATGCGAAATCTCTTAAGCACCTTTTCTATATAGTTCTTTTGTGACAATCCAAGAATGCCTCGTGAACGATCACGATGTATTTGGATTCCTAATACAAAAGATGCATCACCGAGATCTTTCATTTCGAAATTATTTGAAAGAAATCTCTTAGTTTCGTGCAACATATTTAAATCATTGCTGGCAAGCAATATATCATCAACATATAAAATTAAAAATATAAATTTACTCCCATTAAACTTGTGATACACACAGTTATCAATGATGTTTGCCTCAAAACCAAAAAGAGGTAATTACATTATGAAATTTGTGGTACCATTGACGAGAAGCTTGTTTGAGTTCATAAATGGATTTCTTTAGTTTGCAAACCATATTCTTTGGATCTTCGACCACAAATTTTTCCTGTTGCACCATATAAATTGTTTCCTCAATGTCTCCATTGAGAAATGCAGACTTAACATCCATTTGATGCAACTCAAGGTCAAAATGTGCAACAAGTGACAAAATTATTCTAAAAGAGTCTTTCGATGAAACCGGAGAGAAAGTCTTTTTGAAATCAATGCCTTCCTTTTGAGTAAAACCTTTTGCTACAAGACGAGCCTTGTATCTTTCCACTTTACCTTTTGCATCCCTCTTGGTTTTAAATATCCATTTACAACCAATGGGCTTCTTACCTTCAGGTAAAGGGACAAGATCCCAAACTTTATTGTCTTGCATTGATTTATACTCTTCATTCATAGCTTCAATCCACTTTTGAGAATTAATATCTTGCATGGCTTGGTGAAAGTTGATAGGATCATCTTCCATCAATCCATTATTATCCTGTAACTCTTAAAGAAATACAACATAATCATCTGGAATAGCATTTCTTCTTTCCCTAGTGGATCTTCTTAATGGCAATTCATTTTGAGGTTGTTGAATTTGTTCTTGTGGAACATTAACTTCAACTTGAAGAGGATTTTCTTCAACATTGTTTTGTTGGGGTTCTGGATTCACTTCTTGATCAATGACAGGAACAATAATCTGCACATTGTCCGAAGAAGTAACTGTAGTAGGAATCATAGACGATGATTCCTCCTCAAAAACAATGTTCCTAACTTCATTTCTCCCTCTCAACTCAACATCCTCAAAAAGTGTTGCATTTCCCGTCTCAAATATTTTCCTCAGTATGGGATCATAAAATTTATAGCCCCTAGATCGCTCAGAATAACCAATAAAGTAGCTACTCACTGTTTTGGAGTCCAATTTTCTTTCATTTGGCCTATATGGCCTTGCCTCAGTTGGACATCCCCAAATGTGAAAATGCTTTAGAGTAGGCTGTTTGCCTGTCCAGAGCTCATAAGGTGTTTTAGTAGCTGTTTTAGTGGGTATTATATTAAGGATATAAACTGCTGTCTTTAATGCCTCTCCACAGAGTGATTTTGATAAGGTAGAATGACTAATCATACTCCTTACCATGTCTTTAAGAGTCCGGTTTCGTCTCTCAGCAACACCATTCATGCTAGGTGAACCTGGCATAGTGTATTGTGGGACTACTCCACATTCCTCTAGGAATTTGACAAATGGTCCTAGACATTGTTCACCTGATCCGTCAGATTAACCATAATATTCACCGCCACGGTCAGATCTGACAGTTTTAATCCTTTTGTTGAGTTGGTTCTCAACTTCTACCTTAAATTTGTTGAACATGTCTAAGGATTCTGATTTATCATTAATAAGATATAGGTAGTCATATCTTGAGTAGTCGTCTATGAATGTTATAAAATATTGTTGACCATTCCATGATGCCTCAGGGAATGGCCCACAAATGTCTGTATGTATTAATTCTAAGACGTTAGTTGCTCTATTGGCACATATTTTCTTATGTTTGGTCTGTTTTCTCTTGATACACTCTACACAGACATCAAGGTCTGAAAAATCAACGGATCCCAAAATTCCATCTGACACGAGCCTTTGAATTCTATTTTATATGACCTAAGCGCTTGTGCCACAATGTGGCTGAAGTTTCCTTATTAGCTTTTCTTTTAGTACCACGTGACTCTACATGCAAGGCTCCATTATAAGAGGTATTAACATCAAGCATATATAAGTTATCATAAACATTAAGAGAACCAGTTCCAATAAGAGTTGAATTCATTGATAAACTAAAAGTGTCATTCCCAAATGAACAAGAATAACCAAATTTGTCCAACTTAGAAACAGAAACCAAATTCCGTCTAAATGACGGTATAACAAAAGTATCGAATAAATCCAAATAAAACCGAGTTCTTAATAACAACTTAAAATGCCTAATAGGCTCCACTTCTACCAATTTTCCATCACCCACATAGATGTATCTTTCAGCATCAGTTGGATTTCGATAGCTCGGGCAACCCTGCATAGAAACACTTAAGTGAGTAGAAGCACCAGAATCTAACCACCAAGTGTTTCCATGTACAATTGATACAACACGACAAGCGAAGCTACATATACCAACATTCCAAATTTCAAGTCAATCGGAGTTTGTGTGCTCAAGATATTGATCGATCGAAATCAAGTCGCACCAGGTTGCTTAGAGTCACTTTCATGATTGCTTCCAGTTTTCAGAAGAACTACTTCGGGTCAAGAAGGCAGTCGCTTCAGGTCAGAGCAGTGGATCAATCGATCATGATTTAACTCACATCGGTTCGTATCCACAAACCCCCCCTACTACTTCATATCCATCCATCATCACCCTTTTGTTCGTATCCATCAAGTAATGGCGGCATTCTTCGTATTGATTACTCACCGATCGAGACGAAGAAGGGATTTCAGCATCGATACGAAGAAGAGAGAAGGGGATGGATACGAAGGAGCACAACTGGCATTCAGCGATCGATACGAAGAATGGTGTCAGGATCGATGCTAAGGGCGGTATACAAGATCGATACGACGCCAACACTAGATGAACAATACGAAGAATATGCATGGATGGATACGAACGATGCTAAACTGATGGATACGAACGAGGCACGTCCAAAAGAAAGACTCGGTCGCTCGGCATGAAAAATGGATCGATTCTAGAAGGTAGCACCACGTCATCTAGTTAGCTCATGCATTTCATCGATATGAAGTAAAGCGATTCAAATGGAAGCGATATGAATTCGGCAGCATGTTACAAACACAAACTTGCATCGATCATATATCAAAATATACAAGTCCAAATGCTACCAAATTTTCACGGGAGCTTGCGTACAACCTCAAAAATTTTCATGATCGATCTCGGCTCGATTAGGCAAGATTTGGATCGATACAAATCTCATTCGTATCGATCATGGATCGAGTCGAAACGACCAAGGATCGATCACGTGCGCCCATCCACGTGAGAGAAAGAGTCTACCGAGATCTGAGCGAGATATTTGCAGCCTACACCTATAAGTAGCAGCCCAAGATCTTCAGAAAAGTGATATTTTTGGCTCTTCTAAGTCGTTACTCTACTGAACTCCATTGTAATTCAGATATTATCAATTGTACTCTTGTAGAGAATCATCAATAAAACAGCAACCTTTTAAAGTGGACGTAGGCTACAATGCCGAACCACTATAAATCTTGTCTTTCTACTGCTTTCCTTTTAATTTTTTGAGTGCTCTTCACATTTATATTCTCTACATACTTGCTATCTGTGATTAGTGGTTGCAAACGGATGCTTTTATCGACAACTGGGTGTTTGTGATCAATTTTGACACGAACAACAATAAAGACATTTTTGTAATAAGATGTGCTTCTTTGCTAGATTTATGAATCCATTTTAAATATACAACCGAATATTAATGGATAATGAAATCGTTGGAGATGCAAAATATGCATTTATGTACCGAAATTCAAGTCTGTATTGGAGGCATGGTGAATGCACTAAAGTTGAACTCTTTGTCATCTTCAAAGTTTTCAGAGCAACACTTGTATTTTTCATCAAAAAAAGTTTTAGATGTGTTTTGATAAGTAAATGGGTGTCGATTACTTAAAAATCATTTGACTGATTAGAAAACATGGGACGTCTAAAGCGAGAAAACTATATTTTATGCAGGGTAGATAATCATATCACGATACAAAGCTTTCAAATATGCGTATATTTGGAAAGATTGTTCTCGTCTGCGTTATCTTTGTAATGAAATTCCAAACATAGGACAGCTGTAAAACATATATATAAATATAAGATAAGAATACCCACAATAAAACAAACATAGGCTCTCGTAATAATTATTACAAAATTTCCAACAATTGTAACGGTCATATTCTCCTCCCTCTTACTTCTTGACCGTTTGTTTTCCCTCTCATAAACGACCTTCACAGCTAAATCCAAATATTCAAAAGAAAAAAAATTCGAAAAAATAATTTCTTTCCCTCCCTCATGGCTTGCTTTCTTGCCTGCTTCGGCGGAGCTAAGGAAGAGAAACTGCGAAAAAAGCGCGGCAGAAGATCGCCACCGAACAATAACAGAGTAAAAATTTAATGGTTATCTGTTATTTCTTCAAATTTTCACGTATTATCAGGTATCAAATGGATGCTTTTGTTGCTTTTTAGGTGAATCGAGTATGCCAAGCTTCGGCAACAATCCCTTCTCTTCCAAAAGCTGCAATTGAAGCTGCAATTGATGCCCCTGCTGCTGAAATAAGGTGACAATTCGTTGTTGCACTACAAACGTTTGATAAAATGTCAAATAGAAACCCATGTTAATCTAGTATTTTTTTTTAGCAGTGAGAAGCAAGAGAAGCAGGAAACTCCAAAGATTTGCAAAAGGAAGGTAACTTTCGATCCAAACGTCAAGACTTACGAACTTGTCGCAGTCACCCAAGACGTAAACGAATCAACTGAGTATGAGTTGGAGAGTCTTGAAAAGCTGAAAGAAGAAACCGTAGAGGAACGTAAAGTGAAACGTAGCCCAGACCCAAGCTACAGATACCACAATTGCGAAAGCAGTGACGATGAATACACCGATGACGAGGAAGATGAAGACATCGACGATGAGGAGTACGAAGACTTTGACATCGAGGATGAAGAAGCTGCCATGGTTGCTAATGAAGAAGAGTCGTATGAATCCTTCTTCTCCATCCCAGTCAACAAAGACAAACAAGAAGGAGAAGAAGAAGAAGAAGAAGAAGAAGTGGTTGACAGTCCAATCCCAACTGCCAAAACAAGCGCAAGGGACAGAAGTCAGTATGTGCATAACGTACTTAACCCAGTCGAAAACCTGACACAATGGAAAGAAGTTAAAACACGTACAACACCATCAAAGAATCAAAGCAAAGAGAACATAAGCAGCAATCTGGAAACAACAGAAGTCAAAACCCCGCCTAAAAAGCAAGAGGTTTCAGTGGATACCAGTCTTTCGAGTTGGTTGGTTACTTCGGATGCTTCTGTGAAGAGCCATTCAAATTGGTCAAACTCGTCGCCTATGAGCAAAGAGGAGCAGCCTATACTGGGTGCGTTAACCATTGATGATTTGAAGCATGCATCGGTTACTTCATCGCCTAGGAAGTCTCCATGCAGAAACTTTGATGATGTTCCTATCGTGGGCAGTGTGGGAAGCTACTGGAATAGCAAGGCTGAAAGTTGTTCTGAAGTAAAAGGGATTCCTAACAGTACAAGCAAGTACAGAGAGGTAATGATAGTTTGAATGTTTGTTTGTTTTGGTATGGGTATGATTGTTTTAGTATGTGGGTATGATGGATTTTGCAGGATAAGAGAGTGAACTGGCATTCTTCTCCATTTGAAGCGAGACTGGAGAGAGCTTTGAACAAAGGAAGTGCTAGTTGAGTATGTATTGTGGATGATTTGTTTTGACTGTTGTTACTTTGGGTTGTGTGATTACATTGGGTTTTTTTCTTCTTGTTACATATCTAGTTTATGTGCTGTGTTATGATGTTGTTTTGGGGTTATATCGAGTTAATTCTTCTTGATTGTGGGGGGTGTATACTTTTTTTAAATGTGTGAAGACTGCTGTGGTTTTAGTATGTTGTAGTTGGTGAATTTGAGATGATATGTAAACGGACAAGAGTTTCATATTAGCATCAGCCTCTAATATGATTTTTGGATATCGGATGCTCCATAGATACATACGGTTGTCGGATAATTAACATATCCTCCAATAATCGATAAATAAAGAAAGACGTAAAATTTTGATTTAACATAGTTTTTTCTATCCCACCAATTATGAATTGTGGAAATTAGGTTGAAGGACTTCTAATAACGGATTAATAAGGTTTAAAGGAAACAGTTTTGAATAATTAGTTTTAAAAACAATTTGTAGAAAAATGATAAATTTATTTATCATTTTAAGTCATATAGAAAAATCATTTATCATTATTTATATGTATAATTGAAAATGATAACTTCATTTATCTTTTCTTTTTTAAATTGTCTTTAAAACTAATTTTTCAGAAGTATTGTCCTTTAGACTTATGTAAAGTATACTTATAAAAAGTACAAACAAACCCTTTGAGTGAATCCCTTTATAAAATTATGTAGTAAACGAATATGATGATAATCAGTAGTTTTGTACAAACTATCAACTTAGGTATTGTTTGTTTACAATAAGCAATCAATCACTTATTTGATATCTATGATGAATAAGAACTTTAAAGTTTGGTTTGAATGCTGTTCAGATTTTTAATCACTAATTTAGTGAAAAAGTAGTAAGCACTTTCATAATGCTTTTGTTAACATCGTATGTTTAATGATAATTTTTTCTATATATACCCTTAGTTACATTTGTTACATTACTGTAAACAAGTACTAAAATATTAAATTTTTTAAAATTTAATATTATGTAAACAAGTACTTAAGATTTCAAACTATTTATTTAGTGAAAAAGCGGTAAGAGCTTTCATAATGCTTTTGTTAATAGTGAATGTTTAATGACAATTTTTTTCTATGTACACCCTTAGTTACATTTGTTACATAACTATATAAAGTACTAAATAATTAAATTTTTTAAAATTTAAAAATGTGAACAAGGTTTCAAAGTTTTATGTTTTACTTTTGGTTAATTTTCTAAATTCATGTTCTTTTCGCAAAAAGAAAAAAGAAAAAAACCAAATGAAATAATATTTTAATTTCAAAATAAAAGATCCGAAACTACAAATTTCAAAATCATATAATTTTGATAACTATTTTTTAAAATCAAAATTTTGCAAACTTCATTCATGAAAGGCTTTTAAATAACAAACTGAAAATTAAATCTTCAAAATAAAAGGCTTTTAAATAATTATCCAGTTTTCAAAATCTAAGTATTTCTAGAATAAAAAAGTTTCACATTTCAAGCTTTTAAAATTTAAATTTATGGCTCAAAATTTTCGTTTTTATAATTACCATGTGAATAATGTCAAAATAGCTATTTCCATTGGTTCCAATAAGAAGTTTTAAAAATATAATCAGACAACCTTTCATACTTTAGCATTCAACAAACGACATTCAGAATTTAGCAATCAAATTCAGCTTTTAGATTTTTAAACAAACAAAGCCTTAATAAAATAATAAATACATATCTTTTATTATAATAAAAAGCACATAACATGAATTTTAATCTTTGCAAAAATCGAATGGAAAATTTTCAGATGCGGATGTTTACGTATCTGCGTCCGTATCTTTTTTTCAAATATCAGATATTTATCCATTTTTTGGATATGAATGCAGACGGATTTTAAAATTTTCAGATATTCATTGACTTGCTTAACATTGAGTATATTCACATCTGTTTGTGCTTTGGACCCTATTTGCTAATAGTAACTTTTAATTCGTAGTGGTTGAATAGGTATTTCCTATATTATGATAACATCATGGTAAATCATGAACATAAAGCAATAGCAGGTAGGATCTATTCATGGATCACATATGATCTCCACCAAATTCGTGGTTAGGATATGACAACCATCTAAAGCAATATATCTAAGGGAGCAAATATAACGGATCCAAAGCAACGTATCATATTAACCGACGACTGAAAAAGCAGTAAATATTAATAGAAAATTTTGGTTTAAGCTTATTTATATTTTCAGTCCACTAGACCATAAAAGTACGAAAAATAAACAAATATAACGATAATAAATAAGTTTAAGCGGCTAATATACATTAAATATACATAATACAAACTACTAACTTAATAAAACAATGAATACATATCTTTTATTGTACCAAAATGCACATAATATAAGCTTCATGGACCACTTGCTCAAATGACAGAATCCCTAGATTGTAGTTCTAGAAGTTTTTGATTCAATTCCACGATAAATCAAAATGAGTGTTTTTCTTAAGTTCAGTATCACTCTTGTTATAACAAAATGCACATGGTATAAACTATATTCTTGATCTACACTGGACAAATATTTTTTGAACGTAGATGCATTTGTATCCGTATCCGTAGCAGTTTTTCAAATATCGAATATGAATCCATTTATGGATGCGAACGGCTTTCAAATTTATCAGATATCCATTGACATACTTAATTATAGGTGTTTATGGTTGCATGTAAAAAAGTTTATAGATTAACAACTGTTTTTCACATTGTGTTGTAATGGTAACTTTCTTGCTAGTTAATTATGATAACATAGATTCAAATCATTTTTTTAAGATATAATTTGATCTTTTAAGTTAAAACAAAGTTGGACTTATTTGATTTAAATTGCTTGTGTCATATTTATACAACAAGTGCCACCCCATGCTACGCGTATGGGGTTCGGTATATAATTCAGTTAATGATGTATTTTTTGGATTTATTATTATAAAAAGTTGAAAGCACATATTTATGTGATGTAAATTTTAAGATTACGAATACTACTAACAAAAATGTGTTGATAAATTCACATAAATAGTCTTTGAGCATATAGAGCATAATTAATATTTTAGAGCACAATGGTTTTATACAACGTACTAAGAATCAACATCAGTTCTTTCTACTTGGTAACAACTACACTACTATGTCATTTAATTAATTTTCAAATGTAATTCACCTTAGATAAACGTAGTTTTATCATATGTTTAACATATAAATTTAAATATATGCATAATTTTGTTTAATAATAGTGTTCTAAACCTAGAGTAGAGAAATTATGCTCATAGTGAGATAGTATTTAAATTTGGCTTAATGAAACAACATTTGCATTATTACATATTTTGGTATTATATTACACTAACTAAATTAGAGAAAATATTATAGCAGTTTTTAAACATCGTGATTTTTAATACATATAACATAATAATATGAAATAAGAATTATATGTAATATATAAAATGAGCGTCAAATTTTGTATCTTTTGTATTGGGAGTATCATTTAGGTTTAATGATCATGCAAAAAAAATTTAAATAATAATTATGTATATAGCACTTGTGCAGTTAAAGCGCTCGGCAGATTCATGAGGCGGAAGTGTAAAAAGTCATAGCGGGGATACAGCGAGGATATAGCGGGATATATCGGATGACTCTAAAGTAGCATATAAAACTCATATTATTGTTTCTATAAATATATAAATGGTAATTAAATAAAAAATTTAACATTTAGTTGAAGTATATAATTAATACATAAATAATTATAAATAAAAACATGAGCGGATATACTATAAATAAACATAAAACTGTCATATAACATAATTGACTTTAGTAGAACAATAGAGTATTTTCATTTCTAAAAATATATCAAAAATTCAATTAAATTAATTATTTTATAATTTTTATAATGTATAAGTGTCACTTTTCAATTCATTTTTTTAAAGAAGATATATCAGAAATAGCAGGGCATTAACTGCACAATATAACACCCATCGTATTATTGTTGCTATATTGATCTTCTTAAACAACTTGACCGGTTAACTATGCATATTCTAGTGATGATGATTCCAACTAATTAAACATATCCTTATTTATTTGAAATAACATGAATAAGAGCTACACAACATGATTTAATAAAAGTATATTTTTGAAATATACAATGAACTAAAACTAAAATTATTCTTAATCCATCAAGAAAATAAAATGTTATATTGAACTAACAGTGGACATCAATTGATTAACATTAATGAAAAGTTTGGTGCGCTAACAGATTAGTTTGATTTGAGGTTGGAGGATGTGGCATTTATGGAGTAGAGGTTGGATAGAAAGTATTTATGTATTGTATAGCGATTTTATGGTTACAATAATTGTTAATTAATTGTTATCAATTAATGTATAGTATTGAATAAGCAGTATTATTAATTATTTAAAGAAAAGTCTCAAAATTTTCCAAAAAGTAAGGATTACATTCGACTTATCTCAGAAAAGTCGAACGTGATTAATACATCTTGTAAAAATGCTATATTATTTAGAGTCTAGATCATATCATCAAACCGCTAACGTATCAGTTATGTTCGATTTATCGAGCGTGATTATTAAGTATCAATCATGTCGGACGTAATCCTCACTAACCACTTTTGGTTTAACGTTTGCGGTGTCCATGAACAGGAACTAAGTATGTAACTATTCTCTAATTAGATTAAATATTAATAAAAGAGAATTAACTATAATAATTCTCAAATTAGTTTGAATTGGAATCAAATGAAATAAGCAACCATTTATTCCTTTTTAATACAATTCTTTTCATTTGAAGTTAGCATATTCGTAAAAATTATTATTAATCCATCTTCAATTTGTAATGCTTTATAAACATCTCCACGCTGCAAAAAAAAATCATAACAATATAGCATAAGCAATCTTTACATAAAATAAAAAATAATTGCTAAGATGTTCCATAAGATCTCTTAGTTTTCGGTGTTAACCATGCATTAAATAGGAAAATGCATGCTACTTATAAACTTTTCATGGTCATTGAAGCATCACTATAGAAAAATGTATTACTATAGGTCGATTAAGATAGATAATATCTAATATTTCAAAAATAAGTGTAAGTTTCATATAACAAAATAAATTATTTGAATAAAATTTATGTTTATAGAACGCTTATTTAGAAATGAACTTTCAATATACTTTTCTCGAATTGCAACATAAATATTCATTATTTGACTATTGTTTTAATTCATAGATAATATTTTTCCGACTTGATTTTCTTATAAACTTATAGTTCATAATGGAAAGAATATCAACTTTATCTCAGATTATACTCAATTAAATATTTTTTGATCTATATATATTTGCAAACCAATTATGCCTTATAAATTTATGAAAGAAATGAAATTCATGATCATACTAGACAAACATAAAACCGATTAGGAATTTATTATGTATTAATTCTCTTTGATGCTAACTTAAGGAAATAACTTGCCATAAATATGATCGTATTAATTTTCAAAAAATGTGATTGGATTTGATTATAATATCAAAAAATCAAATCATAAAATAAACATATTACCAAACTATCAAATTTACTAAATTAGACATGCTTTATATTGAGTTAAATTTTCTTTTTTTGAAACAAATCATTAGGTTTGAACCTAAAAATATTAAAGGAATTGAGCCTACCGTTAACTTCGAAACTGAAAGCATAAATGAAAGTTAGTAGTTTAAGCATTTGACATTCTATCTTTTGTATCTTGAGTATCATTTAGGTTTATAGATCACGCAGTAATTTTTAACTAACAACTATGTATATAGTATATTGTATTATTGTTACTGTATTACGCCTTTTTTAAAAAGCTTGACTGTTAACTATTCATATTATAACTTTAATGATTTCAACCACTTGAACACGATGCTAGTTTGTTTGAAAATATGCAAATAATATGAATAAAAGCCACACAACATGTATAATAAAAGTATACTTTGAAGAAATACAATTAAGTAAAATTAAAAATTATTCTTAATCCATCATAAAAATAAAATGTTATATTGACTAAAAGTGGACAGTAGTAGATTATGATTAATGAAGATTAGTACATAGCTATGCTTAATTAGAATAAACTTTAATAAAGGAGAATTAATTACAATAATTCTCCATTTAATTTGAATTTGAATTAAATGAATATTATCAGTTTATTCCTTTTAAATACAACTCTTTCCATTTGAAGTTAGTTTACTTGTAAACATTATTAATAACACGTCTTTAATTCGTAATGATTTATAACCATCTCTGTAAAATAAAATCAAAACAATATAGCATCAAACAATCTTTGTATAACATAAAAGATAATTGGCACTATGTTCCATAAGACCTCCAAAAATTCAATGTTATTAAGTAGGAAAATATATGCTATTTATATCCATTTCACGGTCAATGAAGCATCACTACATGGAAATGTACTAAACCATGGGACAATTAAGATGTATGACATCTCATATTACAATAATAAGAATGGGCTGAGTATAAAAAAATAAAATATTTAATTAAAAATTAAGTTCATCTAACACCTTTTTAAAATTAAACTTCCAACATAAAGTTACATGTGATAAACAAAACAGAAGTAATATTTAGACATTTTTATTTCTTTTCTCAAATATGACACAGAATTTTATTATTTGACTATTCTTTTACTTCATAGATGATATTATCCCCACCTTTATTTTCTTAAATGTATACATTTGAAAATGGAAAAACATCAATTTTGCCTCAGATTATACATAATTTGAGATTGTTTGGTGTACATATGTTAGTAAACCAATTATGCTATACACAATATGTTGTAATAAATAAATAAATTCTAGATCTGAATACATACAACCCATATTGATTCTATCGAGAAACAAATATATGAAATTAAATAGTTCAGCAGAAGTCGTACCTGAATCCATTGATGTTTGCAAAAAGAAGATCAACTAGGTTTTAGTTCTTCCAAATTGACACAAGCTTAGATCTGAAAATTCTCTTTAGAAGAGGGTGGAGAGAATATGATAAGACTTGTGTAATTTGGGGGCCATAACCCCATATATATAGTGTGTGACATTTTTCAGTTCGGCCCTTCAACAAACTAAAATTGTCACTCTGATATCCACACATTATAAATTTACATGACGAATATACCCCTTAAGTCTTGTTGTATTTATTCCAAATAGATCACATAATTAAACTTAATCCCAAGATAACCCATACATTCAAATATTAAAATATGTGGCCCCATAATGCTGAATTATTCCAACAACCTCCCCCTGGGCCACATATGTAACCTTATAGAATGTATTTAACTTTATGAGCTCTCAAATAGCTATCTTGACAATATGGTATATCCATAACAATCTCGTCCATTGATTGTGTTAACATAGGATCAAAGCGGTTTTCATTATCGTTAGTGTAACTAAACCCATCAATGGTCACGTATATCAATATAATCAAATGACATAGATCAATCATGTATGTGTAGCATGGAAATTACATGAAATGTGATCTTTACATGTCTATTTCCAACTGGTCATACTTTATTTTAACGAGATCAAAATCTAAACATATATAAATAATTTGAGTGCAATTAAAACTTTATTTCTGATCATAAAAACTGAAGCATATCCACAATCAAAATATAGAGCAATGTCACAAAAGAAATGACTTAGTACAAACTCCCCCTGAACCAAAATATTCTTACATAAAAGATACACCCATTTTAGCAACATGCTTATGAAAGACCTTGGGTGGTAATGCTTTTGTAAGTGGATCCGCTAATATGGAATTTGTCCCAATATGCTCTATGGATATTAACCCATTTTGCACTCTTTCCTTCACAACTAGAAACTTGATGTCAATGTAATTTGACTTACTTGAGCTTTTATTGTTATTAGAATATAATACTGCTGATCTATTGTCACAAAATAACTTTAGTGGTCTTTCAATAGTATCTATAATGCGCAGCCCAGTGGAAAAATTTTGCAGCCATTTTCCATGATTAGATGCCTCATAGCAAGCCACAAACTCTGCTTCCATAGTGGAAGAAGCTATAAGCGTTTGCTTAATGCTCTTCCATGATATAGCCCCTCCACTCAACATAAATATGCATCCCGAAGTGGATTTTCTACTATCCGGACATTCAGCAAAGTCAGAATCAGAATACCCAATGATCTCCAACTGATCTGATCTTCTATATGTAAGCATATAGTACTTTGTTCTTTGAAGATACCTCATAACCCTTTTTGCTGCTTTCCAATGATCCATTCCAGGGTTACTAAGATACCTGCCTAACACTCCTACAATGTACGCAATATTCGAACGCGTACATACTTGAGCATACATTAGACTCCCTATAGCAGACGCATAAGGGATCTTCTATATTTTATTAACTTCAAGGATGTTATTAGGGCATTGTTTGAGACAAAAATTATCTCCTTTAGCGACAGGGGTATCACCTGGTTTACAATCTTGCATGTCAAATCTCTTAAGCACCTTTTCTATATAGTTCTTTTGTGACAATCCAAGAATGCCTCGTGAACGATCACGATGTATTTGGACCCCTAATACAAAAGAGGCATCACCAAGATCTTTCATTTCAAAATTATTTGAAAGAAATCTCTTAGTTTCGTGCAACATATTTAAATCATTGCTGGCAAACAATGTATCATCAACATATAAAATTAAAAATATAAATTTACTCCCATTAAACTTGTGATACACACAGTTATCAATGATGTTTGCCCCAAAACCAAAAGAGGTAATTACATTATGAAATTTGTGGTACCATTGACGAGAAGCTTGTTTGAGTCCATAAATAGATTTCTTTAGTTTGCAAACCATATTCTTTGGATCTTAGACCACAAAGTTTTCCGGTTGCACCATATAAATTGTTTCCTCAATGTCTCCATTGAGAAATGCAGCCTTAACATCCATTTGATGCAACTTAAGGTCAAAATGTGCAACAAGTGACAAAATTATTCTAAAAGAGTCTTTCGATGAAACCGGAGAGAAAGTCTCTTTGAAATCAATGCCTTCCTTTTGAGTAAAACCTTTTGCTGCAAGACGAGCCTTATATCTTTCCACTTTACCTTTTGCATCCCTCTTGGTTTTAAATATCCATTTACAACCAATGGGCTTCTTACCTTCAGGTAAAGGGACAAGATCCCAAACTTTATTGTCTTGCATTGATTTATACTCTTCATTCATAGCTTCAATCCACTTTTGAGAATCAATATCTTGCATGGCTTGGTGAAAGTTGATAGGATCATCTTCCATCAATCCATTATTATCCTCTAACTCTTGAAGAAATACAACATAATCATCCGGAATAGCATTTCTTCTTTCCTTAGTGGATCTTCTTAATGGCAATTCATTTTGAGGTTGTTGAATTTGTTCTTGTGGAACATTAAATTCAACTTGAAGAGGATTTTTTTCAACATTGTTTTGTTGGGGTTCTGGATTCACTTCTTGATCAATGACAGGAACAATAATCTGCACATTGTCCGAAGAAGTAACTGTAGTAGGAATCATAGACGATGATTCCTCCTCAAAAACAATGTTCCTTACTTCATTTCTCCCTCTCAACTCAACGTCCTCAAAAAATGTTGCATTTCCCTTCTCAAATATTTTCCTCGTTATGGGACCATAAAATTTATAGCCCCTAGATCGCTCAGAATAACCAATAAAATAGCCACTCACTGTTTTGGAGTCCAATTTTCTTTCATTTGGCCTATATGGCCTTGCCTCAACTGGACATCCCCAAATGTGAAAATGCTTTAGAGTAGGCTGTTTGCCTGTCCAGAGCTCATAAGGTGTTTTAATAGCTGCTTTAGTGGGTACTCTATTAAGGACATAAACTGCTGTCTTTAATGCCTCTCTCCAGAGTGATTTTGATAAGGTAGAATGACTGATCATACTCCTTACCATGTCTTTAAGAGTCCGGTTTCGTCTCTCAGCAACATCATTCATGCTAGGTGAACCTGGCATAGTGTATTGTGGGACTATTCCACATTCCTCTAGGAATTTGGCAGATGGTCCTAGACATTGTTCACCTGATCCGTCAGATTTACCATAATATTCACCGCCACGTCAGATCTGACAGTTTTAATCCTTTTGTTGAGTTGGTTCTCAACTTCTACCTTAAATATTTTGAACATGTCTAAGGATTCTGATTTATCATGAATAAGATATAGGTAGCCATATCTTGAGTAGTCGTCTATGAATGTTATAAAATATGGTTGACCATTCCATAATGCCTCAGGGAATGGCCCACAAATGTATGTACGTATTAATTCTAAGACGTCAGTTACTCCGTTGACACCAATTTTCTTATGTTTGGTTTGTTTTCCCTTGATACACTCTACACAGACATTGAGGTCTGAAAAATCAACGGATTCCAAAATGCCATCTGACACGAGCCTTTGAATTCTATTTTTAGATATATGACCTAAGCGCTTGTGCCACAATGTGGCTGAAGTTTCCTTATTAGCTTTTCTTTCAGTACCACGTGACTCTACATGCAAGGCTTCATTATAAGAGGTATTAACATTAAGCATATATAAGTTATCATAAACATTAAGAGAACCAGTTCCAATAAGAGTTGAATTCATTGATAAACTAAAAGTACCATTCCCAAATGAACAAGAATAACCAAATTTGTCCAACTTAGAAACAGAAACCAAATTCCGTCTAAATGACGGTATAACAAAAGTATCAAATAAGTCCAAATAAAACCGAGTTCTTAATAACAACTTAAAATGTCCAATAGCCTCCACTTTTACCGAATTTCCATCACCCACATAGATGTATCTTTCAGCATCAGTTGGATTTCGGTAGCTCAGGCAACCCTGCATAGAAACACTTATGTGAGTAGAAGCACCAGAATCTAACCACTAAGTGTTTCCAGGTACTGTAGCTAAATTTACTTCAGAACAGACCAAAGCAAAAGATGTACCTTTCTTAACACGCCATGCGTGGTATTTGGCACAATCTTTCTTCAAATGTCCAGCCTTTTTGCAAAAGTAACAACCATCAGTCTCCTTTTGTTGTTTCTTTTCAATCGGACCCTTAGCAGTTTCTTTATCCTTCTTTCCCTTTTTGTCTTTTCCCTTAGAGGTGTATGCTAAATGAGCACTTTCAGCCTTATCATGCTTCAATCTCTCTTCTTCTTGTACACAATACGAAATGAGCTCATTAAGAGTCCATTTCTCCTTTTGACAGTTATAACTGATCTTGAACTGGTTGTATTGTGAAGGAAGAGAGATCAATACCAAATGCACGAGCAAGTCATCTGAAAGCTCAAGCTTAAGTGCCTTAAGTTTTGAAGCAGTGTTAGACATTTCCATAATGTACTCCCTTATATTTCCTTTGCTTTGATACTTCATGGAAATCAAGCGTTGCAAAAGCGTGCTTGTCGCCTTATCGTTTTTAGCAAAACGTTTTTCAATCTCAGCAAGGAAATCTTTAGCATTGGTTATCTTTTCAGATACCGCACCCCTAAATGCCTCCAGAATGCCATGCTTTATGATCATTAGACTCATGCGGTTTGAACGATCCCATCTCACAAAGTTCTTTATAATATCAGAAGAACTTTCATCCATAAGAGGGGCGGGATCATCTATCCTAAGTGCAAGGTCAAGATCCATGCAGCTAAGAACAAGCAATATGTTCTCTTTCCAATCCTTAAAGTTTGTTCTAGTCAGAATAGGAATGTTGTTCAGATTGGCAGATACCGTAGTCAAATTAGCTATAATTTTAAATTAATCAAATATGCTTACATTATAAAACAACTATAGTAAATTTAAAATAATTGGTAAGTCTTTGCTCAAGATACCTAGCACAACATTAATATCAAGTCTTTGGACAGTAATATTAACTATAAGTGGTATTCTTGTTGTAATCATCAAATATTAACAATAAATTCAAGTCAAATAATAATCTTCCTTTGGGACGATTAATTATTTTCTTGTAAAACTTTGTAATTGTTACATTTTTATCATCACACATGTGTATCTAATTTGGCCAGATATTAACATTCCTTTGGGCCGACTAATATTCGCATAAATAAATACACACAAATATCAAACATTTTTCATGAGCAACTAAAATAAGAGAGGCCACTTTGGTGACATATTATTTCAATTAGTTCACTTATAATGTAGGATATTCATAGTCAGTTTGCAAGACACAAAATAATATTTGAATTCGTTTATTTTAACTTGTTCATTTATGCACATTTCATAAATTTCATTTTTTTGTTACTTTTATACATATTGAAAATATGGCTTCATAGTCGTAATTAAAAAAAATTGACATCAATTAAAACTGCAACAATATATAACAAATGGTATTTGCAATAACAATTAATGATAAAATATTACATATTTTATTTAACTGTCAATATTCAAGGTAGAAGAAAAAAAATAGATTTTAACATAGCATGGTCCATACATGTGATATTATATTACAGAAAGTGAAACTTTATTTTTTTAATGAGCGGGCCATACATATAAAATATATGTATTTATAAAATATAAATGCATTAAATAATAAACAATATGTCCTTTCTTATTCCAAATACAAACATGCTGTATCGTTAAATTTATTGCAACCGACGTATTTACTGCATTTATGATAATAAATTTATTTATTTATTACTATAATAACCATATTTAATGCAATTATGATAAAAACTAAATGCAATTGACCGTTATGTGATCCAATACGTATTACAGGAACATTAAAAGGCATGAATATGCTTCCATATGTGTGAAAACAAAACTTAACATGGTAACCATCTATAGCAATAAAAAATTGTACAGTCACAATACCACTGACAATAAAATATGAATAATACAAGTAGCAACAATTAAAGGCATCAGATTTGAACAAGCGGAATTAATTCATGAATTATTTATATAGATCTGAAACAAAGACATCAGATGAATCAACAAGAAAAGAGCAAATTTCACAGATCTGAAATAAAGGCATCAGATTAATCAACCAAAATTGTAAATCCAAGAACCCTAATTTCATATGTTCTTAAAACCAAAGAATTTCTCAATAAAATCAATGATGGGTGGCTCTAATACCATTTGTTGTAGTAAATAAATAAATTCTAGATCTGAATACATACAACCCATATTGATTCTATCGAGAAACAAATGTATAAAATTAAATAGTTCAGCAGAAGTCGTACCTGAATCCATTGATGTTTGCAAAAAGAAGATCAACTAGGTTTTAGATCTTCCAAATTGACACAAGCTTAGATCTGAAAATTCTCTTTAGAAGAGGGTGGAGAGAATATGATAAGACTTGTGTAATTTGGAGACCATAACCCCATATATATAGTGTGTGACATTTTTCAGTTCGGCCCTTCAATAAACTAAAATTGTCACTCTGGTATCCACACATTATAAATTTACATGACGAATATACCCCTTAAGTCTTGTTGTATTTATTCCAAATAGATCACATAATTAAACATAATCCCAATATAGCCCATACATTCAAATATTAAAATATGTGGCCCCATAATGCTGAATTATTCCAACAAAATATACGAAAGAGGTAAAATTCACGATCATACTAACCAAATACAAAGAGGATGAACGTCGATGTAAATATAAAGCTTGAGAACTAAAAAATAGTTCAGCAATACATATAAAGGATATTATAAAAATGATCAAAGATACTACGATATTGATGTATTACTAAATCCAATATCCTCCTGCAGAATATGAAGGAAACTAAGTTGAAAAAGACGTAGATTGAAACTAAAATAATAAGAAAGTATGAGATTTTTCCCAACTTGATTTTTGTATATACTTATATTTCAAAATAAAAATATCAACTTTACCACTAGTTTGTTATAAAAAGTTTTAGATTATTTTGTATCTATATGTTGAAGCTAATTATCCCTACAAAACGAATAAAAGAAATGAAAATCATGATCATACTAAATGAACATAAATAAGATGAATGTCGATGTAAATAGAAAACTTAAGAATAAAAAATAGTCAAGCTTTGTGTATCATAAAGGTGTTTCGAAGCTATCCTTCCAAATGTTTTGCTTAAATGATTAATGCTTTCAAAGGGATGGTTCTAAAGCCATAAGTTATCCCCAATCATTTTCATTTAAAGGTTTATGGTTTCGAGAGTGGTACTTTCGCTTATATTCACTTTGACCCAAAAGTTGATTTTAAAGGATAAAACTCAATGATTTCAAAAGGGGTACTTTCAAATGATTTTAAAGCTATGCTTCTATAAGTTACTTTAATACTTTTGAAAAGTATGTTTTGATGGTTTCAAAAGGCCTGTGCTTATTGTTTTAAAAAGAAGATTTGAATGCTTTGGAAAGAAGTATTCTAATGCTTTCGAAAGTGAAGGTATAAGGTTTCGAAAGCCGTAGTTTTCAAAACAAAGAATCCAATCTCATTTTTTAAAGAAAACCTGTAGCAAATTAAAGTTGTCTTGAAATAGCTTTTAAGTATGGAGTTTTAGAAGAAGCTTTCCTTGATAAAATCATTGGTTAAAGAGATTAACCATTGTTTATTACTTTCAAGGATATTAAAACCATAAACTTTGGTATTGTTATATTATTATATTTGTTTCTTGTAATATACATATTCACTGCATAATGGACCCATAACTATATTTTGGGGAGAAAAAGGGCAGAATAGCAGCTAGGTTGACCAAGTAGCAAATATAAATTGAGTTAACTCCTGAATGAGTAGAATTGCACCCAAAAGGCCAGGTAGATCAGAAAAAAGGATCCCAAATATCGATTTAAAGAAGTTTTCGATCCAGATAGGTTCATATAAACCCATGAAGACTATATTTGGAAAAATTTGTAAGGGCCAATAGATTCGTAGTGATCCTATGAAAACTGTATCCAGATAAAGTTATTGACAGAAGTCAATAAGTTCTTAGTCAACCCATGAAAACTATGATATGAGAGAGGTTATTGGAGATACTAATAGGTTCAGGGAGAACCCACGAATCAATGAAGTTATTGGTAGGGGCCAATAGGTTCTTTGTGATCCCATGAAAACTATGAGACCGGAATGAGAGTCCATGAGCTTTAAGTAGGTTATTAGTGAGCCCATGAAAACTAATAGGTTAATAGTTACTGTTTGTGCCAAAATTGGTCACAAACCCCGAATACCGCGAAAGCACCAGTGTATGAATACAAGTCAATAATATTCAAACACAAATCTCAGGTCTCAGCAAATATTAAACAGTAATCCCAAAATAAAGAACAGAGACACAAGTTTTATAGTGGTTCGGCTATCTTCGGCCTATGTCCACTCCAAAGCTTTTATCCTTTTATTGATTATCCTTGATGGTTACAGATGATTACAGCAGTTACAAAGTCCAAAACTTGAAATAAATAGCAGCAATGATGATATGGAATGATTCTGGCAGCGTCCAAGCGTGTTTTCTCTCTCTAGAATCTCCGACCTATTTTCTGAATGACCAGGGGCTCTATTTATAAGCGTAGGAGGCTGATATTTCTCCTAAAATCCGGGAAGACCGCTTCAGGCACGTGAGGGGGCCCACATGTCCGAAATCTGGAGGTCCGGGCCCACATCAGGATCGATTCGAAGTAAGGTTCGAATCGATCAAGAAATCATCCAATTGACCTGAAATTTGGTGAGAACATTCTTCAACATGTATGTAAGCTCCTGTAAAAATTTCATTGCATTTGGATCAACGGTTTGGAAGATACGATCGTTTCAAGTTCAAGGATCCGTGCGTTCTGAATGGTTCGAACCCATGCTTCGAACCCACACTCTTCGAAGCCACCTCCTTCGAGTCCATATCCTCCGAGTCCATCCTCTTCGAATCCATCCCTTTCGAATCCACGTCCTTCGAATCCGTGTCCCTTGCTTCGTAGCCATCATCTTCGAATCCATGTCCATTGCTTCGTATCCACCATCTTCGAATCCATGTCCAGTGCTTCGTATCCACCATCTTCGAATCCAATATCTTCGAGTCCCTCTCCTTCGAATCCATGGAGTTCCCATGGATTCGAACCGCCATCGATGCGAACTAACCAGTATACACCTTTATGCCTCTCCATCGAGTCGAAGTCCATCGATTCGAAGAACCATCGATGCGAACTTTACCAAGCCGAAACCATGCCATTCGATACGAAGTGTATCGATTCGAACTGTCCTTGCGCAACGCCTCTTGATCGATGCGAACCTGTTGGGTTCGAATCCATCCAGGTGGGTTCGAATCTGATCGATTCGAACCGAGCACCACTTCGTCCCTTTTGATGGATTCGAACAACATGCATTCCCCACCTTGAATCCATCATATTTCCTCCATACGAACTCCGATTAACCTGAAATTTGAAACATAGCCTTTTCTAGTCCTTATCATTGTCTCCAATCAATTTCGTCCCGATCGGAGTTCAACCAAATTTTGACGACATCGATCGTAGCCTTGATTCCAACTGATCTCCAATCCTGATATCCATCGTTCCTCGTTCATTTGTTGATATCCCAGTTTTGACCAAAAATGGGATAACACTTTGCCCCCCAAAACATGTCTTGTGATAACAAGGCGTGTTTTGAATAGTTTCGAATCCAATATCCAGAGTCCATAGCCATATTGCCAGAGTATATCATCCTTGACTGCTCCGAGTCGATATCCAATTCCAAATCCAATAACCAAAGCTTGAACCAATTCCATGTCTATTCGAACTCGACAACCGAGTCCCAAACCATCATTATCCAATAGCCAATAACTAAATCCAGGACCTCTCCGGGTCGATATCCAAATCCATAACCTCTCCGGGCTCTTGCCAAGCGCAATCTACACCTGACGGTCGTCCAGTGTCCCTGGATGTTAAGCTAGCCTCATCGTGTTCTTATTGAGCGTAATCCACTCATGACGGCCTTGGTCCAGTGTCCCTGGACGTTGGGCTAACCTCTCCGGGTTCTTGCCAAGCGTAATCCACATTTGACGACCTTGGCCCAGTGTCCCTGGGTGCTAAACAATGCCATGGCTTAAGTCCTAAGCCGAATCCTGATCTCTCCGGACCCTTGTTGAGCATAGTCCATACTCAACGACCTGAAAATAACAATTGATAATAGAGGGCCTAAGTCCTAGGCCGAATCCTGGTCACTCCGGACCCTTGCCGAGCATAGTCCATACTCGACGACCTGAATATAACAATTGATAATAGGGGGCCTAAGTCCTAGGCCGAATCCTGGTCACTCCGGACCCTTGCCGAGCATAGTCCATACTCGACGACCTGAATGAGCCAATTTACCACGTTCGGGCAAAGTGACTCACCCCTTGCCAGGCATAATCCATACCCGACGACCGTTTATCAAAAATCAGATAAAAATCCAATCAAAATCCAATCCAAAATCCAAATCAAAACCAGAAAACCAAAAAACCAAACCAGCATCCAAAACCGAAAACAATCATCCGAAGGAAAATCCAAGTCAAAAAGCAAGAAAAACCAGGAGCTCAATCCAAGCTCCAAAACTAAAATCCAAAATGAAAAGCAATGTCTAATCCAAAAACAAAAGATAAATTTCACAAACCATAGCGTCGCAGTTTATCATCACTCAGAGCATGCCTAGGGGCTATCTCTGTCCCCGTACATGTGTAAATGACTCGGTTGCTCGCTAATAGTTCGCTACTTATTTCACATTATCCCGATCAGTGGATGATCAGCCGACCATCATCCCTGGGCCTCACATCATCACGATGTAAGGTGGTCGGTGGTTGCTCCTGCTCCACCGTTGCATTCCGAGCTCCGACATACTGCTGTAACTGTCCATTCCTTACATGCTCCTCGATTATATCCTTCAAGTGCCTACAGCTGTTGGTGTCATGTCCGTCTAAGTCATGGAAGAGACAATGCCTCCCTGACGCCCTCTCTCGTTCAGAAGGCTCACTCCTGGCTGGCCTCCGGTAGGGAAGGCGATTTCGAGTATCCATGTATATCCGCTCCAGCGACTCGTTCAATCCTGTGTATGTGGAAAACTTTGGATCCTTCCATCGCTTCCTAGCGTTTCCAGAATCATTATCCAATTTCCTTTTTCCATTGTCTTTATCCGAACCACCGCTGGATACTTCTCCAACCTCGATTGCACTAACCTTTTTCACCTTCAAATCCGTACTTGCATCTTCTTGCCGAAGGAACCTTTCTGCCTCGTGAAAGAATTCGTCGAGATCTTGTGGGGGATCTCGTATCAGAGATACCTTAAAATCAGAGTCCTCCCTGACTCCTGATACTGCTGCCATTAAAACCATCGATGGATCGGGCCGATCCACCGAAGCGACTGCCGCACTGAATCGAGTTAGAAAAGCTCTAAGCGATTCATCCATTCTTTGCTTCACCGATGTTAGTGTCATCACATTCTTCGGCCTCTTGACGTGAACCCGAAACTGCCCCAAAAACCTTTCCACTAACTCCCTCCAAGTCCTGATAGATCCTTCTTCCAGCTGCCTAAACCACATCGCAGCTATGTCCGTCAAATACAAAGGGAAGCATCGAGCCATCACTTCCTCCGATGCCCCCAGCACCTCCATGTGTCTGGTGTACCTCATCAAGTGATCTGTTGGATCTGTCTTGCCATCATATATCTCCACGCTAGGCAACTTAAACTTAGGTGGGTTCTGAGCCATCCTTATTTCCCGAGCAAACGGACTCCTGTTCACTCCTTCCAAGTCTCCTTTGGCCAAACCACCTCGCACAGTTTTCCTAATCATCTCTACCAATCCAGCGTTGTCTGTCGGGGGTTGCCCCCGAGGGAACTCCGGCACATACTCTTCATGTGGCTCGTTAGTAGCAACGTTGGTTCTAGTCTGTTGAACTCCTTCCAGAAGTCCTCCTGTGTTGGATCCTGTGGGTCTGCCCCCAAGCCCTTGTTGATTGCTTTGTGGCTCCATATCTCGTCCTCCATTGGGTTCCACGACCCTAGTCCCCTGTCCTGCATCCACAGCGGCTGTAGCTGTTCCTAAGTTTTGCATCCCTGCAGTTCTTATTTGCTCGAAGAAAGTCTGCATCATTTCTTGTTGGTTCTTTAACAATCTCTCCTGCAATGAGTTTGCCATAGCCTCCATCTCATCCCGGGTTATGTAGATTGAGGCCTGTCCTTCCCCGGCTACGGAGGATGCTTGTTGACTTCCTTCCTGTTGGCTTCGCTCAGCCCTCTGCCTTCTACTATTTTGCCTAGTCATTGTCCTTGAATCCAAACTCTTTAAAATCTTCAGATCCAACTTTCAAATCTGATGTAGCGGGTGCTAGTCTTTCTCAGTGAAAGCACCAAAGTGTTTGTGCCAAAATTGGTCACAAACCCCGAATACCGCGAAAGCACCAGTGTATGAATACAAGTCAATAATATTCAAACACAAATCTCAGGTCTCAGCAAATATTAAACAGTAATCCCAAAATAAAGAACAGAGACACAAGTTTTATAGTGGTTCGGCTATCTCCGGCCTACGTCCACTCCAAAGCTTTTATCCTTTTATTGATTATCCTTGATGGTTACAGATGATTACAGCAGTTACAAAGTCCAAAACTTGAAATAAATAGCAGCAATGATGATATGGAATGATTCTGGCAGCGTCCAAGCGTGTTTTCTCTCTCTAGAATCTCCGACCTATTTTCTGAATGACCAGGGGCTCTATTTATAAGCGTAGGAGGCTGATATTTCTCCTAAAATCCGGGAAGACCGCTTCAGGCACGTGAGGGGGCCCACATGTCCGAAATCTGGAGGTCCGGGCCCACATAAGGATCGATTCGAAGTAAGGTTCGAATCGATCAAGAAATCATCCAATTGACCTGAAATTTGGTGAGAACATTCTTCAACATGTATGTAAGCTCCTGTAAAAATTTCATTACATTTGGATCAACGGTTTGGAAGATATGATCGTTTCAAGTTCAAGGATCCGTGCGTTCTGAATGGTTCGAACCCATGCTTCGAACCCACACTCTTCGAAGCCACCTCCTTCGAGTCCATATCCTCCGAGTCCATCCTCTTCGAATCCATCCCTTTCGAATCCACGTCCTTCGAATCCGTGTCCCTTGCTTCGTAGCCATCATCTTCGAATCCATGTCCATTGCTTCGTATCCACCATCTTCGAATCCATGTCCAGTGCTTCGTATCCACCATCTTCGAATCCAATATCTTCGAGTCCCTCTCCTTCGAATCCATGGAGTTCCCATGGATTCGAACCGCCATCGATGCGAACTAACCAGTATACACCTTTATGCCTCTCCATCGAGTCGAAGTCCATCGATTCGAAGAACCATCGATGCGAACTTTACCAAGCCGAAACCATGCCATTCGATACGAAGTGTATCGATTCGAACTGTCCTTGCGCAACGCCTCTTGATCGATGCGAACCTGTTGGGTTCGAATCCATCCAGGTGGGTTCGAATCTGATCGATTCGAACCGAGCACCACTTCGTCCCTTTTGATGGATTCGAACAACATGCATTCCCCACCTTGAATCCATCATATTTCCTCCATACGAACTCCGATTAACCTGAAATTTGAAACATAGCCTTTTCTAGTCCTTATCATTGTCTCCAATCAATTTCGTCCCGATCGGAGTTCAACCAAATTTTGACGACATCGATCGTAGCCTTGATTCCAACTGATCTCCAATCCTGATATCCATCGTTCCTCGTTCATTTGTTGATATCCCAGTTTTGACCAAAAATGGGATAACAGTTACCCTAGAAAACAATAACTGAGATAGATAGTCAAATGAACGGGGATGGGAAATATAGAATAATCTACTTGTTTGCATATCATCATAATATTTTAAATTGATATGTTTTAACCATTATGGATGTAGACGCACAGTATATGGCGCTTATTATTTTTGGATAAGATACTAGTGAGGGGAAAACACGTTCCGCTAAGCGGCGAGGTCATACTGGATATCTAATTGGTTTGAGATGGTAGGTTATTATTTATACCGGGATTTATGTTCAACTCTGAGTTTATGTTTTCCTCTTAAACTCTCCGGTGCTCAATTAACTTTGAGTAGTTTGAGAGTTGAGGTTTTCAGGTATCTTTTTAGACGAATAAGCTTCTGGAGGTGTACAAGGGGAAAGCAAGCTATTAGGAGTTCTTTCTATTTTGATCCCGCCATGTTTTGATGTAATGGTAAAGTTCTTTAAATGCCTAGGTATATATATATACTCTGATCATCGAGGGTGACATCTTCACATGTCGACCTTGGCATATGTTGTAATAATTATAATTTCTCTGAATGTGGTTCTCAAATGTGGGATTGTTTAAATAATTTGAAATGATTTGAAATGGAATATAAAAGTAGTTTAATGATTTTAAATTTTTTTCATGTCCATGTGTTTCTATTATATCAATGTATCTAACGTTGTCGTATTAGGTCATCGAGGACTAATAACTGTGGATGATTGCAACATCCGTAGACGTTAGTTTTAGGCCCCCAAGTGGTAAATTTTACAAGTTGGTATCAGAGCATAAGTTTATGAAAACTTAATTTTTTTAAGCCTAATTGATTTATCAAACATAAGCCAATGAACTAGAAAATAAAGTTGGGGTTACTACCAGAGTTCCCGAAGAAGAGTTGACGGGCATAATTTCAAAGGAGATTCGAGCTGTGGTTTTTGTTTGAAGTTGCTAAGTCGGCATTGTTGAGAAAGTTCATGGATTTGGTGCAGGGAGATATGTCGATAGTTGAGTATGCTACTAAGTTTGATGAGCTGTCCATTATAGGTATGCTACTATTAACTCCGTCATCAAGAGGAATGAGAAGTTTATTCAGGGATTGACACCGAGATTGCTACGACAACCCTGCCACATCTCTGTGATCCTTGTAATATTATTGTAGAGATGGAAATCCGACATGAGGAAATGCTTGCTATTTATGGGAAGGAGAAGCCAGTTGAAACACATGGTTCTTAGGGTAAGAAGAGGAAGTTCTTTAAGAAGAAAGGAACCCAGAAAGGGGAAGTTGCCAAGTTGAAAAACGCTAATCTGTTTTGTTATAAGTGAGAAAAGAAAGGTCATTTTTCTCATGAATGCAGAACTAGCAAGGGGGAGAAGGCCGTAGATAAGAAGAGTGTTAAATGCTTTAACTGCGACCAGTTTGGGCACTATAAGGATCGGTGTCCAGAACCAGTCAGGGCAGACAAGGGAAAAGTGTTTGTTGCTGGACCATTATCTGCTAGGCCAATTGCTGCTGAGAAAGGAAAGAATTTGATGGAAGGTATGTTTTGGTTCAAAGTATACCAGTTAGGGTACTATTTGATACCGGTGCATCATATTCATTTATATCTCAGTGTCTGATTGATAAGTTATGTTTAGAACCCACCTACCTTTTAACTTCCTTAAGGGTTGTGAATTCGATAGGAGGGTATGAAACTCTGGGAATGAGATGTGACCCATTAGATCTTGATTTCTTAGGTCATAAGTTTGTAGGCAATTTGTATGTTTTTGATTTTTTTAGACTTCGGAATAATTTTGATTATGGATTGTTTGGGTAGATATGAGGCTAGGATATTTTTCCAAGATAGGGAAATATCACTGAGATACCCTGAAAATCATAACCGAATTATATTCTCAATGTAGTATTTTGATCGGAATACTTGTACTATGTTGAGTGCCATGGAAACAGATGAAGAGTTAAGACAGGTTAGGATAGCAAGAGAGTTTGTAGATGTTTTTGAGCCGGTTATAGGACTACCACCGAAATGAGCTGTTGAGTTTCAGATAGAACTTGTGCCGGGAGCATAGCCTATTAGTAGACCACCTTGCAGGATGACACCAACCGAGATGAAGGAATTGAAGATGTAGTTAGTGGATTTAGAAGAGAGAAATTTTATTAGACCAAGCAATTCACTTTAGAGAGCGGTCGCGGTACTCATGAACAAACTGGATGGATTGTTAAGGATGTGTATCGACTATCGTAAATTAAATGAGCATTCGGTTAAGAATAAGTATCTTTGCCGAGAATTGACGATCTATTTGATCAGGTGTGTGGAGCCAGAGTATTTTTTCAGTTGGATTTGGCAACAGATTTCCATCAGTAAGAGTGGCAGATGACAGTATTCCTTTGACAATGTTTTGAACTTGGTATGGTTCATATGAGTGGTTAGTAATGCCATTCGGGTTAACGAACGTACCAGATTTATTTTTGGATTTGATGAACCGAGTTTTTTGAGAGTACTTGGATAGGTTCATGTTTGTGTTATAGATGATATTTTAGTATACTTTAAGGATGAAAGAGAGCATCTTCTTAGAGTAGTGCTTGGGACCCTAGGTAGCATCGACTGAAAGCAAAATTTTTTAAGTGTCATTTTTGAAAGAAAGAGGCTGTTTCTTGGTTACGTGGTTTTAGAGAAGGGCTTGTCAGTCGATCCAGTTAAGATCAAAGTTTTTAATATTTGGAAAAGACCAGAGATGGTGACTAAGATTAGAAGTTTTCTTGGACTAGATGGCTATTAAAGAAGCTTCATCAAGATTTCTAGCAGATAGCAATGCCTTTGACTAAGTTAACTAGCAAGGATATGAAGTTTGTCTGGTCCGACAAATGTGAGAAAGTATTCCTTGAATTAAAGCATTTGTTAACCAACACACATGTTTTAGTTGTTCCAAACGAAAACCAAGGTTGGTGGTTTATACAGATGCATGTAGGACTGGATTAGGAGCTGTGTTGATGCAGAAGGGTAAAGTCATTGCCTATGCTTCATGATAGATTAGACCAAATGAAGTAAGATATCCTACTCATGATTTGGAGTTGGTTACGGTGATATTCACACAGAAGATATAGAGACAATATCTCTTAGGGGAGAGATTTGAGCTATACACAGATTATAATCCTTAAGGTTTTTATTCTCTCAGAAGAGTTAAATATGAGACAACAGAGGTGGCTGGAGTTTTTAATAGCTTATGATTTTGGTATAGAATGTACACCTAGGAAAGGAATTAAAGTAGCAGATGCTCTTAGTAGAAGGTATCAGAATGTAATGTTAGCTATGTTGATGGAATGGAAAGACTTAGAAGCTTTGACTACTTGTAGTATGCAGTTAAGATCAACTGCTAGTTCTAGTCAGAGCATCACCATATTATCCTATTTGGAAGTTCAACCAGTATTGAATGAATGGATTTCTTCTAAGCAGAAGAAAGATAGATTATTAACCGAGAGGATTAGAAGGCTTGAGATTGGATCGGAGATCGATGATCTAAAGTACTTTAGTCTTGACTAAAGGGAATGGTTGAGAAGGAAGGGACGATTATATGTTCGAATGGCGAGGACTTAAGGAAAGAAGTTCTTAACGATTGTCATCAATCCAAATTTTTGATTCATCCTGGAGGAACCTAGATGTATCAAGATATGAAGAGGAGCTTCAAATATGAAGGTATAAAGAAGGATGTTGGCTTGTGGGTTAGACAGAAAAACTGTCAACAACTAAAGGATGAAAATCAAAAGCCAAATGTGTTGCTTTAGCCTTTAGATATGCCACTTTGGAAATGGGGTTCGATATCCATAGATTTGATAGACGGGTTGCCAAGGTTGAATAGAGGAAATGAAAGTATATGGGTCGTAATGGACAGGTTCACCAAGAGTTCCCATTTCATTCCGGTTAATTCGACCAAGACAGCATATATTTTAGCTAAGTTGTTCATAAAGAACATAATTAGACTGCATGGAATTCCTAGTAGCATACTCAATGACAAAGATGCTTTATTTACTAGTGAATTTTGAAAGAGTATACATGATGTATTAGGTACCAAGCTTACTGCCTATCACCCCCAGATGGATGGGCAGACAGAGAGAGAGTCAATAATGTACTCTAAGGATTCATTGAGAGCTTGTGTATTGTACTTTGGTGGATCTTGGGAAGATCACCTAAACTTAGTGGAGTTTTCCTATAATAACAGCTATCGGACTTGTATAGGAATGGCGCCTTTTGAAGGTTTGTATGGAAGGCCATACAAATTATAGCATGTTGGTTGGAAACTAGAGACGGATTAGTCTTTGGTCCACATCTGGTTAGAGGGGCAACGAAGAAGATTGAGTTGATTCGAGAAAGGATAAAGGAAGCTCAGTCTAGACAGAAAGTTACACTGATAAGAGGCCTAAAGTTCTAGAATTCTCTGTTAGAGATAGATTTTTCATTAAGGTATCACCGATGAACGGTGTGGTATGAGTCGAAAAGTTGGGTAAACTGGCACCGAGATATGTTGGATCATTCTCAATTCTAGAGATAATTGAAAAGCCTGCATACAAAGTAGAGTTGCCGAGCAGTATGAAAGGTATCCAGAATATGTTCATGTTTCTCATCATCATAAGTATGTGCATGATCCGAAGACTATTATTCCTCCGGTAGAATTGGAAGATTTGATAGTGGAAACGAATTTGACTTTTAGTAAACAACCAGTTTGGGTTGTGGTGAGAGATGAGAAAAGATTAAGGAGCAAGATAGCTAAGTTGGTGAAAGATTAGTGGACCAACAATGAAAATGACTGTAGTTGAGAGACAGAAGACATGATTAGAGATACTTAACATGATCTGTTCTGAGGATATGTTCTATATTTACTTCATATAGACTATTGCCAATCAGTTAGGCTAGTATGATAGTTAAGAGATGTTAAAAATGATTGCTATGTTTAGTTTTTAGTCCTTACTGAATTTCGAGGATGAAATTCTATAAGGAGGGGAGCCTGCAACACCCCTAATTTTAATAACATTATTCAGGGATTTAGTTAGATAAATTAAATAGAATAATGTAAATATTAGAGTGATAAGGGGATTGAGATCAAAAAATATAATTAGAGCTGTGTTTAATTAAATAAAAAGAATAGGTTATGGTAATGTTTTTATAAATTAATAATGAGGAAATAAGGCAAGGGCATTATAGGGAATAACCATATCCATAACCCCTTAACGCCTAAACCCTTGTTCCCATTCTCTACACGTTCACAATTCAAAATTCTAAAATGTAAACCAAAGCTCAAACCGGCCATAACCTAGGAAAAAAAGAGGAGAAAAATCAATTAAAGCTAAGAAATCAAGCAAGGGAAATTAATCAAAGATCAAATCTCAAGTTCCTTATCCTAAGCATGGTGAACAATAATCAATATCATCTCATTTTTCATTTTTAATGAGCATTCGATTCTGAGTTTAAGTTTAAATCCATTATGATGATTTTTGATGATGATATGCTTGGATTACATGATATGTTATATTCAAAAAAAATTATAATTATTTTATTCGATTTTAAGGCTAAAATTGTTTATATTTGGTTTTGAATTCCATGAGGATTTAATATGTTATGTCAAACATTATTTTGGAGATGGGTTTAATATTTTGTAATCATCTAAGCTATGGATAAATTAATATGAATTTTCAAAGGAGAATATGAATAATTGGGTTTAAAAATTAATTTCAATAATTATTTAAGGGAATTTGGTTCTGAAATTTATGTATGTTAGATAACATGACAAAAGTGAATATTGAAGATTTTTGGGAATTTTTTCTACGTAATTTACTAGGTCAATTAATTATTTAAGATGGGGAACTTAAAAGTCTCAATTGTTTTGTTAAGGGAAGGGCTTCTTTGTTAATTATCTTTAATGAATTTTTGAATAAATTCGACAGTCTTTTAGAAAATATTTTAGGTAAAGTTTGTGGCAACCAATTATATTTTTACAAATAGGCAAGTTAGTTGAGAAGTGTTACTTAAAAAGTCAAAGAAAATAGTTTTTGCGTAAGTTTATTATTTCCCCACTTACAATAGCTATCTTTCGATCCTATACTTCCACCTCTACCAAGTTGGAACCAATTCACAAAGTATTAGTGTGTTGGTACGTAGTGGATTGGAGAATGGCGGCAGGTATGAAGTCGAAACCAAGCTTTCGATGGGGTAAAGGCCTTTGTTTTACTATCCAAATAAATGCCACTTGTCCTATTTTCAAAAGACTGCTTTTGAAAGGGTATACTATAGCTTTCAAAGAAGTTACCGCCTTTTTTTTTAGCAAAGCTAGCCGGCTTTAAAGTGGGTCATGCCACTGTATATAAATGAACAAACGGGTGCTCTGCACATGCACAGAACAACTAAAAGGGCAGGACGCCTAAAAAGGGAGAAAAAGAAAGCACAGGAGCTAGAAAGAGTTGCCTAAGCTACTAACACATCAGAACTAAGCTTCCTCAGAAGAGGGAGAATAATCACGACCGTCAACCGATGATGGACCAATAACAAGACTAAATCCCGAGAAAAGAGCAGCTAAATGAGGATCATACCCAACAGAGTCAGGAGAGTAAAGAAATTTCCTGTCCCAAGTGACATCATAAAACTTACTTTTGTTTTCCTCACCAATCGCACCTTCCCTAGTGAGGCACAAACCATCACCCTCAATATGGTAGATAAGATACCGACTCTCTCCCCCAATATCACTGATAAAAGCATAAAAGATGTCTCGCTCCGGAGAATATCTCATATCAGAAGGAGCGTGAACCCAAGCACGCTCATCAGAATTCCAAGAAATGATTTCAGAAGAGGAAGCAGAGGGGATATCGTCCAGGGCCGAAGGAGGAGAAATAAGAGATGGACCTATAACCGGCAAAGGAACGGAGGGAGCAACACAAACCGGAGAAACAACAGGAGGAACCGCAGAGGGAGCAATAGCAGCAGGCGAGGAAATAGAGGGTGCAA
This sequence comes from Allium cepa, assembly GCA_030765085.1. Taxonomy (NCBI): domain Eukaryota; kingdom Viridiplantae; phylum Streptophyta; class Magnoliopsida; order Asparagales; family Amaryllidaceae; genus Allium; species Allium cepa. Next base: position 882,384,758 of record CM060929.1, read on the forward strand.
CACAAACAGAAGCAACAACAGGAGGAACCACAGAGGGAGCAATATCGACGGGAGGCACAGAAGAATCAACTAAGGGGACAACAGGAGCGACCTTCGGAACCCACTGCTGGAGAGGAGGACGAGGAAGAGGTAATCGGTCAACAAGAGGAACAACCAAAAAGGAACAAGAATCAGCAAGGTGGCCAAAGGACTGACAAGACGAGCAAATCTCAGGCTTTCAACTATAGCAAACTCTGACCTCAGCAACGTGACTCACATCTAATCTGACCTTCAAAACATTTGGCAGAGGTTTGTCAGGAGTAATCTCAATTAGTGCTTTGGCATAGACCAGCTTCTTTCTTGCCACAGTATTTGCATCATAACAAATCACCTTACCAACAAGGCCAGCTAGCCAATCGATCCCAATAAGGGGATGTAGAACAGACGGAATATGCGAAAAATGGGCCCAGAGAGGAATAGAAAGGACTTGCTCCCTAGCACGATCAACGGAAGGACTCCAAGTTGTAATAATGAATGGCTTCCCATCAATAAGAATGGGGTCGGCCTCAAGAATTCGTTGCCTCTCTTCACTACGCATAAACTTAAAACTCCAAGTTACCGCCTTTTTATTTTAAGAGTAGCTTTCAAATGAGTTTCCTTGTTTTTAAATCAATGCTTTCGTAAGCGTAGTTTGAACCCATCTAAACCATGCCGCTGCCTATATGCCTTTCGAATGGATTGAAATTATCAACGAGTTCGAAAGGTTGCTTTTGTTTTATATATGTAATAAGCCACTTCCCAATGTTTTCAAAAGGACTCCAGTAGCCATTTATACTAAAGATTTCGAAGGAAAAGGCGTCGAAAGGGATTTCAAAACTATCCTTCCAAATGTTTTACTTAAATGATTAATGCTTTCGAAGGGATGGTGCCGAAACCATTAGTATTTCCCAATCATTTTCATTTAAAAGTTGATGGTTTCGAAAGGGGTACTTTTTTTAATACTCACTTTGGCCCAAAAATTATTTTTAAAGGATAAAAACTAATGGTTTCTAAAGGGGCACTTTCGAATGGTTTCGGAGCTATGTTTCTATGAATAACTTTATTACTTTCAAAAAGTATTTTTAGATCGTTTCAAAAGGCCAGTGCTTAGTGTTTCGAAAAGAAGATTTGAATGCTTTCGAAAATGGTATTCTAATGGTTTCGAAAGAGAAGTTCTAAGGTTTCGAAAGTCTTAGTTTTCAAAATAAAGAACCCAATCTCATTTTTAAAATAAAACCCAGGGCAAAATAAAGGAGTGTTGAAGAGTTTTTGAAGAGCCTTTCCTTAATAAAAGCATAGGTTAAAGAGATTAGCCATGTTTCATTGCTTATAAGGGCTATAAAATCATAAGCGTTGGTATTTTTATATTGTTATGTTTGCTTCTTCTAGTCGACATATTCAATGTATAATTGACCCATAACTGTATTTTGAAAAAAAGGCAGAATAACCAGGCAGGTTAACCCAAGAATATAAATTAAGTTAACTCCTGAATAAGTATAATTGCATCTAGGAGGTCAGTTAGATCAAAAAAGGATGCCCAAAGATTGATTTAAAGAAGTTGTCGGTTAAGATAGGTTCATAGTAAACCCATGAAAAATATATTTGAAAAGAGTTATTGGCAGGGGCCAATAAGTTCGTTGTGATCCCATGAAAACTATATCCGGATAAAGTTATTAACAGAAGTCAATAGAATCTTATTCAATCCATGAAAAATATGATATAAGAGAGGTTACTGGAGATACCAATAGGTTCAGGGAGAACCCATTAATCAATGAAGTTATTGGTAGAGGCCAATAGGTTCTTAGTAGTCCCATGAAAATATGAGACCGGGCCGGTAGTGCATGAGCTTTAAACAGGTTATTAGTCAGCCCATGAAAACTAATAGGTTAATGGTGACCACAGAAAACTATAATTGAGACAGATAGTCAAATGAATGAGGATGAGAAATACAAAATAATTTAGTTTTTTATATATCATCATAATATTTTAAATTGCTATGTTTTAACCATTATGGATGTAGGAGCACAGTATATAGTTCTTATAATTTTTGGATAAAACACTAATGAGGGGAAAACACGTTCCTCTAAGCGACGAGGCCGTACTAGATATCTAATTGATTTGAGATGGTAGGTTATTATTCATACCAGACTTTATGTCTAACTCTAAGTTTATGTTTTCCTCTTAAACTCTCAAGTGCTCAATTAACTTTGGGTAGTTTGAGAGTTGAGATTTTCAGGTATCTCTTTAGACGAATAGGCTTCTAGATGCATGCAAAAGGAAAGAAAGCTATTAGGAGTTCTTTCTATTTTGAGTCCGCCATGTTTTGATGTAATGGTAAAGTTGTTTAATTTCCTAGGTATATATATACTCTGATCATCGAAGGTGGCAACTTCACACGTCCATCTTGGCATATGTTGTAATAATTATAATTTCTATGAAGTGGTTCTTGAATATTGGATTGTATAAATAATTTGAAATGATTTGAAATGGATTGTGAAAGTCGTCTAATGATTTTAAATTTTTTCCATATCCATGTGTTTTTGTTATATCAATGTATCTAACATTACCATATTTGATCACTGAAGACTAATAACTGTGGATGACTACATCATCCATAGCCGTTAGTTTTGGGCCTCCAAGTAGGGGATGTTACTTGGTCGAGATGGTGAAGTGACATCGTTTCAGGTAGGAATCTATGTTTATAGAGGAATTGTTGATTCACTGTGATGGAGGAATGGGTGTCGGTGTTGACGTGCAATCAGGTGCAAGTTTGCTTGGTGGTTGGAGTTGTGTACATACTTCGAGTATAAATGAGCATATATTGGTGTTATAGTATATGTTGTAGACACGAATGGGTGGAGTGTTTGTAAGCTAGAAGGATTCACATGAAAACGTTGTGTGGCTTGTGTGTATATAGTAGTGATCACCAGGTTTTTGTGGAAGTGGTTGTGAAGGCGTGGTAGCTGTAGAGATAAAATTGGGTATACGAACCATTTCAAGTACATGATGTGCTACTATGTAGTGTTTGATGTTCAGAAAGCAAGAGAAGTGTGTGTGTTTGATGTTTATGAATATGAGGTGTAGTCCATGAGTATCTTTTAACATAATATATTATGATTAAATTTATATTATGAAATATTATATGTTCATACTATTTTTTGTTTTATATAACCGTCTTTAACACTATTGAGTATTATATAATGTGCTTAAAACAAAGTAACATAACAAATCACAATTACAAAATTGATTACAATTATAACAAACCGATATATATGATATTCAATAACATCGTGTCTGATAGAATAAGTGATGTGTAGTTAAACCGATTTACATCACAAATAAGTTTAAAACTGATTTCGAATGTACGTATAGACATCATCTATAGATCGATGTCTAAACTTTGGCTATTTTTAACATCACTTACTAACACATCAGTACATTTTGTCGTAGACATTGGTTTTAGCCTGTTGTCCATGAACAAAATTCTAGTAATGATATATTTCACCTAACGAATGATATTCTTGGATTTTAGAGGTCGAGGGAAAGGAAAAAGCAAGTATATCAGCACTACCCTCTTTATCATTCTCCAGAGCTATAAACTTTGGCAAAGTCATTATTAATTTAAATCATATTTTGTAATATAAGGATTGTGCAATAAAGAGTTATTTTATGCACCTGTTTTGTGATGGATTTTCCATTTATACCTTTTATGAAATCATTTTCATTTTTGTTGATCTTTCAATTCTTCCTTAGTTGATTATTTTGAATTGAGAATCCAACTTGGCAATTTTTCTTCCTATGAATGCTTTAGTTGGAATGGCGACAGGACTAATGGCTTTTTTATTCATCTCCCTTGAGTAGATGCTTTGACCAATCCCTAAGACAAGACCAAAGGTTTTTTTGATCATCTCCTTAGAATGTGTCCTTTGGCCAAACCCTAAGGTGGGAACAAAAACTTTATTGACCATAACCCTTTGGATGATTGCTTCGGCCAAGCATTGTAGTGAAACCGAAGGTTTTTTTCTCCATCTCCCTTGGTGGGTGCTTTGGCTAGGCCTGGTGGTGGAACCAAAGGCTTAATTGGCCATCATTCTTTGGATGGGTACTTCGACCAGGCTTAGTGGTGGGACCAATGGCCGCTCGTCCACCTCCTGTAATACCCTAGAAATTAGTAAATATTTAAAAATAACAGTAATAATATAATAACATGAAAATAATTGAACTTATTGTTTTGTTTTAATAAATTAAAAATAAGGAAGGCAAAACGATCATTTTATCAAATTTGGGATTTGATGATGGTTCCTGCACCATTGTGACTGTCTTTTATTTGAGTTGCGTAGTATTTTTTGTTTGGAGTTTGTATGAAAGAATTATGGTCGAAACAGTGTTGAGTTGAATAGGTGCAAAATTTGAGATTCTGAATTTTGAAAATGAGGGGACAATTTATCAATACTCATTTAAAAACTTAACCACGTGCATTCTATCAATTTTAAAAATAAACAACTCCCTCTTTCTTCCTCCTCATTGCAAACCAAAGATTAAAAAATCATATCTCTCTCGAAACTCATTGAAAACTCATGAGGCTAAAAGCATCACGAAGCAATCGAAAGGACTACATACTAGCAATAAATTAGAGGCAAAACTTTGAAGCATAGAGATGCAACATGCATACAGTAGTGATCTAGGTAGTGGAGAGAATCTTGGGTGAGTGATTTATCCTTTTCTCCTCATATAATGCAATCATGATGCTCTAATTGTGATACACTGGCTGTAGTATTGTAGGATAACATAATTAAACAATTACACCCAGATTATATAGGGTTTGGGAGGGATTTGGTTAATAATAGCAAATTAAAATTAGTTATGCTAAAGATAGTATTCTGAGAAACATATATTCAATTCAGTGGAATAATATGCCAAAACAGACTTAGAAAAAGGGTTATGTACTTCATACATTTTCAGGAAACTAGAGATGCTGGAGGCAGAAAGGAAAACTAAAATCACCAATTTCTACAACCTAGCAACTGCTAGGAATTATGTGCACTGATCCACCTGTGGCTTATTCTAGGCTTAGGTCAAACCTGGACCAAGAAGTGCCTATATAAATAATAATCGATTGGTTCAAATCTTATTTCTTTTGTTTTTTGAAAGGAGATTGGACGCTATTAATAAGGAAAATGATGACGTTATGGATTGGATGGGTATATGTGATAATTGGTTCCTATTTGTGATGAATATGTATATCATTATGATATGGAAATGTGATACGACAATGACATGAAGTGAATGAGTTTATGGCATAGGTAAACATCATGGGAGATGAATGTGGATACAGATGTGGATGCGAATATGGATATAGATATGGATAAAGATATGGATACAGACTTGTGACATAAGTAGGTGATCTACTACGTTGCTCCCCTATACTCTTCAGTGGGCCAGATAGATGAGGTTGGTGTTAAGTTACCATGTAGGCTACGGAGGGACCAAGGCATGAGTCTAATTTGTAAGAGGGCAGCAGGCTTTCATGTAGGCTTCGGGTGGCCTGGGAAATTAAGTACGTGATTTGCATGAGATAAGAAATATGCAACCTTGTAGGGCATGAGGTTGGTCCAAGGAAGTGAATCCATATAGTTATGATGTGGTATGGCTAGTCGTAAAGAATGATTAGGTATGACGTGGTAACAAGACGTAAGGTGACCTAACGATTAAGTCATACCATGTTATAGTGTTATTTTTATAGCACACTTAGAGTAAATGTATGGCTCACCCACCAAGTTTATGTCTAACCCCCTCCTATTTTCTCTTTACACACACACACACAAACACACACACACACACACACATATTGGAAAATAGGCATAAGAACAAAGTTTGAAAAAAAAATTAGGCTAAAGAACAACAAATTTCATTTTTAGAATGAAGGATAAACTTTAAAAAAAATTAGGCAGAAGGACAATTCTAAATATAACAAGCATTTTATACAATGTAAAACCGAATATAATGCTAGTTATAACTAGCATTTTGTATAGTGTAAAAACTAAATATAATGTTAGTTATAACTAGAATTGTCGTCCAGTCTAATTTTCTTTCAAGGTTTGTCCTTCAGCCTAAAAATGAAACTTGGTGTCCTTCAGCCTAAATGTTTTTCAAAGTTTTTCCTTATGCCTAATTCCTTACATATATATATATATATATATATATATATATATATATATCCAACCTGATGGAGTTCGGAGATGAGATTATATCAAAGGTATAAACTCATTTGTATATATTGTGTATGATGTAAATAAGTTTTGTAACCTAGATTTGACTATATGAATGGATTTGGTTTAGTCGTATATTTCGTACATATGTATCTGATATTGTAGACAAGTTATAATGATGTGACAATGGATATTATCAATGTATTATATTTTATTTCCTTCTGTCGGGACACTCTGAAAGTTGATAGTTATTAGGAAGCATTAGTTAGAACTTTATCTGATATCTATCTATAATAGTTATATGTTTATTTTATCTCAACCATAACAACTCATCCTTTTAGTTCTCAAGTTGTTAACGTCGATTCGAGCTATAGATCCGAGGTTGAAAGGGCGGGTTGCCACAATTGGTATTAGAGCTTAGGTTAAGAACTAGAATAGGAACAACGAATGTATTGAGAGTGCATATTTGTATTTTCTAATGAATAAATTAGTCGAAACTAGAACAAAGACCAAAACAGTCAGTATCAGTAGGATAGAAACTAGGGCATGGACTAGCAATTAAGTATATGCACTGGATATTCTTGGAGTTAATATCTTGGTATGGTTTGGGCGCTATATTTTGAAAATGAACCATGCTAGTGCCAATCCCACCAAATCCGTAGCCACCAATACCACTACTAACCAAGGTCTGATTCCAGTCCAGCACCACTAATGGTCAACTTTCCTAAGTTGTGCAAGGATTTTCCAGCATTGTGGTAAGCCTTTTCTCTAGATGGAATCATACTTCATGACTCGGGAATGAATGATTGATTGTGAAAAGATTTTTAACCTATTAGGACTTGGTGATGCCACTAATAGATGGTTAGTTACTTTACATTAGAAAGGTGAGGTGGCATGTTGGTAGGAGATGGTGACAGCCCAAGGAGATGAGAGCACTATTACTTGAGGGATGTTTAAGTCAAGGTTTGAAACGAAATTTCTTTCTGATTTTGATAGGGATCTACTATTGAAGAAGTATATTCGTCTGAAACAAGAAGAAATAACAGCTGAAGAGTATGTAAGTCAATTCAATGAGTTGGCTAGATTTGGATTTGTGTTAGTGAATATCTTACAGAAGAAGGCACTGAAGTTTGCAAAAGGTTTGAATTTACCCCTGAGAGAACTTACATTGAATATGATTCCATATGGAGCGATGTTTGACGGACTGGTGAAGGCAACACTATTGAATTCTCTAAATAGAACTTGGCTTAAGTATCAGGCTAGGTAAGGAGTGGGTTAGCATTAAGGAAAGTGCAAAGGAAATAGACCGTAAGGAGGGCAAGGCAACAGATAGGTGGTTACTAGTCATAGATGTCAGAAAGTGGGATATATAGGAAAGAACCATAGGATGAATCTCTTGAAAGGTAAATGTTATAATTGTAACTAAGTGGGATATTTAGCAAAGGATTACAAGGCAGCCCCAACTTAGAAGAAAATGAAGTGTAACAATTATGCCCGGTTTGGACTTACGAAAACGGACTGCCCAGTTTTGAAAAATTAAGCTAAGATAGTGAAACCGTATGTCCAAAATGCCATTCCAACCTCTAGTAAAGCACCAACATCAAGTCAGCTAAAGGGGAAGCAGATTGTGATCGAAGGTAGTTCATTTTACCAGATTCTCATGTTCGTACTTTATTCAACAACTAGTGCATTCATTCATTACAAGTGCATTAGTTGATAGTTATGCCCTTAAACCCGACATTGTGCATATATCCATTTTGGGGTTGAATCCTATTGAGGGATCGAACCACTTATCCAAGCTATGTCATAACTTAAAGTGGGTTATTCGCTCTGTGGAGTTCCCTCATGATGCATATGGACTAAATTTTTTAGGGTATGGGTTGATTTTGGGAAAGAATTAGATGTCTCGCTATGGGGTAGTATTAGATTGTGATAGGATGATGGTTTGATCGAGGAAGGGCGAGGTACTTGATTTGATTCTGTGTTGTAAGCCTAATATTTCTATTATGGAGACATATTTGGTTTCACTTAGCCTGTCACAAAAGAAGCAATCGTGTATACCCATAATAAAGGACTATCTAAATGTATTCGAAGAAGTTTCCAATCTCCCTCCTCGAAGAGAAATCGAATTTTGTATTGATCTCGAGAAAGATGCAAAGCCAATATTAATGCCTCTAATGAAAGTGGTGGTGCAGATCGAAATTATAATATACTAGTACGGAAATAAAACAAAGTAACTGTAGCAGAGTAAATGAGAAAAATAAAACAAGCACACCAGGAATTTTTATACTGGTTCGAACTTCCCGTTCTACGTCAAGTCCCAAACTCTTTTTGGAATTTCACTAACACCAATCCTCATTTAACCTGGAGGAACAGGTTTACAATAACCCTTGAACAACCGAACAAGGGACCTGAGCAGCAGAACATGATTTCGCCTCAACAGCCGAAGAGGAATTCACTTGCCTAAACGGCAGAACAAGACTTCAATTTATACAGAAAGTATATGACACAGTGTGCTCTCAATAACACGAATTTATCTCTTGATAGTACAATCTTTCTATAATCTTCTCCTTTTGATATATATGTGTGTATGTGAAGAATATGGAAGTATAGAAAATTTGAATGATTATGTAGAAATTTGAATGCTCAAAATGTTAGAATCAGTGTAGTATAGAAAATAGAAAGCTTTTTATCAATTCAGTGAATTAAACAAATGATTCTAATATGTTTATATAGAGTATAAAGAGTTGTAATCATTCGTGAAAAGTTATCATGAAAGAATATGGATGCATCTCTTAGTAAAAGGTTGTAACTCTTCATGAAAATGAAATGTCTTTTCAAAAATATAGCAGTTAAAGAAGTTCAGCCGTCTGAAAATAAATTTCAGACTTCTGAAATTTGAAACGTGCAAATCAGAAAAGAAATAGGCTATATTTTCCTAGATTCAGACGTTTGGAATTACGAATTCAGACGTCTGAATATTGTTAAAAAATTAAATTTAACCTCAAATTCAGACGTCTGAATAGGTCATTTCAGACGTTTGAATTTGACCTGAATTTTGAGTTTAAGCCTTGTGCAAAAATGTTTGAGCAGGTGCATATATATATATATATATCCAAGGAGAGATTTTCACAATATTTCAATTCTAAACAATGACTCAAAACAACATATATGCAGTATGAAGATTACATGATTCCAGAAGATATCCCTGCACAAGTATGTTAGTATTGAAAAATAACATATATAGTTGTCGTAGTCAAAAATACATATGAAACATTGTAAACGAGGTTTCAACATTCTACCCCTTTTTGTCGATGACAACTATATACTAAACTCCCCTTGTCAAAAAGCATCAACATAAACCTTTTTCTCCTCCTTTTTCATTGCAAAAAGGCAATCAATAATTTAGAAGATAAAACAAAGTAGACTTGAATTAAAATAGATTACAAACTAGTATGATAATAACGAGTGCATGACAAATAACAAACATCATAATAGTTCAGAAATAAACATGAATAAAAAGAGATTAGAATCTAGGACTAGAGTCACTTCCAACATCATCATCATCATCATCATCATCACCATTGTTATTCCCCGAGCTTGATGACCATTGAAATGGAGTGGGGTCGAAAACTTCAGTAGATGACGAGGTTGAACAACCAATTCGTTCCTAATTTTTTTTTAGAAAGCCGCGAATGGAATTAAAACGTTTTTCAGATTTCTTTTCAAGTTTTACCATTCGGTTGTGAAGCTTTGCTTGATTTTGAGAAAGTGTAACTAAGGCATTCCTTGAGCTTGAGTCGGGAGAAAGAATCACAATATCATCATTGTCTTCTTCTTCCGATGGAGGAACACTTGGTTGAGCATGAGGAGCATGATGACGAGGTTGTGGCCGGTTTTGATCACGGTTAGCAATCCATTCTTGAAGAGAGATATATGCCAAATTTCCCGGTTGTTTTGGTAACCCCATAAGACCCAATGTTTTAGACCCAAGTTTTTTGATTGAAGAAAATTCGGATTCAGGAAACAAAATGTTGAAATTTTGAAGAATTTTCATAATGTAAGCACCATAGTGGAAAGTCTTATATCGTCTCCGACGATTTACATCCATGAATTCTTCTAAAATTACTTGAGCCCAATTTATAGGTTGACCGGAGTATATAGCATATAGGGCTTGGAAATTTCTTTTATTAATAATCTCTTAACTTCCCGTCCGTGGAATAACGGATCGAATTAATGTCCTATGTAGAATGCGAGCTTGAGGACGAAGTTGAATGGAAGTGAGTCGAGTAATGTCATCATTCAAGAATTGATAGGAGACTTCATCTCTATCATCCAAGTTTAAAGACACATCAATCTCATCTAATTCGTTGCCGGTTGATGGACATTGTAGTATTTCACAAAGTCTTGCAATTGGTAGATATATTTTAACACCACATACCAAAGTCCAAATACAATCATTGCGATTGTGAGGAGTATGATGGTCTAGATTCATATTTTCATAAAATAATTTTACTAAAAGATGATTAATCTTAATATTGTTGGCTGCAAAAGAAACTAGAGACTCTAACCCATTAGCTCTTACAATTTGATGAATACGATAGGCGTTGAATTCCTCAAATTTGATGAAAGCTCCAGGAAAAAAGTTAGATCTACTTATTTGAGAAAATCGTTGCCTAGCTTGTTCATTCCATAGCCACTGATCAATGTTTGGTGTAGATGAAGAAGATGATGGTCTCGATCTCTTTGATTTTGGTGCCATTTGATTGTATGAGAAAAAAGATATAAGTTTTAATGGAGAAAGAAAACTGAAATAAGAAGATGAAGTATGAGAATAAAGCAAAGGATAGGTTGAATAAAGGGGTAGGTGTCTTGAAATTTGTGTAAAAGAAATTCAAAATTTGAAAAGTCACCAGATTTCAGATGTCTGGATATATATTTTAGACATCTGAATAGAAGAAAATTGAAATAGAAAGAAATTAGTGTAATTTTGCCTATTTTCAGACGTCTGAAATTGTTGTTTCAGACGTCTGAATCTGAAGAAAAAAATATTCTTCTATAATATTCAGACGTCTGAAACAATGACTTCAGACATCTGAAACAATGACTTCAGATGTCTGAAATTTAAATTTCAGACATATGCACAAATCTTTGTATATAAAATGAAAGAAGAAAATTATATTATTATTTGAAAGAATTACAAGATATAAATATGATCATTTCAACAAATATTTAGATACAAGAAATTATTTGTCCGAATCGCTTGGAGTTTTGCACTCTTCCGGTTCGATCTTGGTTATCTCTTTGTATGGTCGCAACGGAGACCAATATGATCGACGTTCCCAAGAGTTTGGAGAAACCGGAGGATGTTGTGGACTGGGCTCGCATAGATTCCATCCAGATGAAGTTATTTGATGAGACGATGAGGGTTGAACTACATCTTTCTTTGGAGATGTACCACAGAATTTTAATGCTACTTGTTCAATGAAACTAAGTCTTTTAGCATTAACTTTCTGTTCGTAATACATCTCTCGTTGCAAATCCAACTGTTCTCTTTGGTAATGATGAATCTCAGATATTTTCTCTTTGGTTGATGGAGAACCAAAGAAAAAAAACCGTCGAGATTTCTTCTTTTCTGGCGTATAACCAGAATGTTCGCGTGAAAGACGAGGTTTATCCTATTCACGTGGTGTTGGAGTTGCCAAAATTTCAATATAAGACGTAGAATAACTCGAAGGAGTATTGTCCGAGTTGGATTTGGTTTTGTAAACCATTGAGACAAGAAGATAAAACATTTTGAAATCCATTGCAATAACCTTTTTGTTTGATAATGAGAAAACAGAAACTATTTGGAAGAAAAGAGATAATTTAGAACGTATAAGTAGAGGAGAATAGGTTATATATAGAATTTGTTGTTAAGAAATGTATGGCTGAAAGATGTAAGTTAATAATATCCATACGTTTGTTTAAAAGGTGGAAAAAAGTTTAAATTAAGTACAAATATGTTAGAAACATAGTTATGTGCTTTTATTGGAATAAACAAATATGTTAGGAACTAGCATTGTTAGTAAATGTCAAGCTTGCAACATATTATAGACAGAAGATGATTTCTATGAAACTAACTAGATTTCAACCAGGAAAACAAAAAATGAGCTAAGGAACAAATATTAATTCTAGTCAAATTAAATGTTATGGAATTTTAGTAATAGTTAACTGTTAGCAAGAGATTATGAAGCAAAGTTACAAATCTTAATATCTTATAAAAATTATAAATTTTTAAGAGAGACAATACCAAGTTCTCGTCTTAGTTTGATAAAAATATTTTCTAAAAGTGGTTTCGTAAAAATGTCAGCCAACTGATTTTTAGAAGAAACAAAATCTAGATTGATTGTTCCTTTTTCAATATTGTCATGAAGAAAGTGATGACGTATGTCAATATGTTTTGTTCGTGAATGATTTATTGGATTTTTAGACAAATTAATAGCACTTGAGTTGTCACAAAATATAGTTGAGTTTGATAAATTTATATTGAAATCTTTAAGTGTTTGTTGCATATAAATTACTTGAGTACACGCCAACGCAGCAGAAATATATTCTGCTTCACATGTAGAAAGAGAAACACAGTTTTGTTTCTTACTAAACCAAGATACGAGTGATTTTCCAATAAAATGGCACGTACCACTTGTACTTTTTCGATCTGTCCGAGAACCACCGAAGTCAGCATCACTATATGAAACTAATTCGAATGGACATTCTTTAGGATAGAATAGACCAAAACCCTTTGTGTTTGTAAGTTAACGTAACATCCGTTTTACTGCTCTTAAATGTGATTCTTTTGGATTGGCTTGAAATCTAGCACACAGACAAACAATCATCATTATGTCAGGACGACTTGCAGTTAAATATAGTAATGATCCAATCATACTTCGGTATAGTTTTTGGTCAACACTTTTGCCATTGTCATCTTTTTCAAGATGTGTTGTTGTACTCATTGGAGTTGGTTTGACAGAAGTATTTTCCATTCCGAATCGTTTGATTAAATTATTACAATATTTTTCGTAATTAACAAAAATACCATTTTGAAGTTGTTTAATTTGTAAACCAAGAAAATATGTTAGTTCTCCCATATGAGACATTTCAAATTCTTTGGTCATTATTTCGGAGAAGCCCTGACATAATTTGTCATTAGTAGAACCAAAAATGATATCATCAACATAAATTTGAACTATTAAAATATCCTTTTTCGAATGTTTAATAAAAAGTGTTTGGTCAACTTTCCCAATTAGAAATCCCGAAGAAATTATATAAGTCTTTAATCAATCATACCAATCACGTGGTGCTTGTTTTAAACCGTAAAGAGATTTCTTAAGTTTATAGACGTGATTAGGAAATTTCTCGTGAATAAATAAGGGAGGTTGTTCAACATATACTTTTTCTTTTATATAACCATTCAAAATAGCACTTTTAACATCCATTTGATAAAATTTGAAATTGTGAAAACATGCATATGCCAATAAGATTCGTATTGCTTCTAGTCTTGCAACTGGAGCAAACATTTCTTCGTAGTCAATCCCTTCTTCTTGATTGTATCCTTATGCAACTAGTCTTGCTTTATTTTTAGTGATGTTACCTTGTTCGTCTGCTTTATTTTTGTAGACCCATTTTGTTCCAATAACAGTTTGATCACTTGGTCTAGGAACTAATTCCCAAATTTCATTGCATTCAAACTGGTTTAGCTCTTCTTGCATTGCAATTATCCAGTAGTCATATGTGGAAGCTTCTTTGGGATTCTTTGGTTCGATATTAGAAAGAAATGCTAGGTGGCCCATTTGATTTAGTTGACTTCTAGTTCGAACATTTGAATTAATTTCTCCAATAAGAAATCTTTGGTTTTCTTCCAGTAAAAAGTTCATAAGAAGTGTTTTCCGTTAGAGGTCGACTAGAAACACAATTCAAAACATAACAAGCAGTAGCAACAGCTTCTGCCCAGAAATGTTTTGGAAGAGTGCTTCCATTTAACAAAGTTCGTGCGCATTCTTGTAGAGTTCTATTTTTACGTTCTACAACCCCATTTTGTTGTGGAGTTATAGGAAATGAAAAATTATGAAAAATTCCTTTCTTTTTACAAAAATGATCAAAAACTTCGTTTTCAAATTCCCCTCCATAATCACTTCTTATATTCTTTATTTTAAAACCTTTTAAATTTTGAATTCGTTTGACAAAAATTTTAAACTGCTCAAACGTGTCACTTTTGTTTTTCATAAAAATGGTCCAAGTATATCTAGAAAAATCATCTACTATTACAAACACATATCTATTATGGTTTATGGATTAAACTTGAGTTGGTCTAAATAGATCCATGTGTAGTAATTCAAGTGGTTGTAAAGTAGAAATAACTTTCTTAGATTTAAAATATGATTTAGTTAATTTTCCTAATTGACATGCATCACAAATATGATTGACCATGAAGTTCATTTTTGGTAATCCTCTGACTAAATCATTTTTAGAAAGTTTGTTTATAGTTTTGAAGTTGATATGACAGAATCTTTTGTGCCACAGGCAAGGATCATTTTCATTAGCTATTAAACACATATCTGAATTATGATTGATTTTCATATTCAGAACATAGATATTTCTGTCTCTATTTCCATCAAATATAAGATTTTGATTTTTATCAAAAATGCTACACTTATTTTCAGAAAAAGATATTTTGAAACCTTTGTCACATAACTGGCTGATACTTAAAAGATTGTGTTTTAAATTTTTGACTAATAAAACATTAGAAATAAGAGGTAAATTAGATGTACCGACATTGCTGACGTCGCCTTTTCCAATGATATATCCTTTGGAATTGTCTCCTAAAGTGATAGAGCCTCCATTTGAGTAAGTAATGTTTGATAGCATATTTTTGTCTCCAGTCATATGTTTTAAGCAACCACTGTCGAGTATCCATTTTCCTCTTTTTATAAGTGGGTCCTACAAAAAAAATAACATTGGTACCCACTTTGTGATAGGGTCCTAAGAGTTAGGTCTTAGGAAACGAAACCCAAGTAGGTTCAGTATCCCCCTTAAAAATATAATTTTGATTTTTATGAACATTTTCCAAAAAGATATTTATATATTTATTCCTAATCAAACTATTGTTTGTTTTAGGAACCCATATTTTTATGATTTTAGAATTATTTTTCCTTTTTGGATAAGTATTAGTATAAGAAATATTTACCTAATTTCCTTTTTAGGTGGAGATTTTAATTTCTTAGAGTATCCTAGTCCCTTCTTATTGGAAATGGATTGAGAATTTTCAATAATATTGGATAGATTTTCTCTACCTTTATTAAAGTTAGAAATATTTCTAGTAATATTATCTAACTTGATTTTGAGACAAGTATTATCTAATTCTATCATTTTGATTTTAGTTTTTAGCTCATGATTTTCAGAGACAAGAGAATCATTCTTTTCTTTTTGAGTCTCAATTTCTTGACTCAATAAAGTAAGTTGAGAGTTATCATTAGAGAAGCTATCTTGAAGTTTTCCAAGTTCTTCTTCTAATATTTTCTTTTCATCGTTAAGCATATCTCTCTCGAATTCTGCTTTCTTCTGATTTTCTAGATCTTCTTTATATTTTATTTTGATGCTTTTTAAATTATCAAGAAGTTCTGAATTAATTTCAATCATATCATCAAAAGTATGATCATTTACC
Organism: Allium cepa; assembly: GCA_030765085.1. Classification (NCBI taxonomy): domain Eukaryota; kingdom Viridiplantae; phylum Streptophyta; class Magnoliopsida; order Asparagales; family Amaryllidaceae; genus Allium; species Allium cepa. The sequence goes on from CM060929.1 coordinate 882,400,685, forward strand.
TCATTTCCTGTAGCCATAAAACAAACATTTGCTTGTTGTTTCTCACTATCACTGCTGCTTTCTGAAGAAGAAGAATCTGAGTCATCCTATGTCACTGAAAATGCTTTTCTTTTAGACTTGTCCTTTAGATTCTTATTGTGATATATCTTCTTTTGTTCTGGAAAATCCTTTTGCATGTGTCCTTTCTTGTGACAGTTAAAGCATTCTAGTATAGATGAAGATGGCTTATTCGAATTGTTGTTGAAGTTCCTTTTCCCGTTGTTTCGATTTCCTTTTATGTACTTCAAAAACTTGTTAAAGTTTTTAGCAATGAATGCTAAGTCTTCTTCATCCAAATCTGATTCTTCTTTTTCATCATGGAATGCCATATTCTTTTTATCTTGTGCTTGTACTCTTTTAGCCTTCAAATTCACTTCATAGGACATTAGATTTCCTATTAACTCTTCTGGTTTCATGGAAGAAAGATCATTAGCTTCTTCAATTGCTAAGACCTTTCTTTCCCATTCATCGGTTAAAGAGTTAAGTGTGGAATATGCGAGTATATGATTTTTGTTTGATGATAATAAACATATATACATTCATTTAAATATATTTGTTAATGTACTATTTTATTTTTCGTAGATCAAATAAATATTTGTTGAATAAAATAAATAACACAGAATTTGAATTCAAACAGAAATTTTATTCAAACAAATATTTATTACAATCTTGAATAGTACAATTTCAAGCTCTCACTATACATATACATTTTTGAGTACATCACAATTCAATTTACATTAATAACCTCACTACATGTCACTCACACTCATATTTTGTCTTCAACTGCATTCCAGTTAGAATCCAGCATCTGAGCAATCTGCAAAAATATTCACTAACGCAATAAAATTGAAAAGGAAATACTTTTGCAATATAAAATTAAATATGATTTTTGAAAATATGATTTGCCTCAGCTATTTGGGTTGTTCGTCATCATTCACATTTGAATTCATCACACACGAACAGTGTGACATGCACAGTGTATCACTGTACATGCCACAAGGCCGTGCACATCAATATACACTTGATAATGCTACAGGGACAGGTGAGCACAGGTCAAACCCAAATGAAAAGCCGGGTTCAACTCACGTGCAAAATATTTAAAATCACGACACGAGCACAAGGTCAAACCCGAGTTTTTGAAACTGGATTCAACTCAAGTGAAATTTCAAAAATCAACATGAATGCAACAAAGACCAAGCTGCAGCATACTAGAGGTGCAGACAACTCAAATGAACACAATGCACAAAGGCATAGCAACTACAACAAAGACCAAGTCAAAGTCCAGTGATGTAAACAGTGAAGAACATGGATGTCAAAGGCAATACACAAGTGACAGTGTACTAATAACCAGAAACTCAAGATCACACAAGCAAATGTCCAAACAACAACTCAACAACACATGACTGCAACATAAAGCATGTCGAGCTCAATACAATCTAGTATGCAAAATGGATGATATAAAGTGCACCAGTGATGCAAGAAATGCCCAACACAAATGGCCAGAGAAATGCACAAAGTTGCTACAGTGGAATGAACAAGTGATGCACATGGCAATCAAAAATGCTTGAAGACTACAACATCAAGTAGTAATCAACACAACGAACAGACCCACAATGAAAATCAGGTTCAACAATATCAAGTCAGTGCAGCAATTAAGCACATGTATGCAGACCAGTGTCAACAACCAAGTAAATGCAGAGAACAGTGCAATCATGAAGTATGCAATTCGAACTAACATGACAGCAAACAAATACAAGATGACCAAGTGCATGAAGACTGAATGAAGTACACAAATGTAACAACAACAAGTTCAAGTAAAAGGCACAATGCACAAATGACCAGAATACAGAGAGTATGCAAAATATCCAGTTACAACAGAGCCAAAGTTCACAGTGAAGCCAAAAGAAATTCAAAGGGATAACCAACTCAAAAGTTCAAATTCGTATCTTTGAAAAAGTCAAAACAAATAAAAGGGAAAGTTTCTACCGCATTATCCACGAGATAAATCAAATGTTTGATAATCAAAGCCGTGAGTAACAAGTTGAAATTATATCAAGAAAGCCGTGCGCATCAAGCAATTGAAGCATTAGGAAAGTGATGAAGTCGCGCAAGTGAATACGAACGAATCAAGTGTATTCGAATTCATATAAATACCAAACCCCAATCATCATCATAGGCATCGAGTTCAATTGAAGCAATCATTAAACCAGCAACGAAAGAAATTACATACCCAAGCAAACAACGCACTCGATCAATAGAGGAGCAACGCAATCTCGAAGTCAACCAAGCAGTCTATCTCAAGAGAATCGATCATCAGAGAACGAGCGCGAGCAAACCAGAGAATTGAATTGGAAAAAGCCCCAATTTGGATCGCAAGAGGCGAAGCCCTAATTTCAGAACGAACAAAGAATACAACGTCGGCCGCCACTTTCTTCACATAGCAAAAGAAAAGATCGGGTTAAAGAATAAAAGGGTCGGCCTTGATTTATAAAAGGGGTTTTTATTTTTAGAAGGCTTAAGTTTATTTTTCAATAGGGTTTAAGTTTTAAATCTAGTTTTATTTGGGAAAAATTATGGAGTCAAGTTTGTATTTTAATTTTTGCTCCTGCTTTTATTTTTGAAGTATGTTTTTCTTTTTCGAGTCAAAGAATTGGTAAATCACCACCTAGGTTGTAGGTAGTGTCAGATTGTCTAGTTAGAATTAGTTCAGTGAGCAGGGTGTGCGAGTTTGCAAAACTCTATAGGCGGGAGCAGAGTTTGCAAAGCTCTATAGGCGGAGCAGGGGGTGCGAGTCTAGTAGAGTGTTTGTGAGCGGGAGCAAGGGTTTGTGAGTCTGTTAGAGTGTTTGTAAGCGGGATACTGTTTAATTCTAATAGAAATCTGGGAATGCAGCAGTAGGCTGGGGTTGCCGAAGCTGGGTAAGTTTTATGTGTGATTTACTTTTCAGCATATTTATTTCTGCAGTTTATTTCTGTGTTTAAATCAAGAAAATTTGCTATAACCCTATTCACCCCCTCTAGGGTTAATCTAGATCCTACAAGTGGTATCAGAGCACGGTATTTTTTCTTTAACTCTAGAGTCATGAATTCATCAAATAATTCTTTTTCTGAGGGGCAATCTATTGTTAGGCCACCCATGTTTAACGGGAATGATTAAACTTATTGGAAAGTTAGGATGGGTATTTATTTTAGTACAGTTGATTATGATGTTTGGGATATTATTGAAACTGGCTATAAATCTCCCACTATAACTGTTGGTGATATTGAGACTCCTAAACCTAGGGATAGGTGGGATGCTAACGATAAGAAATTAAAAACCACAAATGCTAAAGCCATGAACGCTTTGATCTGTGCTCTTGATAAGAATGAATTTAATAGAATTTCTCATTGTAAAACAGCACAGGAAATTTGGCATAGCTTGGAGGTGACACATGAAGGAACTTCTCAAGTCAAGGAGTCTCGTCTAGCCCATTCAGTAATGAATACAAGAACTTTGTGATGGACAAAGACGAAAGCATAAAGGACATGTTTGGACGCTTTTCAACTTTGGTGTACAACGCTAGGGCGCTTGGGAAGATATTCACTGAGGTAGAGCTTGTGAGGAAGGTGCTACGAGTCTTACCGATGAACTTTGAGGCAAAAGTCACGGCAATCCAAGAATCGAAAGATTTGAGTAAACTAAACATGGAGTAGTTGATTGGGAACTTGATGACATATGAGCTTGAGCTAAAAGCAAAGGAAGAACGCAACAACTCCGAATCAAAGAAGAAGACGATTGCCTTAAAGAGCAAAGAAGAGAGCGATGAAGATGAAGAAGACTAATTGAAGAGCTTGCAATGGCTGTCAATAATCTTAGAAAATGGTCAAGATTCAAGCCACGCAAGAAAAAAACTTCTGGTAATAGGTCAAGAGAGTCTAACAATTCCGATAATGAATTGACGTGCTGTAACTGCAACAAGCCTGGCCACTTTAAACAAGAATGCCCACTTCTCAAATACAACCAAGGAAAGAAAAAGAAGAAAAAGGCCTTTGCAGCAACTTGGGATGATGAAGAAGGAGAGGAAGTTTCGAATAGTAGCTCAGAGGAGGCTAACTTGTGTTTTATGGCAAAATTAGATTCAGAAGCAAGCTCAGAGGAATCTAGTGAGGCAGGTGACTATTCTTATAAAGATCTTGTTTTTATGTGTCTTGATCTTACTAAAGAAGTTGATGCTCTTGAATCTAAAATTGAAAAACTGAAATCTGATAGGAGAGAACTTGCTCGTGAAAATTTTAGGTTAGAAACTGAACTTGAAAATATTCAAAACCTAGAATGTAAAAAATGTAAAATTTTAGATTCAGAATTATCAAGACTTAAGAAAAGCTTTGAGAATCTTGAAAAAGAAAACTTGAGTCTTAAGGAAATCATTGACACTAGGAAAAAGGATTTTATAAATAGATGCACCTCACTTGTCACTGAAAACACAACACTAAAAACCAAAGTCCAAAATCTTGAGAAATCGTTGAATAACTTTTCAAGAGGAGAAAAATCATTCAACATGCTATTGGGAAATCAAATTTTTGCTAACAACAGAAAATGACTAGGCTTTAGGAAAACACAAGTTAAGGTTAATGCAAAAGGTAAGAGTGTCTTTGCTAGATCCAAAATAATTGGGAATCGTGTTGACAATTGTAGTAGGAACAAGAACACAAAATTTATACAAGTTTGGGTTCCTAAGAATTCTACAAACAAATTTCATGTCTATTGGAACAAGAATGAAAGAACAAAACAAATTTGGGTCCCAAAGGGTTTGTTTATTCACAAATATTCTGCCACTAACAATCATGGACCTATAAAAACAAATAGGTTACAAAAATCTTTCATCGTGTTGGTATGATGGCAGGCTAAGGAACAACAACAAGTATTCTCTGGATTTTGGTTGTTCCAGAAACACAACGGGCAACAATGCAAAGTTCCTTAGCCTAATACAAAGGTGACAGAATCACAATAGGCAATCACGAAAAATTATCGTAAAGGTAAAACAGGTGAAGGTATATTTAGTTGATCGATATATTGAATGTGACAATCTGCACTGTATTCTGAATGAAATCAGCCAATATTGAGATGTTGAAAAGAGATGATGATTTTTTGATTAAGACTTGGTCTACATAATTAGCCAATTACATTTATGCCAAAAACACAATTCTTTGAATTACTTCATACATATACGTTTGGATTAAAACATAGTGTTTTGCTGGATGATAATATTTCTGGTTATTTTTTGCTAACTCTATATTCACAGTTTTCTGATTATTTACATGGCTTCAATTCAAATTCAAAGAATGTCATTTAAATTGTTGTTAAAATTGAGTTTGAAATTTTTGTTGCACACTTCATGATCTGGTCTATCAAATTTAGTTAGTGATATTTTGTAGTGAAAGAGAAATTCAGATGCAGATTACACTAGTAATCTAGTTGATAGAAAAATTACTAGTTGAACGTGATTTTTGAGACATTTAGTAACTGCATGGTTTTTTTTTTAAAAATATCTGCATACTTTTCATTTCAAATAATTTTCATTTAGCAGATTTTTTTTTTCTCATATAACCCCTTCGAGAAAATAATTGTTTGACCATATTTTCAGATTAGTCATTTCTATTTGATTTTAAATGACAAAATTTGACTAATCTAACTCCCTAATAATCATCGAAATGATAAATAGTGATTGGGAAAAGTGATGAGTGTTGATATTTTTCATACATTACTCAAGAGAGTATATTTTAGAAAAATTTCTTTAGGAATTCAAACAAGAGTTATAAAACTTTTTGTTGGGTAAAGATTCCATGACCATTTCTATATCTATCATATTTCTATCGACCATGGTTTATCAAAACTTAAATATAGTTGGTCGATATGTGATACTATAATCAGGGATCATTTGTTTTTCATTTCATATTTTTTCTTGTAAAAATAAATAAATATCCAAAGTATTCACTCTCATTTAAAAGTCCTCACGGTTATGCATGGGTGAATTACTTGGATTTTTGATTATGTGCTTCCATACTCATTTAAAAGTCCTTACGGTTATGCATGTATGGAATGCATGTCAAAATTAATCGATTAAATAGAAAAGTTGATTCTAATCCCATTTAAAAGTCCTCACGGTCATGCGTGGTTAGAAGATACCTGATTTCATTTTTGAAATTAAATTGGAATACTACTAATCTCATTTAAAAGTCCTAACGGTTATGCATGATTAGTAGATATTCAAATTCCTGATATAAATGTACCACAAGTTGATACAATTGTATGATTTTATAAATTAGAACATCATTTCTATTATTTCTAAAAGTGGAATATGCGCCTAACAAGGGTAGTTATGATTTTTGTTTGATTTTTTATTGAAGTTTAATATTTATATTCAATCTAAGTTTAATGTTGGTTTAATATTAACCACTTTATCTCTATTTTTCTCTAACACTATTATTTTTTTGCTGATAACAAAAGGGGGAGAGAAAAGTTAAGATTTTGTCAAATAGAATCAAGCAAAGGTCAAATAATTTTCCATTTGCATATAGGCTCATTTATATATTTCGATTTGGATGCATATATGTAGGGGGAGCATCATGTAGAGAGGAAGCATTTAAATAGGGGGAGCAATTAGAGTGTATCATTGATCAAATACATTTAATACAGTCAAAATCTTAAATATATGTTTGTTATCATCAAAAGAGGGAGATTGTGGAATATGCGAGTATATGATTTTTGTTTGATGATAATAAACATATATACATTCATTTAAATATATTTGTTAATGTACTATTTTATTTTTTATAGATCAAATAAATATTTGTTGAATAAAATAAATAACACAGAATTTGAATTCAAGCAGAAATTTTATTCAAACAAATATTTATTACAATCTTGAATAGTACAATTTCAAGCTCTCACTATACATATACATTTTTGAGTACATCACAATTCAATTTACATTAATAACCTCACTACATATCACTCACACTCGTATTTTGTCTTCAACTGCATTCCAGTTAGAATCCAGCATCTGAGCAATCTGCAAAAATATTCACTAACGCAGTAAAATTGAAAAAGAAATATTTTTGCAATATAAAATTAAATATGATTTTTGAAAATATGATTTGCCTCAGTTATTTGGGTTGTTCGTCATCATTCACATTTGAATTCATCACACACGAATAGTGTGACATGCACAGTGTATCACTGTACATGCCACAAGGCCGTGCACATCAATATACACTTGATAATGCTACAGGGACAGGTGAGCGAAGGTCAAACCCAAATGAAAAGCCGGGTTCAACTCAAGTGCAAAATATTTAAAATCACGACACGAGCACAAGGTCAAACCCGAGTTTTTGAAACTGGATTCAACTCAAGTGAAATTTCAAAAATCAACATGAATGCAACAAAGACCAAGCTGCAGCATACTAGAGGTGCAGACAACTCAAATGAACACAATGCACAAAGGCATAGCAACTACAACAAAGACCAAGTCAAAGTCCAGTGATGTAAACAGTGAAGAACATGGATGTCAAAGGCAATACACAAGTGACAGTGCACTAATAACCAGAAACTCAAGATCACACAAGCAAATGTCCAAACAACAACTCAACAGCACATGACTGCAACATAAAGCATGTCGAGCTCAATACAATCTAGTATGCAAAATGGATGATATAAAGTGCACCAGTGATGCAAGAAATGCCCAACACAAATGGCCAGAGAAATGCACAAAGTTGCTACAGTGGAATGAACAAGTGATGCACATGGCAATCAAAAATACTTGAAGACTGCAACATCAAGTAGTAATCAACACAATGAACAGACCCACAATGAAAATCAGGTTCAACAATATCAAGTCAGTGCAGCAATTATGCATATGTATGCAGACCAGTGTCAACAACCAAGTAAATGCAGAGAACAGTGCAATCATGAAGTATGCAATTCGAACTAACATGACAACAAACAAATACAAGATGACCAAGTGCATGAAGACTGAATGAAGTACACAAATGTAACAGCAACAAGTTCAAGTAAAAGGCACAATGCACAAATGACCAGAATACATAGAGTATGCAAAATATCCAGTTACAACAGAGCCAAAGTTCACAGTGAAGCCAAAAGAAATTCGAAGGGATAACCAAGTCAAAAGTTCAAATTCGTATCTTTGAAAAAGTCAAAACAAATAAAAGGGAAAGTTTCTGCCGCATTATCCACGAGATAAATCAAAGGTTTGATAATCAAAGCCGTGAGTAACAAGTTGAAATTATATTAGGAAAGCCGTGCGCATCAAGCAATTGAAGCATTAGGAAAGTGATGAAGTCGCGCAAGTGAATACGAACGAATCAAGTGTATTCGAATTCATATAAATACAAAACCCCGATCATCATCATGGGCATCGAGTTCAGCTGAAGCAATCATTAAACCAGCAACGAAAGAAATGACATACCGAAGCAAACAACGAACTCGATCAACAGAGGAGCAACGCAATCTCGAAGTCAACCAAGCAGTCTATCTCAAGAGAATCGATCATCAGAGAACGAGCGCGAGCAAACCAGAGAATTGAAATGGAAAAAGCCCCAATTTGGATCGCAAGAGCCGAAGCCCTAATTTTAGAACGAACAAAGAATACAACGTCGGCCGCCACTTTCTTCACATAGCAAAAGAAAAGATCGGGTTGAAGAATAAAAGGGCCGGCCTTGATTTATAAAAGGGGTTTTTATTTTTAGAAGGCTTAAGTTTATTTTTCAATTGGGTTTAAGTTTTAAATCTAGTTTTATTTGAGCAAAATTATGGAGTCAAGTTTGTATTTTAATTTTTGCTCCTGCTTTTATTTTTGAAGTATGTTTTTCTTTTTCGAGTCAAAGAATTGGTAAATCACCACCTAAGTTGTAGGTAGTGTCAGATTGTCTAGTTAGAATTAGTTCAGTGAGCAGGGTGTGCGAGTTTGCAAAACTCTATAGGCGGGAGCAGAGTTTGCAAAGCTCTATAGGCGGAGCAGGGGGTGCGAGTCTAGTAGAGTGTTTGGAGCGGGAGTAAGGGTTTGCGAGTCTGTTAGAGTGTTTGTAAGCGGGATACTGTTTGATTCTAATAGAAATATGGGAATGCAGCAGTAGGAAGGGGTTGCCGAAGCTGGGTAAATTTTGTGTGTGATTTAAACTTTCCAGCATATTTATTTCTGCAGTTTATTTCTGTGTTTAAATCAAGAAAATTTGCTATAACCCTATTCACCCCCCTCTAGGGTTAATCTAGATCCTACATTAAGGATTTTCGAAACAATATCAAAGTCAGAATACTTTTCTCCAAGTCCTAGTAATGAATGATATATATCTTGAAATCTAGAGTACATATCGTTTATAGATTCATCCTGCTTCATTCTAAAATTTTGAAATTGACTCTTGAGCATGGATATTTTGCTTTATTTAACCTTGTTAGTTCCTTCGTGAGTAATTTTAAGTGTTCTACATATTTCATAAGCAGTTGTACACATGCTAACATGGCTAAACTCATTTCTATCTAAGACACAAAATAACATATTCATAGCTTTGGCATTAGCAGTCGTATCTAGTTTTTGTGTGTTTGACCCTGTAGAATATTCTGTTGTAGGAATGTTATATTCAGTTTGAGTAATATTCCATGAGTCAAAACCACTCGCTTGCATATAAATACGCATTCGAGTTGCCCAATAATTGTAATTCATACCATTAAATAGTGGAGGTCGTGTAGTAGATTGACCTTCAATAAAACTAGTGTTAGTGACAGTGTTAACAGTGCTGGTGTTGTTTTCCGTCTTAGCAAAATATCATATAACTTTGTAACGGTTATAAGAAACCAGACTCTGATACCAAATGAAAGTGGTGGTGCGGATCGTGCTATATGGAATTATAATATACTAATACGGAAATAAAACAAATTTACTGTAGCAGAGCAAATAAGAAAAATAAAACAAGCACACCAGGAATTTTTATACTGGTTCGAACTTTCCGTTCTACGTCCAGTCCCAGACTCCTTCTGGAATTTCACTAACACCGATCCTCACTTAACCCGGAGGAACAGGTTTACAATAACCCTTGAACAACCGAACAAGGGACCTGAGCAGCAGACAGGATTTTGCCTCAACAGCCGAAGAGGACTTCACTTGCCTGAATGGCAGAACAGGACTTCAATTTATACAGGAAGTATATGACACAGTGTGTTTCAATAACACGAATTTGTCTCTTGATAGTACAATCTTCCTATAATCTTCTCCTTTTGATATATATATATATATACACACACATACACGTGTGTGTGTGTATGTGAAGAATATGGAAGTATAGAAAATTTGAATGATTATGTAGAAATTTGAATGCTCAAAATGTTAGAATCAGTGTAGTATAGAAAATAGAAAGCTTTTTATCAATTCGGTGAATTAAACAAATGATTCTAATATGTTTATATAGAGTATAAAGAGTTGTAATCATTCGTGAAAAGTTATCATGAAAGAATATGGATGCATCTCTTAGCAAAAGGTTGTAACTCTTCGTGAAAATGAAATGTCTTTTCAAAAATATAGCAGTTGAAGAAGTTCAGCCGTCTGAAAATAAATTTCAGACTTCTGAAATTTGAAACGTGTAAACCAAAAAAATGTCTATTTTTGCCTAGATTCAGATGTCTGAAATTACGAATTCCGACGTCTGAATATTGTTAAAAAATTAAATTTAACTTCAGATTCAGATGTCTGAATAGGTCATTTCAGACGTCTGAATTTGACCTAAATTTTAAATTTAAGCTTTGTGCAAAAATGTTTGAGTAGGTGCATATATACACCCAAGGAGAGATTTTCACAATATTTCAATTCTAAATAATGACTCAAAACAACATATATGCAGCACGAAGATCATATGATTCCAGAAGATATCCCTGCATAAGTATATTAGTATTGAAAAATAACATATATAGTTATCGTAGTCAAAAATACATATGAAATATTCTAAACGAGGTTTCAACATCTAAGGTATATGACTCTGAAGGAAAGAAGAGAGTTGGCCAAGAAAGTTTTGGAATTGTTACATAAAGGTTTTATTCGAAGGAGTATCTCAGAATGAGGAGCGCCAATCATTTTCTCTACTAAGGAAGATGACGCTCTAAGGTTATGCATCAATTATGAAGAATCGAATAAGAAGATGAAAAAAAACCGCTATCCATTGCCTCACATTGATGACCTCTTCGATCAGTTAGTCAGGGCGAAGGCTTACCTCGGCTTGATTTAGCAACTAAATTTCACAACTTGAGAGTGGCTGATGATAGTATCCAAAAGACTACTTTTCAAACACCTGATGGATTCTTTGAGTGGATAGTCATGCCTTTTGGATTGACTAGTGCTGTAGATTGTTTTGTAGATTTGGTGAGTAGAGTATTCCAGGAGCAGTCGAATAGGTTTGTTGTACTCTTCGTGGATGGCATTCTTATCTATTCAAGAAGTGAGGAGGAACGTGAGATTCATTTGAGAGAAATGATGGATGTATTAAGGAGAAATCGATTGAAAGCTAAGTTTTCTGAATGTTATTTTTGGAGGAAAGAAGTTCGTTTCCTTGGGTATGTAGTATGAATAGACGGATTGGCAGTAGACCCAAGAAAAGTGGCTGCAGTTAGGAATTAGAAGACACTAAGAAATGCTTTACAGGTTCAAAGTTTTTGGGTTTAGTTGGGCTCTAGCGAAAGTTTATTAAAGATTTTCCAATGTCTGACCGCTTGACTAAGAAGAATCTAATTTATACTTAGAGAGTCTGGAGTGTGAAGCGACGATTTTTTGATTGAAGTAATTACTGAAGAGTGCTCCTATTTTGGTGATTCCTAATGGTACCAAATCTTTCACTACCTATACTGATGTATGTGATACTAGCCTTGGTGTTATCCTTACATTAGAAGGAGAGGTAATAGCTTATACAAGTCGGCACTTAAGAATCATAAGTGGATTTTGTAGAGGACTACCCTAGGGTAGAACAGGAAACGAGAGCATATGGGTTATAATTGAAATTTTCACGAAGAGCATAGATTTTATTTCAGTTTAGAGTAGAAGAATAACCGTGGCACTGGTGATATAGTATGTTAAAGAAATTATTAGACTACATGGATTCCTAGTTAGTATAGCGCGTGACCGTGATCCACTTTTCATGAGTGAATTTTGGAGGAGTCTACATGAGGTATTATGAAGGGAGTTGAATTTGAGCATGGCACATTACCTACAGATCATTGGACAGACGGAGAGGGTAAACAAGATGTTGGGGAATTTTTGAGGGCTTGTATACGTTACTTTGGAGGATCTAGGAAGGATCATTTACCTATTGTGTAGATTGCATATCATAACAGCCACCATGCTAGTATAGGCATGACACATTCAAAGCGTTGTATGAAAGGCTGTGTAAGTCGCCTTCATGCTGGTAGAGATAAAATTATTTTAGGTCCAAAGATGGTGAGAGATATTGCAAAAGAAGGTGGAACTTGTAAGGAAGAGGATGAAAGCTTCACAGTTGATTGAAATCATATGCAAATAGGAGGAGGAAAAATTTGGAATTCAAAGCAGGAGATTTGGTCGTTGTTAAAGTTTCCTCTTTAAAGGGGGTAGTAAGATATGAAAGTTCAGGGAAGTTAGCACCCAAATTTGTCGGTACATTTCCAATGTTATAAAGGATAGGGAGTTTGGAATATAGAGTGAAACTACCGAAGAAGGTGGCTGGAGTCCATAATATGTTCCGTGTGTTAGATTTGCGAAAATGTGTACATGATCCAAAGATCGTGATTTTGCCTAGTCAATCGGAAGGCATAGAGTTGGACTTTGAGTCGAATTCATCCTATGATCCAACCTGTATTATAGAACATAGGGTGAAATGACTTAGAAATAATGTAGTGGAGTTGGTTAGAATACAAAGGGGGAATATTCAATAGATAGGAGCCAGAAGAGAAGAGGAGGGCCACTCATCCTCAACTCTTTTTCGATACATTTCCTCAGTTGATTTCCTTAGTTTAGACTATTCTAGGATTAGGATTTGGATGCCTTGGAATGATTGGCTAATAGATTATATATAGGGTTGTATTTAAATTCATATAGAAATATGTCTACGTTTATATTAGGATGTTGTACATCGTGCCTAATATGTCGTCTTACTACATTCATATATATTGCATTAGGTACATTTTTGCATCATAAATATCAAAACTGCAAGTACATGGTATTATATATATATGTGTGTGTGTGTGTGTGTGTGTGCTATTTATATTATTTATATCCATATCCTGTTTGCGAGCGAGTGTTATATTACGTTTTCCGTTCCTCCGTTATTTCAAAGATGAAATTCTTTTAAGGAGGGAATGTAGTACCGCGAAAAAATAGTAAATATTTTAAAGTAATATTACTAATACAATAATGGGAAAATAATTGAATCTAATATGTTAATTAAATAAATAAAAATAAGAAGTGGCAAAATGATCATTTTTCAACTTTGGAAATTGATGATGAAATTAGTGCCATCTTGTTTTTCTGAGTCGTGCAGTATATTGGTTTTCTTTGTTTGGAGTTCATATGGAAGAATTTTTGTTGAAACAACGTTAAGTTGAACGAGCACCAAATTGAGATTTTGAATTTGAAAAAGATCGAACAATTTTTCCCTCTACATTTAAAAAAATACACCATGAACATTCAATCAATTTTAGAAACGAACAGCTCCCCTTTTCTTCTTCCTTAAAACACCATAACTCTCTCAAAACTCCACGAAAACTGACGAGATTGGAAGCATTACGAAGCTATTAGAAAGGACTATGTACTAGTACTGAATTGGAGGCGAAACTTTGAAGCACGTAGATGCAGCAGGCCAGACAACTAGGATACAGGTAGTGGAGAGCACCTTGAGGAGCGATTCATCCTTTTCTCCTCATATAATGCAATTACGACGCTCCAATTATGATATCTGACTATTGTAGTGTAGAATAACATAATTAAACAACTAAACTTGGACTAAATAGGATTTTGGTTAATAGTAGTGAATTAGAACTAGTTTATGCTAAAGAATGGTAATTTCACAAATATATGTTCAATTTAATGAAATAACATGCCAAACCGAAATTAAAAACGTAGGGCTATGTACCCGGTAATTCTCAGGTGATCAGATGCGGTCAAAGGTGGAAACAGCGACGGAAACCACCAATTTCCATAACCTAACAACCGCTAGGAATTACATGCATTGATCTACCGCTAGGTGTACTGGGGCACCAATGGCCTATTTTAGGTTCAGGTTGAATCTGAACCCAACCGAGGTTATATGAATAATGAACAGTCGACTTGAGTCTTATTTATGTTGTGTTCTGGATGACAATTGGAGGTTATTAACGAGGCACATGAAGATGTTACAAATTGGATGAATGTGTCTGATAATTGGTTGCTATTTGAAATGAATATATATGTTATTGTGATATGGAAATGTGAAACGATGATGAGACGAACGTGAATGAGTCTCACAAGAAGACCTCATGAGAGTCGAATGTGGATACTGATATGGATATGGATATGGATACAGGAAGAGATGTAGATATGTACACAAGTAGGTAATCCAGCTACTATGTTTCTCCCTTATGGTGATTCAATGCAGCAAGTGGAGGAGGTGAATGTTAAGCCACCCTATAGGCTATATGTAGATTAGGGCATGAGTCCAACAAGTACGAGGAGAACAGACTAACTTGTAGTCTTCGAGCAGTCCAAGGATGTGAGTCTTATATGCGGTTTAAGTGGCGATGAGTAATAAGTGACCTTGTTGTCACAACTAGGTCAGCTGACAATGGAAGTAGTGGGTGAATTTTAATTTATTTTTTTTACCATTTTGGATTTTGTTGGGCCTTTTAAGTCTAAATTATTTAGAACATTTCCGAATTTATTTTAAATAAAATATTATTTCATTTAAATTTATAAAATGAAATTGTTTTATTTAATTTATGTTATAATATATATACATGTGTCATATATACATATATATGTGTTTGTGTATGTGTAACATATTAATCCGTGCAAGGTATAACATCTCATGTATAGGTGTTGTGATTTACACCGCAATGGACACCTTAGCTCATCTAATATACAAGTATATTGTCCAAATGTATGTTTATATACTTATATATATAATGTTATAGTACATATATACATAGATACATAGATATATACATATATACATATATAATATTTTATTTAACCATCTTCTAAAAACGGTGGCAAAGTTTGGCAAAATTTAGGTTTTCCGCTACAGTGTTTTCAGGATCTTACATTTTAAAATGAAAATACCAAATCAAATATTGGGACATTTTACAAGTCAAGCATTAGTCTAATAATGATTTCTAGCTAACAAGCCAGCGTAAAGAAAGCCCAAAGAAATGCCTTATCTTGGCTAGAAATGGGCATAAACACATGACTTAGATGATAGCTAGAAATTACAGTTTCATGATGTTGTTCTTAGCTCGTGAATGGTATTTCAACTTAAAAGTGTATCTTAAAATTATGAACACATGAGTTCATACATATAAAACAGAAATAATAACATACAATTAGATTAGCCCGCCATTCGGGCTATAATCGGCACAATATATATAAATATATATACACACGCACGCACAAAATTTAAAAACTTACAAATAAAAACTTACAAGAAAAAATATCAGAAGTAGTCTTCGGACATCAAGAGCACTAGTAGAAGTGGTAGTCTTCTTCCTTATTTTACGATATAACTTATTACATGCTTAATTTATTTATGGCAGAAGCTTTTGAGTATAGAAGTGAATGAATGGGATGAAATTTGCCTTCTTCAAATGAAGTGCTTTCCTTTATATAGCTGAGGCTGGAACTGAAATTGGAATTCAAAATTATTTTCCTATGGACTTTAAGAATTTCATATTTGAAAAAGCATCTTTTTTTACATAGGCTATCTGTCCCTCATAATTGAAGAATCTGGCCACCTAAGTTAATTTCATTAAAGTATTTTGGCCACCTATTATCTTTTGTAAAAGACATATTCTACATTATTAAAGTAGATTATTCTTTTCCATGAGCTGCCTAATATATAACCATTTTTCCTTTATTTTTTCCCATACCGTGGGCCTCTCTTTCAATCATGCTAAATATTTCTACAAAATCCTCATCGTTGAGGTATGAATATTGATCAACTTTGGGAATATCCTTTGCTATTGAAGATGCCATTGACGTATCTGACATTGCATCATCTTTTCCAAGATTCTTTATTAAATCTTTCTTTATTTTTTCGATGTAAGCATAAAGAACATCTTCTTTAGTGACTACCCCTTTTTGCATCTTTGAATTTCTAGCATATGTTGGAATGAGCTTGGAGCTTCTTTATGTTGCTTCAGATTCTTCTGCACTTGATAAACTTTGATTTTGTTGCCTATTTCTTTTACCATTTCATAGCCAAATATTCGATGTGTGCCACAATTATGTTCAATTTGTCATAGAATTTAGTAAAGAAACATCAATATAAATAAGGAATTTCATTTTCGATATAACCTAATTCTGGTTGCCATTTCCAAATCCAAGGAATGAAAACTACAAGGAAAAATATATTGGACCAAATCCCGATATAATCAGATATTTTTCAAGATCATTCATTTTGGGTGAAATCAAAACCCATTCAGAAAATAATTCTTTTTGTTTTTCAAAAGGGATATCTATTGGTGGTCCATAATTCGTCCACCATTCTATAAACCAATTTGGTATTGGGTGTTTATAAAATTTCCCACAAACTTTAATTAACCATGAATATTTTATTTTATTGTTTTCATAAAGAACCACTTTATTTAGTGCATCAATATAATCCTAATTATTATACCTGATAGTACTCGTTTCTTTAGGCAAAAACATTTCTTTTTCTTTGAGGGTGGATAACCACCATTCTTCTGGAAATCTCAACTTTTTAATGATTATTTTGCTGAAACTATAAACATTTGGATCTCCTACATTGAAATGTGTTATTTCACATGTTTCCAAGGCTTTTATTATTGCCTCATAATATCCACTTCGCTTATAAGTCGTAATTGCAAGTGATGCCTTATTGAAATACCTTTGCATTAAGTTCCAGGGATTATTTTCCCTTTTGAGATCATCAAATTCTGAAAGAATTAAAACTTCTTTATGATGAGTTTATGCATATGTACTTATATTTTCTTCATTTTCTTCATTGCCAGTTATGCTAGCATATGAAGATGATGTTCTTTGGCTATTAGCTGTTTTGATATTAGCCTCTTATCTTTTCATGAATTCCTATATAACGGACCATTAGAACTTTGACTTCCTAAACTGGCTATATTTTCAACTATTAGCTTCTTGCTGCCATACTAGGCCAGGATATTTCCTCTAGCTTTCCTTTTGTAGGGAAAATTAACCCTTCCTCTAAGGATCATAGTCGTGTAAAAATTCACTTGTTAAAAAATCAGGAAGATTATTTTCTGCACCTTTGTTATAAAGGATTTCAAAGTCAAAAGGTGCTAGATGAGCTTGTCATCTGGCAAACATTTGCTTGGATACCTCATATTTAAAATCTTTATTAGGCATATATTTGGCAGATTTGAAATCATTTTTTATGATAAACTTTTGATTATATAAATTATTTTGAAATTTTAAAACACATTAACTATAGTAAGAATTTCCTTAGCTATAGATGCATAATTATGTTGTCCATTTGTCCATTTACTTGAATGAAATCCGATAAGACATTCTTGTTTTATTTTTGGACAAATTTGCTTCAAAATTCCACCAAATCCTATAATTGAGGCATCTGTTTTAGTTATTTTTTTCCCTATTTGGATTTGAAAGTATTAAACAAGGAATATTTTTTACCTTTCCTTTTATTATTTTAACAGATTGAGTATGTTGTTCTATCCATGAACCTGAATTCTTTTTTTGTTTATCATATCAGATAGCAGCATCTATAGCAAGATTGGCATAATAAGAAGATATATAATTTAAACTGTCTAAAAATCTTTGTAACTGTGTTATCAGTTATTATATATGGAAATTTTAAAACAAATTATATACTTCTGCTTGTAGGAATTAATTTTCCCTTTTCAATATTATGACCTAAAAATCTTACATTTGTCTGAAACAAAGGAATCTTTGTTCTTGATATTACTAAGCCATTTTAAATAATGATTTTTCCAAAAAATATATAAGTGTTAAAAATGAATTTCAATATATTTAGGAAATATTAGAATATCATCAATATAAACTACAATAAATTCATTATTCGGAATAAAAATATCATTCATTATTTTCTGAAATTTTGAAGGAGCATTTTTTAAGTCAAAAGGCATTACTGTCCATTCATAACGTCCAATTGGAACATTGAAAGCAGTTTTATATTGGTTATATTTTGAAATTTGAATTTGTTAGTAACCATATTCTAAATCAAATTTAGAAAATATGATAGAATCGTATAATTTGTCAAGTAGGTCTTTTTTTAGAAAGTGGATGTCTAATCCATTTCAAACCTTATTTAGGGGTTTGTAATTTATTACTAATCTAGGAACACCTCTCTCTTGTTCACTAAGTTTATTCATCACCAAGGTGGTTGCGATGGTTTTACTAAACTTTTTTGTAATAATGATTAAATTTCTCTTTTACACAATTCTAAATATTCCGAATTCATTTGACATGGTCTTACTTTAGTAGGAATTTTCTTTTCATTAGAATCTTCTTCATATGGAAGACTAACAATATGTTTCTTTCTATCCCAAAAAGCATTTAGATAATAATTAACAAATTTCCATGGAAATATTTTTATAATTTTTTTTAGTTTTCTCCTGTAATTTAGGATTCTAGAGTTTTTCCTCTATATTAAGAAAATGTATTTCTTATTTTAGGAAATTTAGATAAAAAGTCTTTTTTATTAAAAGATCTTTTATTTCATGTCAAACCTTTGTAAAAGGTTTAGTTATAAATTGAAAGTAATATGTTTTTTTGCATAAATACATGTAATTCCATTTTTATCAGTATTAGTTATGGGATAAATTTGATCTATAAATGATGTTCCAAGTATAACCTGACTAGTGATGTTTTTTACTTACAAAAATCTTGCAGGACTACAAGTTTTATCTTTACATATATAAGCATAAGGCAATTTAAATTTAATTTCTAGTTTTTCTCCACCTACATGATTTAATGAATTAGTGATTTTATGAAAATACCTGGTTGGAATTATTCCTTCTTAAACTACATTCATATCTCCACCACTATGCACAAGTGCAATTAATTCTTTTTGAAATGATTATCAATTAAAAGGGTTATCTTGATAAACCATTTTTAAGAGATGACAATATCTAATTTTGAAAGATATTCTTCTTGTTCTGGAAAATTTGTTTGAGAACGATTTATTTGATTATTCTCAATAGGGATAATTTGTTTCGACTGCTCTAGAAAGGAAAGTCTATAATCAAGATTTCTATTTTCATTGTTTATGATTTGAATTTCTTTTTTAAGGTTTTGAATTCCATTATTAAGATCTTATATAGTAGTAGGACATTCAATTCCTTATCTTTCTTTTCGACATTTATGAACTTCATTCATAGAATATAGATTTTGAGAGGTGCCAATATTTCCAAATGTTTCATTATTTTTTCTTGTTTCAGGAATGTCTTCCATTTGATCTACCATTTTAGATCTTGTTTCTCGGTCTTTCACTAATTTAAAAGTTCTATAATATTATTATCGATTAACGCGTTAATGTTTGAATCTTAAAATTGTGAAAGTATTTCATAAAAATCATCCTTCTCATCTTCACCACTTTATATTAGATTTCGACAAGGTTTTCCCCTATTACAAGGTTCACAACATTCATCAAATCCTGACGATTCATCATCTAGAACTTTAAGCTTTTCAGAAGTGTTTGAATATCCTGAATCATTTTCAGATTCCATTTCTGAATTATTTTCAGCGCTCGAATTTAATAAAATTTTGATAATTTCTCTTTTAGTTCATTTTCTGTTTATAGATCATTAATTTTATTTATAAAGAGACATTTTACGAGTCAAGCATTAGTCTAACAATTATTTCTAGCTAACAATCAACGTAAAGAAAGCTCGAAGAAACGCCTTACTATGGCTAGACTGGCATAAGTACACGACTTAGATGATAACCAGAAATTATTATTTCCTGACGCTATATAAATTATCTTTTTTAAACATGTGTATGAAATATTAACATTATATAATATATATATATATATTAAAAAAATAATTTTTTGCCGTAAAGCCGAAAAAAGTACACATATATGGTTTTTTGATATACACACACACACACATAATAAATACTTATAAATAAATAAATGCGTAATAATATAATATAAATGTAGAATAATACTTATAAAATACATAAAAATATTTTAGTAGAAATGCATTTATCTGGTCATGCACATGACTCGGAATTAATCTTTTTAATTTATTTAAATATGTTTTATTAATTATCCATATTTTAATTTTAAAATATTAATAAAACTATTTTTGAAACTAATTTTGAAATTTAAAATTTCCAAAAAAATTCTAAAAGATATTTTGTATTTTGAATATTTGTTTCGTAATTTAAATTTAAAATAATTTTAGAACTAATTTCTAATTCTTGCCTTTTATTTAAAATACTTTTGTATTAAGAAATGTTTTTTAATGTTTCATCTGAGGGTGTATCTTGTCTTAATCTAATCTAATTTATAAAATATAAAACATAATATATATATATATATATTAATATAATTAATTTATGTAGTCAATTGATTTACATAATCCTTAAATAATATGTATAATATTTTACTATTGCAGAAAATATTATATCCATAATGCTTTATATATAAAATTCTATAGCAATATTTACTTAGTATGATGTTATATTTCTAAAGTATAATATATATATATATATATATATATATATATATATATATATATTATGTTAGCAACCAAATTGGTCACTAACACCCGAGGATAAATTTGAGTAGTGAAATAAATAAAGAAGAAAAATGGAAAATTAGGAATAATGTTATGTATTGCAAGTAAGAATAGCAAAATGTAAAAATAATAAGATTTATAGTGGTTCATCGATGTTTGCCTATGTCCACTCTGAATGCTCTCTTTATTGCTTTATCAATCACTTGATTGTAGATACAATTCATAAGGAATAACTTGAATACAAGTTAAAATAAAAAGAAGTCGAGTATAAAAAGTGGTAGAGTATTTTTTGATTATCCAAAAAAGGATCCTCAAAAGTGGCCTCCTGCTATTGTATTTATACATGGAGGCAGTCTTCCGCTTGACCATTTGGGCCCACGGTAAAAAATGCTTGGCCCAACTCACTGCACAGACCTACATCACTATGTTTACTTGACCACCCTGTATGCCGACCCGAGCTCTAACTCATGCAATGTCGATCCATGCCTTACCACATGCAATACCGATCTGGCCTTCACTCCTCATGTCGACCTGATAGTTTTTACACTCTACGCCAACCCGAAGCGTTTACATTTGTCGACTAGAAGTCTCCCTTTAATTTCCGATCCAAAGTAGTGACTACCGACCCCAAACAATATGCCGAACCAATATAGCATCCTCTCTGACCCAAATCTATTCTTCTCGATGCCGACCCCAAGTGGTAAAACTCTACCCTAACGCCGAACCGAGCACCATCATATACTATGCCGACCCGCTCGATCTCTATAATATGCAATGCCAAACTGGAGTGAACCAAATGCGGACTCGTTGGAGTGCTATAATCTCCCTCCTATGCCGACCTGAAGTATTACTAGCACCGACCAGAAGTATATGCCGATCTGGCCTGAAGCAAGAGCAATGTCGACCCGAGCTATATCACAATCCACTTGCTATGTCGACCCATACACTACTAGGCTAATCTTCATAATCCTAATATCCTATTCACCCATTCGTCAATGCTATCGACCATGGGCTAGACATAGCTACTTAGAAATCACGTTCTGGTCATATCGATGTCGTCTTTCGACCATTCTTCCATCACAATTATGATCTTTGTAATTACCTTTGTGTAGCTGGATCAAAGCACCGGGTAACGTTTGCCTCCCAAAGTGCGTCTTGTGAATAATAACACGATGTGCTTGGAATTATTAAAAAATTCATGTTTCCAAAGGAAAGCCCATTCAATTCATTGGTTGATCTCTATTTTTCACCCACCTCTGACAAATTCCTATCCCATTTGGATGTGCTTTCCTGGCTTAACCTTTCAAAGATTGAATTAATAAGAACCTTTTCAATCTCACGATCGTCCTCCGTTTAAGCATATCCCTATTTTCCTTTTATTGTTTAACATACATCATTATTCCACTATTTTATTTTGTTTTATTATTTATTTTTATTTTTTATTTTTAAAAAGGTGGGGTCGACATTCGGTTTGCCGATCCCTTAATGGATTCACAAATGCTGGGGTACACAATGGCCAACTCCTTCAGCTATGATGAACCGGTCTCTTGGGAGAGATCGGTTCAACTTCTTATCCCTTTCCCATGTAAAAACCCAAATTTACATTTCTCTCCTTTTTTTTACTTTCACTTCTCTAAGCTTGCATCTCCTTCGAGTTCCCTTCTGCCGAACTCCTCAATCATCGCGCAAATCTCTCTCCCCTTTAACCCAAGTCCTTCAACTTTCAACCTTAAGTTAAGCACAAACTCGAGTAATTCCCATAATCACTCATCGCCGCCTTTCAATCCAAGAATCCTAACAATAGCTATCTAATTCAAACGCACATAGGTACAAATCTCCCTTTAGTTTACATTATTGGGCTATAAACATTTGAGGATTTGTGCGTCATTTAGGTGCATAGGTTGATGGGTTTTTATGAACGGTAGTTGAGAGGCGGAGAGGAAGAAGGAATAGGAGAATGAGAGGGGAGTTGAAGGACAAGAGGATGGGTTTAGTGACGATGAAGTGAAGACGGGGTCGGCAGAATTAGGGTTTGACATAGGTTAGGATGAAAGAGAGGGATCGGTGTAGTCATTCCAAAACACGGGATCAGTACTTTATTTTAGGCATAGGGATCAGAAAAAAAGAGGTCGGCATTCCATTCTGGGTATTCGGCTAGGTAGATTGTATCGAGAGAAAGGGTCGGTATAGAGGTAAGAGGAAGGGATCAGTATAGAGGAAGAAGGAGAAGGTGTCGATATTTTTCTGGGGAAGTTGGGATTGGCATCTAAGTCAGAGAAAGGGGTAGGTACGGAGGAAAGTGCAGGGGTCAACATAGATGGATGGGATCGGTGTTGACAAACTAAAGCCATTCTAACTTGAATTATCTAAACATATGACTGCATATTTTCTTGGCCAAGCATAAAGTGACGAATAATAACGCGACTTAGCATATTCCAATCATTGGACTTAACTTGAACTAACAAATTCCCAATTTACTCGGCATGACTTAAGTATAAAACCAGCCCAACAAACTTAGCAAACTGACTTCATAACTCAGAACATCAACATCTGATACCAAAGATTTTGTCACCGACCTCCTTTCACGTTGTCCGAGGCGGTCAGCAATGATGGTCTCTTTGGATGAAATCTATGAGCTTGGATGTTTTACTTTCATTTTTATGAGCTTAACCTATTCACATTCACTTCACATTTCGTTGCATTAGTTCACACACAGCACAGGGGGTAGATTATTGTTTCTAATATCGATTGTCTTTTGAGTATAGCTAGCAAAGATATCAAGTTATACAGAACGTCCTCCTGCGATGTCTTATAGATCAGATAGAAAATCGAGCTCTGCTACTTTTTTTGATAAGCCTGAACCAAGCCAGCAATGAGAGGTAGTAAAGTCATCTAGCTCGCAATCAGACCTTTTTTTCGATATCTCAACTCTTCCTGCTAAGGTTATAGACCTGGCACCCGACGCTATAGATGATGCCATTGTCTTGGATAAGCTTGGCGATTCATAGGCTTAAAAAATTGGTGAAACGACTCTTCGTCGATTGTGCTCTATTCATGGGATTCCTTTCAAAAAGATGTCTTGGTTTCATCAAGGCCAGACAGGCCTCATTTGCCTCCATCCGGGTACACCACATATAATAAGTTCATGTGCTGGGCTGGGTGTGTGCCACCTTGCAACTCCTTTATTCGTGAAACGCGGAAGTATATGGAAATCACTCCAACGCAATTACACCCCAACAGCTATGTCTTTATTCACGACACTTTCTTTCTTTTCATGAGTGTTTTATTCTCTCCGTCAACTCCCGAAGACATCCGGTATATCTATAACTTCAAAAGACGAGCCGATAGTCCTTCGTACGTCCTTCTCGAGCCAATGCCCAAATGTTAAGTCCTAATGGGTGCATGGAATAAGATCTCCCCATTCAAGCATGAATGCTTCTACATGCGATGTCCTTCTGGCTTCGCAGGAAGCTGGCAGGAAGGACATAAGTACCATCTCCATCCATGCCCTTAATTCAAGGACATAAATCACATCTTTCTTCTTAATCATATGAATTCTTTCAACTCTTTCAGATACTTGCTCTCGGCCCAAAGGCGTTAGATATTCTGGGGCAGTTGAGGCTATCCGTGCTACTCCAATGAAGTATAGAGAGATCAAACTTCTCGTCGCCGACGAACTGCTCTCACTATTTGGGCTTTTAGAGGACGGTCGTAGAATCGGTCGTCTAGGGAATAGAACATCCCAAAGTTTATCGCCGAGAGAAGGAGAGAACATGACTCCTTCGTGGTGCCCCCTGCTGAGGGAATCCAAGAAGGCATCGAAGAAGAACTGAAAATGCAAGACTAAGAAATGATGATGTAGGCCTTGGGCAAGCGCCACCAGTTGATGCGCCATACACAAGCCAATCACACCCTTTGCCGAAAAAGAGAAAACGTTTGGCATATAGAATTAAGAAAAACAAGACCGGGGAGACCCCAAAAATTTTCATAACTCCAATTGAAAAGGTTTCATCTTCTCAACAAATGGAGAAAGGACTTTCTGACATCTCCATTCTGGGCGGTTTGTTGAACTATGACTTCAACGCTCTTGGTGTCGAAGGGCTTAACTCTCCCGCAAGAAGCAACGAAGACATGCAGCCTTCCAGATAGGGAGAGAGAAATCCTATGAGTAAAGCAAATGTAACCGGTCCGTCGGGGGATGCACTAGGACACACATAAGCACTTACACCACACCATTCACTTGCACTTTACCTTTGACATAGCAGCTACTAATATGTTCTTGTTTGGTTCTTTTATAGGTATAATGCCTTACTCACAAGGCTTCGATCACCTTTGTGGCTCTTCTATCTTCCATCATTCCAGTTAGGACTTTGGATGTCAGAAGACACTGAGAGAGAGATGAAGGACGAGAGAGACGTTACCATTCTCGAGAATCATCTTCATCCTCCAAAAGGAAATCTCAGGACATACTTCGCATCAAAGAGACCCTACTATTCCTCCAACACACGGTGGAGATAAGCCCACACAACGAGGCTTTCAATATGGCATTTCCCACGATCAGTATTCCGGCTCCTCAAGCATTAGGCAATCCCGTCAACACTATAAACAATGCCGATTTCATCGAAATAGATTCCCCTGGTTCTTGCTCACAACATGATTACGACAGAGAAACTAGCCGAGCTTAAAGCTAACTTTCCAAAGATATGCTTCGACGGGATAAAATTCCTCCCAGCTATACACCCTATCCCTGAAACCGCAAAGGAGAAGTCATTGGCTTGTGTGACTGATGTATGTACGGCACGAAGCATTCATTCATTTAGTCGAAAAAGTCTCCGAGTTTTCTATCGGACGCCAACACGAGATTGATTGCCTTAAGATGGAGGCCTATCATGACAAAGACATTATTAAGTTCCAAGGTACTAAACTTCTTGCATTTATTGCCTTAAGCTGGAGGCCTATCATGACAAAGACATTATTAAGTTCCAAGATACTAAACTTCTTGCATTTATAGCCTAACTCGATGAGGCAAAGAAGAATGTGAAGGAGATGCCAGAGGCAGTCAGTCGCTTGGAGGCTTTGCATAAAAAGGAATTGGATGGGGCACTCTAACGTAGCGGCACTTTGGCTTTGGAAAAAGACTCCTTACAAAAGGAGAAAGATATTTTAGCGTGCTACATGAAGGAGTTGGAAAAGATGCTATCCAAGGGAGAGAGGAGGAAGATAAGGCGCAAGAGGAGTCAACATAGAAATATTGTGAGGAGTTCATCGAAACGAGAAACTTAAAGACGAAGCTCAACAAGCAACTCTCCCGGATTGAAGCTTTAAAAGAGGCTGCAGTGAAGAGGGTAAGAAAGCAGCGCTTGCGGAAGCTGATTCCCGAATCAAGGCAGTGATTGAGTCTGGTTGGAAGTAAATTAAGTGCTTATTTGATCCACTCATCGCTGAATATAACGCAAGAGTCCTTCTTCATCGTGATATCTTGAGATGCTTGCCGAAGCTTAGGATACTCTCATCAAGATCAAGAAAGAGGAGTTGGGGTGGCAAAGATTGACGAAGGGGCACTTGCATAGGAAGTGCTCCGAGGAAATAAGCCATCCAACTTGGCTGCCGCAAAGCTTCAGTTTGGTAGAGCTCCCCTACCTTCTAAGGAAAAAGAGGATATCGTTGGGCCATCCGACATTGAGCCCCAAGGTCCTTCTCCCGTTTAACTGATAAGGACTTAGTCTTATAAACTTATCGAGCAACATGTCGGTTATGACCCGGAGAAGCCTGGATTTGGCATGCATAATTTGTCTCCAATCATTAAAGGGAGTACTCCTATGACCACCGAAAGCCAACCGGATGTTGGTACTACCTTGAGCTTTTTCAAATCCAAAAAGTTGTTGTTCTCGGCGAACAACGGCCATAGTCTAACTTTTGATTTTTATAAAACCTTATAGGTCATTCTGGTCCTCAGTCAACTCCAAGGAGCGACATTGCCATGGAGCTAGAGGGACAAAATGCTGAGGCGCCAGCTGTTGGAGATATTCTTGGGCCTGATGCTCAAGTGATTGAAGCGCTAGATGAGGATAAACCGGAAGACCTATCACTTACAAAGAATCATGATGATGTTATAATTATGATCGCTTCTGAGCGCACCACTACGTTCAGCCTGAAGGAGCAGACTGAAAAATATCAGAAGGCAAAGCTCGAGGTTAAGGGTAAGCCCAGTGTGGTGAAGGTTGATGATCATCTCAATAGGCCTTTACAATTCATGCCTCCTGGTGGTTCTACTTCCATTGTGGTTCCTCCTTCTTCAAATACCTCCTCTCAAGGCAGAAAGGGGTATCGAAGGAGACGTTAGACCAAAACAACCCCTGAAAAGTCGAAGAAGGAAAAGAAGACGAAGAAATAGTTGGGCTCTTATAATATTTTGCTTAGTCCAAATAAGTTAGACTTGTATACTCGTTTTTCCCTTCTTCTTTTTCTTCTTAGCAGCATATGCATGCACTTAGCCTTTGAACCTTCGGAGGGGTAGTAAGGAATTTTTGGAGCTGTAAATAAAATTTTATTACTGAGTCAATCATCGAATGTGTTATTATTTCAATAGTGTAGTATCTTTTTCCGTTCTAAATGCTTGCTACAATTTTTCCAAGTTTTGTTGATAATTTATTATTTAAAACTCAGGGCTCCTCTACAAACTTCATCGAAAGTCACCATCGGTACTAGGTCAAAACCGTAACCAATGGTCATATTCAATCTCTAACAGTTTGAGCATCATCCGTCGTCTTAGACTAGAGTTTGCACGATAGCGGTTGGTTGAGAGTTCTCTTGATTATCCGACGGTTTGGATAGTTGAAACTTTTGAGTCCGCCTCATTGACTTAGAAACCTTTCTCGTATTTTTGTAATGTAGTCCGCAATTGGGACTTAGAGAATATTTGAGTCGTTTTTTCTCCAACCCATGCTCCAGGGACTCTAAGTACTATAACCCGCACTCCAACACTCCAAGGACTTAGAGATTTTTCGAATCGTTTGTACTCTAGTCCGCGCTTCGGGGACTCAGAGTACTCTAGTCTACACTTTGCAGACTTAGAGATTTTTTGCATCATTTATGCACTAGTTTGCGCTTTGAGGACTCAGAGTACTCTAGTCCGTACTTCGGGGACTTAGAGATTCTCCACATCGTTTATAATCTTGTTCCCACTCCGGGGACTCAGAGCACTCTAATCCACACTTCAGGGACTTAGAGATTTTTTGAATCATTAATACTCTAGTCTATGCTCTAGGGACTCAGAGTACTCTAGTCTGCACTCCAGGGACTTAGAGATTTTCCGAATCATTCATACTCTAGTTCATGCTCTGGGGACTCAAAGTACTCTAGTTCGCGCTCCAAGGACTTAGAGATTTTTTACATCGTTTATAATGTTAGCATTAATTAATTTCATTACATAATCATCATAACTTGAAACAGCAGAAGTCCATAAAAAGGTAGCTTCAATCTTTATTCATCAAAAAAATATAGCGGCAGAATAATCTGTCTTATTACATATCAAAAGAAAATCAACACAAAGCAACTAGTAAAAACAAACTGGAATGCAAAAGAATCAACCTAGGTAAAATAGCGATGCAAATGCTCACTATACCATGCTGTAGGAAGCGTTACACCATCAACGGTCGCTAGGTTGAAAGTTCCTTCTCCATCCCTCTGTTCAACGACTTATGTCCCTTCCTATGTAAGGTTCATGTGTGATGGGACCGGTAAGACTCGCTTCAGGACAAGGTCACCAACATCAAAGGTTCTTAGACGGACTTTTATATCATAATATCGGGCAACCTAGTGCCGATGTGTGGCTGCTCTCAGATCGGCTTCCTCGCGCTTCTCATTAATAAAGTCCAATGACTCCAATAAGAGATCTTGATTCATTCTGGGATTGTAGTAAGTTATCCAATGGGAAGGGACTTTGGGCTCCACTTATATAACTGCTTCGGCCCCGTAGGCCAGGGCGAATGGAGTATGGCCAGTCGTAGACTTGTGATTGATCCATTATGCCTATAGGGCCATAGGAAGTTCATCCACCCACTTGCCTCTAGCCTTTTGCAAACGTTTATTCAAGATTCTCTTTATTATCTTGTTTACAGCTTCAACCTGTCCATTCGCCCGACGGTGGGTGACTGCTGCAAACCTTTTCTCAATGCGATACTTCCGACAAAATACTTGAACTCAGCACTATCAAATTGAATTTCATTATCAGTTAAAATAGTTCACGGGAGACAGAAACGACATACGATGTTTCGCACAACAAAATTAATGACTTTTTGGTTGTGATCTTAGCTAATGGCTCTGCTTCGGCCCACTTTGTGAAGTAGTCGACCGCAACAATTGCATATCTCGCACCACCTTTGGAAATTGGCAAGGAGTCGACAATATCAATTCCCCATATCGCAAACGGCCATGGACTGACCATTTGCGTAATTTTTGTTGGCGGAGCTCTTGGGATTTTCGCATATATATGGCATTCGTCACATTGTCTCACATAATCCACGGCGTCCCGATTCACGATTAGCAAGTAGTAGCCATATTGGAGTATCTTTTTAGCTAGCATTTGCCCTCTAGTGTGGTCATCACATTCTCCTCCATGGACTTCCTTTAAAATTTGCTTTATCTCATCATGGGTGATGCACCGAAATAAAGGACTAGAGAATCCATTTCGATACATAAGTCCATCTCACATAATATACCGTGAGATCTTACGAAGGACTTGCACTTTTCGCTCCTTTTCTCGGGCAAGGTTCCATGCAACAGGTATTCTTAAATGGGGACATCCATGATTTCCTTTCGGTTTCCATTTTTGGCACATGATCTACTTCCATCACATTTCCATTTAAATGGGGACATCCATGATTTCCATCACATTTTTGGCACATGATTTCCTTTCGGTATTCTTAAAAGTTTTGTTGAATCATCTACTTCCATTACATCTGGATAGATCATCGCTGATTGTGATATCAATCGTCAGTTTTGCTGGTGCTGCCTTGGACATCTTGGGTTCCTCCTCATCGTCTCTCAAATCTATATCTCTATAGCACCAACTATAGTGCCTAAGTTAAGGCTTAGGCACTACTTGTCAATCTTCAGTAACTTGGATGCGGCCAGATTTGTCCATACACTTTCCCTTTTCCTTCCGTTGGGCTTCTCTCAGCTCAGCCATATAAAAAGCATTATCAGTTGCTTGATCACCATGCATAACACTGACTCCATTATGGGTAGAAAATTTCAAAGTCAAGCACCACGGGGAAAGAGCCGCCCTAAATTCAACCAAGGCCAAATGACCCAGAAAAACATTGTACGGTGAATCAACATCCAAAACAATGAACGGTAGGATCCGCACCCTCCTACGTTCACCTTCATCCAATTCAACTGGTAACTCAACAGAACCTACCGCTTCGGTAGCCACACCGTTTAAGCCATGTATATGAGCTTTGGATGTTTTCAAATCCTTAGCCTCCATTCTCATTTGATCATAGGCTTTCTTAAAGATGATGTTCACATAACTTCCATAATCAATCAATATCCTTCTCACCAGCACATGTACGATCGTGGCGGGCATAACCATCGAATCAATAGTAGCGGCCTCCACTCTATCGACATCTCTACTTTTGTAAACTATATCATCCATCATTATACGTTGTTGCTTTGCCGAAGTTCCATTCTTCGTGTCCGAACAACATTCAAAGTCCACATATCTCATCGAGCTAGCACAACGCTCCATTTCCTGCCAACTTCTATTCGCAGGATGCGGTCCACGAACTATTGTGCTTATTACCATCCTTCCGCTGGCCTGAGTGGGCTCCTCGGGCTGGCATAGAGCTTGTCATCGGTTGGGTCAGATATTCCTTGTTCGCCATCCTATGGATCCTTGACAATACTGCAACTTTTTCTGGTGAATTAATTTCTTAATGGCATCATGAAGGTGCCTGCACTCATTAGTGTTGTGTCCGCAGGACTTATAAAACCGACAGTACTTCCCAGTTCGCTTATGTCCTTCAGTCGAATCCTTCGGACGCGGCTTCCTATACTGGAAAGTGTTATTGGTTGATAGATAGATGTTCTCTAAAGAGGAATTCAAGGGTGTATGGTTGTTATAAATAGAGATCCACGGCTTCCACTTTCCAGACTCCCTCTTCTAAATAGAATCTCCTTCTCCACCCCTTTTCTGCTGACCTAGCTTTTTTGGACGTTGACCTAAACCTTTCCAGAGCTCTCACTGGATTGCTTTACTATAATGTTGCTTTGCACCGCTTTCCTATTTGGTCATGTAACAGTGTTTTGGAAAATATGGCCTCCTCCTTTCTCATGAACTAGTGTACTTTGCATAGAAACACTCTAGCATGGCCGGTGATTTTTGAGCTAGCCAATCACCAAATTCGGATTCGGGGTCAACCCCCTTGTCATAACCATTAGTATGGCATTGTCATTTGGATTACTAACCTCAGTAGCAGCTATGTGAGATCTCTCTAAATAATATTTCAGTGATTTTCCCAAAGCCTGGATTACCCTGGATAGCGACATCACATCTTTGGGGCTAATAATTTGAATCCAGAACTGCTCCACGAATCTTGGAGCCAGCTCATCAAATCTCGAGATTGACCGTGGAGGTAACCTTGTGAACCACATTGTAGCAATCCCAGATAGATTTATAGGAAAGCATCTGCATTTGGTTTTATCATTCGCTCTAGCCAAGTCAATCAACCATTCATACCTCATAACATGCTATCAGGTGTCAATCTTTCCTTCATAAGCGGGCATTGTAGGCATGCTAAACCTCCAGGGGTATTCAACCTGTAAAATGTTATCGGTGAATGGAGTATGACTCCTAGAGACTTCTCAATCATCGTTAGTCAAGCCCTGATTTACTCTCACCAACTGCCTGACCGTTACGGATAAGTCCGAAATCTGGATCGAGGTGCTAGGTCGTGTTCCATTCTGCATGAATATTCCAACCGACGTCCCATGGGCATCTCATGCGTTCTCGGCCTGTTGTCCTCTAGATGTATATCCCAGGGATTCACCTCCTTATCATCCTGGAAAGGTAATTGATCAGCATCCAAGTGTGTTCCAATGCCCAAGTTCCTTATTTCGGGTCAAGCACGACTTCCCAGATGTAGTTGAGGAGCCATCCTCCCATTTAAGGGATCATTTCCAACCTCGATTAACTGTCAGCAATGGTCTATCACAAGTTGCTCCATTGCTCCGGCTTGTGTCTTTTCAATTCTACGACGCCTACGCTTATGGTGCCTGTCTGATGAAGTTGAACTATTAGACTCTGAGTATAAAATGGGACTTCCTCCGGCATTTTAATGATGTTGTTAAGCAATCTGGTTCATCAGATTGGCATTTGCCTGAATTTTCTCGTTTAACTGTCTCCGGCTTTCCATTAGCTCCATCATCAGGTCATTGAATTCGGCCCTGGTAACGGAATCAACAGGATTCTAGGCGACAAGGGTTCCACATTCGCATTAGCTTGCTAATTACTCGGACCTCCTTGTTGGAAACTAGCAGTTTCATTAGCATCGACGTTATGGTAGGTGGATCTGGTGCGCCTTACCATCTTAGAGTCTTTTGCTTAGATCTCGAAAAATCTGAATAGTAATTGCAAACTTTTGCGAATGAGCTGGTATCTCCTTTGGGGGACTTTTCCAATCCAGTAGCAAAAAAGGTGATCCTAATAGCCCGAGAATCGAGTTTTCTCGGTGAAAGCACCAAAATATTAGCAACCAATTGGGTCACTAACACCCGAGGAAAGATTTGAGTAGTGAAATAAATTAAGAAAACAAATGAAAAATGAGGAATAACACTATATACTATAAGCAGGAATAACAAAAAGTAAAAACAACAGGATTTATGGTTCGACGTTGTTTGCTTATGCCCACTCTGAATGCTCTATTTATTGCTTTGTCAATCACTTGATTACAGACACAATTCACAAGGAATAGCTCTAATACAAGTTAAAAAAAAGAAAATATGAGTACAAAAAAGGGCAAATTATCCTCTTGGTTGTCCAAAAACGGATTCTCAAAAGTGGCCCTACCCTTGTATTTATAGATGGAGGCAACATTCAGCTTGACCATTTGGGCCCGCAGTGAAAAATGCTTGGCCCAACTATTACACAGACTTAAATCACTATGCCGATCTGACCGTCCCTGTATGCCGACCCAAGCTCTAACTCATGTAATGCCGATTTGTG
Organism: Allium cepa; assembly: GCA_030765085.1. Classification (NCBI taxonomy): domain Eukaryota; kingdom Viridiplantae; phylum Streptophyta; class Magnoliopsida; order Asparagales; family Amaryllidaceae; genus Allium; species Allium cepa. The sequence goes on from CM060929.1 coordinate 882,433,923, forward strand.
CCTTACCACATGCAATGCCAACCTGATCTTCACTCCTCTTGCCAACCTGATAGTCTTCACACTCTACGCCGACCCGAAGCATTTTCATAAGCCGACCCGAAGTTGCTCCTTAATTTTCGACCTAAAGTGGTGATTGACGACCCCAAACAATATGCCGACACGATATAGCATCCTTGCCGACTCGAAGCTCTTCTTCTCAATGCCGACCCCAAGTGGTACAAATTCCGCCCTAACACTGAACCGAGCACCAACATATACTCTTCTGACCCAACATGATCTCTGTAATATGCAATGCCGAACCGAAGTGAACCAAGTGCCGACTCTTCGTAGTGCTATGGTCTCCCTCCTATGCTGACCCGAAGTATTACTAGCACCGACCCGAAGTAAGAGCAATGCCGACCCGAGCTTTATCACAATCCACTTACTATGCCAACCCCTACACTACTAGGCTAATCTTCATAATCCTAAAATCCTGTTACACCCATTCGTCAACCTTATCGATCCTGGACTAGATATAGCTGCTTAGAAATCACCTTTTGGTCATATCGATGCTCTCGATTATTCTTCCATCAACTGTCAATTCTGATCTCTGTAATTACCTTTGTGTAGCTAGACAAAGGCACCAGGTAACTTATATATATTAAATTGCTAAAATAAAAAAATGTTTTTTTATTGCGGACCGTACTACTTAGGGTATATACGATAATTCTTTTAAATATATACAAGTATATGCAAACATACGACTATTCTCATTATGACAATATATTTATATATCGAAATTGTCACCTAACTAATAGTATAATATATATATATATATATATATGTATGTATGTATGTATATAAACATTATGTATAAATATCATTAATTATAAATTGATTAGAAGTGTATCCTATAACCATAACCTAAAGTACACCTTGAAATGATGATATTTGCTCCACGAACTAATTTCCAGTCCATGGATTGCTAGTCTTTGATTTGATGAGCATCTGCTATTGAATAGAATTGAATTTGATTTGAACCTGAACTGATGGAGGATGGAGGAGGTAGGGTTTTGCCCGATGTAGGTGTGTTTAGAAACTTCAAAAGTATTCCAAAAGGTTAGGGTAGAGTTGCTTTTATAAAAGAGAATTTTGAGATAACTTAGGATCAAATCCTCCTTTATCTAGCTCCATCATGGACAAACCAAATCAGCCCCCATATGAGGTGAAAATCCATTTAAAGCCCAAATAAAATATTTTACATTTAAATCCATTTTAAATACTCATCGATATCGCATATCGATTAATATATTTATACCTTTTATAAATACATTTAACAGTATTTGTTCATCAAATCAAAATCAAATTTTATAATTAATAATTCATAATGGTTAATTAATCTATAACGATACAATTTGGTTAAATCATTTTGGTCAAAGGAGTATTCATCATTATAGTTATGTGACTTGTTAGGTGTAAATTTGGTCAGTGATTGTAAGCGTTAAAAATGGAACAGACACCCAATGAAGCAAAAAATATGAAAATTATGAATAAAAAGATGGAAATAGCAGGAAAGAAACAAAATTTTATAGTGATTTATCAAATACTCTGGCCTGCGTCCACTTAAAATTTGTTACTCGAATCTTGCAACTTTTACAGATTTCAATCATGACCCATGAAATCACAATAACAATGCTAAAATTTAGAATGCAGAAGAAAAATCTTTAAATAGTGTCCATCACCCTCTATTTATATATGAAGATCAATGGATTTGTCTCAATCATGTACTTCTCCATATTCCTCAAGTCTAGTAGGAGTTGCCTTGAAAAGATCGTCACCAACTCAGTAAATCTCACTGATCAGTATCGAACCATGCTCTATAGGTCAGTGTTGATATGTAGGATTAATTATTATATCTCCTCGCTGATCCCTTGAGGTTGCTTGGTTTGCTCGTATCCTTGTGTGGTTCCAATGTGTTGGGATAGGTTGGTTTGGAGTTAGCTCCTTAGTTCGATGAGAATAGAAATGATGCTATGAAGTTAGGACTTATTGGTCATTGTTTGAGTCATAAACCTTTAGTGATCCAACTCCAATTACATGTTTAGGTCGATAAAGGCCTTAGCATTCAGATCATAAAGTTCAAAGTAGTTTTGTGCAATTTCTATGGATCAGTACCGAACCAAGACTTCTGATTGAATCTCAATTTTTCACTTTGGCACTTGATTTTTTTGGCATGTAGGCTATTTTAGAAGTCTTTGACATGTTAACGTCTTCATTCATTGATCCTACTTGATATCTGAGTTTAGAAGCTATTGTTCTCAATTTCTACTAGGTTATTCTATAGTTTAATCGATCTGACTCGCCCAGTATGTATTAATCACTGTAAGGACCCATCTTTTTGGACAGTTTAAATCGACAATAAACCATACATGTCAAACTCAAACCATTTGAAATAGAGGATTGTTATGGGGTAAATAAAAAAAGAAGAGAAAAGAATGAAAAACAAAACTCAAAATCTCAGAGCGGAATGACAAAATAAATAATCAAGTAATCGTTTCATGAAGCTGTTATACAAATAACATTTGATTACACTTTTTACAATACATATAAGAGTAATACATACAACAGAAAATAATAAATAATGTGGTGGAACAACATGATGCAGTGGAATACATATATATAAATAGTATACAAATCTCCGTCTTCGTCCTCCAGAAATAAAGTGGTCTTTAATACACTGAAAAACTCAAACTGGCCCGAGCATAATGAAAAGATAAAACAATTGAGTTAGAACAAAAAGATCTTATGTAAGTTAAATCAATAGTAATTAAGTACAATGTAATGGTTTCAGAGGTGTTTAGGGGAATTTACATCTCATATCCATTGTCTAACATGCGTGCAATAACTTAAGAAATGTTTGGGATTCCATCTCTTAAGAATCCGTTAAACTATCTACGTATATAGTACAATACACTATTATAAAATGTCTACAGTAAAGTAAAGTATTAAAATGGCTTTAAGGTGTTACCCATATCACCCTTAACACATTTTTATATAAATACCATAGTCTTTACAAATTCTATATGCTCCACCAAACCGGTGGGATACTCAGGGAGCACTCTATAGGTACGATGCAAACAAAACTCGTAATAGGCTCGATAAGGCATATGACAAGGCACGCGAGGCATTGCCAGGTAAGATTCTACCATTTGTAGAACTAGGATAGTGGTAATGCATAGCAGCTACTACCGCCAACCTCAGAGTGTCTCGGAACACACTCCCATAATCAAATTGAGGGGTGGCCACCAAATCAATCACAAAGTAATAAATATGTTATCGGAAGAAGCGTGTCCGATCGGAGGTGCAACCTCACCTGGCCCAGGTATAACTCCTACTTTAGTCATATCAAGTTGACCTGAGGGGGTCAGGGCTGCGTTCATACCTCATATAGTAGCGTTTGCCAAACCATCCTACTTCATTCTAGATCTCCAAAACGTGCATAGTTTTTAAAGTGGTTTTTGTGTTGGCAGAGAGCATAACAATATCTGATCCTAGTCTCTTCAACAACTAAACGCTTATTTCGCACTGGTTGGTTCTTTTACATTTCGAAAACCGATTTATAATTGATACCAAAATATCATGTTCACTTGAAAATCATATCACTTTCAAAATCATATTCACTTTCAAAATCTTATCATTTTTGAAATCGTATCCACAAAATAGGTTAAACAATCATATCAAAATATTGCCTTTATATCAATTAAATCTAAATCATAACAGTTCCAACTTTAACAGCTTGAATATTGAAAATAGTTTATATATTGGAGTAGTTATACATTTAAAAATAGTTTATATGTTAAAATATATATATTAAAAGTTGTTTATAAATTTAAATAATATAAATTAAAGTAGTTTATATATTTAAAAAGTAGGTTACAGATTAAAATAGCATATAATTTAGAAATAGTTTAAAAACGGGTTATATATATTAAAAGTTGAAGTATTAAAAAAGTTTAAAATAGTTTTAAGAGTTTAAATAGTTTAAGAAATTTAAAATGGTTAAAATAATTTAATATAAAATGGTTTGATTTTTTTTGAAAATGGTTTATATAGTAAATAGATTGAAAATCTAAATTTAAAATAATAGATTTTTATAAACAGTTTATATTAAAATAGTTCATTTGAAATAATATCAAATCAAACCGTTTCTTTCATTCCAACAAACCTAGACCTTATCCAGATGTTGAATCAACAAACTCAATTTTAATCTTTTAATTCAAATTCTCATTAAAACCATTAAATTTATATCGATTCCAAATCCATTTTGAACTACAAATCTAATAGATTTCAAAGTTTAAATATTCAAACATTTATAATAACTCAATTTTGATAAGTGTCATTTATAATTCAAAATTCAACTTTAAAATTTCAATTTAATTCTTCAAATAATTCATTTAAACAAATTTAAATTACAACATTTTAAAAGCTTGGATATGGAAATAATCCAGTTCATATAAATCAAATTTTATTCCATAATATCATTTAACTGGATTCAAAAATCAAGGATTTAAAAATCATTTAATTTAACCAATCCGGTGTCCGTATATAATTTTCTACCTTATGATCAAGTGATACAGATATATATCATTTCAACTCCTAATAATTTAAATTTACGGGTGTATATCATTTCAACCCATAATCCCGAGTAAAATTCAAAATCCATAAAATCGCTCGAGTTTATCATTTCAACCCATAACGATTTTTCCCTAATCTATACACCATTCTGGTATGTATCATTTCAACCTATAGTGATTTTTCTAATAATAACTAAGGGAACTTGCAGTGTGATAACAACATATAAAATAAACATAACATCCAGTCATCTAATAACAGCAATTAAACATCCATCATAATCGTCATTCAGTTCAACCAATGAATCACAACAAATAAATCGGTTATCATTATCAGGTATTTCACTGGTAATTACATTTCAATATTAATTTAAAATGGTAATTAAATTCAATATAAATTCAAATTAAACTCGAATGACAATTTAAATATACCAAACTACACTCAATAAATTTCAAATCACATCATAAATTTAATTTACCTAACATAAGATGTTTAGTATTTGTGACGGCTCGGATTTTGCCCACTCAAAAATCGACATCCATACTTCAAATCGTACTCGAATGTCATAGATTCGACCGTTCAAATCCGATTCCGATTCGCCGGAGCTTATAACAATCATTAAGTAAACAACACAGCGGAATAAAAGAATAATACATTGATATACAGCTTTGATACAATATCTGATACAACAGATAATCCAATAGATATCAATATACATCAGAGATATGATACAATAAAATAGCAGCGGAAAGAAAATAGATAACATTTAACAGCGGAACAAATAACTCTAAGATAGTCTTCAACGAAGAACTCTAAATCGGAACTGTAACTCCATTTCCAAGAATCAATCCAGCAGTAGCTCGAACTCCCAATAACATATCACCAAGCTCAGCAAGACTGGTGTGGTCCAAAGACTGAACTAACTCCAGATAATCCACTATATCTAACTATCTGAAAAACCCAACTCTAGACTGCTCGTGTAGAAAATAATGAGCACCAGAGTTTAGGAAGGAAATAATAAACTCCGGATCAGTCGTGGGACTGGTGTGAGCAACAAAACAGTTTATTTATTAATAACATTCAACAAAAGATTTTCAAAGTCAATTCGCAATGCTTTTTAAAAATGAGACTACCATAAGGCCTCCCGCACACACACACAATGCAAACGCAGAATCGGAGGAGATTTCTCCTTATGATAGTCAAAGATGCTTGATACGCATTAAAAAGAAGCATTTGATATTATTACTAGTGCATAGTGTAGAAGAAATTCATTTCGAAAGTAGAATATAAATCTTAGCCAACATACGACCATTATCGTATGCCTACTATAGCTAACTATGTTCAATAGCAGGTTACCGCCACATTCCATAGCAGGTTATACAACTAAAACCGTACAAGTCACGTATTGTTTCTTTGGATTTCCAACAAATAGTCAGGCCAAGGAACTTCCCATTGCCACATGAGAATGCCTCTGGAAAGACATCCCCGAGAACCAAACCGGAACTCTGCCAACACAAGGCCGGGTTACCCCTAACTGGGTAACTACTGACACGAGCACGCCATTCCCCGATCGTAAACGACCTTTCTCACGGGATCCCGAAAACCAACAACCACAAAGTAATAAATTCGTAGTAACCACATAGGTTAAATATCTGGGCTCCATACCATGATACAACCTCTATCCAGAAGGAAATGTACATACCCTAAAGGGTGCTACCCCTCATAACCTTGCCGCATCTTTCCTGTTTTGACCATTTCCGGGGTGTGAGGTTCGACGAAGTCACGTCCACAAAAACATACTTTATACAAAAGCCATGCTTTGGGTCAACAAATGATCAACACAATGATCACTAAGATAGACGATCAAATAAACGATCCTATCACAATAATCAACACAATGATCATTTCAGCAACACTCAGCATGTCACATTACCAAATTGGGAATATATCGCCGATAACTTCAACTATATAACCTCTGAGCTCGTACGTCTCAGAGAAGGGTGTTAAGCTAAAAGAATAAATTCTCCGCCACCACAGAAATATATTTGAAAGAAATCGGCTTTATATCTCAACTTGTAATGTCAGACACACAATCCATACAAGTTTGTTCCGGGATCGAACAAAACCGAAGGCACTTACAAAGAAGTCCTTGCAACCCGGATATTCACAATCCCGATCGGATCTTCCCATCACTTAGGGAATCTCTATACCAGGAGCTACCCAGTGCAGAGATAATCGATAGGTCATCCTATCGCTTTCGCAAATACCCGGTCTTCATCACCGGTCTTCAAATGCTATCCATAACGACATATCACATATTCAGAATGGGATATATGACACAAAGGTCCTTTCCCGGTTAAACCGAATAGTGAGCACGATATTTCAAAAACAAATGGATAATGGGATTTCAATTAAGTCACAACTTAATAATTCAAAACTTTCTTTCAAATGGTTTAAACCGATTACCATCTCAAATCTCTTAACAAAAAGATTCATTTTCACAACCTTTAACGGTTTAAACAGTTTTCACATTTTAATCTTTTAAACAAAAGATTCATTCACAGATTTTCCAAATCAATCTTCATTTCAATTTGATTAACTCGTTAAATCTTTAAATCAAAGATTTAACTTATATCCTTCAAAACAATTTCATTTCAATTTGATTTAAACAAATCATCAATTTAAATCTGTTAAAAATAAACAGATTTAATTCATAGCTTTCAAAAAGAATTCATTCATAACTTAGGAAAATCATTTCTCTATTCAATCTTGCAATTCCCCTAATTAACTGGAATCTCAGTTCTTATCTAAAAGTGTTTATCATTTGAAAACAACAGTTTTCATTTTGGAAATCTAATTCATTTATACGAGTTGAAATCCTTGGGTTAAATTCAAATTCCCAAAAATAATACTTTAAAAATGGTTTAACTCATAATGACTGGTATAATATCATTAATTCCTAATTTCAAATTACAAAATTCAATTTCAAGTATTGAATTTAAATTTAAATCAACTTATTTAAATTCCAAAACTTAATCAAGTAATTTAAAAATAATAAATTCTATTTTGAAATTCCATTCCAAAAGCTTTTCATATTTATTCCGATTCCATTTCCAAAACATTTGAATTTAAAAATTCAAATTTAACTATTTCAAAAATCTGCGACTTAATCGATTTCCTCGTGAAATCCATATTGGTGTGTGTATGAGTGTGGTCCAGGGGTTATACACAGTAGTGCAACATTATACAATTATCACAGATCAGAATACAGGAATATAATTGATAAGCGATATAAACTATAACGCTTATCCTTATTTCACAGATCACAGATATATAAATTACAGATAATGAATTACATTTATCCCAGATAAATAAACTACATTACAGGTCATACATAATTCAGTATATATCACAAAGTATCATAGATCATATATGACAATCAATTCAAGGCAACTCATTCAATACAATCATTCATAAGCAGGATTAATTAATCGTTTAATCCTAATCAATTCAATTTATCTCTTATGAATTTAATTATCCAATCCTGATTTATTAATTACAAATCATTTGATATAAATTTATTTATCAAACACTTTAGTAATTAATTAATAACTTTAATTATTAATCAATAACTTAACTACCCATTTATTTACCATTAACTACTTAGTTAACCAATTATAAATTCTTAATTAAATTCCTTAACTAATTAACTATTAATTATGCATTAATTAATTTAAGTAGTTAATTACGATTATTTATCACTTACTCATAAATTTATTCAAACTCTAATTACAATTAAAATGAAATTATCCTTAATTTCTTTCTAAAATGATTACATAATATTAATTATCCATTTATAATAAATCAATTAACCTTTAATTATCAACCTTTAATTTATTAAATTATCCTCAATTTACTTATCTTAATAAATTAATCTCATTAATTAATTATCCTTAATTTACTTATCTTAATAAATTAATCTCATTAATTTATTCAATCACATAAATTAAATCTTTAATTAATTAATCCTTTAACTTAAATCTTAAAGTAAAACTTAATTAAATTGAAATAATTTACTTTTAAACCTTAAACCAATCCCATACTTAAATAAAACAAGTATTTAAAAGAATGAGTTAAAAATGTTTAAAACTTGCATTTTGTTTTAAAATGTCAAAAACTGTTTTTATACCTACCCGAGTCAAACCCGAGGAAATCCACGTTCTACCCGAGCCCTGCTTCGAGTCTTTCCCCAAACCAACCCGTGTGAGTATTTTTTTTTTCAAAATTTTGTTTAAGTGTTTATCTGACCCGGCGCACAACTGAATGCACTCGAGTTAAGACTCGAGCCAAAACTAATATTACTCGATACTTCCTTCGAGTTATCTTCCCTTCCCAACTATAACCACCCAAACATAATCACTGATACACGCAAACACGTGTGTACCTGCACCACCCCACGACGCTCCTCTGGCGATCGACGAGCCCTCCATCACATCAGCCATCATCGCGGCAACACACCTCGATCATCAACCCATCACTATCGGCCAGAAATCAAAATCGAACGAAAAAGAAGTAAATAGGAAACCTGGAAACATTTTCAACACCGCACCCCACAAACCTGTCAACGGCCACCGCTTCCTCCACCGACCACCAGACAACCTCCACCACCGGCCACGCCTTCGCCAACCACTTCTTTACCACCTCCCAAAGTCGCGTGCCACTCGATGCATTGTGGACGTCGAACGAATCCATTTTCATAGCCTTGGTAAAACTAGGTTTAGAAACTAAACCTCGCCACCGCCGCTGCCACGTGCAACTGCCGACCCTCTCCTATTTTTCTCCGATGCCCCGTAGGCTCCTCTACCTCCCCACAAAGCTTCGACCACCGATCATCCTCCGATCAACAGCATTTGATTCAAACCCGAATTTCAAACAAAAATAAACTGCACTTAATCCCTTGATCTAAAAATCATGAGATTTGCTTTAAAAATCATATTTTTGTATGAGAATTAAATTTACATACCTGAATTCATGAAATGAGAGGTTTGCATTTTGACTTGTATAAAGATTTGCTCAGATGTTTTGATGTACAGGATTATTTACAAATTGTTTTATCTGAAATAAAATTTTAAAGCTTAATTTCTGAACAAACAAACAATCTTTGTTTGTATTTTACATTCTAATAGTTATTAGATTAAGAGAGAAAGATTTATTTGCAAATATGGATTTTTAACAGGAAATAGAAACAGAGGTATCAAAGTGTTACAGGCATACTCAGATTCCCTCCCCCCATTCACATATATACATATTTTTAAATATTTACAAACAACAAGTTCAGAGACTTAAGTTTTAGAAGAGTGATGTTACTCACAGCATCAATAAACAACAAAATAGAGTATGTTTTAGGTAGGAGTTTACTCACTTTAACTTGAAGAACAGAGGGCAACTCTGTGCTTTGAACCTGCAGTATTGATCTTGTTTAAATCATGTTTTGCTTCTGTGATCCTACTTTTGTTTTGATGCCCATGAATCTTACATCCAGGCCTTGATTCTGGTTTTAGTTGTAACTGAAGCTTTACAGTATTTTTCTATTTGCCAAACTGTTTTGATTTTTATACTGCCTTCAGATTTTTTTTTTCTTTTTTTTTCTTTGTTTAATAAGCATGGCTGAAGATAACTCTCTGATATCTTGCTTTAACATACTTGTATACATATTGCTTTTTGCCTTACTTCATCCCCTACCTACCTGTCCTTGTTCATAGCTTTGTATTTTTTTTATTTCAGCCTTACTTACTTTATTTATATTTGTTTTATAACCTTGTGCAGTTTGTTAATTGTTCTGGTTTCACACTTTGCTTATTTATTTGTTTTGAATACTTTGTTTGTTATTTAGCAATACTTTTTCTTTTGTTTTCTTTGCATATTTTACTTGCTTAAATATATATATATATATGTATATGTATTATCTCTTGTTTTGTTATTTTTACTTTGTTTGTTTGTTTGTTTGTTTGTTTGTTATTATTATTATTATTATTATTTTTACTTGCCTGTCTCTACTTTGCAGTTTACATTATATTCTTACTTTTTATCTTCGGCTGTTATGATATGTTTGTTATTTTATTTACATGCATTGTTGTTGTTTTTATACTTCTTTCATTTGCTTTGTAAGTATGCTCTAATCTGATACTTGTGCACTTATTCTTTTTAGTTTTGTTTTACACTTATTGTTTTTGTTTTATATATCAATGTTCTTATTTTAATTCATAACTTAAAATTATTATTACTTTACAAAATAAGTGAACTTCTATTTTTTTATTTTGAGTATTTATTTTATCTTACATACAAATTATTTTGTATCTTTCTATATATTTATTTCAATAGTTTATATTTTAAAAGATATTTTGTTTTGTTTATGTTTGTGTTTTATTTTACTTTGCATGTTATTTCTTTTGTTTGAATACTTCATTTATATGTTTACTTGTTTCTTGTCTTGCTTCTTCATTTTATTTGCTTTGTATTTATTGTCTTGTAATTATTATATATATTTTAACCATCAATAATAAATTAACAATTCACTTATTTATTCATTTCGTACTTGTGTCAATGTATATACTTTAATATTTATTTTTCAAACCATTAATATAAGATTTAAATTCAAATCAAAATATATATATACACACAAGATTTTAAAATTTCAAATTGACTCATATATACCCAAATATACATATATATATATATTCACATATATACATATATACATAATATTTAAAAATTTAAATGATTTATATAGAATATATTTGAACTCGGGGAAACTCGCTTCCATTTATAATCAATTTCCCTTACAATTTCATTCAGAAATTCATTTAATTATCAATTTAAATTAAATTAAAATCTAGGGTCGTTACAAACTTCCCCACTTAAAAGAATTTCATCCTCGAAATTCGTAGGCACGAAAACAACACAGATAGATGAAAGATAGAGAAATATCTTTTCAGATCAAACTGGATATCGATTCTGCATTTGGCTCACCAAATCAGAATATTAATAATAGATACAAGAAATTATAATAGAATTTCAAAATTCGGTTTTAAGCAAAATCGTTTTATCGATACAATTCAATTTATTCTTCATATTCTATTAATCAATTTAACTCAATTTAAAATTTTCAATTCATTCAAAATTTCCAATTTCTAATTCATTTATTAGAGTTTAAATCGAAAAGCCGATAAGAAATCAATGAAGATACGAAATAAAAATTTCCTATAACGATTCGTAGGGCTGCCATTACATCGAAACTTCTTTCTTGTAGCTGGTACGAAGAAACCAAAAGAATTTGGAAACGAATCAAAGAAATTTGATAAGAAAGATTGTTTCCACTGTTTTGCAGAGTATTGACCAATTATAGTCGTATTCCCCTGTCCTCTATCTCGTTCTCTTCTTGCACTCATACTCACTATCAGTGGATAGTAAGAGAATTTACTGAGGCGTTAAAACGGATATCTTAAGGATTACTCATTCTAGGATTTACTTCATCCTATCTCTAATGAGCTACTTAATGTGTTACACTCCTGAGCTAAAGTTCAACCCTTATCTCTGATACCAAATGTGACGGCTCGGATTTTGCCCGCTCAAAAATCGACATCCATACTTCAAATCGTACTCGAATGTCATAGATTCGACCGTTCAAATCCGATTCGCCGGAGCTTATAACAATCATTAAGTAAACAACACAGCGGAATAAAAGAATAATACATTGATATACAGCTTTGATACAATATCTGATACAACAGATAATCCAATAGATATCAATATACATCAGAGATATGATACAATAAAATAGCAGTGGAAAGAAAATAGATAACATTTAACAGCGGAACAAATAACTCTAAGATAGTCTTCAACGAAGAACTCCAAATCGGAACTGTAACTCCATTTCCAAGAATCAATCCAGCAGTAGCTCGAACTCCCAATAACATATCACCAAGCTCAGCAAGACTGGTGTGGTCCAAAGACTGAACTAACTCCAGATAATCCACTATATCTAACTATCTGAAAAACCCAACTCTAGACTGCTCGTGTAGAAAACAATGAGCACCAGAGTTTAGGAAGGAAACAATAAACTCCGGATCAGTCGTGGGACTGGTGTGAGCAACAAAACAGTTTATTTATTAATAACATTCAACAAAAGATTTTCAAAGTCAATTCGCAATGCTTTTAAAAAATGAGACTACCATAAGGCCTCCCGCACACACACACAATGCAAACGTAGAATCGGAGGAGATTTCTCCTTATGATAGTCAAAGATGTTTGATACGCATTAAAAAGAAGCATTTGATATTATTACTAGTGCATAGTGTAGAAGAAATTCATTTCGAAAGTAGAATATAAATCTTAGCCAACATACGACCATTATCGTATGCCTACTATAGCTAACTATGTTCAATAGCAGGTTACCGCCACATTCCATAGCAGGTTATACAACTAAAACCGTACAAGTCACGTATTGTTTCTTTGGATTTCCAACAAATGGTCAGGCCAAGGAACTTCCCATTGCCACATGAGAATGCCTCTGGAAAGACATCCTCGAGAACCAAACCGGAACTCTGCCAACACAAGGCCGGGTTACCCCTAACTGGGTAACTACTGACACGAGCACGCCATTCCCCGATCGTAAACGACCTTTCTCACGGGATCCCGAAAACCAACAACCACAAAGTAATAAATTCGTAGTAACCACATAGGTTAAATATCTGGGCTCCATACCATGATACAACCTCTATCCAGAAGGAAATGTACATACCCTAAAGGGTGCTACCCCTCATAACCTTGCCGCATCTTTCCTGTTTTGACCATTTCCGGGGTGTGAGGTTCGACGAAGTCACGTCCACAAAAACATACTTTATACAAAAGCCATGCTTTGGGTCAACAAATGATCAACACAATGATCACTAAGATAGACGATCAAATAAACGATCCTATCACAATAATCAACACAATGATCATTTCAGCAACACTCAGCATGTCGCATTACCAAATTGGGAATATATCGCCGATAACTTCAACTATATAACCTCTGAGCTCGTACGTCTCAGAGAAGGGTGTTAAGCTAAAAGAATAAATTCTCCGCCACCACAGAAATATATTTGAAAGAAATCGGCTTTATATCTCAACTTGTAATGTCAGACACACAATCCATACAAGTTTGTTCCGGGATCGAACAAAACCGAAGGCACTTACAAAGAAGTCCTTGCAACCCGGATATTCACAATCCCGATCGGATCTTCCCATCACTTAGGGAATCTCTATACCAGGAGCTACCCAGTGCAGAGATAATCGATAGGTCATCCTATCGCTTTCGCAAATACCCGGTCTTCATCACCGGTCTTCAAATGCTATCCATAACGACATATCACATATTCAGAATGGGATATATGACACAAAGGTCCTTTCCCGGTTAAACCGAATAGTGAGCACGATATTTCAAAAACAAATGGATAATGGGATTTCAATTAAGTCACAACTTAATAATTCAAAACTTTCTTTCAAATGGTTTAAACCGATTACCATCTCAAATCTCTTAACAAAAAGATTCATTTTCACAACCTTTAACGGTTTAAACAGTTTTCACATTTTAATCTTTTAAACAAAAGATTCATTCACAGATTTTCCAAATCAATCTTCATTTCAATTTGATTAACTCGTTAAATCTTTAAATCAAAGATTTAACTTATATCCTTCAAAACAATTTCATTTCAATTTGATTTAAACAAATCATCAATTTAAATCTGTTAAAAATAAACAGATTTAATTCATAGCTTTCAAAAGAATTCATTCATAACTTAGGAAAATCATTTCTCTATTCAATCTTGCAATTCCCCTAATTAACTGGAATCTCAGTTCTTATCTAAAAGTGTTTATCATTTGAAAACAACAGTTTTCATTTTGGAAATCTAATTCATTTATACGAGTTGAAATCCTTGGGTTAAATTCAAATTCCCAAAAATAATACTTTAAAAATGGTTTAACTCATAATGACTAGTATAATATCATTAATTCCTAATTTCAAATTACAAAATTCAATTTCAAGTATTGAATTTAAATTTAAATCAACTTATTTAAATTCCAAAACTTAATCAAGTAATTTAAAAATAATAAATTCTATTTTGAAATTCCATTCCAAAAGCTTTTCATATTTATTCCGATTCCATTTCCAAAACATTTGAATTTAAAAATTCAAATTTAACTATTTCAAAAATCTGCGACTTAATCGATTTCCTCGTGAAATCCATATTTGTGTGTGTATGAGTGTGGTCCAGGGGTTATACACAGTAGTGCAACATTATATAATTATCACAGATCAGAATACAGGAATATAATTGATAAGCGATATAAACTATAACGCTTATCCTTATTTCACAGATCACAGATATATAAATTACAGATAATGAATTACATTTATCCCAGATAAATAAACTACATTACAGGTCATACATAATTCAGTATATATCACAAAGTATCATAGATCATATATGACAATCAATTCAAGGCAACTCATTCAATACAATCATTCATAAGCAGGATTAATTAATCGTTTAATCCTAATCAATTCAATTTATCTCTTATGAATTTAATTATCCAATCCTGATTTATTAATTACAAATCATTTGATATAAATTTATTTATCAAACACTTTAGTCATTAATTAATAACTTTAATTATTAATCAATAACTTAACTACCCATTTATTTACCATTAACTACTTAGTTAACCAATTATAAATTCTTAATTAAATTCCTTAACTAATTAACTATTAATTATGCATTAATTAATTTAAGTAGTTAATTACGATTATTTATCACTTACTCATAAATTTATTCAAACTCTAATTACAATTAAAATGAAATTATCCTTAATTTCTTTCTAAAATGATTACATAATATTAATTATCCATTTATAATAAATCAATTAACCTTTAATTATCAACCTTTAATTTATTAAATTATCCTCAATTTACTTATCTTAATAAATTAATCTCATTAATTAATTATCCTTAATTTACTTATCTTAATAAATTAATCTCATTAATTTATTCAATCACATAAATTAAATCTTTAATTAATTAATCCTTTAACTTAAATCTTAAAGTAAAACTTAATTAAATTGAAATAATTTACTTTTAAACCTTAAACCAATCCCATACTTAAATAAAACAAGTATTTAAAAGAATGAGTTAAAAATGTTTAAAACTTGCATTTTGTTTTAAAATTTCAAAAACTGTTTTTATACCTACCCGAGTCAAACCCGAGGAAATCCACGTTCTACCCGAGCCCTGCTTCGAGTCTTTCCCCAAACCAACCCGTGTGAGTATTTTTTTTTCAAAATTTTGTTTAAGTGTTTATCTGACCCGGCGCACAACTGAATGCACTCGAGTTAAGACTCGAGCCAAAACTAATATTACTCGATACTTCCTTCGAGTTATCTTCCCTTCCCAACTATAACCACCCAAACATAATCACTGATACATGCAAACACGTGTGTACCTGCACCACCCCACGACGCTCCTCTGGCGATCGACGAGCCCTCCATCACATCAGCCATCATCGCGGCAACACACCTCGATCATCAACCCATCACTATCGGCCAAAAATCAAAATCGAACGAAAAAGAAGTAAATAGGAAACCTGGAAACATTTTCAACACCGCACCCCACAAACCTGTCAACGGCCACCGCTTCCTCCACCGACCACCAGACAACCTCCACCACCGGCCACGCCTTCGCCAACCACTTCTTTACCACCTCCCAAAGTCGCGTGCCACTCGATGCATTGTGGACGTCGAACGAATCCATTTTCATAGCCTTGGTAAAACTAGGTTTAGAAACTAAACCTCGCCACCGCCGCTGCCACGTGCAACTGCCGACCCTCTCCTATTTTTCTCCGATGCCCCGTAGGCTCCTCTACCTCCCCACAAAGCTTCGACCACCGATCATCCTCCGATCAACATCATTTGATTCAAACCCGAATTTCAAACAAAAATAAACTGCACTTAATCCCTTGATCTAAAAATCATGAGATTTGCTTTAAAAAACATATTTTTGTATGAGAATTAAATTTAAATACCTGAATTCATGAAATGAGAGGTTTGCATTTTGACTTGTATAAAGATTTGCTCAGATGTTTTGATGTACAGGATTATTTACAAATTGTTTTATCTGAAATAAAATTTTAAAGCTTAATTTCTGAACAAACAAACAATCTTTGTTTGTATTTTACATTCTAATAGTTATTAGATTAAGAGAGAAAGATTTATTTGCAAATATGGATTTTTAACAGGAAATAGAAACAGAGGTATCAAAGTGTTACAGGCATACTCAGATTCCCTCCCCCCATTCACATATATACATTTTTTTAAATATTTACAAGCAACAAGTTCAGAGACTTAAGTTTTAGAAGAGTGATGTTACTCACAGCATCAATAAACAACAAAATAGAGTATGTTTTAGGTAGGAGTTTACTCACTTTAACTTGAAGAACAGAGGGCAACTCTGTGCTTTGAACCTGCAGTATTGATCTTGTTTAAATCATGTTTTGCTTCTGTGATCCTACTTTTGTTTTGATGCCCATGAATCTTACATCCAGGCCTTGATTCTGGTTTTAGTTGTAACTGAAGCTTTACAGTATTTTTCTATTTGCCAAACTGTTTTGATTTTTATACTGCCTTCAGATTTTTTTTTTCTTTGTTTAATAAGCATGGCTGAAGATAACTCTCTGATATCTTGCTTTAACATACTTGTATACATATTGCTTTTTGCCTTACTTCATCCCCTACCTACCTGTCCTTGTTCATAGCTTTGTATTTTTTTTATTTCAGCCTTACTTACTTTATTTATATTTGTTTTATAACCTTGTACAGTTTGTTAATTGTTCTGGTTTCACACTTTGCTTATTTATTTGTTTTGAATACTTTGTTTGTTATTTAGCAATACTTTTTCTTTTGTTTTCTTTGCATATTTTACTTGCTTAAATATATATATATGTATATGTATTATCTCTTGTTTTGTTATTTTTACTTTGTTTGTTTGTTTGTTTGTTTGTTATTATTATTATTATTATTATTTTTACTTGCCTGTCTCTACTTTGCAGTTTACATTATATTCTTACTTTTTATCTTCGGCTGTTATGATATGTTTGTTATTTTATTTACATGCATTGTTGTTGTTTTTATACTTCTTTCATTTGCTTTGTAAGTATGCTCTAGTCTGATACTTGTGCACTTATTCTTTTTAGTTTTGTTTTACACTTATTGTTTTTGTTTTATATATCAATGTTCTTATTTTAATTCATAACTTAAAATTATTATTACTTTACAAAATAAGTGAACTTCTATTTTTTTATTTTGAGTATTTATTTTATCTTACATACAAATTGTTTTGTATCTTTCTATATATTTATTTCAATAGTTTATATTTTAAAAGATATTTTGTTTTGTTTATGTTTGTGTTTTATTTTACTTTGCATGTTATTTCTTTTGTTTGAATACTTCATTTATATGTTTACTTGTTTCTTGTCTTGCTTCTTCATTTTATTTGCTTTGTATTTATTGTCTTGTATTTATTATATATATTTTAACCATCAATAATAAATTAACAATTCACTTATTTATTCATTTCGTACTTGTGTCAATGTATATACTTTAATATTTATTTTTCAAACCATTAATATAAGATTTAAATTCAAATCAAAATATATATACACACACAAGATTTTAAAATTTCAAATTGACTCATATATACCCAAATATACATATATATATATATATATTCACATATATACATATATACATAATATTTAAAAATTTAAATGATTTATATAGAATATATTTGAACTCGGGGAAACTCGCTTCCATTTATAATCAATTTCCCTTACAATTTCATTCAGAAATTCATTTAATTATCAATTTAAATTAAATTAAAATCTAGGGTCGTTACAGTATTCGTAAGTCAGTTAAAACACTCACCTTGATTTTTCATTAAATTAAAATCCAAATTAAGCCCATAATTCTAACAGTCTCAGAATTCATCCAAACCAGTCATATAATGTCTGGAATTTCGATACGGCCGCAACAGAGAAAACCGTGCGTGAATCCGAGCGCCTATGAAATTTTTTTAGGCGTTAGAACATTTGGAATTTAAAAATAAAATTAAAATCAATAAAATAAGATAATACCACGTTCAAACTTTAATCGCTCCACAACACTACAAGTCTCGATCACGATCATCTTAACTTCAACCGTCGTACTTCAACCCCGAACCACGTCGCCCACATTATACTACCAGCTGATCAGATGTCACTATGCACCTCCCTACGCCAGGCCACCCACTCCAGGCTCGCGCGGCGCGCCACCTCCTCCTGGAACAACCTCCATCGCCGCCCTTTATTTCCACCCATTGCAGCGAATCCTGTCCATATTGCAACAAATGAAGACCAGCTCTGGGGCCTGCTCAACCTCCTCTACAAGCCCATGCCATCCAATCGACCCATAGACGAAGATCCACCGTTGCATCGAAAATCCTAGAAATGAACGATCGAGTTCCTTCATCGATTTTGGTCAAATGATGCCTTAAATTGAAAAAATAATTACTGTAGTAGATTGCGTTCATCGAGAGCTTTCCAGCAATATATAATATGGTAGGGTTTGGAGAGTATTAATTTTTGATTTTGATTTTTTTGAAATTGAAATTAGGGTTTGGTATAGGAAATAGTTTTTGATGTTCTGTCATTTGAGAAAGAGGAATAGATAGAAATAAAGTACGTAAAGAAATAAAAAAGGTTGCTAGAGTTTTATAAAATCTGTTTATATATAGAGATGGATAAGAATGAATGGTACGGATTGAATTGGTCGAAACAATTACGCGAGCCTGAAAAGCCCGTTTCGTTTCCAAAACAAAAGTAGGTCATCCAATATATCGAAATATAGGTTTTCAATATTTTTAAACTCAATGGAACTAGTTTCAAACCCTAATTCAAAAGTATAAAGAAGTTAGCTTTATAATCAAATTATATTCATTTAAATTCTATTAATCAATTTCTATGCGTTTCGAACTCGCACAATTAAACGACAAATCTGATTGTTACGAAACTTGAAATCCTACAATAATTCACTATTATGGATCCGATGAAACTAGTTTCATCGAAATTCGAGATAGTGGCCAAAATGGCTATTTTTCAGTTAATTAAATTGATTATTATTAAATTAATTAATCACCTTTAAATTCAAATTTAAAAGTTTACCATTTTCATCATTCTTGATTACATATAAATTTATAATCTTTCAAAACAAATTTCCCATGTCAAATTCCATATTTAAATATTACATAAATTTTAACGTTCAATTCAATCATAATAAAATTCTAGTTAATAAATATTTAAATTCAATTAAATTCTTTTATTTCAATTAACACTCTTATTATTCAATCATAAAATACTATATGAATATAATTAACATAAATTTACATTCAATTACATTCATATTTTACAATTATCATCTTAACCATATTAATTTTAATATTTCAATTCCTTAATTCCATTAATTACCAATTTTAGTTCCTTATTTATAATTATAACCGATTTAACTTTACAGTTATTTCAATTGATTGAAATTACATTAAAAATAGTTTCAATAACCTCCAAACAACATTATGAAATCATATTCTAATTATTTTTTTCATAAATAAATCATAAATATTTAATTTATCTCAACATTCAATTTCAAATTATTATTAATTTAATATTTTTAATTATCAAAAAATACGGGTCATTATAATCACAAAACTGGATAACATTTGCCCTGCAAAGCATGCCTTATGAATGGAAGGTATGCTTTGCTCAAGAACAAAAAATAAAGTCGATGAAACAATAGTAGGATAAATTTTTAGCTATTGACTAATCAAACCATGACGGATCGTCTATTTCCTTTGTATTCACCTATAAATCAAAGGTCATTCCAGACTGCCACAGCCAAGGACTCGAGTCCTTGCTTTGGTGTTAGCCACAAATCATCATTATTCTGTGTTTTCTCGTAATTATTATATCACATATGGTAAACCAAAATCCTCTTGTATTCATCCAGAAATTAAGATCATGCATTGAAATCAATGTTATCCTTTATTCGTTTGGGATTTTATTATCATGAATTAAGCATGTATCGAATAATCAAAGACTAATACTTGTGTTAGTTCATTACCACTAGTTGGAACATTATTTATAAATTGTCCAATATCACCTAGTATCATATTATAAGATTTCTCAACTGAATTGGACCAATGACTTCCATCAATCATTAGGTTATCTTAAGTCATTAATCGGGGAGCTGCATGCCATTGATTGGAGCATTATCTATAAATCATTCCAAATCGCTTGCCACCCTATCATAAATGAGTTGGGCCGAATTGGGGCAATGGTATAATCTGATAATTGCTATCAAATCGTTTTAAAGTCAAGCCGTGATCAAATCTAAAGTCTAGTTTTTGGATTTTCTTCAAATTGCATTATCAATATCCAGGTTAGCTTTCAATCTCATTGGATCGTTAGTTTAATCCTCGATCTCTCCAAATTGATAGCTGACTAATAATTAATTTCTTCTAATTGTTAGTTAAATCCTCAATCTCTTTGGATCGTTAGTTAAATCCTTGATCTCTTTTGATCGTTAGTTCATGTTGATTCCAATCCACTCAATCTTCGGCAAGGGGATATAATAACCTAGCAAGTCCAACCACTTACTCTCCATGAGAGCGCCCACTATCCCATATCCACTAGCTCTCGGGTAAGTGCACTTGCACTATACGGTTGATCATTCCATCTCTTCGATCTGGAGAACCACGTTCAGTTAATTCATAAATCAATATTAGGGGGTAACCAACTCTGTTGGTGTTTCAAAATCAATATCAGTTTTCACATTCAAGTGATTTCTTAAATCAAGCATTCATTTATAAAATCAAATTCAAACAACCAATAAATATCACAACGTCTATCCCACCAAGTACAATAGCCTAGCATCCAACTTAGAGTGTGCCTAGAGATCAATCGAAATCCCATACATGAGTACTGTAATACCACATCATTTATTGAAAATTGAGGCAAAGTACAAGAATAGAACTCGACTCCCTGTCGTCTCGATCATGAGATAACTATCCTCGACCTAGATCAAAGGCTGTAGTGCAGATGATCGCTGCTCCTGATGTGCAATTTGGTTCCTCGTGTACTACTGCTCTCGGTTGTTCCTAACCTGCTCCTTAATCAGATCACAAAGGTGCCTACAATCATTTGTTTCATTCCCATCTAGCTCATCGAATAGGAAATACCTTTCCCAATCATTTTTCCTAATCCGTGGGTTCTCTCATCAGCGATTTTTGGAAAGCAATCTGTCTTTGGTATCCAAGTAAATCCTCTTCAAAATTTCAGTCAACTTTGTGTTAGAAGAGAATCTAGATTCCCTTCTCCATCGCTTCGGTTCTCCGAAGCCGTCATTTACCTTTCGCTTTCCTTTTCTTTTTGAAATTCTTCTTCAGATGGTCCTCCATCATCCAAAGCATTAACCTTTTCCCTTTTTGATTCAATATCCTATTGATATAAGTATCTCTCAGCCTCACGGCAAAATTCTACGAGATTCTCAGTGGATCCCTTCGGAAAGCAATCTTAAAATTCATTTTACTAGCAACTCCTGAAACTGCCACCATCAAAAACCACAAACAAATCTGGCTTATGAACTGAAGCAGCTACACTGTTGAACCTAGTAAAATAACTCCTTAGGGTCTCTCCATCCGTTAGCTTCATGCTCGATAGCATCATAACATTCTTTGTTCATAAAACAGAAACCCTAAACTGTCTCATAAACTTATTCATTAACTCGGTCCACACGTTGATGGACCCATTCTCCAGCTATTTGAACCATAATGCTACTAAACCTATCAAATATAGTAGGAAACACCATCCCATTACCAGCTCAGAAGCAACCAAAGCCTCTATATAGTGGATGCACTACATCAGATGAAACATTGGGTCTATTTTTCCATCATACACTTCGGCATTGGGCTTAAAATTAGGTGGATTCTTACGTATCAGATGCTATAGGTGAATAGCTTTCTATTCACGTCCTCCAAACTTTGGTCTGATTGTCAAACTTTTAATGCTCATCTAACTATTTCAGCAATTCTATCACAATTGTCAAATGGAAGTCTATGTCTAATGTTTGCATTTTGTTTCCCGCTCCCATAGAGAAATTCTAGCACATATTCTTTTGGTTGCACGTTCACATTCTATCTTCCACTCTAGGATTCAATATCATCCTTCTGACATTCATCATTCAATCCCAAATTTACTTCGGTTGTGCCCCAAGGATTCTTGGGTCGGAACCGATCTGACTCATTGGATCATTACTGATCTATGGAATCATTGCACGGGTCACTCAAACTTATTCCGATTCAGGGGCATTTTCTCTGCCTTCTAGCTTTTACTTCTAATTTCCAGTTATTCCAACTATCATTCATTGCTCCATTCTTCTAAAGAATCTATCGGCCATTTCTTCTTGTTGAGTCACCATCCTATCTTGCATCTCTTTCATTATTCTCTCCATCTCATCTCTAGTTTCATAAATGGATGGGGGGTTCGATCTTATGGACACTTCCTAGATGCCCTTGTGTTCATGTAGACTTCCTCCAGTCATAGATCTAGTATTAGATCCTTTCATCTTCTCTAAATTCAAGTTTCAAATTGTTAAACAGAGTTTACTAAGTGAAAGCACTAGAAAATTTGCATAAAAAATGGCATAAACACCCAATGAAGTAACAAATATAAAAATTATTAAGAAATATCAAAGAAAGACAAATAATTTTGTAGTGGCTTGGTAAATCCTTTGGCTTACATGCAGTTCAACTTTGTTATTAAATTGTTGCAACTTTTTCAAACCGTGATCTTATGGATCGGTAATGACCGACGAGATCATAATGAAAGTACTGAAATTTAAAAGGAAGAAATAGTGCCCCATTGTTAGAACTAGACCAACCCGTAGCGAAATTAATGGAAGAATTTCAACTTTTTTACCATTTTGGTCTTTATTGGGCCTATGAAGTCTAATTTACTTAGAACATTTCTAAATTTGTTTTAAATAAAGTCTTTATTTTATTTAAAAGTGATGATGTATTATTTAATTTATGTTACAATATATATGTGTATCATATACACATATATGTGTGTAACATAACATACCCGTGCAAGATATAACATACCCGTGCATAAGTACTAGGATATACACCATAACGAACACAGTAGCTCATCTAATATACAAGTCGATTGTCTAAATGTATGTTTATATACTTTTATTTATATATATAAAATGTTATAAATACATGTACATAAACCATGTTTTTATTTTAATTATATATATATATATATAAACATGTGTATGAAATATTAACAGCCTATGTATATTTGTAAAATATATGTACTAAAAAATAATTTCTTGTTGTGAAGCAGAAAAGAGTATACATATTTTTTTTAATATATGTACATATTAGATACTTATACATAAAGGTATAATAATATAATACAAAAACCATACCATTGCCGAACAATGGCCGCCGTGTTTATGGTCTTCGCGACCTGGTGATAATTCAGCCCCCTCCCCTTCGCTTCTTTTCTTCATCGTCGTTTCTCTTCAAATGTCCTCAACCCCTTGCCTTCTCTCTCCCTCCTCTACCTGCTCTGGTCGTAGCTTCAAGCTTATGGCTGCTGTAGCACCTTCTTCCAATTCATCCTTGCTGTCACTCTCTGATTTTCCGCCCCTACCTACTTGTGTACGTTCCAACTGTAATCCTATTGGCAAGGTTGCTGGCCTCGTCCCATCTGGTTCAGGTGATTTTCGCTGCCAATTGCATTCGACTGGAGTGTCCAGTGCGTCTCCCACTGATAAAGTTTTTTTGAACGTAAATCCTCTTTGTGGCTTGGGGTCGCGTGAGTCTTCTGGTGCTCATGGTGATGTGGGGTTTTGTTGTTTGTCTAAAGACAGTGTGGGTGTGGATTCCGAAGTTGTTCCTGGGCAATGCACCGTTGGTGCTTGTGATATTGCTTCAATGGATATTGGTCCTCAGTTATGTGATAATAATCCTGATGCTACGCAGGTTGTTGCGTCTCCTACCCAGCCTCCTGCTGTCACTGATCTTGGTCCATCTGCTTCTCCCCCTACTTGTCCAAAGCCTTGGTCATCTTTATTTAACTCGCTGCCTCGTAATGCCGGTGACTACATTCCAATCGAATTTGATATTGTTGATGTGGACGGAGTGAAGATCCCTCCTCCTTCGGTTTTGCAAGCAGGTGTTGATTATTGGTCTGACTACTTGGTTGGATTCTTTCTTGATCCGAATCACCGTCTTCGTAATCCAGCTTTGGATTTGCATAAGGCTTGGAAGCTGCATGGCAACTTGCATGTTAAGCTGATTGATTCCTTATATTTCCTCAAGTTCTCATCGTCTGAGGATCGTCGCATTGTTCTTGGTGCTGAACCATCCTTCTTTACTGGTAGGCCCTTTATTATTACTCCTTGGTCTCCGACTGTGGCTCGAGCTCGTGAGCAGGTGCTTTCCATCCCCGTTTGGGTGTTCTTCTCCCAAATCCCCTCTGCTCTTCAACCGTTGCTTGGGTTGAATTGGTTAGCTTGCAACGTTGGTAAATTGAGATGTTTTGACAGCAACACGGTTGCCAGAGAAAAACTGATGTATGCTAAAGCGTTAATTGAGATTTCACCTTTCCAGCCTCTTTCTGATTTTATTCCTGTCCAGCTTGCTGTTGGGCATGTTGCTGAGGTCCGTGTTCGATATGGTTGGGTTCCTGATATTTGCTCCACCTGTCACTCTTTTGGCCACCTTTCTACCGCCTGCCTGCATTCCAAATCCTCCGCGCCTCCTCCGAAGATGCCTCTGCCTCGTCCCCCGCACCAGAAATGGATCCCTAAGGCTGCCTCCCATGTCACCCCCACTCCTGTGTCTCCCTTGTCTGTTCCGGGACCGCCTCTTTCTGCGGTTAGGCCTGCCTCGCTTTATCTGCTGTGGTCCCTTCTGATGCCCCTTCTGTTCCTGTTGATGTTTCTTCGCGGATTTATTGGGATGATTCAGAGAGATGTTGGGTTGATCGTTCATCTGATGTCCGATTTAACCCGGTGACTGACTCTTACTTCAGGTTTGTTTCTGATGAGCAGACGGACCTTCGATGCCTTTTTTACCGGCCTTCGGGTGATTCTCTAGTTCTAGACTTGGAAGGTGAGTATGCGAGAAGGAATTCCGACATGCTAGCTGATTCGTCTTGGAATCGATCTTTCATTTTCTCTCCTGATGCTACGGGATACGACCCATGTCTTGCCAACCTATTCAGATCTTTCACTGGTCTTTGTGGGAATGTCCCTTTAGACCCCTCTGATGATGGTGGTCCTTCCTCTACGGAGGAGCCCTAGACTAGGTTATTTTAGCTACTGTGACATGTCTGTCACGTACCTGTGCTGAGTTTTCATATTCCATAGTAGATTAGGTGCTTCTACCTTTCTCCTGTACTTCAATGTTATTACTTTGGTAATAAAAGTGGACGACCCACTATAAAACCGGCTTGCTTTGCAAAAAATATATAATACAAAGTATAAAATAATGCTTATAATATACATAAAAATAATTTTAATAAAAATGTATTTACCCAGTCATCCGCATGGCTCAGAATTAATTTTTTTAATTTTTTTAATTATGCATTATTAGTTATACCTACGAATAATTTAAATTATTAACAAAAATATTATTGAAACATAATTTGGAAATTTAAAATTTTGCAGTAAAATTATAAGTGATATTTTGTGTTTTGAATATTTATTTTATAATTTTACAATTTAAAATAATTTTAAAAATAATGTTTAATTCTTGGATTCTATTTAAATATTTTTAAATCAAAAAAGTTTTTTTTTTAATTTTTCTATCGTGGGTGCATTTTGTGTTAATCTACTTTATAAAATATAAAACATAATATATATATATATATTGATATTATTAATATATGTAATTAATTGATTTAAATAATACTTAAATAATATATATATATATATATATATATATATAAATTTTATTACTGCTGAAAATATTATGTCCATAATACTTCATATGTAAAATTATATTACCATATTTACTTAAATCACAATGTTATATTTAAATTGTAAACTATATATATATATATATATTGAATTACTAGAATAATTGTTTCTAATATAGAGCCGTATTATTTAAGGAATATACATGATAAATTTTTTATAAATATATACTATCATATGAAACATATAACCAACTCAATTGTGATAATATATTTGTATGTCGTAATCATCACCTAACTAACAGTATAATATATATATATATATATATATATATATATATATATATATAAACATTATATGTAAACATCAATAATTATAAAGTGATTAGGAGTATGTCTTATAACCAAAGCCTGAAAGTACATCCTAAAATGATGAGATTTGCTCCTCGAACTGATTTCTAGTCCAGTAGATTGCTAGTCTCTGAATTGATGACCACTGGCTACGGGATAAAACTGAATTTGTTATGATTTAAAGTTGAATTAATGGAGGATGGAGGACGTAGATTTGACCTAATGTAGGTGTGTTTGGAAACCTAAAAAAGTGCTCCAAAAGATAAGGATACAAATTCTTAGATAAAGGACAATTTAGAGACAAATTAAGATCTAGATCCTTTTTTATTTTATACCAATTATCTTCCATCCTAGCCATCTAAATCAGACCCTTCTAAACCATACCCATCCGCCCATTTTTAGCTCCATTATGGCCAAAAAAATCATACCCATATGGGCTTCAAACCCATTTATAGCCCGAACAAAATATTCTACATTTAAATCCAATTTAAATGCGTATCAATATCACATATCGATTAATATAGTTATAACTTCTATAAATGCATTTAATAATATTTTTTCATCAAATCAAAGTCAAATTTTATAATTTATATTTCATAAATATAATTTATAATAGTCACAACTTAATTAAATTGTTTGGATCAAAGGAGTATTCATCATTTCGGTTATGTGACTCGTTAAGTACAAATTTGGTCGGCGATCAATATTAAACTATTCGAAAATTAATGTTCACACGTCACTAAGCAGGCAATGTGATATTTTAGCCAAATTATCACTTGCTTTGTTTTTGTGAAATCCAATTATACTTTGTTAAGGATCACCGGGTTGTAAATTTTATTTACACCAATTCTCTTTGTGAAAATTATATCACTTTGGACTTACAAAATTTGGTAATGGTCAAAATTCTAATATGGTATATATTCAAATCTATATTTCAAATGCAAAGTCCTTGGTTCAATAATAACAATCATTATCAACCGAACTACTCTGGCCAGAGATGATGATTTTGAGTTGATTGTGATACTAACCCTATATAACCGAGGAGAGGAATTCTCCATTGAATAGTGTTTCACTTCCAGTAATTCACCTCAAACCAATTATAGTCACTCGATGGAATTTATTCCATGATTTGACTATATCGAAGCGGAGCTTTCAAATTGAAGATCAACGGTATCCTCAAGTTGAGAGAACATTGTAAACTAATCACACCGTTATTTTCTATTTGACATTAGTAATGTTAACCAACAGAAAACTATCGAGTGAGTCATTCCATAGTTATCCAATAACCACTAGTATGTATCCCCTAGGTGCCTCCAGCAGTCAGGAGTAATGCACTGCCTAACAT
Source organism: Allium cepa (assembly GCA_030765085.1). Classification (NCBI taxonomy): domain Eukaryota; kingdom Viridiplantae; phylum Streptophyta; class Magnoliopsida; order Asparagales; family Amaryllidaceae; genus Allium; species Allium cepa. Next base: position 882,462,342 of record CM060929.1, read on the forward strand.
TTAGAGACTGTTACGTACTCTACTCTCAAGGGATACATCATTATCCAAACACAATGTATCTTGACTAGGAATATTTAAAATGAAATGTTTTATAATATTGTGATATAATACTCATGATTACAATTATTTTTTAATTATTATCACAAATACAACATTTATATATTTTCAATTAAATATATTTTAATTAAACATTTAATTATTAATAACGTATTATAATAAATATATAACAGAAAGGAAAAACACCTTCATTATGAATGAGAATTGATTATAGAGTTAATTAATTTACAATAAAATACAAAATTGTCCATAAGACATACCCTTAACTTTATCACCTGTAGGGCATGAGGTCGGTCTAGGGAAGAAAGTCCATATAGTGAAAATGTGGTACGAAAAGTTGTGAATGATGGTTAGGTTTGACGAGATGACAGGACATGAGATGACCAGATGATAAACTCATTTCATCTCCTAATATTATTTTTTAGTGTTTGTAGAGTAAAAGTTTGGCTCACCCACTAGATTTATGTCAAATCCCCTTTTGTTCTCACTTATATATATATCCAGGTTGATGGAGTTTGGAGATGAGATGGTATCAGAGATAGAGACTCACTTGTATATATTGTAAATGATGTAAATAAGTATTGTAACTTGGATTTGACTATGTAAATGGATTTAGTGTAGTTGTACTGTTTAAACACATATATTTGATATTATAAACATGCTATTATGAAGTGGATGGATATTGTTGATGTATTATATTTTATTTTCTTCTGCTATATGACTCTGAAAGTAGATAGTTATTAAATAGCAATGTTATATTTTATATATGTCTTTAATTGTTATATACTTATTTTATCTCATCCATAATGACTTGTCCTTTTGGTTCTCGGGTTGTTGATGTCGGTTCGAGTGTTGGATCTAGGATCAAAAGAACAGGTTATTGCATGTCCGTTCGATGGGCGCTTTGTCCAAACCTTGAGCTGGGGCCAAATGTTTATTCAATCATCCCTCTTTGGATGAGTGCTTTAGCTAGGCCTTGAGGCGGGACCAATGGATTAATTGACCATCTCTCTTGAATGATTGCTTTGGCCAAGCCCTGAAGCAAGACCAAAGGCTTAATTGGTTCATCATTCCAATTGAAGTCGTTTCCTTCTAAATACATGTTTTTGAACATTAATTCCATCCTTTGAAACATTCCATTATCATTACATGAAATTCCATTCGTCTTTTTTTGATTTCTTTAGAGTTCATGTTCAACAACTCATGCAATTCTTTTTTCCTTATGTAATATTCTACAATGACAGATAAAGCTCTACAACCATTAGTTTTTTAGCTGTTTGCTTTTTGATAATAGCAATACTCACCTCCTTCATGCCTTCCTCCCCCTTTTTTCGCACCCTTCATAGATGCCTAATAATCCATCCTTTTTGTAGTAAGGAAGTATACTTCTTCTTGAGAAACACAAAGAGGAGTAACTATTTTGTTTTTTGGGACCTTTAAAAACATAACTTCCTTGTTCACTTCGGTATCTATTTTGAGAAACATGACTTCTCTTTGGTTCTCGTTTGATTCCTCTTCACCATTCTAAAGCATTTATCTTTTTCTTTAAGTGACGTGTTGAAAATATCTTTCCACTTCTAAGTAAATTTGTAAAGTATGGTTTAACTTTGCCTCAAATATTGTTCCTCTGCCTTGGGATTAAATGTTCTATTTTGATCGAACAAATGGATCAATTTGCTATCTTTCCTATGTCCTCGAATTGGCTCTTCTCTATTCAATTCATTTACTAAGGCAAATATTGGTTTTACTCCTACGAGAACAGGGTTCAAACTCCATTTACTCATACTACATCGAGCAACTTTCTTCTTTTCCTCTAAATTTTGAAGGGCCAAGTTTCTAAAGTTTAGTTTTTGTTCCTCACTAAACCATAAGGCATTCTATTGATAGGCTACGGTATCCTATTGTGGTTATGAAGATCCTTGCCGAGATTTAGCCATTAAGGTCGGGTTTTGGATGAGATAAATTCTATTTTATGCCTTTCCCTCGAATTTAGCTCTGAACGAAAGTACCACTAATTGTTTGGTCAAAATTTGGTTCTATCCTGAGTACTTTAGTCAAATATGCAAGTCAAAAGAGGTAAATCCTTCTTTTTTCAATATGCTAGTCAAAGAAGCAAGTCCTTTTATTCAATATGCAAGTGATAAGAGGCAAGTCCATGTTGTTCAATATGCATGTCATAAGTTAAGTATGCAAGTAATGAGTCTATATGAGAGTATATTTGCAATACGAATTTATTCAAATCCTCGATTACAAAGCCACAATTTCAATTGGACCTAACGATTATTATAATCACAAAATCAAGCTTTTTACCTACACATAAAAAAGTGCAAAAAGTGGAAGAAGTACAACTTGAATTTCTTCCCCTTTCTAGCAGTGCTAAATATTTATTTATATAAAAATTGAAGCTTTAGATTCTTGACAAATCTCACTTGTAGAAAGTGGACGATCATGATTTTCGGATGTGCCACAAGCTCGAGATGACATATGGCACAACCCTTCTCTTGCTTCATGACGATGTGACACTGTTGAACTAATTAAGAAATGCTATATAGCTATTTGGATGTCAATTTTATGTGAGTTATTAAATATGCGATAGCTTTGATAGTCAATATGCGATGGCATCAACTCTTGATAGCCCCTCTAATAATCAATATGCAATGGCTTCCTCTATTATTGTGATGTGACAACTATGTGAATCTTGACATTCGATGGTTGTATGTGCCTTGTTATGTGATAGTTATGCAATCTTCAACATTTTTGTTTTCAACATGTGATAGCTATTTTAACTTCAATATGCGATTGCTATGTAGACTTCAACATGCGATAGCTCCATAACTTTCAACATCACACCATGACTTTGTTATTTTAACTTGTTATGGCTTTGCATAATTATCATCTTACGATAGACTGTATCATCAACATGTGATAACCTTCAACCTATGATGGCTTTACATTAACATCATCTTTCCGTAACCTATATCATCAACATGCAATGACTTCTTTCTTTATCAACTTACGACAACTCTTCCTTATGCGATAGTCTTCATCTTTCAATGGCTTTATGTTATTAGCATATAATAGCTTGGCCTTTGTTATACAACCTTTTGACCTAGCAGTATATCATAATAGTTGGCCAAATGGCTTCTGTGATCATCAAGGCAAGAAGCCTGGAGAGACGGTTATCAGGCTTGGAAATCGACGATATTTGGAACTATGAAAAATAGTTGAGCAAATTTAGACCAGGTCCCAATCAAGGGGAAATCAATACGAAGTGATAAGAAAGGCCTAATGAGGCCACATTTTAATTTCACATCAGTTGGAGTTCATATGCCCAAGTTTTGGGCAAAGAAAGAATTTATATGGTCCGGTTTAGAACAATCCATAAAATAACATAAATCAACTATGATAGATTAATAACTCAAGGTCTACAACTCCATTACCCATGAAAAGTTTGAAACATCAATATATTGAAGAAAGGTGTCCCCAGAGTCTATCAAAGCTCAAAAATATTAGAAAAATTTGCCGATCGTTCCATAAGGATCGTAAAAAATCAGTCAGAATGATCCATAGTTTCATAGAAAATGCGATATCTCACAAACGGTATGTCAGAATTGCAAAAAATTTGGAGAGAAAGTAGATTTTATCATGGAGAACCTACATGATTGATTGCATCTCAATTGGATGAAGCACGGAATGATCGCACATGATTTACGACGACTCTACTTGACTCCATGGAAAATGCGATATCTCACTAATGGTAAGTCAGAATTGCACGAAATTTGAAAAGCAAGTAGCTTACATCATGGAGCATCGCCATGATTGATTGCACCTCCATTAATTTGAATGATCGACTCCAATCGTTCCAATGGTGTGCGATCAATCTGAAAATTTATAGACTGGGTCATACGAATTTGGAGGTTCTTCTGGTGAAATTTCAACCGGACCTATGCACGTCTTCATTTCTATAAATACAGCGGACTTGGCTCATTGCATGGGAATTTTTTGGCTGGGTCTCCTTCGTTGCTTCTTATCTCTTCCTCCATTAATTTTCTAAGACAAAAAAAACTGTACTTATAATTTTACAGTATAAATAAAAGATTATTGAAGTGGGCGTAAGCCGGAGTTTGCAGAACCACTATAAAACTTGCATGTTCATTTACTTTCTGCAATCTACTATGTGATTTATGAATCTATATTTCACTATTTGGATCTAAATATTGGACATTGCTACTTTCGCTTATAACAGTGTGTTTATGATCATTTTTGGTGCAAACATTTCGGTGCTTTCATTGAGAAGGACATAAACCCGTGGATTTGGAAGCCGATATCTTAGATTTGGAAGCTTGGATACTTGGATCTAGGAAGCAATGGCTAGGAAATCAACAAGGAGACTATTAGCAGATAGGAGCAATCATGTAGGTAGTTAGAAGGCTTCTTCTGGAGCTGGAGCAAATCCGACATCTATCTACATCACCAGAGATGAAATGGAACAATGCCTGGATGTTATGTAGGAGAGGATGCTAAAGAGATAGGAGGAGATGATGCAAAATTTACTCCGACAGATTGGACAAGCTGGTTCGCAAAACCAAGGGATTGGAGTAGCTCAAGTTGCTGGAAATATGAATCATGGAGTTGGAGCAGCAGGAGCTGAGGAAAATCAGAATCGAGATTGAGGAAACGAAGGTAACAGACAACAGTGTGAAGTAGTACAGCCAAGGGTAGTCCCCCTCCGACACATAAGGATTGGTACCGATTATTCCATAATGATCGACGCCGATTGACCTAAACTCGGGGACTTACCCCTGGGTTATGCTGGATCGATCCTAGGTGGGGTGTTGGACAATGTTGAGCAATTTGGTGCCAATCGAAACTTGGATGCACGTATAAAAGAGGATAATCTGGGATTCTCTCACAGACTCAGGGGGAAAGATGGAAATAATGATCGGAGACAGCTTATGGATGTTCGAATTGCTAGAAATTGAAATCCAGGACTTGGAGCGGAAACTAGCAGACTTAGATATGGATTGGAGCAATCATGGAAAACCTCGGCTAAGGAGAATGGATCAACACTGCTTTCCATGGAACCGAGAGAACTGATCTAATTGACTCTGGAAGGAATCAGATAACGGTGATGGAACAGAAGCAGCCATCATCCACCACAAATTGGAGCAAGCCAGGTTAAGGACATAAGTCGTCATCTCTTGATCGAGGTGGCATGAAGTAAAAGAAACTCCATATAAAATTGGCTAAGTCAGTTACATATGTACGGGACAAAGGTCGGTCCCTAGGCATGCTCTAAGATGGCGATAAACCGTGATAAAAAATGATTCCATAACTCACTTGAATGTGAAAATTAAGTATTTCGCTTTGAATGGCAATCGATCTCGAGCGATCACATTTCTTCTTGAATGATATGCAATCTCGAATGATCACATTTCACCTCGAATGATACTCAATCTCGAATGATCACATTTCACCTCGAACGATACTCAATTTCGAATGATCACATTTTGTCCTGAACGGTGCTCGATCTCGAACAATCACATTTTGCTTCGAACAACACTCGATCTCGAACGATCACATTTTGCTTCGAACAGCACTCGATCTCGAACGATCACATTTCGTTTTGAACAGCACTCGATCTCGAACAATCGCATTTCTCCCCCAATAACACTTGATCTCATACGATCACATTTTGCCTCGTACAGGCACTCGATTTGGAACGATCACATTACGCCTCGAATAGGCACTCGATCTCGAATGATAACTTTTCGCCTCGAACGAGCACTCGATCTCGAACGATCATATTACGCCTCGAATAATCATTCGATCTCGAACGATCACATTTCGCCTTGAACAGGCACTTGATCTCGAATGATTATATTACGCCTCGAACGATCACTCGATCTCGAACGATCACATTTTGCCTCGAATAGACATTTGATCTCGAACGATTACATTATGCATCGAACAAACACTTGATCCTTTGCGATCATCATCATTTTGGGGCAGTTATGAATTTGATTAACTGTCCCGAATGGCCGTAACTAATGATTGGGCAAGATCACAGATTTGTTCACAGGTCATCAATGGGTTTCAAACATTGGACTTAAGGCAATTCAGAACATGCATACCTATCGTAAGAAAAATGTTATACCACCTTTTGACTAAGTAGTATATCTTTAGCTGAATAGCTCTCTGATCATCAAGGCAGGAGAGATGGTTATCAGGCGTGGAAATCGATGATATTTTGAACTATGGACAATAGTTGGGCATATTTGGACCAGGTCTCAATCAAGGTGAAGCCAACATGAAGTGACGAGGAAGGCCTCATGAGATCACATTTCAAATTTCAAATCAATCGGAGTTCGTATGCTCGAGTTATGAACAAAGGAAGAATTTATATGGATCGATCGGGAACGATCCATAAAACAACATAAATCAACGATGATCGATCAATAACTCAAGATCGAAAACTTTGTTACCCATAAAAATTTGGGAACATCAATATATTGAAGAAAGGTGTCCTCAAAATCGATCGTAATTCAAAGTTCACAAATATCAGAAAGACATACTGATCGTTTCATAACGATCGTACAAAATCAGCCAGAACGATTCATAGTTTCATGGAAAACGCTATATCTCTTATACTTCAGAATTATATGAAATTTAGAGAGTAAGTAGCTTACATCATGAGGAACCTACATGATCGATTAAAACTCAATTGTATGAAGCATAGAACGATCACACTTGATTTACTATGACTCAGTTCGACTCCATAGAAAATGCGATATCTCACAAACGGTACGTCGGAATTGCATGAAATTTGAAGAGCAAGTGGCTTATATCATTGTGACAGCCCGCAAATCCGTACCCTTGAATCAACATTATTCTACCCTAATTGACTCAAGTGGAACAGAAATACGAACCATTGAGGTTAAAAGAAAAGAGATAGAAGAAGAAGAAACTAAACAATATCAGAATCTCACAGTCGCAGCGGAATAAAATATAATAGCAACTATATATCTTTACACAAAATGAAATCTATAACTGTTTATACAACATATCATCAGAGTAACTCATACATCAATCATCACATAACAGACATACCATACAACATAGCAGCGGATATATATATATGGTACATATAATACGTCTCGAACTCCAGCTCCTCTCCTCCTCCATAGCAACCTATCCTGAACATATAATACTCGGTCTGACCCGAGCATTATAACGAAATAACACCCGAGTCAGTCTGGAATACCAGCTGATAATAATGCACACAATTGATTATTAAAGTTTCAAAAATCCTTTTGAAAACAAAAGCATCTCGTAAGACCACGCCACAAATAAACATGTCGGGTTTTTACCTTACGATAGCTAAAACTCTTTTTATAGAAATCCTCTGATATTATAATAGGGTCTAATTACAAATACTTATAAAATAGCTGAAATTGTTACATTATTAAATTCCAGCTACTAGCCACCGAAGTGGGTAATACAAACAAAACTCGTAAAAGCTCGTAGGAAAAATGGATTTCCAACAATGACTAGGCACTGGGGTACCACCTGTCACAGTACGTGGTCTAGATCACAGTACCGAGGACTACTCCCTTCGTCCCCTGCAACACAAGACCGGAATCACCTATGGGCAATTCCGAATAAGATCACCCCGCGGTTGGGATCAGCAACCGCACCACTAAGCCGAAATAAAAAGGAACCTCTAGACAGGGATGACCTTACTCTCCAGTGGGGGCTACCCACGAAGCCTTGCTGCATATCCCCTGATTTTCAGTCATTCCCGGTTGATGAGGCTTGAGGTTTAACGTTACCTTTAGAACGTTTCCACTTAGAATGCCCATCGTCCGCTGACGATGTCACGAAAGCATTCATCCATACAAGTCCGTCCCGGGTTCGAACGGAACCGAAGGCACTATTCCTACTACATCCATTTTGGAAATATCCTCAGGATTAGTAGCGACTAGCCCTTGCACTTCACTGCTCCATCTTCGACTCCGAAAACGTTTTATCGCACGAAAACGTACAAACCGGATCGAAGTGGTTTTCGAGAAATAAATCTCGATCCCGGTCTCTTCGAAACGATCATCGCATTTGTCCAATATTGATAGTCGGTGATTTAACTATCAATTAATATGCATAAACATCCATAGCATCCATCACACAATAAATAATTCCCAAATTATTTATTTATCTCAAATATCTTTTTAAAGATATATTACCAAATTTCCAAATCTCATTTGAAAACACTTTCCCAAAATTCTCCATTTACAAGGTAAATCCGTTACCATATATTTCCATTGGAAAATATCCAAGTTCAAAACAGTTTAGATTTAAAAACAGTTAAAAACATTTAAATTTAAAATATACTTTAAAATAGATAATTTACTACTAATTCTTTACTCAAAATAAAATTTCAAAATATTTAAAGTATAACTAATTATAAGATATAACTTAATTTAAAATAAGGTTTAGTTATACTATATATTAAAAATAGAGTTGTAAAAAGATTAACTCTTATTTCAATATACTTAGGTCAAAACTAGCTTTTAAAACAAATCCATTTGTAAACATAATTATTAAGATATTTATAAAATTTTCTATTACAAATTTATATATTATTACTTTAAAACAATAATTTCAAAACAGTCTTTAAAACTAATTTAATATTTTAAAACTTCCTTTTATAAAAATCAACTTAAAACTCGAACTCGGTTTTTCCCCGGAAAACTCATTTCCACTAAATCATCACAGAAATCCTTCCTTCGATTTCTGTCCAATTATCTCAATTTAGATTTATGGTTTTATAACATCAATTTATTTTCCCAAATTTCCAACTAATAACATTTATCTTTGATTATCATTCTAGATGTTACAAATTTTAATTTCCATTTTAAATAGATTTCAATTTTTTATCCTTTTAAAATTCATTATTTAACAATATCCTTTATCTCTCTAAAATTCAATTTACCTATTTATAAATTAATTATGGAATTAAAATTTACTCAGCAATATTCCAAATCTAACTTTATTTTAATTTCCAACTAATAGATTCCAATTTTCATATTCTTTAAATTTCTTATTTATCAATTTTCTTGGTTTCTTATGAAACCCAATTTAATTCCTTTATAATTAAAACTCCAATTTCTTTAAAATTATCATTCAGGATTTACAGTTTATCCAACAACACCACAATACAAATTAAATCCAAATTTATCAGTCACAATATAAACAGGCATCATTATCAATTATAAGAATAATTTCTATATGTGAGGAATCCTGTTGGATCCCTCCAACCTGTTTTCCCTGCATCCACAAATATTAGCACAACCATATATATATATCAATTCAATTTGATAATAATCAACATAAACAGCTAAACATCCAAACAAACAATCAATACTAACTGTCTACTTTACTAGTATCCAGATGTGAGTGAGAATAACTCACCTTGAGTTTCGGCGAGCGTTCGAAATTCAAATTAAATCGAACAACGTTCGATTTAACCTAAATTTCTACTTGCCCGGAATGGATCCGGAACTGTTCCATCGCGTAGTGCTCGACTCTGCGATTCCGGCGCTACCAAGTTCGTTACAATCTGATAACGTATGAGACAGTTATTTAATTTTAAAGATTTGAATTTAAATTTAAAACAAAATCTTTTTTTTTTTATATACCAACGAATATGCGGCCGTCCCTCTTCCTTTCCCCCTCTTCTCGTTCGCACGTCCCCAGGTCACAACTCCAAACCGAACCCAAAGCCAAGAACTAGGGCACGCTGCCGCGCCTCCATCCTTCGGTTGTTCATCAATCAAACCATGCCATCACGAAGCTCTCTCGCTACTCCACCATCGGCCAGAGCTACACGAGTTCTGGTGGCCCCACTGCGTGCGCAACACGAGAACGACGGTCGCTGAACGCGACAAGATTTCTCCCTCCACGCTACGGAAAAACCAATCACAGCCGTTGGATTCAATGAGTTCGACGATATCTACAATTCTTCAGTTGGAAATTTTGGCAAATAACAAGTGGATTGATTGCAAATTGAGGGAGAGATGGAGACGTTTTCGGCCATGAATTAGATAATAGCGGCGGCCTGAAGTTTTTTTCTAGGGTTTAGAGATAAGATGTTAATATATATATATATAATTATTTAATAATATTTTAATCTCGTTCTTCACATTTCAATACCATATGCAAACGAACTCCAATTTACGCGTTCCAACAGGCAATTCTAGGGTTTTTCCGCGTTCCGGACACAATGGAACAGGTTTCGTAAGCTAATTCGATCGTATGCGCGAGTTACGAGATTAAACGATCAATTTAAAATTAAACCGATTAAAACGATTTCGACACGTTTCGAGCTGCCGGGGTCAAACGACAACTCCGATTGCTACGAAAATTGAAATCCGATAATAACTAACTATTACGGATCCAATGAAACTGGTTTCGTCGAATTCCGAGACTGTGTCCCGGAAGGCTATTTTAACTCGTCTATTAAATTAAGCAATTTTTGAAATTATCGAAATCACTCAAAACTTCCACTTTTAAAATTTTATTAGCTTAACAATAATTCATATAAAATTTATAAACACATTAAAAATCATTCTGGCTTATTCCGGACCTAAATCGGATTAATTGCAATATTTAATAATATTAAATTCATTCCTAAATTAATATAAAATTCCAAATAATAATCTATTAACTTTTAAATTCTTCCAAAAATCAAACAATATCATTTATAACCTATGGAACTTAAAAATGCATTTAAACATCAATTTTATAACAAATTCCCATTCAATTTCCAATTTATTCTCAGTTCTAATAATTATTATTATTACTCCAATTCAAATGGAATCACCATATTTTGAAACTATAACTCATCTTATTAACTCAACCATAGTCTTCTATTATCAAGATTCAAATTAGAATCCATATCCAACATTTAAAATGAATTAAATGTTAAATTTTAGCGACCCAAAATTCCGGGTCGTTACATTCCTCCCCCCTTATAAAAATTTCGTCCCCGAAATTTGTATAAGGTAGAACATACACTTAAACCCATTTACTTATCCCATTAGCTTAGTTAAAAGCTTATATACACTTCACAAAATCCTTTTTGTTCAATTCCCAAACCTATTTGCTTTATTAATTCTAAAGCTTTAATTTTAACTTATAACTTCATAAGTTACTTAACTTTTCCCAAAACCCAAAAAAAATTTCTAACTCTCAAAATTTACGGAAAATTTTGGCAGAGTCTCCCCTGTACGGAGGAGCTTCTGCGATATCGCAGGATACACAAATATATATACATCGGCCCACACGGCCGGAAACCAAAATATATCACAATATATATGTCATTTCCCCAATTTTATTTGCGTAGGCGTACCTTTAAGCAATTTTAATAGCAAGTAGCTAATATATAATGCATATACGCGCTTCAAACCCTCTCGAGCGCCTCGCATTCCTGCACTTACTCAACATACTCATTAGCTACAAGATATGTGCATTTTAATCAACATTTTCCAATATAAAAGCAATCCAACATATCAATGGCATAATCCAAACCAAGCAAATTTCAAAATTTACTAATATTAACCATCCTTTACCAACAATTCAAGATTTTAAATCATCTTTCCAATTATCTATTCAAGTCCAACATTATTTACTTTCACTTGAATGATTTATACTCAAATCAACCATATACAATTCATATTTATCTCAATAGGATTAACATATGCTTCATTAATAGCAATCTATTTCAATTCAATTCTAAATAGATTTTCAAACCAACTTCATTTTAAAATTTTGAAGCATTTACCTTACTATGATAATCCATTTTCATTCCTATGCAAAGTCAAGTAACAACATTCAAATCCTTTCCACACTTGCATTCACTTATACTCCTTTTGAATTGGATTCCAATACATATCAATTTATTCAAGAATCAATTCAATTGCATAATATCTCAATTCTTTCTTGCATACCAAATTTAGTTTCATTTTAATTTGACTTTACTTAATCAAATTCTAATTTATCCAAAACCAATTTAGTTGTTTAAACAACTCAATTCTAAATACATTCAAATATTCAAGTCATTCAAGCAAAACAATTGCCACTTAAGTTTATAACCCTTTAAAATTAATTCCAACTTGGATTTATATTAGTTTCATTAACCAATCCAAGTTTATATTAATATCTCTCCCTCCTGGATTATTTACAACCCATACATCCTTAGTTTATCACAATAACTTATTAATATCATTTCTTGCAATTATTATCTAACAAATTTCATTCAACATTACTTAATAAGGCTCATTCTCAACCATTTTGTTTTTCTTTCAATTTGCTTAAGTTCTTTAACAATATTCTCATTATTTCCTTATAAATCAAATTTTATTTCATTTGATTCTCATTCAAATCAAATTTCCATTCATATACAAATTTAATGCTCTTTGTTTAGTTATCCTATTCATATTAAACTTATTTTATTTACAAAGAGGCCATTTAAATTATTTTACTCATTTGAATTTTATTTACAATCCAAATCATCATAAATATATTCAAATTCCATTATTCATTCACACCTCCAATATTCATTTCCATAATTGAATCCCAATTCAAATCAGGATTTCTATTTACTTTCCAAACTTGACTAAACTATCAAAATTCTCCATTACAATACAAATCCCAGTTAATTTGTAATTTAATTCAGCCAATAACATAATCCATATTAGTTTTCAATCCACTTTCTTAATTTACTCTGAATTCATTCATAATATCACCATTTTCCAATTATTTCATTTGGCACATTTAAATTTTCTACCTTTCCTTTTTACTCCTATAAATAGAATCTAAATTTCTTTCAATATTATTTATTACACAACTGAAATTCAATTTCAATTTCATTACCCAACAAACCTTATTCTCCCCATACATAAGTTCAAGACTTATTTTCCACTTAAGAACATTCACATTTATGTTCTCATTTTGCTTCATTAGACTTTGCATCTCATTTATGGTCAAAATTTAAATTTGCCACACCCTTCAACTCTTTCCATTAATGAATTCCAATTTCACTCCCATTCAAGAGTTTAAGTTGCTCACTTAAGTCCTCTTCCATTTAATAAATTTGCAACTTTACTTCCATTCAAGATTTTAAAGTGCTCACTTAAGTCCATTCTCATTTTATAATCTCCAATTTAAGTTACTTAATAACTTAAGAATGTGAATTCCTTAATGCAATTATAAGCAATTTACATTTCACCTTTTATATCCAATTCATTTAGATTGGATTCATTTTCAAATTCCCAAATTTAATTCTCCATATACAAGTTCAAAACTTGTTTACTAACTTAAGTTCATTCACTTCTTTATATCCCACCTTACCTTATCTCAATTCACAATTTCATTTGAGATTAAGTTTGAATTCACCATACCATTCAACTACTTCCATTTGTGATTATAATCTCACTTTTAATTTTTATAAGTTCACCAACTTATTTATTTTAAAAGCTTATATTGCTCATTTTACTCCACCATCATTTTATAATCACAATTCTAAATTCCATATGTATATATATACATCTGAATTCTTCAGGATACAAATTCCCTTAATTTATTTCTTTGCAAACTTCAAATCCACAACCTCAAATTATAAGTATTATACTTAATAGCTTATGGGTATAATCCATTACTCAATGACCCAAATCTCAAAATCAACTTACCTTTCAATTTAATCCAAATAAATTTTATCTTAAGTCCAACTTATTTACTTATCCAAGTAAAATTCAAATTTCAATTCACTTCAACATATTTTATTTACTTCAACATATGTTATTCACTTTCACTTTCTCAAATTAAATTTTAATTCCAAGATTTAAGATTTTCGTTTCTTCCTTCTTATTAAAATTACTTTACATAATAAGTTTAATAGTTAATTCATTTCACTTATCCAAGTCAAATTCAAATTTTCTATTCACTTCCAATCTCTTAAGTTAAATTTTATTTCAAGATTTAAATTTTCATTTCCTTTTTATTAGCATTAGCTCCACTTAACAAATTCAATAGTTGATTCATTTCAACTTTACTCATTATTTAATTAGAACTTTCCCAGAATTCAATTTACCCGGTTTTATCTCAAAACCATTTTGAAATATATCAAATATATATACCCATTTGGTATATCAAATCAAATTTCCATGTTTTCCAAACCAATTTGTTTGTACCCAAAACAATTTGTTCATATCCCAAACAAATTTCCATTTTTGAAATATCCAAAACAACTGTTATCCCCAACAAATCCAAACAATACCATAACCAATTACTAGGGAAGCAATCCATCACTTTAGAAACTCGAAAATGAATTCTAATGATGTGGCCAGCATCATCAGGATTATTTTCCAGCGACTGCAGTGAGTTCAATGCTTCTTATTTTTCCCAAATTCTTTTCAAACAGTTGCCATTCAAAAATATTTCCCAAACAACATTCCATTATTGTCTTCAATACATTGGAAAACATTTCAAAACTTCCCAGGATTTTAAATTTCCAAACTTTTATTTTCAATACTTTTAAAAATCCTTTTCAAAACTTCCGGGTTAAAATTCTGGTTTAAATTCAAATTTTAATTTCACTTCTTATTTGCAACATATTTAATTAATTCTATTTGGTTATAACCATTTCAATTTTATAATCTTATTCACTTATCATTTCAAATTTGGTCAAATTCAAGATTCTTATTTGATTTTCAAAATTTGGCAACCAAACAGTCAAATATATATAATTTCCAAAAATTATTCTCTTTATATCAAAATATAATTTTGGATAAAATTATTTCATTTATCCACTTTAAAACAATACTATGTCGGTTTATCTTGTTTAAGAGTTTAGAAACCCCTATCGATACGGTTGTACTTCCCGCACCGACCAGAATTCATAAACACTCAACCGATAAGTCAACACAGTATAAAAACAATTTTATAAACACTAACAAGTACGCTCTCATATTTATTATTACGCTCAACTCATTATAGAGTCCTATTGACTCTATTAAATGAGTAATTATCCCACCAAAGCCAAGGTTGTCGCCAACCTAAGCTCTGATACCAAGTGTGACAGCCCGCAAATCCGTACCCTTGAATCAACATTATTCTACCCTAATTGACTCAAGTGGAACAGAAATACGAACCATTGAGGTTAAAAGAAAAGAGATAGAAGAAGAAGAAACTAAACAATATCAGAATCTCACAGTCGCAGCGGAATAAAATATAATAGCAACTATATATCTTTACACAAAATGAAATCTATAACTGTTTATACAACATATCATCAGAGTAACTCATACATCAATCATCACATAACAGACATACCATACAACATAGCAGCGGATATATATATATGGTACATATAATACGTCTCGAACTCCAGCTCCTCTCCTGCTCCATAGCAACCTATCCTGAACATATAATACTCGGTCTGACCCGAGCATTATAACGAAATAACACCCGAGTCAGTCTGGAATACCAGCTGATAATAATGCACACAATTGATTATTAAAGTTTCAAAAATCCTTTTGAAAACAAAAGCATCTCGTAAGACCACGCCACAAATAAACATGTCGGGTTTTTACCTTACGATAGCTAAAACTCTTTTTATAGAAATCCTCTGATATTATAATAGGGTCTAATTACAAATACTTATAAAATAGCCGAAATTGTTACATTATTAAATTCCAGCTACTAGCCACCGAAGTGGGTAATACAAACAAAACTCGTAAAAGCTCGTAGGAAAAATGGATTTCCAACAATGACTAGGCACTGGGGTACCACCTGTCACAGTACGTGGTCTAGATCACAGTACCGAGGACTACTCCCTTCGTCCCCTGCAACACAAGACCGGAATCACCTATGGGCAATTCCGAATAAGATCACCCCGCGGTTGGGATCAGCAACCGCACCACTAAGCCGAAATAAAAAGGAACCTCTAGACAGGGATGACCTTACTCTCCAGTGGGGGCTACCCACGAAGCCTTGCTGCATATCCCCTGATTTTCAGTCATTCCCGGTTGATGAGGCTTGAGGTTTAACGTTACCTTTAGAACGTTTCCACTTAGAATGCCCATCGTCCGCTGACGATGTCACGAAAGCATTCATCCATACAAGTCCGTCCCGGGTTCGAACGGAACCGAAGGCACTATTCCTACTACATCCATTTTGGAAATATCCTCAGGATTAGTAGCGACTAGCCCTTGCACTTCACTGCTCCATCTTCGACTCCGAAAACGTTTTATCGCACGAAAACGTACAAACCGGATCGAAGTGGTTTTCGAGAAATAAATCTCGATCCCGGTCTCTTCGAAACGATCATCGCATTTGTCCAATATTGATAGTCGGTGATTTAACTATCAATTAATATGCATAAACATCCATAGCATCCATCACACAATAAATAATTCCCAAATTATTTATTTATCTCAAATATCTTTTTAAAGATATATTACCAAATTTCCAAATCTCATTTGAAAACACTTTCCCAAAATTCTCCATTTACAAGGTAAATCCGTTACCATATATTTCCATTGGAAAATATCCAAGTTCAAAACAGTTTAGATTTAAAAACAGTTAAAAACATTTAAATTTAAAATATACTTTAAAATAGATAATTTACTACTAATTCTTTACTCAAAATAAAATTTCAAAATATTTAAAGTATAACTAATTATAAGATATAACTTAATTTAAAATAAGGTTTAGTTATACTATATATTAAAAATAGAGTTGTAAAAAGATTAACTCTTATTTCAATATACTTAGGTTAAAACTAGCTTTTAAAACAAATCCATTTGTAAACATAATTATTAAGATATTTATAAAATTTTCTATTACAAATTTATATATTATTACTTTAAAACAATAATTTCAAAACAGTCTTTAAAACTAATTTAATATTTTAAAACTTCCTTTTATAAAAATCAACTTAAAACTCGAACTCGGTTTTTCCCCGGAAAACTCATTTCCACTAAATCATCACAGAAATCCTTCCTTCGATTTCTGTCCAATTATCTCAATTTAGATTTATGGTTTTATAACATCAATTTATTTTCCCAAATTTCCAACTAATAACATTTATCTTTGATTATCATTCTAGATGTTACAAATTTTAATTTCCATTTTAAATAGATTTCAATTTTTTATCCTTTTAAAATTCATTATTTAACAATATCCTTTATCTCTCTAAAATTCAATTTACCTATTTATAAATTAATTATGGAATTAAAATTTACTCAGCAATATTCCAAATCTAACTTTATTTTAATTTCCAACTAATAGATTCCAATTTTCATATTCTTTAAATTTCTTATTTATCAATTTTCTTGGTTTCTTATGAAACCCAATTTAATTCCTTTATAATTAAAACTCCAATTTCTTTAAAATTATCATTCAGGATTTACAGTTTATCCAACAACACCACAATACAAATTAAATCCAAATTTATCAGTCACAATATAAACAGGCATCATTATCAATTATAAGAATAATTTCTATATGTGAGGAATCCTGTTGGATCCCTCCAACCTGTTTTCCCTGCATCCACAAATATTAGCACAACCATATATATATATCAATTCAATTTGATAATAATCAACATAAACAGCTAAACATCCAAACAAACAATCAATACTAACTGTCTACTTTACTAGTATCCAGATGTGAGTGAGAATAACTCACCTTGAGTTTCGGCGAGCGTTCGAAATTCAAATTAAATCGAACGACGTTCGATTTAACCTAAATTTCTACTTGCCTGGAATGGATCCGGAACTGTTCCATCGCGTAGTGCTCGACTCTGCGATTCCGGCGCTACCAAGTTCGTTACAATCTGATAACGTATGAGACAGTTATTTAATTTTAAAGATTTGAATTTAAATTTAAAACAAAATCTTTTTTTTTATATACCAACGAATATGCGGCCGTCCCTCTTCCTTTCCCCCTCTTCTCGTTCGCACGTCCCTAGGTCACAACTCCAAACCGAACCCAAAGCCAAGAACTAGGGCACGCTGCCGCGCCTCCATCCTTCGGTTGTTCATCAATCAAACCATGCCATCACGAAGCTCTCTCGTTACTCCACCATCGGCCAGAGCTACACGAGTTCCGGTGGCCCCACTGCGTGCGCAACACGAGAACGACGGTCGCTGAACGCGACAAGATTTCTCCCTCCACGCTACGGAAAAACCAATCACAGCCGTTGGATTCAATGAGTTCGACGATATCTACAATTCTTCAGTTGGAAATTTTGGCAAATAACAAGTGGATTGATTGCAAATTGAGGGAGAGATGGAGACGTTTTCGGCCATGAATTAGATAATAGCGGCGGCCTGAAGTTTTTTTCTAGGGTTTAGAGATAAGATGTTAATATATATATATAATTATTTAATAATATTTTAATCTCGTTCTTCACATTTCAATACCATATGCAAACGAACTCCAATTTACGCGTTCCAACAGGCAATTCTAGGGTTTTTCCGCGTTCCGGACACAATGGAACAGGTTTCGTAAGCTAATTCGATCGTATGCGCGAGTTACGAGATTAAACGATCAATTTAAAATTAAACCGATTAAAACGATTTCGACACGTTTCGAGCTGCCGGGGTCAAACGACAACTCCGATTGCTACGAAAATTGAAATCCGATAATAACTAACTATTACGGATCCAATGAAACTGGTTTCGTCGAATTCCGAGACTGTGTCCCGGAAGGCTATTTTAACTCGTCTATTAAATTAAGCAATTTTCGAAATTATCGAAATCACTCAAAACTTCCACTTTTAAAATTTTATTAGCTTAACAATAATTCATATAAAATTTATAAACACATTAAAAATCATTCTGGCTTATTCCGGACCTAAATCGGATTAATTGCAATATTTAATAATATTAAATTCATTCCTAAATTAATATAAAATTCCAAATAATAATCTATTAACTTTTAAATTCTTCCAAAAATCTAACAATATCATTTATAACCTATGGAACTTAAAAATGCATTTAAACATCAATTTTATAACAAATTCCCATTCAATTTCCAATTTATTCTCAGTTCTAATAATTATTATTATTACTCCAATTCAAATGGAATCACCATATTTTGAAACTATAACTCATCTTATTAACTCAACCATAGTCTTCTATTATCAAGATTCAAATTAGAATCCATATCCAACATTTAAAATGAATTAAATGTTAAATTTTAGCGACCCAAAATTCCGGGTCGTTACAATCATGAAACATCCCTATGATCTATCGCAGTTCCATTAGAGATCATATGAATGATCGGCTCTAATCATTCGAATGGAGTGCAATCGATCAGAAAATTGATGGACCGGGTCCTACAGATCTCTAGGTTCTTCTGGCAAAATTTCAGTCCGACCCATGCACGTCTTCACCTATAAATGTAGCAGATTTGGCTCATTGGCTCTCCTTCATCACTTTTTATATCTTCCTCCATTAGTTTTCTAAGGAAAAACCAACTGTACTTGTAATCTTATAGCATAAATAAAAGATTGTTGGACTGGACGTAGGTCGGAATTCGCCAAACTACTAAAAAACTTACGTCTTCGTTTACTTTTCTGCAATCTATTTTGTGATCTATGAATCTATATTTCTCTATTTTGGATTTAAATATTAAACATTGGTGCTTTCACTTGCAACAGGGTGTTTGTGACCATTTTTGGCTCAGACAGACTTCGATTTATGACAGCTATACAATATCAACTTGCGATACCTATACAATATCAACTTGCGACGCCATTTATCTTGCGACGACCTTTATCTTGCAACGACCTGTAATATGTGATACCCTTTAACTTACGATGGTCCTGATCATGTTAACTTTCGATAGCCATAATGCTTCAACTTATGATAGCTACTTCTTTGCCAACTTATGATAGTTACTTCTCTTGTCAATTTGCGATTGCTTCCCTTATCGTCTAATTGCAATAGCTTGCTTTGGCCTCAACTTACGATAACTTCCTTTATTACCAATTTGTAAGAACTTGCTTTCTCAAATTGCGATTGCTCTAAATTTTTAGGTATAACACAATTTGTAATTATTCAAAACAAATACACACATGTAACACCTTGGTGCTCCAGGGGTTACGAGTAATTCACCATCCATCACATGAAGAGCATACTTATACTTGATATAGCTTGACCACGAACACTTAAGGAGAAATGTTTATTATGTATGATTCAATACCCATGGTTACAAACACTTTCATATATTCAATCAATTTAATATTTTTCTATGGATTTTATATAAAAGGTATTTAAAACATTAGTTATATCCCAGTAAAAAAATATATACAATCTGCCCATAGGGCACACCATAAAATTTATCAAAATAGTTTACCTATATAAGGTTGGCCCTGTATAGTTAATAAATAACGAATTGTTAATTTGATTTTGGCTATATTTAAGTATTTAAATCCTGATCCAGTTAATTTATTAATAGCTCATTTAAATTAAATAAACGTACATAACATTGTACACATTTCATTAATTACTTTAGAAACTTTAAAAATTGAATTATCTTCATAATATTTGAAATACTTAATAGTATTTCAATGTTAAGGACTACTAGCTCAACTTGTTAGTGATATGACGCCCTACAGGTTATGTGTTCGAATCCCCGAGATATCAAAATGAGTGCTCTGTTTGAATAAAATATCACTTTTACTATATAAAAAATTATTCAATTGTTAAGGACCGTTAGATAAACTGCTAAGATCTCTTGACTCTAGTTCTTGAGGTCTTGGGTTTAATCTCCTGAAAAACAAGAATGAGTATTCTGCTTAAATTAAGTATTACTCTTGTTATTATGAGTCTTAGTTGTGTGATTCATAAATGTGAATTTAGCCTTCGATAATATTTAAACAATTTAAATTTCAAAGCATGTGCAGACTTTATCGAAGTTTGGTCAAATATCACCGCTCTAATAATCTTCATGGTTAATTATGAATTTTAAGCTTCGAAGTCATTTGGTTTAGTTTGATAACAATTATTGATGAACCATATTACTTTAACACGAAATTTTGGGACTTTGCTTCAAATTCCAATCCCGAAGATATTAATTTTGTGTATCGGAGGAGACAAATCATCACTAAGTATTGTTTCATTTCATGTATTTTGACAGATACCCAATTATGGCAATAATGTATACAAATATCACGTGATTAACCATATTAAAAGCAATGGTTCCACACTTTAGGTTTACAACGTTTTTTAAGTTAAAAAACCATGTCATACGAAATATTCTATTTAACATATATACACACACACACACACACACACACACACACATACACACAATAACATATAGAGCACTCTTGGTAAGTCGTTCTATAATCATTTCAAATGACTACAAGTATGCAACATATAGATGCCTTCAACAATTATGAATAAATCACCATCCACCATTTGTAGAATATTACACACATTGGTATTGTTGGTATATGAACATCTCATTCTCAAAGTACCGAGTGGCTATGAACATTTAAGATAAATATTTATTTTATTCCTGCGATCTTGTACTCATTTTTACCGACACTTAGGTGATTGACAGCAATAAAACACTTTGTTATAAGGTTCTATTTATATATGTTAGAATGAACTTTCTTTTCAAATAAGATTCGATTTAAGAGTTAACTTATTTAATCAAAATATGATTTTTCCTATAGCATATTCTTAAACCTATCAAAATGTACTATTGTGCATTAATATCTCCTTTTTCATCCTCTCTGCTCATGCATACTCAAAATCCACGAATTAGTTGAAGATTTAATAACCTCAGAATCAATTCAGATCGAAAGTTCACTTCTATTATACTACTGTTATGTTTACATTCATATAAGCAATGAATAAGATTCCGACCCGCTCACCAACCGTCACCTGATCCTCCACCTCCAATCCAGTAGTCATGTTATCTCCTAAAAAGGTCACAGTAAATCCTGCACTAGTTTTGTTCTTCTTCAGGTTATTGAATTTGGTCTTGCCTCTGACTATGTAAAGCCAGCTAAAATGTTTTTCCTTTTCTCATTTTTTAAGTCTATTGTGCGTGATGCAAGAAACAAATCGGACTTACAAATCGACTTATGCTTTTTCATCAAATATTCTTTGAAGATAAGCACATAATAAGAATCCGCAGATCTGAAATAAGTCAATAGATTATTCATATCCGTCGAAACCACTCAACATCACTCGGTTACATGTACATATATGTATCCAGGATAAGCATATACGATATAGTGGCGAAAGATATGGTTATATTCCTACCAGGTTAAACACACGAGTGCCAGCATTATATAATGAGAAGCCCTGTCTTCAGATTATTAAAGTGCAAAACATAGACAGCTGCAAGTAAGGAAGTGGTTGCTCACTCTCCCTCAAAGGCTTCCGATTTGGATAGTTGGATATAGTCGATTGTGTTGTAGGCCAATAAAGGTTGGGAGCCTTCTGTAGGGAGATTGATAAACCACTTTCTTTAATGGCCTCAGATAATTAATGAAATTCATTCAACCTTTTTCTCAATATTTTCATGTCATCTACCGCTAGAGCCTAGATGTGAGCTGCTGGTTACAGTCTGTGGGGATATGATTAATCATATATTTGCCTGGTTTAAAGATACAATTTTTAGAATTTCGATTTTTATGCTCCTTTTTTGTGCAGGTTGAATAAATTCAGATACACTAATGTTGGACCCCCACGCTCTCTTGCTCTCTATGTACATATATACATGCACTCCCCTACACACGTACACTTCAGTTATTAATTTTTAATAGTTTATCGATTTTAATTTAATTAATCATTCAGTGTTTAATGGTTAAATATTCTATTTAATACATGTTAAAAGGCAGATAAGGAAGCAATTCTTTCAAATACTTTTTTTTAAAATTTGGTCTTCCCTCACCCTTTTTGTTCCAATGGTTCATTTCATAAAACAAATGAGTATTTATAAATGGTAGACTATCAATCTTGATTTGTGTCGTTTGTCTGCATTCTCACCGTTACCACATAGTCTACATTCAGATAGATATTTTTACCACTTGTTCTGCATCCTGAAATCACTAATATACATGTGACACTTCCAAAAAAGCTAAATCTAATCGCTGGATACATGGAAGTTGTACACTAAACGCATGTACTTGTATTCAAGTGAGATTTCTTTGCAGCAAATGAAATTTCTAGACCTAAAAGTTCATTAACATGAGAGTTGTGAACATAAAAGTTGAATATCATAAACAAGAAAAGAGTCACGGACCCTTTTTTTATGTTATAGGAAAAGTCTCTATAGTTTTGAATATGTAAATTTGGTCACTATTTTTGAAAAACAAATAACGCAAGCTGTCTTGCACTTTTTTGATAGAAAACGCAAGCTAAACTGCAATTTTTTGACTTTGAATTTATTTTTTTAGAAAATTTTGAATTTTTTGAATAACTTGCGCTTCCTAGTTTTGAATTTTTTTTAAATATTTAAAATTAGTGAAGTTTTTGAAATTTTTGAAAAACGCAAGTAAACTTTCGCTTTCTATCAGAAAAGCGCAAGCTAGTTCGCGCTTTCTGATTCAAAATATTTTATATTTAACTTTCTAAAACTTCCAAAAAATTTGAAATTTTTGAAAAACGCAATTTAATTTGCAGTTTCACCAGGAAAGCGCAAGCTAGTTTTCTTTTTCGACTAAATTTTTTTTTTTGAAAATTTTAAAGTTTTTGAAAAGCAGAAGATAACTTGCACTTTCTATAAGGAAAGCGCAAGATACTTTGCGCTTTCTGATTTAGAAAAAACATGAACCTAATTTACGTACTGATTGCCACATGGATTTGTTTTATAACAACATAAAAAATAGGGACCTTCTGTGCAAAGCCTCATCATAAAACTAATTTATATCCACACTCTATGTTATCCATCACACAAATGTCTTAAGTCGTTTGTACCACTCATGATGTTCACACTATGCATGTGAATTTCCATTAACAAGCTAAATTAAAGTTTAATTAAAAATAATAATATAAATAATTTTAATTTATAATATATAAAAAAAAATTGATAACAAAAATGATGCTCATTTCAAGCAGAACACTCGTTAAGTTATAGTATATAATTAAAGCATAAAAATGTGAAAATAAAATAAAATACAATTCAAATAATAAACCCCTCACTTTTATTAATATTCATTAAACGTGATTTAGTGCTAAAAATTATTCATGTAAACACAAAATAAAGAGCTAGTGTAAAACTAATAAAAAGGTTTTTTTTTTCATCTGAAATTTCTCCCTTTTATCATGCTATGTATGCACCTGAATCAACAATGATATTGGAGTTCAAGTTGTGTTAACATGAATAGCTAACCAATATATGTAGGGAAGTCATTTATTTCTCCCTCAATCTAAGTCATCCAAAATCAAGCGTTTTCAACCCCTATTTGAGCTGCCCTTTGTCCATGTTGTTGCCGAAATTTTACCCACCATGATAGGCCTAAAATCCATTTAAACCCAAGGAAAATATTATTTAATTAAATTCAATTCAATCGCTTATCGATATCATATACCGATTGATATGTTTATTACCACTATAAATATATTTTGTAATATTTATTTCTCAAATCATAATCAAATTTTATAATTAATATTTCATAAATATTAATTAATTTAATTAATTTATAATAATTATAAACTAATTTAATTGTTTAGTCAAAGGAAAATCCATCGCTCCGTTTGTGTGATTCGCCGGGTGTAAATTGGGTAAGAAATTAATATCGAATTATTTGAATATTGATGTTCATATGTCACCTAGCAGGTAGTGTGATATTTTGGTCAAATTTATCGCTTACTTGTTTCGATAGTATCTAATTTCACTGTTTTAAGCGTTACCGGGTTATGACTTTTATTAACACCAATTTTCAATTATATCATTTTGGACTTAAGGATTTGGTAACGATCAAAATTCCAATATCGCTCATATTAAACTCTATAGTCCAATCATAAATCATTGGTTTAAAAATAACAATTATTATTAACTGAAATGCCCTGCCTAGAGAGTTTGACTTTTAACTGACTTGAGTTGACTGTGATACTAACATCATATAACCGAGGAGACGAATTCTCTCTTGAATATTGCTTCACTTCTACTACTTCCATTCAATCCTGTATGAATATGCGCTTATATGTTTTTGTTTGATGATAATAAAAATATATATTCATTTAAATGTATTTGGTAATGTATTATTTTGTTTTTTCATAGATTAAATAAATATTTGTTGAATAAAATAAATTACACAGAATTTGAATTCAAACAGAACAAGTTGCACAGAATTTGAATTCAAACAGAAATTTTATTCAAACAAATATTTATTACAATCTTGAATAGTACAATTTCAAGCTCTCACTATACATATACATTTTTGATTACATCACAATTACATCACAATTCAGTTTACAATAATAACCTCACTACATATCACTCACACTCGTATTTCGTCTTCAACTGCATTCCAGTTTGAATCTAGTATCTGAGAAATCTGCAAAAATATTCACTAACGCAGTAAAATTGAAAAAGAAATATTTTTGCAATATAAAATGAAATACGATTTTTTAAGATATGATTTTCCTCAGTTATTTGGGTTGTTCGTCATAATTTACATTTGAATTCATCACACACGAACAATGTGACATGCACAGTGTATCACTGTACATGCCACAAGGCCGTGCACATCGATATACACTTGATTGATTTACAGGGACAGGTGAGCACAGGTCAAACCTAAATGAAAAGCCGGGTTCAACTCACGTGCAATAACATAAATATCATAACTCTCAGCACAAGGTCAAACCCGAGTTTTAAAACTGGATTCAACTCAGGTGATAAATCAAATGAAATGGTCAAGATACATAATTCATAGGGTCGACCAAAAATCCAAATGCACAAAAGCATGATGCAAACTGAACAACAGATCAGCCATGCCAAAGAGAAGTCAAAGCAAATGAACACAGTAGACATGTGCAGCAACAGTGAATGGGAAGACATACATGAACATGAAGATATAAACAACATCAAATGCAAGACCAAACTGCAAAAGTGACACAACAGATTTGAATAAGAACTCCACTGGCCATGAAGCAATACCACAAATGTGCAACACAGTGAAGAGACCAAGTGCACGACTAAACTAACAAATGCAACAGACTCAACTAAACCAACATGGCCAAGACTACAAGCAACTGCATAGGACTGTAACAACCAGAATGGAAGCAAAATACACAAATGCAAAACCAAAGTGCAACAGTCAAGTCCAAATGCATCAGTGAGGAAACTGCAGTGGACATGTATACAACAGAGGAAGCCATGATCAAGTCCAACAGAAATGCATGCAAGTGTCAACAATCAATTATGACCAAGTACAGGTGCAAGAGAAACACAAGAAGCAAATGCTACCATGACTCGAGTACATGCTACAGCAACAATGGACCAGACTACATCACACAATGAATACATGAATCAGACTCAAGCACGCATGAAGCTCAAGAAACAACATGTAAAGGTCAGTGACCAAAGTCAAGCCAAGTCGAGATGAACAATGAAAGTATCGAAGTCGTGAAAATATACAGAAGTCAAGTGATAAAAATTCAAGTGCGTATGCAGTATTGACGAAGTCAAAAATCAACACCGTGATGACCACGAAATTGATTTAAAGCCGTATCAATCAAGTAAGAAAATCGAACGCAACAAAATCAAAGCCGTGCGCATCAAGGTTGAAGTTAGATCAGGAAAATCGTACGCATCAAGCAATAGAAAATCAGGAAAGTATCGAATTAATACGAATGATTTCAAGTGTACTCGAACTCATATAAATACCAAACCCAAGTGATCATCATCATCATCGAGTTTGAGTTCGAAAATCACAAAAGCACAAACAAGCAAAGAGATTACATACCGCAACAGTGAAATCGATCAAAAGAAGCAGCTGCAAACAATTTGTAATCTAGAAGAATCAATTATCAGAACAAGCAACGCAAGCCATCGGTCAACAGAGAACGAGCGTGAGAAAGATCAACACAAGTCAGAGAATCGATCATCAGAACAAATCCCCAAATTTCACAGAAGAGCCGAAGCCCTAATTTGAAAAAGAAGATCGGCCGCAAATATTTCACAAGCAAAAGAAAAAGGATCGGTCGCATTACTCTTTACAAACAAGAAGTGGATCGGGTTAAACAATGCAAATGGGCCAGCTGTTTTAAAGGGATTTAGTTTTTAGTTAGGGTTTTATTAAAAGGTTTTTTTTTTATTTTGAGCAAAAATTAGGGATTAAAGTTTATATTTTAATTTTTGCTCCTGGTTTTATTTTTTGAAGTTGTTTCTTTCTTTCGAGTCAAAGAATTTGTAAATCACCACCTAGGTTGTAGGTAGTGTCAGATTGTCTAGTTTGAATTAGTTCAGTGAGCAGGGTGTGCGAGTTTGCAAAACTCTATAGGCGGAGCAGAGTTTGCGAGTAAGCGAAACTCTATAGGCGGAGCAGGGTGTGCGAGTCTATGAGAGTGTTTGTGAGCGGGAGCAAAAGGGTTTGCGAGTCTAGTAGAGTGTTTGTAAGCGGGATACTGTTTAATTCTAATAGAAATCTGGGAATGCAGCAGTAGGCAGGGGTTGCTGAAGCTGGATAAATTTTGTGTGTGATTTACTTTTCAGCATATTTATTTCTGCAGTTTATTTCTGTGTTTAAATCGAGAAAATTTGCTATAACCCTATTCACCCCCCTCTAGGGTTAATCTAGATCCTACAAGTGGTATCGGAGCACGGTATTTTTTTTTAACTCTAGAGTCATGAATTCGTCAAATAATGCTTTTTCTAAGGGGCAATCTATTGTTAGGCCACCCATGTTTAACGGGAATGATTATACTTATTGGAAAGTTAGGATGAGTATTTACCTTAGTTCCGTTGATTATGATGTTTGGGATATTATTGAAACTGGCTATAAACCTTCCACTATAACTGTTGGTGGTACTGAGATTCCTAAACCTAAGGATATGTGGGATGCTAACGATAAGAAATTAAAAATTACAAATGCCAAAGCAATGAACGCTTTGATTTGTGCTCTTGATAAAAATGAATTTAATAGAATTTCTCATTGTACAACAACACAGGAAATTTGGCACACTTTGGAGGTGACACACGAAGGAACTTCTCAAGTCAAGTAGTCTCATCTAGCCCTATTCAGCAATGAATATGAAAACTTTGTGATGGACAAAGGCGAGAGCATAAAGGACATGTTTGGACGCTTTTCAACTTTGGTGTACAACGCTAGAGCGCTTGGGAAGGTATTCACTGAGGTAGAGCGTGTGCGGAAGGTGCTACGAGTTTTACCGATGAACTTTAAGGCAAAAGTTATGGCAATCCAAGAATCGAAAGATTTGAGTAAACTAAGCATGGAGGAGTTGATTGGTAACTTGATGACATATGAGCTTGAGCTAAAAGCAAAGGAAGAACGCAACAACTCCGAACCAAAGAAGAAGACGATTGCCTTAAAGAGCAAAGAAGAAAGCGATATAGAAGAAGATCCAATTGAAGAGCTTGCAATGGCTGTCAATAATCTTAGAAAATGGTCAAGATTCAAGCCACGTAAGAAGAAAACAAAGGGCAATAGGACAAGAGATTCTGACAATTCCGATAATGAACTGACGTGCTATAACTGCAACAAGCCTGGCCACTTCAAACAAGAATGCCCATTTCTCAAATACAACAAAGGAAAGAAAAAGAAGAAGAAGGCTTTTGCAGCGACTTGGGATGATGAAGAAGGAGAAGAAGTTTCGGATAGCAGCTCAGAGGAGGCTAACTTGTGTCTTATGGCAAAATCGGATTTAGAAGCAAGCTCCGAGGAATCTAGTGAGGCAGGTGAGTATTCCTATAGAGATCTTGTTTTTATGTGTCTTGATCTCACTAAAGAGTTGATGCTCTTGAATCTAAAATTGAAAAACTGAAATCTGATAGGAGAGAACTTGCTCGTGAAAATTTTAGGTTAGAAACTGAACTTGAAAATATTCAAAACCTAGAATGTAAGAAATGTAAAATTTTAGATTCAGAATTGACAAGACTTAAGAATAGCTTTGAGAATCTTGAAAAAGAAAACTTGTCTTAAGGAAATCATTGACACTAGGAAAAAGGATTTTATAAATCGATGTACCTCACTTGTCACTGAAAACACAACACTAAAAACCAAAGTCCAAAATCTTGAGAAATATTTTAATACTTTTCAAGAGGCGAAAAATCTTTCAACATGCTATTGGGAAATCAAATTTTTGCTAACAACAGAAAAGGACTAGGTTTTGGGAAAACACAAGTTGATGGTAATGCAATAAGTAAGAGTGTCTTTGACAGATGTGAAATAATTGGACATCGTGTTGAAAATTGTAGTCATAGGAACAAAAACACAAAATTTATACAAGTTTGGGTTCCTAAGAATTCTACAAACAAATTTCATGTCTATTGGAACAAGAATAAAAGGACTAAACAAGTTTGGGTTCCAAAGGGTTTGTTTATTCATCATGCTTCTGCCACTAACAATCATGGACCTAGAAATAGGTCACAAAAATCTTTCATCGTGTAGGTATGGTGGTAGGCTAAGGAACAACAACAGTGTTTTCTGGATTTTTGCCTATTCCAGAAACACAACGGGCAACAAAGAAAAGTTCCTTAGCCTAGTACAAAGGTGACAGAATCACAATGGGCAATCACGAGAAATTATCATAAAGGTAAAATAGGTAAATTTGTTTTGAACGATATATTAAATGTGATAATCCGCACCGTAATCTGAATTAAATCAGCCAGTAAGGTGATGATGAAATGAATGATGTCTTTAATTCTGACTTATTCTTAATTGATATGATTTCTTTTGACTTGTTCTTATTTATGACCTTGATTTGTGCTTAAATGATGACCAATCAGATTTTCAACTTTGAACTAATTCATATAAATTTGTTCGGTCAAATGATGGTATTTTATTGATCTTTGATTACTCATGCTACACGTAGATATATTTGTTTTGACATTTTGGTCACTGCTTGTAAATTTGCACGATTTCAAATTTCATGTGAAAGGTGTTAAGAAGGATTTTAAGAAATTGTTGAAACTTCAAGAAATTGTTTTTGAAATAATTATGATGATGATTGACTGTTGATTACTCATGCATATAATTGTTTATCCTACGGTTTCTGAAATTAACACCATGATATTTGTTTGAGTGTGAACATGGCTTCATTTCAAATTTCATTCTGAGATAGTTTGCTGAAATTTCACAATCTGGTCTTTGACATCCAACGAGTGAATATTGAGTGAAATTTAAATTCAGATGCAGATTACACTGGTAATATAGTTGATAGAAAAATTACTAGTGGAACGTGATTAATCTTTGAAACATTCATTTGCTGCATCGTTTTTCAAAGAAAATATCTGCATATTTTTCACTTGAAATAATTTTCAAATAGCAGAAATTTTTCTCATATAAGCCCTTCGAGAAAATCATGTTTGACCATATTTTCAGATTAGTCATTTTTATTTGATTTTAAATGACAAATTTTGAATAATCCGACTCCCTACTAATTATCAAAAAGATAAATAGTGATTGAAAAGGTGATAAGTGTTGATATTTAACATACATTACTCAAGAGAGTATATTTGGAAAATTTCTTTAGGAAATCAAACAAGAATTATAAAATCTTTGTTGGGTAAAGATTCCATGACCATTTCTATATCTATCATATTTCTATCGACCATTGTTTATCAAATATTAAATATAGTTTGTCGATATGTGGTACTATAATCAGGAATCATTTGTTTTTCATATCACATTTTTTTGTAAAAATAAATAAATATCCAAGATATTCACTCTCATTTAAAAGTCCTCACGGTTATGCATGGGTGAATTATTTGGATTTTTGATTATGTGCTTCCATGCTCATTTAAAAGTCCTTACGGTTATGCATGTATGGAACGCATATCAAAATTAATTGATTAAATAGACAAGTTGATTCTAATCCCATTTAAAAGTCCTCACGGTCATGCGTGGTTAGAAGATACTTGATTTCATTTTTAAAATTAAATTCGAATACTACTAATCTCATTTAAAAGTCCTAACGGTTATGCATGATTAGTAGATATTCAAATTCCTGATATAAATGTACCACAAGAAGATTCAACTGTATGATTTTATATGAACATCATATCCGTCATTTCTAAAAGTGGAATATGTGCCTAACAAGGGTAGTTATGGTTTTTGTTTGATTCTTATTGACGTTTAATATTTATATTCAATTTGAGTTTAATGTTGGATTAATATCGATCACTTTATCTTTATTTTTCTCTCATACTATTATTCTTTTGCTGATAACAAAAGGGGGAGAGAAAAGTTAAGATTTTGTCAAACAGAATCAAGCAAAGGTCAAATAATTTTCCATTTGCAT
This sequence comes from Allium cepa, assembly GCA_030765085.1. Lineage (NCBI taxonomy): Eukaryota > Viridiplantae > Streptophyta > Magnoliopsida > Asparagales > Amaryllidaceae > Allium > Allium cepa. The sequence continues at coordinate 882,493,913 of CM060929.1, forward strand.
CTAGGCTTTTTTGAATATTTCTATTTGTATGCATATATGTAGGGGGAGCATCATGTAGAGAGGAAGCATTTAAATAGGGGGAGATTATAGAGTATATAATTGGTCAAATACATTTAACACGGTCAAAATCTTAAATATATGTTTGTTGTCATCAAAAGGGGGAGATTGTATGAATATGCGCTTATATGCTTTTGTTCGATGATAATAAACATATATATATTCATTTAAATGTATTTGGTAATGTACTATTTTGTTTTTTCATAGATTAAATAAATATTTTTTGAATAAAATAAATTACACAGAATTTGAATTCAAACAGAACAAGTTACACAGAATTTGAATTCAAACAGAAATTTTATTCAAACAAATATTTATTACAATCTTGAATAGTACAATTTCAAGCTCTCACTACACATATACATTTTTGATTACATCACAATTACATCACAATTCAGTTTACAATAATAACCTCACTACATATCACTCACACTCGTATTTTGTCTTCAACTGCATTCCAGTTTGAATCCAGTATCTGAGAAATCTGCAAAAATATTCACTAACGTAGTAAAATTGAAAAAGAAATATTTTTGCAATATAAAATGAAATACGATTTTTGAAGATATGATTTGCCTCAGTTATTTGGGTTGTTCGTCATAATTTACATTTGAATTCATCACACACGAACAATGTGACAAGCATAGTGTATCACTGTACATGCCACAAGGCCGTGCACATCGATATACACTTGATTGATTTACAGGGACAGGTGAGCACAGGTCAAACCCAAATGAAAAGAAGGGTTCAACTCACGTGCAATAACATAAATATCACAACTCTCAGCACAAGGTCAAACCCGAGTTTTAAAACTGGATTCAACTCAAGTGATAAATCAAATGAAATGGTCAAGATACATAATTCATAGGGTCGACCAAAAATCCAAATGCACAAAAGCATGATGCAAACTAAACAACAGATCAGCCATGACCAAAGAGAAGTCAAAGCAAATGAACACAGTAGACATGTGCAGCAACAGTGAAGGGGAAGACATACATGAACATGAAGATATAAACAACATCAAATGCAAGACCAAACTGCAAAAGTGACACAGCAGATTTGAATAAGAACTCCATTGGCCATGAAGCAATACCATAAATGTGCAACACAGTGAAGAGATCAAGTGCACGACTAAACTAACAAATGCAACAGACTCATCTAAACCAACATGGCCAAGACTACAAGCAACTGCATAGGACTGTAACAACCAGAATGGAAGCAAAATACACAAATGCAAAACCAAAGTGCCACAGTCAAGTCCAAATGCATCAGTAAGGAAACTGCAGTGGACATGTATACAACAGAGGAAGCCATGATCAAGTCCAACAGAAATGCATGCAAGTGTCAACAGTCAATTATGAACAAGTACAGGTGCAAGATAAACAAAAGAAGCAAATGCTACCATGACTCGAGTACATGCTACAGCAACAATGGACCAGACTACATCACAAAATGAATACATGAATCAGACTCAAGCACGCATGAAGCTCAAGCAACAACATGTACAGGTCAGTGACCAAAGTCAAGCCAAGTCGAGATGAACAATGAAAGTATCGAAGTCGTGAAAATATACAGAAGTCAAGTGATAAAAAATTCAAGTGCGTATGCAGTATTGACGAAGTCAAAAATCAACACCGTGATGACCACGAAATTGATTTAAAGCCGTATCAATCAAGTAAGAGAATCGAACGCAACAAAATCAAAGCCGTGCGCATCAAGGTTGAAGTTATACCAGGAAACTCGTACGCATCAAGCAATAGAAAATCAGGAAAGTATCGAATTAATACGAACGATTTCAAGTGTACTCGAACTCATATAAATACCAAACCCAAGTGATCATCATCATCATCGAGTTTGAGTTCGAAAATCACAAAAGCACAAACAAGCAAAGAGATTACATACCGCAACAGTGAACTCGATCAAAAGAAGCAGCTGCAAACAATTTGCAATCTCGAAGAATCAATTATCAGAGAACAAGCGACGCAAGCCATCGGTCATCAGAGAACGAGCGTGAGAAAGATCAACACAAGTCAGAGAATCGATCATCAGAACAAAGCCCCAAATTTCACAGAAGAGCCGAAGCCCTAATTTGAAAAAGAAGATCGGCGACAAATATTTCACAAGCAAAAGAAAAAGGATCGGCCGCATTACTCTTCACAAACAAGAAGTGGATCGGGTTAAACAATGCAAATGGGCCAGCTGTTTTAAAGGGCTTTAGTTTTTAGTTAGGGTTTTATTAAAAGGGTTTTTTTTTTATTTTGAGCAAAAATTAGGGATTAAAGTTTATATTTTAATTTTTGCTCCTGGTTTTATTTTTTGAAGTTGTTTCTTTCTTTTCGAGTCAAAGAATTTGTAAATCACCACCTAGGTTGTAGGTAGTGTCAAATTGTCTAGTTAGAATTAGTTCAGTGAGCAGGGTGTGCGAGTTTGCAAAACTCTATAGGCGGAGCAGAGTTTGCGAGTAAGCGAAACTCTATAGGCGGAGCAGGGTGTGCGAGTCTATGAGAGTGTTTGTGAGCGGAAGCAAAAGGGTTTGCGAGTCTAGTAGAGTGTTTGTAAGCGGGATACTGTTTAATTCTAATAGAAATCTGGGAATGCAGCAGTAGGCAGGGGTTGCCGAAGTTGGGTAAATTTTGTGTGTGATTTACTTTTCAGCATATTTATTTCTTGGAATGACCCTAATTCTTAAGCAAAATTTTTTTTTTTTGCTTACATACTTAACTAAGACTACCTAGGGTCATCCTTACCTATTCTCATATTATCCAGGATCTTTCTCAATATAAAAATATTGTTTTAAATCTAAATCTTTCCTAACATACATATATGAAGATATCTATGTTATATCCTACTAGAATCAGAGCATAATAATAATAGGGAAGTAGAAATCTTTTTAAATCTATTAAAATGTGATAATTCCCTAATAAAAGATTTATTTTCACATTCTGATTATTGACCATAGAATCCACTGTAAACATGTACTTTGGTCTGTTATTCTAATTAAGGAATGATTAAGTAATAATCTAGTGGAAGAAAGCTTTTTAATATGGATGTTTGTGTTAAAATCTGCATAGTTTCAAACTCAAGCTAAAAGAAAGTGGATCCTAAGTGAACACAAGCAACATCTAGGCGTAATGGAAACGCGCCTAACTTACACATGAGAGGTCACGAGTTCAAGTACTATGCTGGTCAGTTCAAACTCAGTTTTTGCTTTCTTTTTTTTTTTTTCCTGCAGGGTTTTAAAATCTGATACCTACCTATCTCTATACATATACACTTAAGTTTTGCCTATAATCTAACATACAAAACAATATTTCTTGCTTTATTATTTTCAAAACCCATTCCTACTACTTTTCTAGGAATTTGTATTCATTTTGTTGCCTAAATATCAACATGTACACAGATATACAGGTACATGTCTATGTTTTTGTTCATTTTCCAGAAAAACTGGGTTCAAATGGTTCCTAGCTCCATTTTTTTTTTAGTGTGTATGTGGCCTGACCTATGGTCTAACTGTTTGGTTAAAGAAACCATTCTTTTACTTGCATTTGGACAAGTTTCAGTATCAAGACATGAAAGTGTAACAGTTATAATTCTTTCTGGATTTTCCCAATATAATTTCCTATATATCTATCTTTTGAAAAGATTTAGGATTAACTAAAACCATCATAAAGTAATCATACTTATAAAATCCAGTTTTTTTCCTTTAATCAAAACAACTTTAGCAAATAGATAATCAATTCAGCTTAACTTCAATATTCTTAATACATACCAAACCAGAAAACAGAAATAACATAACACATATCTCTTGCAAGTTCTTCCTACTTAATACATCACTAGATTCATTTAAAATAACTGAATAATTCCAAACTTTCAAGGTTTTGCATAACAGCCTAAACAGAACTATCAAATTTTCCAGATTACATGCAAATATCTCATTCTAAGTTCTTATTTAACTCTAGTTTAGCATGCTTATCCAATCATTCTCATTAGCCATAGCAGCTTCCTATTTAGAGCCAGCATTCCCTGAAAAAGCATTAAGGGCTGCCCCATTTTAAATGAGACACCCCAGTTGCCATAAGCAAACAAGGGTCAGATACAAGATCTGGTATGAGCATCATCAAAAATTCCATGATATTAAGTAATTAAGTAAGACCTAAACATTATGTATAGATTGCATTTACCAAATTTCTTCCTAGCCTCATCTGCCATAAGGAATCATGGGGACACATTGCAATAAAATAATTCACAATATTGCACAAAGATCTCAGGGCTTAAACAAACCATGTGTCAACTTGCATACTTTAAATACAACAAGCATTCCAGCAGTTCTCTTGGCTCACAATCCTTTGTTTATTTACTAAGTGTTCATGTTTGATCCTATCATGAGATAGCTAGGTGACTGAATCACAGTGTACATGAAACATTATATAGAGCTCTCAAGCATAATTCCAGAACAAGCTAACTTTCATATCCAGGGAATTCATATCTACAAGTATTCTGGTTTAAAAGAAAATACAAGAATATTTGTAACTGGGAATAAAGACTAGGCATGTGGGTTATTATTGTTTCACAAGCAACCATGTTTGAACTAAATTCAAGATCTAGCTTAAACAAGATTTCTGGCCCATGGTTTTCTATTTGATCAAAGGTTCAGCACATTAGGAATTTCCATTGCAACCTTGAATCTTTCATTTGAGCCTCAGCACTTACACAAGTGTAATGCAACTCATATACATATGTTTGTCATGCCATAACTAAACCAGCTACAAGCATTCTCTATTTACTATTACATTTTCATACTATAACATTTCTGGGTATAAACAATCAGAGCATAATACTCACTATCAACACTAAAAGCATTTAGAAACACCCATTAAAGCATCCATTAAAACCATAGTAATAAAATCCAAAATATGCAGAAAAATTAGCATAAGCTAGGCTGCCTCATAACAGGACTTAATGCCATGGATTAGTGAGATTACTCACAGAAAAATGCTTCTCCTGCTTAAATCAGAAAGAAAACCTTTTAAAACTTGCTTTTCTGCTTGCAAATATTTTCCTCTTTGTTTTCTTAAATGTTTTGGGTAGCAAAATGATTCTTTTCTGGTTTATACTTGAATTTATAAGAGAAGTTTTCTAGGGTTTATCATTGTAAAATCCCATTCCTACCCTGGCCAAGACTCATGCATTTTGCATTTCAGATTTGTTCATTTTCACTTTTGATACCCCGGCCATATGTGGTGCTTACTTTCCCTTATATTATTTTTTTTTCTTTACCTTTTCAAAATATATCCTATTCTTACCAAGTCATGAAAATTGTGTGACATTGTCACTTGTTTATTTTCTAGAAATCCTCCTTTCTATTTCTGCCTAAAGCAATTATTCTGCTTGCAATTTGTCTTTTGCCATTTTAGTATTACAGTTTTCTTTTACTTGCTTATTTCTTTTTAACATTTTCTATTCTTACAGAAATGTACATTTGCATACATATCCTATCTAGGCTTATTTAACTCCTCCTTAATTTCAGAAAGATATGCACCTATATGTGCATACAGACTTTTAAATCCCTGTAATATTTTCTTTTCTGGGTTTAAATAAAATATGTTTACTGATTCAAAACAAAACTTACTTTTCCTTATTTTCTTGGATGATTCATATAATTCCAGAGATCAAATATCCATATCACAAAATTATGTTTGTAATACTTTTTAATTCTTGTTTTGATTTCAGTGGATTTGGAGTTCTTTCTTGTGCCATATCAGTGTGCACACACTTGAACACTTTATTTTTTTTTTCATGTATTCTTATACAAATGAATTCATATATTTTCAAAATTCAACCAAATAAGATTCTATGAATTTCTGGGGCATTACAATCACCCCACCTTTTTAGGAATTGTGTCCTCACAATTTTCTCATTCATTTTTTTTTTTTTTTATATTTCTAGATTCTCCTAAAATCTATCAGACATTGCATAAGCAAACAATTCAGTCAAAACAACCATACATATTAAACTTTTAGGAATTTAGTTTTTTACCTTCCACTACAAAAAGTTTAGGGTAATCCATCTTTATTTTATCCTCCAATTCCCATGTACAGTCCTTAGGGTCTAGGCTCCATTGAACCTTTACCAATTTTAAAGTTTTGTTCCTCAACTTTTTTTCCTCTTTAGCCAAAATCCCCATGGGTTCTTTCTCATAGACCAAATCAGAATTTATTTGAACCTGAGTGGGTTTCTCTAAAATCTCTTCTTTTTCATGTACCCATCTTCTAAGTTGTGATACATGGAATACATTGTGCATTGCACTCATCTCTTCAGGCAGCTCTAGCCTATATGCTAATGAACCTATTCTTTCCAAAATCTTGTAAGGTCCAACATATCTTGGGGTAAGTTTTCCTTGCTTGCCAAATCTTAACACCTTCTTCATAGGTGAAACTTTGATGAAAACATAATCACCAACTTCATATTCTACCTGCTTTCTCTTTTTATCTGCAAACTTCTTTTGCCTATCTTGAGCTGCTGCCATTCTTCTCCTCACCAGTTCAATTTTCTCTGTGGTCTCTTTTATATACTCAGGCCCTAAGACAGCCTTTTCTCCTGCTTCAACCCAACATATTGGTGACAAACATGGTTTTCCATACAAGGCTTCAAATGGTGCCATGCCTATGGTGCTTTGATAACTATTGTTATATGTAAATTCAGCCAAATGGAGGTGATCTTCCCAATTACCTCCAAAGTCTAATATACATGCCCTCAATAAATCCTCCAAAACCTTATTTATCACTTCAGTTTGACCATCTGATTGGGGGTGGTATGCTGTACTCAAGCATAATTCACTCCCTATGGCTTTTTGAAAGCTCTTCCAAAATCTGGAGGTAAAGATTGTGTCCCTATCACTCACTATAGTTTTAGGGATTCCATGCAACCTTACTACTTCTTTCATGAATATCTGAGCTAGTTTAGGGGCATTTCTTTCTGCCTTTACTGGTATAAAATGTGCCACTTTGGTCAATCTATCAACTACTACCCAAATGCTTGTATTTCCTCTCTTTGATCTAGGCAGACCATCTATGAAATCCATAGATATATCTTCCCACTTCCACTGTGGTATACTTAGAGGTTGTAATAGGCCTGAGGGTCTTTGGGTTTCTGCTTTGACTTGTTGGCAAGTCATACACTTTGCAACATATTTGGCCACATCAGCTTTCATCCCTGTCCACCAATAATCCCTCTTCAAGTTTTGGTACATCTTGGTGCTACCTGGGTGTATAGAATACTTGCTTCTATGATATTTATTAAGTATCTCTTCCTTCAATCCTATATTCTTTGGAACACATATCTTACTCTTATTCCTTAAGTAACCATTCTTATCAATGTGGTAGTTTGGTACTTCTTCTCCTTTTTCTATTAGAGATTTCTTTTCTAACAAATCTGGATCTTCCTCTTGCATTTTTCCCACTTTCAAAATTAAATCTGATTGCAAAGTTATCAAACTTAATTTTCCCTTTTTCCCTTCTTCAATCATCTCCATGTTTACCTCATTGTCTTCCTCAATTTCCAAATCAGTAAGTAGGGATAAATTTTTAAACTCTTCTATCATTAACATGGCTACTTTTGCGTGCTGCCTGCTCAAAGCATCTGCAACCTTATTAGCTTTTCCTGGAGTATAAAGTATGTCTAAATCATATGCTGCTAAAAATTCAACCCATCTATGTTGCCTCATATTCAGATCTTTTTGTGAAAAAAGATATTTCAATGCCTTATGGTCAGTGTATAAAATGAACTTTGCACCTAGAAGATAATGTCTCCAGAGCTTTAGTGCATATACCACTGCTGCCAATTCAAGATCATGGGTTGCATACTTTGATTCATGCGGCTTCAGTTGCCTTGATGCATAGGCTATAACTTGGTCTTGCTGCATCAATACAGCTCCTAGCCCAGAGCCACTTGCATCAGTATAAACAATCAAATCCTCATTTCCTTCTGGTACTCTCAACACTGGTGCATTGACTAAAGCCTCTTTGATTTTACTAAAGGCTTGTTCACATTTCTCAGTCCATCTAAAGGGTTGGTTCTTTCTAGTTAGGTTGGTAAGAGGTGATGACATCTTAGAAAAATCTTTTATAAATCTTCTATAATACCCTGCCATTCCCATAAATGACCTAACTTCTCCCACTGTGCTTGGCCTTTTCCATGCTTGGATAGCCACAATTTTATTAGGGTTCACTGAAATGCCTTTGGCAGATACAACATGCCCAAGGAAATGCACCTCTTCTTTCCAAAATGCACACTTAGAAAATTTGGCTTTTAAATCTTTTTCTCTTAATCTTGACAAAACAAGGTGTAAGTGATTTTCATGTTCCTCTACTGTTCTAGAATAAATCAAAATATCATCAATAAAAATCAATACAAACTTGTCTAAATAATCCCTGAATATCCTATTCATTAAGTCTACAAAATATGATGGGGCATTTGTCAACCCAAATGGCATGACAAGAAACTCATATAAACCATACCTAGTGTTAAAGGCTGTATACTTAACACTTGAGTCTTCAACCTTCATCTGATGGAATCCAGATGCCAAGTCTAACCTAGAAAATATTTTTGCTCCACTAAGTTGATCAAAAAGATCATCAATTCTAGGTAAGGGGTACTTGTTCTTGATAGTGACTTTGTTTAACTCCCTGTAATCTATGCACATTCTTAAAGTACCATCATGTTTCTTTACAAATACTACTGGAGCACCCCAGCAAGAGTTACTTGGTCTTATAAATCCTTTGCTTTCTAACTCTTCTAACTGTTTCTTTAATTCCTTCAACTCATTTGGCCCCATCCTAGTGGGTTTCTTAATAATTGGACTTGCTCCTGGTATCAGACTAATCTGAAATTCCACTGGTCTGTGGTGTGGAACCCCCTCAACTTCTCCAAACACATCTATGTATTTGTTAATTATGGGGATTTCTTCAATAGAAGGCTCACTGGAATCCTTATTTAAGTCAATCAAGTGATATAATTTTCTTTCTTTAGCTGCTTCACACAAAATTGTGATTCTTTGACCTCTAGAATTTTGTAAGGATATGGTGGATGAGTCTAAATTAATTATGGCTTTGTATTGCCTTAACCAGTCTACACCCAATATAACACCTATATTTGGGTAATTTAAAACATATAAATTGGAAATAAAAACATTTCCTCCTATGTTTAATCCCACATCCACACAAATCATGTTTAAAACACTAGAACTTCCCAATGGGCTTTGCACTAACAAAGGAGTTTCAACCAATATGCAATTTAATTTAAGCAATGCAACTAATTCATGGGAAATCATAGAATGTGTTGCCCCTGTATCATACACTACTGATATAGGTAAGGTACAAATAAATAAGGTACCTTCTACTTGACCATGATTTTCTGCAATAGTCTCTACTGTGGATTTGCCCTTGCTCTCCAAACTTGCTAGCTTCCCTTGCTGTTTATACTCAGGGCAGTTTCTCTTGATATGTCCCTCCTTTCCACATAGATAGCACTTGAAAGCTCCTCCCTTCAATTCTGGGCACCTTGGTTTGATATGTCCTTCTTTTCCACAATGATTACATGTTATTTTCCTTTTTGTATCAGTGGTCTTAATATCATTAGTTTTCTTACTTTCTATCTCCTCCTTCCTCTTGTCATAGGGGTGATATCTTCCCTTATTCTTCTTATTGTTGTTATTCTTAAAACTCCTATACTTCTCCCTTTCCTTGTCATGTTGCTCAAATTTTAAGGCCAGATCAATGACTTGATCAAAAGTTTTATCTACATATGGCAACATGGCCCTACTAAGCCCTGGATTTAAACCCTTAATATACCTATCATTCTTTGATGCCTCATCAGCCACAAGCATAGCTCCATACTTAGACAAGCCTTCAAACCTATGAGTATATTCAGTCACATTAAAAGTTCCCTGCCTAAATCTGATGAATTCTTCAAGCAGTAGAGTCTTGGCTGATGCTGGAACAAATCTAGCTTCCAACATCTCCTTGAATTGATTCCAAGTGATTTCATTCTCAATCCTCCCAGCTATGACTACCTCCCACCAACTTAAAGCCACACCTTTCAGTTGTCTTGAGGCCACTTGCCTCTTCCTTTGATCATCCAACTGCATGTCATTGAAAATTCTATCCAGTGTTCTCAACCATGTTTGAATTTCCATCACATTTTCAGTCCCTTCAAAGCTCTTGCCTCCTAAATTGGTATAAGTCTTTAATAGTTTGGAAAGTTCCTCATGTGGATACTCAAGTCTCTGCCCTACTCCATCCCTTAAAGCCCTCATAAAGTCTTGCATATCAAGCATTTGTGGTGTACTTGATCCTACATTGTGTTGAGATCCTCTTCCTACCATAATTGGACAACTACAGTATGGGTAGATAAGGTTAGTTTATCATGAGAGTATATATATATATCTATATATTTTAACTTTCTATCTATATTATTATTTTACTCAAACAGTACATACATATGATTATAGTACTTCAATCAATCAATACAATCATTCTTAGCTATGTGTAAATTTAACATAGCTCTGATACCAAAATGGAATGACCCTAATTCTTAAGCAAAATTTTTTTTTTTTGCTTACATACTTAACTAAGACTACCTAGGGTCATCCTTACCTATTCTCATATTATCCAGGATCTTTCTCAATATAAAAATATTGTTTTAAATCTAAATCTTTCCTAACATACATATATGAAGATATCTATGTTATATCCTACTAGAATCAGAGCATAATAATAATAGGGAAGTAGAAATCTTTTTAAATCTATTAAAATGTGATAATTCCCTAATAAAAGATTTATTTTCACATTCTGATTATTGACCATAGAATCCACTATAAACATGTACTTTGGTCTGTTATTCTAATTAAGGAATGATTAAGTAATAATCTAGTGGAAGAAAGCTTTTTAATATGGATGTTTGTGTTAAAATCTGCATAGTTTCAAACTCAAGCTAAAAGAAAGTGGATCCTAAGTGAACACAAGCAACATCTAGGCGTAATGGAAACGCGCCTAACTTACACATGAGAGGTCACGAGTTCAAGTACTATGCTGGTCAGTTCAAACTCAGTTTTTGCTTTCTTTTTTTTTTTTCCTGCAGGGTTTTAAAATCTGATACCTACCTATCTCTATACATATACACTTAAGTTTTGCCTATAATCTAACATACAAAACAATATTTCTTGCTTTATTATTTTCAAAACCCATTCCTACTACTTTTCTAGGAATTTGTATTCATTTTGTTGCCTAAATATCAACATGTACACAGATATACAGGTACATGTCTATGTTTTTGTTCATTTTCCAGAAAAACTGGGTTCAAATGGTTCCTAGCTCCATTTTTTTTTTAGTGTGTATGTGGCCTGACCTATGGTCTAACTGTTTGGTTAAAGAAACCATTCTTTTACTTGCATTTGGACAAGTTTCAGTATCAAGACATGAAAGTGTAACAGTTATAATTCTTTCTGGATTTTCCCAATATAATTTCCTATATATCTATCTTTTGAAAAGATTTAGGATTAACTAAAACCATCATAAAGTAATCATACTTATAAAATCCAGTTTTTTTCCTTTAATCAAAACAACTTTAGCAAATAGATAATCAATTCAGCTTAACTTCAATATTCTTAATACATACCAAACCAGAAAACAGAAATAACATAACACATATCTCTTGCAAGTTCTTCCTACTTAATACATCACTAGATTCATTTAAAATAACTGAATAATTCCAAACTTTCAAGGTTTTGCATAACAGCCTAAACAGAACTATCAAATTTTCCAGATTACATGCAAATATCTCATTCTAAGTTCTTATTTAACTCTAGTTTAGCATGCTTATCCAATCATTCTCATTAGCCATAGCAGCTTCCTATTTAGAGCCAGCATTCCCTGAAAAAGCATTAAGGGCTGCCCCATTTTAAATGAGACACCCCAGTTGCCATAAGCAAACAAGGGTCAGATACAAGATCTGGTATGAGCATCATCAAAAATTCCATGATATTAAGTAATTAAGTAAGACCTAAACATTATGTATAGATTGCATTTACCAAATTTCTTCCTAGCCTCATCTGCCATAAGGAATCATGGGGACACATTGCAATAAAATAATTCACAATATTGCACAAAGATCTCAGGGCTTAAACAAACCATGTGTCAACTTGCATACTTTAAATACAACAAGCATTCCAGCAGTTCTCTTGGCTCACAATCCTTTGTTTATTTACTAAGTGTTCATGTTTGATCCTATCATGAGATAGCTAGGTGACTGAATCACAGTGTACATGAAACATTATATAGAGCTCTCAAGCATAATTCCAGAACAAGCTAACTTTCATATCCAGGGAATTCATATCTACAAGTATTCTGGTTTAAAAGAAAATACAAGAATATTTGTAACTGGGAATAAAGACTAGGCATGTGGGTTATTATTGTTTCACAAGCAACCATGTTTGAACTAAATTCAAGATCTAGCTTAAACAAGATTTCTGGCCCATGGTTTTCTATTTGATCAAAGGTTCAGCACATTAGGAATTTCCATTGCAACCTTGAATCTTTCATTTGAGCCTCAGCACTTACACAAGTGTAATGCAACTCATATACATATGTTTGTCATGCCATAACTAAACCAGCTACAAGCATTCTCTATTTACTATTACATTTTCATACTATAACATTTCTGGGTATAAACAATCAGAGCATAATACTCACTATCAACACTAAAAGCATTTAGAAACACCCATTAAAGCATCCATTAAAACCATAGTAATAAAATCCAAAATATGCAGAAAAATTAGCATAAGCTAGGCTGCCTCATAACAGGACTTAATGCCATGGATTAGTGAGATTACTCACAGAAAAATGCTTCTCCTGCTTAAATCAGAAAGAAAACCTTTTAAAACTTGCTTTTCTGCTTGCAAATATTTTCCTCTTTGTTTTCTTAAATGTTTTGGGTAGCAAAATGATTCTTTTCTGGTTTATACTTGAATTTATAAGAGAAGTTTTCTAGGGTTTATCATTGTAAAATCCCATTCCTACCCTGGCCAAGACTCATGCATTTTGCATTTCAGATTTGTTCATTTTCACTTTTGATACCCCGGCCATATGTGGTGCTTACTTTCCCTTATATTATTTTTTTTTCTTTACCTTTTCAAAATATATCCTATTCTTACCAAGTCATGAAAATTGTGTGACATTGTCACTTGTTTATTTTCTAGAAATCCTCCTTTCTATTTCTGCCTAAAGCAATTATTCTGCTTGCAATTTGTCTTTTGCCATTTTAGTATTACAGTTTTCTTTTACTTGCTTATTTCTTTTTAACATTTTCTATTCTTACAGAAATGTACATTTGCATACATATCCTATCTAGGCTTATTTAACTCCTCCTTAATTTCAGAAAGATATGCACCTATATGTGCATACAGACTTTTAAATCCCTGTAATATTTTCTTTTCTGGGTTTAAATAAAATATGTTTACTGATTCAAAACAAAACTTACTTTTCCTTATTTTCTTGGATGATTCATATAATTCCAGAGATCAAATATCCATATCACAAAATTATGTTTGTAATACTTTTTAATTCTTGTTTTGATTTCAGTGGATTTGGAGTTCTTTCTTGTGCCATATCAGTGTGCACACACTTGAACACTTTATTTTTTTTTTCATGTATTCTTATACAAATGAATTCATATATTTTCAAAATTCAACCAAATAAGATTCTATGAATTTCTGGGGCATTACATTTCTGCAGTTTATTTCTGTGTTTAAATCGAGAAAATTTGCTATAACCCTATTCACCCCCCTCTAGGGTTAATCTAGATCCTACAAATCCAACTTGTGACAGCCTGTAACCCGATCCGATCGAAAGCATAGGGTGACTTTCGGATTTTATATTGGTATCAAGAAGTAAGAATTATCAGTGTTTTATAACAATACGAAGACTAAAACAAACAGATATGATCTAAGATATGTCGCACTTTCAGAACTCACTGCCGAAAGAACAAAAATATAAGTACATAAAATAACCATCTCAGCATATATCTCAAAACACAGTCTTAGAAAATAATACGTAGTCAAAATACAGAGTACATAGAAATACCACTCATAGTCTAGTAAAAGAAATACTAACCGATAAGATAGAAAGTTATGTAGAAAGTAAATAAAGGATAAGCAACTCATGTGATGAGCTTGCCTCTCTACGTACTGATATCGGGCCAAATCACCTACTGCCCTGTCCTTCTATGGTGGGGAAAGAAAGGAAAAATGGTAGGTCAGACGAAAGTTCGGTGAATGAGTACGTATTTAATATATGATGATCGTGTGCGGTTGACTTAAATTCTACTCTACATGAGCTAAGGTGTCTTATAAGTGTATGTGTATTTCCAGGGTCCTTTACTTAAGAGTATTTGTTTAATATACACATATGCTACAACTTGTAAAGGCTCGTACAAGGATCGAACTACAGATCGAACCTTAATAACTAATCAGCCTCCGCTCCTAGAATTACTCAATATGGAAACACTGCTACAAGAGGCTACAAGAGCTACTCAACATAGGAACACCTCTACTAGAGCTATTCAACATAGGAACATCCTACAACTCTCCCGTATGGGATTACATCTCACGTTACTCCTACGCATAACTATCTCACATAGGTTTCCTTATAATTACTACATGGGAATAAATTTCTCACAACTTCGACTATCGTAACCCACCTATGCATCAGAGGGGATCCCACGATGCCGACACGCTGGTGTGTCTCATCGTCTGCATCTGTGTCCACCTCTCGATTGTAGTATGTGCCTCTTATTACACGCGTCAGGATGCATCAACGACATAGTACCATGATGTGTCAAAACCTTAAATACCAAGAAGTCCCGTTGTGCCAGGCCTACACACTTCATCAAGCATCCGTAGTACTGCGCGCCCACCTTAAAATCTCCTGTGAGAGCCATTTACAATAAAATCATTCTCAGTTGAATAATCGACCCAAAATTAAGTAAAGAACATTTACCTAACATCAACTCATAGGGAGCTAGCTTCCCTGCTATCTCTAATATCCACACCTATGTATACAACAAGTTTATACATAATACTATTATTTTATTTCCAACCGGGGATTTAGGCTAAGGTTCATATTATGCATTTCAGTCATCAAACCCAATCGACCGGTACATCCTATCGGTCGACCTGTACATCCTATCGATCGACCACTCAGGATGAATATTCGATTGGCCACAGTGTAAATTTTATGGTTTTCGATTTTTAATTATTCGACTTTAATTATATGTTAAGCTGATAGATGGACTTACACAGTGAAACTTAGGCATCGATTTACACTAACCAGTCTTAGCAATTTTACCCAACTTTTTGTTGATACCAAATCTATAAATTTATACTAGTTTAATTATACTACTTTAATTCAATATTAAGCAATTTCTTGGGGTTTCTATTCAGTAACTGGAAGGGGTTTTACTTGGTTAAATATAAGCCAATTTATACAAATTTCAATTTCTTGTTCAAATTTTAGATTTAAGCAATTAAGGTTTATAATTTGATTACTAACATCCTAGATCAAATAGAATACATTAAAATTAACTTTAAATAATCAACTTATTAAACTTGTTCCCACTTAACTCAAATCCAAGCTTTAACTCTAAACTCCATTGGAGAATCACCACCCGTTAGCTTGCCCCTCTTTTTTTCGATTTACCATTGCTCTCTTACTATGTTTTTAAGTTGTTTTTAAAGAAATTTTTGTAAGTGGGGAAAAGAAATTTTAGCTAAGTTTCATCATGTTGTTAACTTCTAATAAAATTAGGGTTGGGTTTGGTATTTTTATAGGATTTACAGATTGATATGAAGCATTAGATTGGCTCCAGAGAATCTTTCCTCTCATCATAGACGCACATCAAAAACTTGACATGGAAGTAAAATATCTAGTTTAATCGTGTACGTCCAAATTCATGCTCTAGATCTGAAAATAGATGTAAATCGACTGTTCATAGGGGCAGGTAAACCGCTATCGGTCGATCGGTGGACCCTAATGGTTGACAACTGACCGTGTTTTACTTAGGCAATTGTTTGTATTTAATTTATTTTGTCTTAAAATTTTCAAACGTCTGTAATTTCTCCATACTAACCTCAATTCCAAAGTATTATATATGAATATTGTCCAGAAAAGATCACAATGTTGCATGTTTCGTAGCCAAATTTGGACGTTCATGAAAATTCTATTTTAGCTATTATTAAATTTACATTCAATTTGCTTATTAAATTTTTCACTAAATTTCCAGGGTGTTACATTCTTCCCACTTAATAGGATTTCGTCCTCGAAATGATAAAGGATAGAAAGATGTAACTCATATGCACAACATCAATAGCTTCAATAATCTATTCATCCATCATCCATGGGCAATCATTGTCCTTAATAAATTTTTAATGCGGTATATGTATATGTAAGAGTGAAATGCACGTGAACTTATACAGTTGCAAATAGTAGGCGATCTCCCGATCTAGTCGACCTCATGTCATGTAGTTGCTCATGCCACGAATCCAAAATGTATGCTACATCCTAAGTAAGTATACTAGCAATTCTACATGTATGCACAATTATTCAATCCATATGAAACATATATATGCATAATGCTCAATAAGATAAACAAGAGATAATATGAGTGTGTGTGCTATCTAGAGGATATAATGTTCTAAGTGTGTGATAGAAATAATCCAACTAATACATCTACTAGCATCCATCATCCATAACATGTACTAATGGCACATTTACATCCATCCAACGGTCCATACCTAAAGAATATACTAAGCTAAATCCTAACACAAAATTAATATATACTTCCTCAACTTAAACTAGAAACGTACCAGAACAAAGTGGTGGGTGGGTTACTCGAATCTTCTCCTCAGGCTCCCATGTACTCTCTATTGGATTGCCTCCGCATTGGACGTTAACAAGTTTGATTTCTTTGTTACCGAGTCGCTTTATGCTAAGTTAAAAAATACATGTGGGTACATGGTGAACAAGTGACTCCCTCTCTTCCTCCACCTCCTCTAGCTGACACGGGTCGACTGTGTAGCTGAAGCATGCAAGCAGCTTTGCAAGTGCGACATATAGAAGACATCATGTACTTCCACCAACGTATCAAGAAGCTCTACTCTATATTCCAACTTCTTAGAAAGCTCTAATCTATATGCCGACTTCCCTATCCTCGCCGTAATATGGAAAGGTCCAATAAACATCAGTGTTAGTTCCCCTAAAACACCAAACCTAATGACGTGCCAAAGCAGCGAGACCTTCACAAACACAATGTTGCCCACTGAAAACTCTAAGTACATACGTCTCCTATAGCATAAGATTTATCCCTATCTTGCATGGTTTTCATCCTTTTGTGGATCAAATCTACTTTCTCCAATGTGTCCCTTACTATATCCAGCCCAAGAATAATCCCTATCCGTAGTGTCCCTCTGACACGATGGAGTTCTATAAGGTCTACTATATAGCGCCCCAAATGGAGCCATCCCAATGCTCGCCTGATAGCTGTTATTATAGTAAACTCCACCAACGACAAATGATCCTACCAAGAGCGTCCAAAATTTAAGATGCACATTCAAAGCAAGTCCTCCAAAACTCGATTCACTCTCCATTTGTCCGTCCATCGGCGGATGATAAGCGGCACTGAAGCTCAACTCGGTTCCTAAAGCCTCTTATAAACTCCTTTAAACTTGTGGTAAAAAGCAAATCTCATTCACTAACTACGTAGGTACTATGTGTAACCTAACGAACTTTCTCATGTATGCCAAAGATGTTACCATCCTCGTACTCCTAATTGGTATAAAATGAGCGCATTTGGTCAGCCGATCGACCATGACCCAAATACTATCATTCTGTAACAACCGATCTTTTCGACCTTTAAAAGTTGACATTAATACAATGAAGATATTCTTGAGCCGAGCATCCAAATATTAAAAAGACAGATTGTTGAGGTAAAAGAAATGAAAACACTGAATAGAATCTCACACAATGACGAGAAATAATATCTAAATGACCTTTACAAAAGAAAACTTTAATATACATAGAACAATCATCGGAACTAACCTATTATCTGCCTGGACAGTTGTGACAACCCATCCACACAAATGATGACAAATACAAAATAAAAAATATAGTGGAAATAAATAATACATGATACGTCTTGGAGGCATCAACTCGTCTCCTGAAGCTCCAAAGCATCCATAACTAAACTTGTAAATATACTCGGGTTTGACCAGAGTATTATAAGAAAATAATGCCCGGATTAGTTTGGTAAACAAGCGTGAGAAACTAAAATTGTAAAAGATTTTTATATTTATAAAACCTAAAAGATATAAAGGTATCTCATAAGATAATGCCGCATATAACATGGGTGGGTTTTTACCTTAGGATAACCAAACCATTTTTATTATAAAATCTTGTGAAATTATAATAATGCCTAGGTTTTAAAATAAATGTATAACATAGCGGAAATGCTTGCATCTCGCATTCTGGTAAATTTGGTGTACAACTAAGTCTGTAAGGCACGTATTGGAAAATGGACTCCAATTTTATGACATGGTAAGGGAATACTTTTCGTTCTATATACCTCTAGATAAAATGTACCGAGGCCGCAAACATTACACCTCCACCAACATAGAACGGGCCTAACCCTTTCTTGATAGTACCGAATATGATCATCACTCGGGTACCAACTTGAAAAAACGTTTCTGTGGGCCTAGCATACATAATCCGTAAATATCGATCTTTATATATGTGATGACCATACTCTAATAATAGAGAACCACATAGCCAGCCATATCTCCCATGTTTTAGTCATTTCCAGGTGTGAGGTTTGAGGCTACGTGTTATCATTTAGTAAATCCATCTTGGAATCAAATACTTCCCCCCAAGCAACAATTTAATGTCAGCATTCATCCATATAAGTTGTTCTAGGACGGAACAAAGCAAAGGCACTACTTCTACTACATCTTTTTGGAATCATCTTCAGAATTAGTAGTAAGTTGCCCTTGCACTTTAAAGAAATCCATCTTCAATTTCCATCACCTTCAAGATGACTTCTATTTGAATGCTTATGCCTATTCGAAGTGGTTTTTTTATAACTTATCTGATCCCGGTCTCTCCAAACTAACAACCGATAGATTCAAAACTAGCAAAGATTTGATAGTCGGTTATTTAACTACCGAATAAGCAAACAATCCAATCAGAGATTTAACCAAGCATGATTAAGCACATAATCAACCATTAAGCCTCTTAATTAATTCTTTCATTAATTAAAACCACTTTGTAAATACTTAGTAAAATATTCATACACTTATCTCACTAGTACAAGTATACTCACAAATCACCATACATTTCAATACATAGAAAGCAATTCATATACTTATCTCAACGATATAAGTATATTCACAAATCTTAAGATAGGTTTCTTTTTCAAAAACATACTTAACTAGGTGAAAACAAATGTCATTCAAAATTTTAAGAAAGATATAACATACATATATACAAATAAAATGTTAAATCAACAGTTGCGAGGAATCAAGTTGGATCACTCTCCAAATCAAATCTTTCGAAGCATTTCCGTAGCGACCTATTCACTACGAAATACTTAACCTTCCATTTTCTCGTTTTTATCTCCTGCAAAACAATGGTTATTTATGTCATCCACTTTCAAGCAGAAATCATATCCAAACAAGCAATGTACAGGAGCATAAATATTATAAACAATAATTTATATTTTAACAGTTTTTAAAAGCATTTTAAAGTGATCCGAAGTGAGAAATCTCGCTTTCAAGCCCACCAAAACTCCTCCAAAAAGCTACCTAATATTACCCAAACAAGTTTACATCACTCACCACCTTGCTTTGCTTAAGAAAACTCATTTCCAAGCCTTTATATGCTCACAACCCAGGGTCCAAAGTGGGATTTTGGCGTCAAACTTTGCAATTTTCTCCTACCATTTTCTTTTGCTTGCACCTAACCGCTCCTCTTCTTCCTTTTGCTCACATCCATGGCCTAGAAAGCACATAAAGTGCATGACCCTATGGGGAAAAATAGGAAATGGCACCAAATTTTGCATTTTTGTGATGTAGAGAGTATTAGCTATATTTTTAGTGGCTTGGATAAATGTTTTGAGGAGAAAAGAAGTGGTTTTTGATGTGCTTTGAACATAATAAATAAAATGAAGAGAAGGAGGATGAGAGCAAACTTTATTTCAAGAATGAACTAAAGTGCCATACTCTTCCTTCTATAAGACTTGGAAAAGTTGCAAAAGACTCCATTTACCCCTTAGCCAAAAGACCTCTTTGCCCTTCCAAAATTTCTTCTTTCCATACACCTTCTTTGTTTCCAAGTACTTGCCATCAAATCATCCAAAGTGTATATGACAAGCTTTCTTAAAATGAGGAGAAAAGTCTTCTTTCTTCATTACTTTTTTTATTACATTTTAAAAGCACTTAAGGAATCTTTAGTTTCAATCCATTATGCACTATTTGACTTGTTATTATATGTGTATGTTACCGAAGTTTGCATACATGTGCAACAACGTTGTGACAACTTTCGATCGACGAAAAATTGAAAACCAAAAAATGAATTTTGGTTACATTTTCAATTTTTCTTCGAACTATTTAGTTTTGTAAAAGAATATTCAAAATGGGTTTATTATCATTATTAAATAATAAAAATGAGTTACTTAAGCTTTTAAAATAAATTACTTAAATATTTAAAATTAATTAAATTTTCACAAATCAAAGCGATAAATTCCGAGTCGTTATATCCTTCCCCTCTTAAAAGAATTTCGACCTCGAAATTTCATCATAAACAAACAACCAAGAAACAAACATACTAGTACTTAACAATCTTATTTAAGCCCATACCATGTGTGTGAATCATCCGTATGCAATATTCGAAGATGTTATACAATCTTTCGGTCAGGCAGTATATCATAAATTTTGGGCTAAATGACTTTTATGATCATTAAGGTAGGAATCCCAAAGAGGCGGTTATTAAGCTTGGAGATGGACTATAAACAAGACAATGAATGATGGTCAAGCGGATTCAGATTGGGTCCCTAGTTTTTGTCACAATTAAGATGCAATCGAAATAAAGTGACAAGGAAAGCCCTATGAGGCTATATTTTAAATTTCAAGCCAATTGGAGTTCATATGCTCAAGTTATGAGTAAAGTAAGAATTTATATGAATCGATCAGGAACGATCCATAAAACAACATAAATCAACGGTGATCAATCAATAACTCAAGATCTACACCTCCATTACATATGAAATTTTAGAAACATAAATATATTGAAGAAATGATCCCCCAAAATCGATTGCATGTCAAAACTCACAAATATCAGAAAAACATACTGATTGTACAAAATCAGCATCCATAGTTTCACAGAAAATGCGATATCTCACAAACGGTACGTCGGAATTATACGAAACTTGGAGAGAAAGTAGTTTACATCATAGAGAACCTACATAATCGATCAAAACTTGAAATTATAAAATATCAGAAAAAATTACCAATCATTCCTGAATGATCGTATCATTTTCAGCCAGAATAATCCATGGTTCCATGAAAAACGCGATATCTCACAAATAGTATAACAGAATTGCATGAAATTTGGAGATAAAGTAGCTTACATCATGGGGAATCTAAAAGATCAATCTAAGCTCAATTGGATGAAGCAAGGAACAATCATATTTAATTTACTATGACTCAACTTGACTCCATGAAACATGTGATATCTTACAAACGATACGTCAGAATTTCACGAAATTTAGAGAGCTAGTAGCTTACATCATGGAGCACCCCTATGATCGATCGCAGCTCCATTGAGTTCATATGTATGATTGGTCCCGATCGTTTCAATGATGTGAGATGGATCTGAAAATTGGTGGACCGGGTCATACGGATCCGGAGGTTCTTCCGGCGAAATTTCAGCCCGAACATGCACGTCTTCACCAATAAATATAACAAACTTGGCTCATTGCAAAGGGACTTTGGACTAGCTCTCCTTCATCACTTCTTATCTCTTCCTCCATTCCTTTTCTAAGGCAAAAAAAACTGTACTTTTAATCTTACAGTATAAATAAAAGATTATTGGAGTGGACGTAGGTCGGAGTTTTCCGAACCACTATAAAACTTGCATGTTCATTTATTTTTCTACGATCTATTCTGAGATCTGCAAATCTATATTTCTCTGTTTGGATCTAAATATTGGATATTGCTGCTTTCACATACAACTGGTTGTTTGTGACCAAATTTGGCTCAAACAAATCACTTATTCGGACACATAAATCTCTCATCCAAACTAGTATGGATTGCTTAACTTCTTCATTACGGAACCCTAATCTAGTTCCTTGTATGTTATTTGTTTTCCTTACATAGTCTAAAAATATTATAGAAACACTCACATCATCTCAAGTACCTACATTCAAGAATCAAGTGAAAATGCCTAGCTTAGACCGGTGTATGTCACCTAGAAATCATGTGCCTAAACTTTGGATAAAGAACTGTTATGTAAATAAAATGATCCAAGTCCAACTTACAATTTTATCCCTTTATGATGTCGTAATAATTATACTACTCCGATTCTTTTTACTTCCGAAAAATATACATGAAAACATTTCATAAAACATAACTTAAGTTTTAAACTTGTATAATACCCTATTATATCCTGAGAGTATATACAACTATCGGATTTAATCTTTTATCCTTCGTTTTTCCTTAAATTCGGATGCAGGCCCAAAATAAACCTGGGTCTTAAAGCTGAGTCGACCTATTCGTTCTTTATACACTTCCGATCAGGTAAGTAGCTAAGAAGAGTAGGATGCAGGTATCCTGACTCGGTTCTAGAGTCTACTTTTCCTTAGACATCTTTAAGTTAAAGATGTTTTATCGGCTCAATAACATCAAATAGTTTTCGCAACTTAGATGTTAAAAAAATAAATATGATTTTAATAAAACAAAGTTTATTAAAACTTTCTTGTTAATTTTAACCTATTTAAAAATTTATGTTAAATTATTTCTTCTCTAACCAAGAGTGGTATAAATCCGTATTAAGAATTTCCCTTATCAACACATTCTTTTATCAAAATACCCTTTTTATTTTGATTCCATTTTCTTTAAGGAAACTTAAGAACTAAATATCTGTATTTTATTTCAAAACCTTTTTAAAATGATACTAAATATTTTAATGCATGGAAAATATACATACAGATCGAGTAACACCAAAATGATATCAAGGAACTAGGTCCTACCAAGTAGTATCATACATCTCCTTACCAAGAAGGGTAATACTTAAGAGAAGTTCTTACCATTCAAACATATCTCTTGCCTATTTTTAATAATTTTCGAGCAACTCGAGCTAGTTAACATAAAAATATGTTTCTTTTCGATTCCATTTTGAAATAGTACTATATATATTTCTTATATATATAAAATAGCTTTAGTACTTTATTTACTAACATTTGCCTTAGGTTCATTCAGATTCAAACTTGTTTCTATCGTACAATGACAAAGAGAATAATTTACTAAATGCACTACAACATTCACCTAAACAAACATCTAATTGTCACTTAGAAGATTATTCAGATTATGACAAAACTAATCAAGGACATTCCCGGAACCATCCAAAGAAAATATATATTACTTAAATTTCTCTTTGAAATATTTACACTTATAAATACTTTCAAGTAATATTATTACTTTTCTCAAAAATCATTTGAAATCTTTTTCAAAGACAAAGGAATTTAAATTCTCAAAAATTCCTTTAATTACAAAACACATTTTAAAATCCCAATTTATAAAATCATCTTTATAAAAATCATTCCTTCTTGTACCAAAACAAACTTTATAACAACCTTACTACCAAACACCTTATAGTCAACTTATGAAACTTAATTGATAAGGTGTTTGTATTTAATCTAAATCAAAACAATAAATGCTCATAAATTTGCCGAGCATAACAATCAACAAACAATAGTCAGTGTTCCAACTGAG
Organism: Allium cepa; assembly: GCA_030765085.1. Taxonomy (NCBI): domain Eukaryota; kingdom Viridiplantae; phylum Streptophyta; class Magnoliopsida; order Asparagales; family Amaryllidaceae; genus Allium; species Allium cepa. The sequence continues at coordinate 882,518,055 of CM060929.1, forward strand.
TGAGCATAACTAATCAACAATAAATGATAATAAATGAATATTACCACGTCATAAATAACTTTATCCATTTTTGGAAATTATTCTTTTATATATACAACATAATCCTAGGTAAAAAAATTTCATTTACCAATTTTTCAAAAATAATAGTGTGTCGGTTTGCCATGTTCAAGTATTCAGAGATCCCTATCAATAACATTAGCAACTCGTATTGACTAGAATCCATAAACCGCTCAATAGACCAATCAACACAATATAAAACATTTTATAATAATAAAAAATACGCACTCTTATATGTATATACTCTCAAATTCATTATAGGGTATTACTAGCCTTATCTCCAATGAGTTTACCCCACCAAGACCTAGGTATTCGCTCAACCCAGCTATGATGTCATGCTGTAATAACTAGCCATTTCGAATCTCAAAATTCGACACTAATACTTCCATGGTATTCATGTGCAAAGCATCCAAGTGCTGGAAAGACAAATTGTTAGGGTGAAAGAAAAGACAGAACCAAATCTCACATTGTGATGAGTAATATATAGTATCCAAAAAATCTTTAATAAAGAAAATTTTATTATACATATAATAACTAGAGTAACTGACCTATCATCAGCCTAGACAGTTATAACAGCCTGCCCTCACAAGTTCTGATGAATATAAATACAGTGGAAATAAAGAATACGTGAATATGTTTTAGAGGCATCCAGCTCAACTGCTAAAGCTCCAAAGCATCCATAACTAAATCTAGAAATATACTTAGGTCTGATCCAAATATGATAAGAAAACAACACCCGGATTCATTTGGTTAACCATCGTGAGAAACTCAAATCGTGTGGATTTTTATATTTATTAAACTCTTCAAAATATAAAGATATCTCGCAAGACCACGCCACATATAAACACGGATGGGTTTTTACATTACGATAACCGAACCATGTTTATTAGCAAACCTTATGATATTGTAATAATGTCTAGGGTTTAAAATAAATATATAACATAGCTGAAATGCTTGCATCTCATGGTCTAGCATATGTGATATACAACTAAGTTCGTAAGGCACGTATTGCAAAATGGATTCCAAAAATGATAAGGTAAGTGACTATCTTCCATACAGTACACTTTTAAATAAAATGTACCGAGGATGAAAATGTTGCACCTCTACCAACACAGAACTGGCCTACCTCTTCCTAGATAATATCAAATACGATTATCACCCCAGCTGCCAACTTGACAAACCATTTTCGTAGGCCTAACATAAATAATACATCAATATCGATCTAGATATCAGTGATGATCATACCCTAATGGTAGCGAACCACATAGCCCACCGGCATCTCCCATGTTTTAGTCTTTTTCGGGTGTGAGGTCTAAGGGTTCGTCTTACCTTTTAGCGAATCCATCTTGATGATAACATTGCCATCCACGCAACAGTGCAATGCAAGCATTCATCCATACAAGTTATTTTGGGACTAAACAAACCGAAGGCACTACTTTTACTACATCCATTTGGAACCACCCTAAGGATTGTAGCAATTAGCCCTTGCACTTCAAACAACTCCTCCTTCGATTTCCATCCACTTCAAGATGTTTTCCATTCAAATGCTTATGCCACTTCGATGTAGTTTTCGAATAACTTACCCAATCCTAATCTCTTTGAACCAACAACCAATAGATTCAAAATTGGCCAAGATTTGATAGTCAATTATTTAACTATCAAATAACAGAACAATCTAATCAGAGGTTTAACTAAGCATGATTAAGCATATAAGCAACCACTAAGCCTTTTAATTAATCCCTTCATCGATTAAAACCACTTTGTAAATACTTGGAAAATATTCATATACTTATCTCGTCGATACAAGTATACTCACAAATCACCATACATTTCTATACTTAGAAAGCATATTCATTGTCTCAACGGTATTAGTATTCATAAAATCTTAAGAAATATTACATAAACATGCCTACTTGGGTTAAAACAAAATTCATTTAAAAACATTGATAACAATGAACCTAAAACACAATTGGTGTAAGTAAATGGGTCATATAGAAATTAGACCAAATATACTTACCAGCACTTTTCGATTTCAAACTTGTACTATCCCTCGATTAAAAATGCAGTCAAACAAGTTCATGTGCTATCATTGTCTTGACATACATTCTTAAACTCTTAAAGATTGAGACGAGTTTCCCTACCTTGTAATTTGGTGTTAAGTATGAAAAGAATATTTTCATACCACCATAAGTAAAAATAATCGTTTATAGAAACCAAATCTCTCATACTTTCAAGTTTTCGACATTTCGACTTACTCTATCTCTCACCCAGAAACAAAGCCATGTAAGCCGGGGAATAATTCTCTATACACTTAGCATCAATCTTTGATTTCAAACTTAAACTATCATTTGGTTAACAATGAAGCCGTTCAAGTTAGGGCATTATCACCTCTCAAACCTTGACTCGACAATATTTTTGTCTTTCAGGATAGGTAGAATTTTCCCTACCTCGAAGCTTAACATAAAGTATAAGATTTCATAAACTATGTATACTATTTATAATAACAAAGTATTATAAAGCAACTTCTTTCCATTTTAACGAAATCATTTAATATAACAAGAATGTTATAGCTCATAATCTCTTTCCTTTACTTGAAGACATTTATTACAACAAGGATGTTGTAATCTATGCTTTCTTCTTTTTTTAAAAATCTTTTAAAAGCACTTTAAAAAAAGTCTAAAATCTCCATATAAAATACCGTTCAAAAATCTTTGTTTAAAACCGCATTTGATTTGGAATGTCAAGATTCTCCTTTTCATGAAAGTAAATTTGCTTTGTTATATCAATAATTCTTTGAATCAGTTATATAAATTTGAAACCTCTTTTAAAATATTTCAAAATAATTTTTAAACTTCTATTCAAATCATAACTTAAAACCATCATCTTTTAAAAAGAATACGACTTTGAAAAGCAAAGGGATTTCCTTTATATAAACCACTTGTTTAAATGTCTCAAACTAAATCCTTTAAATCTCAAATCTCCTTTTAAACTTTCTACTTTTCAAAAGTATATTTTAGAATACTTAAATTATATTTCAAAATTATCATACAAAATATTACTTGAGGATCTTTAAATAAAACTCAAATTTAATTTGAAAAGATAAGATTTTTCCTGTATAATATTTAAACCTCTTACCTAAATAACTTAAATAAATTCTTAAAAATATATTTAAAACTTCGATCTCCATTTTAAATACTTATAAAACTTTTCTTAAACACATTTGAAAATAATTTACGAAATATCTAAAGTAGTGAACCTTTTAGACTTTACTAAAAACAAGGATTTCCAAAGTGCATCTATAGCGACTATTGCTATATGGACCGTAACTTTTAAAACTTTGTTTATAAATCAAATAGTTTTTAAACTCAATTTCTTTCTATAATTTATACCACTATAAGTACAAAAACATACACTTCAAAATATCCATAAGTTATAACTTTTCAAATAATGGAAAAAGGCTACTACTGTAGCACTTACCAAGTGCAAATTACTTATTCATCAAAAGAAGTCAACTTCCAAGTCATAGCGAAGTTTACAAGCAATATAACCATGCTACCAAGATTTTGGCATTAAAGCATTTCACATACACATATATAAATAAAATGTAAAATCATCGATTGCAAGGAATCCTATTTGATTACTTTCCAAATCAAACCTTTCCATGGCAACCTATTTGCTACGGAACCCTTCGACTTCCATTTACTTTTTTCCCCTATAAAACAATGATTATTTATGTCTTCTGGTTATAAGCGAAAATCAAATCCAAACAAGTAATATACAAAAGTATAAACAATTTAAACAAAAATTTATATTTATACAATATTTTTTCAATTTTTAAAATCATTTTAAACTGGTATTCAAACTGAGAAATCTCACTCTCATGCTCGCCAAAACTCCTCCGAAATGCTATCGCTCCATCCTACTATTACCGAAACAACACTGCATCACCCACCACCTTCTTTGTTTACGATAACTCATTCTCAAACCCTTATATGCCCACGGCCCAAGGTCCAAAGTGGGGCTTTAGCATCAAACTTTGGAACTTGCTCCTACTTCTTGCTTTTTCTTGCAGCAACCACCTTTCCTTCTTCCTTTTGCTCATGTCCAAATCCTAAAAGGCACAAGAAGTGTACGACCCTAGTGGAAAATAGGAAATGGCGCCAAAGTTTGCATCTTTGTGATGTAGAGAGTATTAGCTATATTTTCAGTGGCTTGGATAAATGTTTTAAGGAGAAAAGAAGTGGTTTTTGACATGCTTTGGACATAAGAAATAAAACATAGAGAAGAAGAAGATTAGAGCAAACTTTATTTCAAGAATGAAGAAAATGAACCATGGTGTCATACTCAACATGGAAAAGTGGAAAAGACAACATTTACTCATTAGCCAAAGACCTCTTTGCCCTTGAAAGATGCCTTCTTCCATACACCATCTCTTTTTCTAAGTACTTGTCATCAAATCATCCAAAATCTATGTGATAAGCTTCCTTAAAATGAGGAGAAAAATCTTCTTTGTTTATTACTTTCTATTTAAATTTTAAAAGCACTTAAGGACTCTTTAGCTTAATTAATCGATTAGGAACTATTTGACTTGCTATTATATGCATATGCGTATGTTATAAAATTGTGCATATGTGTGTAACAACGTTGTGACAACTTACGTTTGATAAAAAGTCAAAAATTCGAAAAATGAATTTCGGTCATATTTTCAGTTTTCCTTCAAACCATTTATTTTTGAAAAAATATATTCAAAATAGGCTAACTATCATTATTAAATAATAAAAATGAGTTATTTAAGCTTTTAAAATTAATTATTTAAATATTTAAAATTACTTAAATATTCACAAATCAAAGCAATAAAATTCTAGGTCATTACACATTCCCTCTCCTACTCCTCAGTATACCATCGATAAAATCCATAGAATTACTCTCCCACTTCCACTGAGGAATATCCAATTGCTGCAACAAACCTCCTGACTTTTTCTGCTCCACCTTTACCCTCTGACAAGTGATACATCGAGCCATATACTCCACTACATATTTCTTCATGCTAGGCCAACTAAAGACTATCTTCATGTCACGGTACAATTTGTCCCCATCGGATTAATGGTCATCCTCGAATGATGGGACACAGCTAATAAAAGATCAATCAATTCTATAATAAAAGGAATATATAGCATGCCATCTCTCCTTATCCATCCCATTGAGTCAACGGCTTTATGTCTCAAATGACTTGACTGCTCTCCTCTATCAAGCTTCTCAAAAATATCTATTAGCTCCTTATCTTCCTTTTGATTGGATCCAATATGTTCCATAAGTGTAGTCTGCACATCCAAAGCTGCTAGTAATCCCGAGATAATATCCGATGATGGTCGGAAGTAAAATATAGAAATGAACTCAAAATTTCTTCACTCCAAGAATAAAGGACTTAATAGTGCATGTTGTTTGCTCAAGGCATCAGCAACCACATTGCCCTTGCCTAGGATATATGAGATATCGAAATCGTATGATGCCAAAAACTCCATCCAACTCTACTGTCTTAAATTCAAGTCCTTTAGGGAGAACAAATACTTCAAAGACTTATGATCCATATACAACTCATAGCGCTCTTCTAAAAGATAATGTCTCCATGATCAAATGTAAAGGCAATGGTCGCTAACTCAAGATCATAGATAGGGTAGTTTCTCTCGTGGACCCTCAACTTTCAACTAGTGTATCTCACCACCCTTCCTTCTTGCATCAAGACCGAATCCAACACCGTACCACATGCATCGGTATATACTATAAATGTCTTCACACCTTCGGGCAATACCAAAACAGGTGCACTAGTGAATGCCTTCCTTAGCTTAATAAAAGATCCTTACACTTCATGTCCCATGAGAAAACTAAATTCTTATTGGTAAGGTGGGTTAGAGGGGCAGAGATCTTCACGAAGTCCTTAATGAAATTCCGATGGTAGCTTGCCAAACCAGGGAAACTCCTCACTTCCATGGCATTCTTCAGCACATGCCAATCCTGTACTGCTGCAACTTTACTAGGACCAACTGCTAGCCCACTTTCTAGGACGTGTCCCAAAAAGCATACCTCCTCTCATCAAAAATGCACTTGGAAAACTTTACCTTCATCTTATGCTTATGAAGTGTATCGAGCACTACTCATAAATGCAACGCGTGCTCCTCCTTGCCCTTTGAATAATCTAAAAAATCATCCACAAATACCACAACAAACTTGTTAAGAAACTCTATTAAAAATCAACTCATTTGATCAACAAAGTAGGCGTATGCATTTGTCAGTTTGAAGGGCATGACCAACTACTCGTAAAATCTATCGGGTATACGAAAAGAAATCTTCTAGATACTATCCCCGTGTAATGATCTGCCTTTCTTACACCTAAAGATGATACTTAATACATCCTCGATATTCATATACCGATCATTTAAGTGTCCAAAAGATAGATCGTTTGGGGTGAAAGGAAGAATGGATGGAACATAATCTCACATTGTGATGAGTAATATATGATATACAATAGAACTTTATAAAAAGAAGACTTTAATATACATATACATCAATCAGAATCAACTGAACAATCATCGGCCCGGATAGCTATAACAGTCTGTCCATATAATTTGCTAATAAATGTAAATGGACATAAAGAACAATAAATATCGGAAGAATATAAAGTACATGAGTACGTCTTGGAGAATCCGGCTCGTCTCTTGGAAGCTCCAAAGCATCCAGCTAAACCTGAAAAATAGACTTGGACTGACCCAAGCATTATAAGAAAATAAAGCCCAGATCAGTTTGGTAAACCAACGTAAGGAAACTCTATCAAATCATATTGACTTCTATATTTATAAAACCCTCTGAAAATAAAAGTATCTCGTAAGATCACGCTGTACATAAAAACGGACGGGTTTTAACCTTATGATAACCAAAATATTTATATATAAAATCCTCTAATATATATAATAATGTCTAGATTTTAGATAATTGTGGAATCATAGCCGAAATTGTTACATTATTAAATTCCTTCATAATAGGTGTACAATCAAATCCGAAGGCTCGTATTGGAGAATTGATTCCATGTATGAAAGAAGAGCCTACCCACCAAATTAGTACACGTCTAGATAAAATATACTAGAGTCTATAACACGTGGCATCTCTACTACTCTAGACAGGCCCTCCTCCTTACAAGATAGTGCTGAATATGATCTCCCTTGGTTATGATCAAACAACCATAATAGGCCCTAAAGCATACATAGATATCGATTCTAGATAAAGCGATGATCGTATCCTAATGAGAGTGACCACTAAGCCTTGTTGCATGTCCCTACATTAGTCACTTACCGAATGTGAGGATCGTGAGGTAACGATTACCTGATTCCTCCTAGCAATTTCCACTTTGAATGCTAACACTATCCTCTAGGCAGAAATGTAATGTCAGCATTCATTTATACAAGTTTGTTTTGGGTTTGAATGAAACCGAAGGCTCTGCTTCTACAACACCAACTTTAGAATCACCCTCAAGAATAGTAGCAAGTAGCCCTTGTACGTTAGAGAACTCTATGTTAAAAATCATCATCAAGATGTCTTTCATTCGAATGCTTATGCCGGTTCGAAGTGATTTTCTGATAATATATCCAATCTCGGTCTCTCCGAACCGACAATGATAGTTTAAAAACTAGCCAAGTTTGATAATCGGTTATTTAACTATCAAATAAAACAACAATCCAATCTGGGATTTATTTCCATAGGGAAATCAACATTGGTTAAGCATATAAGCAACTACTGAAATCTTTAATTAATCCTTTCATTAATTAAAATCCCTTTGCAAATACTTGTATCAAAATACTTTTACAAAGATATATTCAAATACCCTTTATACTCGTTCCAATACTTGAAAAAATATCTATATACTTATCTCAACGGTATAGGTATATTCACAAAAAAAGAGAAAGATTTCCTGTTGGTATTAGTATGGAAAGATGTTCCACACCACCATAATTATTAAAAGAGAATTTATGGAAATCAAATCTCATCTTCTTTTATAAATTCATTTTTACACAATTCCAAAATCATTTATAAATTCCCTTCATAAATCTCTAAACCATTAATAAATCGCTTTTATAAATTTCTAAAAAACATTTATAAAACTCTTTTATAAATCTATAAAACCATTTATAAAACCCTTTAATACATCTTTAAAGCCATTTATAAATCTATTTTTATAGATCTCCAAAACTCTTTATTATTTATAAAACTCTATTCTTCTATAAACTCCTTTATAAACACACTTTATAGAAATATCTTATACAATCCCTTCTAAAATCCATCATAAAAATCATTTATAAAGGATTTATAAAAATCCTTTATAAATCCAAACGCCGCTTTTTATTTGTAACTCTTTTATTAAATGAAATTCCTTTTATAAATCAATTTATTATTTATAATATAATAAATCAGATAAATTAGATAACTTTAAACATCATAAATAAATAATAAATTGCTTTTCAACAACACTTGTAACAAAATCAATTTTACTCTAGAATATCATTAACAAAATAAATATTTTATTCCAAACACTTTATCAATATAAGGATTAATAACCTCAAAACATTATAAATAAATAATAATGTTCTATTTCAAAACATTATGAACGAATAATAACTATTTACCTCAAAATTTTATTATATAATAATAAATATTAACAAGTAAACATTATAAATAAATAATTTTTATTAACTTCAGAACATTATAAAAATAATAATTAATAATTTTAATATTTTTAATAAAACAATAATAATTAATCTTCAAACATTGTTATAATAAATAATAATTAACTTCCAAACATTATTAATAAATATTAATTTTTAATTCTAAAACATTATTAGTAAATAATTATTATTATTTTCAAACATTATTAAAATATTGATAAATAACTTTAAAACAATATTAAATATAAATAAACAACTTTTAAACATTATTAAACAATAATTAAACAACTTTAAATCATTATTAAATAATAGTTAAACAAATAAAAAGGTTGACGTAAAATAGAGAAGTTCGGAATCCACTTAAATAAATATTTTGGAAAACCCAAAGGTTAGATTTAAAATCATTCTTTGAATCAAAAACCAATTTCGAGCCAACTAGTAATTAATAGTACTTTTAAAATACTAAATTATGACCAATAGCCATCAAAGCACTTAACCAATATTGTTACTGATTTTTGTCACTACAAGGATTAAGTTTTAACATACAATAATGTCATATCTAGTAGAGCCAAACAATCAAGATTCAGCAATTAACAATCTGTATAACATGGACATAATTGAAATAGAATCAACATGTATATATAACTAGAAATTAAAATCACTATGATGAGAAAGGAGAGACGAATTTTTTGTAGATATTGAAGAGGAATAATGGGAAGGGTAAATTTTTTTAAGCATCGATTGTGGAGTAAGACATGGCATAGCCAAAGGCGAACTTTGTTTTTTAAACCATGAATTTTATACAAGGCGGGATATGCGGGTAAATTTTAGTAACGTTTATAATATAGGTAAAATATTTTTGTAAATAGTTTCATAACCATATGATAATTTACTGGTGTGTAACCCATGCGATGCATATGGCATATAATAAAAAAACAGTTTTACAAATATTTTTTAAAACTTAAATTTATTATGCATGATATGGTGAATTTACTAATATAAATGAGTAATTCATTGAACCAATTATAGATGTAATTTTTGTTACATGATTAAAGTATTTTTATTCTTGAATAAAAATTTAATTGTCATTTTTGCAGATAAAAATGAGTTACATACTAATTTATTAGTTTTAGGACTTAATTTTATTAACCAAGTAAATGGATGTTAGTATTCTTAATTAATTTTAAAATTAGCATGTTTATAAATTTCCAAAAGTAAATGATAATGTACATAGATTTTTAATTTGATATTTAGCATATAGTACATTTTATCAAAAGATAAATGATATATAAATTGATTTCAAATATTACTTGAGAGAATGACAAAAATACCCAAAAATGAATGTGTGATAGTATTGATCAATATATTTTAATGCATTTAAAGCTCTTACAGTGTGTGTGTGTGTGTGTGTGTCTATATATATATATATATATATATATATATATATATATATATATATATATATATATATATATGAATGATCTGCAGCCCCCTTTTTTAGCACCAACATCTAGCTCCCGATATCCATCACATGATATTTAAATATTCAGCCTATGTGACAAAAGAGAGAAAGGCTGAATATTTAATATAAACATGTAATGGTTATTGGGGGCTAGTAATGGTGCTAAATAAGAAGGACTGCGGATCCTAGCTCATATATGTATGCATGTACATAATATATATATATATATATATATATATGATATTATTAAAGTGATAAACATAATGTCTATTAATTAACCAAAAGAAACGTTAACTGAAAATAAAAAGTGGAACGCTACAAATTGTATAGTTGTTTCAACTATGTATAAATGATAATTTGAGTTTTAGTCCATGTTTCATACCTTGGTAATTTTATTTCATAATAAAAAGTTTCAAAAAATAATTTTCATCTATCCCAAAAAAATATGTAGAAAAAATATTTTTTCAATCAAAATATTATATATTTTTATCTATTTTTAATGTAAATTATGAAAATAAATAATTAAAATCTAAAATTTTCATAAAACATATTAACTAAGAATATATATTAAATCCAATATCATTCTTAACAAACATAAATTATGTCAATGATTAAAAATCCACTTGGCGTACCAATTTTAGAAGAAAAAAACTGTATATGTTTGTAATATTATGCCAATCATAAAAAGGAAAAAATTATGTATATGTTTGTAATAAACTAATACCTTTAGAAAGAAAAAATTAATTATATGTTTCTTTATAATAAAATACTGCTTTTTAAAAGAAATAAATAGGATGAATTTGAATTTAGAATAATGTAAGAGAATTAAACATAATTTTCATGTATAATTATGTATTTTTTTAATGATATGGTCTTGAATGAAAAAATTAGCCTTACCATTTTTATCAATATAAATGTGGCATATTACATGAAATTGTCATTTTTGAACTTATTAGGCCACATAACAAATATTTGTTAATTGTATTAAAAATTTTAAATTTTAAATCATATGATTAATTTAAATACATTTGGACTTGGATGTAAAAAATAGGAGAAAAAAATGAAATTATTAAACATCGTACTTAAATATAAAATGATACGATAAAGAATTAGTAGAACATTGTAATAATTATGATAATAACAAATTGTATATGGATTTAAATTTGAAATATCTTGATAGAATTAAAGATAGAAGAGAAAAATCCTAGAATCATTAAAATTGCAAAAAAAAATCTGCTTTGCTATGATATTATTTAACTAGTGTGTAACAAGTGCGTTGCATACGGTATATTGTAGAAAAATAATAATATAACTATTTTTAAAGAATAGAATTTATTATGCAATATATGGTGAATTTGTAAGAATAAATGAGTCATAAATTGAACTTACTATATTTCTAATGTAATATTTATCATGAGATTTATGTATTTTTATATTCGAATATGAAATAACCTATTATTTTGTCGATAAAAATAGTTATATATTAATTTATTAATTATTTGGATTCAATATTTATTAGATAAGTAAATGAAAATTAATTTTCTTAACTAATTTTGAAATTAACATTTTTGTAAAATTTTATAGATAAATATTCATGTATATAGATTGTGAAATTGACATTAAGCTTTCGGTATATTTAACCAAAAGATGAATAATGTATAAACTGAATTTCAAATATTACTCAAGAATTGGCGAAATACCTGAAATTGGAAGTGCAATTCTAATGGATTGATATATTTTATGAATTTAAAGTTCTTGCAACACATATTTATCAAAAATAAGTATGTTACTAACAAAATGATAAATAAAATATTTATATAATTGCTAAGAGAAATATCAAGTGAAAATAAGACCTAGAATGTTATAGATTACATCAGAATTTTAATTATGTAAAAAAAAGATATTAATTTATTATTAGATACCTCGATAATTTTAATTTATAATAAAAGTTTTAAGAAATATTTAACATTCACTTTTAAAAGATAAAGGAATACAAAAGAGAAATATTTCGAATCAAAGTATGATATGATTCATGTACATTGATTAACATAAATCATGGATATAAATAGTTAAAATGAAACCCTTTTTGCAAAAACATTCTAACCAAAAAAAGTTAATTATTTTTCAGTATTATATAATACAAACATTGACCCCTTATAATTAATTGTAGTGCCACTCTTCACAAAAATAAATTTTATTAATGACAAAGAATTTACTTGACATATAAATTTTCGAAAATAAAAAATGGCATATTTGTAATGATATGCTAATTTTAGAAAGAAAAAATTATGTGTATATTTGTTTGTAATGAAATACCAACTTTAGAAAGAAAAAAATGTGTGCATACATTTCACTTTATTAAAATGTTAATTTTTAGAATAAAGAAATTTTATGAACTTGAATATAGAATAATATAACATAACTAAAGATAATTTTTTATATAATTGCAAAAAAATTAAATAATATCGCCTTAAATGAAAAAATTGTTTTACCTTTTTTGTCAGCAGGAATTTGATATACACATCGTATTGTCATTTTTATGTTAGATCAATTAATAATTATTTGTTGATCGGATTTATTTAAATGTTTAAATTTAAGAACACTTTGGAGAAATCTGTAAATAATTGCAAAAACTATTAAGTGTTGGTATTTAAATGTAAAATAATAGGGTAGAAAATTAGTAAAACATGGTAATATTTTATATAATTGTGACAATTTTAAATTGTATGGACTTGAATGAAAAATTAGTTCTACCATTTTTGCCAATATCGTGAATATGGTACACACATTAAATTGCCATTTTTTAACGAAATCATTAAATCAACTAATGGATATTTGTTGATTTTATTTATTTAAAAAGTTTAAGTTCAAGGTTACCTAATTAGTTTTAACATATAGACTTAAATATAAAATAAGAGATGAAAATATGAAAGAAATATGTAAATAATTGTACAAAATTATTAAATGTGGTTATTTAAATGCAAAACAACAAAAAAGGGAACCAATAGAAACATTTTAATAATTACAACAATGATAATAATAGAATTTGAAAATTAAATATCTATAGGAAACTAAGAGGAAAGGAGAAAATCCCTAGAATTAATATGAGAGCAGAAAATTCTTCTGCTTTACTATTATTTAATAGATTTGTTTATATTTGATGGTACTGTTAAACGAAAATTATGTGAGAAGAATATGTTAATATCTTGATTTTAAGATAAAAGAGTGCCATGTAATGTGGTGTAACGACCCGGATTTTTCAGTCATTTGATTTTGAACATTTAAAAATTTATTTTAAATGTTGAAATTGAAATGTAAATGAAATTATAATATGAAGTTTATCAATCAAATAAATGGAATAAAACTTAAGTTCCAAATATAGCCATTTAGTGGATAAATTAAATTGTTGAATTAAAAATTGAATAACCGTTTAAATAATTAAACTGGACTTGAATATAAACCGAAATGGCTTCTAATGTTGATATAAATTCTATTTGAATTATAATTGAGTTAATAATAACTTCGTCAATTTTGAAATCGCCGATTTAATCGACATGTAAAAACAATGATCCAGGGCACAGCCTTGGAATTCGACGAAACAAGGTTTCGTTGGATCCGTAACAGTGTATTATTGTGGTACTTCAAATTTCATAGCGTTTGGTGTTATCATTTGGTCATACGGGATAGAAATGCGTTGAAATTAATATTGAAATTTTAAGTAATAATAGTCAATTTAAAAGGCTATCTTCCACATACGATCGAATTAGGGCTTGAGGCTTGTTCCATTTCGTTTGGAATAGGGGTATAACATTAGGAACGCCATGCGGTAGGCCTCAATAGGAGTTCAGGATTTCGTATGTAATATGAGATATTTTTAATATTAAAATAAATCAAATCAAATCACTAGCCACCCTACTCTAAAAAGCTGACCTATGAGCTACCCTACTCACGTTATACTCAATTTAAATAGTGTATTTTCTTTCTCTTCCTTCAAAAACAATCGAGAACAAAAAAGAAATAAAATGAAAATCGAAATCGCGAGTTATAGAAAAAAGAGAGGCTCGAGCGTTTCATAGCGAGCTGGAGAAAGGTGGGCATGAGTCGTAGTGGTGCGGATGGAGGGATGGTGGATCGTCTGGCCATCTCGAAGTGAGGGTTTTGATTTGTGGCATATTGGTAGTTAACTATCGAGATGGAGTCTCTTTTGGGCTAGGCGCATCGTAAAGCGCCTTTGGCCAAAGTAGGGAGGAGTGCGGAACGTTGTTGGTGATGCGATAGTTCTTCCAAGTCGAGGCTGCTCTGTCGTTTAGGCATGAAGCATCGAGTGATTTGATTCGGGGATGACTGAGCAGGGCCTAAGGAGAAAGAGGCAATGGAGGCTAGTCGTAGGCGATTGTTGGAGTGAAATGGCCGAAGCCTTAGAGGGATGGATGCGGGTTTTTGTTCGAAGGATTGTGGTGGCCATGTGGGTTTTACTACTGCAGCAGGTAGGGGCTGTCGAGCAACTTGGAGATGGTACGCGAAAGTGATGATTTTGCGGAATTCGACGAGAAGAAGGTATATAAGAATTTATTTTAATTAATTTTAATTAAAGAGTAATTAGTTTATTAACTATAATGAAAATTGGAATCATTGATTTATATAATTCGTAATTAGCTGACGAGGTTTAATCGAACAGAATCAGTCATTTGGGATTCGTAGCTACGGAACCTATGCAATAGAATTAGGTTGGAACGATTACAAATTTCGAAAACCAAGGTTAGTAAATCTCACTCGTTTGGATTGTTAATTTTAATTTGAAATATTAAAAATCATTTATTGATTGATTGGTGAATTGATAACTATTGCTATCAGTTGGATGTTATATATAGTAGTATATATATGTTAGTAGTTGGATATTATTCCTGCCTATTGCAGCGGATGAGACACGCATAAGAGAGGATGACCGTATATTACTGTGATATCCTGCCTCAAAGCGGGATTGATATTTTATGTTATCTAACATCTGTGGATGTAGGGAAACATGTTGGTGGGATCTAATTGGATTCCTCAAAAATGTTTATTATAATTTCATATATAGTGGTATAAGATTTGCGTGAATAATCTGATATAGATTATGTGGTGTTGAATATGCGAGTATATGATTTTTGTTTGATGATAATAAACATATATATATATATATATATTCATTTAAATGTATTTGTTAATATACTATTTTATTTTCACAGATTAAATAAATATTTGATGAATAAAATAAATAACACAGTATTTGAATTCAAACGAATATTTTATTCAAATAAATATTTATTACAATGTTTGAATAGTACAAATTTCAATTTCTCACTATATATACACAACTTCAATTACAATACAATTTTGATTACATTACAATTCACATTGACATTTGCACCTCACTACATATCACTCACACTCATATATATCTTCAACTTCATTCCAATGTGAATCCAGCATTTGAGCAATCTGCAAAAATATATACTGACGCGGTAAAATTGAAAAGGAAATATTTTTGCAGCATAAAATAAAATGTGAATTTTGAAAATAATATTTGCCTCAGTTATTTGGGTTGTTCGCCATCATTTAAATTTGATTCGTCATACACGAACTGCTTATGACATGCATAGTGTATCACTGTACATGCCACAAGACCGTGCACACCAACATATACCTTGATAAAATTGCAGGGACAGGTGAGCACATGTCAAACCCAAATGAAAAGCCGGGTTCAACTCAAGTGCAATAAAAAAATAATGTCACAATATCAGCACAAGTTCAAACCCGAGCTCCAAGCTGGATTCAACTCAGGTGCACTACAAAATATCAAAAAACTGTCAAGCACAAGAATTCAAATACAACCAAGGCAGAATGAAGACAAATATTCTGAGTTTACTTTTAAATCAAAATCAATGATGACTAGTTCATGGAAAAGTCTCGACCAAAATTCAAAATGTACTCAATACATCTATAAGTGCACCAGGGCAGTTGTACATAAGCAAGTGCAGCCTCAACATGAAGTTCAACAGTGATGAGGCATGGTCCAACCAGATGAAGCTGTAAATGAAACAGCGAATCGAATGAACAGTACAAGCTTCGTTGCAATGCAGACCAACAGTAAAAAATGGAGATGGCCATCAACAAAAGAGCAGTTTCAAATTGAACAATACAAAGCCTCATCATCAAAATAACTCAATACATTAAGACATGCACACATATATATGTATCAATGAAGCAGTGCAGTAGTACATATGTGAAAGTACAACTACAGACCACTTGAAGTGTGTCGACCAAACAACTCAGTGCAGCACAACCAAACAAGCCCAGACTCAAGTGAAGTACACTAGCCAAATCGACAACAGTTTAATATGCATCAGTTTCAAGTCAAGTACAGTTTCAGTTTTACAAGTGACTTCAACAAGTTGATATGCAAACGAAGTATGCAGTGGACACAAGTGATGAACCAACAATGCAAGGCTAAAAGAAGACAACCAGTGCAACTTCAACCTGAACCAGAGCATGCACAAGCTAACATACACATATATACATACATGAATGTATGTATACACATGATGCAAGACCAGTGAACTACAAAAGCCAACCAGGCTACACAATGATCTCCAGCGCAAGTGAATACAAGTACAGCTAGCAAAACCAAAATGGACAGCAGCTACAACTAAATGCAAGCCAACTTTACAGTATTACTAAATCATGCACAATGGAGTACATATCGACATGGAACGGCAAGTAAAATCGAACAAGTCAAGTATGCTATGGGGACGAACAGTTTTCACCAAAGTCGAAGTCAGGTGACAATGAACAAGTCAGAGTCATCAAGTCAGTAATTCACACAGCAGAATCAAAATAACCAAAGTCATTTTATTTTTAAAAAAATGTCAAAGAATCAAAGTCAGTATATGATATGAGAAACATGAAATCAACATCGTCAATGCAATTCAATGCCGTGATGACCAAGAAATCAAACGAGTCAGAATCAAAGCCGTGTGAATCAAGCTACCAGAAAATATACAAATTTGAACAAGTCAAAAATAAATCACAACATTCGATCAAAATCAAACGGCAAAGCATAAAAGTATCAGACGAATTCGTATACGATATACAAATGAAATTATAGGAGATTGAACCCTATATAAACCCTAAAACACCATCGGCATTAGGCATTGGAGTTCGAGCAAAACAGATACCAAAAAATCAAATTAACAACTCGAATCTGATCGAGTTCGAGCAAGCAAAATAGAAAAAGCGAAAGAGCATAAATTACATACCGAAGTCAGGAGTCGAACTCGATCAAAAATTGAGGCAGCCGTGAGCTAAGCAGAGAGATCATTGATTGATAAAGTAAGGGGACACTAAACCATCATTTAATCGAGAAATCGAAGTCGACATCCTCAATTTTTACAAGCCCTAATTTCAAAGCAAAGAGAATGAGAGAAAAGGAAGACGGTCATTATCACAAATAACAGACAAAGCCAACTGAAGGAATAAAAGAAAAGAGGATTAATGTTGGGTCGGCCTTTCTATTAGCCTTGTCTATAATTTATAATTATATAAGGCTTTAGTTAAAAATTAGGGTTTTGTATTTTTTAAATTGTTTACATGTGCAATTTACTTTTTAAACTTGTGTAATTTCTAGTCATGTCACTAGGGGACAAACTACGTGGCATAGTTTGAGAATTCACAACTCGGTGGCTGAGTTGTGGCAGGGTTTTGAGCGTAGAGTTAAGGCTAGTTGATAGCAAGTGTCGCGAGTTTACGTGTTTAAGCGTCTCACTGCTTAATTTCTAGTAGAAACCTTGGGGGCAGCACGTAGGCAGGGTTTTGCTAAAGTTGGGTAAATTATGTATCGTTCTATTTCTGCATTTATTACTCTGCTATTCTCTGTGCTGCTATTATTTTGATATATCTGTGTTGAAATAATTTTATAAGCTTCTGCAATAATTTTTATAATTAACAGCATCACCCTTTTCACCCTCCTCTAGAATGAAATTGATCCTACAAGTGTTATCAGAACTAGGAATAGAAGTCGGCTTTTGTTTTAAAAAACTTGATTTTTTTTCAAAAACAATTTTTGTTTTAAAAAGTTGAATTTTTAAAATGGCTTCTTTTAATAATGCTTTTGCTGAGGGTCAGTCCATAGTTAGACCACCAATGTTCAATAGTGAAAACGCCTACTGGAAAAATAGAATGAAAATTTTTCTTAAAACCATTGATGCTTGGAATATTGTTGAGACGGGTTATAGAGCACCAACTATAATTGTAGATAATTAGAAAATAGATAAACCGATGGATCAACAGACAGAACTAGAAAATAAATTACAAAATGCTAATGATAAAGCTATGAATTCTGTTATCTGTTCATTGGATCAATTTGAATTTAATCGTGTCTCACATTGTCTAACTGCGCAGGAAATATGGCACACACTCGAAGTGACTCATGAAGGAACGTCTCAAATCAAAGAATCTCGTCTTGCCATGCTAAGCAGCGAATATGAGAATTTCACAATGGCCAAGGAAGAAAATGTCAAAGAGATGAACGGATGACTTTCCAATATTGTTACAAATCAAAAGCTCTTGGAAAATCATACACGGAATTGGAAATAGTTCGAAAAATTCTCAGAGTCCTTCCACAGAGTTTTGAAGCAAAAGTCACAGCTATTCAAGAATAAAAGGATTTGAAACAAATCAAGGTGGAAGAGCTCATTGGAAATCACACCACTTATGAGCTAGAAATGAAATTCAAGGAAGAGCGTGAAGGATGTGACACTCGAAAGAAATCAATAGCTCTCAAAGGAACAATTGAAAATGAAGATGATGATGATGACGATGATGATGGTGAAGCTGAATTAGCACTATTAATAAAAAGATTCAAAAAGTGGAATCGCAAATGTGGCAATCTGACCAAAAATCATCAAGTAAAGAGCAGAATAAACAAAGTTCTAGACAATTCAGAAAAACAAGAGATCATCTGCCACAAGTGTAATAAACCAGGCCATATCAAGCCAAATTGTCCTCAAAATCGACCCAGTCAAGAAAAGAAACTGAAGATGAGAAGTTTTGCAGCTACTTGGGAAGAAATCGATGAAGATGAAAGTATAGCACTGGTAGGAGAGTGAAAGAGCAAATTTGTGTCTTCATGGCGAAATAACTGACAATGATGATGACATGCCAAGTGAGATATCAAAACTTACTCATTCAGAATTACTTATATATTTCCACGAAGTAAATGGCTGTTTTGAACGACTTAGGGAGAAGTATGCCAAACTTGAATCATAAAAAGATACTTTGATAGATTTAAATAAACAACTTGATCAATTAGTTAAAACCTAACAAAGTAGGATCCCTAAGTGCAATAAGTGTCCAACATCCGAAGAAGATATTAAAAAATCAGAAATCAAAATTAAATCGCTTGAAAATGAAATTCTGATTTTGAAAGAGAGTGAAAATACTATAAGAGAAAATTCTATTAAAAAGTGCACACAATTATTAAACGAAAATGAATCTCTCAAAACACAAGTCCAACAACTGTCAAAGACTTTAGATAAATTTTTCAAAAGTGAAAAATCGTTGAATATGCTCTTAGGGAAACAAACTGTTAATACAATCAGACAAGGACTTGGATATAATCAATCTGAACCTGTTAAAAAAATTAATCAAGTTAATTCAATGTGCATAATTTGTAGAAAATTTGGACACAATCAATATAATTGTTAAAGACCCAAACACGTAAAAACCATTCCAATTTGGGTTCCAAAAGGCACAAATATAAAATCTCTCAAAGTTAAACAAATCCGGATGCCAAAAGGAAAATATATAAATAGTTTTGGGTCTCCACAAAATTATTTTTCAAAATATTCTGCCACTAACAATCATGGACCTATAAAAACAAATAGGCCACAAAAATATTTTATCGTGTAGGAGTGGTGGCGGGCTAAGAAACAACAGTAGTGTTATCTGGATTCTGGCTGTTCCAGAAACACAACGGGCGACAAAGCAAAGTTCCTTAGCCTAGTACAAAGCTGACAGAATCACAATGGGCAACAACGAAAAATTATCGTAAAGGTAAAAAAGGTAATGGTATATTTTGAACGATATATTAAATGTGATAATTTACACCGTAGTCTGAATTAAATCAGCCAATAATATGATGATAAATAAATGATGATTTTGATTCTGACTTATTCAAAATTGTTGGCCAATTATATTCTTATGCAAAGAACATTATAAAAATCTCTAGATTCTTTGAATTACTTCGTATATATTAGTTTGGATTAATAATAGTATTTTATTGAATGATAATACATTTGGTTATTTTACGGCTGACTCTATATTCATGGTTTTTGATTATTTACACGACTTCAATTCAAATTCAAGAGAATTTCATTTAAAAATTTATTAGAAATGACTTTGAGATATTTTGTTGCACCACTCATGATCTTCTCTGCAGCATTCAACAAATGATAATTTAGAGTGAAAGAGAAATTCAGATGCAGATTACACTGGTAATCGTTGATAGAAAAATTACTAGTGGAACGTGATTTTTGTTGAGACATTTAGTAACTGCATCGTTTTTCAAAGAAAACATCTGCATATTTTTCATTTCAAATAATTTTCAAATAGCAGAAATTTTTCTCATAAAACCCCTTCTAAAAAACCATCTTTGACCTTGTTTTCAGATTGGTCATTTTTAGAAAAATTGATTTTATAATTATTTTTGAATTTAATTTTTAAATTATAACATTGACTAATCTGACTCCCTACTAATTATCAAAAAGATAAATAGTGATTGAAAAAGTGATGAGTATTGATATTTATCATATATTACGACTCGAGATGATATAACTAGTAAATTTCTTTAGAAATTCAAAGAAGAGTTATAAAACATTTTGTTGGTAAATATTCCATGACCATCTCTATTTTTATCATATTTCTAACGACCATCACTCATCAAAATTCAATATAGTTTGTCGATATGTGGTACTTTGAACAGGAATCATTCGTTTTTCATTTTATATTTTTTTTAAATAATAATAATAAAATAAAATAAAATAAAATCCAAAGTATCCACTCTCATTTAAAAGTCCTCATGGTTATGCATGGGTGAATTACTTGGAATTTATTATGTGCTTCCATGCTCATTTAAAAGTCCTCACGGTTATGCATGTATGGAACGCATATCAAAATGTATTTTTTAAATAAACAAGTTGATTCTAATCCCATTTAAAAGTTCTCACGGTTATGCGTGGTTAGAAGATACTTGAATTCGTTTTAAAAATAAAATAAAATTGGAATACTACTAATCTCATTTAAAAGTCCTAACGGTTATGCATGGTTGGTAGATATTCGAATTCCTGATATAAATATACCACAAATAGACACAACCGTATGGTTTTATATGATGATATCATTCCCATCATTGTAAAAGTGGAATATGCGCCTAACAAAGTATTTATGATTTTTGTTTGATTTTTTATTGAAATTTAATATTTATATTCGACTGAGTTTTAATGTTGTATTAATATCTGTCACTTTATCTCCATTTTTCTAACAATATTACTCTTTTGCTGATAACAAAAGGGGGAGAGAAAAGTTAAGATTTTGTCAAATAAAAGTCAAATATTTTCAATTTGCATCTAGGCTCATTTGCATATTTTTAATTGTATGCATATATGAAGGGGGAGCTTTGTGTAGAGAGGAAGCATTTAAATAGGGAGAGCAAATAGAGTATATCAATGATCAAATACATTTAACATATTTAAAATCTTAAATATATGTTTGTTATCATCAAAAGAGGGAGATTGTTGAATATGCGAGTATATGATTTTTGTTTGATGATAATAAACATATATATATATATATATATATATATTCATTTAAATGTATTTGTTAATACACTATTTTATTTTCACAGATTGAATAAATATTTGATGAATAAAATAAATAACATAGAATTTGAATTCAAACGGATATTTTATTCAAATAAATATTTATTACAATTTTTGAATAGTACAAATTTCAAGCTCTCACTATATATACACAACTTCAATTACAATACAATTTTGATTACATTACAATTCACATTTACATTTTCACCTCACTACATATTACTCACACTCGTATTTATCTTGAACTTCATTCCAATGTGAATCTAGCATCTGAGCAATCTGCAAAAATATATACTGACGCGGTAAAATTGAACAGGAAATATTTTTGCAGTATAAAATAAAATGTGAATTTTGAAAATAATATTTGCCTTAGTTATTTGGGTTGTTCGTCATCATTTAAATTTGAATTCATCATACACGAAAAGCTTGTGACATGCATTGTTTATACCGTACATGCCACAAGGCCGTGCACACCAATATATACACTTGATAAAATTACAGGGACATGTGAGCACAGGTCAAACCCAAATGAAAAGTCGGGTTCAACACAAGTGCAATAAAAAATAATGTCACAATATCAGCACAAGGTCAATCCCGAGCTCCAAGCTGGATTCAACATAGGTGCACTACAAAATATCACAAAACTGTCAAGCACAAGAATTCAAATACAACCAAGGCAGAATGAAGAAAAATATTCTGAGTTTACTTTTAAATCAAAATCAAAGATGACTACTTCATGGAAAAGTCTCGACCAAAATTCAAAACGTACTCAATACATCTATAAGTGCACCAGGGAAGTTTGTACATAAGCAAGTGCAGCCTCAACATGAAGTTCAACAGTGATGAAGCATGGTCCAACCAGATGAAGCTGTAAATGAAACAACGACTTGAATGAATAGTACAAGCTTCAACTAAAAAATCAGATGTCCGGAGACCAGATAAACAAGTCCAGATGCAATGCAGACCAACAGTAAAAAAATGGAGATGGCCATCAACAAAAGAGCGGTTCAAATTGAACAATACAAAGCCTCATCATCAAAATAACTCAATACATTAAGACATGCACACACATATATATGTATCAATGAAGCAGTGCAACAGTACGCATGTGAAAGTACAACTAGAGACCACTTGAAGTGTGTCGACCAAACAATTCAGTGTAGCACAACCAAACAAGCCCAGACTCAAGTGAAGTACACTAGCCAAATCGACAACAGTTCAATATGCATCAGTTTCAAGTCAAGTACAGTTTCAGTTTTACAAGTGACTTCAACAAGTTGATATGCAAACGAAGTATGCAGTGGACACAAGTGACGAACCAATAATGAAAGGCTAAAAGAAGACAACCAGTGCAACTTCAACCTGAACCAGAGCATGCACACGCTAACATACACATATATACATACATGAATGTATGTATACACATGATGCAAGACAAGTGAACTGCAAAAGTCAACCAGGCTACACAATGATCTCAAGCTCAAGTGAATACAAGTACAGCTAGCGAAACCAAAATGGGCAGCAACTACAACTAAATGCAAGCCAACTTTACAGTATCACTAAATCATGGACAATGGAGTACATATCTATATGGGATGGCAAGTAAAATCGATCAAGTCAAGTATGCTGCAGGGATGAACAGTTTTCACCAAAGTCGAAGTCAGGTGACAATGAACAAGTCAGAGTCATCAAGTCAGTAATTCACACAGCAGAATCAAAATAACCAAAGTCATTTTTTTTAAAAATATATCAGAGAATCAAAGTCAGTATATAATACGAGAAACACGAAATCAACATCGTCAATGCAATTCAATGCCGTGATGACCAAGAAATCAAATGAGTCAGAATCGAAGCCGTGTGAATCAAGATACCAGAAAATATGCGAATTTGAGCAAGTCAAAAATAAATCACAGCATTCGATCAAACTCAAACGGAAAAGCATAAAAGTATCAGACGAATTCGTATACAATATACAAACGAAATTATAGGAGATGAACCCTATATAAACCCTAAAACATCATCGGCATTAGGCATTGGAGTTCGACCAAAATAGATACCAAAAAAATCAAATTAACAACTCGAATCTGATCGAGTTCGAGCAAGAAAAGAAGAAAAAGCGAAAGAGCATAAATTATATACCGAAGTCAGGAGTCGAACTCGATCAAAAATTGAGGCAGCCGTGAGATAAGCGGAGAGATCGTCGATTGCAAAGTAAGTGGACCCTAAACCATTATTTAATCGAGAAATCGAAGTCGACAGCCTCAATTTTTACAAGCCCTAATTTCAGAGCAAAGAGAATGAGAGAAAAGGAAGACGACCATTATCACAAATAACAGAGAAAGCCAGCCGAAGGAATAAAAGAAAAGAGGATTAATATTTGGGCCGCCTTTCTATTTTCCTTGGTCTATAATTTATAATTATATAAGGCTTTAGTCAAAAATTAGGGCTTTGTATTTTTTAAATTGTTTTCATTTGCAATTTACTTTTTAAACTTGTGTAATTTCTAGTCGTGTCACTAGGGGACAAACTACGTGGCATAGTTTGAGAATTTGCAACTCAGTGGCTGAGTTGTTGAAGGGCTTTGAGCTTAGAGTTAAGGCTAGTTGATAGCGGGTGTCGCGAGTTTATGTGTATAAGCGTCTGACTGCTTCATTTCAAGTAGAAACCTTAAACGCAGCACGTGTTATCCCGCTTTTTGGCAAAGCCGTGATACCAAAAGATCGATCGAAAACAAAGGACAGTTCGTCTCAGAGATTGGTCATACTATACTTCACTATGGATATCTTCTCCAAGTCCAGATTGAGTTAAAATTGATAGGACATGGCAAGAAAGATCATAGAAGTTAGCATCTCAAATTTTAAGTCAATCTGAGTTCATACGCCCGAGTTATGATCGATTCAATCTAGAAGAAAATGCCCAGGTTTCGTATCCATCACTCTAGGTGATTTTGTATCGATCATCAAGCTGCAGTTCGTATCGATCACTTTCCTATCGATCAGGTTCCAGTGACTTCAAATCCATCATAGTACCACAATTCGTATCCATGAAGTTCGATTCCATCGAAGTGCCTCGGTTCGACTCGGTCTTATTTGAACCCATCGGCAGAAAGCCCACTTCGTATCCATCAGCTGAGGCAACGGTCACTGCTTCGCATCCATCATAGAAGCCTCTCTTCGTATCCATCTGGGCAGAGCCATTCATATCCATCAAATCACCATCCTTCGTACCATCGAAGGGCTCCAGTTCGCATCGATTGACTTCGTATCCATGGAGAAGCTACAGGGCTCGTATCCATCGGAGAAAGGCTTGTTCGTATCCATCGACCATCAGTTGTTCGACTCCATCAGCAACTACTTTTCGAATCCACGAGTGAATCCTTCATTCGAATCCATCAAGCCAGCAAGCTTAGATGACGTGTCATCCATCGATGCGAACGCGCCGAGATATATGGAGTCGATGCGGTCAACTCGGAGCAAAGACCGTATCGAGGCGAAGTGTGCGCTCCACGCCATCACAAAGGCGCGTGCCACCATCGGTTCGAAGCGATCGATTCAAACGAATCGACTCGAACCAAATAGCCACACGAAGAACATCATTTCGTATCCACGATAACTCGAGATCTACTGACCTAAATGCCATGAAATTTTCACTGGAGCTTACAAACATGATGAGGAACGTCTCCACCAAATTACAGCTCAATTGGACATCATCTTGATCGATACGAAATGACTTCGTATCGATCACAGATCGACTTGAAACTTTCTGAGGTTGGTCGCGTGGGCCCACTCAGGTGCTAGAAAAAGTCTCCCGAGATTTGAGCGCGATCTCAGCCTCCTACGCCTATAAATAGAGCCCTAGAGCCAACAGAAAAAGGATCTTTTGACTCTCAAGCGTCCAGACTCTGCCGGATCAAGATCTCCATCATCCTACATCATATTCTTGTTGTAGTATTCGAATTTCCAGTTGTAACTTGCTGTTGATCGCTGTAACAACTTGTAATCATTGAAAGAGAATCAATAAAACTGCAAAAACTTCATAGTGGACGTAGGCAACACGCCGAACCACTATACATCGTTTGTCTACGCATTTACTTTACTGTTATTTGGAGTTTTTGTTCGATAATCCTCATTTTCAATTTACATTCTTCATTATTATCTCTTTAAAGACTCCCGAAGAGTGTTGTGACCAATTTTGGTGCAAACACTTTGGTGCTTTCATTGAGTAAACCCAGATTTTCTCCTGCTCTTTGGATCTGTCATCGACACCAGATTGAGTAAATCTAAGAGAGAGATCCAGATCATCAAATCCAAGTTCCTTCCCTTCAATTCAGATTTGCATAAAGTCTAGGAAAGGAATTCAACTTTCAGGATGGTTAGTACAAGAACCACCTCTAACGCTATCAATCAAGAAGAACAGGATAGACAAAATCCTGTGCCACTACCTCCATCTAATCAAGATGCTACTGGACACTCGGAACCATCAGGTCCGGTTACCCGACAAGAGTTGTAGTTGCTACTCCAAGAGCTGACCCAGAGTTGGCAATAACTAACAGAACAGCTGCGCGCTAACGCCGAGCTGATCAACCAGCTGGATCGCCAGAAGAGAAAGAGATCCAAGAGAGACCATGCTTCTCGCTCATCCAGTGAAAGTTCTTCCTCTTCTGATTATCATAATCAATCTCCACGACCCCGACCAGATGGGAGTCACATACAAACCGCTGGAAATCAACCGGCAATGACTGTTGGACAACTAAGAGTTGATCCATCAGGCGGTTTCCAAACCAGGCCCTCCTCCCGAGGAGGTGCCATTCCTCACTGCACCGTAGAATACCATGCCACGAACGCCGCAGATGAACCAAGGGTCGATGCCCCAAGTCAGTCAAACCCGGACAGTCGCCAACATAGGCGTACCCCCGAACCGTACGTCCCAGAGGACTACGAGCCAAGAAGGAAAGATTTGGACCGCCAACAGCATCCGGTCCAACTCTAGGATGAGGGATTCAATCACGCTCCGGCGCAAGCCACACAAAATATACAAATGTCGGATCTCCCGACCATGATACGTCAGATGATCCGTAAGAGCCAGGGTCTCACCAATGACGATTGGGGAATTTTCCGAAGTCACGCTCCTTTTACGGATGATATTCTTACTGCTGAATCCCTACGGCGATTTTGGATGCTAACTCTACCCATGTACGAGGGAAACTCCGACACCAACCAACATATTCTGAAATATGAGTGGTCGATGACCGCTGCCAGAGCCGACGATGCAGTGAAGTGTCGTAGTTTCCCCATATCCTTGGGGGGCATCGCTACCATGTGGTTCACTCGACTGCCACCTAGATCCATCTCTTCATTCGACCAGCTGGCCAAAAAATTTGTTGAACAATTCCGCATGCACGTCGCAAGGCCGAAAGACGTCAACACTCTGTCTAGCGTCACCCAAGCTCCTGGAGAGACGCTCAGACACTACTTAGAGAGATTCCATACTGCATGTGCGAAGATCAGCAATCCGAATGATAACTCCATCCTTATGGTGTTGACTAAGGGGATCAACCCCGATTCTGAGTTTGGCAACTGGCTGGCTGGAAAACCACCTGCATCATTGGACCGTTTCCATGCCAAGGCGGCTCAATTCCTGAGAAGGGAAGACGCGAAACAGTCTTGGAAGCAGACTGATGCAGGGCCAAGCACGGAAGGAATCCAAAGCAATGTCCAATCAAACAGTCCGGTGAGAGTTCCAGAAAAGTTCAGTTGAACGTTAAAAACAAACAAGCTCGGCGGAGAGTGAGTGTGAATCAAAATAGAAAAGGAGATCAAAATCGCGGCCCACAGCGCAAGAATCCTATGTTTGACAGTTATACTCCTTTGAATACATCACTAGAGAACTTGTATTTACAAACGTGTAATACAATTCAATACCAAAAACCTGCACCAAAACCGTCCTCAGAGAGGCAAATCCAGACGGGAAAATTTTGCAGGTTCCATGAATGCTACGGGCACAATACGAATGAATGTCGCCACTTACAAGATCTCATAGAAAAATTGATTAGAGAAAGGAAGCTGGAATAGTTTGTTCGGGCACCGCAGCCTAGAGAAGCGGGCCCATCAAATCAAAACAATGATCCCGATCGACCGAGACAGGAGGACTCCACTTGTCCCCATGGAAGATTGGTGATAAACGCCATCAGTGGTGGACCAACTTTTTCAAGAGCCTGGAACGACGAAGATCTTCGTCACTGTTACACATGATAGGCTCATTCAATCTATGAATACTTTGCAATTTCCTTTACATTCTCAAATTTGAATTTGCAGTAAGGCACTGACTTTGCCATGTTTTTCCGTTCCAGCAATAAATTACTATCTCTTCAAGCTAGAGCTATGATTCACCGAATGCAACATTCAACAATCACGACACACAAAGTGCTAAGTTCCATCAAACAATGGAATTTATTCAAATAGCGAGTGACTGTGATACGAACGGCCACTCACTAATTGAAACCTCAGTTCCAGGGCAAGCCATCACATCAGAGGCTGAACTGGACCGACACACGACAGTCCTACAACTAACTCCAAATTCCCAGAGTGCGAATTGGAGTATAAACATCAAATAAATCGTTCCCAGAGTGCGAACGGACTCCAAATTCCCAAAGCGCGAATTGGAGTATAAACATCAAATAATTCGTTCCCAGAGTGCGAACGGACTCCAAATTCTCAGAGTGCGAATTGGAGTATAAACATCAAATAAATCGTTCCCAGAATGTGAACGGACTCCAAATTCCCAGAGTGCGAATTGGAGTATAAACATCAAATATTCGTTCCCAGAGTACGAACGGACTCCAAATTCCCAGAGTGCGAATTGGAGTATAAACATCAAATAAATCGTTTCCAAAGTGCGGACGAACTCTAAATTCCCAGAGTGCAAATTGGAGTATAAACATCAAATAAATCGTTCCCAGAGTGTGAACAGACTCCGAATTCCCAGAGTGCGAATTGGAGTATAAACATCAAATAAATCGTTCCCAGAGCGCGAATGGACTCCAAATTCACAGAGTGCGAATTGGAGTATAAACATCAAATAAATCGTTCCCAGAGTGTGAACGGACTCCAAATTCCCAGAGTGCGAATTGGAGTATAAACATCGAATCCATCGTTCCCAGAGTGTGAACGAATTCCTAAAAAGCCCAATAGGTGTGACTGACCATCTATCGGCTGACTCCAAGTTCACGGAGTGCGAATTGGAGTATAAGCATCTATTCCAGGTTCCCGGAGTGCGAACCGACACATCAATGCCGACTCCAACTTCTCAGAGCGTGAATTGGAGTATAAAATTCTAGGTTCCCGGAGTGCGAACCCAAACATACATGTTATCTCCAAAGTCCCAAAGTGTGAATTGGAGCATAAATACCAAGTCAAAGTTCCCGGAGTGCAAACCGAAATATCAATACTAACTCCAAGTTCCCAGAGCGTGAAGTGGAGTATAAACATCAATTCCAGGTTCCCGGAGCGCGAATCGTATTACAAACATCGATAACTCTCAAATTCTCAGAGTGCGAACCAGATTATCGATCACAAATTATCCTAAGTCCCCAGAGTGTGGACATATGCTTAAGATTTGCAATAAGTGCGATCGACCACTGAAACACAAATGTTGTTCCCCAAGACTAGGGGGCAAAAAGCTAAGTGTTAATCACTAACCGAAGTGAAAAAATGACCGAAGTTCAACTTATTCATCAATCACACCATGTGACCAAGATTTTTAGATTTGGCAAATAAAACAAACTCTACGTGACGGTAAAAACACCACAAGTACACCGGACTGAAAGCCAAACACTGCAAATACTTAAGCACAAAAGAAAGGAGAATTGAAGCAAATAAACTAAATTTTATTTCAATTAACTATATGTGAAGATTCATGTACAGGTTATTCCAAAAATTCCTACTAGCAGGGGGCCAAGCCTGCATCTATACATAGCCTATGAAAGGAAAATAAAAGTGACTTCCTAGCTGCCAAAAATGCACCAGAGGGGATCGTCTACTTCTTCTTCTTCGGTTTCCTCTTCAACGCGGAACCACTAGCAGTCTTCCGCTTCGACCCCGTACCCTTTGGCCGATCTTCTTCTGGCGAAGGCATGATATCGATATACTCCTCCGAACTTGAACTTAAAGGAATATTCTCTTTTGGAGGGGTCGAAGGAGTCGGGTCTACCGCCGGGGGAGGAATGGGCGCGCTGATTCCGACCAGCGTGTCCCCAGAAGATGTCATCACAAGAGGAGTGGTACCAACTGCCGTCGTAACACTTTCAGAATTACCGCCGTGTGCTGCAGCTTCCATCTCTGCATCGATTTGAGCAAGTATCTCGGCCTCACGTGCAGCATGAGATTCACGATAGGTAGTGGTGGACTATGATGATACAATAGAAACAGGTGGGAACGCACCGAGAACAAATGGCATGTCAACAAAGGGGTCAATGTGCAGGCTCAAGAGTTCATTCATCATCTATTCGTCGAAAGTGATTGAACCTCCCTATGTCACCTCGGTCGGCGTGGCTGTCATTGAGGCAATCGCTTCAGTAATAATGGCCTCCTGTTCTTGATGTGGCCCTTGGACTGCAGGAGGCACTGTCGGTGTAACTTTGCTCACTGGACAAGAAAGAAAAGAAGTTGTCAGAACACGCTTCAATACAAATACTTCAGTTCAGACGCATAGTAGATTTGTGCAAAGTACCTTCCTCAACTTGACTTGTGGCCGACTAAACAGCTTCAGAAGAATGCTCCCTTATGGAAGATAAGTGTGGCTGCTCAGGGTCATAGCCTGGGACCAGTTGCGGCTCTGTCGCTGGCGTCAGTTCCAATCCAGATGAAGTAATCGTCTCTGAACTTGTAGCTGGATGCACAACGCCAGTCCCCTCACCAACTTCCAAGTGTTGGGTGCCCAGCCTCTCTTTAGCATGAGAGATCATGAAATCCTGGAGAACCTTCTTCTCTTCGTCAGTCAATATACGGTTCTCCAACTCGAACTCATCAAAAACTTCGTCTGGACGTGATGCTTTCTCTTCTTCGACTAATAAATTCCAGGCGTTGAACAAATGTGTGGATAATCGTCAAGCCGTGTCAAATTTCTATGCCTCGGTACATTAGCATTATAAGTAATGAGAAGTTCTTCTATCTCTGTCTCTAGCTTAGTCTCTGCTTGACAAACTTTCTCATCGACTTCGGCTTCTGTCTCGTGGTCCTTTTCCAAGGCCGCATCTCTTTCCCTCCGAAATTCCACCGCTTGATCACACGCTTCCTGTGCGGAAACGTTAGCGGTGTCCCTCTCTTTCATAATCTCTGCAACTTTGGCCTTGAGCTCGTTTAGCTCTTTCAAGGCCGCATCCCGCTCGGCAGTTACGATGGTATTTCGGTGGCCCATGTCCTCCACCGTAGCGTAGTTCTCACGCTTCATCCTATCCATTGCTGCCTGAGCTTCATCGGCTTTTCTAAGAGCTTCAATCTTTGACTTTCGAGAGGACTCGGCCTCACTTCCGAGCACCTAAATAATGCGGTCCTTTTGACCAAGTTCTTTCTCCAACTTCTCAATCGTAGCTGCTCGATCAAAGGCCACCTTTGATGCTTTCTTAGCGGTCTTCGACCATTCTTGATACCGAAAGAATACGTCTGAGAAATAGTCATGCTTCATAGGTGAAACTGTCGACGGTATCCTTTTTAGATGTGGAGGAAAAACAAACCCGTCAAAGAAAATTTCAGGAAATTCTTTCCTCAGTTGAGAAATCCTAACCGCTCCTTCCCCCGAAGGCTCCGTCAATGTATGCTTTGTTGTCGGGGGGCCGCGATCTTCGTTCTATGATAAGTATCAGACCTCGATGATTGGGAAGATGGCTTGTGCCATGGAGTTTCTTGAGGCCTCGAAACATGAACCGGAGACGGTGCGGGAGCTCTAGGTGGTGGCGTGGGAGATCGAGGCCGACGCCTATAATCTTTGTCTCTATCAGAGCGCTCATGACTCGAGCGCCCATAGTCATACTCTCTATCTCCTTCCCTCCTGTATGATTCATAATACGAAGAAGACTGGCGTTTCTTACGGAGACTGCCAAGCATCGAACCTCTACCAAACATAGTATCTGCGAAGCAAAAACAAAAAACGAAATTAGTAATCTCTCACAGTGAACGTACTACACTTAAAATCGTGTAGTGCCGTGAAGTGTGAATGTGGGTGCAACCCCCCGACCAACCAGATGTGTCAACCGCACTAGTGGGCAGAGACTCGCTCAAAACTAAGGCTTCTGAAAGTTCATCCAATCCGGCATCATGCTGCAAAGACACATCGTCCGGAATTGGAATATCGGCGAGCCCTTCATAAAGATTCTCAGTTCTCGGGGGTGACATCTCCGAAATTCTAATTTCGGAGGCAGGTCGGGCCGTGACAACCGATTTCCATCTCCCCTCTTTAGGTGGCTTAACAACGAATGCCTTGCCTTTTCTTTGCTCTTGGGTATCTTGGGCTACATCCGCAGATTCTCCCAATGGCTCATCATCAGTATGAGTTCTCTTGGAGTCAGCCTCTTAAATTATGACAACTTTAGGCTTTCTTCGTTTTACTCGTTCTTTCGAGCCAGTTCTTAAGACACCGTCAAGCATTATGCTTTGTCTTCGTTCGATCATCCCAAGAATCCTGAGATTCCTGTCTGTCAATAGCAACTCAATATTCCTCTCCTCACTTGAGATTTATTGAAAAACCCGAACTATCTCCTTGAAATGCTCACCTTCGGGTCGCTGAATTACGGCTGAAAAAGAAAAGAGATGTGAGTTCGACTTCGAATACATCGGTTTTATCAACTACCCGAAAAAATAGCAATACTCACGTCTAAATAGCCATCGTCGAGCGAACCTTGGGGGGCACCTAATATAAAACCATTCCGTCCTGAAGTAGCTCAATATTGTCCAAGCTTCTGTGATCACTTGGCAATTTCTCACCGCCTCCAAGAATGTGAAAGATGGACCATCGGCCCGACTCTTGAAGTTAAACAAGTATCTGATCTCAATCGGGAGTGGCGGTCGATAGAGATACTCCATAAATGCAATGAACAAGCTATTGAGTGACGCATATCCGTTCGGATGCAACTGAGATGGGGCGATCCTCAAAAACGACAATACTTCTCTTATATATTGGTTAAACGGAGGGAGTGTCCCAGCTGCGCACGCGTGGCGATTAAATGCGGTATATCCCTCCGGTAGATTGTGCGGTCTATCATTTGGCCCCGGCAGTAGCACGTCATCCATCGACAAACCATACCTTAAGCATATTCTTCCTAGCATGTCTTCCAAAATGTTAGACGGAACAGAGTTTGATGGGTTACTAATGAAGGATGCATCAGGTAACTCGTCCAGAGATGGACCAATAACTTCAATCTCAATCTCCGGTACTTCAAGCACGGGAGGGACTGAATTCTGAGTTCCTTGCGGCTGCGAACTTGAAGTTTCCATAACTAGCTAACTCACGAGAAATCATCATTAGATGATAAAATGCCCGTGCATTCCCTGGTGTAAAGTGCATGAATGTGTCTTGCGGTGCTGTGCATTACTTGAACAAATTCTATAGAATAAACTGAAATGTACGAACGATAAAATTCTGAAAATCAAACCGGAAATGACCGTCATCGCTGACCGTCACAACCGTGCTATCCAGACGCAAGCGGTCGATCCAAGTTAAAGTTTGTTATATTTTTGTTAAGTTACAATTCCATCGGCGAGCTTCGAAAGGTAGTCCAATATGCAGTTCTACGGTCAAGTTCAGTTATGAGAGGCAGAAGCTCATCGGGGTCAGGTATTCTAGTGTGCAAAAGTTCTCTAAATTCATCTAATTTCAACTTGGAATCGGTCGTTGCAGTTCAAATTCGTATCGAGTCAAAGATATATCATCGACCATGTTCGAATCGATACGTTTCGTATCGATCATGTTCGAATCGATACGTGTCGTATCGATCATGTTCGACTCGATACGTTTCATATCGATCAGGTTCGACTCGATACGTTTCGTATCGATCCAGTTCGAAACGATACGTTTCGTATCGACCAAGAGCACGACACTTCGCATCGATCCGAGAACACAGGCTTCGCATCGATCGCCGCTCTCATATTCGTATCGATACGATATCGCATAATCTCCTTCGATTCAAAAACTCCACAGCTCCTTCTTCTCCAAAATGGCCTTAACTCCATGGCCGTGCTCCATCCCCAATCTTGCTCTCACTCACCCAGATCTTAAATTCATCGAAATCGATCATAAAACCAAGAAGGATGGATTGAGATTTCGAGTTTCATCGTTCTAAATATGATTCTATCCATTAATTACCTGATTCTAATGTTTAATTTTGAAGGATTGAAGGACTGTATCGATTCGAAGGCTAACAGTTCTTTCTCTAGGACTTTCTATCGATACGAAAGTGAAAGACGGCAGTAAAAGTAAAAAAGGTGAGAAATGGCTAAGTCCACACTATTTATATGAAGCCATGGAAGAACCGAGTCGATTCGCCTCCCAGTCAACTTGACCGATCGCAACCAGTCAAAACACGGATCGGTTCGAAAGCTCCGTTCGAACCCACATGCCTGAGGCCTTATCGATGTGAAATTACCCTCATACTTCATCGATACGAAGTACACAACTAAGGCAGTGCTGAAGACATTGAATTCCATCGATGCGAAACGGACAGTGAGCACATCGACTCGAAGCCCTCCTTCACATTAACAAATTCGCAACTCCATCCACTGCATATTGATACGAACAACAATTTCGTATCCATCGAAACCTATTCATACGAACAGATATTTCGTATCCATCCAAACTCATTGATACGAACGGATGTTTCGTATCCATCCAAGCTCATCGATATGAACTATCATTTCGTATCCATCATTTCGACTCGCATCGACATGAAAAACTACTTTTAAGCGTTTTACATCGATTCAGGAGAGGATCGATACAAGAGGATAATCAAAAACAACCATCAAGCGTTGCTTCAACTCGAATTCCAAATCGGTTTAGGAGAGAATCGATACGAAAAATAACAAACAAAACTAACAAGGACTCGCGAACACACAACATTAATGAGAGTCAAATTAACATATGTGAAAATATGTCGGGCTAATATTCGATTTTAAACATTTACAGGGATCGAATACTCATCTTGTTATGATTACAACAACCAACAACCAAGCACTATTCTACAGCAATCAATCATATCAATGCTAGGTTACAACCTTCGACAAAAGAGCAATGATTGTTCAGAGAGAAATCGCAGCTTTTCAAAGCACGTCATGTTTCCACAAGACGTACTTTGGGGGGAAAATGTTATGCCGCTTTTTGGCAAAACCGTGATACCAAAAGATCAATAAAAAACAAAGGACAATTCATCTCAGAGATTGGTCATACTATGCTTCACTATGGATATCGCTGAATTTTTTCCAAGTCCAGATTGAGCTACAATTGATAGGACATGACAAGAAAGATCATAGAAGTCAGCATCTCAAATTTCAAGTCAATTCGAGTTCATACGCCCGAGTTATGATCGATTCAATCTAGAAGAAAATGCCCAGGTTTCGTATCCATCACTCTGGGTGATTTTGTATCGATAATCAAGATGCAGTTCGTATCGATCACTTTCGTATCGATCAGGTTCCAGTGACTTCGAATCCATCATAGTACCACAGTTCATATCCACGAAGTTCGAATCCATCGAAGTGCCATGGTTCGACTCGGTCTTATTCGAACCCATCGGCAGAAAGCCCACTTCGTATCCTTCAGCTGAGGCAACGGTCGCTGCTTCGCATCCATCACAGAAGCCTCTCTTCATATCCATCTGGGCAGAGCCATTCGTATCCATCAGATCACCATCCTTCGTACCTATCGAAGGGCTTCAGTTCGAATTGATTGACTTTGTATCCATGGAGAAGCTACAGGGCTCGTATCCATCAGAGAAAGGCTTGTTCGTATCCATCGACTATCAGTTGTTCGACTCCATCATCAACTACTTTTCGAATCCATGAGTGAAGCCTTCATTCGAATCCATCAAGCCAGCAAGCTTAGATGACGTGTCATTCACCGATGCAAACGCGCCGAGATATATGGAGTCGATGCGGTCAACTCGGAGCAAAGACCGGATCGAGGCGAAGTGTGCGCTCCACGCCATCACGAAGGTGCGTGCCACCATCGGTTCGAAGCGGTCGATTCGAACGAATCGATTCGAACCAAACAGCCACACAAAGAACATCCTTTCGTATCCACGATAACTCGAGATTTACTGACCCAAATGCCATGAAATTTTCACTGGAGCTTAGATACATGATGAGGAACATCTTCACCAAATTTCAGCTCAATTGGACATCATCTTGATCGATACGAACTGACTTCGTATTAATCGCATATCGACTTGAAACTTTCTGAGGTTGGTCGCGTGGGCCCACTCCCGTGCCAAAAAAAGTCTCCCTAGATTTGAGCACGATCTCAGCCTCCTACGCCTATAAATAGAGCTCCAGAGCCAACTGAAAAAGGATCTTTCGACTCTCAAGCACCCAGACTCTGCCGGATCGAGATCTCCATCATCCTACATCATATTCTTGTTGTAGTATTCGAATTTCCCATTGTAACTTGCTCTTGATCGCTGTAACAACTTGTAATCATTGAAAGAGAATCAATAAAACCGCAAAAACTTCACAGTGGACGTAGGCAACACGCCGAACCACTATAAATCGTTTGTCTACGAATTTACTTTACTGTTATTTAGATTTTTTGTTAAATAATCCTCATTTTCAATTTACATTCTTCATTATTATCTCTTCAAAGACTCCCGAAGAGTGTTGTGACCAATTTTGGTGCAAACAGCACATAGGCAGGGTTTTGCCGAAGTTGGATAAATTCTGTATTGTTCTATTTCTGCATTTATTACTCTGCAATTATCTGTGCTGCTATTATTTTGATATATCTGTGTTGAAATAATTTTATAAGCTTCTGCAATAATTTTTATAATTAACAGCATCACCCTATTCACCCCCCTCTAGGGTGAAATCGATCCTGCGTGTGGTGATTCGAATTATCAGATGCTATAGTAGCACTGGCCTAAATTTTGGTATTTTAAATGCCTTAAATATTATTTTTGGAATTTGAAGTAATTAAAGGGAGATTTTGAATATAAAAATATTTATATCGATGGATTATTTAAAAGAAATTGATTTGGATAAAAAAATAATTGATTTTGGGTTGTACTTAACTATTAAGAAAAAATATTTTAAAATGAGATTTTAAAATAATTTATGTAGAGAATTTTAAACAATGGATTTTAAAATGATATTTCTGAAAAATATGGAAATGATGTTAAAATGATTTTTAAAATGGGTCTGCAAAATAAACAAAATTTAAAAAAAAAGGATTTACAAAATGGAATTTTATAAAGGAGATAAATTTTTATAAACAAGTGATACTCATAAATAAGAGAAGATGATATCTATTGATAAATGGGGAATATAAACACTGGGTGTGAATTTATATCAAGAAATGGAGATCGTGTTTGGGAAAAAAAGTGGATTCTATTTTTCAAAAGTGAAATGGTTAAAGAATCGGGATGAAATCGATGTGTTGTGATTCAAGAGGGATTTGGAGATTGAAACTGGTTATTGAAATTTTAAAGTTAAGTTTTGTTTTAAAAAGGGAACTTTTTTTGTGAAACTATGTAATTAAAGCTATTTAGTATTAAAATATTTCGGAAGTGAATTTTTCAAGTATTTAATATTAATTGAAATAAAAATATAATTTTTATAATAAGCTCTGTAAATCATTTTGTTTTATATAAAAATGAATTAAAAATGAGTTATCGATGTTTATTTAAAGTTTTTGGATATTTTAAATATCTAAATAAATGTGTGTTAAATATAAAATATTATTATTTAAAAATACTTATTATATATATAGTGTTTTAGAAGTAATTGGAATTTAATTATAAATTCTCTTGATAATTGTAAATGGAGATTATCTAATGATATGATTTTTATAAGAGAAATCTTATAATGGAATCATGGAACTTAAGGGATTTCTGAAGTGGTTGCATATGTGAACTTCGAAAAATGAATCTGAATTCATAAAAGAAATTATGAATTGGTGAATGAGATTTTAAAAGAAAGGTCGATTTTTGGAAATGGTAGAAGGGATTTCAAAAATTACGGAGATTAGGAAATGAATTAAAGTGAGTTATGACTTTACAAAAGGGTTGTAAATGGTTTATGAAGTTGGAATAAAAGGGATATTTCCTCGTTTGTGATTATACCTTTAAAACTGATAAGATATAAATATTTCCTAAGTGTTGAGGAGTAAGTATTTTTGGAAAAATACATTTTTATAAGTATTGGAATAAATAATTTGGGAATGTTTGGACTATGGGAAGGTTTTATGAAAATATTTCTAAGTGTTAATACAGTTTGAAAATATTCCATTTATAAGGATTTGAATTTGTTTTCAAACGTTGGAATATCGAAAGAGATTTGTATATATATCTCTGTAAATATATTTGAAATGAATGTTTGAGAAAATTAAATAAATGGGCCAAGTGACTACTTATGTGTGTTATTTGATAGTTAAATAACCGACCATCAAATCTGGCCCAATTCACTGATCGTTTCGACGAGAGCAGGATCAGATTTAATTATTCGAAAACCACTTCGATCCAATTTGTGTGTTACGGATTGTGATATCTCGAAAATAATGGAGATGACAATCTTAAAGGAGATTCGGTTTGTTCAGATCCAGAACAACTTGTATGGGTGAATGCTATCATTGCATCGTGGCCCGAAAGACAGCGTTATCATTCCAAGTATGAATGATATTCTAAAGGTAAAACGTAGCCTCACGCCTCATCGACTGCAAATGAATAAAACAAGGATGATGCAGTAGGACTAAGTGGGTCACACCCAAGTAAGGTATGTTATCACTTTTCTAGATACCCTTGGATATAGTATGATTATAGATATGGTTGTGCATGGAAAAGAGAGCGCTCAATTAGGGTAGGAATACCCGGGGTGATAACATATTCGGTACTTTCCAGATCAGGGGTAAGCCAGCCCTGTGTTAGCAGGGGATCCAGGTGGGGTTCTTAGTACATTTTTCTAGAGTGTACTATGGCGAGCGGTACCCTAGTAGCCTAGTCATTGTATGGAATCTAATATCCAGCACGAGCCTGTATGGTTTTGATTATGCCCAACTATGCTGAAACATGAGATGCAAGCATTTCAGCTATTTTTTAATTTATTTTCTGTAAACACTATTATAATATCAGATGATTTTAATATAAAATGTTTTGGTTATAGTAAGGTAAAAACCCATCGTATTTGTGAGTGACGTCATCTTATGAGATACCTTTTTTTCAAAGGATTTTGATAATAGTAATAATTCAAATTGAGTGTGTTTTCTCACGCTGCTTTTCTAGACTAACTCGTGTCACGACCCGTCTTCCATCTACCAGAAAGACGCACCATGAATTAAGAAAGAAAGGGATAGAAGAAGAAAAGATAGGAAAGAAGAAACTCAACAACATCGGATACTCACAATGGTACGAATGAAATATAATATACTACATAAGATATTACATATTATCATATACATCAGAGTTACCTAACTTATAATCTCAAATTAGACAGTTATAAACACCTGTCTACTATACAACTCAAGATATCACAGAGATGCAAACACAACTCAAACACGACGAAACCACTATATATCCACTCGCTGAAGCCTCCTGCTCTAAATCTCCTCCATAATTCGTCAAAGCTAACCTAATCCCTCGACTGTCATACATAATATGAGTACTCAAGAGTTTAATAAAATAGAAAATAAACACTTAGGTCAGACATGGGTTTGGTGTGAGTAAACGGTTTAAAAGTTGCTTAACTTTAAAAATCATTTGAAAAGAAAGGTATCACGTAAGACTTCCCACACATAAACATGGAAAAAAATTTACCTTACGCTAACCAAAACATTTGATGGGAAATTCAGTGATATTATAACAGTGTCTAGGGTTTTCAAGCAAAATACAGAAATAGCTGGAATGCTTACATCTCGCAATCCAACATAGTTGGGCACAATCAAAACATACGGCACTTATTAGAGTTTGGATTCCATACAATGGCAGGGCTACTGAGGTACCTCTTAATCATCCATAAGCCGGTTTGATTACCTCTTAATCAATTAATCATCCAAAAGCAGGTTTGCTTACCTCTTAATCAATTTAATTAACCTATAATTAAATTAATTGCTAACCTTTAATCACTTGGATTACCATAATCCTGCTTCCTTAACATTCATTAACCACAAATTAATTAATCATCTCTTAATGATCTTTCTTAATTAATCTGCCTTAATTAATTATCCTTTAATTACATTAAGTAATTATCCTTTAATTACATTAAGTAATTATTCTTTTAATTAATTACTCAAATTAATTATCCTTAACCAATTACAGTAATTAAGCTTTAATTACTATCATTGATTACATTAATTAATGATCCTTCATTTACTTTCATTAATTAATTAACTATGATTAATTACATTAATCCTTAATTAATTACAATTAATTAATTATACTTTAATTAATCACTTTCATTAATCAACCTTGATTAATTTCATTTATTATATTAATTAATGATCCTCTAATTACTTCATTAAT
The DNA here is from genome assembly GCA_030765085.1 of Allium cepa. NCBI lineage: Eukaryota > Viridiplantae > Streptophyta > Magnoliopsida > Asparagales > Amaryllidaceae > Allium > Allium cepa. The sequence continues at coordinate 882,558,906 of CM060929.1, forward strand.
TAATTAACCTTTTAATTAATTAAATAATTAATCTTGAATTAACCGCCTTCATTAATTAGTCTCAATTAATCATAAACAGTAATTAGCCATCTTGTAATTACTTACCTTAATTAATTAACTCCTTAATTAATTATATTAATCCTTTGATTAATTACACTAATTAATTAATCCTTAATTACTTTAGTAAGTAATTATTAATTACATTAATTAATAATCCTTAATTAATTTATCACACTTTTAATTAATTACATTTAGTAATTAATCTTAAATTGATCACATTAATTAATCAATCACATTAATTAATTAACTAAATTAATTACATTTATTAATTAACTTAAATTAATCACATTAATTAATTAACTAAATTAATTACTCTAAGTAATTAACTCTTAATTACTTTCATTGGGTAATTATCCTCTAATTTGTTCATTAAATAATTCCCCTTTTATTAGTTACATCCAGTAATTATCCATAAATCACTTTATCAAGTAATTATACTTAATTAATTAATAATTAAGTGATTATTTTAAGTTAACCAAAACATTAACTGATAATTAGTTAACTCCTTATATTTTAAAAAATCCTTAATTAATTAAGAAAATCATTTATCTTAATTAAACTTTTACTTATTAACAAATCATTTACATTAATTAACTATTCTTAAGTTAATAACAATAATCAATTAACCTTTTATTATCTACACAAATTAATTAATTTAAATTAATCAAAATTTTAACTACTTAAAGATAAACTATTTATTTTTAATTGATTTACATAATTATATCGTTAAACCTTATTTAAAAATAAAACATTTAGAAATCAATTAAAATTAAAAACAATTTAAACATCTAATTTAATCTTTCAATCCTTAAAAACCTTTCAAAATTGTTTAACAAATTTTGATACATAATTATTTTAAAAACCACTTATTCTACCTTTCAAAACTTATCTATTTTATATATTTTAAACTTGTTAATCATACATCTTTGAAAACAATTATTTCAAAACTTAAAAAAAACTTGACTTATCTTGTTTTACAATTTCAAAACTTGATTCCTTTACAAAACTTACAAATCAAAAAAAATTGTAGCAAACATCAAATACCCGGGATACTCACGATCCCTCCCTGATCAAACACGGCACACTTCGTGTTCGTCCACTGCTCCGAGAAAAACATCGATTTGCACGAGACCAAACCCGAGCACCCAGCCTCTTCTCGAATTCAAAACTTCACCAAATATCAGAGGTGCACAGTGCACATGCATAGTGCTTCCAGCCTACTTCAACCATCTCTATGGCCATCAACAAGTCGAACATCACAACACCGAACATCTCATCCACTCCGATCAACCAAAACGATAACAGATGAAAAATCATGGCAATCGATCAAAACTGCAGCCCAAACCTCGATCAGAACCACCCATCGCCGTCGCCTTCTTCCTCGGAATCATCCGCCTACCTGCCTGAAGATGTTCCACACTCCAACGAACAACATCCCCACCTCGCGATTCACTCCGATCCCCAATGGCCATCGCCATTGCCTTACGAAACAACTCGTTCCCAACGACCCCCGAACCCTAGTTTGCCTCAGTACGACCACCACGGCCATTGGAAAATTGCCTCACCAATTTTCCTACATTCGTCGACAACATAGCCAACTTCAATTCTAGCCCTGAGTCTCAGATCATCCCAGATCGTCGGTAATTGCCGATACACCCAAAATCGAACAACCCAAAATAACTCACCAATTACCCAACTAAAAATCACGGAAGTCCCATCATAATTCATCATTTTATTATGTGAATCAGATTTTATAACCAAAGATTTCATTTAACTCGATCAATTTTAGCCCATGTTTAAATATTTACTGTATTTTAACATAATATGACTTCCTGAGTTCATTTTTATAATTAATATCACATTGTTATACACATTTTCTTTCTAGAAATCAATGTCTGAAAATTTAATACAAGAGAAGATAAAAAAATTTAAAAGTTTATTTAAATCCTGTAAAATAACAAAGGCCAAACTTTATATGCACATAGTCACTTCATATATTCATATATGCATTCACATTCAGATATACATACAAACAATATTGCCACACAAATTCTATCACAGGCATTTAATTAAAATCACATGTTTAAACTGTTTTTAAGAAAAATGTATGTTTGCTCACCAAGTATCTAGAACAGAGATAGAGAACAAAAAACTTGTTTTCCAGGCTTGCTTTCATTTTGAACTCTTTTTGCTTTGTTAAATTTTAGTCTGGCTGTTGATCTTTGAATTTGTTCATCTTGTTGTTTGATTGCCTTGTTTGATTGCATTTGAAGATTTTGAAATTGATGTTGAAACTTGATGTTGAGCTTGTATATTTGAAACCTTGAAACTGATGTTATTGCTTATTTTTGATGCTACAGCTTGTTTGATTTCAGTTTTGTTGAATATGATTTCCATATTTAGTTTTTTTTAGAAATAAGAAGAGAAAATACTATAGGTTGCAAAACTTTTGAACTGGAAACAAAATCAGGTTTTCTCTTCTAATACTAATTTATTTAATTTAAATTTTTAAAGGAAAAAAATGCATCTTGCCACTTGTTAATTTGATTAATATTTAAGCTACAAATGTCAATCCATGCTATTATCACTTTACAAATACTAAAAATAGGAGATTTATGTTTAAAGCCTTGCTATAAAATTCCTTATGCATTTTAAACATATAAATTACAAATGTTTTAAATCATATTTATTCCTTTGTTTATATTAATAGGTTAATGTCTTAATTAATTTATGAATATTTATGTATTTAAATTACATTTATGCAAGTTAAAATTAAAAAGAGAGAATTATTTAAAACCAAAGAAATAAACTTTAATGCTTAAGTAAAATTTCAAATCAATAGACATATTATAAATATTATCTTTATTTGGTAGGAAATATAATGTTTAACTTTTAAGTAGCTTTTGAAAAGTGTTTATATTAATTTTAATCATAACTTCCAAATTACAAAATATAGATTAAAATTTGAAAACATGTTTTTATTTATTTAATTCAAATCAAAAACTTTTCTATTTACAATATATATAAATATCTATATATCATAAATAGAGAACATATTTTAATATTAACTTTGAAAATCATTATATTGAATTTAAAACAAACTTCAAATCATAATATATACATACATATATATTGCAATTCGAAAACACATCTTTCATTAAAAAAAAGATTTCCTATTTACAATATATATACCAATATATACATTATAAATAGAATATATTTTATTAGCTTTAAAAGATAAATCTTACCAATTTTAAATTGTTAGAAAAGATCTAATATTACCAAATTAAATATTTATTAGTCCTTAAAAATTAAGTTTGCCAATTAAAATAATTATAAAAGAAAATTATTATACAATATTATCAAATTTTAAATCAATATTATCAATTTAAATAATTTTTAAATGAAGATTATCAAATTGTTATTGCCAAAAATTCTGGGTCATCACATTCCTCCCCCTTAAAAGAATTTCGTCCTCGAAATTTAAAGGCAAAGATAATTTAATAATCCAGCAAAGATTTTAATCTCAAACAGCAAAGCATACCTATTATCCAGTTATTAACAACCAAAGCAACCAATCAGACAATCAAACCTCACTAACAATCCTGATCCAAATTAGGATAGATCTTTCTAATACTATCTAGAGTTTCCCACATATAAATCACTGAAATACTTGCTCTACAGAATCTAAACTCACAATTTATCCCACCAAGCTACAGAGCTCCTTCTCATCTTGATCTACCAATCTGAACAAGATATCAGACCAAACTCAAGTCTAGCTCAACTACTAGATCCTTCTAAACTGCAGATTCCATAATCAGAGATGGATCATATACGTACTTCCTCAAAGGTACATGAAATATATTGAATCCCAGCCATCCAAACTGGCAATTCAATCCTATAGACAAAAGAAATACCTTGGAACTAGCTTTCCAATCTTATCCAATCTTACTGCTATCCTAACCAGAGAAACCTTAACAATAACGAAGTCTCCAACTTCGAATTCCAAATTTATCCATCTTATCTACATAACTCCTTCTGACGATTCTGGGCTTCCTATCTTCATCCTGATCAGCTCAACCTATGTTGATGCTGCCAGAAACAACTGGACCAAACAAACCAGTTTTCTATATCCTACTCAACGTGATGGTTTCCAAGATCCATCGAAATCCAATACACAAGCTCTACTTCCCGAGCAATAGAAACTGGACTTACTTCTCCCATCTGGAATAGTCAAAACAAGTTACTCGCCAATCTGATTTTCAGATCCCAAAAACTTCCTGTAGAAATCCTCTAATCCAAAACACTGCAATTTTCGATTGCTCCCATTCTAGAACAGCTGCTACCTTGCTTCCACTGCACAACTCTGATTCTGGAATAGATAAGAATGCTGATGAGGAACACGAGTACAAACTTATCCAATATATCCTGGAAACATGGTTCATCCGATCCATAAAATCTTAGTGACCCATCTGACTCGGTCACACAACCATATAGCAGAATCCAAACTTGAAAACTTGATCTGACCAATCCATTTCCAAAAATTCCTTAGCTGCTAGACCAACTCTTCTCTCTTTAAGAACCATCTTACTATCAGGCTAACCACCAGTATCGCTTCTGGAACCAAATCGATATGGAACTCAAACTACTTATGCAGACAAACTTTTGACTTCCTCGATGACATTCGGAAAATCTCTGACTACTTCAACAGCCCCTACTTCCACATAAGAAACCTCAATCTCAAAAGATTACCCAAGATGAACTCCCAAACTAATCGCAAGTCACTTTTGCGATTCTACCTAGTTCAGATTCCAAAGAAACTGTTCTTACTTCACTAATTAGAATAGCCTTAAGCTTCTCTAAACCAGGTTAACTCTTCAAGAGAGCCTTCACCATCTGTCGGGACTGTTGAAAGAGAACTACAAAGATTCTTGAATTATCGGAGAAATGGGTCTACACTGATGCTTCCGAACTCCACCTCTAGGACACTGCTAAGCCAAGAGACCTTCTTGTCGGCACACAACCTTCTCCGAGCTGAAACTGCTACCACAGCTAACCAAGGTCTTCTTCATCCATAGGCTCCTTGAACTCCAAAGCCATCAACTAACTACGCAAATACCCTTTGAGATGGCAGACATCCTCAAAAGAAAATCGAGCTCCAAACCAAGCATCAATAACTCTCTCTCCTTAAGGGGTGAAAAATGAGACCATGCCGTAGCGAAGCAACTTATAGACCTTAGTCTCAACCTCCAATACAGATAAAACTCCCTTACTTGATATCCAGAGAAATTACCTTAGGGAACATCCATAAATACTGCATCTCACCACGCAGCTGCCAAGATACCATCACTTGCTTCTGCACATCCGACAGATCCAAACCCTAGAAAATCCGCTCACCCGAGTGCAACCAAACTTACACTTCAAAGATGGACTCCGAATCTTAAAAAGATTTCCTTTAGGGATCAAAAAAATTCTTATTCCAAGCTGCAAAGCTTACTCGAAACGGTATTAGGTCTACAGTCTCGATAAATACACTTCCAACGTTAAACATTCGAGCCTCTTCCATTAGTGATAGTTGTGTTACACACACACCACTGCTTCATCTACCTTTAGAACTTATGTTGGTAAACTCGGACAGGTAACCCAACAAATCAGGTGTGTGTGTGTGTGTGTGTGTGTATATATATATATAAATACAAGTACACTCTCTCAATAAAGATAGAAATCACTCCAAAGCTAGGTATTCACTCAACCTAGCGCTCTGATACCAACTGTCACGACCCGTCTTCCTTCTACCAAAAATACGCATCATGATTTAAGAAAGAAAGGGATAGACGAAGAAAAGATAGGAAAGAAGAAACTTAACAATATCAGATACTCACAGCGGAACGAATGAAATATAATAAATCACATAAGATATTACATAATATCATATACATCAGAGTTACATAACTTATACATCACAAATTAGACAGTTATAAACACCTGTCTTGTAACGACCCGTAAAAATTCGATGTTTAAAATGAATTAAATTAATAAGATTTTAATTTAAATTTAGAAAGAAATAAAATCTTATTAATTTATATGGGAGCAAATGTAGAAATAAGATGTATGAATTGTAATTTAATGTTAACAATTTAATATTTATATGACAATAAATTGGAATAATGTAAATTGTCATACTTAGTTATAAGTTTAATATAAGAAACCAATAGAAATGTTGAATTAGTGAAATATTAATAAAAATAGTAACTAGAATGGAATTCATTAATATAATAATGAATGGTGGAAATTGTTACATCTGGCTGTAAAATAGAAAATGAGTAAATAAAAGTAACTGTTGAATAAACCAATGCAATAACTGTAGATAAGTAAGTATAATGAATGTTGTTGATAATAAACGTATTTAAAATGGTAATAAATTGAATATAAGAAAACAAGGGCATTTAGTGGATTAATTTATGAATTAATGAAATAAGATCAATGCCCTGTAGGGAATTATATTATTGTTGGAAGTGAAAACTTATCAAGTATGAAACCAAGAAAGTAAATTAATTAAGAATATAAATAGGAATTAGTGTACATATTTAGCAAATATAACTAAATATTATGGAATGAAGCATGCATTAATGAAATGTAATATAAGTCGATGTTAATTTCACCCATAAATGTCAATTTACTTAATAGCAAGGTTTTAAATCAAGTAACGGATTTATTAAAATTTCAATTGATCATTTGTAAAATTTAATGTGAAATCAATTGCAGTTAATTGACCTAATTGTGCAGTTAGGATAAATTTATTTATCATTTAAGATTTTTAATTCCATAAGATGTAACCAATGTTAATTTCATTTATAATATAACAAGTGGTGGATTTTAGGAGTAAAAATCAAGATTTATTTATTTATTTAAAAGTTGAAAGTCAATAAGTGAATTAATTGCAAATAAGTGGAATTTATTATTTAATTTTACATTAATAGAAATGTGAATGGAATTTGTGGATATTAATATAATAGCTACGAATCAATGAAAATTCATCCAGTTGATAATAGGATGAGGACGGTGTATGTAATCAATTTCAACACTTGTCCGTTAGTGATAACTTAAATGTAATTTAACGTTAATGGAGTCCAATAAATTAAAATGGGTAATCAATAGAAATTAATCTAATTAAAGGTTATATTAGTATATATTAGGGTAAAAAAATGTTATCCTTGTTATTGGATAATAATTGATTGGGTAAAAAGGGTTGGACTAAGGAAATTTTATTTATTTGGTTTTAAAACCTTAATTAATATGTGAAATAGACAAGATTTCACATTTAACCATTTACACAAATCTAAGATTATATAAAGGTATCAATGTAATAAAACATAAACAAATGTTCAATATAAGATAATGATTGTTTGAATAATAAGAATGGGAATCAACATTTATTTATTAAATTGAATTTAATTAAGACAATATGATTCATTGCAATTAAATGAAAATTTAATATTTGAAATATTGCCAAAAAGGAAATGTAGATGAAATCTAAGAAAATAAAGGTAACCAATCGTGAACCAATGTAAATTGCAGCCTTTTTGATAACAATGAATTAAATAATAAAATGAAAAGGGAATTTAATAGAATTATTGGGAATTTTATTTATAATTTTGAATTTAATGAAGTTGAGGATTTATATTGAAATTTTAAAATTAATCTTCTTTAAATTGACATTTAAATTTGGTTTAAATCATTGTAAATGATTGGAAAAATTAAAATGATAAGAATTCGTAACTATCGAAATTAAATTGAAAAAATTTGATTAAACTGACTAAATTTTATTTATTTAATATAAAAATAGCCATTTTGGCCACTGTCTTGGATTTTGACGAAACCAGTTTCATCGGATCCGTATCAGTGAATTATTGTAGGGTTTCAAGTTTCGTAGTGATCGGACTTGTCGTTTGATTGTACGAACGCGAAACGCCTTGTAATTGATTTAATTGAAATCAATTAAAATCAATTTGAAAATATTGATTTTACCATAAATTCTCCATACGATGGAATTTGGACCTGAAACCTTTTCCATTGCATTTAAAATATTTAAAAACACCTATTTTGATATATGGGTCTACCCAATTTCGTTCCGGGGTCAGAACGGGCTTTTTGGGCCACTTGGTCGTTAGCGCGTATATCTGTCTCTATCCATCTATCCTATTTTCAACTCTGCCTATAAATAACCTGCTATTAACCCTAGCCTCCTTAAATTTCATTTGTCTGTATGTATATCTCAACTCTCTCCTCCTCAATGGTAGACAACATAATTTCAGATCCAATTCCAACTCAAATCCAAAGCTAAAAATTTCAAGTCCTCAGAAAAAATTGAAAAAATTATATGTTGACGCTCTCGACTAGCGTAATTCACTGGTGGTATTCGTTTTTCATTTTGGATTATCTTTTGACCGGTAAAAATCAAAGAATTTTCGGCCGTTCGTAGCTAGGGCTTCCTATTGGACGGTGGATCGTCGATGATTTCTCGATCGGAGGGCATCGGATTGTAGAGGGCGTCGAGACATTAGGATCGGCATGGTTGCTTTGGTCGAAAGGTGCTCGGTTTCGTGGTGTTTGGGCGAGGTAGGTCATGGCGGCGGTTTCGCTGGGGGGCGTTTGGTCGTGTCGCACGAGGCCAGGAGGCTCGGCCTCGAATGGGGGGCACCCTCGTGGTCTTCGATCGGAGAAATTTTGGCCGTGGCGTCGCGACAATTCATGAGAAGGTGGCATCTCTAGGGTTCTGGGTGTGGCATTTTTTAGGGTTTGGTACGTGAGATTGTTCAAATTCCTGTAGCCGTGTACAAATCACTGCTGACGTGGCATTGGGTAAGGCTAATTAGGATTTGTTTTATATATTTATAAATTAGATCGTTCAATGTTCTAACGTACGTATCTTCCACGTACAAGGTCGAATTTACGCACGGATTTTTGCATTGGGATCATAATAATATTTCGGACATTTTGGCACTAGTTTGGACGGATTCTGAGACTCGGCAAATTTTGGGTTTAAATTGGATTTGAATTCAATTTAAACTCAAAAGGTGAGTGTTTTAACCCACTCACAACTTCTAAAATTTCTTATGTTTGTTAAATTAATTTATGATATGAGTAGAAATTTATTTATGACTGTTTGGCATACTTTTATTCATCATCTCAGTTTAAGCGCATTTATTTTATTAAATTTTTATTTAATTATTCATTGCATATAAACTGCCAGTAAAAGTTTGTTATTTAATTATTCATTGCATATAAACTGGCAGTAAAATTTTGTCATTTAATTATTTATTGCATATAAACTGCCAGTAAAATTTGTTATTTATTCATTTATTGCATATAAACCCCCAGTTAAATAGTTATTAAATTTATTATTGAATATAAACTGTTAGTTAATACCTGTTATTTATTACCTATTGTATATTAGTGTATTGTTTGAATTTGGATGATGATTTTGATAAATAATTGATGGTTGATATTGGATGAATGGATGCTGTATTTTATATTGTTATAAACTGCAAGTTATTATGCATTTTTATTTCATTCGGGATTGCAGTTTGAAACGATATATAACCGTAAATTTTATTTTTAGATTATGGATTGAAATGATAAATCTTTGTATCATTTGACCATAGGATAGAAAATTTTATACAGGCACCGTGGTATATATATAAAATATTTTGAAATGATTTTTATGGTTTTGTAATGAAATATATGGTTTATGAGATATTTATTTGGATATTTATAAATATCATTTATATATATATATATATATATATATAATTTATTTCTTGGGTTTAAGCTATGTATAATATTGGGTTAAAGTATAAAGAAGTTAAATAATAAATGTTGATTTATGTAAGATATAATACGATTAAGTATTTATTTAAATTTTATTTATAGAGTTTATAATGTCTTAAATTAAATAAATGTTGGAAGATAAATACGCATGTGATTTGAATTTAAGTATTTAAGAACTTTCCTTGAATAAGAATTATTTGAAATTTATATAAAATTGAGTTTGTAAAAGTATGATTTTTATAACTTGATTTTTGTGTAGAGGACTTAAATGAATATTAAGTCGATTTGAATGAATATTATCAAGTTAATTAAATTGGAAGAATATCCTTTTATTTGGAGTTTAAAGGTTTTACTAAAATGATATTTGATTTATTTAGTAAACATTTCAAATCTAAATAATAGTAGTTGAAATTATATATATGAAATTATCAAAGATGTAGTTTTGAAATGATGGAGTATTTAAGCTTTGAAATTTATGGAAATTTTATTTGTTTATTTAGGATTTTAACCTATATTTGGAATTGAATTTTGTGAAGGTAAAGAAGCTATTTTATTATATGAAATAATTTAATATTCAAATTATTGAAGTATATTAAGTTATCTTCAAGCCTATAGATTTCGAGGTATATAGATTTGGAAGTGTTATAATTTCTTGAAAAGGATATATTTGAAATAAAATGATATCATTTTAATTTGGGTTTTTAAATATGAAATGATATCGTATTTATATGGTTTTAAAATATATATTTTATTCTGGTTTTAAAAGTATAAACTATTTTGAAAAGACCGCGGTGTTATAATAACGATTGATTGTTAAAGAGACCGAGATCGGAAGTTGTCATACTCTCTGCCAACCCCGAAAACCACTTTAACAACCGTGTAGGTGGTGGAGATTCCAAAATGAAGTAGGATGGTGGCGGCGTTTCCTTTGAGGTAAATACGTGGACCCAACTCCCATGAGTTGGCATAAGGTGGCTAAAACAGGAGCGATTCTAGGGCCAATTGAGGTAGCACCTTTGATCGGACACATCCCTTCGATTTTATACTTTGACTTTTGGATTGATTCGATGTCCACTTTTGATTTTCTTTTTGGGGGTGTGGCTCGAGGTGGGCGGTAGCTGCGGCTACGCGTTACCACCAGCCCGGATGCGTGATTGGTATATCTACCATGTCATTGCCTAGTTGTGCCGTGTCATCTACCCTATCGCGCCTTGTACGAGTTTGGTTTTCTCCCATAGCCCGTGGAGTATTTAGGGTAGTCTCTCGATCTGGAGATGCGCTGATACTGGATGGACTACTCGGACTATTATTGTGTTAAGGGGGAGATTGGGTAACTCCTTAACGCTATTTAAAAGTAAGTTTATTTTACTATTAGACACTATTATAATAGCGAAATATTATTACATAGTAAATAGTTTAACGGATCCTTAGGAGATGTGAATCCCGAGCATCTTTTAAGTTATGCACTCATATTTATTCTTGTTGATTTAACTTACAAAAGATCTTTTAGTTCTGACTCGAGTGTTTCGTCTTTTCAATTCGCTCGGGTCTGTCCGAGCGTTTCAGGATCAAAGACTTTATTTCTGGAGGACGAAGACGAGGATTTCATTATTATTATTATTATTATTACATATTATATGGTTCCACTACACATTGTATCCGCTGCATTGATATTTATTGGTATGTGAACTCTGATATTCATTGTATAAAGAAGAATCAAATGTTTTGTAAAAAAATTTATGAACTATATATTGATTATTATATTTTATCCTTCCGCTGTGAGATTCTATTTTGTTTTTTCTTCCCTATTTTTCTTGTTTACCCCATAACAACCCGCCCTTCCATATGGTTTTAATTAGCACATGTGTCTATTTAAAGCATGCGAAAAGGCAGATGTTACATCTGGTATCAGTGCTTTGGTTTTGTGAAAACCTTAGCTTTGTGGGGTTTGACTCTTGATTAATAGGGTAGTAATACCCTATGGGAGTCGCTGAGTGTATATATATGAGAGAGCATATTTGTTATGGTTATAAAAAGGTTTTAATATTGTGTTAATCTGTTCCGTTTTGTATTTATAAATTCTGGTGGTGCATGGGACGTTGTGACACGAATAGGAATTTCTAAACACTTAATAGGAAAGACCGACATAATAGTTGTTTTTAATATAGGTGAATGAAATAAGTTTGCCTATTATATTTTCTACATATAAAGTAAATTTTTATAAAGATTATATTTGGTTGTAATATATTTGGTTGTTAGGCAATGAAATTTTTAAATAACAATGAAATAAGACTGAAATTAAAATAAATCAAATTGGAAATTTTAGAACCTAAGTCCGGGATTTTGAAAATTGCTTTCAAAGGATTTTTTGAAATATAATAATAATATTTAGAAGTATTTTCTGATATAAATATTTCAATATAAGATGGAAGAAATGTTTTAAAAATAAATTTGGAAAAGAAATAAGTTCTGTATTCCCCTCTCTGTCGCTGGAAAATAATTTCGGTGATGAGTGCACGCATCATCGACATTCATTTTCAAGTTTCAAAGCGGGAAGGCCACTGTAGTAGTTTACTGTGACGCCCCACCTCTATGCTCACAATAACAAAGAGTATTAAAGAAAACACCGCCAGTTATCACGAAGAATAAGGCTGGATGGGAGCGGCCATCCATAGTTAGGTCATACATTAGTATTGGTTATTTCGATAGGAGTGGTATATATTTTTATTTTTTTCATCTCTTGTTTATTTACTCCCATCGACATACCCAATTCCAGTATAAAACGAACTACGATGGTTCATAATAGTTTAGGACAATAAATATAATAATAACATAGATAATATAAATGCGGAACACAGATAATAAAAAGTCTCATATATATATCTGAAATCAGTTACAATACATGTGATACAGTACATATGATACAACTACAACTGTCAACTCAGGAAGTTATATACACAAGTACATTATCGTGATTAATATACATGAATACATAACAACTTATATAAATATACTGACTACTAAATGACAGCAACTACTCCAAAAGATAAGAAAAGACTTCATAGCTCAAGCAGCAACCCAAAGCAAGATATCTACCACCTGTAATACTCGGTCTGACCCGAGTATTAAATTCAAAGAAAATAATACACGGGTCAGTCTAATTCAAACTCAGTTATTAGTGCACAGGAGCAATAATAATTAAGTAACAAATAGACGACAGTCACAATATTCTCATCTATCCGATCCTTAAATAAAGAAATCGGATAACAATATTTATACCACGTAACTGTGTTAAACAACAAATTAGCAAATCCAAATTATCAACGAAGATAAATTAAAAAGATTATCAATGAAGATAATTTAGAAAACAACAGAATTGCCTAAACGGCAATTAACGACAAAATCTAATTATTAAGTAAATAATTAGAAACTCATAATCTAATTATCAAATTGATAATTAGACAACAACAAAATCATCAAATTAAACCAAATCAGAATACAACACAAAATATTGAAATATCAATTAAAATGACAATTCGGGTAGGGCTGCAGTACACGCACGCGTGTACTACCTCGCCACTACAGCATATGGAATATGCAAAAGATCAATAAATCAAAACAAAATAGAATATCATAAAAGCGATACCGTGTGGCTGCAGTTCACGCTTGCGTGCACTGCCTTGCCACTACAGTGATGATGTACACAACAGGCACAAGGTCAAACCCGAGCGTTTAAGCTGGATTCAACACAGGTGAAATTCCAAAATCAATGCGAAACTCAGGTGCAATAAAATAAAATAGTGACATGCACAAACACTAGAACACGTTAGAGAAGCAAGTTGTAACTACAAAGCCAAATCACTTACAAAATGCAGAGGTCAAGTCAGCGACTCAACTCAACTGCAGCAACAAATCAGTGCAGTGGTATAAACTTCGAGATAATACCCCATATTCAACTGAAAACAGTTACCTGATGAAGCAGTGTAAACCAATGAATAAGGGAAGAACAAGGTCAAACCCGACTTCAACAAAGGACCAGATCCAACAACACAAGTGCACAATATAGTGCATGAAGGCTTGAACAAAATATCAAAGGCGCCGGCATAAAACAGTGATACCGGGGACTGCAAATATAAGCAGGTAGGTACAAAGTCAATGCAACAGTCCATACCAGGGAATGAACCAAGTAAATACTTAAGGGGTGCAACAGTGCTTCATATACGTGTAGTCAAGCTACTGAATCCCCACGCAAAAACTGAAAGGCAAGTATACTCATATGGTTGCAGTAAAGACTACCAATACAAACCACTACGGTGAACTTCATGATGACTAGAAACAGGAACAGGTTGCGATAGTGAATCACAAACCAAAATGTCAGGTGAACATCAAAATGCAATACTAAGTAGGGGTACTCATATACATACACACGTTTACTTGGCCAGGCAGCACTCTGTAAGGGTCAACTCCAAGCATCAAGGCAAAATGAAACAGACTTAAGTGATATACAGGAATGAAACAGTGAATCACAGTCAAGTGAAACACGACATCAAATGAACATAGGAATTGCAATAAATGAACGTCATGTAAAACAACCACGATCAGTAGCTAGTTCGAGTAAAGTACACTAGCAAATGCAGACACAGTAAAATTCACACATCAGTGAAATAACAGCAATGACTAAAATCGTACAGTAACTATGTACATATGCATGAACTCACACATGATGATTGTTAAAATATAATACCCTAGCATGAACAGCTAACTTGAATGAAGACATAAGTGCTAAACTGGAATGCACATAATGTCAAAATAAAGGCCAAAGTCTAGGAATTCTTTCAAATAAACAAGGTCAAGGGACAATATCATTTTCAAATAAAACTCAACAGTCAGATTCATATTTAGGCAATTCCGTCTTTTAGGTAAAATTTAACAAGGATCAAAGTGCTACCAGAGGCGGTAACGATATAGCCAAAGTCGAACAAAATAACATCGTCAAACTCAAATTCAAAAATCATCAAAGCTGTAAATTCATAAATTTATACGACTCTATAAAGTCAGAGAAACGTCAAACATTTGTATATGAATGAAAATCAAAGAATTCAAAGCCATGGAAATCACAAAATCACATATATAATTCAAGTGACCGAAGTCAATGCAAAGCCAGCCGTGGTCACGAAACCAACATGCCCGCAGTTCATGAGAGAAAGCAAGGCCAAAGCCAACAATGCAAATGAAAATCAAGGGATTAGCAAATTCACAGATTTGAACACAAGCAAGAAAACATAAAAGCAAAACCCCAAATTAATTTTCATCTTGAATCAATAACGAGACAAAATCGAACTACCGAAACAATATGCTAAGCATGAATTGAGATGTGAGTGAGAGAATCACTCACCTTGTTTCCCTTAGAACAAATCAAAAATCGATAGCCAGAGTAGAAGCAATCAACGTCGGCCTCTACGAATTTCATCGAAGCCCTATTTTGATCGAACAAAGAAAAGGACGAGCCGCCATTTTCGTTTCTTTTTTTCGATTGCTTTGATTAGGTTTACGAACGAATGAGAAAAAAATGAAAGGAGGGACGGGTCGAATTGGAATAAGAAGGGAAGGGCCAAAAATAAAAGAAGAGAATGTATTTGGGCTCTGATTCTATTTAAAGCCTACATACACATTTCGAAAGTAATTTCACTGATTTAAAAACTCCATCAACAACAGCTGTTAGCCGGCAGAAATAAATCGTCTAATGACGATAATTAATCGGTACGAAATCCCGGGCGGGTTGTTACAGACTCCCCGGGCGAATTGTTACACACTTCCCTCCTTATAAAAATTGTGTCCCCACAATTTTCATAATAAAAGTCGTCAATAACAATTATTTTTCTAACATAAACTGGTTGCGCTAGAAAATAAAGGTCAAGAACATAGATGCCAAAGAAATCTTTTAATTTCATAAAGGAAATTCACCAATTTTCAACAAAATCTAACTATCAAATAGATAATCAGAAAACACGAAACTGAATAAATGTAATTATCAGCAATATTCAATTATCAATTAGATAATTTGAATACGGAAATCACAAAACAGCAATATCTAATTATCGATACAATAATTAGCAAACCGCAAAATCTAATTATCAACAAAGATAATTAGAAAACACAAATCACAATTCGCAAAACTGCAAATATCTAATTATCAACCAGATAATTTGAAAACAACAATTATCTAATCATTAAAAACGATAATCAAATCTCAAATCAACAATTATTCAATTACCAAAAACGATAATCAAATCTCAAATCAACAAATATTCAATTATCAAAAACGATAACCAAATCTCAAATCAACAAATTATCAAAAACGATAATCAAATCTCAAATCAACAAATATTCAATTATCAAAAACGATAATCAAATCTCGAATCAACAAATATTCAATTATCAAAAACGATAATCAAATCTCGAATCAACAAATATTCAATTATCAAAAACGATAATCAAATCTCAAATATTCAATTATCAAAAACGATAATCAAATCTCAAATCAACAAATATTCAATTATCAAAAACGATAATCAAATCTCCAATCGACAAATATTCAATTATCAAAAATGATAATCAAATCTCAAATCAACAAATATTCAATTATCAAAATCGATAATCAAATCTCAAATCAACAAATATTCAACTATAAAAAACGATAATCAAATCTCAAATCAAAAAATATACAATTATCAAAAACGATAATCAAATCTCAAATCAACAATTATTCAATTATCAAAAACGATAATCAAATCTCAAATCAACAAATATTCAATTATCAAAAACGATAATCAGAATCAATAAATATCTAATTATCAAAAACGATAATCAGAATCAACAAATATCTAATTATCAAAAACGATAATTAGAACTCATATCAACAAATATCCAATTACCTGCAGATAATTGGATACAACAAATATCTAGAAATCAATTAAGATACTCTACAAAATCAACATAAAAGGTTGGATCGATCCCATCAGATGGCGAGTTTTTAAGCTACGCCACACGTGCATCAACAAATGGCCGAAGCCTGCCAAGTACTATCAACATAATTTTGGCTCCCAACAAATGACCCGGAGGTCCAACAAAGGACCCGAAGGTCTAGTACTGGTATTGACACGAAGGTCCAACATATGACTCGAAGGTCCAACATAGTGGCTCGAAAGCACATGAAAATCATCAAAATCATCAAAACAACAAATATTTCAATTAACGAGTCCGGAATTAACCAAAATAGCAAACGCACATGTCCCATAACCACGAGTTTTACTAAATCATTTAATTCTCTTCATCGTTTCCTTGAAAGTGCAAAATTGTGTATTCTAAAATAACATTTCACATTTTCAAATGGTAAGTCCGGAATTAAGCGAATCAGTAAAAGAAAGGGGTCATAGTCCTCGATTTTGTTGAAATGTTTAAATCGCTTTCTCATTCTTTTGAAAACGCAAACTGCAAAACTTCTGAAAACAATTTCATTTATTTTATAAAAGTAATAATTTACATTCTCAAACGAACAAGTCCGTAATTAAGCGAATCAGTAAAAGAAAGGGGTCATAGTCCTCGATTTTGCTGAAACGTCTAAATCGCTTTCTCATTCTTTTGAAAATGCAAAGTGTAAAACTTTAAAAAACAATTTTTTATTTTGAAACAATTTTTAAAACACGTGATTAAAACAGCAACATCAGTAGCAACTTCGACAAGGAAATTGCACTTCTCAAAATACTGTAAAAACGGATTCCAAAATCAGCATTGCGGGATAGCCGCTCGAAAATACCTTTAAAATTTGACGGTTGCTGAAGCCAAAGCGATAGTAATTCTCATACGTCAAAATCTCATCAAAATAATTGGCATCAAAATATAATATTAGTGAATTTTCATTCATTAAAAAGGTCAACAAAACACCGTGCTTCAAAAACTTAGCACCAGTGTGAAAACCCCGTTATAAAAAATAACAGCAACAAAATATGTTTTAAAACCAAACACTGGTTCAACGTAAAATTAATGCAGTAACGTGCAACATAAATTTGCACGTATACCACACAATGAACAAAGAAATCATTCAAATTTATCTTCAACGAAGATAATTCAAAACAGCAAAAATCTCGCAAAAGCACATAACTGCAATCACTTCGAATCCCCAAACCGGATTCAAAATTTTCAAAGAAAACAAAATAAACATAGCTATGTGAATAACAAACGAAATTTATTTCGATTTCATATTTTGATTTTTAAATCAAAAAGGTTATCAGCTGTACTCAGCGAAGACAGTGTCACTGTTTCCGCTCCGCACTCTGATAAACAAAACACAAATTACTCAATCATCAAAACACACTTTTCACTTTTATTTTTAAATAAAGATATTTAAAATTTCATCACAATTTCAAAACTTTAGTTTTGACTCAAAGCACAATAAAACATCGACAAATAGTTGTAACACATGTTCCATCTAAGTTATGTTTTATATTATGTCCATAAACTCCAAGCTCTAATACCAACTGTGATCCCGTACCTCTATGCTCACAATAACAAAAAGTATTAAAGAAATACTATCTGTTATCATGAAGAATAAGGCTGGATAGAAGCGGCCATCCGTAGTTAGGCCTTACACTAGTATTGGTTATTTCGATAGGAGTGGTATATATTTTTATTTTTTTCATCTCTTGTTTATTTACTCCCATCGACATACCCAATTCCAGTATAAAACGAACTACGATGGTTCATAATAGTTTAGGACAATAAATATAATAATAGCACAGATAATATAAATGCGGAACACAGATAATAAAAAGTCTCATATATATATATATATATATATATATATATATATATATATATATAACTGAAATCAGTAACAATACATGTGATACAGTACATATACAACTACAACTGTCAACTCAGGAAGTTATATACACAAGTACATTATCGTGATTAATATACATGAATACATAACAACTTATATAAATATACTGACTACTAAATGACAGCAACTACTCCAAAAGATAAGAAAAGACTTCATAGCTCAAGCAGCAACCCAAAGCAAGATATCTACCACCTGTAATACTCGGTCTGACCCGAGTATTCAATTCAAAGAAAATAATACACGGGTCAGTCTAATTCAAACTCAGTTATTAGTGCACAGAAGAAATAATAATTAAGTAACAAATAGACGACAGTCACAATAAATCTCGTCTATCCTATCCTTAAATAAAGAAATTGGGTAACGATGTTTATAACACGTAACTGTGTTAAACAACAAATCAGCAAATCTAAATTATCAATGAAGATAAATTAAAAAGATTATCGATGAAGATAATTTAGAAAACAACAGAATTGCCTAAACGGCAATTAACGACAAAATCTAATTATTAAGTAAATAATCAGAAACTCATAATGTAATTATCAAATTGATAATTAGACAACAACAAAATCATCAAATTAAACCAAATCATAATACGAACAAAATATTGAAATATCAATTAAAATGACAATTCGGGTAAGGCTGCATAAACGCACGCGTGTACTGCCTCGCCACTACAGCATATGGAATATGCAAAAGATCAATAAATCAAAACAAAATAGAATATCATAAAAGCCATACCGTGTGGCTGCAGTTCACGCTTGCATGCACAGCCTTGCCACTATAGTGATGATGTACACAACGGGCACAAGGTCAAACCCGAGCGTTTAAGCTGGATTCAACACAGGTGAAATTCCAAAATCAATATGAAACTACGGTGCAATCAAATTGAATAGTGACATGCACAAACACTAGAACACGTTAGAGAAGCAAGTTGTAACTACAAAGCCAAATCACTTACAAAATGCAGAGGTCAAGTCAGTGACTCAACTCAACTGCAGCAACAAAACAGTGCAGTGGTATAAACTTCGAGATAATACCCCATATTCAACTGAAAACAGTGACCTGATGAAGCAGTGTAAACCAATGAATAAGGGAAGAACAAGGTCAAACCCGACTTCAACAAAGGACCAGATCCAACAGCACAAGTGCACAATATAGTGCATGAAGGCTTGAACAAAATATCAAAGGCGCCAGTATAAAACAGTGATACCGGGGACTGCAAATATAAGCAGGTAGGTACAAAGTCAATGCAACAGTCCATACCGGGGCACGAACCAAATAAATACTTAAGGGGTGCCACACTGCTTCATATACGTGTAGTCAAGCTACTGAATCCCCACGCAAAAACTCAAAGGCAAGTATACTCATACGGTTGTAGTAAAGACTGCCAATACAAACCACTACGGTGAACTTCATGATGACTAGAAACAGGAATAGGTTGCGACAGTGAATCACAAACCAAAATGTCAGGTGAACATCAAAATGCAATACTAAGTAGGGGTACTCATATACATACACACGTTTACATGGCCAGGCAGCACTCTGTAAGGGTCAACTCCAAGCATCAAGGCAAAATGAAACAGACTTAAGTGATATACAGGAATGAAACTGTGAATCACAGCCAAGTGAAACACGACATCAAATGAACATAGGAATTACAATAAATGAACGTCACGTAAAACAACCACGATCAGTAGCTAGTTCGAGTAAAGTACACTAGCAAATGCAGACATAGTAAAATTCACACATCAGCGAAATAACAGCCTTGACTAAAATCGTACAGTAACTATATACATATGCATGAACTCACACATGATGGTTGTGAAAATATAATACCCTGGCATGCACAGTTAATTTGAATGAAGACATGAGTGCTAAACTGGAATGCACACAATGTCAAAATAAAGGCCAAAGTCCAGGAAGATCCATTTTTGATAAACAAATATAAATTTTTAATTGTTCGAAATATAATTGGATATATAAAGTGCAAGTATATAAATTTATCTGTTATTTTAAATGATTTTGAATAAAACCCGGCATTTAATTCTTAAGTTTCCATTAATTAATAGTTTTAGTTGCTGGAGTGAATTGGAACGTAGGTAATTAATAAATTAAAATAAGGAATTAAATGCTAAGTTATGAGTGAAATTAAAAGAAATCTTAAATGTGTAACCTATAGTACAAAAGATATAATTATTGAACATTGGATAAATTTTAAAGGAAATAAGATAAACTTGTATGACTTTCAATTACATTCTTAAAGGCATATATATAACTTACAAAGATATAAAAGTTGAAAATGTTAATAAGAAAATGTAATAGATTACAAGTAATTAACTTGAGGTAATAAAAGTAGTTAATGGAATTCTTTAATAAATAAGAATGATGTTGTAGGGTGATAAAATTAAGTATAAATTGGAATGCTACTAATTTAACATAATAGGAAGGTAAGTAATATAAATAAATGATTGTAAACCTTAGTAAATGAATTAATGAAATTCTTTATTTATAAGAATTGATAATATAAAGTTATAAATTTAAATTGTAATTAAAATGTTACTATAATTGAATATAATAGAAATGTAAGCATTAAATAAATAAATGAAATTGAGAAATGCATAAATGTAATGCAATAAAAAGAAACTTACATAACCTGGATATATGAAAGGGAATAATTATAGGCAATAAATAAAAATGAATAGAATTAATAAAGAATAAACTAATCATTGTTGTTGTTTTGGTTTATGGTTGTTTGGGTAAGGAAATTTAAAATTATTTGGATAAATAAATAATCTATTTTGTTTCATCTAAGATTGTTGAGTAAATGATGCACTTGATATTTTATTTTTCATTCTGTGCAATTTAAAGTTTAAACCCGAATAACTATTTGCTTGGTTTGATATGAATGAATGTTTGATTTTGTTGATTTGTATGTGATGGTTGTATACCTAGTTGCAAGTGATTGTTGTATGTATTGATTGTTGTTGGTGGTTGGAAACAACCTTAATATTTCATTTTAGATAAGTATTAACTCTTTTGGATTATATAAGTAAAATACAGGTTATGAAAGCAATTACTACTGCATTTGGTTTCATAATATAAGCGTTAAGTGCCCGACAAATAGGTACGTTCTCGGATTACGGTTTTATAGCGCTATTACATTGTTTTCCCATGTGGGGATATATTATTTTGGAAAGTATATGTTATATATTATTATTTTTGATATTATATTTTCTCCCGAGCCTCTCCGTACAAAGGAGACTCTGCCGAAATTTTCCGTAAACTTTGGACTTAGAAAATTTTGAAAAAGTTTTCCCAAACTTTATTTACTTGAATATAAAAGGATTTAAGAGTTACAAATTGATATATTTTGTTTAAATTAATTGATTTTGCAAATTAAATTTTACAGATTTAATATTTTAAATAGGATATATTAATTCCTTAATTCTTTCTTTTCTCTTCCTTTTCCTTTTCGGGGACGAAAAGTTTTGAGTGGGGGAGAGTGTAACGATCCGTAAAAATTCGATGTTTAAAATGAATTGAATTAATATGATTTTAATTTAAATTTAGAAAGAAATAAAAATCTTATTAATTTATATGGGAGCGAATGTAGAAATTAGATTTATCAATTGTAATTTAATGTTAACAATTTAATATTTATATGGCAATAAATTGGAATAATGTAAATTGTCATACTTAGTTATAAGTTTAATATAAGAAACCAATAGAAATGTTGAATTAGTGAAATATTAATAAAAATAGTAACTAGAATGGAATTCATTAATATAATAATGAATGGTGGAAATTGTTACATTTGGTTGTAAAATAGAAAATGAGTAAATAAAAGTAACGGTTGAATAGACCAATGCAATAATTGTAGATAAGTAAGTATAATGAATGTTGTTGATAACAAACGTATTTAAAATGGTAATAAATTGAATATAACAAAACAAAGGCATTTAGTGGATTAATTTATGAATTCATGAAATAAGATCAATGTCCTGTAGGGAATTATATTATTGTTGGAAGTGAAAACTTATTAAATATGAAACCAAGAAAGTAAATTAATTAAGAATATAAATAGAAATTAGAGTACATATTTGGAAAATATAGCTAAATAGTATGGAATGAAGCATGCATTAATGAAATGTAATATTAGTCGATGTTAATTTCACCCATTAGTGTCAATTTACTTAATAGCAAGGTTTTAAATCAAGTAACGTATTTGTTAAAATTTCAATTGATAATTTGTAAAATTTAATGTTAAATCAAATGCAGTTAATTGACCTAATTGTGCGGTTATGATAAATTGATTTGTCATTTAAGATTTTTAATTCCATAAGATGTAACCAATGTTAATTTCATTTATAATATAACAAGTGGTGGATTTTAGGTGTAAAAATCAAGATTTATTAATTTATTTGAAAGTTAAAAGTCAATAAGTGAATTAATTGCAAATAAGTGGAATTTAATATTTAATTTTACATTAATAGAAATGTGAATGGAATTTGTGGATATAATGCAATAACTACGAATCAATGAAAATTCAACCAATTGATAATAGGATGAGGACGGTGTATGTAATCGATTTCAACACTTGTCCGTTAGTGATAACTTAAATGTAATTTAACGTTAATGGGAGTCTAATAAATTAAAATGGGTAATCGATAGAAATTAATCTAATTAAAGGTTATATTAGTATAAATTAGGGTAAACAATTGTTATCGATGTTATTGGATAATAATTGATTGGGTAAAAAGGGTTGGATTAAGAAAATTTTATTTATTTGCTTTTAAAACCTTAATTAATATGTGAAATAGACAAGATTTCACATTTTAACCATTTATACAAATCTAAGATGTATATAAAGGTATCAATGTAATGAAACATAAACAAATGTTAAATATAAGATAATGATTGTTTGAATAATAAGAATGGGAATCAACATTTATTTATCAAATTGAATTTAATTACGATAATATGATTCATTGCAATTAAATGAAAATTTAATATTTAAAATATTGCCTAAAAGGGAATGTAGATGAAATCTAAGAAAATAAATGTAACCAATCGTGAACCAATGTAAATTGCATCCTTTTTTATAACAATGAATTAAATAATAAAATGAAAAGGGAATTTAATAGAATTATTGGAAATTTTATTTATAATTTTGAATTTAATGAAATTGAGGATTTATATTGAAATTTATAAATTAATCATCTTTAAATTGACATTTAAATTTGGTTTAAATCATTGTAAATGATTGGAAAATTTAAAATGATAAGAATTGGTAATTATCGAAATTAAATTGAAAAAAATTGATTAAACCGACTAAATTTTATTTATTTAATTAATATAAAAATAGCCATTTTGGCCACTGTCTTAGATTTCGACGAAACCGTTTCATCGGATCCGTATCGATGAATTATTGTAGGGTTTCAAGTTTGATAGCGACCGAACTTGTCGTTTGATCGTACGAACGCGAAACGCCTTGAAATCGATTTAATTGAAATCAATTTAGAAATATTGATTTTAGCATAACTTCTCCATACGATGGAATTTGGACCTGAAACCTTTTCCATTGCATTTAAAATATTTAAAAACACCTATTTTGATATATGGGTCTACCCAATTTCGTTCCGGGGTCAGAACGGGCTTTTTGGGCCACTTGGTCGTTAGCGCGTATATCTGTTTCTACTCCATCTATCCTATTTTCAATTCTGCATATAAATAACCTGCTATAAACCCTAGCCTCCCTAAATTTCATTTGTCTGTATGTATATCTCAACTCTCTCCTCCTCAATGGCAGGCAACATAATTTCAGATCCAATTCCAACTCAAATCCAAAGCTAAAAATTTCAAGTCCTCAGAAAAAATTGAAAAAATTATATGTTGAAGCTCTCGAATAGCGCAATTCACTGTTGGTGTTCGTTTTTCGTTTTGGATTATTGTTTAACCGGTAAAAATCAAAGAATTTTCGACCATTCGTAGCTAGGGCTTCCTATTGTATGGTGGATCGTCGACGATTTCTCGATCGGAGGGCATCGGATTGTAGAGGGCGTCAAGACATTAGGATCGGCATGGTTGATTTGGTCGAAAGGTGCTCAGATTCGTGGTGTTTGGGCGAGGTAGGTCGCGACGGCGGTTTCGCTGGGGGGCGTTCGGTCGTGTCGCACGAGGCTCGGCCTCAAATGGGGGGCACCCTCGTGGTCTTCGATCGGAGAAATTTTGGCCGTGGCGTCGCGATAATTCACGAGAAGGTGGCGGCTCTAGGGTTCTGGGTGTCGCGTTTTTTAGGGTTTGGTGCGTGAGGTTATTCGAATTCCTGTAGCCGCGTACAAATCACTGCTGATGTGGCGTAGGGTAAGGCTAATTAGGATTTGTTTTATATATTTATAAATTAGATCATTCAATGTTCTAACGTACGTACCTTCTACATACGAGGTCGAATTTACGCACGAATTTTTACGTTGGAATCGCAGTAATATTTCGGACATTTTGGCACTGGTTTGGACGGATTCTGAGACTGGTCAAAATTTGGGTTTAAATTGGATTTGAATTCAATTTAAATTCAAAAGGTGAGTGTTTTAACCTACTCACAACTTCAAAAATTTCTTATGTTTGTTAAATTGATTTACGATATGAGTAGAAATTTATTTATGACTATTTGGCATACTTTTATTCATCATCTCAATTTAAGTGCATTTGTTTAATTAAATTTTTATTTAATTATTCATTGCATATAAAATGCCAGTAAAAGTTTGTTATTTAATTATTCATTGCATACAAACTGCCAGTAAAAGTTTGTTATTTAATTATTCATTGCATATAAACTGCTAGTAAAAGTTTGTTATTTAATTATTCATTGCATATAAACTACCAGTAAAATTTATTATTTATTCATTTATTGCATATAAACCCCCAGTTAAACAGTTATTAAATTTATTATTGAATATAAACTGTTAGTTAATACCTGTTATTTATTACCTGTTATATATTAATGTATTGTTTGAATTTGGATGATGATTTTGATAAATGGTTGATGGTTGATATTGGATGAATGGATGCTGTATTTTATATTGTTATAAACTGCAAGTTATTATGCATTTTCATTTCATTCAGGATTGCGGTTTGAAATGATATATAACCGTAATTTTTATTTCTAAATTACGGATTGAAATGACAAATATCTGTATCATTTGACCATAGGATAGAAAATTTTATACAGGCACCGCGGTATATATATATATATATATAATATTTTGAAATGATTTTTATGGTTTTGTAATGAAATATATGGTTTATGAGATATTTATTTGGATATTTATAAATATCATTTATATATATAATTTATTTCTTGGGTTTAACCTATGTATAAAATTAGGTTAAAGTATAAAGAAGTTAAATAATTAATGTTGATTTATGTAAGATATAATACGATTAAGTATTTATTTAAATTTTATTTATAGAGTTTATAATGTCTTAAATTAAATAAATGTTGGAAGATAAATACGCATGTGATTTGAATTTAAGTATTTAAGAACTTTCCTTGAATAAGAATTATTTGAAATTTATATAAATTTGAGTTTTTAAAAGGTATGATTTTTATAACTTCATTTTTGTGTAGAGGACTTAAATGAATATTAAGTCGATTTGAATGAATATTATCAGATTAATTAAATTAGAAGAATATCCTGTTATTTGGAGTTTAAAGGTTTTACTAAAATGATATTTGATTTATTTAGTAAACATTTCAAATCTAAATAATAGTAGTTGAAATTATATATATGAAATTATCAATGATGTAGTTTTGAAATAGTGGAGTATTTAAGCTTTGAAATTTATGGAAATTTTATTTGTTTATTTGGGATTTTAAACTATATTTGGAATTGAATTTTGTGAAGGTAAAGAAGCTATTTTATTGTATGAAATAATTTAATATTCAAATTATTGAAGTATATTAAGTTATCTTCAAAGTTATAGATTTCGAGGTATATAGATTCGAAAGTGCTATGATTTCTTGAAAAGGATATATTTGAAATAAATGATATCATTTTAATTTGGATTTTTAAATATTAAATGATATCATATTTATATGGTTTTGAAATGGATATTTTATTCTAGTTTTAAAAGTATAAACTGTTTTGAAAAGACCGCAGTGTTATAATAACTATTGGTTGTTAAAGAGACCGGGATCGGAAGTTGTCATACTCTTTGGCAACCTCGAAAACCACTTTAACAACCATGTACGTGGTGGAGATTCCAGAATGAAGTAGGATGGTGGCGGTGTTTCCTTTGAGGTAAATACGTGGACCCAACTCCCGTGAGTTAGCATAAGATGGCTTAAAGAGGAGCGATTCTCGAGCCAATTGAGGTAGCACCTTTGATCGGACACTTCCCTTCGATTTTATACTTTGACTTTTGGATTGATTCGATGGCCACTTTTGATTTTCTTTTTGGGGGTGTGGCTCGAGGTGGGCGGTAGCTGCGGCTACGCGTTACCACCAGCCCGGATGCGTAATTGGTATATCTACCCTGGCATTGCCTAGTTGTGCCATGTCACCTACCCTATCGCGCCTTGTACGGGTGGTTTTCTCCTGTAGCCCGTGGAGTATTTAGGGTAGTCTCCTGATCTGGAGATGCGCTGATACTGGATGGACTACTGGGACTATTATTGTGTTAAGGGGGAGATTGGGTAACTCCTTAGCGCTATTTAAAAGTAAGTTTATTTTACTATTAGACACTATTATAATAGAAAAATATCACTACATAGTAAATAGTTTAACGGATCCTTAGGAGATATGAATCCCGAGCATCTTTTAAGTTACTGCGCTCATATTTATTCCTGTTGATTTAACTTACATAAGATCTTTTAGTTCTGACTCGAGTGTTTTGTCTTTTCAATTCGCTCGGATCAGTCCAATCGTTTCAGGATCGAAGACTTTATTTCCGAAGGACGAAGATGGGGATTTCATCATCATTATTATATATTATATGGTTCCACTACACACTATATTCCACTGCATTGATATTTATTGGTATGTGAACTCTGATATTTATTGTATAAAGAAGAATCAAATGTTTTGTAAAAAAATTTATGAACTGTATATTGATTATTATATTTTATCCTACCGCTGTGAGATTCTGTTTTGTTTTTTTCTTCTCTGTTTTTCTTATTTACCCCATAACAACCTGCCCTTCCGTATGGTTTGAATTGGCACGTGTGTCGATTTAAAGCGTTCGAAAAGGCGGATGTTACATGTCTAACTATACAACTCAAGATATCACAGAGATACAGACACAACTCAAACACAGTGGAACCACTATATATCTACTCGCTGAAGCCTCCTGCTCCAAATCTCCTCCAAATTTCGTTAAAGCTAACCTGGATCCCTCGACTACTCATACATAATATGAGTACCTAAGAGTTTAACAAAACTGAAAATAAACACTTAGGGCAGACATGGGTTTGGTGCGAGTAAACGATTTAAAAGTTGCTTAACTTTAAAAATCCTTTGAAAAGAAAGGTATCACGTAAGACTTCCCGCACATAAACATGGAAAAGTTTTTACCTTACGATAACCAAAACATTTGATAGGAAATCCAATGATATTATAACAGTGTCTAGGGTTTTC
Organism: Allium cepa; assembly: GCA_030765085.1. NCBI lineage: Eukaryota > Viridiplantae > Streptophyta > Magnoliopsida > Asparagales > Amaryllidaceae > Allium > Allium cepa. Next base: position 882,587,334 of record CM060929.1, read on the forward strand.
AAGTAAAATACAGAAATAGCTGGAATGCTTACATCTCACGTTCCAACATAGTTGGGCAGAATCAAAACGTACGACATTTATTGGAGTTTGGGTTCCATACAATGGCAGGGCTACTGGGGTACCATCCGTCACAGTGCGGGGCCTTGATCACCGTATCGACGATTACTCCCAATCCCCTGCAATACAACGCCGGAACCATCCCTTACTGGATAGTCCCAAACAAGACCACCCAGTGGTTGGCGTGACCAACCACACACTAAGATGAATAACAAGGGACCTTTAGACAGAGGTAAACCTTGTCCTACTTGGGTGGTACCCACTTAACCTTGCTGCACCTCCCCTGTTTTAGCCATTCCTGGTTGATGAGGCTTGAGGCTGCGATTACCTTTATGGGACACATCTATCTTAGAATGCTCATCGTCCGCCTGACATTGTTCTGAAAGCATTCAATCCATACAAGTTCGTTCCGGGTTCGAACGAAACCAAATGCACTATCTTGTTACACTCATTTTGGAATCACCCTCAGAGTTAACGACCATAGCCCTTGCACTCTGAATTACCATCTCGAACTTGAAAGTACTATCCCTGTTAACTCATCTTGGAATCACCCTCAGAGTTTTTAACGATGAATAGTTCTTACACCTCGAGTCTTCACTTTGATCTTCACTTGGATTCACGACCTAACGTTTAATTTGGATCGATGTGGTTTTCGGATATCCAAATTTAGAAACCCAATCTCGGTCTCACCGAAATCCAAAACGCCATTTTAATGTCCAAGTAGTTTAAAGGTTTAAACAATTTAAACTGATATTCAGAATAACATATACAAATAGATGATTCACAATATCACATATAGAAAATTCATATCAACCAGTCATCTCACAAAGCAGCACATAACTCATTTTAGAGATATCACATCCAAAACATCCAATATCAATCATCCAATATCAATCAATCATCCATAAGCAGGTTTGATTACCTCTTAATCAATTTAATTAACCTATAATTAAATTAATTGCTCACCTTTAATCACTTGGATTACCATAATCCTGCTTGCTTAACATCAATTAACCATAAATTAATTAATTAATCATCTCTTGGTAATCTTCCTTAATTAATCTTCTTTGATTAATTATCTTTCAATTACATTAAATAATTATCCTTTCATTACATTAAATAATTATTCTTTTAATTAATTACACAAATTAATTATCCTTAACCAATTACAGTAATTAACCTTTAATTACTATCATTAATTACATTAATTAATGATCCTCCATTTACTTCCATTAATTAATTAACTATGATTAATTACATTAATCCTTAATTAATTAATTATACTTTAATTAATCACTTTCATTAATCAACATTGATTAATTTCATTTATTATACTAATTAATGATCCTCTAATTACTTCATTAATTAATTAACCTTTTAATTAATTAAATAATCAATATTTAATTAACCGCCTTTATTAATTAGTCTTAATTAATCATAAACAGTAATTAACCATCTTGTAATTACTTATCTTAATTAATTAACTCCTTAATTAATTATATTAATCCTTTAATTAATTACTCTAATTAACTAATCCTTAATTACTTCATTAAGTAATTATTAATTACATTAATTAATAATCCTTAATTAATTTCTCACACTTTCAATTAATTACATTTAGTAATTAATCTTAAATCGATCACATTCATTAATTAATTAACTAAATTAATTGCATTTATTAATTAACTTAAATTAATCACATTAATTAATTAACTAAATTAATTACTCTAAGTGGTTAACTCTTAACTACTTTCATTAGGTAATTATCCTCTAATTAATTCATTAAATAAATCCTCTTTTATTAATTACATCCAGTAATTATCCATTAATTACTTTATCATGTATTTATACTTAATTAATTAATAATTAAGTGATTATTTTAAATTAACCATACAATTAACTAACAATTAGTTAACTCCTTATATTTAAAAAATCCTTAATTAATTAACAAAATCATTTATCTTAATTAAACTTTTACTTATTAACTAATCATTTACATTAATTAATTATTCTTAAGTTAATTACAATAATTAATTAACCTTTTATTATCTACACAAATTAATTATTTTAAATTAATCAAAATCTTAATTACTCAAAGGTAAACTATTTATTTTTAATTGGTTTACATAATTATATCATTAAACCTTATTTATAAATAAAACATATAGAAATCAATTAAAATTAAAAACAATTTAAACATCTAATTTAATCTTTCAATCCTTGAAAACCTTTCAAAATTGTTTAACAAATTTTGATACATAATTATTTTAAAAACCACTTATTCTACCTTTCAAAATTTATCCATTTTATATATTTTAAACTTGTTAATCATACATCTTTGAAAACAATTATTTCAAAACTTAAAACAAACTTGACTTATCTTGTTTTACAATTTCAAAACTTGATTCCTTTATAAAACTTATACTTTTATTTCTTCAAGCTTGGCAACATTTCCTTTACAAATCAAAAAAAAACTACAGCAAACATCAAATACCCGAGACACTCACGATCCTTCCCCAATCAAACATGGCACACTTTGCGCTCGTCCACTACTTTGAGAAAAACATCGATTTGCACGAGACCAAACCCGAGCACCCAGCCTACTCGAATTCAAAACTTCACCAGATATCAGAGGCGCATCGTGCACATGCACATTGCTTCCAGCCTACTTCGACCATCTCTCTGGCTATCAACAAGTCGAACATCACAACACCGAACATCTCGTCCACTCCGACCAACCAAAACAATAACAGATGAAAAATCATGGCAATCGATCAAAACTGCAGCCCAAACCTCGTTCAGAACCACCCATCACCGTCGCCTCCTTCCTCAGAATCATCCGCCGACCTGCCTGAAGATGTGCCACACTCCAACGAACAACATCCCCACCTCTCGATTCACTCTGATCCCCAATGGCCATTGCCATTGCCTTGCAAAACATCTCGTTCCCAAACGACACCCGAACCCTATTTTGCCTCAGTGTGACCACCACAGCCATCGGAAAATTGCCTCACCAATTTTCCTGCATTCGTCAACAACACAGCCAACTTCAATTCTAGCCCCAAGTCTCAGATCATCCCAGATCGTGGTAATTGCCGATACACCCAAAATCGATCAACCCGAAATAACTCATCAATTACCCAACTAAAAATCAAGAAAGTCCCATCATAATTCATCATTTTGCTATGCAAATCAGATTTTATAAACAAAGATTGAATTTAACTCGATCAATTTTAACCCATGTTTAAATATTTACTGTATTTTATAAATTTTTAAGATAAAAACATAATATGACTTCCTGAGTTCATTTTTATAATTAACGTCACATTGTTATACACATTTTCTTTTTAGGAATCAATGTCTGAAAATTTAATACAAGAGAAGATAAAAAATTTAAAAGTTCATTTAAATCTTGTAAAATAACAGAGGCCAAACTCTATATACACACAGTCACTTCATATATTCATACATGCATTCACATTCAGATACACATATAAACAATATTGCCACACTAATTCTATCACAGGCATTTAATTAAAATCACAGGTTTAAACTGTTTTTAAGAAAAATGTATGTTTACTCACCAGGCATCTAGAATAGAGACAGAGAACGGAAAACTTGTTTTCCAGGCTTGTTTTCATTTTGAACTCTTTTTGCCTTGTTGAATTTTAATCTGGATGTTGATCTTTGAATTTGTTCATCTTGTTGTTTGGTTGCCTTGTCTGATTGCATTTGAAGATTTTGAAATTGATGTTGAAATTTGATGTTGAGCTTGCATGTTTTAAACCTTGAAACTAATGTTATTGCTTATTTTTGATGCTACAGCTTGTTTGATTTCAATTTTGTTGAATTTGATTTCCAGATTTAGTTTTTTTTAGAAAGAAGAGGAGAAAATACTTGAGCTTGCAAAACTTTTGAGCTGGAAACAAAATCAGGTTTTCTCTTCTAATTCTAATTTATTTAATTTAAATTTTTAAAGAAAAAATGCATCTTGCCACTTGTTAATTTGATTAATATTAAGCTACAAATGTCAACCCATGCTATATCACTTTACAAATGCTAAAAATAGGATATTTATGTTTAAACCCTTGCTATAAAATTCCTTATGCATTTTAAACATATAAATTGCAAATGTTTTAAATCATATTTATTCCTTTGTTATATTAATAGGTTAATGTCTTAATTAATTTATGAATATTTATGTATTCAAATTACATTTATGCAAGTTCAAATTAAAAGGAGAGAATTATTTAAAACCAAAGAAATAAACTTTAATGCTTAAGTAAAATTTCAAATCAATAGACATATTATAAATATTATCTTTATTTGGTAGGAAATATAAAGTTTAACTTTTAAATAGCTTTTGAAAAGTGTTTATATTAATTTTAATCATAACTTCCAAATTACAAAATATAGATTAAAATTTGAAAACATGTTTTTATTTATTTAATTCAAATAAAAAAAATTCTATTTACAATATATATAAATATCTATATATCATAAATATAGAACATATTTTAATATTAACTTTGAAAATCTTTATGTTGAATCTAAAACAAACTTCAAATCATAATATATACATACATGTATATTGCAATTTGAAAACACATTTTTTATTAAACAAAAGATTTCCTATTGACGATATATATACCAATATATACATTATAAGTAGAATATATGTTATTAGCTTTAAAAGATAAATCTTACTAATTTTAAATTGTTAGAAAAGATCTAATATTACCAAATTAAATATTTATTTATCTTTAAAAGATTAAATTTGCCAATTAAAATAATTATAAAAGAAAATTATTATACAATATTATCAAATTTTAAATCAATATTATCAATTTAAATAATTTTTAAATGAAGATTATCGAATTGTTATTGCCCAAAATTCCGGGTCATCACAACTCGGTTGTTATTTTATTATAATACTCGGGTCAGACCAAGTATTACAGATTCAGGTTAGGATGCTATGTATCTCCGGGGACGAGCTGGAGCATTTCAGTCGTATATCACATACTTGATTTATATTCCGCTGTGTGTGTTAATTGAATGTTCAGTGTTTGTAAGGACAAGTTATTATAACTGTCCATATTGATTGTTGATTGTTGTACTCTGATGATTGTATATATATTAACAGCTACAGATTCTTTTGTGTAAAATCTGTATATTATATTATAATTTATTACGCTGCTATTGTGAGATTCTGTGTTGTTTATTATTTCCATTTTATTCTATCTCTTTTCTTCTTTACCCCTAAAGATTCGTAATTCCATTCAATTTGGGTTGAACACATGTATTTTTTTGTTGACTCAAAGGATACAGAGATACAGGTCAAACTGCACTTGGTATCAGAGCTGAAGGTTAAATGAGAACCTTCGCTTTGGTAGGGATTACTCATTAGAGATAGGATCAGTAGTACCCTAGAATGAGTTTGAATGTATCAATAGATATGAGCATATATTTGTTAGTGAATATAAATTTTTTTATATTACGTCGACTTATCTATTAAGTGGCTAATAAATTCTGGTTGAGTAGTGGAACGCCACTAAATCGATAGGAGTTTCTAAACACTTAAACACAGCAAACTGACACAATATGATTTTGAAGCAAGTAAATGGAATAATTTTACCCAAATTATATTTTGATATAAGAGAAAAAAATTTCTAAAATTATTATAGTATATTGGAGTTTTTGGTTGATATTATTATAATCCAAACAAGATTATAAAATTTGAAATGGTTACATATAACCAAATAGAGATTGTATAAGAATAATTTATGCAAACGATTTATAAATAAAAAATGGATTTAAACCAGAATTTGGAAATTTAAATCCAAATTTTTTTGAGAAATGTTTTAAGTGGATTTGAGCTAAGTATTTGGGAATTTTGGAATTTAGGAAGTTTTGAAATTGCTTTTCAAAGTGTTGAAAGAATAATGGAGTATTAAATTTGAGATATGTTTGAATACAAAATGTTTTAAATGGATTTTGAGGTGATAAAGCACTAAACTCACTTCAATCGATGGGAAATAATTTCGATGATGATCGCAACATTATCGGTGTTCATTTTCGAGTTTCTATGTGATGGATTGCCACTGTAGTAATTTGGTATGGATATTTTTATTGAAAAACAAATGTTGTTTTAGAAATTCCAAGGGGTTTATTTTGGATAAAACCAAGTTTGAGTTTAAAATTCCAAGGAAATGGGTTGTTAAAACAAAAAGCTATATATTTATATATTTTTTGTTTCAAAATGATTTGAAATAGAAATGGATGTTTGAATTCTGGAATTTCCATTTAAAAGAATTAGTGAAACCGGAAGAAAATATGTAAAGACCCGGAATTTTTATCGTTTTAAGTTTTAAATATTTGTTTTAATATTCAATAATATGGCCTTTTAGTCAAAATAAAATCCTTGTTAAATGATAATTGGTAAAAATATATAGTTTTAAAATAAGATAATATCTTGAATTTCCAGATTTTATTTATACATATAGAAAATTGATTTAAAATGGAATTTCTTATATATTCATAACTAAAGAATTTATATATAAATTAAAAACAAATGCATAGCAAATAAAAATGAATAAAAATAATCCAAGAAGAATAGAAATGAATATAGCTCATGATAAATAATGTTGCTTAAAATTTGGATTTTTCTTATGTGCATGCATATAAGTTCAAGAAAGGGAAATATATAATGTGTATAAACTAAATAAAAATAGTATGTTATAAACAATATATATAATGGTAAGTGTAAAAGAAGTAAACATATAAGAAAAATATAATATGATGGAAATGAGAGAAAAATTAAATAAAATCATTTATTTTTTTTAAAATGGGAATCTTTTGCAAAATAGTGTTTTAACAAAAATGTTATTACATTTTAAAATAAAACAACAAGCTTTTATTTCTTTGAATTTTATATTCTAAATATAAAAATAAATAGGAATATGAACATTTAGAATTGTTTTTATTGAATACCACTTTATATCTCTTATTCTCAAAAAATATATATGAAAGCATGTATAGGATAAATGGAAGTAAAAAAGTAATGGTAAACAAAGCCAAAGTGGAAAGAAAGAACAAAAAAAATAAAGCAAAGCATTTGTCTGGTTCAAAATGGGAAAGAATAAAAACATTATCTCTACTTTATTTCAACTTCTTATCGACCACCAAATCTTTTCAACTCATCATAACATTATATAAATCCTTGTATAGGCTTGCAAATTTTTTGAGCCAAAATCTTGTACCATATTCATCATTTCACTGGTATAAACGTATGTATATATATAGGCTTATATGCGTAGCTTCAGTGGTTTTAGCCTGTAAACACACAAAAATTTGTAAACAAAAAAAAGGGAAAGAAACCCTCTGTTTTTATAAATCCAAGCAAGTTTATCAAGATGTTGTAGATTTGATTTAAAGTGGAAGTTTTGAAGAAAATAAAGCATGTTCAAGCTGATAATTTTTTTTGTTTATTACTGGAAATGGTTTATACTTGCTCTGTCATGTTTGAAAACCAAAACCAAACCATTTATATGATTTCATAATTAATTGCCTCTTAATCCGTAATTGTTTTGCAAAATCCGTAAACTAGTGAAATGTTTATTTTCGAGCCTAGATTACGCTAAAAATAGTTTGTTTGTTTTTTCAGGAAGTAGGTATAGAGATAGAATGGAATTATAGTAAGCAATCAATATTTTAGCAATTTTCAATACCCATAAACCAATGATTCATCTATATATTCATGATCGTTATATGGAAATAGGAACTTTAGTCAAGAAATTGTAATTTTTAATAGCTTAGGTGTTGAGAATGGTGAGATGATCGGAATTGGCTAAAAAATTAATTTCTGGCGATGTCGTCGATGAGGGAGGATACAACCTGCCTAGGAGGAGCGTCGCGTCGTGGTTGAGGGTTTCACCATGGACAAATTTTAATTTAGGCCGTGATTAGGGTGGGCGAGGCAATATTAGGGTTTTGGGGTGTTTTGTTATAGGCTTTGGAACGCGATCGAAATTGAGGAGGAGGGGACCGTAGCACTTGGGGTTTGGCATGGAGGTGGGGACGTGGACGAGGGTTCGAATGGTGGTAGTGGCAAACGACATAGTGGAAAGAGGGTGAAGCAGTTAGAAGTTTTATGGAGGTGGGTTTCTCTGTTGGGTGTGGTTGGAAGTCTCGATGTTTGATCGAGGGAGCTGGAGTGTCGGCGAGGTGATGAGGAGGTTTTGGGATCGGACTGGAGCGGATTCGATTTGTCGTCGTGGTGGAACAGGCGCCTAAATGGGTGTACTCATGCATAGCTTGCACGCAAAACTCGACCATGGTGATTAGAAAACTTGGGAAGGAGGGACTTAGGCTCGGTCCAGAGAATGGGAGGTTGTAGCTCATGGTCGAGTAAAGTGAGTGGTGAAGTTTGGGTTAGAGCTTGACTTGGGTTTAGGAAATTGAATTGTGAAGGATCAGGAAATGTGAGCAAGAAGTAGTAAAACTGGAAGCAAAAGAGACAGAGGGGAAGAAGAAAAGGAGATGCGAGTTTGGATGGTGGGCGGGTTTCCACCCAAAAGAGAGGAAGAGTGTAAAAGGATTTTTAAACAAATTGTTTTATTTTATAAAGGTTGAATACTTTCTAGCAAATCGTAAATCTATTTGAAGTAAAACTGGTTGTGACGGATTCGTATCGACGAACGCTACGTTGTCGTATAATCTGTTGTTAAGTTTGAATAAGTAAAAAATTATGGTATATTTAAACGGATAGAAATCTATTCATCCGATTTAAACAAATATCGTCGTTTAAATTTATACGACCTATCTATTGAAGCTATTTACCCAGATAAAAATAACGATGAGTTAATTTATGTTAATTACGATGTTTTGATATCTGTATAGCAGAATAAAACACTATTCTGCTAATTATATTAAATTGGACCCCCATTGGTAGAATAAGTCACCGTTCTGCCATTATTACCGAATATATGTGTTTTTGGACATTGACTAGCAGAAATAAAACGTTGTTTTGCTATCATATTTGAATGGACATTTATTTATTATCCTGATAATTATATTGGGCAATATGATGTTGAATTAATTATTAAAATGGATTGATGTGAATATGTGTATTTGCTATTCTAGATCGTTATGGAACAAATGGTAACTTGATTAAGTACCATTGAAATTAATAAGCCTCTTTCCAAATTTGGAAGTTGATTTTTGAATCAAAGTTATTTAAAGGATAATTATTATTTATTAATAATGTTTTAAAGATAATTAATAATTATTTAATTATGATTTAAGGTTAATTATTTTAATGATTCTTAAAAAGTTATTTAATTATTTTTCAAATTTATTCAATTATTTAAAATGTTTAAATTTTATTTAAATTATTTATTTAAGGTTATTTTGTAGTAATTGGATTAAAAAGTTAATTCTTATTTAAGAGTTAATTGGTATTAAAGTATAAGTATTTCAACGATAATTTTTTCAAATATTAATAATGTTTTGAAAACAATATATTATATAGTAAACTGCTATAAAAGAGTATTTTCCTAAATTAAATTAGGAAAATTTATATAGAAACTTTAGAAGTATTATTTTTAGATAATTATTAAATAAAGTTTTCGGGAAGTAATGGTATACTTTCATGGTGGAAATCGAAAGGCAGAGATTGCCTAAGTTATGTTTGGATTTCTCTGGGATAAAGACGTAATCATTGAGCTGCGAATCCGTGGTTGATATTGCATGGTGGATTCCATATATTTTTAAAAAGTTTGCCAAATATTTTTGAAGGGAATTGTTTGTGAATATACTTATTCCAGTGAGATAAATATATACCTTTTGATAAATAGATTTAATTTATTAAATTTTAAATTAAATAAGGCTTAGTGATTTCAGTGGGGAAATGAAATCTTTAGTCGAATGATTGTTTATTTGATAGTTAAATAACCAACTATCGAATCTGGACCCAGAAACATAACTTTAAGAATATCTAGGAGAAACACGGGAATTATATGGTACAGTTATTGTCGAAGGTGCTATACTGTACGTATAAACTCGCTTCATTCTTCTAGGACGATGATAAGGAAATCCATCCACTAACGATTAAGAGATGATTTCCGATCTTATTTTCGTCTGTTTATTTCCTGAAGAACCGGGGTTGAGTTTACCGAAAATATCGAACGTTGTTTCGAAGAGACCGGGATCGGATAAATTATCCAGAAACCACTTCGATCCAACGACTACGTTTCAAAGTAAAGACAAGAGCATGGAATCAAAGATGGTGCATTAAAGTGCAAGGGCTAATCACTACTAATCCTGAGGATGATTCCAAAATGGATGTAGTAGGAAAAGTGCCTTCGGTTTCATTTAGATCCAGAACGGACTTATATGGATGAATGCTATCAGTACGCTATCTGATGTGCACGTAAATTTGCATAATTTTACCACCATATTTAATCTACTTAAATTGAATAAATGATCATATTGGGTATTTTAACCTGTTTAAACCAAAATTCATGTATTTTGAAATTGTCACATATTCATCTTCATCCATGGGCAAAATGGACATTTTTGTGCATATATTAATCGAGAAAATTTAATTGAAAAATTCTATATTATTTTGTAGGAAATTAAAATCAATTACAAGTGGGTTCATGCAGGAATATGCATACACAAAGAGGATACAAAAGAATAAAGATGCAAATAATTCAAAGTGAAGAACATGGAGAACCCCACCCACTTACCTTGATTTTCAATTAGGAGCTAGGACACATGCTAAAGGCCATTAATAGCTTCATGTACATTTATGTGGGGATTATTGAAGCTAATGATAACTTGACCACCACACTTCCTACAAGGGCATTTTGGACATTCCCCAAAAATATGAATTAGGTTTTAACACTTGTATAAATAATCCCTTATGTTTCATGTAGTAACATCCTTCTTCTTCATTAGTTTTAGGCTCAAAATAAAAAAACTTTTCTCTTAATTTTTTAATGGCTACTTAGCCATTTTTATTCTCATGTAATTTCTTTTTTTTATGCAATTTAATACATGATATTTTCCTTTCTTTGTTTATTTCCTTTCATGTTGTAGTGTAGATCTCTTTTTCTTTTATGCAAATAGAATAGATCTCTTTTCCATTGGCTTTCATTTTTCTTTCTTTTTGCTTTCATGTTGCATGCTACTTGTGTTGATATGATAACACAAATGAGAGGCTAATCCCTTCAATTTTGGGGTAATGAAGCGTTTAATCATGTTGCTTCAACATTTTGATGTTTTATACTCTCTTTTTGTGCTTTAATGAGAATGTATGAAGTAGTTAACTTGTTGTTTTTGCTTTGATTTTGATAGCCTATATTGTTGACACCAAATAGGCTATACTTAAACAATCATTAACACAAATTACCTCTTCATCTACATATGATGATGGTAATGAAGTGAATGTTGAGATTTAAATTTGATGGTCTATATTTTTAGTTAATAGTTAATAGGCCATACTTAAAATAGATTTTGCTTTCAACTTTGTTATCGTTTTTCATGTGAGTTAGTAAATGGTTTAAGGGGTGTGCTATAGTTTGATGGCTTATGTTGAGCTAATTAACAGCACAAATAGGCCACACTTATGATAAGCACATCAATTAAGCTAACTAATGATAAAGAAAAGAGAGATCATAACTTCATTTTGTTGATTTATGTGATCTAGAGAGTGGAAGTTGCCTCTAAATTGTCTTAACACTCTCATATTTTTTATCTATTTTCTTTGGTCATTTTTCTCCTTTTTTTTAGTTAATCACTCTTTCAACTTTGGTTAATTCGATTGAGTAGAATTTTAAAATCATCAATTCCTTACGGATCGACCTGTATTCGCCACGTACTACATTCGTACACCGTGCGCTTGCGGTTATTTTAATTTTGAAATTTTTCGACGGTTTTCTAATTCGATAGAAATTCCATCGATTAACAAGTTTTTGGCGCCGTTGCCGGGGAATTTGTTGATTTTGATTTTCTATTCTTCGAATTATTTTTGTTGATTTTATTTGTGTTTTATTTTGTGTGTTTGTTTGCATTTAAAAAAATTGTTGTGTGTTTTTTTTGTGAATTTTGCTTTGTAAGCTTGTTGCCTTTTCTATTTCCTTTTTTGCATTCCAATTGAAAAAAAAACAAAAAACAACGCAATTTCAAAAGAAAAAAGTTTTTATTCCATTTTTTATTACTTTTGCATTTACACCTTTTTCGTTTACCCTTTTTTTGTTATCTCTTTTTCATACAAACAGAAGAAAAAAATTGTGCACTGTGCAAATACATCTTCTGTCATTCCCTGTTCATTGTTCGCTGACTCCCCTCTGTCTATACACCAACATCAGCAAACCATCTTCGCTTCCACCATCACATTGCAAACCATCACAGCAATAAGCACTTCACAACAATACTGTCCACTACACCACTGCCAACATCCATAACATTCAAACTGAAACTTTCCATCATCATTCAAACACCCCAGGCCACAACATATTCAAACTTCATATCCAAACCATTCCATCCTTTGCCTCATCTACCACCAAATTACCCACTGCTTCAAGCAACTTCCAGCCACCTCTGCCTCCACATTGAAAAACTGCTGCTACTTCCATTTTCATTGTCCACTTCCATCTCACTTAAACCATTTCACAATTGTCCATCACCACTGCTTTCCTCTGTCCAGCAACATTTCCCTCCTCCTTCAATCACCTTAAAATAGACCATACCATCCACTTCATATTTGCACACTTCAATACATCATTCACTTCTTCACTATTGCTTATACAAGCCACAGCAAAGCCTTAACATCTTTCAGTCATTCCAAAACTTCACTCATCAACAACACTTGAATCCCACTCCATAACACAACTACTCCTCCTACTACACCATTTCATTAACCATTTCAAAATCGTCTCATACCTCATCACCACCTGATACCACTGAACATATCAAACATCCCCGACATCACTTCCTTTCCAATATCAGTTCACAGAAACTCTACAACTGTTGCTCAGTATACAACTGCAGACGAACATCACAACTGAACATATCAACTACAAGACATACATCATTGTAGTTCTATCACCTTCTGCGTCATCCTACTTCATCACATTTCTGATACCTTGTTAGAGTATTGTTCTCTGTTCAAACATCACATTTTTGCCTCCACATTGTTGTCATCTATTGCTATTACTTCACTGCCACCTCGACTTGCTAACCCAAGCATGACTGTCGAACTCCGACCACATCAGCCGATTCCTCTCAGAACCCAACCAAGCAACCGTAAATTACCTCAAAATTCAAAACAGCGAACTCCCCTTCAAGCTCAATCGCCAGTCGCTGCGACTTCCAAACGTGACCAAGTCGCCATCAGTACCACCATCTACATCACCTCGACAACCTCCCACCAAACTTTATCACCTGAACCCTTTTCCGAACCAAACAATTTCAGCAAACAATCACATCGAACTCAACTTCAGACCACACTCCCATTGACGCAACAAAACCGACATCGCCTCAAACCATCTGCCCGCAACCTGTTATTCGAATTTAAAGAAATTGAATTCGGGAAAATTTGAAATTTTGGGAATTTGAACGAAAGTTGGACACTTTTGATTGCGTTTTGAATTTGAGAGACTGAAAATCCTTTCCTTATCAAATAGCTGCAGATCTCGATTTTGTTTGGGTCGGGTTAATAGTCGTGGGCCTGGTTGAAACGTGAAATTTTCTTTTTTTCTTTTTAATTATTTTATTTAGTTTTAACCTTTATGTTTTTTATTCATTTGTTTAGAAATGAAAAAGAAGGAGAGTGTTTCAGTTGTTTACCAGCAGGGCATATAGGATGCCAAAGCAGAAAATTGCAGAAGGAGTAGAAGTGCTTGCTAAAATAAATTGCTTGTTTTGCTGAGCTTGCCAAAAAAATAACTACTTGCTTATTTATAATTTTCTTTTTATTTGTTTTGCATTGTATATATCTATTGTTTTGTTTGCCTTGCATTGTTGTTTGCTTGCATTTTACAAAAAAATTCAAAAAAAAATCCGTTTGTAGTTGCATTGTTAAATACACGTTTAATTTCTGCTTTGCATTTCATCTTAGATTTTTGATAATAATAATCGTTAGAAATCGATAACACTTAATTATATATTGACAAGTTGTCTTATTTGAACAATTTAATTTCTTGGTGTCTAGGCTACGACAGAGTAATAACCATTTATAAATATTACGGCGATTCATAAATGTTATGGTGGTTGTTCCTCTGAAGGTACTTAAACCTTCAGCTGCATTGCTACGGTGATTCGTGGTGCACCGATAAATACTGTCTGTTACCTAGCTGAGAACTATCTTATTTATCTAAGACAATGTGTGAATATACAATTTTGGGGTAACTTAAGATTAGTCATTTGTAATTAGACCCCTGCATTCATTTAGTTGCATTAGTGCATGCATATTTAAAAAAACAAAAGATTCAAAATCCAAAACTAAAAAAGGTTGTAAATATTCCTTTTCCTTTGAATTTTTAAATCCTTTTCTTTGAAATTTCAAAAAATCCAAAAAAAAATTTAGGAAAACCAAAATTCAAAAAAATTTGAAAAATAAAAGAAAAACAAAAATCGATTTCCCTTTTCAAAAATAATTTTTCTTTGTAAATATTTTTCGTTTATAAAAAAACCAAAAAACATTCTTGAAAATGTCTGAATTTCCATATTCACTTGAACTGTACAATAGTTGTGAAAATCAATATAATCCATATGATTTCAGTCCAAATTCGTATGGATATTTTAACAACAACTATTGTGTAAATAATTCAAATTTCGAACAACAAAATTTTCAAAACGATGACCAACCTTCGACTCTTGAAAATAGCATTGAAATGATTTCATCTTTACTCGAACTTTCTACACGACAAAATCAAGAGATAAATGATTTATGTAATAACTCGAGTCAAGGATTTCAAAATTTGGATTCAATTCAAAATTTAAACGATTACGATTATAACCCATGCCTATTTAATTTCGAACTCCAAAATGAATTTCAAACTCGACATGAAAATGGGAACAACTTTTCAAATGAATTTGCCAATGGGAATATTCTTGACCATGTTACGAGTGAAATTTTTTTCTCAACAAATCCAAATCGAAAATTCTCAATTTAATAACTATAAATTGGATTTTTTTGAACAAATGAATGAAATTTACGATGATCACACAAATTTGTTATTTGAAACTTATATGAAACAACGTGAACAACAAAATCAAATCTCAACGTGTGATGAGTCAAGTGATAATCCACCTTTTACCCAAATCAACGATTTTCAAATAACAACTTTTGAATTTGATAATGACGATCTTAATCAAGTTGTTGAAAATACGGTAATTAAGTTGGATTTCAGTTCTTTTGAGGGTGCGAAACTCGATTTAAACTTCGATCTTCCTTTTTCTGAAAATTTGAATACGATAACTTTGAATTTTAAACTCGATTTACATGATGAAGTTATTGATAATCCAAAAAAGGACATCGAATTTAACGAACATGAGTTTTATGGACTTTTTGAAAACGAGCTGTTGAATTCTGAAGGGGAAAATTTCGATCACCATTTTTATTTTGAAATCGATACTTTGGAAGAAATTGAACTTCAACCAATTTTTCTATCTACCCCAAAAATCATCGAAACTAGAACAACCCATTCAATTTTCAATAAAACGATATTTGTTTTTCCAAATCAACACTGAACTTTGAAATCTTTGACGATTTGGTTTTTTGAGCTTAAACTATGTCTCGTATACTTGACGAGACGAATGAACCGGTCTTTGGAAGACGTTTCATTTACTTTTTGACGATATACTTTCTGAACTCTTATAAATAATAATCCTTTTGCTTTCATGTAAATATAGGTTTTTGTTTGCTGTTTTATTTTTATTTTTTCTCCTTTCACTTGGGTTGACTGTGGGGACACAGTCAAAATCAAGTATGGGGGGAGACTCATCTTCTTTTTTATTTTTCAGGATTAATTTTTCATTTTTCTTCCAAAAACAAAAAACCAAATAAAAACAAAAAACAAAAGAAGAATTTTTTTAAGCATTTTGATTTATTTTCAAAGAAACACTATAGGATAAATATATGGTTTTGGCTTATTAAATTGAAATTTTTGAAAGTTTATTTATCTTAAAATAAAAATAAAAATGAGGTTTGATTACATATAATAATGGTTTAACTAGTATATAGGAAGATTCATACGTGTTAATTATGAAGTACATCCTAATTGAAAATCTTTGTTTTAAAAAGTGGTTGATTTAAAGTAAAGGATATAACATTTTTTTGCCTTATAAGTTAATGGTGTTAAGATGATTTTGCAAAACTTTCCCGCACTCGTAAAAAAATATAAAAATAAAAAATAATAATATCCAAGTATTCACTCTCATTTAAAAGTCCTTTCGGCTCTCTCTTAAAAAAATATAAAAATAAAAAATAATAATATCCAAGTATTCACTCTCATTTAAAAGTCCTCACGGTTATGCATGGGTGAATAACTTGAAATATTTGATTATGTGCTTTCATACTCATTTAAAAGTCCTCACGATTATGCATGTATGGAACACATGTAAAAAAAAAATAAAAAAAAATAGACTTAATAAAAACCACCTATGGTCGATAGGTGTATGCACGAAAGTGTGTGCACTCGCCATGCTCTGTACTCCCCTCACATAAGCCCGAAAAGCAGTGCATGAGTGGTATATCTGGCCTCAGTTAACCTGAGCTAGGTGTGTATTTTTTCTTATAATGAGAGAGCAAGCAATTGGAATCCTAGCGCTATTTTTACTTATTTGATTTGATTTGTTATTGAAAAGAAATGAAAATACCAATTTGATAACTTTGATAATCAACTAAGGATCCATTTCATAGTTACACTGTGTTATTAACCAAAACAATGAGTTAAACTATAGTCTATTTGTTATGATAACTTAATTTTTATTGGAAATTTTGACGATTAAATGACATAAAATTTCAAGATAATAACCAAAACCTATATTTAACTTATTCATGTCAATTTAAATAAATCCTTCATTTGTAAATATTTTCAAAAAACTTGCATTCATCTCTTTGTAAATAAATCTTGCATTTCGTAAATATTTTCATCCTGCATTTGGATTTTGTGGGTAGTATCTGCTGAAAACCATCACGAGACAACACTCGTCCTACAGGAGACACCCAGAGGTTTAACGGCTTGTTGCATACGCTCAATGCAATCGTGCTCCCTACGAAAACGGATTCTATCTTAGTTTTTCTTTATTCGAGGACGAATAAAAAGATAATTGTGGGGGTATTTGATGTGCACGTAAATTTGCATAATTTTACCACCATATTTAATCTATTTAAATTGAATAAATGATCATATTGGGTATTTTAACTTGTTTAAACCAAAATTCACGTTATTTGAAATTGTCACATATTCATCTTCATCCACGGGCAAAATGGTCATTTTTGTGCATATATTAATTGAGAAAATTTAATTGAAAATTTCTATATTATTTTGTAGGAATTTAAACTCAATTACAAGTGGGTTCATGAAGGAATATGCATGCATAAAGAAGATACAAAAGAATGAAGACGAAAATAATTCAAAGTGAAGAACATGGAGGACCCCACCCACTTACCTTAATTTGCAATTAGGAGCTAAGGTACATGCTAAAGGCCATCAAAAGCTTCATGTACATTTAACTGGGGGATTATTGAAGCTAATGATAACTTGGTCACCACACTTCCTACAAGGGCATTTTGGACATTCCCCAAAAGTATGAATTAGGGTTTAACACTTGTATAAATAACCCCTTATGTTTCATATAGTAACATCCTTCCTCTTCATTAGTTTTAGGCTCAAAATAAACAAAGCTTTTATCTTTCTTTTTTCATGGCTACTTAGCCATTTTTATTCTCATGTAATTTCTTTTTTTTATGCAATTTAATACATGATATTTTCCTTTCTTTGTTTATTTCCTTTCATGTTGTAGTGTAGATCTCCTTTTCTTTTATGCAAATAGAATAGATCTCTTTTCCATTAGCTTTCATTTTTCTTTCTTTTTCTTTCATGTTGCATGCTATTTGTGTTGATATGATAACACAAATGAGAGGCTAATCCCTTCAATTAAGGGGTAATGAAGCCTCTAATCATGTAGCTTCAACATTTTGATGTTTTATCCTCACTTTTTGTGCTTTAATGAGAATGTATAAAGTGGTTAACTTGTTGTTTTTTCTTTGAATTTGACAGCTTATATTGTTGATACCAAATAGGCTATACTTAAACAATCACTAACACAAATTACCTCTTCATCTACATATGATGATGGTAATGAAGTGAATGTTGAGATTAAAATTTGATGGTCTATATTTCTAGTTAATAGGCCATACTTAAAATAGATTTTTCTTTCGACTTTGTTATCATTTTTCATGTAAGTTAGTAAATGGTTTAAGGGGTGTGCTATAGTTTGATGGCTTATTTTGAGCTAATTAATAACACAAATAGGCCACACTTATGATAAGCACATCAATTAAGCTAACTAATGACAAAGAAAAAAGAGATCATAACTTCGTTTTGTTGATTTATGTGATCTAGAGAGTGGAAGTTGCCTCTAAATTGTCTTAACACTCTCATATTTTTTTATCTATTTTCTTTTGTAATTTTTCTCCTTTTTTTTAGTTAATCACTCTTTCAACTTTGGTTAATTTGATTGAGTAGAATTTTAAAATCATCAATTCCCTGCGGATCGACCCGTATTCGCACGTGCTACATTCGTACACCATGCACTTGCAGTTATTTTAATTTTGAAATTTCTCGACGGTTTTCTAATTCGATAGAAATTCCATCGATTAACACTATCATTAGAGGACAATGAGTATTCCAATTGTAAATTCCTTAAAAAGTTAATCGTAGCCTCAAGCCTCATCAAACGGAATGACTGAAAATCAGGGAAGATGCAGCAAGGCTAAAGGGGTCGCACACAATTAGGGTGTATTATCACCTTTCTAGATACCCTCGGATATATTATAAATTATAAATATGGTGCATGGGAAGAGCTCGGTAAGGGTGGGAACACCTGAGGTGATTGCATATTCAGTACTATCCAGGTTAGGGTAGACCGAGCATATTTCTAGGTTTAGCTGGAAGGAGTGGAGCTTCAAAAGAGGAGCTGGAGGCCCAGGACGTATTCATGTAGATGATTATTTTTCCATGGCATTATAGTTATGTTCAGCAGTTGTAAGGACAGGCTATTATAACTGTCCATGATGAATAGGTTGGTACACTCTGATTGATATATGTACCATAAACATTACATTTTTGTTTTATGTAAAAATTTGTTCTATATTATAGACTGTTCGTTTCCGTCGTGAGATTCTGTATTATTTGGTTTTCTTTCTACCTTCTTTTTCTTAACTATTCGTCTTCCCATGCAATTTAGGTTGGACAAGAGTGTTAAAATGTCAGCTTAAATTATACAAAAAAGTGGTCGTGACAAGATAAGTTTTTAAACTTATAACATGGAAATGTGAATTTTGATATGAAATTAAAATTTTAACTTAAGCTAGTTAAATTGATTGAGCTAGTAAATGGATGGAATGAATTAAAAATTTAACTTAAGCTAAGTTAAATAAAATTTGATTGGATTTGAAACCATGTCGAATTGAATTGGATATAAAATTTGCGTTGTAACGTGACTATATAACTATAAGTTATAAATTTTGAATGGAATAAAATTTACGTGAAAAATTATGGAATCGTGAATAAATAAGTTTAAATAACTTATAAATCTGAGGAAACGTAAAAGAAAACCCGATTAAATGGGTTAATTGATTTGTTAAAGGAATAGAAATTAGAATTTGAAATATAAGTTGGAGTTGAACTCAAGTCAAACCAATTGAAGTGATTTTTGTAATAAAAATAAGATATTGAATTTATAAATGTAAGTAAACTAATTGGATAAATTAATTAGTTTGGTTAAGTAAAATGTATTGTGGATTGGAATTGAAATTAAACATGGAACTTGAGTTATAAATGAAATTTGACTTGAATGTAAGCGAATTAAATATATTTTGAAGTGTTGTTGAATGAAATAGAAATGGATTGGAATGGTGATAACTTAAGTTATAAATAAATTCAATTTAAATGTAAATAAATTGAATACGTCTTTGGGATATTATTCAAATGAATTCGAGTATGAAATTAAGTTTTGAAGTGAAAATGAATCTTTGTGTGTATAAAAGGTTATAATAAACCTTATTATTAATTTTATGAAATTATTCTCAAGTAATATAGTGTAAATTGAGATATACCGAATAAATGGAAATGTGAATCAATCGAAGGTAAATAAATTGAATAACAATCAATTTGGTTTAAATGGAATTTGATTGCAATAGAAATGAACTTAAGTTATATGATTGAAATCATTGAAAGTAAACGAATTAAATTAAGTTAATATTTTTGGATGGAATTTTGGTTCAAATAAATTTATGTGATGGTTCATAAATAAAGTGGCATGGATTGGATTGTTGTTGAATATAAAATTGAGAAAACAATATTTTGTGAATAAATTAAATGTGAAGTAATAAAAAGTTGATAAATTGATTTGGAATCAATTTAATATAGCTAAAAGCTTAAGCGGTTATTATATTAAGTGAATATCACCAAATTTTGCGTGGAAAAATTTACGTTTGTTGTAAATGGAAGATAACAAAATTTTGTGAAAAAATGAAAAATGAATAAATCGATTTGAAACGGATATAAATATAATGTGTGCAATTATGTATTGAATGAGAATAAATTGCTTGTGGATTATTAGAAATTGAATAAATGGTGTATAAATTGATTGAAATGAATAATCGATTGGTGGAACCTTATAATTGCTTATAAATATATGTTTAGCATGTTGATTTATGCAAATTTATGTGTTTAACTAGCCAAAATGAATATAATACTATTAAATTTCATATATATGAAACTAATTGGATATATTTCAGTACAGGTACAGGAAGGCTATTGGATTAGATTTAGGTTGCGAAATTGCATATAAAGTAAGCTCACCCGCTTGAAAACGCTAAATAAAGGTACATTTTCGGATTAAATACGGCTATGAAATAAATATTGATATATATTGTGTTTCCGACCGTGTGGGTCGATGTTTTCATTTTTATCATTTTTGTCATATTGTAAAAGGCTCCCCGTACAAAGGAAATTCTGCAAAAAATTTCGAAATTTAGGGTGTTGAAAAATTTTGAAAATTTTTGTTAACCAAAATATGATTTCGAATTGAAATTGAAATGAGGGATCTTGATTTAGAAACAAAAGCTAATTGTTTGTTTGGAATTGGTTAGCGAATGTAGGTTTAGAATTTAGAAAATTAAAATATAGAGTTTTCACTAAGTGGGTTTTGATAAGTTAAGGGGTTTGGCGTATATTTCTTACCTTAGCAATTTCGAGGACGAAATCCTTTTAAAAGGGGAGGAGTGTAACGACCCGAATTTTCCAGTCGTTTGATTTTGAACATTTAATTTATTTTAAATGTTGAATTTGAAATGTAAATGGAATTTTAATATAAAGTTTATCGATCAAATAAATTGAATAAAACATAAGTTCCAAATATAGCGATTTAGTGGATAAATTATTGAATTAAAAACTGAAGAATCATTTAAATAATTGAATTGGAATTGAATATATATCGAAACGATTTCTAATGTTGATATAGATTATATTTGGATTAGAATTGAGTTAATAAGTTCTTAAAACTAAAATTTCAAGTAATTTCGTCAACTTTGTGATCGTCGATTTAATCAACACGTTAAAACAGCGATCTGGGGCACATTTTCGGAATTTGAAGATACCTGTTCCATTTGATCCATAGTAGTGTATTATTATTAGATTTTGAATTTCGTACCATTTGGAGTTACCGTTTGATCATACATGATAGAAACACATTGAAATTAATATTGAAAATTTAAGTAATAGTAGTCCTTTTAAAAGGCTATCTTCCACATACGATCGAATTAGGGCTCGAGGCTTGTTCCATTTCATTCACAATAGGGGTATAATATTTGGAACGCCAGGCGGTATGCCTCAATAGGAGTTCAGGATTTTACGGTGCGTAATACGAGATATTTTTAATATTAAAATAAATAAAATCGAATCACGAGCCGCCCTACTCTACGAAGCCGACCTATGAGCCGCCCTACCCACGTATACTCAATTTAAATCACGTATTTTCTTTCTCTTCCTTCAGAAATAATCAAGAACAAAAAAATGAAATAAAAAGAAAATTGAAATCGTGAGTTATCCGAAAAAAAGGGAGGCTCGACCGTTTTGAATGGCGAGCTGGAGAAAGGTGAGCGTGAGTCATAGTGGCGCGCATGGAGGGATGTTGGATCGTCTGGCCATCTCGAAGTTAGGGTTTTTATTTGCGGCATATTGGGAGATAACTATCGAGATGGAGTCTCTTTTGGGCTAGGTGCGTCGCAGTGTGCCTTTGGCTAAAGTAGGGAGGAGCGCGGCACATTGTTAGTGATGTAACAGTTCTTCCAGGTCGAGGCTGCTACGTCGTTTAGGCATGAAGCATTAAGTGCTTTGATTCAGGGATGATTGAGCAAGGCCTGAGTAGAGAGAGGCAATGGAGGCTAGTCGTAGGCGATTGTTTGAGTGATAATGGCCGAAGCCTATAGATGGACGGATGTGGATTTTTGTTCAAAGGACTATGGTGATCATGTGGGTTTTACTACTGCAATAGATGGGGGTTGTTGAGCAACTTGGAGATGGTAGGCGAAAGTGATTATTTTGCGGATTTAAATGAGAAGAAGGTATATAAGAATTTATTTTAATTAATTTTAAATAAAGAGAAATTAGTTTATTAACTATAATAAAAATTGGAATCATTAATTTATATAATTCGCAATTTACTTACGAGGTTCAATCGAACGGAATCAGTCATGTGGGATTCGTAGATGCAGAATCTACGCAATAGAATTAGAATGGAATGATTAGTAATTTCAAAAACCAAGGTAAGTAAATCTCACTCATTTGGTTTGCTAGTTTTAATTTGAGATATTAAAAAACATTTATTGATTGATTGGATGAATTGATAATTATTGTTATCAGTTGGATGTTAGATATATAGTAGTATATATATTAGTAGTTGGATAATTCCCATCTATTGGTGCGGATGAGACACTATGCTCCCGCATAATAGAAGATGACCCTATATTACAGCGATATCCCACCTCGAAGCCGGATTGGTGTTTCATGTTATCTAAGGTCTTTGGATGCAAGGAAACAGGTTAGAGGGATCCAACTGTATTCCTCAAAAATGTTTATTTTAATTTCATATAAAGT
The DNA here is from genome assembly GCA_030765085.1 of Allium cepa. NCBI lineage: Eukaryota > Viridiplantae > Streptophyta > Magnoliopsida > Asparagales > Amaryllidaceae > Allium > Allium cepa. The sequence goes on from CM060929.1 coordinate 882,610,784, forward strand.
TATATATGATTTATGTGAATAATCTGATATAGATTATGTAGTGATTTTAATTATTGGATGTTATAGTAGCACTAGCCTAAATTATGGTATTTTAAATACCATAAATATTATTTTTGGAATTTGAAGTAATTTAAAGGGAGATTTTGAATATAAAAATATTTATATCGAAATTTGGATCATTTTAAAAGAAATTGATTTGGATAAACAATAATTGATTTCGGTTGTACTTAACTATGCGGGAAAAATATTTTAAATGAAGATTTTAAAATAATTTATGTAGAGAATTTTAAACAATGGATTTTAAAATGATATTTCGGAAAAAATATGGAAAAGAAGTTAAAATCGATATTTTAAATGGATTTGTAAAATAAATAGAATTTTAAAAGAAATGGATTTATAAAATGAATTTTTATAAAGGAGATAAAGTTTATAAACAAGTGATACTTAAAACGGGTTTATAAATTTATAAATGATGTTTATAAATAAGGGAAGATGATATCAGTTGATGAATTGGGAATATAAATACACAGTGTGAATTTATATCTAGATATGGAAATCGGGTTTGGGAAAATGGTGGATTCTATTCTTGAAAAGTGAAATGGATAGAGAATCGGGATGAAATCGATGCGTTGTGATTCGAGAGGAATTTGTAGGTTGAAACTGGTTATTGAAACTTTAAAGTTAAGTTTTGTTTTAAAAAGGGAAATTTTATTTATAAAACTATGTAATTTAAAGCTAGTTAGAATTAAAATACTTTGGAAGTGAATTTTTCCAATATCTAACATTAATTGAAATAAAATTCTAATTTTTATAATAAGCTTTGTAAATCGATTTCTTTTATTTAAAATGAATTGGAAATGAGTTATCGATGTTTATTTAAAGTTTTTGGATATTTCAAATAATTACTTAAACGTATTTTAACAATACTTATATATATCATTTTGGAAATAGTTGGAATTTAGTTATAGATTATCTCAAGATTTGTAAACGGAGTTTTTTTAACGATATGATTTTTATAAGAGAAATCTTATAACGAAATTTTGGAACTTAAGGAATTTCCAAAATGATTGTTCAAGTGAACTTCGAAAAATGAATCTGAATTCGTAAAATAATTTATAAATTGGTGAATAAGATTTTAAATAAGAAAAATCGATTTTTAGAAATGGTAGAAGGGATTTCGAATATTCCGAAGATTAGGAAGTGAATTAAAGCGAGTTGTGACTTTACAAAATGGTTGTAAATGGTTTATGAAGTTGGAATTAAAGGGATATTTCCTCATTTGTGATTGTACCTATAAAATCTTTAAGATATAAATATTTCATAAGTGTTAAGGAGTAAGTATTTTGGGAAAATACACTTTTCTAAGTATTGGAATAAATAATTTGGGAATGTTTGGACTATGGGAAGGTTTTATAGAAATATTTCTAAGTGTTAATACAGTTTTAAAATATTTCATTAAGGATATAAGGATTTGAATTTGTTTTCCAACATTGGTATATCGTAAGAGATTTGTGTATATATATCTTTGTAAGATATTTTAAATGAATGTTTGGGAAGATTAAATAAATGGGCCTAATGACTACTTATGCGTGTTATTTGATAGTTAAATAACCGACTATCAAATCTAAGCCAAATCTCTTGATCGTTTCGAAGCGACTGGGATCAGATTTAATTATCCGAAAACCACTTCGAACCGATTTTTGCATTACGGATTGTGATATCTCGAAGTTAATGGAGATGGTAATCTTAAAGGAGATTTGGTTTGTTCAGACCCAGAATAACTTGTATGGATGAATGCTGTCATTACATCGTTTCCTGGAAGGCGGTGTTAGCATTCTAAGTATGAATGTTATTTGAAGGTAAAACATAGCCTCAAGCCTCATCAATCGGGAATGACCGAAACATGAAAGATGCAGCAGGGCTACGTGGGTTGCACCCAAGTAGGGTATGCTATCACTTTCCTAGATACCCTCGGATATAATATAATTATGAATATGGTTGTGCATGGAAAAGAGAGCCCTCAGATATAACATATTCGATACTATCAATGGGTGAGGGGTAGGCTGGTCCTGCATTGGCAGTGGATCCAAGCGAGGTCCTTGGTATATTTTTCTAGAGGCGTACTGTGGTGGGCGGTACCCCAATACCCCAGTCATGGTACGGAATCCAATATCCACTATGAGGTAAATTTATCATGTAATTGCTACTTTACCATTATAATAACCCGGTGTTGAGTAACAATTAATTTTTTTGAGAGAAATGTGTGATCCTCTAAAGTAAAGGAGAGCACACACATGTGTGCGTGTGTGTGTATATCATTGAAAACAAAGGTGCTGCCAACATGCATTGCATGTAGCTAATCGTACTACAAAAAAATGAATATGACTTAGGTACAGCAAGAATTAACTTCGGCAAGGCCACCATCCATTACACCTCATTATCGAGCTCCGGCAAGGCCAACGCCCATAATGAGGTTTAGAAGTACGCAAAAACCATGAAGCAACTCAGTGTAGATAATATCGGTAGAAAGCACCAGCTGAGAGAGAGACACCTCAATGCAAACATGGAAAATTCAAAATGAACGCCTCACTACAAATGGGAATGATCCAAAATGAAGTACGCCACTCTACCGACGTGTAAGAATCGAAAAGAACGCCTCACTGCAAATGCGAATGATCCATAATGAAGAGTGTCACACAATAGATGCAGAAGAACTCCTCACTGCGAACGCGAAAGGTCCAAAATGAACGTCTTGCTAAAATCCTGTCAACATCAACCCTGAGAACCTGCACATAGTAATCTAGTACCATATCAGGCCTAAACCAATATCTATAAATGGAACTAAAGAAAATTGTAAGAGTAATACACATATAAGTATATAAATGAAATTAATAAACATAGATATATGTATTAATGAAGTAAAAGTAGTAATAGTATATCCAAAATTATAATACGAAAAAGAAACAAAAATAAGAAACAGACTAAAACAGAATCCAAATTCATTATGCAACATCTTAACCAACACTAAAGATATAAAAAAGAGATGTCAAAATAAAAAGGTTAAAAATTAACAAAATAAAATTTTAAAACCTGTAAACTAAAACAATTTACAAATTATCCTTATGCTCATTTAATCAGAAGGACATTATGATAATCAGTAAAAACATCATTCGAATTAGAAAAAATGTTAATGCTATAATTATTAATGTTAAAAATAATATTATTATGTTTAAAAATCTTAATACTATTACTAATCTTATTAAAATATTCTTTGAAATGACTATTTTTAGCTAATATAAAATTAGGATTTGAGATCCAATTAAAACAAAATGATGATATTATAGAAACCATTTTATTAAAATGACTATTACTATTATTATTAAAAAGTCTCTACTTTCTCTCGAACCAAATATACCAACAAATTATAATGAATAAAGTATCAAGCAAAATTCTATTTTTCCTTTTTAAAATTAAATCTTAAATTATTCAAATAATAATCACAATCAATAACTTTAATTGTAAGACTAAAGTTAAAGATTTTAAGAGTATTATTTAGAATGTAGTAAGTATCTATGCAATCATAATCCACATGTTTAATATCTTCAAGATGCAGATTACAAAAAAGAACATTTATTATCAATGTGCATATTTTTTCTTTTTAAAAATTCAAAAGTATATTGTTTTCCATGCTTGATTAACCATATATGAATTTTAGATTTTGGGGGAGCAATAGTTTTCTAAATAAATTTAAAAGAGTTATTAGCTACGCCCGAAAAATTAAGAAATTTATAAAAAGAATTAGAAGTGAATTTCTTACTCTTATCTCATTCCCAGTTAATATTATCATTTTGCATTATCAATATTATTCAATATTATATAAATTCAATCTAGCACAAAGCAAAGAAAGTTGCCTAAGATTTATACCTTCCAAAATTCTATTAAAACTAAAATTCCAAGGAAAGGTCATTATCTAGAGGAAAAACATCTGAAATAAAAGCATTCTTAAAGTTACAAATTTCAAGAAGGACTTTAAATTATATCCTAAGAGGAATAACAGAAATCCAACGGTCATGCAAAAAATAAATGTATTATTTCCTGAATGTACAATCATATTAGTACCAAGGCTAAAAATCTCATGACATTTTAAAATTGATTTCCAAAAATTAGACAACTTATTTGTAACTGTAGCTGTAATTTGGTATAAATTCTTATTACCATTATAATAATGTTTAGAAATAATTTCTTTCCAAATAGAATTACCATTTATATTCTTAAATTTCCATAACCACTTTCCCAATAAAGCTAAATTCATGTTACGTAAATTAATAACTCCCAAACCACCTTCCTATTTTGATTTACAACCGTTTTCCAATTGACTAAACATTTAAGACTATTTTTGGAATCATCACCACTCCATAAGAAGTCCCTTCTTATTTTATCAATTTTATCAAACACCCAACCTGCAAAAAGATGCGTAGACGTCCATTATATCGGGAGAGTTGATAAAACAGAGTTGATAAGAACTAATCTACCCGCCCTCGATAAAAACTACCTGTTCCAATTAGAAATTTTATTCTTAATATTATGTAATATAATTAACCAGTCATCATGCTTAAGTTTAGTTGGTCTAATCAAAAATCCAAGATAATCAAAAGGGAAAGTCATAGTTTTATAATTAAACGTATTAGCAATTAAAACTTTAACCTTATCAGCGTCTTGTAATACTAAAACGGAACTTTTACCAAAATTAATTTTTAGCCCCGAAAGAAGTTCAAAACTGTATAAAATAAATTTAAGAGTAATGACATAATTAGGCAAATGGGAGCTAAATAGTAAGGTATCATCTGCAAATTGATGAATAGAGAGACCATTGCAAGAGATTTCACTACCAACACTCCCCAAAAATCCATTACCTACCACTTTTTAATTATCATAGCAAAAACATCGACGGCTAAGTTAAACCAAAAAGGCGATAATGGATCACCATGCCTTAAACCTCGTTAGATTGAATTTTATTTCCTCAAATACCGTTAACTATTATACTAGAATTACCATTTTTAAGCAAAGTCATAATCCAACCAATCCATTTATGACTATAACCTCTAGCCAGTAACATATAAATTAGAAAATCACAATCAACCGAACCAAAAGCTTTTGCAAAGTCTAGTTTTAACAGATCACATGTAATATTATTTTTACAAAAATGGTTAATGTATGCTTGAACATCAGCCACTCCTGGTATTTCTACCTTCGTTCTTGCGTTAGGTTTATTAGCTAAAACTTTTGAAATAATTTTAACAGAACAGTTAATTAAAGAAACAGGTCTAAAATCTTTTAAATTATTAGCACCAATTTTTTATATAATAAATTACATTTGCAAAATTAAATCTTCCTAATTGTGATTTACCGTTATAAAACTCATTAAACATGTTAATTAAATCGAATTTTAAAACATCCCAAAATAATTTGTAAAATAAAATAGGAAACCCATCTAGGCCCAGGGCTTTATCACTAGGCACGTCATTTATAGCTTTCAAAATTTCCTCTTCAGAAAAAGGATTATCAAACTCAGAAAGATCAATTCTTGAATCAATAGGATAAATATTATTCCATCTAACATTAACTCAATGTTTATTCTTAGTACCAAATATATCTCTATAATAATCAGTAAAAGCCATATTAAGATCCCTATGATTAACCAATTCTACATTATTCACAAAAATATAATTTATCGTGCTACTACGTTTTCCACCACTAGATATATTATGAAAAAAATTGTATTATTATCACATTCATTTATCCATTGAATTCTTGATCTCTGCTTCCACATAACCTCCTCTTTTTCTAAAATAAAACTAAGCTCTTCTTTTAAATTAGCGAGAACGTTACGCTCACGTAGATTTATTTGTCCCGTTTCTTATATCTTGTTTATTTTAAGATTTCAGAAATAATATTTTCTTTTTTAATTTTAATACTACCGATACTGTAACGACCCGCTATTTCAAACCATTCAAAGCGATAATAATCCACACATGTCAGATTTGAATCGCTCAAAACAATAGATTGTTAATTTTATATTTGAATTTTTTTAGCATATACAATAAATAAAATCAATCATAGAATCATAGACACAGAGTATTACAATAATAAGCAGCAGAATAGATAAATAGTAGTTCATGAAGCTACTGCATAATATAAGAGTCTAAACAAAATACAACATAAATCCAAACACAAAAAAATCTCTGACACATAAGTAAATAACAAGTCTGAACATGAACTACTGGAAATAACTGAAGTAATAGAAAATCTGAATAGATAAAGATAGATCTCCAAGCAAAGCTCCAAAGGTGAGTCTCAAATGCTATGACACTCAGTCTGACTCGAGCATAAAGCAAAACACAAAACACTCAAGTCAGGATTAACATTCTTATGCAACTAAATCAACTCAAGCGAAATGTCCAAGTGAAATGCAATATAACTTAAAGGATATTTGGGATTCCATCCCTTAAGGATCCGTGGAACTACCTATATACATAATACAATACACTACATATACTATGTTTATAGTAAAGTAAAATATTAAAATAGCTTTAAGGCGTTACCCATATCCCCCTTAACACATTTTTATATAAATGCCGTATTTTACACAAAACTGTAAACTCTACAAAACGCTAGGCTATCAGGGAGAACCCCATAGGTACGACACAAACTGAACTCATAATGGGAGCGATAAGGCATATGCAAGGCACGCGAGGCAATGCTAGGGTGGGATTCTACTGTTTACAGTCCCGGACGGGTGGTAACGCATAGCATCTACTACCGCCCACCTCGGAACACGCTCCCATAATCAAATCGAAGGTGGCCACCAAATCAATCACAAAGTAATAGATATGGTATCAAAGAAATGTGCCCGATCGAAGGAGTGACCTCACTTGGCCTGGTATAACTCCTGTTTTAGTTATATCAAGCTGACCCAAGAGGGTCTGGGCTGGGTACATACTACATACAGATGTTCGCCAAAGCATCCTACTTCATTTTGGATTCTCCACCACGTAAATAGTTGTTAAAGTGGTTTTCGCTATTGGCAGAGAGTATGACAATATCTGATCCCGATCTCTTTAACACCCAAACGCTTATTTCACACCGTGGTCATTTTCATTTCAAACAGTTCATACTTCCTATCCAAATATCATATTCGTTTCAAATTTATATGACTTTCGAAATCATTTCACTTTAAATCAAAACAGTTTCAGCTTAAACAGTTTGAATATTGAAAGTAGTTGATATATTGGAATAGTTACATAGTAAAAGTAGTTCATATTTAAAAATAGGTTATAGATTAAAATAGTTTATATATTAAAAGTAGTTTATATATTAAAAGAGTTTATATCGAAAATAGTTTCAAATTAGAATTGTCTCTTCCAATCTCACAAATGAATTCAAATCAACTTTAGTTTCAAAATTCAATTTGAATCAAACTCAGTTCAACAATTTCAATTAAAAAAGGTTAAAGTTTCAATTCAAATTCTCATTAAAACCACTTTTAATTTATATTGATTTCAAGTCCAGGTTTGAATAACAAATTTAAACCACTTCTAATTCAATAGGTTTCAAAGTTTAAGTACTCAAACAATTTACAATAACTCAATTTGATTAATTTCATTTATATTTAAAAATTCAACTTTAATTTTATTTAAAATTTGAAAATGTTCTCTTAATCATTTTTAATACATTTGAATAAAATCTCAAACTAAAAATTTAAATCAATATTAAATATTCAATTTTAGTTTTAATTAAATTTGAAAATATTCATTTAATCACTTTTAATCAAAAATCCAATTATCAAGTTATAAAAATCATCTCTTTAAAATCTCAAAATTTATAAGTTTCAAATCAATTTCTATTTAAATATAATTCTTAAACAAATTAAATTTCAAATTTTAAATTTTTCTTTCCGGCCTTAATTTCTTAGAATTATTGCAGAATCTATTTTTAAAATATTAATATAATTTTAAATAAATACTCAAACATATTATGTATATACTAATTAAATTAAATTTTTCTTAGATTTTATCAGATTAAATTAACTCTTATTATTAAATTTATTTTATATTAATTCTTATCTTATATATTTGAAAATAATAAAATTATAAGTAAAATCTTAAAATTTACATTTTCAAAACTTAACATATAAATCTAAATTTCTAAATATATAATTTTAAAAATCTAAATTTATACTCATATTAGAATTAAAATAAAACCTTTATATTATATTTAAAAATCAAAACACATATATTTTCTTTTCAAAATTTTGGAAATCATTTAAAAATATGCCAATGGTGTTCGTATATAGTTTTCTAACCTATGGTCAAGTGATACGGGTAGTTATCATTTCAATCCACAATAATTTAATATTTACGGCTATATATCATTTCAACCCGCAAATCCTAAAATATCAAAATCAATAAAATCGCTTGAGTTAATCATTTCAATCCATAACAATTTTCCCTAATATATAATATCGTTTGGGTATGTATCATTTCAACCCATAGGGATTTACCTAAACTAACAAGGAACTTGCAGTATGAGAACAATAGCATAATAAATTATAGCATAACGTATCAATTACAAGCATGGATCATGACTAACAATTTAAAATATAATATATATACAACGTATTATGGTGTCATATGTCAATTAACATAGGTTAACAAAAGTAGATAATAACATATCGTACTTAACAATTAAATTTCTTACCAATTCAAAATTTAACAAAATATTTCAATCATATTCCATGGAAATTAAATTTACTAAATATAATAATGTTAACGTGAGTGATCGCTCGCCTTTCAAGGCTAGAGAAAATAGACAACACAACAAGTTACAAATCAGAATCTCGAGCTTCTACAAATACCACTGATCCAAACAAAAATTCCAAAGCAAATCAAGGCGAATTGAACTTGATGAATTGGTGGAATATATATATAAAATAAATATATTCCCTTTTTTATAGAAGAGGAGAAGGACAAAAACTGAGGAGGGATGGTGGAAAAGGGATGTGTTTAGTTCGGTAGCTCGGAGGGGAAGGCTATGCTCGGCGATGGAGTTGCCCTGGCTGTGCTTAGCTGGTGGAGGGAGGGTTGGTTTGAGGCTGAAGGTGGCGTTTAGGACTGTGGAAGGGCAGTGGGCTGTGATGGTTTCAAGGTTGACTTGGAGATGAAAGGCTGCTAGGTTAAGGTGTTCGGGTATGATGGTTGTGGCAGCTGGAGGCGAATGGAGAGAGGAAGGGCCTGGACGTGGGTTGGTGGAGACGGAGCTGTGGTGTGAAGTAGTGGTGATAGGAGGAGAGTGGGCTTGCGTGCTCTGGCTGCTGGGTGTGTGTTTTCGGCACAGTGGGAAGGGAAAGGCCGGAGGACAGGTTGGTGGGAGGGGCTGTCGGCTGTCGTGTAGAGCGGAGCAAAGGCTGAGGAGATAGGCGTTTCGGTTGGTGTAGGCTGAAGTGGAGTGGTCGCTGGGTGGTACGGTGATAGGCTACTCATGACGAAATGGAAGGGGAGGGGCGGAGTGGCTTCGAGGAATGGATGGCGGGTCACAGCAGTGGTGTGCTGGTGATCGAGCTATGGAGGAAGGCAAAGCATAGGCGAGCGTGGGTTTGGCTGGGCGGCAAAGGAGGCTGTGGGTTTGAGGAAAAGTCGAAGAAGGAAAGCAGGTGAAGCAGCGGCTTCGGCTATGTGGGATGATAGGCGAGCAAGTGGAAAAGGAGCGGCTTTAGGCAATACGATATATATACATAACTTTATTTTATTTTGAGTTTTCTCTTGTATAACCTTCAATTACATATTCACATTACATTTTAACTTTTTGAATACTTCAGGTAAGTTATATATGTTTTGGAATGCAATTGAGTATTATACAGATAAATTTTTATCCTAGTTCAACTGTTTCAAGTTGTTACAATTTTATTTCTCATTTTAGACACTCCAATTATTCAAAAAAATTGCTCCATTTCAGTAATTGAAAACCATCACTTAACATAAAACTTAAGAGTAAGATTTTCGGTTTCACTTCAACCCATTTTGAAATAAATATATATATACATATATATTACACATCAAATCATCCTCAAGAAGTTCAAATCAAGTCCATTTTCCAAAACAAAAGTGTAGCAAAGCTACTAAATGGTCATCTCACTTTGAGACTCGAAAATGAATGTCGATGATGTTGCAGTCATCATCGAAATTATTTTCCAGCGACATAAGAGGAGAGTACTGACTTACTTCTTCTAAAATTCTTTGGAAACGATTTCCACTTAAAAATACTTTCAAATAATATATTTTCCAAAATTTGAAAACCAAAATTTGAAAAGTACCAGAAATTAAATTCTCAAATTTATAATTTATATTCATTTCATTTGTAAATCAGATTTATACACCATGTTTTAAAAATTTCAACTCCTAATAACATATAACAATAGTTAACGGTTTAGGAATGTTGACAAAACAATAAATGAAAATCTAGTAGTATCATTTCTAACAACTAATTCATCTAACTATCTAGTATCATAAAATTATACTTTTATATATAAAATATAATCATACGTAAAATTATTTCATTTACCAATTTCGAAAACCATATTATGTCAGTTTTCTCTATTCAAGTGTTTTGGAATTCCTATTGATAACATTAGCTAGACAAATCGATCGAAACCCAAAATTCAAACTTAACAACTCAAACAACACAATAAAAACATTTTTATATCAGTTACAAATATGCTCTCTCATAGGATGATTCAAGAATGGATTTAAAAACAAGGACAGAGATACAAATTTAGTGGGGCCCTAACTAAGAATATAGGCTTGAAAGGAAGATAAGATAATTAAATTACAAAATAGGAAAGATGGATAGACTTATATTAATCGCAGTGACCTTAATCGGTCAACCGAGACTCCATTCTCAGAAACAATGTGCCTAAGGAATCAGACTTCATCTATCCATAAATGGTATTTAAAAAGTTTGACTTTCAACTAATGACCCCAAAGAGTTTCCAGCACATAGCCCAAATGTAACTCATGTTCCTTCTCAGACTTAGAAAAGACGAGAATCATCAAGGAAAACCAGGTCGAACTTGTTGAGAACATCGTGAAAAATGCGATTCATGAGATTGACGAAGAAGGTAGGAGCATTGGTTAATCCAAAGGGCATAACCAACCATTCATAGAATCCATTCTCTATTCGAAAAGCTGTCTTGGGAGTGCTCTCCATAGCTACATGAAGTTGGTGAAAACCGATACCAAGATCGATGCGAAATCAAATTTTTTGCTTAGGGGGTAGAGAAGTGACTTCACCAAAACATCAGGATAATTTCAGACTATCGGGGTGGAGTCAAGATCACAAGACTGAGAATCAAGCGAAAAGATAAAACTGCGCGCTTAATCCTGAAGCAATCGATATTCGATCACAAGAGAATTGCGTTGGTCATCTACTAGAGAAATGGTTCTAGCTTTACAAGAGATGACAGCATCACAATGCTTTAACCAATCACCCTAAGTAAGATATCAAATGCATCAAAACCCATTAAATAGACAATACAACAAGCTACGAATCAGAATTTCGAGCTTCTATAAGCGCTACCAATCCAAAAGAAAATTCCAAAGCAAATCAAGGCGAATTAAACTCGATGAAAACAATATATATATATATATATATATATATATATAATATTCCCCTTTTTTATAGAAGAGGAGAAGGACAAAAACTGAAGTGGGATGGTGGAAAAGGGATGTGTTCTGTTTGGCAGCTTGGAGGGGAAGGCTGTGCTCGGCGATGGAGTTGCTGCGGCTGTGCTTAACTGGCGGGGGGAACGGTTGGCTTGAGGCTGAAGATGGCGTTTAGGGCTGTGGGAGGGTAGTAGGCTGTGATGGTTTCAAGGCTGACTTGAAGATGAAATGCTGCTAGGTTAAGGTGTTCGCGTTTGATAGTTATGGCAGCGGGAGGCGAATGGAGAAAGGAAGGGCCTAGACGTGGGTTGGTGGAGAGGGAATTGTGGTGAGAAGCAGTGTTGAAAGGAGGAGAGAGGGCTTGCGTGCTCTGGCTGTCGAGTGTGTGTGTTCAGGAACAGTGGAAGGGAAAGGCCGGAGGACAGGTTGGTGGGAGGGGCTGTCGGCTGTCGTGTGGAGCGGAGCAAGGGCTGAGGAGACAGGCGTTTCGGTTAGAGCAGGCTGAAGTGGAGTGGTTGCTGGGTGGTATGGTGATAGGCTGCTTGTGAAGAAATGGAAAGGAAGGGGCGGAGTGGCTATTCGAGGGGTGGATGGCGGGTCAGAGTAGTGGTGTGCTGGTGATCGAGCTGTGGAGGAAGGTGAAGCATAAGCGAGCGTGGGTTTGGCTGAGCGGTAAAGGAGGTTGTGGTGTTTGAGGGAATGTCGGAGGAGGAAAGTAGGTGAAGCGGCTGGTTCGACTATATGGGATGATGGGCGAGCAAGTGGAAAGGGAGCAGCTCCAAGCAAAGAAAAGGAGATGGCAGGTTTCAATACGATATATATACATAACTTTATTTTATTTTAATTTTTTTCTCTAAAGCAAGATCAAAACGAAATAAGAGAAAAGGCAAAATTAACCAGCAATATATGAAAACAAATGGAAAAATTGAAAGTCAAATTATCAAATTACTAGGAATATTAAAAGTTATGGCATTATATTTCTCTCGGAAGACAGGGATCCAAAAGGCCCAAATGCGGAACCGTTACGATTAATTATTTCGTAGATTTCGCCACCTATCGGATATCGAAATGCACAAATGAATATAATGCGAAGATCAGCGTGATGGGACGAACAAGATGGAACACAGATATGAGAGATATGACCATCCTATAAAAACTTGATTTTTGCTGCCAAAATGTTGCTAAAACGCCAAAAATAATATGAACGGAGCTAGAGCAGTCCAAATTCAGCGAAATGAAATATGACGTCTCACTCAGAAAATGATAAACATTTTTCTTATGTAAAATTATTTAGATTTCAAAAACATTTTATGTCCAGCAATTTAACTGATTTTAAATTTTAAATTGAAATTTCATGACTAAACAAACGTACATACGCATACCAAATATCAAATTTTCAATGCTAAATTTTATTGTTTTAATTCAAGAAAAAATTAGTTAATTTACGTTATTAAAATCGTCAAAATATCCGGGCTGTTACAAAAACATTTTTACTCCAAATTTTAAGAAAATTTCTAATAACCCTAAGTTTTAAAACAAAATTTTTTGCAGAATTATCCTATTTCTGATATTATAAAAATTCATTGAACTCAATTTATTTTTAATTAGAGTTGAAAATTTGGATTCCAATAACCATATTTTTTAAATCTAAAAGTTCTATTAACAATCTTATGATGATCACACGTAAGAATTATAGGGCAATGATCAGATAAGTATAAGGCAAACCCAAAACTCTACAAATAGAAAATTTATCCTCAATTTTGACACTGACGAAAAATCTATCTAGAAAGGCAATTAAAGGGGGACTCTCTAGTATTACTCCAAGTAAATTCTCTATTAGAAAGAGGAATTTCAATCAAATTAGAATTAATGATAAATTGATTGAATTCTTTCATAGAAGAGAATCATCTTTCCATGGTGAATGCTCTCCTAGGAAACGAATAACACTGAAATCACCCCCGTAACCCAAGAACCAAAAGCTAATGATCTAAATTCTAGACATTCATTCCATAGAACCCGACAATCAATTTTTGAGTTTGGCCCATAAACATTAGAAATATTTAAAATAGAATTGTCACTAAGGTTGATGAGAATAATATGTAAAGAGTGTTGCTTAGAAATACATTGGAGAAGTTTAAAAGAAATATCCCGCCACCCTATAAGTAAACCCTCAGCTATTCAAATATAAGGTAAACAAACACAATTCCCAAAGTGATAACCACCTAATCTTTTATAAAAACGGATGTCATGACATTCAATTTTAGTTTCCTGTAAAAGTGCAATGTCAATAAAATTGGCTTTAAAAAGCTCTGATTTTATCACATTTATTTAAATCATATAAACCTCTAATATTCTAGCTAATAATCCTCATAAACCAACAGATCTAGCTAGCCCCACTACAACAAAAAAGAGCTTTCACAACGTTTTAAAATACCTGCTATAATTATTAGTAGCGTTTCGAAGAACGTTGTATGATACCATGCTCAATTGAGTCAGGAAATTCCGCAGCGTTTTTAAAATGTTGCTAAATAAATGGCTATCGAAGCTTTCTAAAAACGCTATAGTAAATTAATTTTGCTGCATTAATTAAATTCTACAAATTCATTTAGCAACGTTTTAGGAACGCAGTCTAACCGTATGACGTCAGAAAGACAGTAATACAACAACAGTTTTGAAATGCTCCAAAAATAAATTATGTAACTTTAAATGTTGTGGTATATCAACGTTTTTGCTACATTTTACAACTATTGCTGCAAACTTAATTTATAAAATATTAATAGATATAATTTGATACTATAAATAGTTATGAAGATTAAACATAATCGAGGACATAATCAAAGCTATATCATTTTCATACACCATAAATATTTAGTCATATACAACATTTCATGAGCAATGTTTTAAACACAAATGTTAACAACATAGAATCTTACAAAAAGAGCTTGCTAAAAGAGAAAATATAAATCGTGGAAAGTCCAATCTTGCTTCCTTCCAAAGTCCAATATGCCTATAAGAAGAAGAAAATGCAATTAGAGATTAGCAGTAGAAGAGAACAAAAGTTCATATAATTAGACTATTTGCATTAATAGCGTGCAGTTTAATGTTGCATGCCACGCAAAACTGAGAAGTATCTTGACAGCTTGATATTATAAAGTAACATTGATTACTTGGACAGCGTCTATAGGAATAATTGAGCGCTTATTGTACATTCTAGCACACTGGTTCTTCCCAAGACCAACTAACATAGTGGCATTCTAATATGAAAAAAAATGCATTAATGGATGATATCAACTTTCTTTAAGCAGATACATTTCCCTCCAACTTTTATTATTAACTAAAAAATTTTTAACAGTCATGAACATATGGAATGGCTAGGAAAATTTAGATGTACAGTGAATTAGGCAAAGCAAAATTTTGCCGAAGCTACGGGAAATTTAGCACCCAAATAGAAATGCTTTTATGTGTATGTATGCTAAACAAAAGGGCATATCTGGTGACAATATTGAATTCTTATAGCTGCGAAATAATAAATATAATATGATGTCAACCTGTAAAACATCCTACATGACCAAGATCACTATTCTTGTGATATTCTGGCACACAAAAATTAAGATATTCATGTGTCTCAATATTTATGTGCTTGAATACATTAAAATATGGATTAATCTTACAGTTCATAGTCATAATCTTGAATATCATTGTCATTCTCTTCTTTGTTGATGAAACCTTTCTTCTCTTGCCTTGTCTTCCATTTACTTACTATCTTTGCATCCTATGTTGCTCTTTGTTTACCTCTCGCCTTCCAATTCTTTACCCACAACTGTACGACACTAATATGTGAACGCAAATGTATATGGAAGCAAATTATATCTTATATCAATAGACAAAACCTACCACTTCCCCTAAAGGATGAGAATGCAGCCCCATTGGTCAGTTTCCATTGTTGTATTTGTTCCTCGTAAAGTTATAATTTTTAACCAATGATGATGATGATATAAAAGAAATATAAAATCAAGCTGATATGATCAAAGTTTACCGATTTGCCTGTCAGCTTGTGGTTTATCTGCCACTGTGTCTTAGTCTTAATTTTAAATTCATCTTCCGTATCTTCCAAATCACCTACATCCTCGTCGTCTCCCTCTACTCTAGGACAACCTAATCAATATGATTTCTTCATTTCAGTCTCATAATTTTTGGTCTTACTGGGAAAAAAAGTTGACATCTTATGTACATCAAGTATAATCTGACACAATATCACTATTCAGTTGCACAATAGAACTTGTATTTTTATTAATTCATCAAATCAACATTATTCTTCAGGCCAATCCATACGAGAGCGATCCTTATATCAAAAAATTCAGGTTTATCAAAATATTTTTTCCACTATCATATCTAGGTCGCTATGTTAAAAAAACACATGATAATGGTTCAACTCTGGTCAACCATGTAAAATCACTTTAAACAAACAACTATTTCAATATCTCTTTCAGGAATAAAGAAAATTAAATGGGGTTGTCCGTTTCTTAAATTCACCACACCAATTTTTAATACGAATTTGTCTTACTGGAACGATACAAACCACCAAAATCCATAGAGACAAACCACCTAAATATCAGTGAAATGATACTGGAGTTGAGCATCTTGAATCAGCATATTCATCAATAATTATATAGCCTACCCAATAAGGCATACATGTCGTTGTTTTATGTATTTACAGACATGGACAAGTAGATTCATATATCTGGATGCGGCAAAACACCCATTTAAAGAGCACATGACCATATGCTACTAATTAGCCCGATAACTAAGAATGAGGTTAAGTTATCGGGCATTCACATTAAATGGTCGTATAGCTACTAATTTAGTTTAATAGCAACCCACAAGGACATTATTTATGAGTCACATTAAAATGTAAGTTTCGTTTTCTTTACATAGCCAACCATGGTCATAACTAAGAAAAAATCAATTTTGCAGTGGTTACTTAAGGTTAACTAATAACCAATAAAATAATCGAGCTTTTATGGGGATTAACAAGCTGGTTGGTTACCACTGGACTTTTGAAAGTTAAAATAAAAATGAACAACTCATTAAAAAAAGAAAAGAAAAAAATGGGTTGTACCAATTTGGTTGTTTTATTTGATTTATATCTATCATGAAAGAACAAGTGCAGGTTAAATTATCTGTACGTTTTCCACCCCATATCAAATCATATGAAGTGAAAATTGTGAAAACAAGAGAAGACAGCTAATCTGCACCCCCACATTGATGTTAGTTATAATCAATGGTAATAACACCGTGAATCCACTATGTACTCCAATACAAAATGTCTATAATACCTCTGTCCAGATTTAGTGTAGCTTGGGTAACCTGGGTTAAGGGAATCTCAAAGATTTGCTATGGTGGAAAGTAAAACACATAGGTCATGTCTATTGTAACATGAACAGATACCTTCACCTGTTTATACAGACAAAGATACTGGTGGAAATAAATAGTATGGGTTGTAAATTAAAATGACATACCTTTATATAGGCAATTGAACTCAATGGTCAAATGCAACAATGCATTGAAATCTTCCATAAGATATGTCAATAGCTGTCGTCAATAAGGATGTCCTGTTGAAACTTTGTTTAAAATGGAAACATTTGGCATTTGCCATCTCCTTTTAGCAATCACATTCTTCAATCATTTCTCTGTTCCAAAACATCTACTCTCATGCTAGCACATTATTTCAGTCTTAATTGGAAAAATTCGAAAATACTCATCAGACAGATGATTCATGTAATTGCGTTCTTTAAATTTAAATGCAACATATATGAATAGAAGCAAAAAATAAAATGGAACAAAAATTCATCGGTCTGCACGTGTGGAAAGTTCAAAATCAAAAAATTAAACTTTGAAGCAAGTAGAAAGTTGAAAGTAAACGACCAGCTCACTATAAGGTACACTTTGTTTAGAGGCAGCATGTGGCGACGACTGTCGACGGCCCATTGAATTTTTCCGACGGCTAGACATTTTATTATTTACCAAATTAAATACTTAACTTAATTCCCATTATGTTTTAAAAAATGTTTCAAAATACTAATTTAATTTCTAAAAAATAGTCAAACATAATAATTTTAAATCATCCTCAAACATAATTATTTTAAATCGTAATCTTAGCTGCATAACCACCTTCAAGTCCCCCATTGAATCGTCCAATTCAATGTCAGTTACGCACTCCTCTATAGATATAAGAGGAAGCTACCTTGTTTTCCTCTATAGATATAATTACTGAATCACAAATGCATAAAAGGATAACGTTTCACTAATTTCCAAAAAGATTATATACATACCAACCTTATGGTATTATATATTTATTTATTTAGAATAAAAACATAATTGAATATTTTGAAGTTGTTATTAATTTACTAACAGAGCTCGTAGGCAGGAAAACAAAATTGTACCCTGATTAGTATTGATCGAGTTAACTTCAGAATTGACAAGGACAAGGATATGGGTGATCAAGGCAGGAGTACCCTGATTCAAGAACTGGTATATGTAGTGTATGAGCATTTGTGGGGACAGCTGGAAGCTTTCATCTTATATGTAGGAGAGATCATGAAAAACTGTCACCACGGATGTCAAAACACTTGATTTACCACAGACAAAGCAAACTGGTTATATAGTCAATGGAGGACACAAATGGTATAAAAAATAGATCAGCATAAAAAATCTAAATTATTTTTAGGAAGAGCAGCTGCTTTTGATTCTCTAAAAATGACGCTTCGCTTATATTTGCAAATTAACAGCCAAGGACATCCAAGATTTCATAGGAAAGACATTCACCCATAATGTACTGTATTTGCTAACTGTTCCTTATAAGCGGAACTTTAAGGTCCTAAACAAAAATAATTTCCTAGCTAAAAAAATGTAATAAATAATGAGGCATCAATGATGAATTATGCCGAAGAAACCAGTAAACGCATTTCGAGCAGTTCTCGGTATGTATGCAAGCTTATTATAAATGTCGGTGTGGCTTCATTTTTCTACACAACTAATAGAATAAGAAACTAATATCTTCTCACTTCATATCAATTTCCAAGACAAATATAAAGTTTATTGATGAATTAGAATCAGCTTCCACACCTTGTGAACATCTGACAATTTCATGTATAATATACAAAAGTGGGATTTGAATATGCAACCAAGTTGAAAGCCATGGCAAGTGCAACTGCAATAACTGTCATGGAACTGCATTTGTACAGTTATTTTTTTTAATAAGGGTTACAGTTGAAGCAACATGATATTGTATAATGCAGTCAAATGAGAAAGCTTACTTGGGTACTTCAAACATGAGTATAACACAAATTATATTCATTAATTGTACTTCACATTTAATAATTGTCAATTGTGACTGTATGTACTACTATGTATAATGAACTGGTAACAAGAAACTTGGCATTACATGTTTATACACTCAAGATATACCATACGCATATATCAGCCACAATGCATCACATGCCAGAATTTACAATAAAGTCTTCCTAAGTTAATAACAAATGTTTCTATGCAACTTGGAAATATACATATTTTTACAGATCATCATCAATCCATTACATTTTAGATAAAATACATTTTGATCAAACAAATACAATTCAAGGATATGTAATTAACAAATTGTACACAGCTATTCAACCATCTAAAGTAAGACTACTACCGCACACAATATAGCATCTGATGTGGAGTATTAGTTTTTGGATGATTTAACCTTCATACTATTACGTCCTCTGTTAAATTCAAAAAAGATTGCAAATTCAAATTGCTTCTGCATGAACCAAGTAATTTTCCCAATGGTCACTATATATGTAGTATCGCCTACCATTACCACGCTATCAGATATAGTCAATCTACAATTAAAAATTAAAGCTATACAATCAGCAATTTACCAAATAATTCACGTATGTCCCCAACATTCGCTAACAACATGTATTAATATAAAGACCATTGCGTAGAGGTTGTAGCTCAAAAATAATATAAAGAGCAGCTGCAATGTGCAAAGAACATTAAACTCACAGATGTACACACTCCTATGACCATTATAATTTTTAATTCCAGAATACCTAGTTATATATGCACTTTGTTGCTTTATATTCTAAGCACTTAATTAAGCCTAAGATGTATACTTCCTGGCTGAAAAAAGGACATTCAAGATCGCATAGGCAAGACAGGAACTCTACCCAGGACCTCTTGTATTTTCTGTTTGTTTCTTATGTGCGAAAATTTAAGGTCCCTAACAAAGACAAATTCATACAATAAAATTTTCATTTTGCTTCTGAAATTTCAATTAGCATATCTGCAAGATAGATAAGATAATGATTATACTATCTACACACGCTAAGAGGAAAGTGTTACAATCACATATTGTTAGGCTTGGTTCCTGGTGGAGGATTGCATAGGAAAGTAAAACCTATAGCAATATTTGTGCATAAGTCAAAATGAATAACTGAACATAATTTACATTTATCGTACCTCATCTAGCTGAATCAATGATTCCTCTAACACACGAGCTTTTTAAAGACTCATGTTATCAGTTGCAGCAGCCATGTACAACCATGGAAAAACCCTATCTTTCTGAAGAGCATCGGAGTTTCCTAAACTTTTCAGCTAACTCGTGTATTTGACATTAAAAAGATAAACATGTATTATGTATTAGATATTAGAAAAAACAGGTATACTGGCTATAAGAGAGAAGAACTGGAGGTTTGCTGAAGATCGCGGATCGGTGGAGTGGTGGTGCAGGTATTATGAAGATCTTGTGTAGAGAGAGGGAGAGAAATCGATGGTATTCCTGAGATCGCGTTGTTTATTTTTTAATTATATTTGGGATAGGGATTAACGGGAGAGAGGGAGAGAGGTCATGTTGAGTGGTAAAAGTACGCGACATATTTTTATTTTCCCCCCTTTTCACAATTTGCTTACGAGCAGCGTTTTGGATATTGTTTTTTGTTATCCTTAATAGTTCGTCCACATAAACACAGCATTTTTATTAAAACGCTGCTTAATCATGCTGCGAAACATAGATTTTGTTGCAGTGGCCCTCTCAATTTCCCTACTTCTAATATAAGTGTATCTAACTCAACGTTAGAAAAAATAAAAGTGGTATCCCTAGCTTACTGACATATCTTAGTGGATGACAAACTATCTAGAGCATCAGAAGAAAAAATACTGTCCAAATCAGAACTCATACCTGAGCCTGAATTCATAGCGCCACTCATGCCACTAAAATCAGGTAACTCACCCAAAAAATAAGGGCGACTACTACGAATCCTGACACTACGACGAATGGACCCGATTACAACAACAAATTTCCTACGCCTACCTCTCTTTGATAATGATGAAACAGAAGAAGCTTTATTATCTTCACCACCCTTTAATTGAGAGATAAAATTTTCTTCAACACCGCCCTTAATCTCTAAATCTTATGACAAGACTTTATTCATAGTGCAATGCTCGAGAGAAGAAGAACATCCTTATTCATAAGCAAATTAAAATCCACAACGTTTTTTGCCTCAGATATAACACTCAGTCTATCAACAAAACTGGAATCCACTGATACGCATGCACGTTGAACATTAATTGAACATTGATTCAACTCCAGTCAATAAACAATACAAATTATCAATAGAAGCATCTCTAACCACTGAACAATCTTCAAACCCCGACTGTGCATCAACTGCTGCAACAAAATGAGAATCTAACATATGTGTATTCTGAGAAGCGATTGCACAGTTTGATTATTCTATAGTCATGATTCTACCAATATCATCACTATCTTTCTCTGATCGATAATCAACAATAGCTGATGAATTATTAAGAGCACACAAAGAATTAATAACCACCATATCACCTTTGCCGGGTAAACATCAACAACATTAAAATTTTCTAAACCGTCCTCAGTCTGCAATTCAGAGACAACCAGACTTTTTGAAGAATCAAAAATAGCATCTCCAACCACTACACCGTCTTCAATCACAAGCATACTAGATTCATCAATATTAGAATGTGCTTCCACCATTGCATCAAATTGCAAATCCTTGGACATATGTGCACAATGAGAAACAAGAGAACATTTTGATGCTTGTTTAGTCACAAGACAAGCACAAGATATGGCAATATCACCACAACCCATCTCTGGATGATTTTTATATTAGAAGAAAACAAGGAGTCATCCACCACTATATTGTCTTTGTCAGATATAACATCATTAACTTTAAGCTTAACAGTGTCTTCCTCCGATGCAATTCAAAGACCATCAAACCTTTCGAAAAATCATAATTCATATATCCACCCACTACACCATTTTCAAACATAAGCATCTTAGTCGCCAATTTTATCAATCACAGGTTGTGTTTCCAATTGCTTTGTATCTAACACAAGTGCACACTGAGAATAAAGTGCATACTGTGATTTATCTACAGACACAAATCCACCATGTGAGACAGCAACATCCTCATCTATCTTAGAACGAATCTCTGGATTAAGATCTGAATCTTCCAAAAGCTCCAAACAATCAAAGTGATGATTAGTGACTAGACTGAAACTCTTCTCTTCACGAGACTTTGCCAAATGTTCATTACTTATAACATAGTCAACATCAGATATCCTTAAATGATATGTAGAAGTAACATCACCCTTAGTCTGAAATGAAAATCCATGATCGCCACTAGCATTAATAGATTCGAAGAGACAGAGCCTTGTCTACAAAGAGAGACATCTGGATCAAATAACACTGGATCAAATATGATAGTTTCTTCCCCCTGTTTAATAACAGAGAAATCTGAATCAATCATAGCATTTACATTATAATTGACCACATTAGAATAACCACTGTGAACATGCATAGAAACCCCAATTAAGTTTTCATCATCATTCGAAAAATCATATTTTCCAAAATAATCAGCAGGATCCCCAAATTTTGATATGTAGTCCCTACCAATGTTGACCTCATTGATAACATCAAAATGTTTGAAAAGATCTTCCAAAAAATCAATACCCTCTTCCCTTTGAATCCAAAGATGGTCTAACAAAATCCTCTTGAGCTTCATGCATTTAAGAACGAATTAAAAACCATAATCTTTGATAGACAGAACTTTTCAACCATCTGTGATCAACCTACCATAAAAAGAATTGCTGGAGGAAACTCTCAATTTCATTGAAAATTTGTTCATCTTATGACCAAAAACACCACACTCAAATGTTTGTATTGTAGCCTACATGAAGCCCAAGCCCAAGACAACTTAAAACCCCTCTTATTAAGTTCTATATTTCTCTCCACTTCCCCTCGTACTTCTAGAATACTCGTTCTTGGCTTTTATTTTTCTACTCATTCATTTTCTGAACTAAAAAAGCATGAACTATCTCCACTTCAATAAATTGAAATAAATCAAATAAATTACCTAAATTATGAAATTTCAAACTAAGACTCTCAACACCATACAACATCACTAGTGCAATCGAGTTTAAGTTTTGAGCACTATTAAATGGACTTGTGCATTTTAGCAAGTGGGAAATGTGAGCTTTTGGACAACAAGGAAGTTAAGGCTTCATTGAGCTAAGATGAGTGAATTCCACTCACAAATCTATGTTATAATGCTATTTGTAATGTGTTTGTCTCTTGGTTGTTTTTTTTGTAGTAGTCCATAGATTGTAAATGCTTTATTGATTAGATTGCTATTAAACATTGAACACTTCTCCTCATTTACTATCAACAAAACCTACCTCGTTGTGCTGTGATTTTGTGTTGCTATGACATGAATTTGGATGTTAACATTGATGTTATGTATGAGCTT
This sequence comes from Allium cepa, assembly GCA_030765085.1. Lineage (NCBI taxonomy): Eukaryota > Viridiplantae > Streptophyta > Magnoliopsida > Asparagales > Amaryllidaceae > Allium > Allium cepa. The sequence goes on from CM060929.1 coordinate 882,634,329, forward strand.
GAATTGGTGATCCAATAGAGGGAAGAAGTAACCGAATAAATGTCATTCCTAGGCAAACATGGAGCTATACACTTTAGGTTACACACCAGTGGTCGACCCCCTATCCATGAACGGTCGACCGCTCATGTAAGGGTGTCGACCATTAGTGGTCGACCCTTGGAGCTTGTAGCTCCAGGTTTTGTTCAGTGCATTGCTTAAAAAATATAATAAAAGTATTTTAGAAAATAAATAAAGAATATGATTTTGAAAGTAAAAGGATGATGAATTGCAAAATAAAGTTATTTTATGCAAAAGTTTGTTACATTGGTTATTAATTATTTTATTAAGAAATTAATCTATTAGAGGAAAAATTGGTTTTGATTTTTAATCTTTATATTTCTATAAGATTCCAAAAAATATGAAATGGATTTTAATTAATATTTTGTGACTTTAAAGCATATTTCATGAATTTGAATATATTTAAAAGATTTGAAAAATATATTTTGTGGATTTGGGGATTATACAGTTCATTTAAAAATCATATTTGATTACAGAAAATTTATAAATAATTCCTTATAAGTAATAATGGCTTATAAAATATCTACAAGTGCCAACCATAACAATGAGTTTTCAAAAGTTATTTATGAATATTTATTATTTAAATTTATAAAAGGACGATAAATTAATATTTTAACTATCTAAAATCTATAATATCTTTAATTAATTATAGATATGTTTCTATAAATAAATATATCAGTATCTCTTTTCTATATGTTTGTACGTGTTCGTACTAACTCTAGTAACAAGAAATCTGAATAAATGGATTAGTAATACCATTCGGTAATACTTTTTCGGTTATTCTTCGGACTCGTTATATTGAATAATATTATGTAGAATATAGGTGAGTGTAGTTTACAAGCATTAAGTAAATGTTCGAGTAACAACGATGGTAGAGACGCCCGAGCTGATACTTATTCGAGTAATCTCTGTAAGTAAATGTCACTCGATAGGGTCATGTCTATGGGGTACCATATTTATAGTGATGGGAATTGAGAGTGAGCAGGGTAAGAGCTATAAGAGTGTATTTTGTGTATACTCCTATTATACGACGTGGAGTAAACCAGATCAGTTAATATCCATCTTAGCGGCCTGATTGCTGGGTCGCTCCATGAATCAATGACACACCTTTTTACGTGTATATGGCTGAGAGCCACTGCCCCTATGTCACATAGGCCAGCAGTCAGTTACCATTGGGGCACTTGCAGGTTCTTGACCATTGTATAGCGTTGTCTTACATTTGATGGATATTGGGTCACGATGGCCGTAGACCCATGATTGTAGGAGTAGCACTGAGAGCATGTGAGGAAGGCTCCTAGAGCGAGCTAAGAGATATTGGTTTATCGTCTAGCTATTATTTATATAGACACTACTTATTCACCTTTAAGAGATCGTTATACAGATGTGGCTGAGAGACAACCAGACCATTTGTTGAGATCGATGCCGATATAGTTATTTATGATGCTATGAGCACATAGGATTGAAAGTCCAGATGACTATGTATGATAACGAAAGTTGAGTAAATTTATTGAGGTCCGAGTGACCATTTGATGATTTCACTGGCTGAGAGCCAAGTCGTCTACGTGTAGGGGGAAAGTCTAGATGATAATTACGTGATTATAGATCTCCCTGGTTATTCATTGGACCGTGTATCCATTGAGTTGTGTAACTCCATACACATTGATTATATTGCTATCGAGGATAGCTAGAGATGCTGAAAGCATGAAGATAGACCTTATACCTATCTTTTACATGGTTATCTGAGGGATGACTTGGCTACCGAGGCTGTAACGAACTCGAGTCGCGTATCAGAAGAGAAACAAGTGCCGAAGTCGAAGGAGTCAATGAAGCCTCGACCATGGAGGTGGTCGCACGGTGGTCGCGCAGTGGCATTTGGGCCGGAGTGAGACGCAGTGGTCTCGAGCAGTGAGGTATATTTCCCTGTATATATTTTAAAGTTTTAAAATTTACAGTAAGTTAGGGTTTTGGTTTTTTTTAAAAAAATTTTACTGTTAAATAGTTTTAGATCTTAAATTTATCCTAGTTTAATTTAAAAATAGGTGTATGGAAGAAGGTAATTTTTACAATAAAGTTAAAATCTTTTCTGTTTTAAAATTTAAAATATATGTTAGGAAGATAAAATTATTTTTGGAATAAAAAATATATATTTAGGCAAAACATGATTTTTATATCTATAGGACTTTGGAGGAATATAAAGATTTGATTTTTAAAATAAATATAAATATAAGTCATTTTGGTATAAGAAATTACAAGGAAGAAAATTAAAATAAATATATACCTCTACATTTTAAATATTGCTAGTTCATTTAAAAATAATTTACTTAGGTGATTAATTTGTTTAATTAGTCACTAAAAGATTTTTTATAAAGGAGAATTAGTTTAAAATTTAATTATTTGTTGAAATAAATCATTAGTTAAAATTAAATTATTAGAGTTAAAGAATAAATTATTTAAACGAAAATTGATTGTTCGATCTGTTCAAATATTAATAAAATCATATAATTGTTTATATAAGGTCAAAAGTCGGGGAATTGGGTCAAGATTGGAAGGGATTGCAACTTAAAGCAGAGGTGGGACTTTCTCACTCATTTGGATTCCATAGATTAAATTTAAATGTTAAATTTAAATCATTGGAGGTGTTTGGTTGATTTATAATAATTTATTCACCGGATGATATTATATACCCATATACTGCAATATTCCACTTTGAAGTGGAATTGATATTTTACTTTGTGCTAACATCTGTGGATGCAGGGAAAACAGGTTGGAGGGATCCAACAGGATTCTTCAAAGATATTTATTTACTATATATATGTTCATATGGCAGGTTAGATGGAATAATATGGAATTGCATGTGAATTAAATTATTAAGCGTTAAATAACATGGAAATTGGAATTTGGTAATTTTTTTTAAATACCATAAATAATTTAATTAAAGGAAATTAAATGAAACCTAAATTAAAAGAATATTTATTTAGGATTTGGATTTACTTCTATTGAGAATAAAGTAAAATAAAAAGAATATTTATTACATTGGTTATACTTAAAATTGGTTAAAGTTAAGTTTTGGACAATTTAACTTATAGATTAATAATTAAGGTATAAAAGTGAAATTCTAATTAAGGGAATAAAATGAAAATTTGTTAAGAGATAAAAAAGGGAATTCTATTATGGAATAAAAAGGAATTTTATTAAGGAATGAATTACTAAGGAACGATATGAAATTTTATTGAGAAATAAAATTATCAAAGATGAAATTTTTGAATAAAACTATTTTATAAATAAATAGAAACTCAGGGGAGTTTATCAAATTTATAAACGGGATTTATAAAAGGAAAGGAAGAAACTAGTAAATATGGGAAGGGATAAGTCAAGGAGAAATCTTATATTGAGTTATAAATTTGTTTGAAACGGAAATAGTAGAATATTTCCGAAAGTAAGAAGTGTGAATATGGACAAGAGGCATTTATAGATATTGGGTTTTCTAAAATTATAAATTTATTTTAAAAGGGAATATTTTTAAATTACTATACTATATAAAAATTTTATAAACTATTATTTGAATGTAAAAATATTTTTGAATTAGTTACTTTGAAGGCTTAGCAAATATTTATTAATAAACTTTATTTTTCTAAACCCGGTTTTGAATTTTATCATTAACTGGATATGAACTTTAATATTACTTTCGAACCATAATTTGTATAAAATCATACTTCTTATTTTATAAATATAGATGTTTTCAAATTGTTTTTAAAACCTAATTAAAATCCTCTTGTGTTGGTAAGCAAATTAATTTAAATGAGATAAGATTTAGGAGAAATCTTATAAAATGGAGAAATTGAGTTTGAGAATCTATAAGAAGAGTGTAAATTGATTTTTGAGGAAGGAATGAGAAAATAAAGGATATTTTCAAAGGTCAAATCAAAATGTGAGAAGGTATAAGAAATCAGTTAAATGATTTCATGGAAATAAAAGGGCTGTGAAAATTTATTTCAAATGGGTTAAAATGGAAATAATATCTGAATGATATTTGGGATAAATAATTTGAGGAAATTATTTGATGGTTGCTTGTGAATTTTTAATTGATAGTTAAATAACCGACTATCAATATTGGACAATGCGCCGATTGTTTCGAAGAGTCCGGGATCGGATTTAATTATCCAAAAACCACTTCGATCCGGTTTGAACGATTACGAATGAAGACCGTGAAGAGTTGAAGACGGTGATTCGGTTTGTCCAGACCCAGGGCAACTTGTGTGGATTGAATGCTTTCAGAACATCGTCAGGGGGACGATGAGCATTCTAAGTGGGACACGTTCTTGAAAGGTAAGGCTTAACCTCAAGCCTCATCAACCGAGAATGGCTAAAACAGGGGAGGTGCAGCAAGGCTTCGTGGGTAGCCCTCGCTGGAGAGTAAGGTTTCCCCTGTCTAGATGTCTCTTTTTATTTTGGCTTAGTGGGTGGTTGGTTGCGCCAACCACGGGGTGATCTTGCTTGGGACTGTCCAGTAAGGGATGGTTTCGGTCTTGTGTTGCAAGAGAGTTAGGGTGGCTCCTCGGTACTCTGATCTAGACCAGGTACTGTGACGGACGGCACCCCAGTAGTCCTGCCATTGTATGGAATCCAATCTCCAATAAGCGCCTGTACGGTTTTGATTGTTCCCAACTATTGCTGAAACGTGAGATGCAAGCATTTCAGCTAGATTCTATTTTTACTTTCTATAAACACTATTATAATATCAGATGAATTTAATAAAAATGTTTTGGCTATCGTAAGGTAAAAACCCGACATGTTTATTTGTGGCGTGGTCTTACGAGATGCTTTTGTTTTCAAAGGATTTTTTGCAAATATAATAATCCAATTGAGTGTGATTTCTCACGCTGGTTTTCCAGACTGACTCGGGTGTTGTTTTATATGATGCTCGGGTCAGATCGAGTTGAACAGGTTCAGGTTTTAGAGCTAAGGAGTTCAGGAGACGAGCTGATTACAGAGCGTACTTCCATATTTGACTATTATTTCCGCTGTGTATGGACAATTATTAGTTGTCTCTGTATGGATGTTTGATGTACTCTGATGATGGTATGTATGTACATATGTATACAGTACAGAATTCTTGAATTTAACACTGTATTCTATATATTATATTTTGTTCCGCTACGATGTGAGATTCTGTTGTTGTTTTTATTTCTTCTTCTTCTACCTCTTTCTTCTTTTACCCGAAGACTCGTACATTTGTGCCACTTTGGACAGAACTGTGGTGGAATTTTGTTAGTTCAAAGGGGTATGGATTTGCAGGCTTTCACACTTGGTATCAGAGCTGAAAGGTTAAGCGAGAACCTTGGCTCTGGTGGGGAATTACTCATTAGAAAATAGAGTCAATGGTACTCTAGAATGAGTTTGAGCGTATTTATAGCTTTGAGTATGTATTTGTTAGTGAATATAAAGTGGTTTTGTATTGTGTTGATTGATTTATTGAGTGGTATATGAACCTTTGTCGGCACAGCCTCGAAAACTGTATCGAAGGGGTTTCTAAACACTTAAATAGAGCAATTCAACACAGTATTGATTTTCAAAAGTGGGTGAATGAAATAATTTCATCCAAAATATATTTTGATATAAAAGGAATATTTTCTGAAATTATTATAACCTGGATGTTTGAATGATAATATTTTTTGACAAATGAGATAATTAAATTTAAAATAGTTATCTAATCAAGGAAAACATTAAATGTTGAATTTTGGAATTAAAATTTAAAGAGAAAAGTTAAAGATGGAAATTTAACTTGGATTAAAATTTAAAACTTGAAATTTAATTAATGATTTGGAAGGGATAAATTAGTAGATTTTAAATGAAGTTGAAATGAGAAATAAAACTTAAAGTGGATTGAAATTAATTTAAGTTATGTGAATGGAAGTAAATTGAATTAAACTGAAAATAAAATTCAGTTATATTTGAATTAAATTGAAATTGAATTAAAAATGGGATTAGGTTATGAAACCCGAGTTATAAATAGAAATTCCATTGAAATGGTAAGTAAAATTAAATATGAATCACAATTATTATGAATTGGATTAAAGTAAAGATAGTTTGAATTTACAAATAAAATCCAAATCAAGTATGGATGGAATAATTTGGCCTTGGAGATTATCTTAACAAATTTAGAATGGCTACTTAAATCACATGAGATTTGATCTAGATGAGTATCAAATAAATTGGAAATGAATTTAAGTAAGAAGTTGCAATAAATAAATTAACTTAAGATTTAAAATTTATGGAAAGGTGATTTCGAAGAACGTGAAAGTTCATTGAATAAAATAGATTGGTAAAGTACCTTAAACTTTGGATGTGATTGGATGGTAAATAGCAAATTTAATTGGCTTGAGAACTTTGATTGAACTGGAATTATCTTAAGCTAAGTTAATGTTTGAATTTGAATGAAGATGAATTAAATTGAGATGTTGATGATATTGTAATAAAACTCTCACCTAGGTAAAATTCATAATAATGAAATGAGGTTGAATTTAATGTAAGCTGAGTTAAGTGAAATTTGAATTTAAATAAATAAGACTTCGATAGCTTATAAAAGAGTTGAGAAGTGTTGAAATAAAAATATATACTTGGCTAAGTAAAAATGTATAAACCCGAATTAAAATAAAAATGGGAATGTGGTTAACTGTAAATGAATGGAAGTGTGAAGATAAATAAGAAGTGGGACTTATAAAATTAATGTGGAATAATTAAGTCAAATAGAATTGTTTGAATTTGAGAAATGAATAGAAATCCGAACCTGAATTACAAAATAGAATTGAACTAAAGAAATTTAAATGAAGAGATTTTTGAAGCTAAAAATCAAGTATTGAATTATAAATTGGGAGTAAACTAATTTGGGATAAATTAGTAACTTGAATATGTGGATAAACTTTGAATTGGTTAAATAAAAGTTGAATGGTAAATTAATAAAAGTGGAGGGTGAATGACCTTGAATTATAAATATAAAATTCAACTTGGATTGGTTAGCAAATAAAATGAAATTGGATTAAATATAAATGGTTAGAAGTACAAACAAAATCCCATTGTGTATAAATAAAGTGAAAATGGTCTTGTAATAAGTTAAATAAGTTCGAGAATGAATCGAACATGGGAATTGAAATTTTTAAATGAAATAATTAATTGAGCTAAGAAGTAAATGAAAGAGATTTGATTTAAATAAAATCAAATTAAATTGGAAAAGAATTAATGGGCAAATGAAATAAACTTAAGTTATGAAAGCTAAATAATTTGAAGTAAATTAACTTAAGTCTAAAACTCAATGAAGAATGACTTATATAAATTTGGGACATGATTGTTAAATTTTAAGCATTGAAGTTGTCGAGCTTAATAAAAATGGTTTTGAATAAAATCAATGCGAAAATGAAATCAATGCAAAGATATGGTTTAAAAATAAATTAGAATGGAATGAAATTTCATATAACTTGAGTTGGAATCAATTTTAAAACAGTTATAAAACTAAAGAAATTGTTTGTTTGAATGAATATTGTCGAATTTGCATAGAAATAATTGTTGTTGCCGTATATAAGATTAAATAAAATTCTATGGAATAAAAAAAGTAAATAAACTTGATTTTTGAATAAATTGCCATGAATACAAAATAGTTCGAATTAAGAATGAATTGAATAAAAGAATGATGTGAAAATCATTCCGAATTGGATAGGATGATATAAATCAAGTAAAAGCAACTGAATTAATCTGGAAACCTTATTATTTGTTTATAAAACTTGCTTCGCATATAATTGTTTATAAAATATGGTTTTGAAATGATAAAAAGCATAAATTGATTTTTGAAATCAATTAAATTGAAAATGGGTTTGTTTGGACATAATTATGAATTGAAGATAAGTAAATGAGTTGTAACTCACTTAAAGTTGAATGCAAATGGTATATAATCGATTAAAAACCAATTGAACTAAAGTTAGAAACCATACCAATTGCATATGTAAGTCATTTGGAATGCATTACATATGTTGTTGATTTTGTGGTTGTTTGAATGAGTAAAATGTTACAGATTCCACAAGTATGTTGCTTATATGTTTAAATTGAGTAAGTACAGGCACCAGAAGACGGTATAGCGGGATTGTGGGCACGCAAATGCTAAATTAAATAAGTCGCTTGCTTAAAAATGCTAAATAAGGTATGGCTACGCAATACAAAATAGGAAATGTGAACTGTTTTTGGTTTTTCCAACCATGTGGGTCGATGTGTATATATTTATATCTATTGTCAAATTGCAAAAGCTCCTCCGTACAAAGGGGACTCTGCCAAAAAATTTCAGAAATTTTGGGAGTTAGTGAAAATTTTGAAAGGTTTTGGAAAATATTTTTGTTAACGACAAAATGATTTGAAATTGGAGTTGAAGTAAAGGATTTCAAAGTTAGGATTGAGAACAAATTGTTTGGGTAAAAGGAAAGATTAGGAAAGTGAACAATAAGTCTAACTAAGTAACTTTTAAATAAGTTGTGGGTTAGGCATTCTTCTGTCTTAGCAATTTCGGGGACGAAATTCTTTTGAGGGGGGAGGAATGTAACGACCCGGATTTTTGGACGGTTAATTTGAGATATTTAAAATGAATTTAAATCTTTAATTTGCAATATAATTTGATTTCAATATGACAGGTTGTTTTTATTTAATATCAAGGATTTAGAATTTAAATATAACAATCTATTGAATTAATTAATTTGTAAAATAGAAATTGAATATCGGGAAAAATATAAAATCTGGTATAGTAAGCTTGTTTAAAATATTTTGAAGGCTTATAAAATTAATATTGATAATATTGGAAGTAATAGATGCATTAAAATAGAATTTAACATTCATTTGTTTAATTTTACAAATTGCATCGTTTAAATTGACGATTAAAAATAGCCTTCCGAGGCATAGTCTCGGATTTCAACGAAACCTGTGCCGTTGGATCCGTAATATTGAATTATTGCTGGATTTAAAATTATGTAATTTTTGGAGTGATCGTGTGGTCATACGAGGTAAGGACACTTTGGAAATAATTAATCGTTTTAATTCAAAATATCCTACATCAAATCACTGCAACCTTCTCCTATACGCCTCCTTTCCCCTCAATTAAATCATGGTCTCCCCTTTCCGTTTATAAAAATCAACGGAGCAGATAAACATTGAAACGAAGTCTTCGTTCGTTTCAAAACCCGCTACCTCCTTCCACTTCTTTCCCCTTTTCTTTTTTTGCTTCAGTCGAAATCAAATCGAAACGAAAGACTTTCCTCTCCTCTTTTCCACCAGCTCACGAAATTGGGGGAATCGAGTTCGAGATTTATGCTGACGTGGAGATCGACAACAAGGTGGCAACGCGCGTCGAGGAGAGCTCGAAGTGTGGTTTGGCGCAGCGTCATCGAGGCGAATTAGGCTAGGGCGGCGTGGAGGTGAGCAACTGTGAGAGGTCGTAGTTGTTTAGGTGGCACGCGAACTCGAGTCGCGTATCAGAAGAGAAACCAGTGCCGAAGTCGAAGAAGTCAATGAAGCCTCGACCGTGGAGGTGGTCGCACAATGGTCGCGCAGTGGCATTTGGGCCGGAGTGAGATGCAGTGGTCTCGAGCAGTGAGGTATATTTCCCTGTATATATTTTAAAATTTTAAACTTTACAGTAAGTTAGGGTTTTGGTTTTTTTTTTTTAAAAAAATTACTGTTAAATAGTTTTAGATCTTAAATTTACCCTAGTTTAATTTAAAAATAGGTGTATGGAAGAAGGTAATTTTTACAGTAAAGTTAAAATCTTTTCTTTTTTAAAATTTAAAATATATGTTAGGAAGATAAAATTATTTTTGGAATAAAATATATATATTTAGGCAAAACATGATTTTTATATCTATAGGACTTTGGAGGAATATAAAGATTTGATTTTTAAAATAAATATAAATATAAGTCATTTTGGTATAAGAAATTACGAAGAAGAAAATTAAAATAAATATATACCTCTACATTTTAAATATTGCTAGTTCATTTAAAAATAATTTACTTAGGTGATTAATTTGTTTAATTAGTCACTAAAAGATTTTTTTATAAAGGAGAATTAGTTTAAAATTTAATTATTTGTTGAAATAAATCATTAGTTAAAATTAAATTATTAGAGTTAAAGAATAAATTATTTAAACGAAAATTAATTGTTCGATCCGTTCAAATATTAATAAAATCATATAATTGTTTATATAAGGTCAAAAGTTGGGGAATTGGGTCAAGATCGGAAGGGATTGCAACTTAAAGCAGAGGTGAGACTTTCTCACTCATTGGGATGCCATAGATTAAATTTAAATGTTAAATTTAAATCATTGGAGGTGTTTGGTTGGTTTATAATAATTTATTCACTGGATGATATTATAGACCCATATACTGCAATATTCCACTTTGAAGTGGAATTGATATTTTACTTTGTGCTAACATCTGTGGATGCAGGGAAAACAGGTTGGAGGGATCCAACAGAATTCCTCAAAGATATTTATTTACTATATATATGTTCATATGGCAGGTTGGATGGAATAATATGGAATTGCATGTGAATTAAATTATTAAGTGTTAAATAACATGGAAATTGGAATTTGGTAATTTTTTTAAATACCATAAATAATTTAATTAAAGGAAACTGAATGAAACCTAAATTAAAAGAATATTTATTTAGGATTTGGATTTACTTCTATTGAGAATAAAGTAAAATAAAAGGAATATTTATTACATTGGTTATACTTAAAATTGGTAAAGTTAAGTTTTGGATAATTTAACTTATAGATTAATAACTAAGGTATAAAAGTGAAATTCTAATTAAGGGAATAAAATGAAAATTTATTAAGAGATAAAAAAAGGGAATTCTATTATGGAATAAAAAGGAATTTTATTAAGGAATGAATTACTAAGGAATGATATGAAATTTTATTGAGAAATAAAATTATCAAAGATGAAATTTTTGAATAAAACTATTTTATAAATAAATAGAAACTCAGGGGAGTCTATCAAATTTATAAACATGATTTATAAAAGGAAAGGAAGAAACCAGTAAATATGGGAAGAGATAAGTCAAGGAGAAATCTTATATTGAGTTATAAATTTGTTTGAAACGGAAATAGTAGAATATTTCCGAAAGTAAGAAGTGTGAATATGGACAAGAGGCATTTATAGATATTGGGTTTTCTAAAATTATAAATTTATTTTAAAAGGGAATATTTTTAAATTACTATACTATATAAAAATTTTATAAACTATTATTTGAATGTAAAAATATTTTTGAATTAGTTACTTTGAAGGCTTAGCAAATATTTATTAATAAACTTTATTTTTCTAAACCCAGTTTTGAATTTTATCATTAACTGGATATGAACTTTAATATTACGTTCGAACCATAATTTGTATAAAACCATACTTCTTATTTTATAAATATAGATGTTTTCAAATTGTTTTTAAAACCCAATTAAAATCCTCTTATGTTGGTAAGCAAATTAATTTAAATGAGATAAGATTTAGGAGAAATCTTATAAAATGGAGAAATTGAGTTTGAGAATCTATAAGGAGAGTGTAAATTGATTTTTGAGGAAGGAATGAGAAAATAAAGGATATTTTCAATGGGTAGATCAAAATGTGATAAGGTATAAGAAACCAGTTAAATGATTTCATGGAAATAAAAGGGCTGTGAAAATTTATTTCAAATGGGTTAAAATGGAAATAATATCTGAATGATATTTGAGATAAATAATTTGAGGAAATTATTTGATGGTTGCTTGTGAATGTTTAATTGATAGTTAAATAACCGACTATCAATATTGGACAATGCGCTGATCGTTTCGAAGAGTCCGGGATCGGATTTAATTATCCGAAAACAACTTCTATTCGGTTTGAACGATTAAAAAATGAAGACCGTGAAGAGTTGAAGACGGTGATTCGGTTTGTCCAGACCCACTGCAACTTGTATGGATTGAATGCTTTCAGAACATCGTCAGGGGACGATAAGCATTCTAGTGGGACAAGTTCTTGAAAGGTAACGCTTAACCTCAATCCTCATCAACCAGGAATGGCTAAAACATGGGAGGTGCAGTAAGGCTTCGTGGGTAGCCCCCACTGGAGAGTAAGGTTTCCCCTGTCTAGATGTTGCTTTTTATTTCGGCTTAGTGGGTGGTTGGTCGCCCCAACCACGGGGTGATCTTGCTTGAGACTGTCCAGTAAGGGATGGTTCCGGACTTGTGTTGCAGGGGAGTTAGGGTGGCTCCTCGGTACTCTGATCTAGACCAGGTACTGTGACGGGCGGTAGCCCAATAGCCCTGCCATTATATGGAATCCAATCTCCAATAAGCGCCTGTACCGTTTTGATTGTGCCCAACTATTGCTGAAACGTGAGATGCAAACATTTCAGCTAGATTCTATTTTTACTTTCTATAGACACTATTATAATATCAGATGAATTTAATAAAAATGTTTTGGCTATCGTAAGGTAAAAACCCGACATGTTTATTTATGGCGTGGTCTTACGAGATGCTTTTGTTTTCAAAGGATTTTTTGAAAATATAATAATCCAATTGAGTGTGATTTCTCACGCTGGTTTTCCAGACTGACTCGGGTGTTGTTTTATATGATGCTCGGGTCAGACCGAGTTGAACAGGTTCAGGTTTTAGAGCTAAGGAGTTCAGGAGACGAGCTGATGACAGAGCGTACTTTCGTATTTGACTATTATTTCCGCTGTGTATGGACAATTATTAGTTGTCTCTGTATGGATGTTTGATGTACTTTGATGATGGTATGTATGTACATATGTATACAGTACAGAATTCTTGTATTTAAAAATATATTCTATATATTATATTTTATTCCGCTGCGATGTGGGATTATGGTGTTGTTTTTATTTCTTCTTCTTCTACCTCTTTCTTCTTTTACCCGAACACTCGTACATTTGTGCCACTTTGGACAGAACAGTGGTGGAACTTTGTTAGTTCAAAGGGGTACGGATTTGCGGGCCTTCACAGAGGCTATGCCATATTCATATTTCTTATATGTTTGGTCTGAATGATTATTTGTGCATGTTTTATACACATTGATTGTGACGGACCTCGAGTATGTTTACCCATATCTGAGAGATAGTCTTGGGCATTGCGAAGAGCATGTCCTACAGTTAGTTATTTTATGTTTAGTGATATTTGGTGTAATGACCCATATTTTACGTATCAAAGAATCGTAAAATATTATTTTTATATTTATATTAGGTTGTATGACTATGTAACTTTGTGAAATGCCTATTAGTGACATTTTCTATATTTAGGATTTTCCCAGATGATTTTACCTCTGTAAATTTGTAACGGCTATAACTTTTGATAAATGCCGAATTAGCATCTGAGAAAACTTCCATTGGAATGATACGATGATTTCCCTCTCCGTGGAGTGGTCATATTAGCAATTTGGATTTTCTAGCTAGGAGATATGGTTGTTTGAAAATTAGTAGTTTTTGTAGCAGCTTAGTGGGCAATTGGTGAGTTTGAAGGGCAAGCCCACTAACTCATTTCATGTTTGGAGGCTATATTAGGATGAACCGTCGTCCCTAAATCACTTTTACCATTTCTCAAATAGATCTAAGCCTCCATTAACCCATTCTTCATCCAAAACCTTCTCTTTTTCCTCCAAATCAAGTCCAAATCATAGGTCAAGATTGGATTAGCAAGGGGATTCACTAGAGATCTTCAAAGTTACATTTTTAGGAAGGAAAAAATTTATACCTTGGCTGTCGATTCTCGGATTTGCATCGATTTGCATGTAAAATTTGGATTTTGAAGGTTTTGGTGAGTGATTTATCATCTCTCACTTTACTATATATGTATCTATAGGTTTTGGCATGTTTCAAACCCATTTTTAAATTTAAAATCATGTTTTAGGATCGTTTTATAGTGAAACCTAAAGTAAAAAACGAATTTAAAATATTTTAAAGTGTTTTAATCATATTAATTTAATGTATGGTTGCCTTAATGTATGTTAGGTTATGTTAGGGACATATTATAGGATGATTTTCCATGAATTTTTGTATGTTTATATGTTCAAATGTTGTTAGGTACATATGTGGTTTTTTCGTGTATGTTTGTATGGTTAAAAATGCTCGTTGGAGTGACTTAGAGTTAGGAACCATGAAACCGGACTTTGATAGATTGACTCGAGCTTGTTGAGAGTTGTATCGTTGCATACATAATGCATAGTGGTCAAAGAATGGAGCCTAGCAACCAAGTCGATGCAAAAATGGAAGTGGGAGTCACTACAGCATTTTGGTTCGGGTAAAGGTATGTTTGATGCTTGGAGTGCTTGAAGCTTGGTGTGGATCGGCTCGGGCTTTACTTCGTTTTGACAAGGATAAGACCAGAGAGCAAATGTTGTCTCGGTGATCTAATGGTTCTCGAACTGGACAGGATTTCATGTCCGGTCTGTAAGCTTTGAGCAAGGTTCGATGAAGACATTGTTCAAGCTGAGCAAGGATTTCAGTTTGGGGTTTTGGATACTTCACCTTCCGCTCAGTGATTTGGACGGTCGGTCGGCACCGAACAAGTTTTGTTGTTCGGCATTTGGAGGTTGCTTCGAGATGGGAAGAGCGTTGCTTCGGGCTTGGCTTAGTATAGCCGAGCAGAGAATGTAGGTAGAGGAATTTTCATCATGGTGCAGCGATACTTCGGAAATTTCTTCATTGCATGTTCAAGGGTTCTTAGGGGTGATGTGGAGTAAAGTAGGAAACTCCAACGACTCAAGATGACCTTGGATCTCGTGTGATGATTAGTAAAGCAATGGCATAATGCTTCGACATGATGATGTTGACAATGACTATAGGACCTTATTTTATTGGCTCTACGACTTACGATAGATGTCTAAAGGTGTTTCGAAGATGGCAACTTAATGATAAGAGTTGTGACAGTGATCTACAAAGGCAAGTTCAGCAATGAGAGATTGCGAGTAGGATTTGCAACTGTGTCCTATGTAGAAATATCTGTGATGGAATAACAATTGAGTTCCATTATGGAAACGTGTGCATAGGGATCATTGATAACTCGAAGGCTTCTAGTGTACTCGTAAAGAACGGATATGTAAGGATACCCATATTGAATTGCAATTGTGTCCGGATCTTGCGATAGTAGATTACCTTGGACTATGTGATTATGGGACTGGTCCCTAGCCTTTTGGGCATGGCTTTGAGCACTAATGAAGTCAAGATTTTGATTGGCTTCCTCGTTTGCGATTGTTCCATAAGAGTTATCATATGTCCAACACATACTAGTGATGGTAAGGATTGTTAGGTGAATGCTATGTTTTCCGTAGTTGTTTATCACTCTAGGATGTCACATGATGTATATATTTCTAACCATATGCCTGGACACTGGACACTGTACTTCGACTGTAGTATGCTTATGTGGTTATGATAATAGATTTCCATATATCGACTGTTATGTACTAACTCTTTGGATGCATGGGCAGATCAGGTATGGTTCTTCATACCTTATGTCTACATTTACTATATACGATTTTTATAGTATTTTAAGATGATGTGTCGCTCACACCAGACTGTTGTTTGACCTGAGTTTTATGCTTCAATTCTTGTTATCTCGGATACTTTTAAATGAGTGGATTAGGGATAATAGGTCTGGATAGCGCATGGAGCTGTATGAAGTACGAGCAGGAGGCTGTGCTTTCATATATTTATATTTGGAGCTTAGTATCGCTTATATTCCGCTGTACAGTATTGTGGAGCTATGTTAATACTTGTATTTTGAGAGACAGTTATAGGGTTTATTTTGAAGACTTAGGATATATAAACTATTTTATTTCAGTTTTTGTATGAACTGCGTACCAGATGCTCTAATGTTCTTATTTATGGTTCATTTGATTTTATCACTGTCTCGTCTATTTTACATCTATGTTATTATATTATATTTTGTTCGTGCGCTATAAGATGTTCTATAGGTCCTGTGTTTGGATTTTATTTTACTTTACACCATTGGCTACCATCCTGCATCGGCTTGGCACCTCCACAGCGCGTTATATAGGTATACTAGGTACGGAGGTGTAAGGTGGTTGTCACATTTGATACAGAGATTAGGTTGTGTAGACAGCCTAAGTTGATACTTGTATCCATTAGAGATAAGAAATAAGCTGTCAGCTTAGAATGGATCTAGCAATATATGAGAGAGCGTATTTGTTATATTTTGGTTTTCAAAACTATATAGCATTTTTTGTATATATAATGTATAAGTTGCATTCACAAACACCACTTATTCCTTTTAGAGAGACTGATCATTCTTATTACATCTTGTAAGAATGAGTCGGCTAACAAGAAGTGCTGCTAGGAACTCTGTTTCTGGAGTTAGGGAGGAGGGGGATCAGGGGCTACTAACCCCAACTTGCAGAACATGCTCACTGAGATAGTGCAAAACATGGTTCATAATGCCCAAGTTGCTCCTTCTACGGCTGTTGGTGGTGGTACTCTAGTGCAAGCACCGAAGGTTGACTTTGCCAAAGTAAACAATTATTATTCTACACTAGGAGTAAAATTGTTCCCCGATACGGAATCAGCCGTCGAAATGCAGGATTCGTTGGACACTTATGAACACATCTTCGAGGATATATAGTTTGAGGATGTAATGAAGAGGAAGCTGGCCTCTAGATAGCTTCAGGGATGAACTATGGGATGGTGGAATGCCATTAAGATTACTACTCTCGAGGACCAGATTACTTGGGAGCAGTTTAAGGCGAGGTTTGAAGAGAAGTATATATTGACCGCTCAAAAGTCGATGCTCTTCCGAAAGTTTACTAACTTGAGATAGAGGATATGTCTGTGTCGGAGTACGTGGCTGAGTTCCACACACCATGGAAGTACATTCTATCTTTTATGGATACTCCGCTCAAGAAGAATGAGAAGTTCATCGTGGTCTTGGACAATTATCTTGGAGAAAATCATAAGTCATATCAATGAGAGCTTCAAGAGGCTGGTGGAGACGGCTCTTCGACATGAGAGTATGTATCCTAAGCTTAAATCGATTATTGATCCCAAGGATGAGCCAAAGCCGCAAGCTGGTAGGGAGGCAAGAGGAAGTGGGATTGCAACAAGAAAAAGAATCAGTTTCAAAAGAGTGGTCAGAAGAGCAAGTGGTAGCCTACTTGCTATAATTGTGGGAAGAAAGGCCATCTTGTCAGAGACTGTAGGGGGAAAGCAAGAAGTATTATAACTACAACAAGTCAGGGCGTATTAAGAAGGATTGTTTGGAACCGTTGAGAAATAAGTAGGTTGTGCATGCTTACGCTTTGAACGTTGTTCCATCATTGTCGAGTGCTCCATCAATGAAGGATAAGGAGAAGAGCGTCATTATACAAGGTATGCTTTCTATTATGATAAACGTGTATGTGTTTTATTCGAAATCGGAGCTTCACGTTCCTTTATATCTAGTGATTTGGTAGATAGATTGGGATTGAAACCCGGAATAGTTGATCGACCTTTGATTGTTACAAACCCTATTGAAGGATGACTAGCCTTTACATGGTTTGTCAAGATTTAGTCTGCTCAAGTCATGGACATTTATTTTCTTGTGATTGCTTTGTTTTCGGTTTCATGGAGTTCAGCATTATTTTAGGAATGGACTGGTTGTAAAAGTACAGAGTAATGGTGGATTATGAAAGGTCGTTGGTGACGATAGAGATGGATGATGGGCATAAGTTGGACATAGGCTGCCTGCCTAATGATGAGGTGATGGTTATCTTTCTATACTCGCTTGAAATCCCATATGACAAGTTGTCATCTATGCCTATAGCGAGGGAGTATACGGACATATTCAAGGAGGTGATTGAATAACCACCATAAAAGGAGATAGAATACCGTATAGATTTGGTGAAGGAAGTCATACGGATAGCTATGCCTTTGAGGCGTATGACACCTAAAGAGCAGAAGGAGTTGGAAGTGCAAGTGAATGACCTATTAAGGCAAGGGTTCATTCGTAGGAGCATATCTGAGTGGGGCGCACTGGTAGTATGTGCCACTAAGGCGGATGGCTCTCTAAGATTGTGTGCAGATTACCGTGAGCTTAATAAGGTGATGAAGAAGAACAAGTATCCACTCCCATATACCGATTACTTGTTTGACCAACTTTATGGTCTTAGAGTATTTTTCTCAGTTGGATCTTGCGACGAGATTTCATCAACTCAGAGTGGCAAATGATAGTGTACCTATCAAAAGGTTTCGTATGTCATCGGGATTCTATGAATGGTTGGTTATGTCGTTCGGGATAACCAACGCATCAGCATTCTTTGTTGATTTTATGAACCATTTTTAAGGGTTCAGCTATATAAGTTCGTACTTGTATTCATGGGCATTATTCTTGTTTATTCGATGATGGATGAAGAGCACAAGGATCATTTGAGGTTTGTGCTCGAGGTTTTGAGGAAGCAGTGACCGAAGGCGAAGTTTTTTAAGTGTCACTTCGAAGGAGGGAAGCGAGATTTTTGGGTCATGTTATCTCTAAGCAGGGTATTGTTATAGATCCTACAAATGTGGCAGCAGTATAGGACTGGGATCGACCCAAGATCGCTACAGACGTAAGAAGTTTTCTTGGCTTAGTGAGATACTATAGACGTTTAATCACGGACTTCTCTAGGGTACAACACAGTTAACCAACTTGATGAAGAATAATCATATTTTTATTTGGAACATGAGGTGAAAGCATACGTTTGTGAGTCTGAAGGAGAGGTTGACAGGCGAACCGATGTTATTCATTCTGAGTGGGAACGAGGATCTGATAAAATACATAAACGTTTGTGGTATAGGACTAGGTGCGGTGTTGATGTAGAAGGGAAAGATTGTTGCTTATGTCAATTGATAATTGAAATAGCACGAGAAGTATCCAATTTACGACTTGGAGTTGGTGGCGATAGTATTCACTTTGAAGATATGAAGGCATTATTTGTTTGGGAAGAGGTTCAAGTTGTATATGGACCACAATTTGTTCTCCCTAAAAGATCTTAACCTTTATCAGCAGCGATGGTTAAAGTTCTTAGCCTTCTATGACATTGACATTTCCTATACGCCTCGTAAGGGAAATGTGGTCGTTGAGCTTTGAGTATAAAACATGCTAGCTTGGAAGAAATGTTCCTAGAGTGGAAGCTATTGGAGTTTATTGTTGGTTATAATTTTAGACATCGAGAGCCAGAAGCGTTGGCTAGGTTGATGATCAAACCTACCCTGATTGAGCGGATCAGTACTAGTCAAAGGCAAAATGCTAGACCAGCGGAGATCGTGGCGAAGATAAAGGAGAGAGTAGAGTCTAAGGAGATGAAGCAGCATGGGATCAACTTTGATGGTTGGCTCCGTAAGGATGGAAGATTGTTTGTTCTTGGTGTTGATGGGTTAAGTGATGAAGTGTTACATGAATGCCATCATTAAAGATTGATTATACATCCCGACAGTAATAAAATGTATTGTGATATGAGATAGACATTTGATTGGGATGGGATGAAGAAGAATGTTGGGGCATTCATTTCGAGAGGCATAAACTGTCAATTGGTAAAGGCAAAGCACAAGAAGCATAGTGGTTTGCTGCAGCCGCTCGAGGTTCCCGAGGGTAAATGGGAATAATTTTCAATGGACTTTATCGATCGATTGCCGAGGATCAGAGGAGGATACGATAACATCTAGGTCATAGTCGGTAGATTGACGAAGATCGCAAGATTTATATTCGTAAATTCCAGTAGAACGACATTTAGATTGGCCGAGTTATATGTGAAATGGTTTGTATGGTTCCATGTAGGGCTGGACATCTTTACCATATAACCACTTACCAAACATTACCAACTAAAATGGTAACCAATTTGACTGGTACGATTTGTCGAACCGCATGAAAATATGCAATACGGTAACGGTAATTAACTAATAAATGTGGTAATTACCATATCCACTATATAGGTATATGGAAAGTCATTTATACACAAAATATAAACAAAATTGATGGCACAATAATCTTCGCCATTCGATGGCCCTCCGGTTTACACCTTCTATATAAGGACAAAAAGATCCAATGGTCCACATCTCTTGTGTCACCAACCGTGTCTAATTCTATGTTCAAATATCTCCCCCATATATATATATATATGTGTGTGTGTGTGTGTGTGTGTGTGTGTGTATGTATGTATACACACACGCACTATAAATACTTTATAACACACATTTAGTGTGTAATGATTTAATAGAAAATCTAACAAAATACTATTATGATATCATATTGAATGCAATTCTTATCATGTATTTTTTTAAAAAAATGATTTCATACAATGTTTAGCTTCTTGCACAATATTTACTTGTATGTTTGACTACACAAAATAAAATTGATAAATAATCGTATAATAAAAATTAACAACTCTTAATATTTATTTATTTCAATATTTACTTATTTAACATGAAATATTGTAAACAAATATATATCATACCGGTAAACGGTAAAAGTTTATTACCGACCTTTACCAACCATCGCCAACAACAAACCGAAGTATCAATTTTCCGATTACTTTGGTTGGTAATGATATGATTTTTTTATTACCATATAAATCGGTATGGTAATGGTTTTAATATGAACTTTTAATAGCGAACTGAATCCAGCGCTAGTTCCATGGTGTGCCGAAGTGCATTGTGAGCGACAAAGACCCTTTGTTCTCTAGTGGGTTTAGGAAGAGCTTATAAGAGGTATTGAGGATAGAGTTGCATCTCCATATAGCTTATCATCCATAAATAGATGGCAGACCGAAATGCTGAATCGTATCTTGGAGGATCTCTTGCGAGCCTACATTCTCGATTTTGGTGGCTAATGGGACGATCATTTACACTTGATAGAGTTCGGATATAACAAAAGTTATCGGCTCAGCATCGGTATGGCACCATTTGAAGCGTTATATAGCCAAGTGTGCAACGCTTCTTCATGTTGGTGGGAAACGGGCAAGAAATTGATACTTGAGCCAGATATAACTAGAGAGACTTCTAAGAAGATCGAGATCATTCAGCAACGAATGAAAGCTCTCATGATAGACATAAGAGCTACCCCGATAGGAGGAGATGTGACTTAGAGTTCTCCGTTGGCAATATGGTGTTTGTCAAGATCTCTCCGCTAAAGAATGTTGTTCGATTTGGTACTAAGGAAAAGTTGGCATGGAAATTCGTTGGTCCTTTCTCGATACTTGAGAGGGTCAAAAATCTTGCACGCAAAATCGACTTGCCTTAGAAGATGGCGGGCACGCACGAAGTGTTCCTTGTCTCTCACTTTTAGAAGTTTGTGCATGGCTCAGACATGATAGTTAAAACAAATTAGATTGATGATATCAAGATTGAAACAGAAGCTTCGATACCTCATAGGCCTATTGTATCTTCGGACATGATATGAAAGCCTACGAGGAAGACGGTAGAGCTGCTGAAGGTACGACAAAGAGAGAGCGAATACGATTATACTTGAAAAACCGAAAAGAGCATGAGGATCACTTATTTAAAACTCTTTATTTGATGAGATTTCTGTTTATTGCATTTACTTTCTGTTTTGATATCATATATGGTATACTATTACAAAACATGTCATTTGCTTCGATTGTTGATCCCTTATTGCTTCGGTTTAACAACCGAAACAATTCAAGACGACGCAACAGACTAGAATTTATCCTACGGCTGTTGAACCGAAACAACAAGGATCATTTGCTTTGGTTCTTTAAACAACCCAAGCAGTTGATTGAGTCTTTTGCTTCAGCTATTTACCCATGTTGCTTCGGTTAAACAACTGAAGCAAATGTCAATTTTTTGGTAAAAAAGATCGATCCGTTTCAAGTATTTGAAAGCTGAATGAAAGCTGAAACGGTATCAAATTACATTTAAGAAATTCATTTTTACAATAAATTTATTACGACTATACATATATAAATCATATCCCAAGTTACACACTGGATACTCACACTAAGATGCATGAATCATTAGTTACAAAAATTCACTTCAAATATCAATTAATTAATTGTGACACCTTGTTCTTCACCCAACCAACAAATAGTATTAATGTAAGCTGGTATGGCAATGGTTGCTTACAAACTGATAGTTATATACACCACAGTTTGTTCTTCCCAATACCATGATGTGATGACCAGAAGCACAAAACGTGATGCATTTAGCATCACGCCCTCCGGTGGAGCTAAATGCATCCCATTTTGTGTTTTTGCCACCATATCACGATGTTGGAAAGAACAAATAGGGATTCATATAGCAGCACACTACAATAATAGTAAATTACTACTACCACCTGTTACAAGAATAAAATGAAGCTATGAAAAAGTAGTATGGTTGAACTCTGAATATAAACAGGATATAAAATGTGGACTCCGCTATTTTGGTTCAAAGACAAATTTAGTTAACTGTATGTTGAATATTTTCAGGTTGTGTTGGAATGATACCATGTAGATTAATTTGCACATGTACATAAATTTAAGAGTGGTAAATAACAGGCTGCACCAGCTAAGTACATTAGACGTTCTAAGTTCTGCCACTAATTTACAGGGCAATGACAAATCACTTCTTCTATAAACAAAAAATTTAACAATTACCACATAACAAGGTAACACTTCTAAAAAGAAATTTGTTAAAAGAAAGTTTTTCGTATGAAAACTACACTACTGCTATAAATAACAAGGTCTCTATGTGAACAGGAATTTGTCTTATAAGACATCCCGCAAACTTATAAAATGACAAACCCGTACTTTAAACAGCAGCACGTTGATTGATTTAGCAGGTTTTGTTTAATTTTCTTATAAAAACTAAATATTCTACTGTCACCATGGTTTACTATAACAAACCAAAATAACTATAACAATCAGAAAAGTTCATTAAAATAAGTATTTATAGGCAAAAAGATTTATCAGGGATAAATAACCTGGTATTAGCAAATTCATAGTCTGTCTGCGCTTGAAAATAGGATCAACCTTACCTCTGCATCACAAAGAATAGCCAGCTCTTTGGCTTTATTGAGCAATCCAAATCCTGAGAAAGCCACTTGGCTGCTTGTCAGTTCGATGGTAGATTAATGATACAAATGAAGTTACATATGACATGATATAGTATCAAAGCAAATATTACATAAGGTAGCCTATTAACTTTTGTGAGCCAAGTAAAACAACAAATGCATACAAAATAACTTATAGAGCTTCCTATTTTTACTTCAATATTACATGTCTTAAATTCTATAAACATAGCAAAGTAGAGTCCATATCTGCTAAAAATTAATCCTTAAACAAACTAAGTAGCTGATCAAAATTATGATCACTTCCCTTATCCTAAGTCCTCCTACTGTCGTAACTTTGTTCAGGAGCCTCGGAACCATTTCTGAAACCCCTTGTAGAACTGCTATTATCACTATCATCATAATCACACTGCTTTGACCACTGTTTAATCAAAATATCAATGGTATGTGAAATCTAACTGCATATTCAATATTGTCGACAGCAGGGAACTGACAGGGGTTGTTCACCTGCAACAAATCGCAAGGCATCACCAGATATGTTGCAGGAAGAGGAGATGAGAAGTTGAGGGTGGATGAGCGAGTAAAACACCATGTACAGAAAAACCTGTTACAAACCCTAATTTCTAAATTAGGGCAAAACTGATTTGGGCGTAAAAACCCTAACCCTAATTCTTCAATTGGGTTACCAGAAAGTAAAATCACTAGTCGAAAAGCAGAAAACAATACCTGTTTTCAATTCCGTTTACAAGTTGATCAGAATCCGAGTCCAGCCTTTGCTGTTCCCTTAAAACAGTATTGCTCCCCCTAAGGCGCGATGGGCGGCGAGCAATCTGTTTCCCAAGGTGAAACGGAATCAATGTCCACACGGCCTGCGCTGACAGTGTGGATGACGGCGAACTCAAGAGAAGATGTTTGTAAGAACAATATGTGAGGGAGGAGAGATGATCAGAGAGTTAATTCAGTTTTTTCTATCTTTTGAATGACTCTGTCATCCCCATTATATAGGCGGTATCGTTTCTGTTCGGTTCAAAACAGACGCATCTTTTAGAAAGGTTGCGATCCTTTTACAACAGTCGCGTCCTGTTTTGAACAGTTAGGTCCGTTTGAACCATCCGACCTGTTATGATCGTTTTAGCCGCCAAAACACAGTTTAAATCTGGTGCAAAAATAATGTTTCAGTCGGCTAATTATACAAAGTACACAGTGCACATTGCTAAGTGCCTACAATTACGCCTCAAACGCCCATTCGCACACGCGTACGGGAGCGGGTGCGGGCACGGGCTCGGGTTCGGGTACGGGTGCGGGTGCGGGTGCGGGGTGGTGCGTTGCACCACCCCTTATGGTCCCCAAAGTGGTCCATAAGCCCCTTATCTAGGAATTATAATAGGTTATCTTCTCATGTATATAACCTATTATAATACCAAGTGCCCTACAATGTGGGACTATCAAATTTCATTCATTTTTTTTTCCAACAATCCCCCACATGAATGAATATTCCTCAGTTTGTTCTTAAATCCGTGAAATAATGTTGTATCGGTTAAAGTAGCACAAGGGCCTTGAACTTTCCTAGTGTTCATCTATTTGACCTACTGGCGAATCAGTAGACCTGTGAATGTCCTTGAACTGTAAGCCTTTTTGTGTCGGTCAAGATAGATAACACGCAACATAATTTCTAATCTTCCTTGGTTCTCTGTTTGTGTTCGTTTTTGCCATGAACACCTGCTTGGTCTCATGAGTGCTTAAGAGAATCAGGCCTGGTAATTCTCCTTGAAGCGGCGCCTTCGCACTCACGTAGGTGATTCTATAAAGAGTATTCCGCAATACTCCACTTGGATCTTTTATATTTCCAAGTATAGACATCATTAAGAGCTGATCTCATCCTTTTCTCCGGCGGTATATGCACTGACTTATCTTTAGGAATGTCTAATTATTTGAATTTTCCAGTGCTTCCAAGTTTATCCTTAACTTAGTTGTCCCTTTGAACCTAAATCTTGGGATCTCCAGTCAATTAGGTTGGGTTTCCGTTGAGGAAAACTTTTAGTCAATAGGCCTTAAGCCCATTCCTATTGATAAGGTTTGAACTCTCTCTCTAGGCAAGCCTTTTGTTAGTGGATCCGCAATGTTATCTTTTGACCTTACATAGTCTATAGTGATAACCCCATTCGAGAGTAGTTGTCTCACGGTTTTATGTCTACGACGAATATGTCTAGACTTACCATTGTATAGTGTACTGTTAGCTCTTCCAATAGCTGACTGACTATCACAATTTATACATATTGGTGGAACAGGTTTATTCCAATTTGGAATATCTTCTAGGAAGCTTCTAAGCCAATCTGCTTCTTCAGCAGCTTTGTCTAGAGCAATGAATTCTGATTCCATTGTAGACCTTGCTATACATGTTTGTTTAGAGGACTTCCATGATATAGCTCCATTTCCTAGGGTAAACACATATCCACTTGTGGATTTGGTGTCATTTGAACCTGTTATCCAGTTTGCATCACTGTATCCTTCTACTACAGAAGGATATTTTGTGTAATGCAAGCCATAGTTCTGTGTATATTTTAAATACCCCAGAACTCTTATTATTGCTTTCCAATGATTTTTACCAGGATTACTTGTATACCTGCTTAGCTTACTTACAGCATATGCAATATCTGGTCTAGTACAATTCATTACATACATTATACTTCCCAATATTCGAGAGTATTCAAGCTGGTAAATTCCATCTCCAGTATTTTTAACCCAATTTTGGTTCATGTCAACTGGCGATTTAGCAATGGTTATATTATGTTGCTTGAACTTTTCAAGTATTTTGGCCACATAGTGTGATTGAGACAGTACATAACCCTCTGGCGTTCTCAAAATTTTAACACCCAAAATCACATCAGCCAATCCTAGATCTTTCATATCAAATCTAGATGACAACATATCCTTTGTTGATTTAATTATGGCATTATTATTGCCTAGTATCAGTAAGTCATCAACATATAGGCAAACTATGACATATCCCATATCTATATTTTTCATATAAACACATTTATCTGATTCATTTATTTTGAATCCATTTGACATCATAGTTTCATCAAATTTTTCATGCCATTGTTTTGGCGCTTGTTTGAGACCATAAAGTGATTTAACTAATTTACAAACTTTATGCTCATTTCCAGGGCTCTGGAACCCTTCAGGTTGCTGCATATATATTTCTTCCTCTAATTCACCATTAAGGAATGCAGTCTTTACATCCATTTGATGTATTTCTAATTTTAGTATAGAAGCGATAGCAATAAGCATCCTAACAGATGCTATTCTGGTTACTGGTGAGTAAGTATCAAAGTAATCTAGCTCTTCTTTTTGTCTAAATCCTTTGACCACCAGTCGCGCTTTATACTTATCTATTGAGCCATTAGCTTTAAGTTTCTTCTTAAATATCCATTTATACCCTAATGGTTTCGATCCTTTAGGAAGATCTACTAGCTCCCATGTGTGGTTTTGCAAAATGGATTCAATCTCGCTATTGATGGCTTCTTTCCAGTAAGGAGCATCAGGTGATGACATTGCTTGTTTATATGTTAGAGGTTCATTTTCTGCCATATATGCATAGAACTCAGGCCCAAAGGTTTTCGATATCCTTTGTCGTTTGCTCCTTCTCGGTTCCTCTAACACCTGATCATTATTATTTTCATGATCAACACGATTTTCAAGAGTTTCTTCTTCTCTTGATCTCCTTTTCATACTAGTATTATTGGATTCTTTTAGTGGAAATATGTTTTCAAAGAATCTTGCATTTCGAGATTCGATTATGGTGTTTTCATGAATGTCATCAATTTCAGATTTATACACCAAAAATCGATATGCACTACTATTATGAGCATATCCTATAAATATGCAATCTATAGTTTTGGGTCCAATTTTGACCTTTTTCAGCTTAGGTACTTCTACTTTTGCTAAGCACCCCCACACTTTTAAGTATTTGTAAGATGGAGGTCTGTTTTTCCATAGTTCATATGGTGTCTTAAAGGTCTTTTTGCGCGGTACTTTGTTTAATATATAATTAGCTGAAAGTATTGCTTCACCCCAGAAATTGTCTGGTAATCCAGAACTGATAAGCAGAGCATTCATCATTTCCTTTAAGGTACGATTCTTACGTTCTGCTATTCCATTTGATTGAGGGGAATATGGTGCCGTTGTTTGATGGATTATACCATTTTGAGCACAAAATTCCTCAAATGGGAATTCATATTCACCGCCTCTATCACTCCGCAAGGCTTTTATCTTTTTATTTAGTTGATTTTCAACTTCCGCCTTATATTGTTTAAATGTTTCAAAGGCCTCATCCTTGCTTCTTAATAGGTACACATAGCAGTACCTAGTGCAATCATCGATAAAAGTAATAAAATATCTTTTACCTCCTCTAGTTTGACACATCTTTAGATCACATACATCGGTATGTATTAAGTCTAAAGGCTCAGTATTCCTTTCAACATGATGAAAGGAAGTTCTAGTCAACTTTGCTTCAGTACATATCTCACATTTATAGTTGTGATCTGTATTAAACTTAGGTATAAAATCTAAGTTAACCATTTTTCGCAAAGTATCAAAGTTTACATGGCCTAGTCTAGCATGCCATATATTAAATGACTCAGTGATATAAACAGAAGCATTCTCTTTATTCATATCTTTTGGTACAACAGTCATTACATTCATCTTAAACAGACCATCACTGACATAGCCCTTTCCCACATACACCCCATTTTTAGACAAAACAAAATTATCAGCAACGAAGACTAATTTGAAGCCATTCTTGCTTAACATCGATCCTCTAACCAAATTCTTACGAATATCTGGAACGTGCAATACATCTTTCAATGTGAGTTCCTTTCCAGAAGTTAGTTTCAACACGATCTTCCCTTTGCCTTCAACTTGTGATGTGGATGAGTTGCCCATAAACAACTGCTCCTCCTTGGTGGCGGCTTCGTAAGTCGTGAACATCCATTTGTTTGCACAAATATGACGAGTTGCTCCAGTGTCCACGAACCATTCCTTGTTGTTGCCAACAAGGTTACATTCTGAAACCACCGCACACAAGTCCATGTCAGAAACGCCATCAGAACCATCGGCCACATTTGCTTCAGATTTCTTTTTCTTTCCGCGACATTCTGCAGCCTTGTGTCCTTTCTTCCCACAGTTGTGGCAGTTTCCTTTGAACTTCTTAGTCTTCTTTGCATTTGGGTTGTCACGCTTTCTTTTGTTGTTTTTCTCAGCCTCAACCACATTTGCCTTTGCCACCATAGTATTAGTCGCTTTCTTTTCGGATTTTCTGTTGTCTTCTTCGATTCTGAGTCGAACAACTAAATCCTCCATTGTCATTTCCTTCCTTTTGTGCTTCAGATAGTTCTTGAAGTCTTTCCACATAGGAGGAAGTTTCTCTATGGCGGCTGCAACCTGAAATGATTCACTAAGCATCATTCCTTCATCATGTATCTCATGGATAATGACCTGTAATTCTTGGATTTGGCTGATCACTGTCTTGGAATCCACCATCTTGTAATCCAGAAATTTGCCGACTATGAATTTCTTCATCCCAGCATCTTCTGTCTTGTACTTTTTGTCCAATGATATCCAGAGTTCCTTCGCTGTTTTCATAGTACAGTACACATTGTATAGACTGTTGTCCAGTCCATTCAATATGTAATTCTTGCATATAAAATCTGAACTCTTCCATGCAGTGAGGGCATCAGCCTTGATTGGATCAGGCTCTAATTCATCGACTACAGGAGGATCCTCTGATAGGAACTTAGCCAGGCCTAAGGTGGTTAAGTAGAACAACATCTTTTGCTGCCACCTTTTGAAATCAACACCAGTAAATTTTTCTGGTCGTTCTCCATGCGAGAATGTCATAGTTGGTGCCACAGTTGGTGCCACTATCGGTGCAGCATGAGGGGTGGTCGTGGCTGTTTTGTTTGCCGAAGAATTACTGTCTTGAGCCATCGTCTGTTTTCAATTCCGACTGTTTTCAGTACACAAACAGAGACAAACGAGAGCAATACTGTTTTAAGAATGTTACAAACCCTAATTTCTAAATTAGGGCAAAACTGATTTGGGCGTAAAAACCCTAACCCTAATTCTTCAATTGGGTTACCAGAAAGTAAAATCACTAGTCGGAAAGCAGAAAACAATACCTGTTTTCAATTCCGTTTACAAGTTGATCAGAATCCGAGTCCAGCCTTTGCTGTTCCCTTAAAACAGTATTGCTCCCCCTAAGGCGCGATGGGCGGCGAGCAATCTGTTTCCCAAGGTGAAACGGAATCAATGTCCACACGGCCTGCGCTGACAGTGTGGATGACGGCGAACTCAAGAGAAGATGTTTGTAAGAACAATATGTGAGGGAGGAGAGATGATCAGAGAGTTAATTCAGTTTTTTCTATCTTTTGAATGACTCTGTCATCCCCATTATATAGGCGGTATCGTTTCTGTTCGGTTCAAAACAGACGCATCTTTTCGAAAGGTTGCGATCCTTTTACAACAGTCGCGTCCTGTTTTGAACAGTTAGGTCCGTTTGAACCATCCGACCTGTTATGATCGTTTTAGCCGCCAAAACACAGTTTAAATCTGGTGCAAAAATAATGTTTCAGTCGGCTAATTATACACAGTACACAGTGCACATTGCAAAGTGCTAAGTGCCTACAATTACGCCTCAAACGCCCATTCGCACACGCGTACGGGAGCGGGTGCGGGTGCGGGCACGGGCTCGGGTTCGGGTGCGGGTGCGGGTGCGGGGTGGTGCGTTGCACCACCCCTTATGGTCCCCAAAGTGGTCCATAAGCCCCTTATCTAGGAATTATAATAGGTTATCTTCTCATGTATATAACCTATTATAATACCAAGTGCCCTACAATGTGGGACTATCAAATTTCATTCATTTTTTTTTTCCAACAAAACCATAGTTTTGTACTTGTTACTTCTACCTCAATTTGAGTACTGACAGTTGTATCAACCTTCAATGCATGATCAGCATACATGGCTATTGTAATAATTGAGTAAAAGAGTGAAACTATATCATCACCAATTAAATTTTAGTGAAAACAAGGACACATCCCTAAAATCAAACACAAAACATCATCCTCATAAAAAGATGTAAATTACATCCCTATTTTCAAATACTATAATTTTTTTCCCTACAATACCCCTCTTCTACATTGCAACAACGTTGATTCTTATTCTCACATCCATAATCAAAATTTGCACCACATTAATTATCAATCTTTAAAACGCAATAACTTGTTGTAGAAACGACGGTATAACCAACCGTTTTCACCATTAAATCATAAATTTTATTATCTTTCTAACGAGTGGCATGGTGCATATGTAAAAACAACGGCAGAACAAACTATAAGAAATACCATATAATTGCAGATATGTCTGCAATTATATGCAATATTTGCAGACATTTCTGCAATTACACCATATAATTGCAGATATGTTTGCAACTATATGCAATAGTTGCAGACATTAGCAACTATATGCAATAGTTGCAGAAATTTCTGCAACTATATGCAATTGTTGCAGACATTTCTGCAACTATATCATATAATTGTAGAAATGTTTGCAACTACAATAGTTGCAGAAATTTCTGCACCTATACCATATAATTGCATAAATGTCTGCAATTGTTGCAGATTTGAAAAAAAATCGAAGATGTTCCAAAATTGCTGAATTGTCTGTGTAAATAAATGAAATAATTGCATCTGACTACAAATATGACTTTTTTTTTGTATCAACAATGTATCTCATTTTAAAGATCATAAGTTTTTTGATTTTTTGGTGAAAACGGTATGCTGATCCGATGTTTATACAGAAGTTATACGCGTTTGAAATGTCAAAAACGTAAAGGGTACTTGGGACTTTGTGCGCGCGTGAATTTAAAAACAGAGACCGAAAATTTATTAAAAAACCGAAGGGATGTTTTGTGTATTGTCAAACCTTACCGGGAATGTATGTCAAACGCTCCCTAAATTTTACATGCACTAAACTGAGAAGAAAAATGTGAATATATAGGATAGAACAGTCTGATATATAAAACATAGCAATAAAAATTAATAACGCAAAATTTTCTTAGGCATATATTACAGCCAAAGTTCAAAAATGAAGTAATAACAAATCAAACCTTCAGGATTGAAGTTGCAACTGAATGGTTTGGTGGTGTCGGCAGAGAAGAAATTATAAATCAGTGATGTGAACAGTGATCTTTTTAGTATTTATGGAGGATTATTTATGTTATTTAAAAGAGGAAACTCAACCCAAATTTTAAAAAATAAAAACAATATCAAGAAAAGAGATACAACAACTGAATATAATTGAAAACGTGTAGGTATACATGAATATATTTTGGTTTTGTTTTGTTGTGTTGGCAGATACGTAGACTATGTATATGCTAATACATGTGCATTTTTTGATCTAGTGTTAGTTTTAAATGGCATTGGCTAACTACTAAAAATAACATATCATATATTATTACAAGTGCATAATAAATAGTGGTTAGTATCAGCATGCTTTCAAATGTTTCAGATCTGCAGAACTTTGGTTGGGAAGAGAATGAATAACATGATTAATCTAGAATTCATTCCTTGTTTATATACGGAGTAAATGCTCACCTGAAACTTGAACAGGGATGCGCTGTGGCTCTGTATTCTGAAAACTTGTGTGCTTCTTCTATGCAAAAAAAGATGGACCTTATTTCATCATAATTTAGTAGTTGAACTCTAAATGCCAGGATCACCAATCCTAAACTGCAACTCTGCTTCGACCTGTTAATCAAAATGAATTAAAGGAAGGCAATAAGTAACATATGTATCATTAATCTAATATCACCAATATATGATAATTTGCGCAGCAGCATACCTCTTTTTCTTAAGTTTGTTCCTGAAGCTTCTTTTCCTGCTAAAAGCATTTTCCTGACGGCGAAAATATATTAATGCTATAAACAGATTCAACTTTTGACAACAATGAATAATAATACAGTCTACAGTCGTAATTAGAAATTTAATATAGTAGTAATAGTTCCTGATCATAGTTATATTTGATAAACATAAAAAATGCAGAAATTTACCACTGGGTGCCAAGGATTGCAGGCCCCTCGTACATCAGTTACAAGAGCTTTATCTTGTTCACCAAACAAGCTTGTAACTGTTCCTGATTGACCAGCATTAGCTGTGCGACCTATTCTGTGAGGAAAATGTTATACGTCTAGTATACCAAAACAGAGAATAATCAATTATAAACTCGTCGTACAAGTTTATAACTCAGATTTCCACTACACTGGAATTCTGTATTAATTATTAAAATAATATGAATGTTGTAAATAAGTTACAACAACAGCGTTATACTATTTTGAATAAATAGTATAACCAGAATAACGGATAGAATAATGTATATAAATATACAAATAAACTAAAATTCTAACCGGATTATAAAGGAAATTCCGTCTGAGGCTTGTCGTAACAATTTCCTTAAGAATTTTATTTCAAATTTTCCCCAAGATACAACAGACGTATTCTGCTCAAGATTGTAATGAGTATATCACTATGTGATTTAGAGTATAGTAGCAGAAGAGAAGAAGAAGATTCAGATTCTAAAATCAGTAAGGAAAGTGATCAGTTTTCCTTCTTATTTATAGTTGGTCCGTATCTCTTCCGAACGGTCGTGTCTGCACACGTTCGCTCAAACAGTCACGTCTGTACATCTTCGTACAGTCACATCTGTTCATCTGCTCGTACCACCTGGTACTGTTTCTCCCGCGCCTCTTCAGTCGGGTCGCACCCGCTCGCGCTGCAACTGCTTCAATCGGCTCGCACCTGTTTGCTTCTAACGGGTCGCACCCGCTACTGTTCGTGCATATTCAACCCGCGTCTGCTTCCGAACAGATCTGCATCTGTTCGTATGGCATGCAACTTTCAGAAAGTCCGGTCCAGTTTGTAGTAAAAATACGAGTATCATACCAAACCCAAACACGAGCACGACCCAGTTCGGTCGGACGGACGGACGGCGGCGGCGCGCGCGCGTGTGGTGGTGATGAAGATCTCCCTCTTCACAACGAAGCATACATTTGGGAGCCCCAGGCCCCCAACCTCCTCATGAGAAAGCCATATATAAACCAATATAGCTCTCAACAATTTGACGATGCGGGACTTTGTATATTTCAATTCATTTTATTTGTTAAGGAATTCCAACAATCCCCCACATGAATGATAATATACATATCCCCCACACAAAGTGAAATATCACACAGTATATATGGAATTAATGCTTTATCGTGGATAAGTAGATATTTCACTTTGAACTTTTCCTAGTTAAAACTTATCGGATCTACTTGGCTAATCGGTGAATTATTTCATCTTAAACCGTCGGCGTTTATTGTAT
Source organism: Allium cepa (assembly GCA_030765085.1). Classification (NCBI taxonomy): domain Eukaryota; kingdom Viridiplantae; phylum Streptophyta; class Magnoliopsida; order Asparagales; family Amaryllidaceae; genus Allium; species Allium cepa. The sequence continues at coordinate 882,667,844 of CM060929.1, forward strand.
ATCCAGACAATAAGCTTTACAAAGCATTGATTCCCTTCTCATCCAATCTCTTGGTTGTATTCATTTTGGTCCTGAACAAATTTAGGTTCTGCGAGTTTTGTAGAGAATAAAAGCCTTTTAATATTCTCATAAAGCCGACCCAGCTCACACTAACATAGGTGATCGCAATCATTAAGAGTATCATACATATACCCCACTTGTTATTTTCAAGATATGGTCATCATTAAAAAACATAGTTTTAACCTTTAAAATACTTCTGTAGGCATGCATTTATGTTGTGCACCATATGAATGGAGTTGGACTATGTCCACGCAAATGCATTACGTCTTGAGTTATTCAGAACTGGTTTGCCTATTGATCCTAGTCCATGGGATCTCCAGTCGCTAGGATAGATTTCCGTATAAGATAACTCTTATTAGTTTAGGTTTTTAAACTCATTCCCCTCGATGCGCAGTTAATCTTTTCTCTTGATAAACCTTTAGTAACGGATCCACTAGGTTATCGTTTGTTCTTACATAATCTATGAAAATAGTTCCATGTGAGAGTAACTGCCTAACTGTGTTATGGCATCGACGAATGTGTCGTGACTTTCCATTATACATAAAGTTTTGCGCTCTGCTTAGCGCTGCTTGGTTATCACAGCGTATGCATATGGCCGGTACAGGTTTAGGCCAGAACGGAATATCTTATAAAAAGTGACGAAGTCATTCTGCTTCTTCGCCAGCTTTATCTAATGCAATGAACTCTGATTCCATAGCGGATCGAGCTATGCATGTTTGTTTAGTAGATTTCCATGACACTTCTGCCCCTACTTGGGTAAAGACATAACCACTTGTTGATCTCCTCATCGAGATCTCCATTTAAGAATGCTGTCTTTACATCCATTTGATGAATTTCTAGACCATAAATCGATGCAATTGCTATTAGCATTCTTATAGAGCTTATTCAAGTTACTGGCGAATATGTGTCAAAGAAGTCCACTCCTTCTTTTTGACGATATCCTTTGGCTACTAATCTGGCTTTATACTTGTCGATAAAGCCATCTGCTTTCATTTTCTTCTTGAAGATCCATTTACAGCCAATAGGTTTAATTCCAGGTGGAATATCAACAATTTCCCAAGTTTTATTACTTAGAATTGAATCAATCTCACTTTGGATTGCTTCTTTCCAACGCGAAGATTCAGAAGATGACATTGCTTCCTTGTACGTTTGAGGTTCGTGTTCTAACATATAAGTCAAAAAATCCGAACCAAATATTTTGGAAGTTCTTGCCCATACGCTTCTTCTTGATTCAACCTCCTCGTTGTCCTGATGAGTTTCAACTTCACATGTCTCATCTATGTTATCTCTTGTCCTTTTTTGGAACAGGATTTCCATCCATTCTTTTATGTGGGAACACATCTTCAAAGAACGAGACATCTCTTGATTCCATGGTTGTATTTACATGAATATCAGGTATATCAGACTTGAATACCAAAAATCTGTAGGCACTACTATTTTGGGCTGGCCCTAAATAATAACAATCTATGGTTTTTGGTCCAAGTTTGACCTTCTTTGGAGGCTGAACTGGAACTTTTGCCAAGCACCCCCACACTTTGAGGTATTTAAAACTTGGTTTGTTTCCTTTCCATAACTCATATGGAATTGTTCCTGTTTTATTGTGAGGGACTTTGTTTAATATGTGATTAGACATATTTAATGCTTCCCCCCACAAGTTCGTCGGTAGACCAGAAGTTAAAAGAATGGCAGTAATCATGTCTTTTAACGTTCTGTTCTTCCTCTCGGCTACACCATTTTGTTATGGTGAATATGCAGCTGTTGTTTGATGAATTATACCATTTTCGGCACAGAACTATTCAAATGGTGATTCATATTCTCCACCTCGATCAGATCTTAGTATCTTGATCTTTTGATTTAACTGATTTTCAACCTCAGCCTTGTATTTTATAAATGCTATTATTACTTCATCTTTACTATTTAAAAGATATACATAGCAATATCGCGTATAATCATCAACAAAAGTAATGAAATACTTTTTTCCACCTCTTGTAAGTAGTGATTTAAAATCACATAAATCTGTATGTACCAAACCTAATGGTTCGGTGCTTCTGTCACCAGATTTAAATGGTTGTTTGACCATTTTAGCTTCTACACATGTCTCACATTTGTAGTTCTTATCTACTTGGAATTTTGGAATTAATCCCAAGTTTGATAATGTTTTCATTTTGCGGAAATTTATGTGTCCCAATCTATCATGCCATAAAAAAATTTCATGCTCAAGCAAGCAAATAAGAAACTTCAATTTTATTAATAGCACAATCAGAATACATTTTTTTTTGCCGACAACGGCTACATTTGCCTTAAATAGGCCATCACATATCCCCTTCCTATATAAATTCCAACCTTGGACAGAACCATCTTGTCTGACTTGAACACCATCTTTGATCCCTTTTTTGATATGAATGCACCAGAGATGAGATTTATGCGTATGTCTGGAACGTGGAGCACATTATTCAACTTAACAGTTCTTCCAGAAGTAAACTTGAGTAGCGCCTGTATCTACCCACCATTGGTTAGGATTCTGAACCGGATTACATTCAGATACCGCCGCCGAGAAGTTGGACTCGTCTACTTCCATGTTATCTACTATATTTGCTTTTTTATTGCGTTCCTTCTTGTGTCTGCAATCTTTAGCGGCATGACCAACTTTTTCACAAACCCAACATTCACCATTAAACTTCTTGGTTCGTTTGTTGTCTTTTGGTTTGTTGTCTTGGCTTTCATTTTCTTTTGAAAATTCTTCTTTTTGTTTTTGGTCTTTGACCCTTCAGCCACAAATGCCTCATCGCTTGGTTTTGTAATAGCACGGTTGTCTGCCTCAATTTTTAATCGGACTATGAGGTCCTGTAAAGAGATTTCCTTCTTCTTATGTTTTAGATAGTTGCGGTAATCTCTCCATGACGACGGCATTTTTCCCATGATGGCTTCAACCAAAAACGATTCTCCAACCTTATGACCTTCCGCTTCGAGTTCATTAATGATGATTTGCAAGTCATGCAGTTGAGCAGTCACCGGTTTGAAGTCAACCATCTTGTAGTCCATGAATTTGTCTAAAATGAATTTCTTAAGACTGATATTCTGCGTCTTATACTTCGTGGTAAGTGCATTCCAGAGTTCTTTTGATGTTTTTAAAGGCTGATATACTTTGTATAGCACCTTGTCGAGACAATTTAGAATATAGTTTCTACATAAAAAATCGGAATGCTTCCATGTATTCACCTCTGCTTCCTTGCCTAGTGCAGGAATCGATTCCTCCTCCTCGATGTACTTTTGCAGAACGAGTGTGGTGAGATAAAACAACATCTGATTCTGCCATGTCAAGAAATCATCACCATCTCTCTTGAACGGTTCAGGTCTATTGTGAGTAGTATTCTTTGAAAATTCTACTGTTTCCATTTCTGTTTTAGTAAAAAAACATTAAAATTCTTAAGATGTTATACGTCTAGTATACCAAAACAGAGAATAATCAATTAGAAACTCGTCGCACAAGTTTATAACTCAGATTTCCACTACACTGGAATTCTGTATTAATTATTAAAAAAATATGAATGTTGTAAATAAGTTACAACAACAGCGTTATACTATTTTGGATAAATAGTATAACTAGAATAACAGATAGAATATAGAATAATGTATATAAATATACAAATAAACTAGAATTCTAACCGGATTATAAAGGAAATTCCGTCTGAGGCTTGTCGTAGCAATTTCCTTAGGAATTTTATTTCAAAATTTTCCCAACATACAACAGACGTATTCTGCTCGAGATTGTAATGAGTATATCACTCTGTAATTTAGAGTATAATAGCAGAAGAGAAGAAGAAGATTCAGATTCTAAAATCAGTAAGGAAAGTGATCAGTTTTCCTTCTTATTTATAGTTGGTCCGTGTCTCTTCCGTACGGTCGTGTCTGCACCCGTTCGCTCAAATAGTCACGTCTGTACCTCTTCGTATAGTCACATCTGTTCATCCGCTCGTACCACCTGGTACTGTTTCGCCCGTGCCTCTTCAGTCGGGTCGTACCCGCTCGCGCCGCATCTGTTCGCCCGCGTTCGCTTCAATCGGCTCGCACATGTTTGCTTCTAACGGGTCACACCCGCTACTGTTCACGCCTATTCAACCCACGTCTGCTTCCGAACAGATCCGCATCTGTTCGTATGGCCTGCAACTGTCAGAAAACCTGGTCCAGTTTGTAGTAAAAATACGAGTATCATATCAGACCCAAACCCGAGCCCGACCGGGCCCTGTTCGGTCGGTCGGACGGACGGGCGGCGGCGGCGGCGGCGCGCGCGTTTGTGGTGGTGATGCAAGATCTCCCTCCTCACAACGAAGCATACATTTGGGAACCCCAGCCCCTCAACCTCCTCATGAGAAAGCCATATATAAACCAGTATAGCTCTCAACAATTTGGCGATGTGGGACTTTGTATATTTCAATTCATTTTATTTGTTAAGGAATTCCAACAATCCCCCACATGAATGATAATATACATATCTCCCACATAAAGCGAAATATCATAGAGTATATATGGAATTAATGCTTTATTGTGGATAAGTAGATATTTCACTTTGAACTTTCTCTAGTTTAAACTTATCGGATCTACTTGGCTAATCGGTGAATTATTTCATCTTGAACCGTCGGCCTTTATTGTATATCCAGACAATAAGCTTTACGAAGCATTGATTTCCTTCTCATCCAATCTCTTGGTTGTGTTCATTTTGGTCCTGAACAATTTTTGTTTCTGCGAGTTTTGTAGAGAATAAAAGCCTTTTAATAATCTCATAGAGCCGACCCAGCTCACACTAACGTAGATGATCGCAACCATTAAGAGTATCCTTCATATACTCCACTTGTCATTTCCAAGATATGGTCATCATTAAAAAACATAGTTTTAACCTTTAAAATACTTCTGTAGGCATGCATTTATGTTGTGCACCATAGAAATGGAGTTGGAATATGTCCACGCAAATGCATTACGTCTTGAGTTATTCATAACTGGTTTGCCTATTGATCCTAGTCCGTGGGATCTCCAGTCGTTAGGATAGGTTTCCGTATAAGATATCTCTTATTAGTTTAGGCTTTTAAACCCATTCCCTTCGATGCGCAGTTATTCTTTTCTCTTGATAAACCTTTAGTAAACGGATTCGCTAGTTATCCTTTGTTCTTACATAATCTATGGAAATAATTCCATCTGAGAGTAACTGCCTAACTGTGTTATGGCGTTGATGAATGTGTCGTGACTTTCCATTATACACAAAGTTTTGCGCTCTGCTTAGCGCTGCTTGGTTATCGCAGTGTATGCATATGGCCGGTACAGGTTTAGGCCAGAACGAAATATCTTCTAAAAAGTGACGAAGCCATTCTGCTTCTTCGCCTGCTTTATCTAATGTATTGAACTCTGATTCCATAGTGGATCGAGCAATGCATGTTTGTTTAGTAGATTTCCATGACACTGCTGCCCCTGCTATGGTAAAGACATAACCACTTGTTGATTTTGATTCTTCTGAATCTGCAATCCAGTTTGCATCACTATATCCTTCTAAGACGGCAGGATATTTTCCATAATGTAAGGAATATGTAGTGGTATTTTTTAAATATCCAAGCACTCTCATTAGTGCTTTCAAATGTTCCTTCCCTGGATTGCTCATATACCTGCTCAATCGACTTACTACATAAGCTATATCTGGTCTTGTGCAATTCATGAGATACATGAGACATCCTATTACACGAGAATATTCCAGTTGCATTACATTCTCATTAGTGTTTTTATGCAGTACTTCTGATGGATTAAAAGGTGTATTTACTCCTTTAATTCCAAAATTTTGAAATCTTTCAATCACGTTTTCTACATAATGTGATTGAGATAACTCAATTCCATTAGGTGTTCTTATTATTTTTATTCCCAAAATAACATCTGCAACACCCAAGTCTTTCATGTCGAAATTGTTGATCAACATTTTCTTTATAGTCTCAATTACCTTAGTATTTGGACCAAATATTAGCATATCGTCCACATATAGACAGATCATCACATATGATTGTCCAAGTTGTCTATAATAAACACATTTGTCACATTCATTTATACGAAAACCATTTCTCATCATTACATTATCAAAATTTTGCGTGCCATTGTTTAGAGCTTGTTTTAGTCCGTATAATGATTTTACTAATCTACGGACTTTGTTTTCATTTCCTTTGGAAATAAAACCTTCAAGTTGCTCCATGTAGATCTCCTCGTCGAGATCTCCATTTAAGAATGCTGTCTTTACATCCATTTGATGAATTTCTAGACCATAAATCGATGCAATTGCTATTAGTATTCTTATAGAGGTTATTCGTGTTACTGGTGAATATGTGTCAAAGAAGTCTACTCCTTCTTTTTGACGATATTCTTTGGCTACTAATCTGGCTTTATACTTGTTGATAGATGTAACGACCTGATAAATTTATGATATTTTTATAAATTTAATTTATATGTTTGCTAATTTAATCCAGTATAAAATTAAAGTCTTAGGATTTTAAAAGGATGAATGTAGGAGTTAGATAGTAACTGTAATTACAGGTAGAGATTTAAAAGGTTATATGACATAGATTTGAAAATAACTGAAAGTTGTGTTGTAGTTATAAGTCTTAATTTGTTGGTTTAATGGTATTAATGTAACAATAACTGAATTGGATTACATACACACAAACATTTGAAAAATTTATTAGGTGGACTAAATTGGTTAAAGTTCATAAGTTGTGCATTTCAATTTAGTAGAAATTCTAAACGATAAACGAAGATTTAAATAAACGCTAAATTAAAACTATGTAAAATGGTGACTTAAGGCCTAGTTATAGGAATTGGAATATAATCCAAAATTTAATTAATGATAGTAACGTAGTATTAGCTAATAAATAGATTTCAATGCAGTAACCAAATGAAAGGAATAGGAATGAATATATATATTGAATAGGAATGAATATATATATTGGTTTGAAATGAAATAAAAATGTGTCACATTTAGATGGAGTAAAATTTAAGAAACCTATAAATGTGGAATCAGTAAACATTTGTAAAAAAATATTGCCTAGAATAAAATTCATTTAATATAAGAATTCAAAGGTGGAAGATTTACATTTGGATTGAAAGGTATAATTAATTGAATTGGTGATTTGGGAATTTAATCCAAGGGTTACTCTAAAAATAAATACGGATAAAAAAGAGGTTAAACTAAGGAGGGGCATTAATTGATTTTAAGGCTTATTTAATACGTTAATAGGCAAGACTCCGCATTCATACATTTATACAAAGCTAAATAGAAGCACAAGTGTGATATAATGTAAATAGATGGATATCAACCTTTATTTATATGTTAATGGGATTTAATTTCTATTGTATAAAAACCGCAATTTAATGAAGATTGAAATAGCTAATTCATACGTTAGTTGATTTAGCTGGAATATGAAGATATTTAATGGAATAGTGAAATCAAATGGGAATGGGTTTCCATTGTTCATTTGAATTCACATTCATCATAAAAACTTATTTGAAAACCAAAGGAATAATAAAGGAATCAAGACTTAATTAGTAATTTGGATTTAAGACATGGCAATTTGGATTTATTGCAACATTTAATACCATAGAATTTAGTAAAGCTTATTCAAATTTTAGTTGACCATTTGTGATATAACTTTTTGAAAACAAGACTTTATTTATGAATTGAGTATTTGATTCAACGAATGGTAATTACTTCATTTAAAAATGGAATTTAACGTAAATTTGTACGTTATTAAAGTTAATGAAAGCTGTAAACATTTGACTTAGAGAACAATTGAGTGAAATCTTAACTAATGTAAACTTCATCATATTGACATCCATAACTGTGAATCATAGGAAGAAGGTAAATAAATGAACTTAACCAAACTATTTATGTTGAATATTGAAAATTTGAATAAATAAATAGTTAAGAAAATTAAGGGAATGGGAATTAAAATTTATTTATAATTTGGAATTTTAATTACGGTGAAAAGGGTTAACTGCAATTAAAAGTAAGTTGAGATGGAAATCAAGTTATTTATTTAATTTGGTTTAAGATGAGAGTGTATAAGTATAAGATTAGGTAATTTGTGAGAATAAATTTATAATTCCCAATTAATAAGAAAGTGCAGAAATTAAAATTGCAAATTTATATACCTATAAATTTTTATTCACATCCAAGCTTGTTAAATTTATTGGGATTAATTGAACTATCTAAGTAATGAAATTTGGCCAATAATAGGAGTTGAAACATAAAAATTGATTTTTTATGATTTATTTAATTGATTTAATAATATTAAAAATAGCCATTTTTGTCACGGACTCGGATTTCGACGAAACCAGTTTCATCGGATCCGTAACGGTGAATTATAATAATGTTTCAAGTTTCGTTGCGATCGGACTTGTCGTTTGATCGTACGGACTCGAAACGCCTCGAAATTTACGCATTTTGAGATCAATGTGAAATTTTTGTTTTTTTAGCATAACTTCTTCATACGATCGAATTTGGTCGCGAAACTTTTTCCATTGCGTTCAGAATATTTTAAAACACCTATTTTGATATATAGTTTTAACAAATCCGACTCCGGAGGCATAGCGGGCTTTTTGGACCATGGTTTGTCACGCACGTTCGCGTATCCAGTCTAGCTACCCTACCTCTAGCCTATCTATAAATATACATCTATAAACCCTAGCTCCTTTCTTTTTCATTTCCTGTACGTTCATTTCTTCACTCTTTTCTCTTCCCCAAATGTATACATCTCAGATCCAATTCCAGATCCATCCACAGTTCAAAATCAAAACTCAAAACTCAAAAATTTCAGAAAATTCCAGAAAAAATATATGTTGAAGTATTCGATACGCATAATATACTGGTGAAATTCGTTTTTCAATTGGAGCTGTCGTTCATCCAGAATAAATTCAAACAGCCCCAAAACCGTTCATCATGGTCGCACAAAACTTCGTCGGATCGGAAAACGGTTTCTGGGTTTTGTAGAGTGGACGATGGGGATCGCATCTATGTGGTTAGTTTGGCGTTTCAAAGGTTGGATTGGCGGGAATTTTTGATTTGGGTTTCGAAAATTTAGAGGCGGCTGTTGCGTGATGCCCGCGTGCGCGTTAGCAGGGTGTTGCGCGTTCTCCTGAAGCTTGCAAATTTAGATGCAGTGACGTGTACTTGATTGTGAGTCAAATGTGTTCTCTTTGTTTAATTTAAACTTTGATTTTTCAACTCGATTTTTCGCTATAATTTCGTCATACGATATCCGATTGACGCGAGATTTTTTTTGTTAGGATCGTAATTTAATTCCGGACTCGATGACGCTGGTTTGGACGAATTCTGAGACGGGCGAATTTTTGGGTTTAAATTGAATTTAAATTCGATTTAAATTCAAAAGGTGAGTGTTTTAACCCACTCACAATTACTAGAAGCTTTTATGTTTGTTAAATAAATTTTAGAAATGAATAGAAATTTATTTATGAGCTTTTGGCATGTTATTTCATCCATATCTGTTGAATTGCATTTTTTGAATTTAGCTGTTAATTAAATTGATTGATTGCGTATTATTTGGCTGTTGGAAATTATTGTTGCATATGAACTGCTAGTTAACAGTTATATAAATTATTGGGGAATATAAACTGTTAGATAAATAGTTGATAAATCTAATTTGAATAAAACTGCTAGTTATTACCTGTTGTATATTACCAAACACATATTGTTATTGATTGATGTTGTGATTGGATGATGGATGTGTTGTTGAATGGATGTTTTATGTGGATATCATTAAACTGCCAGTTATCATGCATTTTACATTTTTCGGGATTGCGGTTTGAAATGATATACAACCGCAGTTTATTTTAAATTGCGGATTGAAATGATAAATATCCGTATCACTTGACCATAGGATAGAAAATTATATACAGGCACCGCGGTCTACGTATAACTATTTTAATGTGATTTCTATGGTTTGGATGGAATACGGTTTATAATAATCTTAAATTTTATAATGTATAATATTTTCTTCCATATTTATATACATATGAAGTTGAAATTTTTGAAATTAAAAGGTGTATAAATTCCCTTAGTAAAACGGAAGAAAATTTAGAAAATGGAGTTTGATAAATTTATATCCTATGTTTAAATGTTAAGTTGGAAATTTTAGGATATGATATTTATAATTGAATTTTTTTTCCAAAATGAATTGAAATGAATATTCTAGTATAAATTTGAATTGAAAAAAAATATTCTAGTATAATTTGAATTGGAAAATATATATGTTTTATCACTAGAATTGGAGTTTATTTATTATGGGTTTATGTGAATATTCAAGGCTAATTAATAAAACATTGATTTGTAGAAAGAAAAACCCAACTTTAGTTTTGAAATATAATTACTCCAAATGAATATAGGCATATATGTATATAAATTGAAATGATTTTGGACTCAAGAGTGATAGTTAAGTTATGGTTTAGACTTTAAAATAAAGAATTTTATTTATAAAACCGTAGAAATTATTTCTTTACAAAGTAAACTTTAAAAGTTAAACCATTTACTCTATATACCGTTGAATATCCAAACCATTTGAGTTTCAAAGGTTATGGTTTGAAATTATGGATTTCAAAATATTATGCTTGAAAATATTTGGGTTTCAGAAGTTATGAAGTTTAAAGCATTATGATTTTGGAAAACTATATTTGGGATAAACGATGTCATATTGGTTTGGGTTTTAAAAGAAGAAATGATATCGTAATATTATGGTTTGAAATGGAATATATTCTGGTTTTAAAGTATGAACTATTTTTAAATAACCGCGGTGTTATAATAACGATGGGTTGGCAAAGAGACCGGGATCGGATATGGACATACTCTCTGTCGATACCGAAAACCACTTTGACTAACCGTGTACGCGGTGGAGATTCCAGAATGAAGTAGGTGGTGGCGACGTTTCCTGTAAGGTAAATACGTGGACCCAACTCCCGTGAGTTGGCATAAGGTGGCTAAAACAGGAGCGATTCTCAGGCCAATGAGGTCATTCCTCTGATCGGACGCTCCTCTTCGATATTATACTTTGACTTGGATTGATTCAGTGGCCACTTCTATATTTTGATTTTGGGGAGTTAGTCCGAGGTGGGCGGTAACTGCGGCTACGCGTTTCCACCAGCCTGGATAGCAATTGGTATATCTACCCTGGCATTGCCTAGTTGTGCCGTGTCACCTACCCTATCGCGCCTTGTACGAGTTTGGTTTTCTCCCGTAGCCCGTGTGGTATCCTCTAGTGGCTTCCCGATCAGGAGGGGCTATGATATTGGACGGACTACTGGGACTATTACGTGTTAAGGTGGAAAATGTAAAGCCTTAACGCTATTTAAAAGTAAGTTTATTTTATAAATAGACACTATTATAATAGCGCAATATACTACATAGTAAATAGTTTAACGGATCCTTAGGAGATGTAAATCCCGAACATCTCTTGAGTTACTGTACTCATATTTATATTCTGTTTATTTAACTCACATAAGATATTCTAGTCTGACTCGGGTGTTTTGTCTTTTCAAATTCGCTCGGGTCAGTCCGAGCGTTTCAGGATAGCAGGTTTTAGCTTTGGAGGACGAAGACGAAGATTCAGTATTATTTTATATATATAGTATTGCACCACACTCTTTCTATTCCGCTGCATTGCTTGTATTGGTATGTGTAACTCTGATATTTATTGTGTAAAGAATAACAAGTGTTTGTAAACCATTTATGAACTGTATATTTATTATTATATTTTATCCTTCCGCTGTGAGATTCTGTTTTCTTTTTATTTATTCTCTGTTTTTCTTATTTACCCCATAACAATCCGCCCTTGCGTATGCTTTGAATTGGGACAAGTGTCGGTTTAAAGTGTGCGCAAAAGGCGGGATGTTACAGTTGGTATCAGAGCTTTGGTTTAGCGATAAACCTTGGCTTTGTGGGGTTTGACTCTTTGTTAATAGGGTAGAAATATCCTATGGGAGTCGCTGAGTGTATATATATGAGAGAGCGTACTTGTTAGTGTTATAAAAAGATTTTTTATATTGTGTTAATCTGTTCCGCTTTGTATTTATAAATTCTGGTTGATGCATGGGACGCTATGTCATCAATAGGGATTTCTAAACACTTAATAGGACAGACCGACATAATATTTGTTTTAATATAGGTGAATGAAAGAATTTTGCCTATTATATTTTCTATATATAAAAATATTTCTATAAAGATATATATATATATATATATATATATATATATATATATTTGGTTGCTATAGATTGAGTGTTAGGAAATAAAATATTTATAATAACTGAAGCTAAGTTGAAATTATGATAAATCAAATTGGAGATTTTAGAACTTAAGTCCGGGATTTTTCCAAATCTGCTTTCAAAGAATTTGTGAAATTTATTGATTTGGTTTATAAAATTTTCTTGCATAAATATTTAGTATAATTCGGAAGAAATGTTTTAAAAAGAAGATTTTGGAAAAATTTAAATTCTGTACTTTCCTCTCTGTCACTGGAAAATAATTTCGGTGATGACGGCCGCATCATCGACTTTCATTTTCGAGTTTCGAAGGGGAAAGGCCACTGTAGTAAATTCTACTGCAGATTTATTTTGAACTTTTCTAAAAATTTTCTTTTATTGCTCTAACTATAATTAGGGATATTGAGTTGTAAGAACTTATTTACCTATTATTTTGAAATAAATTGAAATTTGACCCGGTATTTAATTCTAAAATTTTCCACTAATTAATGGTTTAAAATATTTTAAGTAAAATATAAAGTAAGTAATAAATGGATTGAAACCTCTAATTTAAGTAAGAAAGTTAATGCTAAGTCATGATGGAAGTTAAAATTCTAACTTATAAGAAAAGGTAAAGAGGTATTGAACAATGAATGAATTAAAAGAATTGAGATAAACCTGTATAAGTTCTATTGTTTTTTTCTTTAACATAAATAACTTACCAAATATAAAAGTTGAAATGTTAAATAAAAGATTTGAATAGAATATTATACAAGCAGGATTTTGGAAATAATGTAGTATTCAATAAATGGCTGTTATAAATAAGAATTTAATGGTATTGACTTAAGTGATAATTGAAATTTTACTAAAATTAAAGGTTAGTATTATTAATATGTGATTTTAAACGTAAATATATAAAATAAAATTCCTTAATTAATAAAGATTTATGTGTAAGGTTATTAACTTAAGTACGCCTTAATTTCCCCCTATTCTAATATAATAGAAAGTAAGTAATATAAATGACTGTAAACCCTAAGTAATTAATTAATAAAATTCCTTATTTTTAAGAATGAAGGTTAAAGGGTTAATAATTTAGTGTAAATAAAAAGGGTTACTGTAATTAAATATTATAGAAAGTGGGTAATTAAACGGTTACTACTATTAAATATAATGGAAGCTTCAACATTAAATAAATGAATGAGATTTAAGGTAAGTTGAAATTGTAAATTATAAAACAAATAAATATTAATTAAAGAAATGGAGAAGAAACTTGTAAATTTTCACTTACATTCCTAAAACATACATAACTTATCATATAATAAAAAGTTGCAATGTTAGTAGGAAAATTTGAAATGACTACAATTAATAGTTGATGAATAAATAAAAACTTCCACTTATAAGAATGAATGTTAGCAGATTAAGAATTTAAGGGAAATCTTACAAGTGAAGAGTAAGGAAATGAAGATATTCAAAATCTTTGTTGTTATTAATGAGAATTTATTCTATAAACTTAAGTAATAAAGGAAATACAAGTATAAGGAATTTTGTGATAATTGGAAAATAAAACTTGTAAAAAAAAAAAAAAAAAAAAAAAATTCCTCCATAAATGAAGGAAAGAAAATCAACCACTGAATTATGAAATAAATATATAATAAGCTATTGTGGTGTTGATTTGAATTGTTTGGTTGATGTATGGTTGTTGGGTAAGGAATTTTGGAGTTGTTGGAGGAACAATAATCTATCTCTATTCCATCTAAGACTGTTGAGTAACGGATGCACTTGATAGTTATTTCTCACTCCGAAAAATTTCAGAATTTGAACCCGAACAACTAATGGTTGTTGATTGAATGATTGTTGTTTGTGGTGTGTGCTGTTTGTTAAAATGTATGGTTGTTGCATTTGATTTGGATATGAATGATTGAATCTACCCAAACATTTCACTGTAATATAAATATTTAACCTTTTAGATTATATAAGTGAATACAGGGGTTGGAAGCAACTGCTACTGCTTTTGGTTCCAAAATAATAAGCGTTTTGCCCGACAAATAGGTACGTTTCCGGATTACGTTTAAAGCGCTATTTTATATATTTTCCCGAGTTGGGATATTTTATTTTGGATATATGTGTAATATATTTGTATATTTGGATATTATATTTTCTCCAGAGTCCCTCCGTACAAAGGAGACTCTGCCAAAATTTTTCGTAAATTTTGGACTTAGAATTTTGTTAAAGATATTTTTCCAACTTTAATAACTCAAGTATTAAAGGATATAATGATTATAAAACAAGAATATTTCAATTAGGAGGATTAATCCAGGAAAATATTGTTTATAAATTAAAAATTGAAATAAAAAGTACTGTTTATTCTTCCTTCTCCCTTCTTTTTTTCCTTTTCGGGGACGAAAAGTTTTGAGTGGGGGAGATTGTAACGACCTGATAAATTTATGATATTTTTATAAATTTAATTTATATGTTTGCTAATTTAATCCAGTATAAAATTAAAGTCTTAGGATTTTAAAAGGATGAATGTAGGAGTTAGATAGTAACTGTAATTACAGGTAGAGATTTAAAAGGTTATATGACATAGATTTGAAAATAACTGAAAGTTGTGTTGTAGTTATAAGTCTTAATTTGTTGGTTTAATGGTATTAATGTAACAATAACTGAATTGGATTACATACACACAAACATTTGAAAAATTTATTAGGTGGACTAAATTGGTTAAAGTTCATAAGTTGTGCATTTCAATTTAGTAGAAATTCTAAACGATAAACGAAGATTTAAATAAACGCTAAATTAAAACTATGTAAAATGGTGACTTAAGGCCTAGTTATAGGAATTGGAATATAATCCAAAATTTAATTAATGATAGTAACGTAGTATTAGCTAATAAATAGATTTCAATGCAGTAACCAAATGAAAGGAATAGGAATGAATATATATATTGAATAGGAATGAATATATATATTGGTTTGAAATGAAATAAAAATGTGTCACATTTAGATGGAGTAAAATTTAAGAAACCTATAAATGTGGAATCAGTAAACATTTGTAAAAAAATATTGCCTAGAATAAAATTCATTTAATATAAGAATTCAAAGGTGGAAGATTTACATTTGGATTGAAAGGTATAATTAATTGAATTGGTGATTTGGGAATTTAATCCAAGGGTTACTCTAAAAATAAATACGGATAAAAAAGAGGTTAAACTAAGGAGGGGCATTAATTGATTTTAAGGCTTATTTAATACGTTAATAGGCAAGACTCCGCATTCATACATTTATACAAAGCTAAATAGAAGCACAAGTGTGATATAATGTAAATAGATGGATATCAACCTTTATTTATATGTTAATGGGATTTAATTTCTATTGTATAAAAACCGCAATTTAATGAAGATTGAAATAGCTAATTCATACGTTAGTTGATTTAGCTGGAATATGAAGATATTTAATGGAATAGTGAAATCAAATGGGAATGGGTTTCCATTGTTCATTTGAATTCACATTCATCATAAAAACTTATTTGAAAACCAAAGGAATAATAAAGGAATCAAGACTTAATTAGTAATTTGGATTTAAGACATGGCAATTTGGATTTATTGCAACATTTAATACCATAGAATTTAGTAAAGCTTATTCAAATTTTAGTTGACCATTTGTGATATAACTTTTTGAAAACAAGACTTTATTTATGAATTGAGTATTTGATTCAACGAATGGTAATTACTTCATTTAAAAATGGAATTTAACGTAAATTTGTACGTTATTAAAGTTAATGAAAGCTGTAAACATTTGACTTAGAGAACAATTGAGTGAAATCTTAACTAATGTAAACTTCATCATATTGACATCCATAACTGTGAATCATAGGAAGAAGGTAAATAAATGAACTTAACCAAACTATTTATGTTGAATATTGAAAATTTGAATAAATAAATAGTTAAGAAAATTAAGGGAATGTGAATTAAAATTTATTTATAATTTGGAATTTTAATTACGGTGAAAAGGGTTAACTGCAATTAAAAGTAAGTTGAGATGGAAATCAAGTTATTTATTTAATTTGGTTTAAGATGAGAGTGTATAAGTATAAGATTAGGTAATTTGTGAGAATAAATTTATAATTCCCAATTAATAAGAAAGTGCAGAAATTAAAATTGCAAATTTATATACCTATAAATTTTTATTCACATCCAAGCTTGTTAAATTTATTGGGATTAATTGAACTATCTAAGTAATGAAATTTGGCCAATAATAGGAGTTGAAACATAAAAATTGATTTTTTATGATTTATTTAATTGATTTAATAATATTAAAAATAGCCATTTTTGTCACGGACTCGGATTTCGACGAAACCAGTTTCATCGGATCCGTAACGGTGAATTATAATAATGTTTCAAGTTTCGTTGCGATCGGACTTGTCGTTTGATCGTACGGACTCGAAACGCCTCGAAATTTACGCATTTTGAGATCAATGTGAAATTTTTGTTTTTTTAGCATAACTTCTTCATACGATCGAATTTGGTCGCGAAACTTTTTCCATTGCGTTCAGAATATTTTAAAACACCTATTTTGATATATAGTTTTAACAAATCCGACTCCGGAGGCATAGCGGGCTTTTTGGACCATGGTTTGTCACGCACGTTCGCGTATCCAGTCTAGCTACCCTACCTCTAGCCTATCTATAAATATACATCTATAAACCCTAGCTCCTTTCTTTTTCATTTGCTGTACGTTCATTTCTTCACTCTTTTCTCTTCCCCAAATGTATACATCTCAGATCCAATTCCAGATCCATCCACAGTTCAAAATCAAAAGTCAAAACTCAAAAATTTCAGAAAATTCCAGAAAAAATATATGTTGAAGTATTCGATACGCATAATATACTGGTGAAATTCGTTTTTCAATTGGAGCTGTCGTTCATCCAAAATAAATTCAAACAGCCCCAAAACCGTTCATCATGGTCGCACAAAACTTCGTCGGATCGGAAAACGGTTTCTGGGTTTTGTAGAGTGGACGATGGGGATCGCATCTATGTGGTTAGTTTGGCGTTTCAAAGGTTGGATTGGCGGGAATTTTTGATTTGGGTTTCGAAAATTTAGAGGCGGCTGTTGCGTGATGCCTGCGTGCGCGTTAGCAGGGTGTTGCGCGTTCTCCTGAAGCTTGCAAATTTAGATGCAGTGACGTGTACTTGATTGTGAGTCAAATGTGTTCTCTTTGTTTAATTTAAACTTTGATTTTTCAACTCGATTTTTCGCTATAATTTCGTCATACGATATCCGATTGACGCGAGATTTTTTTTGTTAGGATCGTAATTTAATTCCGGACTCGATGACGCTGGTTTGGACGAATTCTGAGACGGGCGAATTTTTGGGTTTAAATTGAATTTAAATTCGATTTAAATTCAAAAGGTGAGTGTTTTAACCCACTCACAATTACTAGAAGCTTTTATGTTTGTTAAATAAATTTTAGAAATGAATAGAAATTTATTTATGAGCTTTTGGCATGTTATTTCATCCATATCTGTTGAATTGCATTTTTTGAATTTAGCTGTTAATTAAATTGATTGATTGCGTATTATTTGGCTGTTGGAAATTATTGTTGCATATGAACTGCTAGTTAACAGTTATATAAATTATTGGGGAATATAAACTGTTAGATAAATAGTTGATAAATCTAATTTGAATAAACTGCTAGTTATTACCTGTTGTATATTACCAAACACATATTGTTATTGATTGATGTTGTGATTGGATGATGGATGTGTTGTTGAATGGATGTTTTATGTGGATATCATTAAACTGCCAGTTATCATGCATTTTACATTTTTCGGGATTGCGGTTTGAAATGATATACAACCGCAGTTTATTTTAAATTGCGGATTGAAATGATAAATATCCGTATCACTTGACCATAGGATAGAAAATTATATACAGGCACCGCGGTCTACGTATAACTATTTTAATGTGATTTCTATGGTTTGGATGGAATACGGTTTATAATAATCTTAAATTTTATAATGTATAATATTTTCTTCCATATTTATATACATATGAAGTTGAAATTTTTGAAATTAAAAGGTGTATAAATTCCCTTAGTAAAACGGAAGAAAATTTAGAAAATGGAGTTTGATAAATTTATATCCTATGTTTAAATGTTAAGTTGGAAATTTTAGGATATGATATTTATAATTGAATTTTTTTTCCAAAATGAATTGAAATGAATATTCTAGTATAAATTTGAATTGAAAAAAAATATTCTAGTATAATTTGAATTGGAAAATATATATGTTTTATCACTAGAATTGGAGTTTATTTATTATGGGTTTATGTGAATATTCAAGGCTAATTAATAAAACATTGATTTGTAGAAAGAAAAACCCAACTTTAGTTTTGAAATATAATTACTCCAAATGAATATAGGCATATATGTATATAAATTGAAATGATTTTGGACTCAAGAGTGATAGTTAAGTTATGGTTTAGACTTTAAAATAAAGAATTTTATTTATAAAACCGTAGAAATTATTTCTTTACAAAGTAAACTTTAAAAGTTAAACCATTTACTCTATATACCGTTGAATATCCAAACCATTTGAGTTTCAAAGGTTATGGTTTGAAATTATGGATTTCAAAATATTATGCTTGAAAATATTTGGGTTTCAGAAGTTATGAAGTTTAAAGCATTATGATTTTGGAAAACTATATTTGGGATAAACGATGTCATATTGGTTTGGGTTTTAAAAGAAGAAATGATATCGTAATATTATGGTTTGAAATGGAATATATTCTGGTTTTAAAGTATGAACTATTTTTAAATAACCGCGGTGTTATAATAACGATGGGTTGGCAAAGAGACCGGGATCAGATATGGACATACTCTCTGTCGATACCGAAAACCACTTTGACTAACCGTGTACGCGGTGGAGATTCCAGAATGAAGTAGGTGGTGGCGACGTTTCCTGTAAGGTAAATACGTGGACCCAACTCCCGTGAGTTGGCATAAGGTGGCTAAAACAGGAGCGATTCTCAGGCCAATGAGGTCATTCCTCTGATCGGACGCTCCTCTTCGATATTATACTTTGACTTGGATTGATTCAGTGGCCACTTCTATATTTTGATTTTGGGGAGTTAGTCCGAGGTGGGCGGTAACTGCGGCTACGCGTTTCCACCAGCCTGGATAGCAATTGGTATATCTACCCTGGCATTGCCTAGTTGTGCCGTGTCACCTACCCTATCGCGCCTTGTACGAGTTTGGTTTTCTCCCGTAGCCCGTGTGGTATCCTCTAGTGGCTTCCCGATCAGGAGGGGCTATGATATTGGACGGACTACTGGGACTATTACGTGTTAAGGTGGAAAATGTAAAGCCTTAACGCTATTTAAAAGTAAGTTTATTTTATAAATAGACACTATTATAATAGCGCAATATACTACATAGTAAATAGTTTAACGGATCCTTAGGAGATGTAAATCCCGAACATCTCTTGAGTTACTGTACTCATATTTATATTCTGTTTATTTAACTCACATAAGATATTCTAGTCTGACTCGGGTGTTTTGTCTTTTCAAATTCGCTCGGGTCAGTCCGAGCGTTTCAGGATAGCAGGTTTTAGCTTTGGAGGACGAAGACGAAGATTCAGTATTATTTTATATATATAGTATTGCACCACACTCTTTCTATTCCGCTGCATTTCTTGTATTGGTATGTGTAACTCTGATATTTATTGTGTAAAGAATAACAAGTGTTTGTAAACCATTTATGAACTGTATATTTATTATTATATTTTATCCTTCCGCTGTGAGATTCTGTTTTCTTTTTATTTCTTCTCTGTTTTTCTTATTTACCCCATAACAATCCGCCCTTGCGTATGCTTTGAATTGGGACAAGTGTCGGTTTAAAGTGTGCGCAAAAGGCGGGATGTTACAATAGAGCCATCTGCTTTCATTTTCTTCTTGAAGATCCATTTACAGCCAATAGGTTTAATTCCAGGTGGAATATCAACAATTTCTCAAGTTTTATTACTTAGAATTGAATCAATCTCACTTCGGATTGCTTCTTTCCAACACGAAGATTCAAAAGATGGCATTGCTTCCTTGTACGTTTGAGGTTCGTGTTCTAACGTATAAGTCAAAAAATCCGAACCAAATATTTTGAAAGTTCTTGCCCTTACGCTTCTTCTTGGTTCAACCTCTTCGTTGTCCTGATGAGTTTCATCTTCACATGACTCATCTCTGTTATCTCTTGTCCTTTTTAGGACAGGATTTCCATCGTTTCTTTTATGTGGGAACATATCTTCAAAGAACGAGGCATCTCTTGATTCCATGATTGTATTTACATGAATATCAGGTATATCAGACTTGAATACCAAAAATCTGTAGGCACTACTATTTTGGGCTGGCCCTAGATTATAACAATCTACGGTTTTTGGTCCAAGTTTGACCTTCTTTGGAGGCAGAACAGGAACTTTTGCCAAGCACCCCCACACTTTGAGGTATTTAAAACTTGGTTTGTGTCCTTTTCATAACTCATATGGAACTGTTCCTGTTTTATTGTGACGGACTTTGTTTAATATGTGATTAGACATATTTAATGCTTCCCCCCCACAAGTTCGTCGGTAGACCACAAGTTAAAAGCATGACAGTAATCATGTCTTTTAACATTATGTTCTTCCTCTCGGCTACACCATTTTGTTGTGGTGAATATGAAGCTGTTGTTTGATGAATTATACCATTTTCGGCACAGAAATGTTCAAAAGGTGATTCATATTCTCCACCTCGATCAGATCATAGTATCTTTGATCTTTTTATTTAACTGATTTTCTAACTCAGCCTTGTATTTTATAAATGCTGTTATTGCTTCATCTTTACTATTTAAAAGATACACATAGCAATATCGCGTATAATCGTCAATAAAAGTAATGAAATACTTTTTCCCACCTCTTGTAGGTAGTGATTTAAAATCACATAAATCTGTATGTACCAAACCTAATGGTTCGGTGCTTTTGTCAACAGATTTAAATGGTTGTTTGACCATTTTTTCTTCTACACATGTCTCACATTTGTAGTTCTTATCTACTTGGAATTTTGGAAATAATCCCAAGTTTGATAATGTTTTAATTTTGCGGAAATTTATGTGTCTCAATCTATCATGCCATAGTAAAATTTCATGCTCAAGCAAATAAGAAACCTCAATTTTATTAATAGCACAATCAGAATACATATTTTTGTTGCCGGCAACAGCTACATTTGCCTTAAATAGGCCATCACATAAATATCCCCTTCCTATATAAATTCCAGCCTTGGACAGAACCATCTTGTCTGACTCGAACACCATCTTGAATCCCTTCTTTGATAAGACTGCACCAGAGATGAAATTCTTGCGTATGTCTGGAACGTGGAGCACGTTATTCAACTTAACAGTTTTACCAGAAGCAAACTTGAGGATTACTGTGCCACTGCCTTCGATCATGGAAACTGCAGAATTACCCATGTAGAGTTTTTCTTCGTGATCCAATTTCTGATATATAGAAAACATGGATTTGTCAGAACGAACATGACGAATAGCGTCTGTATCTACCCATTATTGGTTAGGATTCTGAACTGGATTGCATTCAAATACCACCGCCGAGATGTTGGACTCGTCTACTTCCGTGTTATTTACTATATTTGCCTCTTTATTGCGTTCCTTCATGTGTCTGCAATCTTTAGCGGCATGACCAACTTTTTCACAAACCCAACATTCACCATTAAACTTCTTGGTTCGTTTGTTGCCTTTTGGTTTGTTGTCTTGAGCTTTCCTTTTCTTCTACAAATTCTTCTTTTTGTTTTTGGTCTTTGACCCTTCAGCCACAAATGCCTCATCGCTTGGTTTTGTAACTGCACGGTTGTCCGCTCAATTTTTAATCGGACTATGAGATCCTGTAAAGAGATTTCCTTTTTCTTATGCTTTACATAGTTGCGGTAATCTCTCCATGACGGCGGAAGTTTTCCCGTGATGGCTTCAACCAAAAACGATTCTCCAACCTTATGACCTTCCGTTTCGAGTTCATGAATGATGATTTGCAATTCATGCAGTTGAGCAGTCACCGGTTTGGTGTCAACCATCTTGTAGTCCATGAATTTTTCGACAATGAATTTCTTAAGACTGATATTCTGCGTCTATACTTCGTGGTAAGTGCATTTCAGAGTTCTTTTGATGTCTTTAAAGGTTGATATACTTTGTATAGCACCTTGTCGAGACAATTTAGAATATAGTTTCTACATAAAAAATCGAAATGCTTCCACGTATTCACCTCTGCTTGCTTGCCTAGTGCAGGAATCGGTTCCTCCTTCTCGAGGTACTTTTGCAGACCGAGTGTGGTGAGATAAAACATCTGATTCTGCCATGTCAAAAAATATCACCATCTCCCTTGAACGGTTCAGGTCTGTTGTGAGTAGTATTCGTTGAAAATTCTACTGTTGCCATTTCTGTTTTAGTAAGAAAACAGTAAAATTCTTAAAATGTTATACGTCTAGTATACCAAAACAGAGAATAATCAATTATAAACTCGTTGCACAAGTTTATAACTCAGATTTCCACTACACTGGAATTCTGTGTTAATTATTAAAACAATATGAATGTTGTAAATATGTTACAACAACAGCGTTATACTATTTTGAATAAATAGTATAACCAGAATAACAGATAGAATATAGAATAATGTATATAGATATTCAAATAAACTAGAATTCTAACCGGATTATAGAGGAAATTCCGTCGGAGGCTTGTCGTAATAATTTCCTTAAGAATTTTATTTCAAAATTCCCCCAAGGTACAATAGACGTATTCTGCTCGAGATGGTAATGAGTATATCACTTTGTGATTTAGAGTATAGTAGCAGAAGAGAAGAAGAAGATTCGGATTCTAAAATCAGTAAGGAAAGTGATCGGTTTTCCTTCTTATTTATAGTTGGTCCGTATCTCTTCCGAACGGTCGTGTCTGCACCCGTTCGCTCAAACAGTCGCGTCTGTACCTCTTCGTACAGTCACATCTGTTCATCCGCTCGTACCATCTGGTACAATTTCGCCCGCGCCTCTTCAGTCGGGTCGCACCCGCTCGCGCCGCATCTGTTCGCCGCGTCCGCTTCAATCGGCTCGCACCTGTTTGCTTCTAACGGGTCACACCCGCTACTATTCGCGCCTATTCAACCCGTGTATGCTTCCGAACAGATCCGCATCTGTTGTATGGCC
The DNA here is from genome assembly GCA_030765085.1 of Allium cepa. Lineage (NCBI taxonomy): Eukaryota > Viridiplantae > Streptophyta > Magnoliopsida > Asparagales > Amaryllidaceae > Allium > Allium cepa. Next base: position 882,691,404 of record CM060929.1, read on the forward strand.
TGCAATTGTTAGAAATCCCGATCCAGTTTGTAGTAAAAATACGAGTGTCATACCAAACCCAAACCCGAGCCCGAGCCTGGCCCGGTTTGGTCGGACGGACAGACGGCGGCGGCGCGCGCGCGTGTGGTGGTGATGCAAGATCTCCCTCTTCACAACGAAGCATACATTTGGGAGCCCAACACCCCCAACCTCCTCATAAGAAAGCCATATATAAACCAATATAGCTTTCAACAATTTGGCGATGCGGGACTTCGTATATTTCAATTCATTTTATTTGTTAAGGAATTCCAACAATCCCCCACATGAATAATAATATACGTATCCCCCACACAAAGCGAAATATCACAAAGTATATATGGAATTAATGCTTTATCGTGGATAAGTAGATATTTCACTTTGAATTTTCCCTAGTTAAAACTTATCGGTTCTAGTTGGCTAATCGGTGAATTATTTCATCTTGAACCGTCGGCCTTTATTGTATATACAGACAATAAGCTTTACGAAGCATTGATTCCCTTCTCATCCAATCTCTTGGTTGTGTTCATTTTGTTCCTGAACAATTTTTGGTTCTGCGAGTGTTGTAGAGAATAAAAGCCTTTTAATATTCTCATAGAGCCGACCCAGCTCACACTAACATAGGTGATCGCAACCATTAAGAGTATCCTACATATACCCCACTTGTTATTTCCAACATATGGTCATCATCAAAAAACATACTTTTAACCTTTAAAATACTTCTGTAGGCATGCATTTATGTTGTGCACCATAAGAATGGAGTTGGACTATGTCCACGCAAATGCATTACGTCTTGAGTTATTCAGAACTGGTTTGTCTATTGATCCTTGTCCGTGGGATCTCCAGTCGCTAGGATAGATTTCCGTATAAGATAACTCTTATTAGTTTAGGTTTTTAAACCCATTCCCCTTGATGCGCAGTTAATCTTTTCTCTTGATAAACCTTTAGTAACGGATCCACTAGGTTATCGTTTGTTCTTACATAATCTATGAAAATAGTTCCATGTGAGAGTAACTGTCTAACTGTGTTATGGCATCGACGAATGTGTCGTGACTTTAAATTATACACAAAGTTTTGCGCTCTGCTTAGCGCTGCTTGGTTATCGCAGCGTATGCATATGGCCAGTACAGGTTTAGGCCAGAACGGAATATCTTCTAAAAAGTGACAAAGCCATTCTGCTTCTTCGCCTGCTTTATCTAATGCAATGAACTCTGATTCCATAGCGGATCGAGCTATGCATATTTGTTTAGTAGATTTCCATGACACTTCTGCCCCTACTAGGGTAAAGACATAACCACTTGTTGATCTCCTCATCGAGATCTCCATTTAAGAATGCTGTCTTTACATCCATTTGATGAATTTCTAGACCATAAATCAATGCAACTGCTATTAGCATTCTTATAGAGCTTATTCGAGTTACTGGTGAATATGTGTCAAAGAAATCCACTCCTTCTTTTTGACGATATCCTTTGGCTACTAATCTGGCTTTATACTTGTCGATTGAGCCATCTGCTTTCATTTTCTTCTTGAAGATCCATTTACAGCCAATAGGTTTAATTCCAGGTGGAATATCAACAATTTTACAAGTTTTATTACTTAGAATTGAATCAATCTCACTTTGGATTGCTTCTTTCCAACACGAAGATTCAGAAGATGACATTGCTTCCTTGTACGTTTGAGGTTCGTGTTCTGACATATAAGTCAAAAAATCCGAACCAAATATTTTGGAAGTTCTTGCCCATACGCTTCTTCTTGATTCAACCTCCTCGTTGTCCTGATGAGTTTCAACTTCACATGTCTCATCTCTGTTATCTCTTGTCCGTTTTTGGGATAGGATTTCCATCCGTTCTTTTATGTGGGAACACATCTTCAAAGAACGAGGCATCTCTTGATTCCATGGTTGTATTACATGAATATCAGGTATATCAGACTTGAATACCAAAAATCTGTAGGCACTACTATTTTGGGCTGGCCCTAAATAATATCAATCTACGGTTTTTGGTCCAAGTTTGACCTTCTTTGGAGGCGGAACTGGAACTTTTGCCAAGCACCCCCACACTTTGAGGTATTTAAAACTTGGTTTGTTTCCTTTCCATAACTCATATGGAATTGTTCCTGTTTTATTGTGAAGGACTTTGTTTAATATGTGATTAGACATATTTAATGCTTCCCCCTACAAGTTCGTCGGTAGACCAGAAGTTAAAAGCATGGAAGTAATCATGACTTTTAACGTTCTGTTCTTCCTCTCGGCTACACCATTTTGTTGTGGTGAATATGGAGCCGTTGTTTGATGAATTATACCATTTTCGGCACAGAACTATTCAAATGGTGATTCATATTCTCCACCTCGATCAGATCTTAGTATCTTGATCTTTTTATTTAACTGATTTTCTACCTCAGTCTTGTATTTTATAAATGCTCTTATTGCTTCATCTTTACTATTTAAAAGATATACATAGAAATATCGCGTATAATCGTCAATAAAAGTAATGAAATACTTTTTCCCACCTCTTGTAGGTAGTGATTTAAAATCACATAAATCTGTATGTACCAAACCTAATGGTTCGGTGCTTCTGTCAACAGATTTAAATGGTTGTTTGACCATTTTTGCTTCTACACATGTCTCACATTTGTAGTTCTTATCTACTTGGAATTTTGGAATTAATCCCAAGTTTGATAATGTTTTCATTTTGCGGAAATTTATGTGTCTCAATCTATCATGCCATAGTAAAATTTCATGCTCAAGCAAATAAGAAACTTAAATTTTATTAATAGCACAATCAGAATACATATTTTTGTTGCCGGCAACAGCTACATTTGCCTTAAATAGGCCATCACATAAATATCCCCTTCCTATATAAATTCCAGCCTTGGACAGAACCATCTTGTCTGACTCGAACACCATCTTGAATCCCTTCTATGATAAGACTGCACCAGAGATGAAATTCTTGCGTATGTCTGGAATGTGGAGCACGTTATTCAACTTAACAGTTTTACCAGAAGCAAACTTGAGGATTACTGTGCCACTGCCTTCGATCATGGAAACTGCAGAATTACCCATGTAGAGTTTTTCTTCGTGATCGAATTTCTAATATATAGAAAACATGGATTTGTCAGTACGAACGTGACGAATAGCGTCTGTATCCACCCATCATTGGTTAGGATTCTGAACTGGATTGCATTCAAATACCACCGCCGAGATGTTGGACTCGTCTACTTCCGTGTTATTTACTATATTTGCCTCTTTATTGCGTTCCTTCATGTGTCTGCAATCTTTAGCGGCATGACCAACTTTTTCACAAACCCAACATTCACCATTAAACTTCTTGGTTCGTTTGTTGTCTTTTGGTTTGTTGTCTTGAGCTTTCCTTTTCTTCTACAAATTCTTCTTTTTGTTTTTGGTCTTTGACCCTTCAGCCACAAATGCCTCATAGCTTGGTTTTGTAACTGCACGGTTGTCCGCCTCAATTTTTAATCGGACTACAAGATCCTGTAAAGAGATTTCCTTCTTCTTATGTTTTAGATAGTTGCGGTAATCTCTCCATGACGGCGGTAGTTTTTCCGTGATGGCTTCAACCAAAAATGATTCTCCAACCTTATGACCTTCCGCTTCGAGTTCATGAATGATGATTTGCAGTTGAGCAGTCACCGGTTTGGAGTCAACCATCTTGTAGTCCATGAATTTGTCTACAATGAATTTCTTAAGACTGATATTCTGCGTCTTATACTTCGTGGTAAGTGCATTTCAGAGTTCTTTTGATGTTTTTAAAGGCTGATATACTTTGTATAGCACCTTGTCGAGACAATTTAGAATATAGTTTCCACATAAAAAATCGGAATGCTTCCACGTATTCACCTCTGCTTCCTTGCCTAGTGCAGGAATCGATTCCTCCTCCTCGAGATACTTTTGCAGACCGAGTGTGGTGAGATAAAACAACAACTGATTCTGTCATGTGAAGAAATCATCACCATCTCCCTTGAACGGTTCAGGTCTATTGTGAGTAGTATTCTTTGAAAATTATACTGTTTCCATTTCTGTTTTAGTAAGAAAACATTAAAATTCTTAAGATGTTATACGTCTAGTATACCAAAACAGAGAATAATCAATTAGAAACTCGTTGCACAAGTTTATAACTCAGATTTCCACTACACTGGAATTCTGTATTAATTATTAAAAAAATATGAATGTTTTAAATAAGTTACAACAACAGCTTTATACTATTTTGAATAAATAGTATAACCAGAATAACGGATAGAATATAGAAGAATGTATATAAATATACAAATAAACTAGAATTCTAACCGGATTATAAAGGAAATTTCGTCTAAGGCTTGTCGTAACAATTTCCTTAGGAATATTATTTCAAAATTTCCCCAAGATACAACAGACGTATTCTGCTCGAGATTGTAATGAGTATATCACTCTGTGATTTAGAGTATAATAGCAGAAGAGAAGAAGAAGGTTCGGATTCTAAAATCAGTAGGGAAAGTGATCAGTTTTCCTTCTTATTTATAGTTGGTCCGTGTCTCTTCCGTACGGTCGTGTCTGCACCCGTTCGCTCAAACAGTCGCGTCTGTACCTCTTCGTACAGTCAAATCTGTTCATCCGCTCGTACCACCTGGTACTGTTTCGCCCGTGCCTCTTCAGTCGGGTCGCACCCGCTCGCGCCGCATCTGTTCGCCCGCGTCCGCTTCAATCGGCTCGCACATGTTTGCTTCTAACGGGTCGCACCTGCTACTGTTCGTGTCTATTCAACCCGCGTCTGCTTCCGAACAGATCTGCATCTGTTCGTATGGCCTGCAACTGTCGGAAAACCCAGTCCAGTTTGTAGTAAAAATACGAGTATCATATTAGACCTAAACCCGAGCCCGAGCCCGAGCCCGATCGGGCCCTATTCGGTCGGTCGGACGGACGGCGGCGGCGGCGCGCGCGTGTCTGGTGGTGATGCAAGATCTCCCTCCTCACAACGAAGCATACATTTGGGAGCCCCAGCCCCCCAACCTCCTCATGAGAAAGCCATATATAAACCGGTATATCTCTCAACAATTTGGCGATGTTGGACTTTATATATTTATTCATTTTATTTGTTAAGGAATTCCAACAATCCCCGACATGAATGATAATATACATATCCCCCACATAAAGCGAAATATCATAGAGTATATATGGAATTAATGCTTTATTATGGATAAGTACATATTTCACTTTGAACTTTCCCTAGTTAAAACTTATCGGATCTACTTGGCTAATCGGTGAATTATTTCATCTTGAACCGTCGGCCTTTATTGTATATCCAGACAATAAGCTTTACGAAGCATTTATTTCCTTCTCATCCAATCTCTTGGTTGTGTTCATTTTGGTCCTGAACAATTTTTGGTTCTGCAATTGTAGAGAATAAAAGCCTTTTAATATTCTCATAGAGCCAACCCAGCTCACACTAACATAGGTGATCGCAACCATTAAGAGTATCCTCCATATACTTCACTTGTCATTTCCAAGATATGGTCATCATTAAAAAACATAGTTTTAACCTTTAAAATACTTCTGTAGGCATGCATTTATATTGTGGACCATAGGAATGGAATTGGACTATGTCCACGCAAATGCATTACGTCTTGAATTATTCAGAACTGGTTTGCCTATTGATCCTAGTCCGTGGGATCTCCAGTCACTAGGATAGGTTTCCGTATAAGATAACTCTTATTAGTTTAGGCTTTTAAACCCATTCCCCTCGATGCACAGTTAATTTTTTCTCTTGATAAACCTTTAGTAAACGGATCCGCTAGGTTATCATTTGTTCTTACATAATCTATGGAAATAGTTCCATCTGAGAGTAACTGCCTAACTGTGTTATGGCGTCGACAAATTTGTCGTGACTTTCCATTATACACAAAGTTTTGCGCTCTGCTTAGCGCTGCTTGGTTATTGCAGTGTATGCATATGGCCGGTACAGGTTTAGCCAGAACGGAATATCTTCTAAAAAGTGACGAAGCCATTCTACTTCTTCACCTGCTTTATCTAATGCAATGAACTCTGATTCCATAATGGATCGAGCTATGCATGTTTGTTTAGTAGATTTCCATGACACTGCTGCCTCTGCTAGGGTAAAGACATAACCACATGTTGATTTTGATTCTTCTGAATCTGCAATCCAGTTTGCGTCACTATATCCTTCTAAGACGGCAGGATATTTTCCATAATGTAAGGAATATGTAGTGATATTTTTTAAATATCCAAGCACTCTCATTAGTGCTTTCCAGTGTTCCTTCCCTGGATTGCTCGTATACCTGCTCAATCGACTTACTACATAAGCTATATCTGGTCTTGTGCAATTCATGAGATACATGAGACATTCTATTACACGAGAATATTCCAGTTGCATTACACTTTCATTAGTGTTTTTATGCAGTACTTCTGATGGATTAAAATGTGTATTTACTCCTTTAATTCCAAAATTTTGTAATCTTTCAATCACTTTTTCTACATAATGTGATTGAGATAACTCAATTCCATTAGGTGTTCTTATTATTTTTATTCCAAAATAACATCTGCAACACCCAAGTCTTTCATGTCGAAATTGTTGATCAACATTTTCTTTATAGTCTCAATTACCTGAGTATTTGGACAGAATATTAGCATACCGTCCATATATAGAAAGTTTATCACATATGATTGTCCAAGTTATTTATAATAAACACATTTGTCACATTCATTTATACGAAAACCATTTCTCATCATGACACTATCAAAATTTTGCATGCCATTGTTTTGGAGCTTGTTTTAGTCCGTATAATGATTTTACTAATCTACGGACTTTGTTTTCATTTCCTTTGGAAATAAAACCTTCAGGTTGCTCCATGTAGATCTCCTCGTCGAGATCTCCATTTAAGAATGCTGTCTTTACATCCATTTGATGAATTTCTAGACCATAAATCGATGCAATTGCTATTAGCATTCTTCTAGAGGTTATTCGTGTTACTGGCGAATATGTGTCAAAGAAGTCTACTCCTTCTTTTTGACAATATCCTTTGGCTACTAATCTGGATTTATACTTGTCGATAGAGCCATCTGCTTTAATTTTCTTCTTGAAGATCCATTTACAGCCAATAGGTTTAATTCCAGGTGGAATATCAACAATTTCTCAAGTTTATTACTTAGAATTGAATCAATATCACTTCGGATTGCTTCTTTCCAACACGAAGATTCAAAATATGACATTGCTTCCTTGTATGCTTGAGGTTCGTGTTCTAACATATAAGTCAAAAAATCCAAACCAAATGTTTTGGAAGTTCTTACCCTTACGCTTCTTCTTGGTTCAACCTCCTCGTTGTCCTGATGAGTTTCATCTTCACATGTCTCATCTCTGTTATCTCTTGTCCTTTTTGGGACAGGATTTCCATCGTTTCTTTTATGTGGGAACACATCTTCAAAGAACGAGGCATCTCTTGATTCCATGATTGTATTTACATGAATATCAGGTATATCAGACTTGAATACCAAAAATCTGTAGGCACTACTATTTTGGGCTGGCCCTAGATAATAACAATCTACGGTTTTTGGTCCATGTTTGACCTTCTTTGGAGGCGGAACTGGAACTTTTGCCAAGCACCCCCACACTTTGAGGTATTTAAAACTTGGTTTGTGTCCTTTTTATAACTCATATGGAATTGTTCCTGTTTTATTGTGAGGGACTTTGTTTAATATGTGATTAGACATATTTAATGCTTCCCCCCACAAGTTCGTCGGTAGACCAGAAGTTAAAAGCATGGCAGTAGTCATGTCTTTTAATGTTCTGTTCTTCCTCTCGGCTATACCATTTTTTTGTGGTGAATATGAAGCTGTTGTTTGATGAATTATACCATTTTCGGCACCGAAATGTTCAAATGGTGATTCATATTCTCCACCTCGATCAGATTATAGTATCTTGATCTTTTTATTTAACTGATTTTCTAACTCAGCCTTGTATTTTATAAATGTTGTTATTGCTTCATCTTTACTATTTAAAAGATATACATAGCAATATCGCGTATAATCGTCAATAAAAGTAATGAAATACTTTTTCCCACCTCTTGTAGGTAGTGATTTAAAATCACATAAATCTGTATGTACCAAACCTAATGGTTCGGTGCTTCTGTCAACAGATTTAAATGGTTGTTTGACCATTTTTGCTTCTACACATGTCTCACATTAGTATTTCTTATCTACTTGGAATTTTGGAATTAATCCCAAGTTTGATAATGTTTTCATTTTGCAGAAATTTATGTGTCCCAATCTATCATGCCATAGTAAAATTTCGTGCTCAAGCAAATAAGAAACTTCAATTTTATTAATAACACAATCAGAATACATATTTTTGTTGCTGGCAATAGCTACATTTGCCTTAAATAGGCCATCACATAAATATCCCCTTCCTATATAAATTCCAACCTTGGACAGAACCATCTTGTCTGACTCGAACACCATCTTGAATCCCTTCTTTGATATGACTGCGCCAGAGATGAGATTCTTGCGTATGTCTGGAATGTGGAGCACGTTATTCAACTTAACAGTTTTTCCAGAAGTAAACTTGAGGATTACTGTGCCACTGCCTTCGATCATAAAAACTGCAGAATTACCCATGTAGAGTTTTTTTTCGTGATCGAATTTCTGATATGTAGAAAACATGGATTTGTCAGAACAAACATGACGAATAGCGCCTGTATCTACCCACCATTGGTCAGGATTCTGAACTGGATTGCATTTAAATACCACCGCCGAGAAGTTGGACTCGTCTACTTCCATGTTATTTACTATATTTGCCTCTTTATTGTGTTCCTTCATGTGTCTGCAATCTTTAGCGGCATGACCAACTTTTTCACAAACCCAACATTCACCATTAAACTTCTTGGTTCGTTTTTTGTCTTTTGGCTTGTTGTCTTGAGCTTTCCTTTTCTTCTACAAATTCTTCTTTTTGTTTTTGGTCTTTGACCCTTCAGCCACAAATGCCTCATCGCTTGGTTTTGTAACTGCACGGTTGTCTGCCTCAATTTTTAATCGGACTATGAGATCCTGTAAAGAGATTTCATTTTTCTTATGCTTTAGATAGTTGCGGTAATCTCTCCATGACGGCGGCAGTTTTCCCGTGATGGCTTCAACCAAAAACGATTCTCCAACCTTATGACCTTCCGTTTCAAATTCATGAATGATGATTTGCAATTCATGCAGTTAAGCAGTCACCGGTTTGGAGTCAACCATCTTGTAGTCCATGAATTTGTCTACAATGAATTTCTTAAGACTGATATTTTGCGTCTTATACTTCGTGGTAAGTGCATTCCAGAGTTCTTTTGATGTCTTTAAAGGTTGATATACTTTGTATAACACCTTGTCGAGACAATTTAGAATATAGTTTCTACATAAATAATCGGAATGCTTCCACGTATTCACCTCTGCTTCCTTGCCTAGTGCAGGAATCGGTTCCTCCTCCTCGAGGTACTTTTGCAGACCGAGTGTGGTGAGATAAAACAACATCTGATTCTGCCATGTTAAGAAATCATCACCATCTCCCTTGAACGGTTCAGGTCTGTTGTGAGTAGTATTCGTCGAAAATTCTACTGTTGCCATTTCTGTTTTAGTAAGAAAACAATAAAATTCTTGAAATGTTATACGCCTAGTATACCAAAACAGAGAATAATCAATTATAAACTCGTCGCACAAGTTTATAACTCAGATTTCCACTACATTGGAATTCTGTATTAATTATTAAAACAATATGAATGTTGTAAATATGTTACAACAACGGCGTTATGCTATTTTGAATAAATAGTATAACCAGAATAACAGATAGAATATAAAATAATGTATATAAATATTCAAATAAACTAGAATTCTAACCGGATTATAAAGGAAATTCCGTTTGAGGCTTGTCGTAATAATTTCCTTAAGAATTTTATTTCAAAATTCCCCCAAGGTACAACAGACGGATTCTGCTCGAGATTGTAATGAGTATATCACTTTGTGATTTAGAGTATAGTAGCAGAAGAGAAGAAGAAGATTCGGATTCTAAAATCAGTAAGGAAAGTGATCAGTTTTCCTTCTTATTTATAGTTGGTCTGTATCTCTTCCGAACGGTCGTGTCTCCACCCGTTCACTCAAACAGTTACGTCTGTACCTCTTCATACAGTCACATCTGTTCATTCGCTCGTACCACCTGATACTGTTTCGTCCGCGCCTCTTCAGTCGGGTCGCACCCGCTCGCGCCGCATCTGTTCGCTCGCGTCCGCTTCAATCGGCTCGCACCTGTTTGCTTCTAACGGGTCGCACCAGCTACTGTTCGCGTCTATTCAACCCGTGTCTGCTTCCGAACAGATCCGCGTCTGTTGTATTGCCTACAACTGTCAGAAAGCCCGGTCCAGTTTGTAGTAAAAATACGAGTATCATATCAGTGCCAAACCCGAGCCCGAGCCCGGCCCGGCCCGGCCCGGCCCGGCGCGGTTCGGTCGGTCGGACGGCGGCGGCGGCGCGCGCGTGTGTGGTGGTGATGCAAGATATCCCTCCTCACAACGAAGCATACATTTGGGAGCCCCAGGCCCCCAACCTCCTCATGAGAAAGCCATATATAAACCAATATAACTCTCAACAATTTGGCGATGTGGGACTTTGTATATTTTGTTCATTTTATTTGTTAAGGAATTCCAACAATCCCCCACATGAATGATAATATACATATCCACCGCACAAAGTGAAATATCACAGAGTGTATTTGGAATTAATGCTTTATCGTGGATAAGTAGATATTTTACTTTGAACTTTCCCTAGTTAAAACTTATCGAATCTACTTGGCTAATCGATGAATTATTTCATCTTGAACAATCGGCCTTTATTGTATATCCAGACAATAAGCTTTACGAAGCATTGATTCCCATCTCATCCAATCTCTTGGTTGTGTTCATTTTGGTCCTGAACAATTTTTGGTTCTGCGAGTGTTGTAGAGAATAAAAGCCTTTTAATATTCTCATAGAGCCGATCCAGCTCACACTAGCATAGGTGATTGCAACCATTAAGAGTATCCTACATATACCCCACTTGTTATTTCCAAGATATGGTCATCATTAAAAAACATAGTTTTAACCTTTAAAATACTTCTGTAGGCATGCATTTATGTTGTGCACCATAGGAATGGAGTTGGACTATGTCCACGCAAATGCATTACATCTTGAGTTATTCAGAATTGGTTTGCCTATTGATCCTAGTCCATGGGATCTCCAGTCACTAGGATAGGTTTCCGTATAAGATAACTCTAATTAGCTTAGGCTTATAAACTCATTCCCCTCGATGTGCAGTTAATCTTTTCTCTTGAAAAATCTTTAGTAAACGGATCCGCTAGGTAATCATTTGTTCTTACATAATCTATGGAAATAGTTCCATTTGAGAGTAACTGTCTAACCGTGTTAGGCGTCGACGAATGTGTCGTGACTTTCCATTATACACAAAGTTTTGCGCTCTGCTTAGCGCTGCTTGGTTATCGCAGTGTATGCTCTGTTGTGAGGAGAGAAGTCATGCAACATCACACGCGCGCCGCCGCTGTCCATCCGACCGAACTGAACCGGGTCGGTCCGGGTTCGGGTTCGAATATGAAAATATTTTTGGATCATATGTGAACAGTAACATGCCAAATTTCAGCCTGTTAAGGACCCAGAATCGAAATTTCTGAATTTGAATAGAGGGCGGGAATTTTGTAACGTTTTTCGTAGCGTTGCAAATGAATAGACGCGACGTTTAAATGTTGAATGGATATAGCCATTCGTAACAGTTGTGAACCGTTGCAAATGGTTGCGACGCGTGGCGAATAGACACCTCTCCACCACAATAAATAGTGACGTCCAGAAAACGTTAGAAACAATTTTTCTCTTCTTCTTCTTTACAAAATGGTTTTTTGCGAAGCCAGAAAGTGTTACAAAACACTGCGCCACCATTGCTCTGTGTTGTGACGCCTCCAAAGCGTTGCAAACTCAGAAAACATCGCAGAATTGCTCACTTCTTTCTCTTCATTCTATTCTATATAAATTGCATCATCAGAAACCATTACTAAAGTGTTCTTGGTCGGATCAAAGCCGTACAAACTTTAAATCCGATTACGCTATTATATGGCTTCATTGAATTCTGAATGTCGGTGGTTCGATAACCCGTTTGTAACTGGTGGGTTGAACTATTGTCTGAAAGAAACTATTCCATAAATCCTTGATGTCGGAGGTACAGCATTATCTTCTTCGCAATCGCCATCAAATTTATCTCGAACCACAAAATCCCTAACAAAATTTCAGATAATATTCTTCAACCATGGAAGGTTCGAGCGCTCTACAAGTTATGAATCGGCATCTAACTCGATTGGAGCGTTTTGATGGCGACAATTTCACTCATTGGAAAGAGACGATGAAATTTTTTCTGGTCATCGTCAAGTTGTTCTACATTTTGGAAGATGACTTGGAAGAAATCCTAGAGGAAACTGATAAAGATGATGCTGCTCTAAAGGCTAAACGTGCAAAGCGCAATGAGGACGATTTTCTATACAGAGGGCATATTCTGAATGCGCTATCTACCCCAGTCTACAATGCTCATAGGACCTTGGAAACATCGAAGGCACTCTGGACTGCACTTGAGAATAAGTACCGCATATCCGAGGCAAGTAATAAAAAGTTTCTTATCTCTAATTTTATGGATTTCAAAATGGGCCCAATAAGTCCATAATTAGACAAGTAAGCGAAATCTTACAGTTGGTGAATGAACTTAAAGATGCTGGAATTGATCTCTATGAATCTTTTGTTGTTAGAGTTATAATTTCTAGATTTGCGCATAGTTGGAATGATTATAAGAAAAGGATTATAATTTAGACTGTTTACAGCGTCATCTTCGTATTGAAGAAGTCTCTCGCAAATGCAATCTAGATGATAATCCGCAAACTGAGTCTCATTCTAAGACAAATAATGTTGAAATTACTTGTAACGACCCGCTACTTTGGACTATTCACATCCACACATGTCGGACTTGACTAATTCAAAATACCGAATTGTTAATTTAAATTTGGCAAAACTGAGATATACAGTAAATAAACAGTCACAGAATCACAGACACAGAGTAATAATATGCAGCGGAAATAGAAGAGGTAGTTGTTCATGAAGCTAATATATAAACATATAAGATACCTCAGAGTTAAACCAGATACAACGGAAGAGTAACACGATACATCAGTTACAAATCAGAATACATCACTGAAATCACGAATACAGAAAGTAGAATAGATGGCTGGATCTTCAAGCAAAGCTCCAACTCCCAAGGTGAGTCTCAAATACTGGTACACTCAGTCTGACCCGAGCGTAAAGCAAGACACAAAACACTCGAGTCAGGATTAATATTCTTATATCAATAAATCTAACTCAAGTGAAATAGCAATCGAAATACATGTAACTCAAAGGACGTGGGAATAACCATCCTCTAAGGATCCGTTAAACTATCTACTATGTAGTATAATACGCTATTATAATATGTCTACAGTAAAGTAAAGTATTAAAATAGCGTTAAGGCGTTACCATAATCCCCCTTAACACATTTTTATAATGCCATAGTCTATACAGCACCGTAAGCCCCACCGTAAACTGGTGGTTATCAGAGGGTACCCCATAGGTATAACAAAAAACAAAACGTAGTGGTCGCGAATAGGATAATCAGTATGGCAAGGTACATGAGGCGATACCAACTAGGATACTAGTAGTTGCGTGATCCGGATTGATGTTGAGCATAGCCAGCAGCTACCTCAACACCGCGAAACAACACTCCCAAACCGAGGGGTGCACCCAAATCGAATCACAAAAGTAATAGATATGGTATCGAAGAAGTGTGTCCGCTAGAGGTGGCGAACCTCAATGGCCCGGCGCGGCTCCTGTTTTAGTCATGTCAGGGGTCATCCAATATCGTTCTCTTTCTTCAGTCAACGCGTTCACCAAATCATCCACTTCATTCTGGATCAACACTCCTCGTATAATAGTTATTAAAGTGGTTTCGGTATCGACAGAGAGTATGTCCATATCTGATCCCGGTCTCTTTAATAACTACGTATTTATTACACCGATTGGTCGTTTAATATATTTCAAAACAATCAATTTCAAATTTCAATTAGAATTCGTAATAACATTCCATTTGTCTTTCTGTATCAATTTCCGTAATTTACATTTCAAAACTTCCAAATTACCATTTCAAAATCTTTCAATTCAACTTCAAATTTCATTTTAACATTTCAAATATTGATTCAAGTTCGTACATAAGTTTTATTAGAATTCGTAATAATATTCCATTTGTCTTTCTATATCAATTTCCGTAATTTACATTTCAAAACTTCCAATACCATTTCAAAATCTTTCAATTCAACTTCAAATTTCATTTTAAACATTTCAAATATTGATTCAAGTTCATACATAAGTTTTATTCTGAAATTATTTAAATTTATTTAATTTAACATTCAAATCAATTTAAATTCATTTATCGATTTCATTCAATATTCGTTAAGACAATTACCATTCAAAACCATTCCTATTCAATTTCCAATTCATTAAATCAATTACTTAAGTTAACTTCATTATATCAAAACTTCCAAATTTAATTAAATTAAATTTGTCAAATCAAATTCCTTAAATTACAATTCTTACATTAATTTCAGTAAAACACATTTATTTCTTGTTAAGAAATTCAATTTCACTTATTCTTTACATAGTTACAAATTTAAAAACTCAATTAATAAAGAAACTAAATTTCATATATTTGAGAATCAAATTTCACTTAACTTACTTGAATAATTTTTCCAAAACGTAATAAATAAAGAAACCCAATTTCATTTATTAACGAACTTCAAATTCACTTATTCAACAGTTAAATCTCTTATCAAAGAATTCAATTTTTATTCACGTATCAAATACTTCAATCTTATCCAATTATCAAATAATTCCAACTTAATTATTAATAATTTCAAAACTTAATAATTTTCAACTTAATTATAAATTCAAATTTAATTATTAAATCATTTCAGCTTAATTAAATGAATAATTCCAAATTTTATTGTCAATAATTAATTTTAAAACAACGCTCTTTCAGCAACTACTATGTAAATATTCGTTTCAGATTTTAAATACTAACATTTTCCTTTCATTAAATTCAAATTCCAATTTTTATTTCAAAACCTTATTCTTTACTCAAATAAAATCATTATTTTATTTTAAATCAAATTATTGACCAATCGGGTTTTTTATTTAATTTTCTATCCTAAGTCAAGTTCATTTGGGTATTTATCATTTCAACCCGATTCCATTTCAATTCAAAAATCAAAGCATAGCAAAGGGAACTTGCAGTGTGATAACAGGGATGGTGTCAAAGTAAATAAACAGCAATAATAACAATCAACAACAATTCAATAATCAATTCAAATAACCCTGAAATAATCGTATTAATTCACATTGTTATTTGTGCAAATTAATATAATTATTTCTAGAATCTACACTATCATTTCATGTAGATTTAAGGTTATTCACTTATTATTCTATGCAATTCTACACTTTACATTAACTATTCAATTTCATACTTCATCAATTAATACAATATACATTCAACGGTTCAAGGTGTACATAATCAAATTCTACGTGTCAATTAATTAAACGTTTACAGGGGTCATATTATACAAATTTAACTAGTCAAATTCAACACCTATGTCGATTCAAAATTTTAACTATCCTACGCCGAATTCAATTGCATAATATTTATCATTTTATACATTACAATTTAACATCCAATATAAACAACAAACAATCAATCAATTATCAATCAAATGGGATCATCATCGTAAAATTAACAGATAATGGTGTCAGATGTCACAGGTGAACTGGTACAAGTAATAGCATATATTCAACAGTGTAAATAACTAGCAGCAGCATATTTCAATTGCCGTTTCAATTGAAATCAAATTTAATAAATAAAAGAACATTAATCGTGAGTGATTTCTCACCTTTCGAGGTTAGAGGAATTGGACAATACAACAAGCTACGAATTGGATCACGAACTCAACAATCGACTAATTCAATGGTAGATCTCAAAGCAAAACAAGGTGGACACGAATTCGACGGACAAAGCTGAAGATCAAAATTGACGAAACAAATTTAAAATCAACTTGGTATAAATAGAATGATATTATTATTATCATTATTTTATGAAAGTAATTTTTTTTTATTTAAGCACTTGTTAACATTCAAAATCTTTATATATAGTATTTAAAAGTCAATACCAAAATCAAATAGCTTCTGAGCTATGGAAATAACTTATATAACGAGGATCAAAATATATATATTATTTTAAAATTCTCTATATATATTCCTAACCATCAAAATATCAATATGAATAGTTTATACCTAAATAAACACATCGAGATTTACAATTTATAGTTGAAGTCAACTGAGACTAAAAAGGAAATTTTCAAAATCCATAAACAATCAATATATGTGCAGACTCTACACAACTATGCAACTAAACTTAAACACAAATACATGCAACCCAACTATATCATTTCATATGAAAAACAATGTATATACATAATACGACCGTACCCCACTATATGCAGACTGCATTCCTAACAACATATATAAAACTTATAAATAGACAAAACTATATAACGCCTTCCTAATAAAATATATAGTACTTTTGTAAGATAATGTACAAATGAACTGTAAACATATAACCTATTCGAATGGAAATATATATATATACATACATATATATATATATATATATAACATGATTCAAAATCTATACTTCAGTAACTGATATACTAATATCTAGACAAATGTATATATGCAGCTATACAATAAATACTATACTTATATAAACAATATACACATTCACATATAAAATCTTAAAACAAACGTTCACTGTATATCTTCTAAACAAGGAAATATATATATATAACATGATTCAAAATCTATACTTCAGTAACTGATATACTAATATCTAGACAAATGTATATATGCAGCTATACAATAAATACTATACTTATATAAACAATATACACATTCACATATAAAATTTTAAAACAAACGTTCACTGTATATCTTATAAACAAAAATCAGTATATATGTATATAATTAAAATAATAACAAAACTTGTTATATGTATACAAACCGTAAATATAAAACGAAAGAAACAAAATAGCTGTGTATGCTCATTCAGAAAACAATATTATTACTATGTTATATATTCAAAAGATAAACTAACATATTAGTACAACTCCCATTGTAATAAAATATATAGTAAATGTATATGTATCCATCAGATCTAACAAATATATATATGCAGACCATGTATTTATAACCAAATGTATGTAAATAAACTATAACAAATTTTTTATGCAAACAGGATGGTTACATAGTACATAGCTTAATATATGTAACCGTTATTGTACTATAGAACAAATATAAGCTTTTTAAACGTATTATACCTACCAAAATATATGAACCCAACAGATTGGATCTAAACTAATATAACATGCACACTATGTATAGTTTATATTTTGTATACGCAATTTCCACTAATCAAATTTTCCAAAATAAGAATCATAAATACAAATATAAGAAGGCGAACCTGCTTCCCAGGCAAGACGCAAATGGATACTGCTTAGTTCAAGCAGAGGCTGGCACGACGCTCGGGTCAGAGGCAGGTTGTTGGCTGCGGAAAGGCGGAAACGATAATGGGTTTCGGGAGGTAGAGGTTTGGTGAAGGCGCGACCAAGCTAGGGGATGAAGCAGTGTTTGTGAGAAGACGAGGGTCGCAGGAATGAAAAATAAAAGAGAAAGTAACAGGTTTGGGTGGTTGTATGTCGGAGGCGGAGGCTTGCGAGCTGGGTGAGAAGAAAAGGAGTAGGCGGCGCTGAGCACAGTGAGGCCGAGCTGATGGGAGGGGTCCGGTGGCTCGAGTTGCTGCGTGTGCTTACTCGGCAAGTGGAAGAGAAAATGGAGAGGCCAGAGGAGCTTGGAAATGGCTGTAGTGTGGTCGAATAGGAGCAAGAGGGCGGAGGCACAGGTGGTTGCATTGGAGGTGGTGAGGCATGGCTGAGCGGCAATGAGAGGGAGGCCGGCCTAGGCAGGGCATGCGAGGAATGGTTATGGAGTGGGTGAGAGAAGATCGAGTAAGAGAGCGAAACAAGGCTTCAGCCTGGTTGGCTTAAAGAGGAGAGAGCAAAGGGAACTGAAACATGCGGAGGTTGTGGAGTGGGTGGGATCTCGGCGTGTAGAGGAAGCATGCTGATGGGTGTTATATATATTTTGGCCATGAGGAGAATAAGGTGACAGGGAGGAGAAATAATGCAACATGTATGAATTAATATAAGTTATGTTATTATATATATATTTTATATACAATGCATGATCTGGCTAGGCTACGAAGCAGAAACGTATGTAGGCTTCCAAGCTTCCCATCAATACAAACTGACACAAATATAATTACTCTGCAATGTGTGGAAAAGCAAACGTCTCAATCTAACACAGCTGGCTGAAATTAATCAGCCTTTCAGTTCACGTGGTTAACTGAAAAGACAAAAGAAACCAAAAGAGTACAAAACCGGTACCGATATGAAATCGTTTGTCATGGATTACGCTGCGTTTCGGACTTCAAAACACGAAATTGAATATACCACAGAGATCAGCACGATGAGACGATCAAAACGGTATACAGATATTAGTGATACGATCGAATTATAAAAATTCAAAATTTCCTACTGAAGGAAAATGTAGTAAAACGTCGAAAAATAAGATCGACGGAGCTAAAGAAGTCCGAATTTGGAAAAACGAAAAATGACGTCTTGCTCAGAAGACGATTTAGAATTTTTCGACGTAAAAATATTTAGGTTTCGAAAATGGTTTATTTTCATCGATTACTAACTGATTTAGATTGAAATAAATTTACGCACGAAATGAACTTTCATATTTTCGAACGAAAATTTACCCGTTGCTATGTTTAATAGACGCATTCCAAATATGACGTTTGAATAACATCGACATTTGTTTGTGAAAATTCAAAATTCTACACTAAATAAGCGATTTTTAAAAATTTTAAACTGCGTCTGAATTTCAGGGTCGTTACATTCTCCCCTACTCAAAACTTTTCGTCCCCGAAAAGGGAGGAGGTAGGAGAATAGAAACAACCAGAAAAAATAGACTTGAATTACAAAATAAATAATTGATTTAAACCATAGAAATTTCAATTTAAATTAATTTATATTTAACAATTTTACTTTAAATTCAAGACTTCCATAAAATTGATTTGATTTCACGTATATTAATGTTAGGTAGAAAAGATTCCTTTCAAATGAAGTTCAATTTAAATTTAATTAATTCAAGATATTCTCTTAAGTTGATTTAATTCAATTTATTAACTTTCAAAACACAATTTTCTTCTATTAATCATACCTATTATTTATTTAA
The DNA here is from genome assembly GCA_030765085.1 of Allium cepa. Classification (NCBI taxonomy): domain Eukaryota; kingdom Viridiplantae; phylum Streptophyta; class Magnoliopsida; order Asparagales; family Amaryllidaceae; genus Allium; species Allium cepa. Next base: position 882,710,904 of record CM060929.1, read on the forward strand.
CTTATTATTCTATTTATCTCATAAACATTTATAATTAAAATTTAAGCGAATAACATTTATTATACGCACTTACATTTTATTTACAAAGACAATTTATATTATATATTATCCAATTTTCTTAAATTAACAATTTCAAAGATCATAAATTTGAATAGTCATTTATTATAATCATGCCTTATGCGACAAATTTTAATTCTTCTTTACTCCAAATTATTATTAAATTTATTCTACTTAATATACCCTTTCACATATATCAAGTATATTTACATTTATTATAACTACTCAATTTATTGAAAACTACTCAAATCGCATTATATATAACTTACCTAAATTCTTTATGTAATTATGTAATTGAGTATTATCCAAATAAAATTTTACAATTCAGTTATTTCAAGCTAAGTATTTATATAAAATAATTTGGCTTCATTTAAAATTGTAAAATCAACCTTTGACAAATTTTAAGAATTAATTTCCGATTAGCTTCAAACAACTTGAGATAAAATAAATATATATATTCATAATATATCAAATAAAATTTAATTCTTCAATATATATTATAAATCAAGTAATGTTTAGAAATTCAAATCAATTTATTTTTCAAAACAAACCATAGCAAAGCTACAGAATAGTCTCTCCACTTCGAAACTCGAAAATGAATGTCGATGATGCGGCCGTCATCACCGAAATTATTTTCCAGCGACAAAGAGAAGAGCACTGATTTAAACATCTAAAATTTCTTTGAAAATATTTCTATTCGAAAATAATTTAAGTAATATGCCTTTTTAAAACTTTAAAGCCAAGTTTGAAATCACCGAAAATTAAATTCTCGAATTCTAATTTAAATCCATTTGAATTCCAAATCAAAATATAAACAAGCTTTATAAATTCATTTATTATTATTCCAGATAACAAATTAACAATTTAATTTCAGAGATATTTATACTTATATATAATATAATCATACGAAACTGTTTTATTCACCAAATTCGAAAATACTATTGTGTCAGTCTGTTATGTTCAAGTGTTTTGGAAATCCGATCGATAGCGTTGATCAGACGAATCGATCGAAAACCCAAATCAACATCAACAACTCAAACAACACAATATGTGTAAAACATTTTAAATATTAATTTTCAAAGACACTTCCTCGCTTGACGATACAACAATGGATTTCCAAGCAAGTATAGAGATTTTAACTTGGTGGAAATCAAATCAAAGAGAATTTTGATTCGAAAATAGGTTTGAAACAAAGATAGATAATTAAATAACAAAATAGGAAGCCTGGTAAGTTTATATAAATCGCGGGCAACCTTAACCGGATTGACCGTGGCTTCAAGAATAAGATCGATGCAGAATTCCGAGGTAAATCAACATTCGATCTCAAGAAATAGAATTCAGGTATTGCAGGAGATAGATAGCATCGTAAACCGAGGATACAGAAATCTCCGATAATTCAATGCTTATTGTAAAGGAGTTTCACCCATTCACAAATCATTCGGCGTTTGGGGAGAACGCCGATTCATTATAAGGGTCATTCGAAGTGAAGTTATGGGATGCTCCAGAATTGAAAGAAGACGAATGTGAGGAACAAGAATGAATTTCGGAACCGAGGGAACGTTCCAAAATTCAAAGGGGATTGAGTCGAAAGGAAGAGATTGAAAATTGAATGAGAGTGATTCTGTAAATACATTTACCCTATATGCTAAATTTTGCCTAGAGCCAAAGCTCTGATACCAAATGTAACGACCCGCTACTTTGGACTATTCGCATCCACACATGTCGGACTTGACTAATTCAAAATACCGAATTGTTAATTTAAATTTGGCAAAACTGAGATATACAGTAAATAAACAGTCACAGAATCACAGACACAGAGTAATAATATGCAGCGGAAATAGAAGAGGTAGTTGTTCATGAAGCTACTATATAAACATATAAGATACCTCAGAGTTAAACCAGATACAACGGAAGAGTAACACGATACATCAGTTACAAATCAGAATACATCACTGAAATCATCGAATACTGAAAGTAGAATAGATGGCTGGATCTTCAAGCAAAGCTCCAACTCCCAAGGTGAGTCTCAAATACTGGTACACTCAGTCTGACCCGAGCATAAAGCAAAACAAAAAACACTCGAGTCAGGATTAATATTCTTATATCAATAAATCCAACTCAAGTGAAATAGCAATCGAAATACATGTAACTCAAAGGACGTGGGAATAACTGTAACGACCCTGGATTTTGGCCCTATTTATTTTTATAAATAGTCAAATCAATTTAAATAAAATGTATACTTAATCATTTGAAACGGATATGATTTTGAAAATAATTGCCATTGTTTATATAAATGGTATTTTTAAAGGGGAAATTGATTTGGAAGTTTAATAAATTTTCTCAATAATATTCATAATAAAATTTGTCTTTTATGATTGAATTAAAATACTTTGCTTGTTTATATTTGGTAAGAACACATATGAGTGATGATGTTTGAAATAGAATCAAAGTAACCAATATAAAATATAAATGTGAAATATAAATCAAACTTATGCTTATAATTTAAATAAAATACAAGAGGAGATAAATATAAAATAAGTGTAAATGTAAATAAATCATATTATTCAAAATTTAAATATTTATAGTTAAATACAAATAAAATAAATATAAAGAAGGAGTAAACTCATGAATCTAATTTAAATATTAACAGTTAAAATATAAATATAGGATATTAACTATAACACATGAATATAACTAAATTAAGAACAAAGTATAGAGTAGAAAAATAATAATAATATAATATAAAATAAAATAACATAAATAGGATTAACATAGCTTCAATGTCAAGTTGTCTTTATTAAGATAGTATAAAAAAAAATTTTGTTTAAGTAACTAATCAATTCCATATAATAGCTTCATGTACAAGCTTTGATGACCTGCAAAATAAAAAGGGGACAAACTAATATCTATGAACAAATCAACCTACAGCAAAACATTTTGTTTATATGTTAATAAGAGAGCATGAGTTCATATCAAATAAAACATTAGTACATACCAAAGTCTGCAAATATCTTTATGATATTGTTGCGTCAGCTAGCATTAATCAGGTGTTAACTTAAACATAAACACAAACATTTATGTAGCCACCTTAAATCTGAAACAATATACCTTCCAGCCGAAATTTGTTGATGTATCTCAGGTTTTTGTACAAGTTAAAGTTTGTGTCAGCAAAGCAAATATGAACTAATGAATAGCTTCTTGTGTAAGCTGTGCTGGCCTGCAACATAAAGAGCAAATCAATATATTTATGTATAGTACAAAACAATAGTACATGAATATTATGTGCAGCTGAACATAATAAGTATGTAAACCAATTTGGTAAACAAGGCATTAAAGTGCAAATCTTCTCAGCCGATCTTTGTTCAGTCAAGATATTTGTAAACCTGTTCAATCTAGAAATTTATTGTCCAGTTAAAGCCTCCCCATCATGTTCTCTACTTATATGTATCTATTATGCTACTGCAAATTCGTGAAACAAGAAAAAAAAAAAGAGAAAAAAATGGAACCTGAAGAAACTAAAAACAAGAAGAGAAAACACATTCAAATCTAAAAGAAGAACAGATTCATGAACTAGCACAGACTGTTTTCAACTGCAGTTCAAGGCATTCAAGGGATTTCAGTTCAACAGTTTATGGGTGAGTAAACTTAACTTTTCAAACTTAAGTTAATTAAATCAGTAAGATAATTTCATGAGATTTTTTGTGCTTTGTTTGATATGTATCCGAGACTTTATACAAGTTGAACTTGGAATATATTGAAGATGCTGTTTTCTGCTTTGTGTTACAGGGTTGAAACGATTAAAATTTAAATTGTTTCATTTGATTATGGTAAGTCTAAACTTGATATAGGTAAATTGTTAAAACCTGTTTTAACATATTAATAACTTACACTTTCTGTTTACAGTCAATCAAGTAAATATAGGTAAATTCAATCATATAAAAAAAAGCCAATTTAAACATATATCTTGAATTATGACTAAAAGATTTGATTTTTAAAAGTTGAATGGGAATTTTTAGTTCAATATATCAAGAGCAACTTCATGTTGATCAAAAATTAAACTTTCATCAAATTTTCGAAAATTACTCAATGTAAATTACTGAAATTCGAATCGAAGCAAGTTTGATTGTATGTGATCTTAGGAAAAATATTCATTAATTTTTCTATTGCATAGAATTTTGATATGAGATCGAAATAGGGTTTTACTGCACATTTTTGTTCAAGCCTGTAAAATTTGAAATTCTACTCATACCTATGATCGAGTGAGTCATGGCTTAGTGGGAAGGTTGCTGGGGACGTTGACGAGGTATCGACGAGTTTGCATCGCCTCCGGTGGACCATGTTTGGTGGCTCGGTGTTTTGTGTGTAGAGTGGTCGTTCGTCTTTCTTGCGTTCAACTGCTATTTTTCGAATTCACATCTTGAATAGTAAATCGACTTTTGTATTCTTGTGTGGGGGTTAATTGGGATTTGCGCGACGCCTCAGATGATCGCCGGAGCCATGAACGGCGATGTACACGTGTACAGGCACTGGGGCGTATCAGTGTTTGACGTTGGGGAGAAGGGGGCGCTGTCTCGAGTTATACTCGAGAGTTTTGATTGTTTGCTTCGAGTTTCCTTGTGTTCGAGTGCGAATATACTCTGTTGGTTATTCTTTAATTAAAGTTTTATATAAAAGCTTGCTGTAAATCAAACTGAGAGAAGAAGGTGATTTTACGTTTCTGGTTGGTGACTCGGGTGAAGGAGTGATTTACTCGAAGCAGTGAAGTGAGTGTAACTGGGAAGGCTCGGGTTCTTTTATACCTGAGTATATGATTTTATGAAATTTGTTCGTAAACATAGATTTCAACAAAGTGTCTCATAAAAATGTATATTGTTCGAGATTTAAGTAAAAGTTTAATTCAAGGTTGTTTATCATAGTCGAGGCTTATTAGCAGGTTAACTCGTAATTAATTATTTTAAATTAACTAATTACTTTTGTTAAAGCTTAACCATGTTTTTAAAATATTGTTAATATTTCTATTAAGTAATGAATTAAGTAAATTAACAAATATTGTTTGAGTTAGTAATTTAGTTGATATCTAATTTCAAGAAGTCTTGAATGTTAATTAAGTAAATAATCAATAGCGATTAATTGAATTCAAAAGTAATTAAGAGTAATTACTTTGTAATTTTAATTAGTAATGTATTATAAATAATAAGTGAAATTGTAATTAACCACCTAATTAATTAATAAACGAGTAATAGTAATTAATCAAGTGATTTAATTAAGAATTGAAAAATGATTAATGAAGCAATTAGCAATAAATAAACAAGTAATTAAGTTCTATTTAAGTCGAAGAATAGTAATTAAGAAATAATTACTTAAGTAATTAAAGTCGGATAACTTGATTAAGAAAGTAATTAATTAAATAATGTGAATAAAGTAATTAAATAATTAAGCAATTAAGATATATATATATACTAATTAAGAAATGATTTGTTGATTAAATAATTTGAAGGGAAGCAAGTGATTAAATAGAGTTAAGAGATTAACTCTCAAGTAATTAAGTAATTGATAATTAAGTTCTATAAGTTAATAATTAAAGTTATTAATTAATAATTAGGAGTAATTAACTAAGTAATTAAGATATAATTATTAATTAAGAGTTGATTATTAAATTAAATAATTTGTAATGGAATAAGTAATGAATTATTGACTAATGATTAATTTAACAGGATTAAGAGGTTAATCCTCAAGTAATTGGTTTAATTGAATTGTTTAAATTGAGAACTTAAGATGATTGCTTATGGATGTTGTATGTGTTGTATATTTGCTTGTGATGTTTATTGAAGATATTATGTGATGCTCTCTGATATGCTTTAATATATCCATGGCAATTGTGTATGAATTATCTATGATAAATGTTATATTAATTCAATTGTTGAATTTAAATTATTAAACTGTTTAAGTTAATTAGACAACTTGGCCTTTAAAATGGCGTTTGGATTTCGATGAGACCGGGATCGGGTGTCCAATTGATATTCCGAAAACCACATCGATCCAAATTAAACGTTAGGTCGTGAATTCTCAAGTGAAGATCAAGATGGTGCTTTCAGAATGCAAGGGTTATCGTCGTTGACTCTGAGGGTGATTCCAAAATGAGTGTGACGAGATAATGCCTTCGGTTTCGTTCGAACCCGGAACGAACTTGTATGGATTGAATGCTTTCAACACATCGTTAGGCGGACGATGAGCATTCTAAGATATTTGTCCTATAAAGGTAACCGCAGCCTCAAGCCTCATCAACCGGGAATGGCTAAAACAGGGGAGGTGCAGCAAGGTTAGGTGGGTCATGCCCAAGCAGGACGAGATATACCCCTGTCTAGATGTCCCTTATTTCGGCTGCGTGGGCAGTTGGATATGCGCACCAACTGCGGGGTTATCTTGTTCGGGACTGTTCAGTAAGGAATGATTCCGGCCTTGTGTTGCAGGGGAGTTAGGGTGGCTCCTCGGTACTGTGATCTAGACCACGTACTGTGACGGACGGTACCCCAGTAGCCCTGCCATTGTATGGGATCCAATTTCCAATAAGCGCTGTACGTTTTGATTGTGCCCAACTATGTTGAAATGTGAGATGTAAGCATTTCAGCTATTTCTGTATTTTACTTGAAAACCCTAGACACTATTATAATATCACTGGATTTCCTATAAAATGTTTTGGTTAACGTAAGGTAAAAACTTTCCCGTATTTATTTGTGGGGAGTCTTACGTGATACCTTTGTTTTTAAATGATTTTCAAAGTTAAACAACTTTAACCCGTTTACTCATACCAGACCCATGTCTGACCCGGAGTTTATTTTTGTTTTTCATAAACTTTCGGGTACCCAAATTTTTACGGGTAGCCAAGGGATTTAGGTTGGCTTTGACAACTTCTGGAGGAGCAATGGAGCAGGAGGCTTCAGCGTTGTAGATATCTATCTAGTTCCGCTGTGTTAGTTGATGTATGCTGTATCTCTGATGTATATAGTGACAGATATATGTATGATTGTCATGTGTATTGATATTGTATAACTCTGATATATGTAAATCTATGTAATAGATATGTGATATATTATATTTTGTTCCGTTCCGCTGTGAGATTCTGATGTTTTGTTTCTTTCTTTTCTATTCTTTTCTATTTCTACCTCTTTCTTTCTTAATGATGATGCGTCTTTCTGGTAGTGATAAGGGCGGGTCGTCACACTTGGTATCAGAGCGCTAGGTTGAGTGAGTACCTTGGCTCTTAGGTGAATTTCTTTCTTGAGAGAGCGTATTTGTAATTTTGCTATATATATATATTTATTTATTTCTACCTATTTATTGGGTTACCTGTTCGGGTATTCCAATATAAGTTATAAAGGTAGATAAGATAGTGGTGTGTGAAACACGACTACCAATGGTTGGATTTTGAATATTTGTAGTGGGAGTGTATCTGTCGAGACTGTAGACCTATTACCGTCTCGAGTGAGCTTTGGGTAATGGGAGGATTTCATTGTTGGAATGTAATTTTGGATGAGCTTGAGTTTGGATCTATTGGATGGACATGACCAAGTCATGATATCTTGATATCTCAAGGTGTAGTAGCTGCGTAATGAGACTCAGTAAGTTTGGATGTCTCCGAAGATGTTTCTTTGGAACTAGTTAAGGAAGTATGTCCGTTTCGGAATGGTGACTAAGTCCAGTAGGGTATTTTTGTTTAATTGAGGCCCGAGTTTCTCGAAGAGCTTTGAATGGAAGTTTTTGGTCATCGAGATTAGCAGTTTTCTTAAAGTGTTCTATGTGCTGTCGAGAAGGTTATTGATTAGCAGTTTTCTTGAGGTGATTTCAGAAGTAGCAGGGTGGATTGATCCGAATAGTATATGACTGTTCTGGATTGTGAAGGGAGAACATACTTATCTGGGTAGAATTGCTAGAGTGTTGTATGACAATTCTGGAATTCATTTGAGTAGTCTTTTATTGGAGTTAGGACTTCTCAAGAGAAGTTTAAGTTATTGATGCATCCAAATTATTTGTCTTCCCATCGAGAGATAGAGTTTCGTGTTCATTTGATTTCAGGGTAGTGCTAGTGATTCAGCTTAGTTAGAGAATGGTTCCGAGAAAGGAAGAAGAGTTAGTTGAACAGATTTAGGATTGATAATTAATGAATAAGTTTACTTTGGTATATCCTAAGTTTGAAGAGAAGCTCAAGCTGTATTTGAAGATAGTGTTGGAGACACTGAAGAGGCATGTTTTGAAGGCGAGTTCTTTTAGTGCCATTTTTGGAAACCGAAAGTTATTTTGAGGCACATTATTTTGGGTGAAGATATCTCTGTAGACGCAGCGAAGGAAGAATCTATTCTAAGAATGGAAGACAAGGCTAACCAGTGCTCCAGTGATTGTTATTCCGGAAGGAAAGGGCAGCTTTGGAATTTATTCGTATGCTTGTATAATTGGTTTGGAAAGCAGAGTTGATGCAAGATACGAGAGTAACTGAGTATGCGTGTCATTAATTAAAGCAACATGAAGGTGTTCAGATTTTAAGTGGATGATCAAGGTGCCTAGAGGATTAGTGGCCATTTGTGTGCTTAATATAGATGAATTGAGGCAATAAGTTTTAGCTGAATGACATCATTCCAAACTGAATATTCACCCGGAATCTTTAAGATGTATAAAGATTTGAGAAGAATTTTCTGGAGACCGAGCATGAAGAGGATCGTAGTGGTTTTCGTTTATAGTTGTACTTTCTATCAGCAAGTTAAGGTGATCAATAGAAGTTGTCCAAGATTATTGCAATATTTTGAAATCTCAGATGGAAGTGGGAGATGATTTCAATGGATTTCATCGACGGTTTGCCAAGAACCAAGAAGGGAAACAATGGAATATGGATTATTGTGGATCGATTAACTAAGAGTGGTCATTCTATACTAGTTAGATAACTTGGACTATAGTTTCAGGCTAAAATTTTCTTGCAGAAAATAATAAGATTGCTTGGTGTTCCTGTTAGTATAATAAGTGACCGTGATCCTATTTTTCACCAGCAAAATTCTGGAAGGTTCTACAATTGGCTTTGGGATCGAGTTTGAAATTTAGTATAGCCTATTATCCTGGAAGAACAGAGAGACTGAACCGTATTTTAGAGGATATGCGGTAAGTTTAAGTTTTGGATTTTAGTGAATTGTGGAAAGACTATCTTATGTTTGGACCAAAGTTTTGTTTTGTGAAGATTCTGATAAGATTAGGCTTATCAAAGGACAAGATAAGAGCTTCTCAAGACCGTTAGAAGAAGTACGCAAATGAGAAGGAGACAATTGGAATTTGAGTTTGGTAATGTGTGATTGGCCAAAGTTTTCCGATTAAAAAGGAACTATTAGATTCAGAAGGCGGAAAAACTTGAACCGAGTTATATTGGACCATTTCAGATATTGAAAAGATTGGAACTATAGCTTGCAGATTCAAATTGTCAAAACAGATGTTTGGAATTCATAGTGTATTCTGTTTGACCCATCTAAAGAAATTTGTTTTTGATTCAGTATTAGTTGTAGAATCAATAGTACAGGAAGACTTGAAAGATGAGCCGAATGTGACTGTGGATAGAGATTTAGTTCGGATTGTTAGTTAAGGTAGAAGGCAACTCAGGAATATAGTAGAGTAGCTTATCATAGTATAGTGGAGCGAGGATTCTAGAAATTTTACCTAGAAACTCTGGATAGTTTTAGAAAAGCTTATCTAGATTTGTGTCTGGATGGCTAGCGATGTTTGTTAGGATAGATGTTGGTTGTTTGCTAATATATGAATGATATGTATGTTTGAATGGTTGATATGACAACTTTTAAATTATCTTTGTTTTAAATTTCGGGGACGAAATTCTTTTAAGGGGGGAGGAATGTAACGACCCTGGATTTTGGCCCTATTTATTTTTATAAATAGTCAAATCAATTTAAATAAAATGTATACTTAATCATTTGAAACGGATATGATTTTGAAAATAATTGCCATTGTTTATATAAATGGTATTTTTAAAGGGGAAATTGATTTGGAAGTTTAATAAATTTTCTCAATAATATTCATAATAAAATTTGTCTTTTATGATTGAATTAAAATACTTTGCTTGTTTATATTTGGTAAGAACACATATGAGTGATGATGTTTGAAATAGAATCAAAGTAACCAATATAAAATATAAATGTGAAATATAAATCAAACTTATGCTTATAATTTAAATAAAATACAAGAGGAGATAAATATAAAATAAGTGTAAATGTAAATAAATCATATTATTCAAAATTTAAATATTTATAGTTAAATACAAATAAAATAAATATAAAGAAGGAGTAAACTCATGAATCTAATTTAAATATTAACAGTTAAAATATAAATATAGGATATTAACTATAACACATGAATATAACTAAATTAAGAACAAAGTATAGAGTAGAAAAATAATAATAATATAATATAAAATAAAATAACATAAATAGGATTAACATAGCTTCAATGTCAAGTTGTCTTTATTAAGATAGTATAAAAAAATTTTTTGTTTAAGTAACTAATCAATTCCATATAATAGCTTCATGTACAAGCTTTGATGACCTGCAAAATAAAAAGGGGACAAACTAATATCTATGAACAAATCAACCTACAGCAAAAAATTTTGTTTATATGTTAATAAGAGAGCATGAGTTCATATCAAATAAAACATTAGTACATACCAAAGTCTGCAAATATCTTTATGATATTGTTGTGTCAGCTAGCATTAATCAGGTGTTAACTTAAACATAAACACAAACATTTATGTAGCCACCTTAAATCTGAAACAATATACCTTCCAGCCGAAATTTGTTGATGTATCTCAGGTTTTTGTACAAGTTAAAGTTTGTGTCAGCAAAGCAAATATGAACTAATGAATAGCTTCTTGTGTAAGCTGTGCTGGCCTGCAACATAAAGAGCAAATCAATATATTTATGTATAGTACAAAACAATAGTACATGAATATTATGTGCAGCTGAACATAATAAGTATGTAAACAAATTTTGGTAAACAAGGCATTAAAGTGCAAATCTTCTCAGCCAATCTTTGTTCAGTCAAGATATTTGTAAACCTGTTCAATCTAGAAATTTATTGTCCAGTTAAAGCCTCCCCATCATGTTCTCTACTTATATGTATCTATTATGCTACTGCAAATTCGTGAAACAAGAAAAAAAAAAAGAGAAAAAAATGGAACCTGAAGAAACTAAAAACAAGAAGAGAAAACACATTCAAATCTAAAAGAAGAACAGATTCATGAACTAGCACAGACTGTTTTCAACTGCAGTTCAAGGCATTCAAGGGATTTCAGTTCAACAGTTTATGGGTGAGTAAACTTAACTTTTCAAACTTAAGTTAATTAAATCAGTAAGATAATTTCATGAGATTTTTTGTGCTTTGTTTGATATGTATCTGAGACTTTATACAAGTTGAACTTGGAATATATTGAAGATGCTGTTTTCTGCTTTGTGTTACAGGGTTGAAACAATTAAAATTTAAATTGTTTCATTTGATTATGGTAAGTTTAAACTTGATATAGGTAAATTGTTAAAACCTGTTTTAACATATTAATAACCTACACTTTCTGTTTACAGCCAATCAAGTAAATATAGGTAAATTCAATCATATAAAAAAAAGCTAATTTAAACATATATCTTGAATTATGACTAAAAGATTTGATTTTTAAAAGTTGAATGGGAATTTTTAGTTCAATATATCAAGAGCAATTTCATGTTAATCAAAAATTGAACTTTCATCAAATTTTCGAAAATTACTCAATGTAAATTACTGAAATTCGAATCGAAGCAAGTTTGATTGTATGTGATCTTAGGAAAAATATTCATTAATTTTTCTATTGCATAGAATTTTGATATGAGATCGAAATAGGGTTTTACTGCACATTTTTGTTCAAGCCTGTAAAATTTGAAATTCTACTCGTACCTATGATCGAGTGAGTCATGGCTTAGTGGGAAGGTTGCTGGGGATGTTGACGAGGTATCGACGAGTTTGCATCGCCTCCGGTGGACCATGTTTGGTGGCGCGGTGTTTTGTGTGTAGAGTGGTCGTTCGTCTTTCTTGCGTTCAACTGCTATTTTTCGAATTCACATCTTGAATAGTAAATCGACTTTCGTATTCTTGTGTGGGGGTTAATTGGGATTTGCGCGACGCCTCAGATGATCGCCGGAGCCATGAACGGCGATGTACACGTGTACAGGCACTGGGGCGTATCAGTGTTTGACGTTGGGGAGAAGGGGGTGCTGTCTCGAGTTATACTCGAGAGTTTTGATTGTTTGCTTCGAGTTTCCTTGTGTTCGAGTGCGAATATACTCTGTTGGTTATTCTTTAATTAAAGTTTTATATAAAAGCTTGCTGCAAAATCAAACTGAGAGAAGAAGGTGATTTTACGTTTCTGGTTGGTGACTCGGGTGAAGGAGTGATTTACTCGAAGCAGTGAAGTGAGTGTAACTGGGAAGGCTCGGGTTCTTTTATACCTGAGTATATGATTTTATGAAATTTGTTCGTAAACATAGATTTCAACAAAGTGTTTCATAAAAATGTATATTGTTCGAGATTTAAGTAAAAGTTTAATTCAAGGTTGTTTATCATAGTCGAGGCTTATTAGCAGGTTAACTCGTAATTAATTATTTTAAATTAACTAATTACTTTTGTTTAAGCTTAACCATGTTTTTAAAATATTGTTAATATTTCTATTAAGTAATGAATTAAGTAAATTAACAAATATTGTTTGAGTTAGTAATTTAGTTGATATCTAATTTCAAGAAGTCTTGAATGTTAATTAAGTAAATAATCAATAGAGATTAATTGAATTCAAAAGTAATTAAGAGTAATTACTTTGTAATTTTAATTAGTAATGTATTATAAATAATAAGTGAAATTGTAATTAACCACCTAATTAATTAATAAACGAGTAATAGTAATTAATCAAGTGATTTAATTAAGAATTGAAAAATGATTAATGAAGCAATTAGCAATGAATAAACAAGTAATTAAGTTCTATTTAAGTCGAAGAATAGTAATTAAGAAATAATTACTTAAGTAATTAAAGTTGGATAACTTGATTAAGAAAGTAATTAATTAAATAATGTGAATAAAGTAATCAAATAATTAAGCAATTAAGATATATATATATACTAATTAAGAAATGATTTGTTGATTAAATAATTTGAAGGGAAGCAAGTGATTAAACAGAGTTAAGAGATTAACTCTCAAGTAATTAAGTAATTGATAATTAAGTTCTATAAGTTAATAATTAAAGTTATTAATTAATAATTAGGAGTAATTAACTAAGTAATTAAGATATAATTATTAATTAAGAGTTGATTATTAAATTAAATAATTTGTAATGGAATAAGTAATGAATTATTGACTAATGATTAATCTAACAGGATTAAGAGGTTAATCCTCAAGTAATTGGTTTAATTGAATTGTTTAAATTGAGAACTTAAGATGATTGCTTATGGATGTTGTATGTGTTGTATATTTGCTTGTGATGTTTATTGAAGATATTATGTGATGCTCTCTGATATGCTTTAATATATCCATGGCAATTGTGTATGAATTATTTTTGATAAATGTTATATTAATTCAATTGTTGAATTTAAATTATTAAACTGTTTAAGTTAATTAGACAACTTGGCCTTTAAAATGGCGTTTGGATTTCGATGAGACCGGGATCGGGTATCCAATTGATATTCCGAAAACCACATCGATCCAAATTAAACGTTAGGTCGTGAATTCTCAAGTGAAGATCAAGATGGTGCTTTCAGAATGCAAGGGTTATCGTCGTTGACTCTGAGGGTGATTCCAAAATGAGTGTGACGAGATAATGCCTTCGGTTTCGTTCGAACCCGGAACGAACTTGTATGGATTGAATGCTTTCAACACATCGTCAGGCGGACGATGAGCATTCTAAGATATTTGTTCTATAAAGGTAACCGCAGCCTCAAGCCTCATCAACCGGGAATGGCTAAAACAGGGGAGGTGCAGCAAGGTTAGGTGGGTCATGCCCAAGCAGGACGAGATATACCCCTGTCTAGATGTCCCTTATTTTGGCTGTGTGGGCGGTTGGATATGCGCACCAACTGCGGGGTTATCTTGTTTGGGACTGTTCAGTAAGGAATGGTTCCGGCCTTGTGTTGCAGGGGAGTTAGGGTGGCTCCTCGGTACTGTGATCTAGACTACGTACTGTGACGGGCGGTACCCCAGTAGCCCTGCTATTGTATGGGATTCAATTTCCAATAAGCGCCGTACGTTTTGATTGTGCCCAACTATGTTGAAATGTGAGATGTAAGCATTTCAGCTATTTCTGTATTTTACTTGAAAACCCTAGACACTATTATAATATCACTGGATTTCCTATAAAATGTTTTGGTTAGCGTAAGGTAAAAACTTTCCCGTATTTATTTGTGGGGAGTCTTACGTGATACCTTTGTTTTTAAATGATTTTCAAAGTTAAACAACTTTAACCCGTTTACTCATACCAGACCCATGTCTGACCCGGAGTTTATTTTTGTTTTTCATAAACTTTCGGGTACCCAAATTTTTACGGGTAGCCAAGGGATTTAGGTTGGCTTTGACAACTTCTGGAGGAGCAATGGAGCAGGAGGCTTCAGCGTTGTAGATATCTATCTAGTTCCGCTGTGTTAGTTGATGTATGCTGTATCTCTGATGTATATAATGACAGATATATGTATGATTGTCATGTGTATTGATATTGTATAACTCTGATATATGTAAATCTATGTAATAGATATGTGATATATTATATTTTGTTCCGTTCCGCTGTGAGATTCTGATGTTTTGTTTCTTTCTTTTCTATTCTTTTCTATTTCTACCTCTTTCTTTCTTAATGATGATGCGTCTTTCTGGTAGTGATAAGGGCGGGTCCTCACAATAACCATCCTCTAAGGATCCGTTAAACTATCTACTATGTAGTATAATACGCTATTATAATATGTCTACAGTAAAGTAAAGTATTAAAATAGCGTTAAGGCGTTACCATAATCCCCCTTAACACATTTTTATAATGCCATAGTCTATACAGCACCGTAAGCCCCACCGTAAACTGGTGGTTATCAGAGGGTACCCCATAGGTATTACACAAAACAAAACGTAGTGGTCGCGAATAGGATAATCAGTATGACAAGGTACATGAGGCGATACAAACTAGGATACTAGTAGTTGCGTGATCCGGACTGATGTTGAGCATAGCCAGCAGCTACCTCAACACCGCGAAACAACACTCCCAAACCGAGGGGTGCACCCAAATCTAATCACAAAAGTAATAGATATGGTATCGAAGAAGTGTGTCCGCTAGAGGTGGCGAACCTCAATGGCCCGGCGCGACTCCTGTTTTAGTCATGTCAAGGGTCATCCAATATCGTTCTCTTTCTTCAGTCAACGCGTTCACCAAATCATCCACTTCATTCTGGATCAACACTCCTCGTATAATAGTTATTAAAGTGGTTTCGGTATCGACAGAGAGTATGTCCATATCTGATCCCGGTCTCTTTAATAACTACGTATTTATTACACCGGTTGGTCGTTTAATATATTTCAAAACAATCAATTTCAAATTTCAATTAGAATTCGTAATAACATTCCATTTGTCTTTCTATATCAATTTCCGTAATTTACATTTCAAAACTTCCAAATTACCATTTCAAAATCTTTCAATTCAACTTCAAATTTCATTTTAACATTTCAAATATTGATTCAAGTTCGTACATAAGTTTTATTAGAATTCGTAATAACATTCCATTTGTCTTTCTATATCAATTTCCGTAATTTACATTTCAAAACTTCCAATACCATTTCAAAGTCTTTCAATTCAACTTCAAATTTCATTTTAAACATTTCAAATATTGATTCAAGTTCGTACATAAGTTTTATTCTGAAATTATTTAAATTTATTTAATTTAACATTCAAATCAATTTAAATTCATTTATCGATTTCATTCAATATTCGTTAAGATAATTACCATTCAAAACCATTCCTATTCAATTTCCAATTCATTAAATCAATTACTTAAGTTAACTTCATTATATCAAAACTTCCAATTTTAATTAAATTAAATTTGTCAAATCAAATTCCTTAAATTACAATTCTTACATTAATTTCAATAAAACACATTTATTTCTTGTTAAGAAATTCAATTTCACTTATTCTTTACATAGTTACAAATTTAAAAACTCAATTAATAAAGAAACTAAATTTCATATATTCGAGAATCAAATTTCACTTAACTTACTTGAATAATTTTTCCAAAACTTAATAAATAAAGAAACCCAATTTCATTTATTAACGAACTTCAAATTCACTTATTCAACAGTAAAATCTCTTATCAAAGAATTCAATTTTTATTCACGTATCAAATACTTCAATCTTATCCAATTATCAAATAATTCCAACTTAATTATTAATAATTTCAAAACTTAATAATTTTCAACTTAATTATAAATTCAAATTTAATTATTAAATCATTTCAACTTAATTAAATGAATAATTCCAAATTTTATTGTCAATAATTAATTTTAAAACAACGCTCTTTCAGCAACTACTATGTAAATATTCGTTTCAGATTTTAAATATTAGCATTTTCCTTTCATTAAATTCAATTCCAATTTTTATTTCAAAACCTTATTCTTTACTCAAATAAAATCATTATTTTATTTTAAATCAAATTATTGACCAATCGGGTTTTTTATTTAATTTTCTATCCTAAGTCAAGTTCATTTGGGTATTTATCATTTCAACCCGATTCCATTTCAATTCAAAAATCAAAGCATAGCAAAGGGAACTTGCAGTGTGATAACAGGGATGGTGTCAAAGTAAATAAACAGCAATAATAACAATCAACAACAATTCAATAATCAATTCAAATAACCCTGAAATAATCGTATTAATTCACATTGTTATTTGTGCAAATTAATATAATTATTTCTAGAATCTACACTATCATTTCATGTAGATTTAAGGTTATTCACTTATTATTCTATGCAATTCTACACTTTACATTAACTATTCAATTTCATACTTCATCAATTAATACAATATACATTCAACGGTTCAAGGTGTACATAATCAAATTCTACGTGTCAATTAATTAAACGTTTACAGGGGTCATATTATACAAATTTAACTAGTCAAATTCAACAACTATGTCGATTCAAAATTTTAACTATCCTACGCCGAATTCAATTGCATAATATTTATCATTTTATACATTACAATTTAACATCTAATATAAACAACAAACAATCAATCAATTATCAATCAAATGGGATCATCATCGTAAAATTAACAGATAATGGTGTCAGATGTCACAGGTGAACTGGTACAAGTAATAACATATATTCAACAGTGTAAATAACTAGCAGCAGCATATTTCAATTGTCGTTTCAATTGAAATCAAATTTAATAAATAAAAGAACATTAATCGTGAGTGATTTCTCACCTTTCGAGGTTAGAGGAATTGGACAATACAAGCTACGAATTGGATCACGAACTCAACAATCGACTAATTCAATGGTAGATCTCAAAGCAAAACAAGGTGGACACGAATTCGACGGACAAAGCTGAAGATCAAAATTGACGAAACAAATTTAAAATCAACTTGATATAAATAGAATGATATTATTATTATCATTATTTTATGAAAGTAATTTTTTTTATTTAAGCACTTGTTAACATTCAAAATCTTTATATATAGTATTTAAAAGTCAATACCAAAATCAAATAGCTTCTGAGCTATGGAAATAACTTATATAACGAGGATCAAAATATATATATTATTTTAAAATTCTCTATATATATTCCTAACCATCAAAATATCAATATGAATAGTTTATACCTAAATAAACACATCGAGATTTACAATTTATAGTTGAAGTCAACTGAGACTAAAAAGGAAATTTTCAAAATCCATAAACAATCAATATATGTGCAGACTCTACACAACTATGCAACTAAACTTAAACACAAATACATGCAACCCAACTATATCATTTCATATGAAAAACAATGTATATACATAATACGACCGTACCCCACTATATGCAGACTGCATTCCTAACAACATATATAAAACTTATAAATAGACAAAACTATATAACGCCTTCCTAATAAAATATATAGTACTTTTGTAAGATAATGTACAAATGAACTGTAAACATATAACCTATTCGAATGGAAATATATATATATATATATATATATATATATATAACATGATTCAAAATCTATACTTCAGTAACTGATATACTAATATCTAGACAAATGTATATATGCAGCTATACAATAAATACTATACTTATATAAACAATATACACATTCACATATAAAATCTTAAAACAAACGTTCACTGTATATCTTCTAAACAAGGAAATATATATATATAACATGATTCAAAATCTATACTTCAGTAACTGATATACTAATATCTAGACAAATGTATATATGCAGCTATACAATAAATACTATACTTATATAAACAATATACACATTCACATATAAAATTTTAAAACAAACGTTCACTGTATATCTTATAAACAAAAATCAGTATATATGTATATAATTAAAATAATAACAAAACTTGTTATATGTATACAAACCGTAAATATAAAACGAAAGAAACAAAATAGCTGTGTATGCTCATTCAGAAAACAATATTATTACTATGTTATATATTCAAAAGATAAACTAACATATTAGTACAACTCCCATTGTAATAAAATATATAGTAAATGTATATGTATCCATCAGATCTAACAAATATATATATGCAGACCATGTATTTATAACCAAATGTATGTAAATAAACTATAACAAATTTTTTATGCAAACAGGAAGGTTACATAGTACATAGCTTAATATATGTAACCGTTATTGTACTATAGAACAAATATAAGCTTTTTAAACGTATTATACCTACCAAAATATATGAACCCAACAGATTGGATCTAAACTAATATAACATGCACACTATGTATAGTTTATATTTTGTATACGCAATTTCCACTAATCAAATTTTCCAAAATAAGAATCATAAATACAAATATAAGAAGGCGAACCTGCTTCCCAGGCAAGACGCAAATGGATACTGCTTAGTTCAAGCAGAGGCTGGCACGACGCTCGGGTCAGAGGCAGGTTGTTGGCTGCGGAAAGGCGGAAACGATAATGGGTTTCGGGAGGTAGAGGTTTGGTGAAGGCGCGACCAAGCTAGGGGATGAAGCAGTGTTTGTGAGAAGACGAGGGTCGCAGGAATGAAAAATAAAAGAGAAAGTAACAGGTTTGGGTGGTTGTATGTCGGAGGCGGAGGCTTGCGAGCTGGGTGAGAAGAAAAGGAGTAGGCGGCGCTGAGCACAGTGAGGCCGAGCTGATGGGAGGGGTCCGGTGGCTCGAGTTGCTGCGTGTGCTTGCTCGGCAAGTGGAAGAGAAAATGGAGAGGCCAGAGGAGCTTGGAAATGGCTGTAGTGTGGTCGAATAGGAGCAAGAGGGCGGAGGAACAGGTGGTTGCATTGGAGGTGGTGAGGCATGGCTGAGCGGCAATGAGAGGGAGGCCGGCCTAGGCAGGGCATGCGAGGAATGGTTATGGAGTGGGTGAGAGAAGATCGAGTAAGAGAGCGATACAAGGCTTCAGCCTGGTTGGCTTAAAGAGGAGAGAGCAAAGGGAACTGAAACATGCGGAGATTGTGGAGTGGGTGGGATCTCGGCGTGTAGAGGAAGCATGATGATGGGTGTTATATATATTTCGGCCATGAGGAGAATAAGGTGACAGGGAGGAGAAATAATGCAACATGTATGAATTAATATAAGTTATGTTATTATATATATATTTTATATACAATGCATGATCTGGCTAGGCTACGAAGCAGAAACGTATGTAGGCTTCCAAGCTTCCCATCAATACAAACTGACACAAATATAATTACTCTGCAATGTGTGGAAAAGCAAACGTCTCAATCTAACACAGCTGGATGAAATTAATCAGCCTTTCAGTTCACGTGGTTAACTGAAAAGACAAAAGAAACCAAAAGAGTACAAAACCGGCACCGATATGAAATCGTTTGTCATGGATTACGCTGCGTTTCGGACTTCAAAACACGAAATTGAATATACCACAGAGATCAGCACGATGAGACGATCAAAACGGTATACAGATATTAGTGATACGATCGAATTATAAAAATTCAAAATTTCCTACTGAAGGAAAATGTAGTAAAACGTCGAAAAATAAGATCGACGGAGCTAAAGAAGTCCGAATTTGGAAAAACGAAAAACGACGTCTTGCTCAGAAGACGATTTAGAATTTTTCTACGTAAAAATATTTAGGTTTCGAAAATGGTTTATTTTCATCGATTACTAACTGATTTAGATTGAAATAAATTTACGCACGAAATGAACTTTCATATTTTCGAACGAAAATTTACCCGTTGCCATGTTTAATAGACGCATTCCAAATATGACGTTTGAATAACATCGACATTTGTTTGTGAAAATTCAAAATTCTACACTAAATAAGCGATTTTTAAAAATTTTAAACTGCGTCTGAATTTCAGGGTCGTTACATTCTCCCCTACTCAAAACTTTTCGTCCCCGAAAAGGGAGGAGGTAGGAGAATAGAAACAACCAGAAAAAATAGACTTGAATTACAAAATAAATAATTGATTTAAACCATAGAAATTTCAATTTAAATTAATTTATATTTAACAATTTTACTTTAAATTCAAGACTTCCATAAAATTGATTTGATTTCACGTATATTAATGTTAGGTAGAAAAGATTCCTTTCAAATGAAGTTCAATTTAAATTTAATTAATTCAAGATATTCTCTTAAGTTGATTTAATTCAATTTATTAACTTTCAAAACACAATTTTCTTCTATTAATCATACCTATTATTTATTTAACTTATTATTCTATTTATCTCATAAACATTTATAATTAAAATTTAAGCGAATAACATTTATTATACGCACTTACATTTTATTTACAAAGACAATTTATATTATATATTATCCAATTTTCTTAAATTAACAATTTCAAAGATCATAAATTTGAATAGTCATTTATTATAATCATGCCTTATGCGACAAATTTTAATTCTTCTTTACTCCAAATTATTATTAAATTTATTCTACTTAATATACCCTTTCACATATATCAAGTATATTTACATTTATTATAACTACTCAATTTATTGAAAACTACTCAAATCGCATTATATATAACTTACCTAAATTCTTTATGTAATTATGTAATTGAGTATTATCCAAATAAAATTTTACAATTCAGTTATTTCAAGCTAAGTATTTATATAAAATAATTTGGCTTCATTTAAAATTGTAAAATCAACCTTTGACAAATTTTAAGAATTAATTTCCGATTAGCTTCAAACAACTTGAGATAAAATAAATATATATATTCATAATATATCAAATAAAATTTAATTCTTCAATATATATTATAAATCAAGTAATGTTTAGAAATTCAAATCAATTTATTTTTCAAAACAAACCATAGCAAAGCTACAGAATAGTCTCTCCACTTCGAAACTCGAAAATGAATGTCGATGATGCGGCCGTCATCACCGAAATTATTTTCCAGCGACAAAGAGAAGAGCACTGATTTAAACATCTAAAATTTCTTTGAAAATATTTCTATTCGAAAATAATTTAAGTAATATGCCTTTTTAAAACTTTAAAGCCAAATTTGAAATCACCGAAAATTAAATTCTCGAATTCTAATTTAAATCCATTTGAATTCCAAATCAAAATATAAACAAGCTTTATAAATTCATTTATTATTATTCCAGATAACAAATTAACAATTTAATTTCAGAGATATTTATACTTATATATAATATAATCATACGAAACTGTTTTATTCACCAAATTCGAAAATACTATTGTGTCAGTCTGTTATGTTCAAGTGTTTTGGAAATCCGATCGATAGCGTTGATCAGACGAATCGATCGAAAACCCAAATCAACATCAACAACTCAAACAACACAATATGTGTAAAACATTTTAAATATTAATTTTCAAAGACACTTCCTCGCTTGACGATACAACAATGGATTTCCAAGCAAGTATAGAGATTTTAACTTGGTGGAAATCAAATCAAAGAGAATTTTGATTCGAAAATAGGTTTGAAACAAAGATAGATAATTAAATAACAAAATAGGAAGCCTGGTAAGTTTATATAAATCGCGGGCAACCTTAACCGGATTGACCGTGGCTTCAAGAATAAGATCGATGCAGAATTCCGAGGTAAATCAACATTCGATCTCAAGAAATAGAATTCAGGTATTGCAGGAGATAGATAGCATCGTAAACCGAGGATACAGAAATCTCCGATAATTCAATGCTTATTGTAAAGGAGTTTCACCCATTCACAAATCATTCGGCGTTTGGGGAGAACGCCGATTCATTATAAGGGTCATTCGAAGTGAAGTTATGGGATGCTCCAGAATTGAAAGAAGACGAATGTGAGGAACAAGAATGAATTTCGGAACCGAGGGAACGTTCCAAAATTCAAAGGGGATTGAGTCGAAAGGAAGAGATTGAAAATTGAATGAGAGTGATTCTGTAAATACATTTACCCTATATGCTAAATTTTGCCTAGAGCCAAAGCTCTGATACCAAATGTAACGACCCGCTACTTTGGACTATTCGCATCCACACATGTCGGACTTGACTAATTCAAAATACCGAATTGTTAATTTAAATTTGGCAAAACTGAGATATACAGTAAATAAACAGTCACAGAATCACAGACACAGAGTAATAATATGCAGCGGAAATAGAAGAGGTAGTTGTTCATGAAGCTACTATATAAACATATAAGATACCTCAGAGTTAAACCAGATACAACGGAAGAGTAACACGATACATCAGTTACAAATCAGAATACATCACTGAAATCATCGAATACTGAAAGTAGAATAGATGGCTGGATCTTCAAGCAAAGCTCCAACTCCCAAGGTGAGTCTCAAATACTGGTACACTCAGTCTGACCCGAGCATAAAGCAAAACAAAAAACACTCGAGTCAGGATTAATATTCTTATATCAATAAATCCAACTCAAGTGAAATAGCAATCGAAATACATGTAACTCAAAGGACGTGGGAATAACTGTAACGACCCTGGATTTTGGCCCTATTTATTTTTATAAATAGTCAAATCAATTTAAATAAAATGTATACTTAATCATTTGAAACGGATATGATTTTGAAAATAATTGCCATTGTTTATATAAATGGTATTTTTAAAGGGGAAATTGATTTGGAAGTTTAATAAATTTTCTCAATAATATTCATAATAAAATTTGTCTTTTATGATTGAATTAAAATACTTTGCTTGTTTATATTTGGTAAGAACACATATGAGTGATGATGTTTGAAATAGAATCAAAGTAACCAATATAAAATATAAATGTGAAATATAAATCAAACTTATGCTTATAATTTAAATAAAATACAAGAGGAGATAAATATAAAATAAGTGTAAATGTAAATAAATCATATTATTCAAAATTTAAATATTTATAGTCAAATACAAATAAAATAAATATAAAGAAGGAGTAAACTCATGAATCTAATTTAAATATTAACAATTAAAATATAAATATAGGATATTTACTATAACACATGAATATAACTAAATTAAGAACAAAGTATAGAGTAGAAAAATAATAATAATATAATATAAAATAAAATAACATAAATAGGATTAACATAGCTTCAATGTCAAGTTGTCTTTATTAAGATAGTATAAAAATTTTTTTTGTTTAAGTAACTAATCAATTCCATATAATAGCTTCATGTACAAGCTTTGATGACCTGCAAAATAAAAAGGGGACAAACTAATATCTATGAACAAATCAACCTACAGCAAAACATTTTGTTTATATGTTAATAAGAGAGCATGAGTTCATATCAAATAAAACATTAGTACATACCAAAGTCTGCAAATATCTTTATGATATTGTTGTGTCAGCTAGCATTAATCAGGTGTTAACTTAAACATAAACACAAACATTTATGTAGCCACCTTAAATCTGAAACAATATACCTTCCAGCCGAAATTTGTTGATGTATCTCAGGTTTTTGTACAAGTTAAAGTTTGTGTCAGCAAAGCAAATATGAACTAATGAATAGCTTCTTGTGTAAGCTGTGCTGGCCTGCAACATAAAGAGCAAATCAATATATTTATGTATAGTACAAAACAATAGTACATGAATATTATGTGCAGCTGAACATAATAAGTATGTAAACAAATTTTGGTAAACAAGGCATTAAAGTGCAAATCTTCTCAGCCAATCTTTGTTCAGTCAAGATATTTGTAAACCTGTTCAATCTAGAAATTTATTGTCCAGTTAAAGCCTCCCCATCATGTTCTCTACTTATATGTATCTATTATGCTACTGCAAATTCGTGAAACAAGAAAAAAAAAAAAAAATGGAACCTGAAGAAACTAAAAACAAGAAGAGAAAACACATTCAAATCTAAAAGAAGAACAGATTCATGAACTAGCACAGACTGTTTTCAACTGCAGTTCAAGGCATTCAAGGGATTTCAGTTCAACAGTTTATGGGTGAGTAAACTTAACTTTTCAAACTTAAGTTAATTAAATCAGTAAGATAATTTCATGAGATTTTTTGTGCTTTGTTTGATATGTATCTGAGACTTTATACAAGTTGAACTTGGAATATATTGAAGATGCTGTTTTCTGCTTTGTGTTACAGGGTTGAAACAATTAAAATTTAAATTGTTTCATTTGATTATGGTAAGTTTAAACTTGATATAGGTAAATTGTTAAAACCTGTTTTAACATATTAATAACCTACACTTTCTGTTTACAGCCAATCAAGTAAATATAGGTAAATTCAATCATATAAAAAAAAGCTAATTTAAACATATATCTTGAATTATGACTAAAAGATTTGATTTTTAAAAGTTGAATGGGAATTTTTAGTTCAATATATCAAGAGCAATTTCATGTTAATCAAAAATTGAACTTTCATCAAATTTTCGAAAATTACTCAATGTAAATTACTGAAATTCGAATCGAAGCAAGTTTGATTGTATGTGATCTTAGGAAAAATATTCATTAATTTTTCTATTGCATAGAATTTTGATATGAGATCGAAATAGGGTTTTACTGCACATTTTTGTTCAAGCCTGTAAAATTTGAAATTCTACTCGTACCTATGATCGAGTGAGTCATGGCTTAGTGGGAAGGTTGCTGGGGATGTTGACGAGGTATCGACGAGTTTGCATCGCCTCCGGTGGACCATGTTTGGTGGCGCGGTGTTTTGTGTGTAGAGTGGTCGTTCGTCTTTCTTGCGTTCAACTGCTATTTTTCGAATTCACATCTTGAATAGTAAATCGACTTTCGTATTCTTGTGTGGGGGTTAATTGGGATTTGCGCGACGCCTCAGATGATCGCCGGAGCCATGAACGGCGATGTACACGTGTACAGGCACTGGGGCGTATCAGTGTTTGACGTTGGGGAGAAGGGGGTGCTATCTCGAGTTATACTCGAGAGTTTTGATTGTTTGCTTCGAGTTTCCTTGTGTTCGAGTGCGAATATACTCTGTTGGTTATTCTTTAATTAAAGTTTTATATAAAAGCTTGCTGCAAAATCAAACTGAGAGAAGAAGGTGATTTTACGTTTCTGGTTGGTGACTCGGGTGAAGGAGTGATTTACTTGAAGCAGTGAAGTGAGTGTAACTGGGAAGGCTCGGGTTCTTTTATACCTGAGTATATGATTTTATGAAATTTGTTCGTAAACATAGATTTCAACAAAGTGTTTCATAAAAATGTATATTGTTCGAGATTTAAGTAAAAGTTTAATTCAAGGTTGTTTATCATAGTCGAGGCTTATTAGCAGGTTAACTCGTAATTAATTATTTTAAATTAACTAATTACTTTTGTTTAAGCTTAACCATGTTTTTAAAATATTGTTAATATTTCTATTAAGTAATGAATTAAGTAAATTAACAAATATTGTTTGAGTTAGTAATTTAGTTGATATCTAATTTCAAGAAGTCTTGAATGTTAATTAAGTAAATAATCAATAGAGATTAATTGAATTCAAAAGTAATTAAGAGTAATTACTTTGTAATTTTAATTAGTAATGTATTATAAATAATAAGTGAAATTGTAATTAACCACCTAATTAATTAATAAACGAGTAATAGTAATTAATCAAGTGATTTAATTAAGAATTGAAAAATGATTAATGAAGCAATTAGCAATGAATAAACAAGTAATTAAGTTCTATTTAAGTCGAAGAATAGTAATTAAGAAATAATTACTTAAGTAATTAAAGTTGGATAACTTGATTAAGAAAGTAATTAATTAAATAATGTGAATAAAGTAATCAAATAATTAAGCAATTAAGATATATATATATATACTAATTAAGAAATGATTTGTTGATTAAATAATTTGAAGGGAAGCAAGTGATTAAACAGAGTTAAGAGATTAACTCTCAAGTAATTAAGTAATTGATAATTAAGTTCTATAAGTTAATAATTAAAGTTATTAATTAATAATTAGGAGTAATTAACTAAGTAATTAAGATATAATTATTAATTAAGAGTTGATTATTAAATTAAATAATTTGTAATGGAATAAGTAATGAATTATTGACTAATGATTAATCTAACAGGATTAAGAGGTTAATCCTCAAGTAATTGGTTTAATTGAATTGTTTAAATTGAGAACTTAAGATGATTGCTTATGGATGTTGTATGTGTTGTATATTTGCTTGTGATGTTTATTGAAGATATTATGTGATGCTCTCTGATATGCTTTAATATATCCATGGCAATTGTGTATGAATTATTTTTGATAAATGTTATATTAATTCAATTGTTGAATTTAAATTATTAAACTGTTTAAGTTAATTAGACAACTTGGCCTTTAAAATGGCGTTTGGATTTCGATGAGACCGGGATCGGGTATCCAATTGATATTCCGAAAACAACATCGATCCAAATTAAACGTTAGGTCGTGAATTCTCAAGTGAAGATCAAGATGGTGCTTTCAGAATGCAAGGGTTATCGTCGTTGACTCTGAGGGTGATTCCAAAATGAGTGTGACGAGATAATGCCTTCGGTTTCGTTCGAACCCGGAACGAACTTGTATGGATTGAATGCTTTCAACACATCGTCAGGCGGACGATGAGCATTCTAAGATATTTGTCCTATAAAGGTAACCGCAGTCTCAAGCCTCATCAACCGGGAATGGCTAAAACAGGGGAGGTGCAGCAAGGTTAGGTGGGTCATGCCCAAGCAGGACGAGATATACCCCTGTCTAGATGTCCCTTATTTCGGCTGTGTGGGCGGTTGGATATGCGCACCAACTGCGGGGTTATCTTGTTTGGGACTGTTCAGTAAGGAATGGTTCCGGCCTTGTGTTGCAGGGGAGTTAGGGTGGCTCCTCGGTACTGTGATCTAGACTACGTACTGTGACGGGCGGTACCCCAGTAGCCCTGCTATTGTATGGGATTCAATTTCCAATAAGCGCCGTACGTTTTGATTGTGCCCAACTATGTTGAAATGTGAGATGTAAGCATTTCAGCTATTTCTGTATTTTACTTGAAAACCCTAGACACTATTATAATATCACTGGATTTCCTATAAAATGTTTTGGTTAGCGTAAGGTAAAAACTTTCCCGTATTTATTTGTGGGGAGTCTTACGTGATACCTTTGTTTTTAAATGATTTTCAAAGTTAAACAACTTTAACCCGTTTACTCATACCAGACCCATGTCTGACCCGGAGTTTATTTTTGTTTTTCATAAACTTTCGGGTACCCAAATTTTTACGGGTAGCCAAGGGATTTAGGTTGGCTTTGACAACTTCTGGAGGAGCAATGGAGCAGGAGGCTTCAGCGTTGTAGATATCTATCTAGTTCCGCTGTGTTAGTTGATGTATGCTGTATCTCTGATGTATATAGTGACAGATATATGTATGATTGTCATGTGTATTGATATTGTATAACTCTGATATATGTAAATCTATGTAATAGATATGTGATATATTATATTTTGTTCCGTTCCGCTGTGAGATTCTGATGTTTTGTTTCTTTCTTTTCTATTCTTTTCTATTTCTACCTCTTTCTTTCTTAATGATGATGCGTCTTTCTGGTAGTGAGAAGGGCGGGTCATCACAATAACCATCCTCTAAGGATCCGTTAAACTATCTACTATGTAGTATAATACGGCTATTATAATATGTCTACAGTAAAGTAAAGTATTAAAATAGCGTTAAGGCGTTACCATAATCCCCCTTAACACATTTTTATAATGCCATAGTCTATACAGCACCGTAAGCCCCACCGTAAACTGGTGGTTATCAGAGGGTACCCCATAGGTATTACACAAAACAAAACGTAGTGGTCGCGAATAGGATAATCAGTATGACAAGGTACATGAGGCGATACAAACTAGGATACTAGTAGTTGCGTGATCCGGACTGATGTTGAGCATAGCCAGCAGCTACCTCAACACCGCGAAACAACACTCCCAAACCGAGGGGTGCACCCAAATCTAATCACAAAAGTAATAGATATGGTATCGAAGAAGTGTGTCCGCTAGAGGTGGCGAACCTCAATGGCCCGGCGCGACTCCTGTTTTAGTCA
Source organism: Allium cepa (assembly GCA_030765085.1). NCBI lineage: Eukaryota > Viridiplantae > Streptophyta > Magnoliopsida > Asparagales > Amaryllidaceae > Allium > Allium cepa. The sequence goes on from CM060929.1 coordinate 882,739,657, forward strand.
TGTCAAGGGTCATCCAATATCGTTCTCTTTCTTCAGTCAACGCGTTCACCAAATCATCCACTTCATTCTGGATCAACACTCCTCGTATAATAGTTATTAAAGTGGTTTCGGTATCGACAGAGAGTATGTCCATATCTGATCCCGGTCTCTTTAATAACTACGTATTTATTACATCGGTTGGTCGTTTAATATATTTCAAAACAATCAATTTCAAATTTCAATTAGAATTCGTAATAACATTCCATTTGTCTTTCTATATCAATTTCCGTAATTTACATTTCAAAACTTCCAAATTACCATTTCAAAATCTTTCAATTCAACTTCAAATTTCATTTTAACATTTCAAATATTGATTCAAGTTCGTACATAAGTTTTATTAGAATTCGTAATAACATTCCATTTGTCTTTCTATATCAATTTCCGTAATTTACATTTCAAAACTTCCAATACCATTTCAAAATCTTTCAATTCAACTTCAAATTTCATTTTAAACATTTCAAATATTGATTCAAGTTCGTACATAAGTTTTATTCTGAAATTATTTAAATTTATTTAATTTAACATTCAAATCAATTTAAATTCATTTATCGATTTCATTCAATATTCGTTAAGATAATTACCATTCAAAACCATTCCTATTCAATTTCCAATTCATTAAATCAATTACTTAAGTTAACTTCATTATATCAAAACTTCCAATTTTAATTAAATTAAATTTGTCAAATCAAATTCCTTAAATTACAATTCTTACATTAATTTCAATAAAACACATTTATTTCTTTTTAAGAAATTCAATTTCACTTATTCTTTACATAGTTACAAATTTAAAAACTCAATTAATAAAGAAACTAAATTTCATATATTCGAGAATCAAATTTCACTTAACTTACTTGAATAATTTTTCCAAAACTTAATAAATAAAGAAACCCAATTTCATTTATTAACGAACTTCAAATTCACTTATTCAACAGTAAAATCTCTTATCAAAGAATTCAATTTTTATTCACGTATCAAATACTTCAATCTTATCCAATTATCAAATAATTCCAACTTAATTATTAATAATTTCAAAACTTAATAATTTTCAACTTAATTATAAATTCAAATTTAATTATTAAATCATTTCAACTTAATTAAATGAATAATTCCAAATTTTATTGTCAATAATTAATTTTAAAACAACGCTCTTTCAGCAACTACTATGTAAATATTCGTTTCAGATTTTAAATATTAGCATTTTCCTTTCATTAAATTCAATTCCAATTTTTATTTCAAAACCTTATTCTTTACTCAAATAAAATCATTATTTTATTTTAAATCAAATTATTGACCAATCGGGTTTTTTATTTAATTTTCTATCCTAAGTCAAGTTCATTTGGGTATTTATCATTTCAACCCGATTCCATTTCAATTCAAAAATCAAAGCATAGCAAAGGGAACTTGCAGTGTGATAACAGGGATGGTGTCAAAGTAAATAAACAGCAATAATAACAATCAACAACAATTCAATAATCAATTCAAATAACCCTGAAATAATCGTATTAATTCACATTGTTATTTGTGCAAATTAATATAATTATTTCTAGAATCTACACTATCATTTCATGTAGATTTAAGGTTATTCACTTATTATTCTATGCAATTCTACACTTTACATTAACTATTCAATTTCATACTTCATCAATTAATACAATATACATTCAACGGTTCAAGGTGTACATAATCAAATTCTACGTGTCAATTAATTAAACGTTTACAGGGGTCATATTATACAAATTTAACTAGTCAAATTCAACACCTATGTCGATTCAAAATTTTAACTATCCTACGCCGAATTCAATTGCATAATATTTATCATTTTATACATTACAATTTAACATCCAATATAAACAACAAACAATCAATCAATTATCAATCAAATGGGATCATCATCGTAAAATTAACAGATAATGGTGTCAGATGTCACAGGTGAACTGGTACAAGTAATAGCATATATTCAACAGTGTAAATAACTAGCAGCAGCATATTTCAATTGTCGTTTCAATTGAAATCAAATTTAATAAATAAAAGAACATTAATCGTGAGTGATTTCTCACCTTTCGAGGTTAGAGGAATTGGACAATACAAGCTACGAATTGGATCACGAACTCAACAATCGACTAATTCAATGGTAGATCTCAAAGCAAAACAAGGTGGACACGAATTCGACGGACAAAGCTGAAGATCAAAATTGACGAAACAAATTTAAAATCAACTTGATATAAATAGAATGATATTATTATTATCATTATTTTATGAAAGTAATTTTTTTTATTTAAGCACTTGTTAACATTCAAAATCTTTATATATAGTATTTAAAAGTCAATACCAAAATCAAATAGCTTCTGAGCTATGGAAATAACTTATATAACGAGGATCAAAATATATATATTATTTTAAAATTCTCTATATATATTCCTAACCATCAAAATATCAATATGAATAGTTTATACCTAAATAAACACATCGAGATTTACAATTTATAGTTGAAGTCAACTGAGACTAAAAAGGAAATTTTCAAAATCCTTAAACAATCAATATATGTGCAGACTCTACACAACTATGCAACTAAACTTAAACACAAATACATGCAACCCAACTATATCATTTCATATGAAAAACAATGTATATACATAATACGACCGTACCCCACTATATGCAGACTGCATTCCTAACAACATATATAAAACTTATAAATAGACAAAACTATATAACGCCTTCCTAATAAAATATATAGTACTTTTGTAAGATAATGTACAAATGAACTGTAAACATATAACCTATTCGAATGGAAATATATATATATATATATATATATATAACATGATTCAAAATCTATACTTCAGTAACTGATATACTAATATCTAGACAAATGTATATATGCAGCTATACAATAAATACTATACTTATATAAACAATATACACATTCACATATAAAATCTTAAAACAAACGTTCACTGTATATCTTCTAAACAAGGAAATATATATATATAACATGATTCAAAATCTATACTTCAGTAACTGATATACTAATATCTAGACAAATGTATATATGCAGCTATACAATAAATACTATACTTATATAAACAATATACACATTCACATATAAAATTTTAAAACAAACGTTCACTGTATATCTTATAAACAAAAATCAGTATATATGTATATAATTAAAATAATAACAAAACTTGTTATATCTATACAAACCGTAAATATAAAACGAAAGAAACAAAATAGCTGTGTATGCTCATTCAGAAAACAATATTATTACTATGTTATATATTCAAAAGATAAACTAACATATTAGTACAACTCCCATTGTAATAAAATATATAGTAAATGTATATGTATCCATCAGATCTAACAAATATATATATGCAGACCATGTATTTATAACCAAATGTATGTAAATATACTATAACAAATTTTTTATGCAAACAGGAAGGTTACATAGTACATAGCTTAATATATGTAACCGTTATTGTACTATAGAACAAATATAAGCTTTTTAAACGTATTATACCTACCAAAATATATGAACCCAACAGATTGGATCTAAACTAATATAACATGCACACTATGTATAGTTTATATTTTGTATACGCAATTTCCACTAATCAAATTTTCCAAAATAAGAATCATAAATACAAATATAAGAAGGCGAACCTGCTTCCCAGGCAAGACGCAAATGGATACTGCTTAGTTCAAGCAGAGGCTGGCACGACGCTCGGGTCAGAGGCAGGTTGTTGGCTGCGGAAAGGCGGAAACGATAATGGGTTTCGGGAGGTAGAGGTTTGGTGAAGGCGCGACCAAGCTAGGGGATGAAGCAGTGTTTGTGAGAAGACGAGGGTCGCAGGAATGAAAAATAAAAGAGAAAGTAACAGGTTTGGGTGGTTGTATGTCGGAGGCGGAGGCTTGCGAGCTGGGTGAGAAGAAAAGGAGTAGGCGGCGCTGAGCACAGTGAGGCCGAGCTGATGGGAGGGGTCCGGTGGCTCGAGTTGCTGCGTGTGCTTGCTCGGCAAGTGGAAGAGAAAATGGAGAGGCCAGAGGAGCTTGGAAATGGCTGTAGTGTGGTCGAATAGGAGCAAGAGGGCGGAGGCACAGGTGGTTGCATTGGAGGTGGTGAGGCATGGCTGAGCGGCAATGAGAGGGAGGCCGGCCTAGGCAGGGCGTGCGAGGAATGGTTATGGAGTGGGTGAGAGAAGATCGAGTAAGAGAGCGATACAAGGCTTCAGCCTGGTTGGCTTGAAGAGGAGAGAGCGGAGGGAACTGACACATGCGGAAGTTGTGGAGTGGGTGGGATCTCGGCGTGTAGAGGAAGCATGTTGATGGGTGTTATATATATTTCGGCCATGAGGAGAATAAGGTGACAGGGAGGAGGAATAATGCAACATGTATGAATTAATATAAGTTATGTTATTATATATATATTTTATATACAATGCATGATCTGGCTAGGCTACGAAGCAGAAACGTATGCAGGCTTCAAAGCTTCCCATCAATACAAACTGACACAAATATAATTACTCTGCAATGTGTGGAAAAGCAAACGTCTCAATCTAACACAGCTGGCTGAAATTAATCAGCCTTTCAGTTCACGTGGTTAACTAAAAAGACAAAAGAAACCAAAAGAGTACAAAACCGGTACCGATACGAAATCGTTTGTCATGGATTACGCTGCGTTTCGGACTTCAAAACACGAAATTGAATATACCACAGAGATCATCACGATGAGACGATCAAAACGGTATACAGATATTAGTGATACGATCGACTTATAAAAATTCAAAATTTCCTACTGAAGGAAAATGTAGTAAAACGTTGAAAAATAAGATCGACGGAGCTAAAGAAGTCCGAATTTGGAAAAACGAAAAATGACGTCTTGCTCAGAAGATGATTTAGAATTTTTCTACGTAAAAATATTTAGGTTTCGAAAATGGTTTATTTTCATCGATTACTAACTGATTTAGATTGAAATAAATTTACGCACGAAATGAACTTTCATATTTTCGAACGAAAATTTACCCGTTGCTATGTTTAATAGACGCATTCCAAATATGACGTTTGAATAACATCGACATTTGTTTGTGAAAATTCGAAATTCTACACTAAATAAGCGATTTTTAAAAATTTTAAACTGGGTCTGAATTTCAGGGTCGTTACATTACTGATAAGTTAAAGCCAAATAATGAGACATAGTTTAAGAAGCAAAATCATTCCAAAACCAACAACAACAAAAAAGGTGCTTGTTATTTTTGTAACAAGCCCGGCCACTATGCCCGAGACTGCCGTCTGCGCAACAAAAAGCGAATGTGGTCGAAGACTCGCTTGTTGCTATAGTGCAAGAGGCGAACTCCGTTAGCAGCAATGATAATGATTGGTAGTTCGATACTGGAGCAACCATTCACATTTGCAAAGACCGTAATCTGTTCAAGAGTTACGAAGAAAATAAAGGAGAAGCCGATGAAGTTATTGGAGCAAATAAGGTTCCAAGCAAAGTTCTGGAAAAAGGCACTATAGAACTTCCCTTCTCCTCTGTAAAAGTTCTTACATTAGTCAATGTATTTTATGTAACTAATATGTGTAAGAACTTGGTTTCTGGATACTTTCTTAACAAAGGAGGATTCAAGATGGTGTATGAGTCTGATAAGCTAGTATTTCCTAAGAATGGTAGATTCATTAGACAGGGATACTCTTGTAACAACATGATTAAGTTGAATCTAATAAAAAAATATTCTGTTTATATTGTTGATTCTACTAATTTATGACATGGTAGATTAGGAAATATTAATTATAATTCTATTAGAAATATGCTTAAACTAGGATTAATTTCTGATTGTGATTTCAATACCATCTCTAAATGTGAAATACGTGTTCAAGCAAAAATACACCGAAAATCATTTAAATCCGTAGAAAGGAAAACTAGTTTGCTTGATTTGGTATATAGTGATGTGGGCGACTTAAAAAGCCATATCATCTATGGTGGTAACCAATACTATATAACATTTATTGATGATTATACTAGATATGCATATATATATATATATATATATATATATATATATATATATATCTAATGAAAACTAAAGATAAGGCTTTTGATAAATTCAAAATTTACAAAACAGAGGTCGAAACACAATTAGGAGTTAAAATTAAAATATTACATTCAGATCATGGTGGTGAATATTTCTCAAATGAATTCACCTTGTTTTGTAAACAACAAGGTATAGTTCACCAATGTACTGCCCTATATATACCACAACAAAATGTTGTTGCTGCAAGGAAGAATAGAATTTTAGTAGAAATGGTTAATGTCATGCTCATAAGTTCTAATTTACCTTATAACCTATGGGGTGATGCTATGTTATCTGCACGTTATATTTAAATAGAGTACCACTTAAAAAGAATAATATTTCTCCTTATGAATTATGTTTTAATAGAAAACCTAACCTAACTAGACTCAAATTTTGGGGTTGCTTAGCATATGTTAGAAAATCAGACCCTTAATGACCAAAGTAAGGAAATAAAGCATTTAAATGTGTTTTCATAGGAGATTCACTTAATAGTATAACTTATAGATTCCTTATTCTTGACACCCTAGAAGTTATAGAATCTATAGATGTAGAATTTTTTGAAAATCAAACTTTTGAGATCCCATTGAGATCATCTAGTCCAGAACCTAGTATGTCTAATAATATCAATGACGATGATTATGCTCCTGCTCAAAACACGAAGGAAGTATCAGTACCAAATAATAGTACTGAACAACAGAGAAGTAAAAGAGCGAGAATAGAGAAGGACTATGGTCCTGAATTCATTAAATATCTAGTAGAAGGCAGTAAGGACGAAGTCCTTAATATGACTAAATATGTAATGAACGTTGATGACGATCCCAAAACTTATTCTGAGGCTATGAGTTCCAGAGATTCCAATTTCTGGAAAGAAGCTATCAATGAAGAAATGAGTTCCATAATGTTAAACCAAACTTGGGTTTTAACTGATTTACCTCCTGGTGCTAAACCTATAGGATGTAAATGGATATTCAAGAAAAAGTTGAATACAAATGGATCCATTGATAAGTTTAAAGCCTGCTAAGGGATATAAGCAAAAACATGGAGTATATTACTTTGATACATATGCTCCAGTTGCTCGCGTATCTTCTATACGCTATTTAATTGCACTTGCATAAATTCATAAATTAGTCATACATCAAATGGATGTAAAGACTGCTTTTCTAGATGGAGATTTAGAAGAAGAGATATATATGGAACAACCTGAAGGTTTCAAAACCCCAGGCCAAGAAAAGAAAGTTTGCAAATTAGTGAAATCTCTTTATGGCCTGAAGCAAGCTCCCATGCAATGGCATGAGAAATTTGATAAAGTTGCACTGTCATATGGATTCATTGTTAATGATGTTGATAAATGTATTTATAGCAAGTCAGATAACAACGGTAGTGTTATGATATGTTTATACGTTGATGACATACTAATATTTGGTTCCAATATATCCTGTGTGAATGAAACTAAAAAGTTTCTGTCTTCTAAATTTGATATGAAAGATCTAAGAGAGGCTGATGTAATTTTGGGAATTACAATTGTTAGGAAAGAGGGGAGTTATTACTAACTCAATCTCATTACATAGAGAGAATCCTACAAAAGTATGGTCATTACGATGACAAACCAGCACCATCTCCTTTAGATCCTAGTATTAAATTAGAAAAGAAAACTGGACGTACTATCTCTCAACTAGAGTATTCCACTGTTATTGGGAGTCTTATGTATGCTATGCATTGCACTAGACCAGACATCGCACAGGCTATAAGTGTATTGTGTCGATTTACGAGTAATCGAGGTTTCGAACATTGGAAAGCTATTTCCAGAGTTTTAGCTTATATGAAAGGAACCATTGAATATGGTTTGTCTGATAAACGATATCCTGCTGTGATAGAGGGATATAGTGATGCAACCTGGAACAATGTAGAATCCAAATCCAAGTCTACGACTGGTTGGATCTATACATTAGGAGGCGTTGCTGTGTTTTAGGCTTCCAAGAAGCAAACCTGTATTTCTGACTCACCAATGTTGTCAGAATTGATTACATTAGCAGATGCATGTAAAGAAGCGGAATGACTTAGGAATTTACTAATGGAAATTCATTTATAGAAAAAGCCATCTCCAGCAGTCTTGATTAACTGTGACAATCAAGCAACGATATACAATATGTCTAATAAGACATATAATGGAATGTCTAAACATGTGAGTCTAAGACATCAAATGGTGAGACAGTTATTCAAAAGAGGAGTTATAATTGTTGACTGCATAGAAACGAAGGAAAACTCGGCTGACCCACTTACAAAGAGTCTTCCAATGGCAACGGTTTCTATAAAGTCACAAGAAATGGGAATAAGGTATGTGAATGAAGGTTGATCATCCTTAATAGAAATCCAACTTATATCTTGAAAAGGATAGACAAAGTTCAATGGGTACCAATAAGTTAAGAGAATGATTATCAAACACTAAATCGATAATCTCATCATATTTAGTATTGGATTCTGCAAGAACAAATGATGGATATATATCCTTAATAAGTCTAGAAATCTTAAAAGGTGTATCGCAGAAACACCTTAAGAGACCTACCTATATGAGTATGGAAATCAGGTCATTTCCTAGGAAATGAAGACCGCTTTCTAAGTTGACTCATGAACCAGGATTTAAACACATAGTCATTAACATGCTAAGCAATACAGAATGCTTTACCTAAGAAAATCAACATGTGTGATTGTTTCGGTTTTATCACTAGGGATACTTGGTCCAAGATTCGTTCACCATAGAATCTCGATAAGGCTTTGAATGGTTTACACTAATTAAAGGTTCAAATCCAAAAGATACCTTTTATTTATGTGTTGGTTTTCATGATGATGCAAAACTTGATCTTAGAACTACATAGGCTTGATCCCACTTGGGTATGTAGGAAGTCACTCTAGTGATTCAGCCATCCTATTTATTTATTTTAAAAATTGGGGGAGATTGTTGTAAAATTTCAAATATTGTTTTGGGGTTTTGGGTTTTGATTTGGAAGAGAAGAAATAAAGAGAGAAGGAGAAATCATAGTCCAACATGCCAGGAAAACAAAGACTATATTTGTATAAATATAGCTTTCTCATGTGGATGTTGGAGCCTTGGGGCTTCCACATGTTTGCTTTGTTGTGAGGAGAGAAGTCGTGCAACCTCACACGCGCGTCGCCGCCGTCCTTCCGTCCGACCGAGCCGGGCTGGGTCGGGTTCGGGTTCGAATCCGAAAATATTTTTGGATCATATGTGAACAGTAACGGGCCAAATTTCAGCCCGTTAAGGACCCAGAACCGAAATTTTTGAATTTGAATAAAGGACGGGAATTTTGTAATGTTTTTCTGAACGTTTCAAATGAATGGACGTGGCATTTAAATGCTGAATGGATATAGCCGTTCATAACAGTTGTGAACTGTTGCAAATGGTTGTGACGCTTGGCGAATAGACACCTCTTCACCACTATAAATAGTGACGTCCAGAAAATGTTAGAAACAATTTTTCTCTTCTTCTTCTTTATAGAGCGGTTTTTTGCGACACCAGAAAGTGTTACAAAACACTGCGCCACAATTGCTCTGTTTTATGACGTCTCCAAAGTATTGCAAACTCAGAAAACATCGCAGAATTGCTCTCTTCTTTCTCTTCATTTTATTCTATATAAATTGCATCATTAGAAACTGTTACTAAAGTGTTCTTGGTCGGATCAAAGCCGTACAAACTTTGAATCCGATTACATTGTTATAGGGCTTCATTGAATCCTGAAAGTCGATGAACTATTGTCTGAAAAAATCTATTCCATACAACCTTGAAGTCGGAAGTACAGCATTATCTTCTTCGCAATCGCCATCAAATTTGTCTCGAACCGCAAAATTCCCAACATATTTGGCAATCAAAATCAAAAGTGCTTTTACTTTTACTAAAAAATCTTTCAATTTTGGAAAATTAGAAAGTCGAAAAATCAACTTGTCAAAACACTCCTTAGATCAACTGAAATGTTCTTTTGTTTTGCATAAAAAGGCCCACTGATCGCTTTCTATTATTTCACATCAAAACTAACTTTTTGATGTTTGCTTGTAAAACGTGAAAGAAATAATTTTTAAATACTAATAGGCCCTAACTTAGTGTAAGCTAGGGGAAAAAATGAGCAGCCATACCTAGGGTTGTGACAATGGAGGTAGTTCCTGCTGACCCAAATGGCATCGAGAAACATTCTTCATAAGACCCCACCAGCTGTTTTCTTTCCATTTTCAGGAAGGATGGCAGCTACAAATATATATTGCTTACTACGCGTATACACTTCTCTAACTCTCCTCCAACCCTTTTTTACCTTAGCTATGTCCACTTTGTTATCCATTTCAGTGGCAACTCGATCATTCTCATCTTCAACTTCCTCATCTACATTTTCTTCATAATCAACTATGATTTTCTCCATTTCTTTGTTATCAGATTCATAAACTATAAGAGAATCATCTCTGATGTCTGTTATTTTACTAGACTACATGGATTTCTTCATTCTAGATAGTAGTTTCTCATCAAAGTGTAGCATATGTATGAGGCGAATAATCTGGCTTTGGAAGCTTCTACAAAGTAGCATATCTGCCTCATCAAAAGCTATGAAATGTATATCATTCAGACAAGAATTACATCAAATATGCATGAAATGGAGAAGAAGGATCAAACAAAAAAATTCAATGAATAGCAAGGAACATTATCAAAGAATACAAATCAAATTAATCAAAAAACTAGGGCCGAACACAAAGTATCAGACCTGTTCTTCATGAACTAATGAATTTCTTGGATCTTCTCTCATATATTCCTCCACAGCAGTTAGAAATGATCAAAATTGACCTAGCCGAAGTCAACTCCGGATCCGACAGCAACTACCCAGATTGGAATCTGAAATTAACCCACCCTTACTGCACCCCTCAACTACTCCAGATCCAAAACCAACTACCCAGATCCAAAATCAACCCAACCGAACTCCTGATGGATTTGGAGGAGGAGTCAAGGTCATTTGCAGTTGTGAATCATCATTCACGGCCTGTTGTAAGAGTAATTTGCATTGCCGATGTTCTGATGGGTTTGGATTGGTACTTCAGGCGTAGGAAGAGACGCGAGGTTAGGGGTTCATGGAAGGGATTTTACTTTTTGGTTTTTTGGATTTGAGAAAAGTCACCTACAGGGAAAAGAATATAGTTGAAAATTGGCAGCGTCGCTAAAAATTAGATCTGGAATCAAATGCACAAAGCCAAAATAAGACTTGGGCGCGAAATGTTTAAAGGGGGCCTATAATCAGTTACTTCTATTATGTCCGCACCGAAATCGGTTGCTAACACAATTGAAGCGAATAAGCTTATTTGCTTCAGTGCCTTTGTTTCGACTGTAAACAACAACCGAAGCAAATTTCTTTCTTCGCATTTTTTAATGCTTTGCATGTACCAGTTGCTTCGATTATTAAGGAAGAACCGAAGCATATGGTATTAATTGTTTCGGTTGTTAATACAACTGAAGCAAATGAGACGATACAACAGATATATTTTGGTACTGGTGGTAGTTTAGTATCCTGCATGCTATGGTAGAAGTAGATATTATTACTTTCTTTTATGTGCATTTTTGATGTTTGAGATGATAGCTTGTGGATGTTTGGCATGCGAGACAGCTTTATTTGATTTTACCTTGGTTGTGTTAGGGATTTCAGGGGCGAAATTACCGAAGAGAAGAGAGTGCAGCGATCCGTATTTTACGTATCGAATGATCGTAAAATATTGTTTTTAAATTCATATGAGGTGATATGACTCTATAACTTTACGAAATCACTTTTAACACTTCTCATATAGATCTAAGCCGCCATGAATCCACTATCCAGCCAAAACCTTATCTTTCTCCTCCAAATCATAGATTAAGGTTAGATTAGCAAGGGTGTTCAATATAGATCTTCAAATTTACATTTTTAGATGGGAAAATTACATCTTGGCTGTTGATTCTCGAATTTGCACACAAAACTTGGATTATGGAGGTTTTGGTAAATTATCTATCATCTCTCACTTTACTATATATGTATCTATAGGTTTTGACATGTTTTAAACCAATTTAAATGTTAAAATAATGCTTTGAGATTGTTTTAAAGTGAAACTTGTAGTAAAACGAATTAAAGTGTTCTAATCATTTTAATTTAATGTATGGTTGTCTTAATGTGTGTTAGGCAATGTTAGAAACATATTATAGGATGATTTTCTATGAATTATAGTATGTTTGCATGTTTAAATGTTGTTTGGTGCATGTGTGTTATTTGCTTGTATGTTTATATGGTGGAAAATGCTCATCAGAGCGACTTAGAGTTACGAACCATAAAATCGGGCTTCGACGGATTTAATCAAGGTTGTTGAAAGTTTTATCGTTGCATACGGAATGCACAAGGGTCAAAGAATGGAGCGTATAAGCAATATTTACTTGAAAATGGAAGTGGGAGTCACTACAGTATATTGGTTCGAGTGAAGGTCTGTTTGGTGCTAGGAGTGCTTAGAGCTTGGCATGGATCGGCTCGGGCTTTACTTCATTTCAGCACGGAGAAGATCGAACAGGAAATGATGTCCAGTGATGTTATGGTTCGGGGATTGGGCATGATTTCATGTCTAGTGTGTGCGCTTCAGGCATGGTTCGAGGAATCCAGGGTTCGGGCTAAGCAAGGATTTTGGTTCAGGCTTTTGGGTACTTCGCTTCCCGCTCGGTGATTTGGAAGGGAAGCTTCGGTCGGCACCGAACAAGTTTTGCTTTTTGGTATTTGGAGGTTGCTTCGGGCAAGGAAGAGCGTTGCTTAGGGCTTGGCATGGTATAGCCGAACAAAACATGTGGGTGGAGGAATTTTCCACGTGATGTGGCAGTACTTTGAGAATTTCTGTGTCGTGTTCTTGGGTTCTTGGGGGTAATGTGGAGTAAAGTAGGAAACTCCAAATGACTCGAGATGACCATGGATCTCATGTGGCAATTAGTGAAGCAATTGTATAATGCTTCGACATGACGACGTTGACGACGATGATGACTTCAGGACCTTAGTGCAATGGTTATATGACTTACGATGGATGTCTAAAGGTGTTGCGAAGATGGCGATTTAAGATGAGAGCCGTGATGGTGATCCACAAGGGAAAGTTTAACAATGAGAGCTTGCGAGTAGGATTAGTCCTTGTGTCTTACTATGGAAATAACTGTGATAGAATTACAATTGAGTTCCATTATGGAGAGGAGCATAAAAGGATCATTGATAACTCGGAATCTTCTAGTGTGCTCGTAAAGAAAGGGTGTGTGGGGACGCCTAGGCCTATCAATGGGTCGGGTTCGGTCCGAGTATCATAAAACCCGAACTGGAGCCCGATTATAATAATTAAAATCCAAGTCTGGTTCAAACCCGTAGGGTATTTCAAAACCAATACTCGAGCCTAGCCCATTGGGCTTTAAAGCCCATTAGGTAATACCTGTATACCTTGGTCATAATATTTATATTACAACCACACTAATAAATTGCAAATTTTGTCAAATTTATATACAAACAATGTTAGCATACAAATTGGGTGGTGATGTTGCCAAGTTCACGAAAAAAGTATGCAAAACATCTACATGCAAACAAACAAAATGGCAAACAAATAACATACGCATTCATGTTTTAATATGATGGAAAACTAACAATCAGATCGATCCCTAATCGGTTTGGATTCCTATAAAACCATACCCAACCCTAATAGTAACCAAGTCAGGCTTTACTAGTAAAGGAAAAACTCACACCCGCATTAATAAGGCGGGTTCAAACAAGGCTCGCACCAAAACCCATAACGTTGACGGGCCTAGGGAAGCCCGTCTGGATTTACGTTTGTGTCTGGATCATGCGATAGTAGATTACTCTAGGCTCTGTGATCGTGGGCCTGATTCCTAGCTTTTGAGAATGGCATGGATTGGAGCGCCATTGAAACTGGGATTTCGATTGGGTCCCTTGTTTACGTTTGTGACACATGAATTATCAATCTTCCAACGTACACAAGTGATGGTGAGGTTTGTTTGATGGATGCTATGTTTGCCATAGTTGTTTTTTAATTTATGATGTCACACTATGTAGGTATATCTGACCATATATGTGACGACGGGAATTTTTGACCCTCGAAAATGACACTAATATGTCCACTGTATTGCATGCCGGGAATTCAACTGTCGGAAAAACCGATTGTTAAGGGTAAAAGAAAGTAAAGGTGGAATAGAATCTCACACTAAGGGAATAATTTATAATATCAATAATCATTACAACGGAAAAACTTTTAATACATATATCTGACTCTATCATAAGCTTGGCCTAAACAGTTATAAATATCTGTCCTCGCAAATGTTGAAAAACAACAAACATGGCAGAAAAGTAAACTACGTCCGTTGATGAAGATCTCCAGCTCTCCTCTAAAAACTTTAAACTTCTAAAGCTAATTTGAAACTACTCGGATCTAACCCAAGTATTAAAAATACCTGGATTAGTCTAGCAAACCAGCATGAGAAATGCAAATCATAAATATATATGACAGTGCCATAGATCAACTTTGATGTCAAAACCTTTGAAAAGAAGAGTATCTTATAAGACTACAATGCACATAAACACGAACGGGTTTTAACCTTATAATAACTAAAACATTTTTATCAAATCGTTCGATATTATTTCAAATGACATTCTTTGAAAATCCTTTCAAAAAACATATTAACCATAGACAAAATTGTTACATAATTAAATTCCAACATACTAGGTTCTACAATCAAAACTGTAAAGGCACTTATTGGAGAATGAATTTCCAAGAATGACAAGGTAGGGGACTACCTTCCGACAGTATATCTCTAGAGGAATGTACCAAGGCACAGCCTCGCTGCCCTCTACCACCATAGAACGGGCCTACTTCTACCATAAATAGTACCGAATATGCCATCACCCCGGTTGTCCCGAACCTATTCATGGCCACATCATACACAAAAAACTCAAAATATAGAGGATAATCTGGAAAGGTGATGAACATCTCCTAATGGAAGCGACCACCTTGGCCCTGCTGTATCTACCATATTTTTGCCATTAATGATGTGCGAGGCTTGAGGTATTGTTTTACCTTTCTCATGACAAATCTCACTTTGAATGTCACATTGCCATTTATAATCACACGCTACTTAGTTTTTACAAAAGTGCAACTCCTGAATTCATACGAAACAGGGAAGGGTGTTAAATATAAGAGGGGTTACATCCTACACAAACAAACAGATGTACATTTATAAAAATCAATGCAATGGTCTTAGAAACGCAATGCAAACATTCGTCCATACAAGTTGTCCAGGAAAATGATAAAATGAAGGTACTCTTACTACATCCTTTTTGGGAACCATCCCTCGGATTAGTATCAAGCAGTTCTTATATTGAAGATCCCAAAATGAAGGTACTACTATGACCATATGTATATAATATGGGAATCACGAGGTTAGTGGCAAGCAGTGGTACAATATGAAGATCTCCGTCTTCGAAATTATTATTTTCAACGTGTCTTTCACTTTCAAACGTGCATATTGGTTCGAAGTGGTTTTTGGATAGGAATCATCCTAATTCTCGATCCTGGTCACTTCGAACGAATTGTCGATAAAAAGATGTGTATATAGAAACCTTAAGCCTCTTTCGTTAAATCCTATTTTATTCTTTTACACAAAATATTATTTAACTTTAAAGATATCTTTTACCCAATAAAATATAATTCAGAGATTTATACCTTTAAACCATTTCTGTTTCGGGATATACAGAATTATTAAACCTCTTTCTAACTTTGAAAATACCAAATCATTTCCTTTTAATTACTTAGGAACATATGTCCATATTCTGTTATTAGCATAATGAATAAAGATTTCGTTTTTCCAAAACATGTTTTAAATGGATCAAAAACAATGTTATTTAAGACTTCGTATACTATAAACCTAAATCACTTAGTACTGAGTAAAAAGGAAACATAGATTTTAGATTAATTATACTCAATACTAATTTTCGTATTCAACCTGTACTATTTATCGAATAACAGTGAAATTACTTTTTAAATCACACAGTAGTACAAGTTTCCTCCTTGGAATTTCATATAGAGTTGAACTAAAATGTTCTTTTTACCATCAAAATCCTATTTTAAATCTTGCTTAACTTTTGGGAAAATCCAAATCTATTGTCTTTTATCTTAAGAAAATGCAGTCCGATTAAATCAAATTATCTGTCTTCTCCATCAGGTCGGTTAGAATAGTTAAGAGGAGCAGACAATTGGTTTCTCAATCTCCAGCCTAGATACTACTTCTCTATCACCCACTAGGTGGTCAGGTTGTTTGATCGACTCTAAACCTTTTAAAGTATTTGATTTATAATTTGAAAAACATTTCAAAAAGATTCGAAAAGAAAACCCAAGTTCAAATCATTTATTTAACAGTTACCAAATTCCATTGCTAAATTGTCGGTGAATAGTGATTTTAAAGTTTGTAGATGAAAACACTTATTCCAATATATATATATATATATATATATATATATATATCTATATATATATCTGTATATATATATATGTCTGTATTTATAATTCTAATTTCTTTTAAAACATTCTAACATATTTATAGAATTTATTTCATATTTTTAAAGATTTAAAAACATTCATAGAATTGTCAAAATGCGACGATTTTAAAAATTTGATTTGGACATGCCTCAAACTTTACTAACGAAATCTTAATTTTCTTTTTCAGGTTTGAAAAATTCTTATTTCAAATAATTCCGACTCATATTATATTCAACACATTCCTTTAACTTTTTAGGTCGTGAAATGCTAAAACCCGACGACTTTTTTTCACTTTTTAGTCAAATTTTATAAAACTTGCGCGAAACACTTTAAAACATTTTAATTACATAATAAACTATATATTAAGCCATTTTTTCACTATTTTACTTTATTAAAATCTCATTTTCACTTTGTTCCTTATCTTTAATATTATATCATTATAATATTCAATTTCCATCTTTTTTGTTCCAACTTCCTTTATATTAAACATGTGATATTTCTATGTTATATTCCACCTTTAAAACTATTATTTTTCATAAATGAAATCAAAGATTTTATTTTTCAAAAATTTCAAAACTCCACATTTTCAATTTCTTTTCTTTTTAAAACAAATTCCAAATCTTCTTAAAAACATTTCTTTTTTGGTTTAAGGTTCAAAGGGAGGCTTAACCTATCTTATGCATATATTATTTTGGGTAAATATGAATACTTTTAATGGAATATTCATGGAAAATCAAATAGCCATCACTATCTTAATAAATATGATTCTTGCAACATAAATTATAATAAGCTTACTTTTCTCAATCAAATCAATATGTGATTAACATAAGCAACCCATAATCATCCAATTATCATCTAAATATATTAAATAACCATATAAGCAACCATATCATCAATCATATTTCTATTTTAGAACTGAAATAAACTAAGTTAAAAGTGTGTTCTCACTTTCATACTATCCCGGTCTAACTTTTAGTGCTACGAAATTGACTATGGCTTCGCTATCTCTTTATTAAAGCATATGCATCATGCCTTGGAATCTTGGGTTGTGCTTGACCTTGCACTTGAGAGGGTCACTAGTAAAAAACAGGTTTGTTGCTTCTCATTTGTGCAGGTTGTTTTTACAACCGACAAAAATAGAATCATTTGTGTCAGTTCATTCTTAACAGCCGATGCAATTGACATATGAGAAGAGTAGAAAATTAAAAACCGCAATTTGTGTCGGTTGTTAATTACAACCGACCAGAGTAAACTGAAGCAATAGAACCTATTTGCGTCTGTTTACTTTACAACCGATGCAATTAACTTCATTTGTGTCGGTTATATAGGAACCGACACAAATCGACAGATGCGAGCATTTTCCTTTCAACCCATTCCCAGCCCGGTAGCTTTTTTTCGTGCATATTCCGTGAGAAGGAAACCATAAGAAAATAACATAACCTATTTTGCTGCATACCTGACCCGCTTTGGCCTCCTCCTTCTCTCCAAATGAAAAAAGCGAACGATACAGAAAAACATATCGATTAAAAGAAAACTTGCAAAGTTCTATCGTAGAGCGTCAATTTCCGTCAATTGATTCGTCGCTAGTTTCCATCCATTTTCTTTTGTCAATTTTGACCGTCTGCTTCTTCAAAAGCATTGAATTCCGTTTTTTAGTTGATTATTAGTTTCGGTTTTGATTTCCAGTCGCATTGTTCTTGTTTTAAAGTTTGCTGTATTATTCTTGTTTTAAAGTTTGTCGATTTTATTTTTGATTTCGAGTTCGATTTTGATTTTTTATTTCCAGATTTCTTATGAAAAAAAGGCAACAACTTTAATAAAATAAAGTCTGCAGATTGTAAAGTATATTGCTAAAAATATAGAGATAAAATTGTATGCAAATATTTTTCGGATGAGAAATAATTTAACTGAAAAATGTACTAGTAACAGACGCAGTCATTTTGAATAGGAGTAACATTATTTAAAGCAATCAAAATCTTTGATAATTTTTCAGACTAAATCTGCATCATTTTAGTAATATGACAGTTTTCGAAAAAAAAATAGCAGTAAATGTCATAATTTTGTTTCAACCCAACAAGTATATTGGATTATCAATATGTCATATCATCGTACAATATAAATCAGAAAATCAAAATAATGTTAACATAAATAAAAAAAGGAGTACCATTGTAAGTTATTTTTATCTGTTATGACAAATTGATATCAATTCGTGTATCCTTGTATATGGTCATGAATTTATAGTTTGTTTATCTTTGTATATTACCATGTCAAAGATAAGCTAATATAAACTGGCATAGCACAACTGTAAATGCACATACATAAGTGACTATTTTGTTGCATTTTTTCACTAAATCAAGTACGATCATAGATATTAAAGATTGAAGGTCTATAGTAAACAGAAAATGTAAGAATATAATGCTTACATTGTAAATCACAAATCAAACAAAGATATTGAGAGGACTACAGAAGAAATGTATGGGAGACCATACTTTCTGAAAATGCATACATACCAAATAACAGAGATTCATATATATGTTTCAGCTGCAACCTATATTTTTCAACTGCAACCTATATTTATATCAAAACATAACAAACTAAGTTAATAAATATATATCTATAATTTTCCATTTACGTATATACAGCAAATGAAAGTGTATAATATTAACCGTTAACTTATGTTTGTAGTCATGAATATTTTTAATATTTGGAATTATTTGTAGCGTATATGCAATTATTGTAGATCTATACCATCCATGCAGAATTTTGATCCAAATATTGCAAGTTCACATGAACGTTAGTATCATCCATTGACTAGTCTTATAATATGTAGTCTTATAAGAATGTTGAAAGTGGATGGCTGATAATAAGAATGTTGTGTTCTTCGATTTACTGGTCTTATAATATGTAGTTGACTTTATCTTTGGTTAATTTTGCAATCACCAAGATCATTTCGAATGAAACACTTAAAAAGAATTATGTAGTGTGTGCCTAGCATTTTTATATGCATCGTGGTTGGATGTACAACGTGAAAAGTAGCGATGATGAGTTCTTAAACAAAATGGAAGAGTTCATCAAGTATGTGTTGAATGATCAATTAAATAGAAGAGAAGAAACTATTTTTTGTCCTTGTAGATGCTGCCAAAATAAGAGGAGATTCCATAACATAGATCAGATTAGGAATCATATAATTCGGTATAGGTTCAAGCAAAATTTACAAGGTGGATATAGCATGGCGAAAGCATACTTAGTAGAACTAGTTCTAGTTATCATTACAATGATGAGAATGACAAGGAAGATAACGTGAATAGTGAGGTAAACGATGAGAACGATGAGAACAACCGTGTTAATGAGATGTTTGGTGATGTTGAAGAACATTTGATGGAAGAGCCAAAGTTGTACGAAAAAAATATTAATTGATGCTGAGAAGCCTTTGTATGCTGGTTGTGCTAAGTTCACAATATTGTCTGCTGTGCTCAAGCTTTTCAATTTAAAAGCAAAACGAAGGTGGAGCGATAAAAGTTTTACATCATTGCTGGAACTTTTGAGAGACATGCTTCCAAATGGTAACGAGCTTTCTACTTATAACTATGAGGCAAAGAGAATTATGTGCCCAATTGGTATAGGGTACAAAAAGATACATGCATATCCAAATGATTGTATACTGTATCAAAATGAATATGAGAGCATGCATGAGTGTCCTAAGTGTGGATTATCCCATTACAAGTGGTGAGGGAATGTTTATAACAACCTAGATAAGAAATGACCTCGAACAAAGATTTTATGGTATGTGCCCATTATACCAAGGTTTAAATTTTTAAGTGCAAATAAAGAAAATGCAAAAAACTTAAGATGGCATGCAGATGTGAGCAAGGATGATGGATTACTAAGGCATCCGGTCGATTCCCCATAGTGAAGAAATATTGATACGATGTATTCTAATTTTGGCAAAGAAATTATGAATCTTAGATTTGGTCTTTGCACAGATGGCATAAACCCCTTTGGCAACCTTTGCAGTCAGCATAGTACTTGGTCGGTTCTTTTGGTGATTTACAATCTTCCATCTCACTTGATTATGAAGCACAAGCACATCATGTTGTCTCTTCTGATCTCAGGACCACAACAACTAGGAAATGACATTGATTTTTACCTAACTACTCTTATTGACGATTTAAAACTTTTGTGGGATAAAGGTGTGAGTGTGTTTTATGCATATAGTAGAAGTGATTTTACATTATGTGCCATTCTTTTTGTACCATAAATGATTTTCCCATATATGGTAACTTGTCTGGATATAGTACAAAAGGTGCCAAAGCATGTCCAATTGTCAAGATGATATGATTGTTGAGCGCTTGCATTTTTGCAAGAAAAATGTGTATATGCATCATCGTAAATTTCTCCCTCTTAATCACCCTTATCCTAAAAAGAAGAAGCCTTTCAATGGGGAGATAGAAAGTGGAGTTGCTTATTTATCATCAACAAATGATGTATATGAACGAGTCAAAGATATTGAAAATTTATTTGGCAAAGCCTTTCCCCTTCCAAAAGGCACATGGAAGAAAAAATCTATATTTTAGGAACTTCCATATTGGAAACATTCACAGGCTAGGCATTGTCTAAACTAATGCATATAGAAAAAATGTTTGTGATAGTATCATTAGGAAACTCTTGAATATACCTGGTAAGACAAAGGATGGTGTGAAACTAGGCAAGATATGTTGAAAATGGGTATTCGAAAGGAGTTAGCACCAGTGGAGAAAGGTAAATGCATCTATTTGCCTCGTGCATGTTATACATTGTCCAAAAAAGAGAAAAATAGTTTATGCAAGTGTCTTTGTGGTGTCAAGGTTCCATCAGTTTATTCTTTGAACATTAGCAGTCATGTATAAATGAAGGATTTGAAATTGATCGGCATTAAGTCTCATGATTTCCATGTGTTAATGAAACACTTGTTACCTGTTGCAATTTGAGGTATTTTGTCTAAACATGTTAGACATGTTATTACAAAGCTTTGTATCTTTTTTAATGTAATTTGTAGCAAGGTGATTGATCCTAATATGTTGGATGATCAACAAGCTGATGTTATTATTACCTTATGTCAATTTAAGATGCATTTCCTCTCTTTATTTTTTAATGTTGTAGTGCATTTGGTTGTTCATGGTAAGAGAAATCAAGATTTGCAGTCCTGTGTTTATGAGATATATGTATCCGTTCAAAATGCACATGAGAACTTTAAAAAGAAAAAAAAGAATAGATACAGACCTGAAGCTAGTATCGTAGAAGGTACTGCAGTTGAGGGGTTTATTGAATTTGTCACTCAATACATAACTGGTGTTAAACCTATTGGACTTTGCAAGCCTCGACATAAATGGAGACTTGACAGTCATGACACATTTGGGTTTAAATTGATGTCAATAGGTGATGAAATGTTTCACAAATCCCACCTACTTGTTTTACAACACCTTAATGAGGTTCATCCTTATTTGGAGGAGCACATGGCAATTCTAAAATCTTAGAATCCTTCAAAGAACAAAAGATGGTTGACAAATGAACATAACCCCTCCATCATAATATAGTTTAAAGATAGGGTAATGTCTTAATTGTCTCAAACAAATCATAATATTTCTGATATAATAAAATGGTTGGCGTATGAGCCTAAATTTCAAGTCAGCTCTTATGAAGTATATGATATTAATAGGTGTTTTTTATATATGAAGCACCAAGATAAGAAGAGCAGAATGCAAAATAGTGGAGTTATTGTCATAGCATCTTCAACAGAATTTGCTAGTGCTAAAGATAACAAACCAATAAATGCGACAATGCCATATTATGGGGTAATTGAGAATATTTGGGAACTTGGATATATGGACTTCACGATCCCCCTATTTCAATGTAAATGGGCCGATAAACATCGTGTTGTACGAGTGGATGAACATGGATTCAGACTTGTTGACTTTGGCCGTGTGAGTCATGATAATGATCCACTCATTTTGGCATCTCAAGCAAAACAGGTTTTTTACGTCACCGGGCCAGCTGATCATAAGTGGTTTGTTTTCTTCCTAGCAAAAGACGCATTGTTGGGATTGGTGATGTGGTAGATGAAGAAGAGTATAATAAATTTAAT
The DNA here is from genome assembly GCA_030765085.1 of Allium cepa. Classification (NCBI taxonomy): domain Eukaryota; kingdom Viridiplantae; phylum Streptophyta; class Magnoliopsida; order Asparagales; family Amaryllidaceae; genus Allium; species Allium cepa. The sequence continues at coordinate 882,762,463 of CM060929.1, forward strand.
GACAAACCACATTTCCCCATCAGCGTAAGTCTATCAGAAGAAGATGTTAATTTAAATGCAAATTATGCACGTTTTGATTATGATAAAGGGGTTTCGATGGCGGGGTAATTTTTTAACATGCTTATCGTGCTTTATTTACCATTTGAAATCTTGCACGTGAAATTTTCTTTGATATTCCTAATTTTTCGAGAATAACTATACTACGATACCTTTTACAGGGATACTTAGTTGATCGTTATTATAACGATGAAATTGAAAAATAGGATGGAAAACAGTATATGCAGGTAATATCAAAGTGAGCATATGCTAATTCCCATATACATTTATCGGATCTTATGTATCTACAATTCAGCAGAAAATTGTCTTCCTTTTCATCAAAGTGGTGTTAACTTTAAAGTCTTCAGGTTTTTATTTCAACGTTTTGTGTGCACTGTCCCTTATGGCTGAAATACCAGTCTAGATTTGTATGGTTTAACCTGTCATTTCTGGCTGAAATTGAAAACTTGGTAGTGGTTTACTTAATTTTTTCAGTTTGTTCAGAAAATATGTTTTCTAAATGATGTATCCTTTGTTTCGAATAAGGGGTTTTGGAGGATTGTGGTGTAACTCTACATAGACTAACACATCTCTATTTTTTAAGGCTGAAGCTGATAGCTTTTGTAAAAGATATTAGTTTTTTCATGCTTGATTATGTTTGATCATCCCTGTCATCTATTCTCTTTGTTTAATTGTTTTTTAATTCTGAAGTTGATATTTTTTAAGTCCAAAGCTGATAGCTGATGGTGGTTTATTTCGTGCTTAACTATATGTGGTAGTTTAGTTGATCACCTCAAAGAAATGATGAGAGATATGGATAGTTCATTTTAGCATGATGAATTTATCTTTTGAGTTTTTTTCCCTATGGCAAGATATAAACAACGTTGAATTTAGCGGGTCAATCATAATTTCATACTTTGATGATATAATTCCAGCAAATACCTATTACAGTAAATACTTAGTTGCAAATACATAGCTTGGAGGAAACCAATTAATTATATTTACTTCTCTGTTTAATTATATCATCAATCTTAGAGTCTAATATAAAATTAAGATTGTTTATTTAGTTTAGGATCGTTGACTGGATGCATATATTGCAAAATGATCGATCAAGGTCGTTATAGAACATGTTAAAAATGAAATTAACAAATGAAAGAGGAAGTCAAATTGTACTTCTAATGTTAACCACAAAATACATAGTGCGAGTGATGCAGCTCAGACCAGGGTCGAAGAATTGCAAGCTATCATTTTCCAAGGCTTAAGTCGTTCACGACCTAAGCAAGATGAAGACTTAGGTCGCCCACGACCTAAGGAGGAAAATTTAAGTCGTTTCCGACCTAACTGGAACCCAGAAGGTGAAGGCATAAGTCGTCCACGACCTAAGGAGGAAAGTATAGGTCGCTCCCGACTTAACAGGAAACAAGAAAGGGAAGTTGCATTGAGCGTGCGACCAAACGAATTTGCAGGTCACGACCTAAAAGAGCCACGACTTATCAACCTACGAGATAAGTACTTCACGACTTAACAAAACTTTAGGTCTCTCACGACCTAGTTAAGTCGTTTGAAGAGTTATGCCGCATGGAGCCTGAGTCGCGTGAAGTAATAAAGAAGCTATGCTCTTAAGTCGCTGAAGAGTTAAGTCGTGTTATTTTAAGTCGTTGTGTCTTCAGTCGTTGTGTTGTACATATGTGAAGGTGAGTCGTTGTATGTTTAGGTCGGCTGCGTTGTATCTTAGGTCTTGTGTTGTAAATTATTAAGTCATGTCGTTCGTAAGCCGTTATGTCGCTGGGACTTGATTAGTTCGTATGGTTGTAATTGATTTAAGTCGTGGTAACTTGTGTTGTGATAAGTCGTAGGTCGACATGTAGATAAGTCGGCCGACGGTGTGCTGTGTTGTAAGGGGGTTGAGTCGCTGGATGATAGGTCGCGTACGACCTAACTTAAGTCGTGAGCCGTGTACGTTGAGTCGCTGCCGACATATGATAAGTCGTAAGTCGTGAACGACTTAAGGCACCGGTTGTGAAATGCTATAAATAGGGAGTGTGTTTTACATTTTGAGTGGATTGTTGAATAAAATTCTTGTTTGTTAGCTTTGTGCTTTCATTAAATTGGTAGTTGAGTGTGATCTCATATCTCCACTTTCGGTTATTCGAGTGCACTCGAATCAACGATCGTTGAAGCCAATTCACGGTATCAAGTGCGCTTGATCAACGTTTGAAGAATTGTAGATCTTCTTTCACGGTATCGTGCGCGATCAACGTGTCGAAGATAGCTAGAATTCGGTATCTTTGTGATCAACGAATTTGGGCATTTCAGTATCTTCAATCCACCGTTTGCTACTTTCATCGATCTATATCGTTTTGTTATTGTCCGCTGCATCAGTTTTTGGTATCAGAGCTAGACTTAGCCAATCATAGCTAAGCCGAGTTTGGAGCCAAGGAGTTTAAAGTTGAAGTTCATCTTGTTGAAGCTTTGAGCCATGTATCATCTTGCTTGTTCAAGCCGAGTTTGAAGTTTGAAGTTGAAGTCGAGTTGGAGCCGTGCTTGTTGGACTTCTTGAAGATTTTTGAAGTATTTGTTGAAGTGTTGTGAAGTTCAATCATGCCACCAAGGAGAGCTAATCGTCATCAAAATGTTGAAGCGTTGTATAGAAGAGAAGAAGCCGAACAAATGGAACAACACATTAATGAGAAATTTGATGAAGGTATTGGAAAGCTAGAGAAGTTGATGATTGATATGAATCAAACTCAAAGGAGGAGATCGCCAATCTCGAACCATGGAGGAAATAGAGTTTCGCCATCGGTTACGGAAACGAGAAGGGTATCACCGCAATCTTTTAGAGAGAGAAGAGAAACATCAATTTCATCGAGAAGAGATCACCATGACTATGGACATGAAGAGAGAAGAACTCCACATGAGTTTGAAAATGAGCCATATCGAGATGAAGAGAGACATAGTAGAAGAGACATGCGTGATCAAAGGGATGTTGATGGTCGAGATCGATATAGACGTATATTTGATTATGATGAAGATGGTGATAGAGCTAGCATTCATTATCGAGATCGAGACCAAGTACGAAATGTATATCGGGATGTTAAAGATGACCGTCGATGGGAATCGGGTATGAAGATGGAAATTCCAGAGTTCAAGGGGGGAATGGTAGCTGAAGAATTTCTTGATTGGTTGTCTAATGTTGAAGACATCTTTGATTTCAAAGAGGTTCTGGAAAATTGTCGAGTGAAGTTGGTTGCTACTAGGTTGAGGGGTAGAGCTATGGCGTGGTGGCAGCAAACCAAACTTACACGAGAACGGATGGGAAAGTCAAAGATTGAATCATGGGAGAAGATGAAGAAGTTAATGAAAGCTACATTCTTACCTTACAATTATCAATCACTCATGTATCAGAGGTTGCAGAATCTGAGGCAAGGAGCGAAGACTGTTAATGATTATGCTGATGAATTCTATCAACTGATTGCAAGGAATGATATTATGGAGACGGAGGAACAATTGACAGCTAGATTTGTTGGAGGGTTGCAAATGCAGATCCAGGATATGTTTAATATGTTTGATCCAAGGTCTGTTGCAGAGGCTTATCAGAAAGTGTTGGCTTGGGAGAAGCAGGGAAGACGAGGTGGTGGTGTGTTTACTAATTCCAACAATCAAGTGAAGGGTATTAGTGGGAGTTCCAATGTTCCTAAAGCTGTCAGTAAACCAGTTGTGAATGAAGTTGCGAAGGCGAAGGTCAACAACAGTTTCGAATGTTACAATTGCCAGAAAGTGGGTCACAAGAGTAATGAATGTCCGAAGCCGAAGAAACGAACTATGATTGCTGAAGCTGAAGGTGAGGATGTTGGTGAAGGTTATTCTAGTCCAGTGGAGGAGGATGAACAAGATGTTGCGTCAGGAGATGAAGGATGTAATCTAATGATGAGGAGGTCTTGTTTAATACCGAAGCAAGAAGAAGAGGCTAGTTGGTTGAGGAGTAACATCTTTCAGTCAACGTGCACTATTCTGGGGAAGGTTTGCAAATTTGTGATTGATGCAGGAAGTTGTGACAATATTCTTTCTACTGAAGCTGTAAGGAAGTTGAAGCTGAAAACGGAGAAACATCCAAATCCTTACAAGTTAGCATGGTTGAGAAAAGGAGGAGAGGTGAAGGTGGACAGGCGAGTTCGAGTTCCATTTTCTATTGGAAAGAAATATATAGACGAGATTTGGTGTGATGTAGTTGAGATGGATGTTTGTCATTTGCTTTTGGGAAGACCATGGCAGTATGATCGAGCAGTGCAACATGACGGTCGAACCAATAGCTACAGCTTTATGTTTGAAGGTGTTAAGATCATTTTGGTTCCAAAGAAGAGACAACAAGAAGAAAGCAAGTCAGAAGAAATTGAGGAGCTGAAGACTTTATTGACTTTGAAGGAATTCATTGAAGAAGTAGAGGAGAGTCCAGAGATGTTTTTGTTGATTGGACGTGAAGCTACTAAATCTGTTGAAGTTCCTGAAGAAGTAAAGCCAGTATTGGAAGAATTCAGTGATGTGTTTCCTGAAGAGTTACCAACGGAGTTGCCACCATTGAGGGATATTCGACATCAGATAGATCATGTGCTAGGGGCGATATTACCACACAAACCACATTACAGGATGAGTCCTAAGGAGCATGAGGAGTTGAGAAGGCAGGTGGAGGAGTTGTTAGAACAGGGGCGTGTTCAGGAGAGCTTGAGTCCTTGTGCAGTGCCAGCTTTATTGGTGCCAAAGAAGGATGGTTCGTAGAGAATGTGTACAGACAGTAGAGCTCTGAACAAGATCACTGTGAGATATAGATTTCCTATGCCGAGGTTTGATGATTTGATAGATCAGTTGAGTGGAGCTGTTGTGTTTTCCAAGATTGACTTGAAGAGTGGATACCATCAGATTCGTATTAAACCAGGTGATGAGTGGAAGACTGCTTTTAAAACGAGGGAAGGTTTATACAAATGGCTGGTTATGCCGTTTGGCTTATCAAATGCTCCGAGTACTTTTATGAGAGTGATGAACCAGATTTTCAGAACATTCATTGGGAAGTTCGTGGTTGTTTACTTTGATGATATTTTGATCTACAGTGGGAGTATGAGAAAACATGTCCAGCATTTGCGAGAACTACTGTTGATTCTACAACAAGAGCAGTTCTATGCAGCAGCAAAGAAGTGCGTGTTTATGACGGACAGTGTTTTATTTCTGGGGTATGTTTTGTCAAAGGAAGGTATTCAAATGGATGAAAATAAAGTGGAAGCTGTCAGGAGTTGGCCATGTAGGATCTAGATTAACCCTAGAGGGGGCGGGGTGAATAGGGTTATAGCAAATTTTTGCGAATTAAACACAGAAGCAAACTGCAGAAATAAATATGCTGAAAAATAAATCACACACAGAATTTACCCAGCTTCGGCAGCCCCTGCCTACTGCTGCATTCCCAGATTTCTATTAGAATTAAACAGTTTCCCGCTTACAAACACTCTAACAGACTTGCAAACCCTGCTACCGCCTATAGAGTTTTGCAAACTTGCAAACCCTGCTAACTGGACTAACTCTAACTAGACAATCTGTCAACACCTAAACCCTAGGTGATAATTTATCATGTTTTGTTTTGAAAAGAACATACAAATAAAGTGAATTATAAAAGCAAGCACTAAATTTAAAACTATTTAAATTATCTTGCCTTTATAAAAATAAAAATACCCTAACCCAATACAAACATAAGATATGCGGTCACTTCCCTTTATCTTATTTCACCCGGTCCATTTTCTTTTGTTTGTAAAAAAAAAATGGCCGATCCTTTTCTTTTTCAATTTAGGGCTTCGGTTCTTCTGTGAGATTTGGGGCTTTGTTCTGATGATTGATTCTTTGACTTGTGTTGATCTTTCTCACGCTCGTTCTCTGATGATTTGATGCTTGTTGCTAGCTCGTTCTTTGACAATCGAGTTTACTGTTGCGGTATGTAATCTTTTTGCTTGTTTGTGGTTTTGTGATTTTCGAACTCGGTAGTTCTGTGATGATTTCTTGGGTTTATTTATAGGGTTGAGACCCTAATAACCACTGTCAGATTTGATTTCTACACGTCTTTGATTATTTTCCTGAAATTGTTTTGGATTTGGAGTATTCCTTTCTTGATTCTATTTCGAACAATTGCTGACCATATTTGAATTCAAATTAATTAATTCGAAAATTTCTTGCTGTATTTGTTGTATCGGTCCCCATTTGAATTAATACTGACCATATGTGACTTCGAGAAATTTTATGCAGAGATTTCTTTCCAAATTAGATTTTCTTTGACTTAATCAAAGACTTAATCAAAAGATACGAATTTTGTTCTTTAACTTCGGCTTGATTTCTGCACTGATTTGTACTTGCCACTGTCTTGTGTTCCCTACTGCACATTCACCAGTTTACTATATATGTGCATATATACATTTGTATGTGTGTATGCATATATTTTTGGGTTTGTACTTTCATTGTGACTTGATTTTGCTATGGGATTAAATCAGAACTTCATTTGATCTGCATGTAGTTGTGATCTGATTCTTGATAGCTTGCTGGTGCATGTCATTTGTTTCTAGCTCGAATTCATCTTTGAGGAACACTGTACTTGTTGTTATGATGTTTTGAACTTGATTCACTTCATGTTGCATTAGTCACTTGCATTGGTGTATTGCCTTGTACATCCATGTTCTTTACTTGGTTGTTGTCACTGGTCTGCTGCCATGTTCACGTGCACTTGAGTTTGTTTCCACTGCTTTGATACAGATGCTACACTTGTTCATGTTGCCTTTGTACACTTGTTCATATGAGCTGTTGTTCCATTGTTGTAGTTGCAGTATTTATGTTCCTTGTTTCATTTGAAAGCTGGTTCGATGTACTCAAATATTGTCTGGACACATGTTTTATCACTTGAGTTTGCAGTCATCATTTTTTGCTGTGACTCTTGTGATATTCATGTTGATTGCTTCATGACTTGTTGTTGGCAAGTACATTGTTTTCACTGTTGCACTTGGTGTTTGTAGCTGCATTTGTTATTTCTGAAGCTTGAGTTGCACTTGCTTACTGCTTGATGGTCTTGTGACTCTTGCTATGTCTTTGTGCATTTTAACCTGTAACTTGAACTTCACTGTCCGCTGTAGTTTGAACTGTGCATTTTGACTTGAATCTGTAACCTTCCTCATGTATACACATGCGTATGTATGTGTGCGTGTATGCTTGTGTTGTGGTGCACTTGCCTTGTGATTCTGTTCATTCCTAGTTGGTGCAGTATTCAAGTTTTTGTTGATCTGGACATTTGTGGGATATTTGACTGTTTCTGGCTCGATGTTGTTAATGCATTCATGACCACTTGATAAAGTGTGACTGATGCTGCACTTGGTCTTTGTTCTTCTCTGTTATGTTGCTTTGAATGAATTTGTGTTTTGTTGTAGTTTGTGCACACGAGTTGGCGTGGCAGTGCACACGTATACGAATGTATACGTGTGTACTGCAGCTACTTATAATTGTCTGTCCCTGATAAAAATTACTGATATGCATAGATATTGCACAATCAAAGATGATGACAATAACCCATGTATCTGAGAACAAACAAATTTTATTTTTGCAAATTTAAATTTGTTTGTTTTCAGATTACTGTTGTAGTTGCTAATTATACAGGTACACAGGAGACAGGACGAGAAGTGGAGCTGGACAATGCAGATAGATGCAGATGTGCAGACAGAGTGAAAAACTGAGTGTTGAGTGTTGTAGTGAGAAAAGTAAAATGTATGAACTGATGTATGTATATATATAGAGAGAGCTGTAAACTTTGTATTGTTTAAGTGTTGTAATAAAATATTATATTGAATAAAAAATACTAGTTGAATTATATAGATTCTGTGCAATAGTATAATTATTCAATATGAATATAGTCCAAACTGCAAACACACATATATATTGATATATATATGTTTGTTATCATCAAACAAAAAATCACATCAAACAATCTCCCCCTTTTGATGATGACAAACATATATATTAAAGATTTTGAAATGCTAATACATGTGTTTGAACACGAAATTTTTAGCTCCCCCTATTTGAATGCTCCCCCTACAACCAAGACCACTCCCTGTTTAGAAGATAACAAAAATTACAAAAGAATAAAAGAACTAAAGAAAAATTAACTAACAACATTTAACCAAATTTGTTGAAATAGGTCAAAAAATATTTACTTTCTCATCAAAATCTTGTTCTTCTCCCCTTTTTGTCATTATCAAAAGACTGACAAAAAAAATGGAACAGTAGGAACAAAAAATAATATATCATAACGAGATAAAAACTTCCATATTGTAGAGGATGGATCTATGATTAGTTTTAATAAGAAGAGAGATATTTTAACATTAATTTGACATTTAAGCACAAAAACAAAAAAAATAAGCACTTACTAACCACGCATAACCATAAGGACTTTTAAATGGGATTAGCAGTTACTTATTAGTCTATGCATCCAGACTATTAAGTGAGACCAGAATACTTAGTTACCATACTCCATCCATGCATAACCATAAGGACTTTTAAATGAGAATGGAGTAATGATAAAAATAATTCACTCACATGCTCCATCCATGCATAACCATAAGGACTTTTAAATGAGAATGGATGCATGAGAGTTATTATTATTTATTATTATATATATATATATATATTTTTAATTTAAAAATAATTCACTCTTCTTATTTTATCAAACCATTATGAATGATAGAAAGATGGTAGAAATAGAAATGATCGTGGAATAAGTTACCAAGTTAATTATATTATGTAATATCCAGTACTGAATACCATATTCGAATCAATCTTTGGAAAATATCCAAAACTTGTTTGAATCCTAGAAATTGAAGTTGAAAGTATATATCCAAGAATATTTCAACCTAACAATGAAAAATGGTTAGTCAATTTCTATAATCCCCAAATCCAAACGTAATCTAGAAAATCTGTCTTCGGGGAGGGGTTTTGTGAAAATATCAGCAAGTTGAGCCTCAGTTGAAATATATTCAATGCAAATGTCTTCCTTAGCAATGTGATCTCTAAGAAAGTGGTGTCTCACATCAATGTGTTTTGTGCGTGAATGATGAACAGGATTATTTGATAAGTCTATTGCACTTTTACTGTCACATTTTAATGGAACTTGTTTATAAACTAAGCCAAAATCAGAAAGAGTTTGCATCATCCATAAAATTTGAGCACAGCAACTTCCTAAAGCAATATATTCTGCTTCAGTGGTGGATAATGCAACACAATTCTGTTTTCGGCTTGACCATGAAACTAATGAATGTCCTAGCATGAAACATGTCCCACTGGTGCTTTTCCTGTCAACCAATGAACCAGCATAATCAGCATCAGAATAACCAACTAAATCAAAGTTTTCACAAGAAGGGTACCATAATCCAAATTTGTGTGTGTGTGAAAGATATCTCAAAATTCGTTTAGTGGCTTTCAAATGAGATTCTTTGGACTAGATTGAAAACGTGCACACAAACACACATAAAACATAATATCAGGTCTAGAAGCAGTAAGATAGAGAAGTGAACCAATTATCCCTCGATATTTTTTCTGATCAACAGCACTTCCTTTCTCGTCTTTGTCCAACTTTGTTGATGGGCTCATAGGAGTTCTCAATGGTTTGGAGTTCTCAACTCCAAATTTCTTCAACAGTTCCAACACATACTTGGATTGCGAAATAAAATGCCATCACTGCTTTGCTTGATTTGAAATCCAAGAAAATATTTCAATTCTCCAACCAAGCTCATCTCGAATTTAGCCTGCATGACTTGTTCAAATTTCTCGCACAAGAGTTCATTAGTAGCACCATAAATGATATCATCCACATAAATCTGAACAATCAAAAAATCACTTCCTTTATGTAATAGAAACAGTGTCGTGTCAGAACTCCCCTTTTCAAAGCCATTTTCCAAAAGATATGTACAAAGACAGTCATACCAAGCTCTAGGAGCTTGCTTAAGACCATATAATGCTTTTTCAAGTTTATACACATGATTTGGAAAAACATGATTTTCAAAACCGGGGGGTTGTTCAACAAAAACTTCTTCTTTCAGATCACCATTTAGAAATGCACTTTTTACATCCATTTGTTTTAGTTTGAAACCTTTATAACAAGCAAAGCTGAGCAAAATCCTAATGGCTTCTAACCTAGCAACTGGTGCAAATGTTTCATCAAAATCTATGCCTTCTATTTGGTTATATCCTTTTGCGACCAACCTAGCTTTGTTTCTAATTACATTTCCTGGTTCATCAAGTTTGTTTTTGAACACCCATTTAGTTCCTACAATTGGATAGTCATTAGGCCTAGGAACTAATTTCCAAACTTTATTTCTCTCAAATTGATTAAGTTCATCTTGCATTGCTAAAACCCAACTTTCATCATTAAGAGCCATTTCAACAGAATCAGGTTCTATTTCAGAAATAAAACCACTATGACAACAAAACGCACACAAATTTTTATCAAATGCAGAGCGAGTGCGTATACCTTCCGTAGGATCTCCTATAACCAATTCAGGAGGATGATTGGTTTTGAACTTCAATCTATCAGCATCAACAGTCCTACTTTCACCTTGCTCACTAGATATTCCTTCTTTAATGCCTTCATGATCTACCCCATCATCAATCGTTTTTTCAGTCGTCCTTTCCAGATCAGATTCATCAAATTTCACATTGATTGATTCAACAATTGTCTTTGTTCGTTTGTTGTATATCCTGTAAGCCTTGCTCCTTGTTGAATAGCCCATGAAAATTCCCTCATCGGCCTTTGATTCAAATTTTCCAAGTTGATCACCTGTGTTAAGAATGAAACAAGGGCATCCAAAAACACGAAAATAAGAGATGTTAGGTTTCCTTTCATGCCACACTTCATAAGCAGTTTTGCCAAGTATTGGTCTAATCATTACTCTATTCATTACGTAGCACGAAGTATTCACCGCCTCTGCCCAAAAAGTTAGAGGTAGTTTATACTCACTCAACATGGATCTAGCCAATTCTTGTAATGTACGATTTTTCCTTTCAACCACCCCATTTTGTTGAGGTGTTCGTGGGGCAGAAAATTCATGTTTTAAACCATTTTCTTCACAAAAGTTTTCAAATTCTGAATTTTCAAATTCGCCTCCATGATCACTTCTCAAAGTTTTAATTGAAACTCCTTTTTCATTTTGAACAAGTTTAGCAAATTTTGAAAAATAATCAAAAGATTCAGACTTTTTGGCTAAGAAATAAACCCATGTAAATCTAGAATAATCGTCAACCAATACATAACAATAACGTTTTCCATTCAAGCTTGCAATTTCATTTGGTCCAAATAAGTCCATATGAATTAATTCGAGGACCCTTGATGTGCTAACAATGTTTTTAGGGCGAAATGATGATCGACTAAGCTTGCCCAAGGAACATGCTTTACACACTTTGTTATCTTTAAATTTCTGATGTGGTAACCCTCTGACTAATTCTTTCGTTTCAAGATTTCTTAAGAGACTCATGCTAGCATGTCCAAGTCTCCTATGCCATAAAGATGCCTCTTCGTCAGTGACTACCAAACATCTGGAAAGATTTAGATTGTCAAACGAAAGTGAGTAAACATTTCCTTTTCTTTTGCCCATAAAAACAATGTTATTAGAAGTTTTATCAATGATTTTGCAAGTATCACTATCAAAAACCACATTCATACCTTTGTCACATAGTTGGCTAATAGAAATGAGATTGTGATGCAAATTATCAACGTATAAAACATTAGTCAAGGAAAAAGTACCATTACTTACTTCACCTTTCCCAATAATCTTACACTTGCTATTATCTCCCATGATCACATTTCCACCTCTAAACTTCTCTAGGCTAAGGAACTTAGATTTATCACCTGTCATATGTCTAGAACAACCTGAATCTAGAAACCATTCTTGTTGCTCCTTAGCCCGCCAACAGACCTACATAAAGAGAGAGGAGGATGACCTAGAGAAACTCTTAGGTCCAATGATATTAGTAACTGAAGCATTGTGAACAAACAATCCCTTTGGAACCCAAACTTGTTTTGTCCTTTTATTTTTGTTCCTATAGACATGAAATTTGTTTGTAGAATTCTTAGGAACCCAAACTTGTATAAATTTTGTGTTCTTGTTCCTATGACTACAATTTTCAACACGATGTCCAATTTCACTTCTAACAAAGACACTCTTACCTTTTTCATGATCATCAACCTGTGTTTTCCCAAAACCTAGTCCTTTTCTGTTGTTAGCAAAGAGTTGATTTCCCAATAACATGTTAAACGATTTTTCTCCTCTTGAAAAGTTATTCAGAGATTTCTCAAGATTTTGGACTTTGGTTTTTAGTGTTGTGTTTTCAGTTACAAGTGTGGTGCATCTATTTATAAAATCCTTTTTCCTAGTGTCAATGGTTTCCTTAAGACTCGAGTTTTCTTTTTCAAGATTATCGAAGCTATTCTTAAGTCTTGATATTTCTGAATCTAAAATTTTACATTTTTTACAGTTTAGGTTTTGAATATTTTCAAGTTCAGTTTCTAACCTAGTATTCTCATGAACGAGTTCGCTCCTGTCAGACTTCAATTTTTCAATTTTAGTTTCAAGAGTATCAATTGTATTAGTAAAATCATAACACATCAAAACAAGTTCTTTATAAGAATAGTTACGTACCACACTGGATTCCTCTGAACTTGTTTCTGAATCTGATTTTGCCATAAGGCACAAGTTAGCCTCTTCTGAGCTATTATCCGAAACTTCTTCTCCTTCTTCATCATCCCATGTTGCTACAAAGGCCTTCTTCTTCTTTTTCTTTCCTTTATTGTTTTTGAGAAGTGGGCATTTCTGTTTGAAGTGGCCAGGCTTCTTGCAGTTAAAGCATGTCAATTCATTATCGGAATTGTCAGAATCTTTTGACCTATTACCACTTGTTTTCTTCTTGCGTGGCCTGAATTTTGACCATTTTCTAAGATTATTGACAGCCATCGCAAGCTCTTCAATTGGATCTTCTTCTTCTTCATCGCTTTCTTCTTTGCTCTTCAAGGCAATTGTCTTCTTTTTTGATTCGGAGTTGTTACGTTCCTCCTTTGCCTTTAGCTCAAGCTCATATGTCATCAAGTTTCCGATCAACTCCTCCATGCTTAGTTTACTCAGATCTTTCGATTCTTGTATTGCCGTGACTTTTGCCTCAAAGTTCATTGGTAAGACTCGCAGTATCTTCTGCACAAGCTCTACTTCAGTGAAGACCTTCCCAAGCGCTCTAGCATTGTACACCAAAGTTGAAAATCGTCCAAACATATCCTTTATGCTCTCGCCCTTTTCCATCACAAAGTTTTCGTATTCATTGCTAAATAGAGCTAGACGTGACTCCTTGACTTGAGAAGTTCCTTCGTGTGTCACCTCCAAAGTGTGCCAAATTTCCTGTGCTGTTGTACAATGGGAAATTCTATTAAACTCATTTTTATCAAGAGCACAGATCAAAGCGTTCATTGCTTTGGCATTTGTAGTTTTTAGTTTCTTATCGTTAGCATCCCACCTATCCTTAGGTTTAGGAATCTCAGTATCACCAATAACTATAGTAGGAGATTTATAGCCAGTTTCAATAATATCCCAAACATCATAATCTACAGAACTAAGATAAATACTCATCCTAACTTTCCAATAAGCATAATCATTCCCATTAAACATGGGTGGTCTAGCAATGGATTGCCCCTCAGAAAAAGCATTATTTGGTGGATTCATGACTCTAGAGTTAAAGTAAAATACCTAGCTTTGATACCACTTGTAGGATCTAGATTAACACTAGAGGGGGGTGAATAGGGTTATAGCAAATTTTTGCGAATTAAACACAGAAGCAAACTGCAGAAATAAATATGCTGAAAAATAAATCACACACAGAATTTACCCAGCTTCGGCAGCCCCTGCCTACTGCTGCATTCCCAGATTTCTATTAGAATTAAACAGTTTCCCGCTTACAAACACTCTAACAGACTTGCAAACCCTGCTACCGCCTATAGAGTTTTGCAAACTTGCAAACCCTGCTAACTGGACTAACTCTAACTAGACAATCTGTCAACACCTAAACCCTAGGTGATAATTTATCATGTTTTGTTTTGAAAAGAACATACAAATAAAGTGAATTATAAAAGCAAGCACTAAATTTAAAACTATTTAAATTATCTTGCCTTTATAAAAATAAAAATACCCTAACCCAATACAAACATAAGATATGCGGTCACTTCCCTTTATCTTATTTCACCCGGTCCATTTTCTTTTGTTTGTAAAAAAAAATGGCCGATCCTTTTCTTTTTCAATTTAGGGCTTCGGTTCTTCTGTGAGATTTGGGGCTTTGTTCTGATGATTGATTCTTTGACTTGTGTTGATCTTTCTCACGCTCGTTCTCTGATGATTTGATGCTTGTTGCTAGCTCGTTCTTTGACAATCGAGTTTACTGTTGCGGTATGTAATCTTTTTGCTTGTTTGTGGTTTTGTGATTTTCGAACTCGGTAGTTCTGTGATGATTTCTTGGGTTTATTTATAGGGTTGAAACCCTAATAACCACTGTCAGATTTGATTTCTACACGTCTTTGATTATTTTCCTGAAATTGTTCTGGATTTGGAGTATTCCTTTCTTGATTCTATTTCGAACAATTGCTGACCATATTTGAATTCGAATTAATTAATTCGAAAATTTCTTGTTGTATTTGTTTATCGGTCCCCATTTGAATTAATACTGACCATATGTGACTTCGAGAAATTTTATGCAGAGATTTCTTTCCAAATTAGATTTTCTTTGACTTAATCAAAGACTTAATCAAAAGATACGAATTTTGTTCTTTAACTTCGGCTTGATTTCTGCACTGATTTGTACTTGCCACTGTCTTGTGTTCCCTACTGCACATTCACCAGTTTACTATATATGTGCATATATACATTTGTATGTGTGTATGCATATATTTTTGGGTTTGTACTTTCATTGTGACTTGATTTTGCTATGGGATTAAATCAGAACTTCATTTGATCTGCATGTAGTTGTGATCTGATTCTTGATAGCTTGCTGGTGCATGTCATTTGTTTCTAGCTCGAATTCATCTTTGAGGAACACTGTACTTGTTGTTATGATGTTTTGAACTTGATTCACTTCATGTTGCATTAGTCACTTGCATTGGTGTATTGCCTTGTACATCCATGTTCTTTACTTGGTTGTTGTCACTGGTCTACTGCCATGTTCACGTGCACTTGAGTTTGTTTCCACTGCTTTGATACAGATGCTACACTTGTTCATGTTGCCTTTGTACACTTGTTCATATGAGCTGTTGTTCCATTGTTGTAGTTGCAGTATTTATGTTCCTTATTTCATTTGAAAGCTGGTTCGATGTACTCAAATATTGTCTGGACACATGTTTTATCACTTGAGTTTGAAGCCTTCATTTTTTGCTGTGACTTTTGTGATATTCATGTTGATTGCTTCATGACTTGTTGTTGGCAAGTACATTGTTTTCACTGTTGCACTTGGTGTTTGTAGCTGCATTTGTTATTTCTGAAGCTTGAGTTGCACTTGCTTACTGCTTGATGGTCTTGTGACTCTTGCTATGTCTTTGTGCATTTTAACCTGTAACTTGAACTTCACTGTCCGCTGTAGTTTGAACTGTGCATTTTGACTTGAATCTGTAACCTTCCTCATGTATACACATGCGTATGTATGTGTGTGTGTATGCTTGTGTTGTGGTGCACTTGCCTTGTGATTCTGTTCATTCCTAGTTGGTGCAGTATTCAAGTTTTTGTTGATCTGGACATTTGTGGGATATTTGACTATTTCTGGCTCGATGTTGTTAATGCATTCATGACCACTTGATAAAGTGTGACTGATGCTTCACTTGGTCTTTGTTCTTCTCTGTTATGTTGCTTTGAATGAATTTGTGTTTTGTTGTAGTTTGTGCACACGAGTTGGCATGGCAGTGCACACGTATACGAATGTATACGTGTGTACTGCAGCCACTTATAATTGCCTGTCCCTGATAAAAATTACTGATATGCATAGATATTGCACAATCAAAGATGATGACAATAACCCATGTATCTGAGACACAAACAAATTTTATTTTTGCAAATTTAAATTTGTTTGTTTTCAGATTACTGTTGTAGTTGCTAATTATACAGGTACACAGGAGACAGGACGAGAAGTGGAGCTGGACAATGCAGATAGATGCAGATGTGCAGACAGAGTGAAAAACTGAGTGTTGAGTGTTGTAGTGAGAAAAGTAAAATGTATGAACTGATGTATATATATAGAGAGAGAGCTGAAAACTTTGTATTGTTTAAGTGTTGTAATAAAATATTATATTGAATAAAAAATACTAGTTGAATTATATAGATTCTGTGCAATAGTATAATTATTCAATATGAATATAGTCCAAACTGCAAACACATATATATATTGATATATATATATATGTTTGTTATCATCAAACAAAAAATCACATCAAACAGGCCACAACCCAAGACAATTACTGAAGTGAGAAGTTTTCATGGGTTGGTATCTTTCTATCGAAGGTTCATTCCACATTTTAGCAATGTGATGGCACCTGTAACCGATTGCATGAAAGGAAAGAAATTTGCATGGTCAGAGGAAGTAGGGGTTGCTTTTGAGATCAAGTCACTATTGACGACAACGCCAATTCTAGTTTTACTGGATTTTCAGTTGTTGTTTGAGTTGCACACTGATGCTTCGAAAGTTGGG
This sequence comes from Allium cepa, assembly GCA_030765085.1. Classification (NCBI taxonomy): domain Eukaryota; kingdom Viridiplantae; phylum Streptophyta; class Magnoliopsida; order Asparagales; family Amaryllidaceae; genus Allium; species Allium cepa. The sequence goes on from CM060929.1 coordinate 882,779,266, forward strand.
ATTGGTGGAGTTTTGCGTCAGAAAGGAAGACCCATTGCTTATTTCAGTGAGAAGTTGTCTGGAGCTAAGTTGAGATATAGCACTTATGATGTTGAGTTTTACGCGATTGTTCAAGCAATAAAGCACTGGAGACATTATCTGTTTTAGAAGGAATTTGTTCTTTATACGGATCATGAAGCTTTGAAGCATTTGCAAGGGCAGGATAAGATTTCAGCAAGGCATGCATCGTGGATTGCCTATTTGCAGCAGTTTACTTTTGTTGTGAAGCACAAATCGGGTGTAACAAATCGTGTAGCTGATGCATTAAGCAGGAGGAACCATTTGTTGACAACGATGAAGGTTGAAGTGATAGGATTTGAGATATTGCCAGAGTTGATTAAAGAAGATCCTTATTTTACGAAGTTCGTTAAGAAAGTCAAGGATGGGAGTATTGATGAATTTGTGTTGATAGATGGATTCTTATTCAAAGGGAATCAATTATGCGTACCAGATTGCAGCTTGAGAATGAAAATTGTGAAAGAGTTGCATGAAGAAGGGCATGTGGGTAGAGATCGAACATTGCAGTTGATTTCTCAGTCTTATTATTGGTCGTCAATGAGAAGGGAAGTTGAAAGGTTTGTGCGTAGATGTCATGTTTGTCAGGTTTCGAAAGGGACAGCTACAAATGCGGGATTGTATATGCCATTACCTGTTCCTACAAAACCGTGGGTAGACATTAGCATGGATTTCGTGTTGGGTTTGCTGAGAACTCAAAGGGGAAATGACTCTATATATGTTGTGGTGGATCGTTTTTCGAAGATGGTACATTTTATTGCTTGTAAGAAGACGGCGGATGTTGTTCATGCCGCACAGTTGTTCTTTAAAGAGATATATAGACTTCATGGTTTACCTGAATCTAGTGTTTCGGATGGAGATACTCGTTTTCTGAGCCATTTTTGGTTGAGTTTGTGGAAGATGGTCGGAACGAAGCTGAATTTTAGTAGCGCTTACCATCCGCAAACAGATGGACAAACGGAGGTTGTGAACAGATCGTTGGGGAATTTATTGAGATGCTTGGTGAAAGATAATCTGAAAAGTTGGGATGTGAAGTTATGTCAAGCAGAGTTTGCTCATAATCATGCGGTGAACCGTAGTACAGGTTTCAGTCCATTTCAGATTGTTTATTCAAACTTGCCAAAGGGGCCGTTGGATTTAACGGTAGTGCCACAACCAAAGGGGACCGTTAAACGAGCTACTGATTTTGTTGATGCTTTGAAGGAGTGTCATAGAATCGTTCAGGAACGATTGGAGAAGACAAATGATAAGTATAAGCGAACTGCAGATTTGAAGCGACGAAGTGTTGAATTTAACGAAGGTGATTTGGTTTACGCAGTGTTGACAAAGGATCGTTTTCCGGTGGGAACGTACAATAAATTGAAGGCGCGGAAAGTTGGTCCAGTTGAAATTCTAAAGAAAATCAATGAGAATATGTATCAATTGAAGTTACCAGAAGATGTTCATACTTCTGATGTTTTCAACGTCAAATATTTAATTCCGTACCATGGAGCTGAACTTGTTGTGGAAGAATTTACAAATTCGAGAACGAATTTTTCTCAACCTAGGGAGGATGATGCAGCTCAGACCAGGGTCGAAGAATTGCAAGCTATCATTTTCCAAGGCTTAAGTCGTTCACGACCTAAGCAAGATGAAGACTTAGGTCGCCCACGACCTAAGGAGGAAAATTTAAGTCGTTTCCGACCTAACTGGAACCCAGAAGGTGAAGGCATAAGTCGTCCACGACCTAAGGTGGAAAGTATAGGTCGCTCCCGACTTAACAGGAAACAAGAAAGGGAAGTTGCATTGAGCGCGCGACCTAACAAGTTTGCGGGTCACGACCTAAAAGAGCAACGACTTATCAACCTACGAGATAAGTACTTCACAAGTTAACAAAACTTTAGGTCTCTCACGACCTAGTTAAGTCGTTTGAAGTGTTATGCCGCATGGAGCCTGAGTCGCATGAAGTAATAAAGAAGCTATGCTCTTAAGTCGCTGAAGAGTTAAGTCATGTTATTTTAAGTCGTTGTGTCTTGAGTCGTTGTGTTGTACATATGTGAAGGTGAGTCGTTGTATGTTTAGGTCGGGTGCGTTGTATCTTAGGTCTTGTGTTGTAAATTGTTGAGTTGTGTCGTTCTTAAGCCGTTATGTCACGGGGACTTGATTAGTCCGTATGGTTGTAATGCTTTAAGTCGTGGTAACTTGTGTTGTGATAAGTCGTAGGTCGGCATGTAGATAAGTCGGCCGACGGTGTGCTGTGTTGTAAGGGGGTTGAGTCGCTGGATGATAGGTCGCGTACGACCTAACTTAAGTCGTGAGCCGTGTATGTTGGGTCGCTGCCAACATATGATAAGTCGTAAGTCGTGAACGACTTAAGGCACCGGTTGTGAAATGCTATAAATAGGGAGTGTGTTGTACATTTTGAGTGGATTGTTGAATAAAATTCTTGTTTGTTAGCTTTGTGCTTTCATTAAATTGGTAGTTGAGTGTGATCTCCTATCTCCACTTTCGGTTATTCGAGTGCGCTCGAATCAACGATCGTTGAAGCCAATTCACGGTATCAAGTGCGCTTGATCAACGTTTGAAGAATTGTAGATCTTTTTTCACGGTATCGTGCGCGATCAACGTGTCGAAGATAGCTAGAATTCGGTATCTTTGTGATCAACGAATTTGGGCATTTCAGTATCTTCAATCCACCGTTTGCTACTTTCATCGATCTATATCGTTTTGTTATTATCCGCTGCATCAGCGAGACATAAAAATTAATGTCAAATTTTACTTCGGACCTATTCCTATTAAACTACTTTATCAAGATAAATGTACATGAAAAGTAAGAGGGTATTTATGCCACTTTGATAACTGAAACAGTGAAACCATTGAATCATGTAATACCAATTCTCTTATTAGTATAGACAGATTATTATTTTATAGTTATTTTCGCTTGGTTGTTCCATGTAATTTTAACATCAATAATACAAAAAATTAATGATTTTTTACCTACACCTTTACTGATATGAGGCTTGATTTTAAATCATTCATGATCAGGCCTGTGTCCGCTTGCATTTTTCATCACTCTATGTATGGTTTCTATATTTCCATTAGTGTCTTTTATCATCACCATACGTCACCAGCATACAAGAAATGGTGATTATTGGCTCGATTGAGTATATTGTGAAAGTCTATAGGATGGATCATGTAGTGTATAAGCAAGTATATGTGACTAACTGTATGATGTAACTAATATAAAATTAATCTAGTAAAATATGAACTAAGCACACCAAGATTTTATATTGGTTCGAACCTCCCGTCCTACGTCCAGTCTCGAAGCTCCCCTTCGGAATTCAACTATCAAACACCCTCACTTTGCCCGGATGAATAGGCTTGGTTACAATGGCTTGTTGTTGTCAAGTATGTATTCTATAACACGGATATTGACTATTAAGTACAAATGCTTCCAATATCTATATATCTAGAGAATATTGATTGAAGAGTTCTGAATATATGGAAGAGTGAAATACAAGTATATGATTGCTAAAGATCAAGAATATATCAGAGTATAAGAGTAAAGAGCGCAAGTAAGTAAGCTGAAATCTTCTCTTGGATTCTCGATGCTATTTATAGTGGTAGAGAGATTCCTTGAGTAGTTGTATCCATTAACAAGTGTTCTATGGTCGCTTCTAATGGTGATGGAGAGTTGTAGCGAAGAGAAGCGAATGTGTCTTTTCAATTATGACAATTGTAATTTGAATTTCAACAACCAAGTTCAGTTTTAGACGTCTGGAATATGTCTCAAACATCTGGCTCTATATACTTTTTGTATATAGTATCTTTTCAGACATCTGAGTACATTAACCTGACGTCTGATTCTGTCTGGTTTGTAATCCAAAGGATTTATTCGGACATCTGGCTAGTGCACCCAGACGTCTGATTTTGTGCATGTTGCTTTCCTTGTATTTGTGTCATTGCTCTTCTGATTCTATCGACTTGTAGCCTCTTGATACGTTCTTTGTTCCTTGTTCTTGTCTCTTTAGTGATGTTATTTTAGCAATTGCCTATAAATAGATATATATATATATATATATATATATGCATATTCGATTTCCAATGTATAGTTGTTGTCATAAAAACCATAGATTTGATTTTCTAACAATCTCCCCCATTTTGATGATGACAACTATTCAATGTACTTATATATAATTTGTAAACCTCCCCCTGAATATGTGCTTATTCTTAATGTTTTATAATTATACTTATATTTCTCCTCCTTTGACATTATCAAAAAAGAATTATAAAATTTTAGCTAATCGACAAAATAACACAAAAAAGAAAATTTTCATTAATAATTCGAAATTGATTACATTCATAGATTTTGTCAATTTTACGAAAGTTGAAATTCTAAAATCCTAAAATCTATGATTCCTTTGGAGAAGTTTTGTCTTGATCATCCCATGTTTCTTCTTTTTCAGAAGTGCTAGGCTTTGTAGGAGATGTCAAAGCTTGCTTGAGAGGTTCGTCCTCAGAAAGTTTGGAATATTTTACGGGAGGAGAAGGTACTGGGGTTGGCCAATCTTCAGAAGGTGGTGTTGGACCGCGAACCCGTTGGAGTATTTCTTTGAGAACCGATAAGACAGTTGAAAGAGATTCTTCAACTATTGCTAGGCGTGTAGCAAACGATGTTTCGAAGTTGTCAATCTGCTTAGTCAAAAGTTTTTGATTTTGAGATAATATATCTTGATTTCTAAGGGCGAGATCTCGAACTTTCATTTGGATTTGTATCCGTTCGAGTCTCCATAATCTCATCCTCTCCTAGATAATCAAATGGTGAAGAAGGATGTGGAGTTGCTTCTCGATGTTATTCTTCCTCTTGAGATGGCTCATTGTGTGGTTGAGGTGGAGGCTCAACTTGTCTAGTTTGACGATTGTGCGTCCAATCTTCGAAGGATATAAATTCTGGGGGAATGTCGGGTAAGTGCATAAGGGAGAAAAATTTGGTGGAAGCATATTTTGGTGAGATTTCTTAGAAAGACAGGTAGGATGGGATGTTATTTGCACGAAAAATTCTCATAATATATGTTGGGTAAATAACTGATGGCCTGATCGAGTGCAAAAATGTTTGAGATGGTCAAAGATGAATTTGGCCCAATTCACCATTTTTCTACTAAATAGAGCATATAAGGCTTTGTGCTCTAACTCGGTTATTTGCTTATGGCTTCCTATATGCGGTACAATGGTATTGATTATCATTCGAGTAAGGAGTCGAGCTTTTGGACGTAGATATTTAGAGGCAAACTTTGGCATTTCATCTTCCTAAATTTGATGTGTTATACTATACTATTTCTTGGCTTGAATTGCATATCGGGAATGTTGTATAAATCTTCGTCCGTGCCAGAACATCCTAAGGTTCTAACTATTATGCCAGGAGTTAATCTAATTGTGTTTCCATACACGCTAGACCAGAGCCAATTATCATCATCTTTAGTGCTCCACACTGAAGTGCTATCCAAATTTGCATAGAAAAGAAATATTGCCAATTGATCGATCTGGATGTCATTAGGAGTGAATGAAATCAAGGTTTATAGTCCGGCATTCTCACACATTTCATCCAAATCATACATTGGAAATTTAAGTAGGTTATAGAATGGACCTGCGTGAAGCCTTTTCTTTTGTATATCTTCATACTTCTTGATTGAATGTAATGCTCTATTCATCCATCTTTCAATTTGATCATCCGAGCAAACTTGAGGATTTGAAGATGATGATGGTTTGTCTTGTTTTCGTTTGGATATCTTGGAATTTTTAGTTCTAGGAGGCATTGTGATTTGAGCTCGTGTAAAAAGGAAGTTTTTGAGAGAAAAATCGTCACTAGGGAAATCGCAGATGAGAAAATTTGAGATGAAAGTAAAAAAAATGACGTTATCTGGGTTAATTTAAAGAGTAGATTGAATTTCAGACGTCTGGAATCTAAATCATACGTCTGGTTTGCCCTAAATTGAATACAGTAGATAACTTCAGACGTTTGGTTTGATCGAATTTGAAAATTTTGATGGTCAGAGAGTTTTTTCAAACATCTGGGTTAATAATCGAACGTCTGAAATAAGTCAATTTTTTTTCAAACTTTGTGGCAGAGACATAATTCAGACGTTTGGGTCGAAATTCAGATGTCTGAAATTTTCTGTTTTTAATTTAGAGGAGGAAGAGCAAATTTTCAAACGTCTAGGGGTATAAAAGACATCTGCATATGCATAGTGCTTAAAAAATAGACGTATATCAGAGTGTCAGACGTCTGAGGTCCATATCCAGACTTCTGAATTAAACAATTTTTCTAAAAATAGCCTAAAATTTAATAGTTTTGCTTATTTTTCGATTCTCTATTTTATTAAAAACAGAATGTAGTAATATTTGTGTGAAACAAAATAACAAATAAATATAGATACACATATAATAACAAAAATAATTTATTTAGAAGGCGATGGAGTTTTACAATCTCCTAACTTGTTATCCCTCCTTGGTTTAAGTAGAGACTATATATTTCCACGTTCGTGGGTTCTCGGAGAGACAAAAAATTGTCTTGGTGAAGGGTCCGAAGGAGTACGATATGAAGATGAGGGATCCAAAGAACTGCAAGGTTGTGGAAGTAGTTCATGGATATCTCTCTTTCGTGACGTACAAAACTTCATCGCTACTTGCTCCAAAAAGCTTAGCCGACGTGCTGTAACTTTTTGTTCAAAATATAGTTCATGTTGTAGAACTATCTGTTGTTTCTGATAGTGATAAATTTCATCAATTTTCTCCTTTGTTGTAGGAGAGACAAACAGAGATCTTTTGGACTTCTTGCTATCGGGAGTAAATCCCGTGTGATATGAGGACCACCTATACGTCGGTTCCTGCTGTGGTGTAGGTGTAGGAAGCCGTTGTGGGGTATCAGCCGAGCTATCTGTCGTAGGTGTTGAGATGGATATATAAGAGTTTTCAGAAGACATTACTATATTTTGTTTCTTGAAGAAGATATGAATTGTGTGTATATGTTTTGTTGTATAACAGTTTGTATACAAGTTTTTTTTTAAAAAAAATATTTATAGAAAATTTATAAAAAAAACTAACTATCTAAAAAACCAGAGGTGTAGAAAATATTAATTATAATTTGTGGATACAAAACAAATGATTAATCATAGCCTAAATGAAGCAGTGATTATTAAGTGAGCAGATCATGAAGAGAGCAAATCCGTAAATCACGTCGGAGTTTAATAAAAGTTTGTTCATTTAGTGGTTTTGTAAAGATGTCTGCCATTTGATTTTCGGTATTTACGTATTCTAACGAAATGGTTCCTTTTTCAACATTGTCTCGTAAAAAATGATGTCGTATATCTATATGCTTAGTTCGTGAGTGATTGACAAGATTTTTTGATAAATTTATTACACTTGTGTTATCACAATATATTGGAGATTTATTGATAATTTTGCCGAAAACCGTAAGTGTTTGTTGCATGTATATCACTTATGCACATGCTAGAGTTTCTGAGATATATTCGGCTTTGCAAGTAGATAAAGAAACACAATTTTGCTTTTTGCAAAACCATGAAACTAATGATTGTCCGATAAAGTGACATGTTCCACTAGTACTCTTACGATATGTTCTACATCCACTGAAATCCGCATCGCTATATGAAACTAGTTCAAACGATGATCCTTTGGAGTAAAACAAATCATAATCTCTAGTACTAGATAAATAACGTAAAATATGCTTAACAGCTCTTAGATGAGATTCTTTTGGTTTTTCTTGAAATCGAGCACAAAGACATACACACATCATAATATTGGGTCGACTAGCCTTCAAATATGTAAGGAACCAATCATGCTACGATATAATTTTTCATCAAAATCTTTTCCGTTATCATCCTTTTCTAAGTGAACAGTGGTACTCATTGTGCAGATTTGCTTAAATTTTTATGCATTTCAAAACGTCGTAATAGATTGTTACAGTATTTTTCTTGATGAATAAAAATTCCATTTTCAAGTTGTTTTATTTGTAAACATAAGAAGAAATTTAATTCTCCCATATGTGACATTTCAAATTCATTTTTCATAATATTTGAAAATTGATTATATAGATTTTCGTTGGTTGATCCAAAAATAATATCGTTAACATAAATTTGTACAACTAAAATATCATTATTTTCTCTTTTGATAAATAAAGTTGTATCTATTTTGCCTATTTGGAAAGCAGATGTAATTAAATGATTTTTAAGACGTTCGTACCATGCTCGAGGAGCTTGTTTTAATCCATATAACGCTTCGTGTAATTTAAAAACATGTCGGGATATTTTTCGTGAACAAATAATGGGGGTTGTTCCACATGTACATTTTCTTTAATAAAACCATTTAAAAAGCACTTTTAAAATTCATTTGAAATAGTTTAAAATTATGATGAGTTGCAAAGGCGAGTAAGGTACGAATGGCCTCTAAACTAGCTACTGGAGCAAAGGTTTCATCATAATCGATACCTTCTTCTTGATTATAGCCTTGAGCAACTAAACGTGCTTTATTTCTAACAATATTTCCATTCTCGTCTGCTTTGTTTTTACATATCCATATTGTTCCTATAACCGATTGATCTTTAGGCCTTGGTACTAATTCCCAAATATTATTACATTATTACGTTCAAATTGATTTAATTCTTCTTGCATAGCTATTATCCAAAAATTATCATTTGAAGCTTCTTTATAATTTTTTGGTTCAAAATTTGACACAAACGCTATATGCCTTATTTGATTAAGTTGATTTCTAGTTACTCTAGAATTGAGATCTCCAATGATTTATCTTTTGGATGATTCTTAAGAATTCTAGGGGATGATATCAAAGTGTTATTTTGCACATTTATTTCATTATTAATAGAATTGGTTGAATTTGTTAGTGGAATAATTTATTTTTCATCATTATATGATGGTTAAAAAGATTTTCATCGAACCGAACATGTAAACTTTCTTTAATAGTATTATTTTGTTTATTAAAAATTATATATGCTTTGCTACGATCCAAATATCCAACAAAGATACCTTCATCGACCTTTGGGTCAAATTTTCCTAAGTTATCTTTTGTATTTAATATAAAACATTTTGAACCGAAAGTTTTAAAGTATGATACTTTAGGTTTTCTTCCAAAAAATATTTTAAAACAAGTTTTCTTAGTCATAGTACATATGGTTACTCGATTCAACACATAACAAGTTTTGACAATAGCTTCTGCCCAAAAGTGTTTTGGTAGATCACTACTATTTAGTAGCGTTTGTGCACATTCTTGTAGTGTACGATTTTTTCTTTCTACTACACCATTCTGTTGAGGTGTGCGAGGAAAGAAAAAATTATGACTTATTCCTTTTTTATTGCAAAAATTGGTAAAAGGATCATGTTTGAATTCTCCTCCATGATCACTTCGAATATTTTAAATTTTCAAGTCCATTTGTGTTTTAATTCTTTTAGCAAATATTTTAAACATAGCAAAGTATCGCTTTTATGTTTTAAAAACAAAGTCCATGTATATCTTGAAAAATCATCAATTATTACAAAAACATATTTGTTGTGATTTACAGATCGTATTTGTGTAGGACCAAATAAATCTAAATGTAATAATTCTAACGGTTGTTTTGTAGAAATATTATTTTTAGGTTTAAAAGAGCTTTTTCTTAATTTTCCAATTTGACAATCGTCACATAAATTTTCTACTTTATAATTTATTTTAGGTAAACCTCTAACTAGCTCATATTTAGCCAATTTATTAATATATTTAAAATTGATATGACAAAATCGTTTATGCCATAACCATGGAACATCATATTTGATGGTTAAACATAAATTTGAATTTTTATTTATATTCTTGTTTAATACATAAATATTTTTATTTCTATAACCTTCAAATACAAGTTGTTTGTTATTATTGACAATATTACATTTATCTTTTTCGAAATTTATTTGAAAGCCTTTACCGCATAATTGACTAATACTTAGTAGGTTGTGTTTTAAATTTTCTACTAATAAAACATTTGTAATAATAGGAGAGTTAGAAATACCAGAGTTGATGACTTCTCCAATGCCCACGACATATCCTTTTGAATTATCTCCAAAGGTTACCGTTCCACCATCGATGTATGTTATATTTGATAATATTTTTGAATTTCCGGTCATATGCTTAGAGCATCCGCTATTTAGTATCAATTTCTCCTTTTATTTTTTATTTTGGATACCTGCAAAATAAAAAATGTTCTAATTGGTATCCATATATTTTGTTAGGGTCCTAATTGTTAGGAGAAGGTAGCCATACCAAAGATGATTTGATACCTTTACAAATATAATTTTTATTATAGACCACATTCTCTAAGAAATTATTAATATGTTTTTGTCTATTCAAATTATTATTTGTCCGAGGAATCCAAATTTTTATATTTTTGATATTCATATTAGACGTAGGTAATCTTTTAGTTTTTTTAAAACTAAAATTTTTAGCATCATTTCCTTTTTGTTTATAAGTATTTATAAATCATATTCCATTTCTATTGCCTGATGGTCTTGAAGTTTTGATAAGATTTTACAAATCTTGTTTTTCTTCATTAAATTTTGGTACATTATTTGTAATTTTATCTAATTTTTCTTTTAATTCTAAATTTTCAATATTTCAATACTGCTTTTCAAGTTGACATTTTCTTTTAATAGATTATCCTTCACTATTTTAGTGTTTTCAAAATCAATAGCAATAACCTCACTTTCTATCAAATTATTTTTAATTTTTTCTTAAAATAATTCCAGTTCTTCTTCTAAGATAATTTTTTCATCTTTTAACGTTCATACTTCAAGTTCTAATCTATTTATTTTGACTATATATTCTTTGTTCAATTTTTTAATTTATCTAAATTTATCATCTAATTCTATGTTAAATTCTAATAATTCGTCATAGCTAAGTTTCGAACATACCTCATCAGTTTGTGCCATAAAGCACACATTAGCTTATTCTCCATCACTATTGTTATCGCTTTCAGATGATGAAGAATTCGAGTCATCCTATGTTACTTTGAAAGCCTTCTTCTTTTTGAGTTTTTCAAATTTGTTCTTCTTTTTATCATTATTTAGTTTAGGGAATCCTACTTCATATGTCTGTATTGATCACATTCATAACACTTGATTTGAGATAGATTTGTTGTTTTGGACTTTCCTTCTTTTTGGAATTTGTTCATCGTTTTAAATTTCTTGAATCTATTATAATTCTTGGCAATGAAGACTGTCTCTTCTTCATCTAAATCAGAGTCATCATTCTTTGTTGTTGGGAATTCTATGTTCTTCTTTTCCAAATTTAGTTCTTTTCGTGCCTGCAAATTAGCTTCATAGGACATTAAATTTCATATCAACTTTTCAACTTTGAGAGTAGAGAGATCATTAGCTTCTTCAATAGCTAATACCTTTCTTTCAATCCGATGTAAGGAGTTGAGTATTCGAGAAACTAAATCAAAATCAGTAAACTTAACTCCTAATGCCATAAGATCATGTTGGATAGTTTGAAATAAAGAATACAAGTCAACAATAGTTTCATTTTGCTTCATTTTAAATGATGAGAATTGATTTTGCAAAACTGGAATTTTAGTTTGTTTGACCTTTGTTGTACCTTCGTGTGTAATTTGTAAGGTATACCAAATGTCAAATGCAGTTGTGCATAACATGACACGTGAAAATTCATTTTTATCTAGAGAGCAAAATAAAACATTCATAGGTTTAGCATTATTTGATGCTAATGTCTTTTGTGCATTGGTCCATGTGTTTATAGCAATAGTAGGTGCTTCATATTTATCTTAAGTGGCTGACCAAATTTCTATATCATTAGCTTCCATAAAAATTCTCATATATGTTGAACAATATGCATAGTTAGAGCCATTAAAAAGTGGGGGGCGTGCTGTGGATTGCCCTTCTTGAAAAATACTTGGCATATTAAAGTGATTCAAAAACATGTTATTGTACTTTAATGAAACCTTGCTCTGATACCAACTAAAAGTCTATAAGATGGATCGTGTAGTGTATAAGAAAGTATATGTGACTAACTGTATGATGTAACTAATATAAAATTAATCTAGTACAACATAAACTAAACACACCAGGATTTTATACTGGTTCGAACCTCCCGTCCTACGTCTAGTCCCGAAGCTTCCTTTCGGAATTCGACTATCAAACACCCTCACTTCATCCGGAGGAATAGGCTTGGTTACAATAGCTTGTTGTTGTCAAGTATGTGTTCTATAACACGGATATTGACTATTAAGTACAAATGCTTCCAATATATATATCTAGAGAATATTGATTGAAGAATTCTGAATATATGGAAGAGTGAAATACAAGTATATGATTGCTAGAGATCAAGAATATATCAGAGTATAAGAGCAAAGAATGCAAGTAAGTAAGGTGAAATCTTCTCTTGGATTATTGATGTTATTTATAGTGGTAGAGAGATTCCTTGAATACTTGTATTCATTAACAAGTGTTCTATGGTCGCTTCTGATGGTGATGAAAAGTTGCAGCAAAGAGAAGCTTTTCAAACGTCTGAGTACGTTAACCAGACGTCTAATTCTGTCTGGTTTGTACTCCAGAGGATTTATTCAGACATTTGGCTAGTGCACCCAAACGTCTGATCTTGTGCATGTTGCTTTTCTTGTATCTGTGTCATTGCTCTTCTGATTCTATCGACTTGTAGTCTCTTGATACGTTCTTTGAGCCTTATTCTTATCTCTCTAGCGATGTTACTTTAGGAATTACCAGTAAATATATATATATATATATATATATATATACGAGTATGGTGGCACGTCCATTGGACGTATGCCAAGAAGGAAGTGTGAAAATTTTATGTGTGCTACAGTTATGGTGGTGATATATGTACACAGAGACACACATACGTACATATGTACACAGATATATCGAGTACTTTAGCACATGCGATGCATATGCGAAGGAGGAATTGGTATTATAAAACATGGTTTGAAAGATTGTTTTAATCTTACAAAATGACTGTAATGTGAGGACTCCTGTTATGTGAAGTGTTTTGTGTCTAATTACTTGTTGCATAGAAACTAAAATGCTATTTAATGTGTTTTGCATTAATTCTTTGAAATAACTTATTTACGCTGAAATAGGTAATTTAGTTGTTTGTTGATTTATATTTCAATGGTTATAAAATAAAGATTTTTGATAGCCACCTCTCGTTATTTTATTTCTAATTTTGAAAAATCTTTTTATAATGTTATCTAGTCTTTTTGAAAAATGAATGAAAAAACAATTTTGTAAACTTTTTGTAGAGGATGTTGTATAAAGTGTCCACCCTAGAATTAAAACCAAGCTTCGCCACTGGCTCTACTTGAAGTGAACCTCTAATCCAACCCTTTGTTTTATTAATTTTCCCTTCATTTTTTCCTATTCTATTTACTTTAGTTGTTGACTTAGCTTCGCCACCCTAGTTGTTCAAACCGAAAATATAGATTTTTTAGTTAGCTGAAGCAGTACTTCATATTGTGAAATCTAAGCATGCAAATATGCACTAATTAATAGTGTAGTACTTGTTATGAGTCAAAGGGAAACTATTGAATTATGGCCCATGGAATCTAGGATCCGCATGATCTATGTGCATAATGATTTGAATATTTAGGCACCTAGTTTAGGACTTTTTAAAGGTCTATATTCGTGTACGGTTATCCCAAATCAGGATTTACACCTCCTTATATTAATATTATCAATTTTGATATGTTTATTCATGTGCATCGGCGGGTAAATATCTACAACATTTCAACTTATCCACTGCTAAAATTTGTTTAGATGTCTATATATCTAATTTTTAATAACCACGTTATGATGAGTTTCTAAATTTAACTCTTTAGGATGTAGCCTAGTTTTGAAAGTAAAGTCAACTTCTTGGTTATTCAACAATTTTCAAACTTAAACTATCCACAAATGTATTAAAGTTATTGATGAGATTTTTCCCATTGTAGATTTTGCTAAAGCTGCTTATAATTCATTAGTAGGGTCAGTGTAGCATAGAACATATCAAGATAAGTAAAATAAGATATTTTCTTATTTACGGATAAATTGGGTACGTGTAAACGGATGAGGAAAAAGAGCATATCAAGATAATTGATACTCGGCTATCATTCCTTTGGTAAACCATTGTTTTATCCATACAACATTCAAAGTCTACACTTCTGATGGCATATTGGTACATAGTTTTGCAAGTAATATTAATATGTATAATTGAATATATATATATATATATACAGTACAGAATTGTTACAAATTTTGATCACAAAAGGAATGTTAGATTAAGTGGACACAAATTAGTTTACATTTCCACTTTGTACGCCTAAATTTATATTGCTAATTCGTAATGTGACGGGATGAAAAGTAGAAAAATGCCAATCTGAATCCGTTGATAATCTTCCTTGATCAACAACGATGAGTTTGTGGTGGTGTTTGTCGGGAACATTTTGATTTATTGGCGAAGTAAGGAAGAGCATACTGTTTACTTGGAAGAAGTTCTTAGGACCCTGCTAGCACATAAGTTAAAGGCAAAGTTCTCCAAGTGAAATTTTTGGAGGGATGAGATTCGCTTTTTGGGACACCTCATTTCGAAGGATGGAGTTGTAGTAGATCCGGCAAAAGGACAGCAGTATAGGATTGGCAGACCCCTAAGAATGCCATGGACATAATAATGATTTGAAAATTTATTTCGGTAAAATAGTAAAGATTTCTTTTAATGAGAATACATTTAACACATATTTTTTCCGCTTCCATATAAATATACACTAGTCATGATAGCTCAGCGGAGATTCCTTATGGTCATGTTTCATGCGAAGGCTTCTAATATAAAGCACAGTGACTTAAAGGTACTCACGAAAGCATTCAATTGCACAGGGAAATGTCATTGCATGCACAAAAAGTAATTTACTTACAAAAGTAAAAGTTATAAGTATGTATGTCAAGGCTGTGAATGACAACAATGCTCACACTATTACATGATAGCGCATGACAGCTAATTACACATAGAAGAATGCAAACACATAGC
Organism: Allium cepa; assembly: GCA_030765085.1. Taxonomy (NCBI): domain Eukaryota; kingdom Viridiplantae; phylum Streptophyta; class Magnoliopsida; order Asparagales; family Amaryllidaceae; genus Allium; species Allium cepa. Next base: position 882,794,380 of record CM060929.1, read on the forward strand.
ATATGAAGTGAACAAATATCATCATATGAAATATATATAACCTTCATGTTAAGAAACAAATGTTCAGGAAGCAACACATGAAATAATTGCATATATTTTAAGTAAATGAAATGTACATTGTATTATACATGACAATATAATACACGACTGTAAATATGTAGGTAGTGACTCACAAAAGCATGGCTAGGTGGATCCAAAGCAAAGTTTGTACTATTGCGGTTGGCAATATAAGATTAGGTGAAGACAAATTAAATAAAAGATTTGGCACGAAAGCAAGCAAGGGAACAAAAACAAAAATTATATAATGCACAGGTAAGTAAATAGCACTGCACGATAACTAAATTATTTGTACTACAAAACCTTTTGATAATCAATACAATATGGATTTTAATTGAACTTCTTCATGTCCAACAATTGTTCAGAACATAAAACCAAAACAAAATCTAAACTAATACAATCAGTCCTAAAATCAAAACTATATCTAAAGCTTATAAGAATTGTGAAAACATGTCAGGATAAAGAAATGAATTCAAGATTCCATTAACATTATATTTTCTGTTACGCAAATTTAAGGTTTTCCTTTATACATCACGACTTCAACAATCAAAGTTGAACATGTACCGTCTTCGTTGTACTATGCCTCCGCCAACTTAACCTTCTTTTGGATTGAACACGTAGGCCAAATTCTTCAAGTCCTCGTGCTTGAAGCTCCTCTGTAAATCTACTCAAAATGATTTTATATTGATTGTAATAAAATCTGCGAACAAATGAGAGTATTTTAAGTTAATTACATGCCTTCTGTAACCATGCATATGAGAGTAGTTATAATTTAAAGCTAACTTACAAAGTCATGTTACTATACATGGATAAATTATTACCTTAACATTCATGCTTATAATTGTCAGTTCGGTATTTTTTACCTCACTATTCGCAGTATGATGGCAGGCCGTCCATAGACGATAGTTAATTGCCGATACTAAATTGGGTTGAACTTCGTTAGCAGCAAGCTACAAATTGGTACGTCAAACTCTCTAGCCATGCTATATATGACACATCAAAGCCAACACGTCAGTTTTAAGGACCTGGAGATTATTCACTACGAAAGTAATAAGTACTGCTAGCCTATTTCAGCTTTAGCTCTGCCTTTCACTATCATGTTTCATATTATGAATTGGCTAAAGTATGTATTTAATATAGCCTATATTCCCATATGATCATCAACCTCTGCAGACAGTGATGTATTGACAACTTCAACCTATATATTTTTCTGAATGTAATAGAAGAGAAGTTAAAAAAAGAAGCAGTGAAAAAAGTATCGTAATTTTGGTTCTATGTCAGTGCACAAAGTGGTTTTCGTCAGGTATAGGTAAAGATCTCTCTGAGCCATAGCAGGAGCTGCGGCGTAGATGGTAGGATGAAGGATCAGTGTTGTGCGCAATCGTCTTCTTGCCGAAGTGGTGGTCTTATTGGGTACCGTAATGAAATTGTCGAATAGTCAAATGGTGGAGACGTAATGAATCGCTGTTGATTTGAAAGGGGAAAGCGGAAGTAAAGTGGTTTCAAAGGAGAAGAAAGGGGAGGAAAAATGATTGTAGAACGTGGAATGATGATAATGAAACGTAAGAGGACGTGGGGCCCACTATGAATACCCAATCATACTGTTTAAGTAATCAAGCATTCATCTTTAATTCGACCCTCCATTAGGTATCTAAACTCATCAACAATCAGGAAAAACCTGCGCATCATTTTAAGATTACCATTTCAAACAATTCAAACAAACTACAATGGTTGCTTGTGTTGTTGTATATCTGCTTTGTAGTCGTGTCAACCCGACGTACATGTGTATGCACTAATCGGAATGGTTCAGTGAAGTTTTATAGGATGATTGAATTTCATTGAGTTGTTGTTGAAGATATGGGTCAAAAATTAAATCTAGACTCAACGATACATAATATGAACATATAACCCAAAGTTTATACTATGATAGTCAATTTTATATCAAATTTCACAAACTAAAGTAAAAAAATATATTTCTTCATATTTAAAGGAAAAAACTCACTGAATAGTAAAAACATAATGTATCAAATCTTATTATACCTAAGTAGGTCTTTGAAATATAGAAAAGAGTCATGTCATTCATGGAGAATAAATGGTGATGTCAATAGCTCTACTTCCTGCTATGTTGTCTCCAACACTCTGATCCTAGTCCATTTTTTATAATCTATACTTGATTATTCTTCTACGACAACAATCCAGATGTAAGAAAAATGCAAAAGAAACCTAAACCGTCTTGAAAAAATCCAAGAAAGTGTGGAATCCCTTATTGTTCACAACATCATTGTTGATCAGGTTATGAATTAAAAAGTTGCGTACGACCTAAGCGTTTCCAAAATGAAAAAGTGAAGAAAATCAAGATTGGCAAATAGAAAAATAAAAATTACAAAATATAAAAATGTTTTAATGTCATGGAGAAGAGTTTGTGATTTTATGAATCAGCGGAAGAAATTAATACAAAAATAATGAGAAATAGCTTCGGTTGCATCCATTATGGATGTGTGAATATAAAAAATAGACTGAGACTGAGAAATGGAGAAAAAAATGCCATAATTAGTGCATCAATTAATAATTGCATGGTATCTTCCAAAAAAGCCAAAAATCCTTCACCTTTAACTGTTTGTGTTATCACTGAATTATGAATAATTGGCTTTCCTAATACTTTATGCGATGCTTTATTATGGTTGATTAAATTATGGATCACAAAGTATCAGATATATGCACTGCAAAGTCTGAAAGGATTATTGTAAAAAGCAAGATATATTTGTGTAACTATTAGATTAAAAAATAATTAAGCTAAAGCGGAACAGCTTTGAAATTAGAATCTAAAAGAGTTAAAACCTTAAATTCGACAATCTAAAATTTTAAGTACCACTAAAATGTGAAAATAAGATAAAATCATGTTGTTCAAAATAAAATCTGTCATAAAACACAACACCTAAATTTGTGACTTGTTTAACACCCAATTAATCATTACATCTTTGTTTGGTCCTTTCTTACTTATTTTGCAAACAGAAGCGATTGTACTCTTCCAGTCAAATGCAGCCTGCTTGCTTCGTCGTTTAATTTTAATGCAATTTCTTGCATACTCCATAGATTCCAATAGTGGAATTAAATTTTAAATGATAAAACTGATAAGATGAAGAAACATGAAAAATTGCAGAGTTGTTTATTCAACTTTCAACAAACTGCAATAAATGCTTGCACCTACTACATTCCTAGACGTGTTAATTATCTAACATATATGGCTTTATTGAAACTGTATAGTTCCAACTTTTTTAGTAATTCTGTGTGTTAGAATGTCTAAAAAGCGTATAGACAAACCAACCAATTTGTTCTGGTTTATCCCACCAAAAACAAAGATTTATCTATATGTGCGAAGCCTGTGTGCATAAGCAGTTAAATCACAAAATTTTGAACACTATGGCAAGCTTAACTGCAATCCAAACAATTTAACAATTTAGAGAAAAAATAAGCATCTGACCTAGCATGTTATAGTGTCCACAATAATATAATTTGTCATAAATGTGCACTTCATAACATGTCAATTGCACAGACGTAAATAACTCATTCACATTTAGCTTAAAAATCTTATGTATAAAAGAGCATAAATAAATGTCTTTTCAAATGTGACACATCATTTCTTAGGCCTGAATATACAATTTAATCTGAATGTTCTGAAACATGTGTGCGTGAGTGACTCAAATCATGGAAATTTGAGCTCTCTATTATGCTCAACTACGCTTATAAGGATTCAAGTTAGAGAGTCCGTAATTGCATGACTTATTATAATATTCTTCATCAAATTAGCATCAGTTTAAAGTCGAGGCAAATCAACCAATCATCTAAAACCACGATTCTAATAATGAAGCACAACCATAATAAATTGTTTAGAAGTTTTTGTAGTAAAATGTAATAAAAGGCATAAAACAGTGGAACTTTAATCGAAAATATATGAAGAAACAATACCTATTTGTCTTCCCTCAATTCTTCACGTATTTGAACAAAGGCGTTTATCTTCCAACTCGTCGCTGCCAATCTTCAAATTTGTAGATTAGAGAATAAATAAAGATAATAGCAAACCAACAACAATAGAGAAAAAGGTTTCTCCTAAGTTTATAGAATAATATTTCAATTAGCATCAGTTTAAAGTCGAGGCAAATCAACCAATCATCTAAAACCACGATTCTAATAATGTAGCAGTACCATAATAAATTGTCTAGAAGTATATGAGGGTTAATGAAGTATCAATTGTGTTGAGTGTACTCAATATAGTTTTGAATACATACGGAGTAAGAAGGCAACATTAAATCCCTGTTTTTAATTTGTTCACATAATGATAATACACATCAAATCGAATTCAATATGGTACGAACACAGTGCAAAACAGTAGAAAACAAATCACTTAGCAATTGCTATGCATTTAATCGAATTATACACACATTTTAATATCGTTGTAAGATAAAAAAAATTATGGTTTGGATCTATTGATCTAAATGAATATGCCCCTGTAACAGATTGGATAAACGGGAGAAAGATAAATAATACTTACAGTGAATAATTCAAAAATCTTAGCTTTAATTGATTTTCTCTTTGTAACGACCCGGAATTTTCGAACCCGAAAATCCCAGATAGTTAAGAAAAAGAAGAAATAGGTAGAAGAAGAAGAACAGAAACATCAACATCTCACATTCGCAGCGGATAAAATATAATAATAAATAAAGTTTACAAAATAATACTATATCTGTCGTTTACATTTTAATTTACATCAGAGTTTTTCACATATATATACAGTCACTGAACATATACAAACAAGCATGTCTCAGAATATATAAATACAGCGGGAATAACTATACGCTCTTGCCATCCAGCTCGCCTCCTGTGCTCCAGAACGTACCTACCTGAAAATCTGTAATACTCGGTCTGACCCGAGCATTACACCAAAGTAACACCCGGGTCAGGCTGGAAATCAGCGTGAGTAAATCCATTTAACATGAATTACAAAGGCAGACCACTTATATAAAACCCAAGTAACTCGTTCATCACTACAAGTTCACAGCTCGTTTTAGTCAACACATATTTCCACAAATCAATCCTTAAATACCTTTACTTAGTTTTAATTAGTCTAGTCATATTAAATTATTCCTTTTCAGCTAGTTGATCTCCTATATCAACCCATATTATAGGATACAAATCGAAGTGGGTTCGGGTATTACTGATACCCGATTCCGGACTCTTCGAATACAATATTACCTTAACCCAAGTTATTTTAATGAGATACGATTCAACTTTAAATACAGGGTGTCATCTTTACACAATAATTCATCATTAATAGATAATCATATCATTTCTGTTCAAACAAACATCGTATCCTAACCTTTCATAATAGAAGATTTCAACCAATCATTTATAAGCAAGGGTTATTAGTTTCACCATTTCGAGTCAAATCAAATTAATTACATCGGTCACCTTAAAACCTTGCTTACTTAATAGAGTCAATTTACAAACCGTAAATTAATCATTCCTTAATAATCCTCTCTAATTGCATTAAGTAATTTCACCCATTCACACTTATTGCATTTATCCTTAATTAACTATTCAAGTTTATTACCCAATAATCACTTACAATGATTTATTGACCTTAGCCAAACACATTCATTAAGTAACCAATCCTTAATAAATTTCCTTAATTAAATCAATCTCTTAATTGATTATACTAAGTAATTAATTCTTAAATTCCCTTTTATCAGGTAATTATCCTATTGGTTAGTTATTCTCAAGTAATTAACTTTTGATTATTGATTAAATAACTTTTAACTACTAATTAATTTAAAATTTATAATCTTTAGTTAGGTAATTATCATCCAAGTAACTAATCTCTAATTTCTAACCAATTAATCTCAAATTACCAATTAATTAGTTAACTTATAACCCTCAATTTTTGTGTGAGAACATAAGTCTTTTAATTATACACTTAATTATATTTTAACTTAAGAACCTAACTAAACTTAAGTTAAATAAGGCATATATCCTTCAAATTTTTATACTAGCCATTAACTAACCTAAGATCTTTAAGTAAATTTTAAGTTTAAATTACTTTATTTATGTCAACCATAAATTAATTTTGAAAAAAAGATTTTCAAATCTATTTCCAAATAGTTGTATCAGCAAGTGTTAAATGGATTAGTTAACTTGGTTCCTTTATTTACACAAGATCAGGGAAATTTGGGTTTAAAAGCAAATAATTGAAAGGTTAATTTGGGGTTTGACAATGCTAAGACGTTATATTTACTTTCACTAAATTTCTCTTCTTTGTTTACTTTGGGCTCAAAACTCGGCCCAGCTTCTTCCGATCCTTTCTTCTGATTTCCTTCCCAGTTCTCTTTTTTTTTTCACTGCTTCTCCCCTATCCACCGCCTACTCCCTGATACCAACCACCGTTTGCATGTGCACACGTCAACGGAGCCATGCTGACCTCCTCCCACACCACCTCGAAGTCACCTCCGACCGTCTCACCCATCCCAGCCACCTAGCTTCCCACGAAAAAGCCTGAAACAAAATTCGACCCAAATGTACCATCACCAGAGCTCCTCGTGCCACCGCCACTGGCCACCAGAGCCCTCGCCGCCACGCCTGCAGACTCGCCTATCTCCCTTCTACCTTTTTCCCCTCTTTGAGTTACCTCGACGCCACCACGACGCCCCAATTCGCCAGGAAACCACCTCGACCCAAAGCTCGCCTCGAACCCTACTTCGAGTTCGTCTGACCACCACGTGCAACAAAAAAATGCAGCAGTATTTTTTTCGAGACCACCATATCCTTGGCCTCCTTTGGCCAGAACCCCGACGCCCCCAATCCACGCGATCAACGGAAAAAGCCCCACGACCATTTTCCGTTCAACCCCCAAAATCCCAACAACCACTCAACTAAAAATCTATACAAGGCCTCCAAAAATCATTATTCCCTAAGTCGAATTCAATTATATATGTGAAAATACAACATTAAATGTTTGAATTTCATGGAATGTTTGGTTTGTCCACTGTTATTCCTATTTTACAGAGTTTTACTTGATGGTATTTTAAGAAATCATTTTTAAAATTCAGTATACTCGAATGTAAACAGAATCCCTTTAAACATCAAGACCTAAAACTGACTAGAGTATGAGATATAGATTTTTGATGAGAGGGACATGATAGAAAACAAAGAACAGAGATAAATGTTATACAGGCTTTTGAGCTTCATCCATATACAGGCACATATGTATACATCCATCTCTATGACACATAATGATATTTGATTTTACCCTTAATCATACTCATATTTTAAGAAAGGTTTGGTAATAAAAATAAAAGAAGTTTACTCACCTTAATTCATGTAACAGAGGTCCTGGATCAACTTTTGAAAACTGAAGGTGATGATGCTTGCAGGAAGCTTTAAACTTAAATGTTGAATGCCTTTAATTTGAAAAAAAATACAGTTGCATGCAGTAGACAGCTTCCAGATTTCATTTTCAAAACTTGCATCTTGGTTAAAGACTTTAGAACAGATTTGCAAATGCCTTTACAGGCTTTGAAATTGCTACTTGCTTTTGTTTTGATGATGATCATGTTGAGTTGAATTGTTTTTTAGGGGCAGTGTTGCTTATCTTTTGGTATATTTAGTTTAAGTGAATGAAAGAACGAACCAATTATAGAGGCATATATAGAGAAGTCAGCTGCCTTCAACAGCAAGCTTCTTTCCACTTATTTTTTTTTTCTTTATATTTATAAACGAAATGAAGATGATGCTCATATATAGAAAAGAATGTGTGCAGGTTTTGTTTACTGGTACAAATTTGTATATTGTACTGATGGATTATTTGTATATTTGGTCAGAGATATTTTTTTGCTAAGGTGGCTGATATGATATTTACTATGCTATCATTAATTAGGTTTGACTCGTTTCACAATCTTATACCCATGCAATATACACATATATTTTACTGTTTGTGTTTTAAAATGCTCAGATTTTGATTATGAACGAAATGGGACAAGAGATGGTATAGATAAAAGATAGTGAACAGGTTGATGCATATATTGGTACAAGATCTTTTATTTTTATTTTAGTTGTACTGTGTTTGATTTGTTTAAAATTTTGACCAGAGATTTGTTTTCTTTTTCCCAAATGGTGGCTGAAATGATGTTTGGGTGAGCTTAGAGATGATGGTCATTAATTAGCCTTGTCTGGTTTTGAAGTTTTATGCTTATCTCATTTATTGTGAGCTTAAGTGTATGAGAAGGCAACTAGGCAGTGTGTATATATATATATATATATATATATATCATAGAAATGATGAGTTGAAGAAGCCAAACTGAAGTATGGATGTGTAGGCTTTTCTTGTTTCATGCTTATAGATATTTACATTATGTCAACTTGTATTCAATTTATTTAGTACCTTCATGTGCAAGGTTGTCCCATTAGCATTCATGTTTAAATTTTAGAATTATCCCAAGTGTTTATTTTATATGCTTATTATCATATATTATTTTATTTTTAACTATCAAACATTTAATTGCTTCTTTATTATTTATTTTTATGCTCATATGAATTCATAGTTTCTAGTGTTGATACATATTTATATTTAGTTTATAAACATATTTTGTTTTATACTTCAGTTTTAAATTGATAAGATATATTTTAGTCTAACCATTATTATCCAGATTATTTCATATATTAATAAAGTTAAATAAGATAGATTTCATGTTTAAAATATTTAGTACTCTTTATTTTAATTCCAAACCAGCTTCTCCCAATTACGTATGTATATGTATATTTGTTTTAAAATAATAAGCTGTATTTTAATTAATTCAATTAAATATTTATTAAAATAACACTGCCAAAAATCCGGGATGTCACATCCCTCCCCCCTTAAAACTTTTCGTCCTCGAAAAGGAACGAAGACAGAATTTATAAAAATGCCTAAAATCAATAGATATTTTTTTTGATCATATTTAAAATGCTTTTAAATATCTATATGATGTTATTCTAAAGTAGTTTTACAAAAATACTTTTATAACTTGATGTTTCAACAAGTCCATCCTCGTTCTCATAGAAATTCAGTCATACGTTGATCAGGCGTAGGACTGAAAATCTATAAGTACTTGGTAAACCCATTTTCAACACCCAGTGAAAATACATGGAAAATAATTTTATTGAAAATATAGAAAACAATTTTGAAAATAGAGGAAATATTTTTTTTTTTATGAGGATGCTCTGGAAATCATCACCCCCATTCCATGGTCACAGTTACATACCAGGGTTACGTTGCAGTCGCAACGAAAGTCCATGTAACTGCAGGCTCTCCGCGGCACTCTCGATTACGCCATGGAACCCACACAACAGATCACAGTTACATTCAGGGTTATGTTGCCGTCACAGCAAAAGTCCATGTAACTGCAGGCTCTTCGCGACACTCTGATTTTCGCTGTCGAAATGAAACTTCTCCACTCCTATATAGGTCGCAGTCTACCGAGATAAACTCAAACGCAGATTGTTGGCTCTCAGCGGCACACACGACTTTCGCAATGTTACCATAGGTCGCAGTTACATCCTGGGTTACGTTGCAGTCACAACAAAAGTCCATGTAACTGTTGGCTCTCCGCGGCACACACGACTTACGCTATGGTAAACTCAACTCATAATCCTCAGGAACTAGTTTTGTCCGGACTCCTCACAGGATCAATTTTAGAACCCCCTTGGGGTTCAAGGCAGCACCACCCGGTGGCACTCCTGAGAAGTTCATTTCAAGGGAGCGCCTTTTTCCCCAGAGCAATCATCAAAACACTTTATACTATACATATAGTATCTTCAAATCATACACCTAGTATGATATCATACAAAGCTCCTTTACACAAAATCGATTATCCCAAAACCGATAATTCTCAAACTAGGCTTTACAAATTCAATATTGATTTTACCCAAAAATCAAAAGCCTTTCCAAATCCAAAGATTCTCAAAACCCTTTTTCCAAAGTCCTCATAAGATCCTTTATATATATACAGATATATATTATATATTTTTTAAAACTTTGGATCACTTTAAACTCGTATAAAGCCCTTTTTATACTTCAATTCCTATCTCAATTGGGTATTTAAATCAATAACAGTTTGAACTCCGACCAGTTTATATTTAGAAAACAGCTTGAAAATTTTAAAAATAAATAAGTAATGGAAAAAAATAATTAGTAGTTTGCAAAATAGCTATAAAATAGGTAACTAACTGTAAAATAGTTAAGAAATAGTCGAATAGTTTCAAAAATTGTAGATAATTGCAAAATAGTTGTAAAACAGAAATTAGTTTGTGAAATAGTTGAAAAATAGTAATTAGTTTAGATAACAGTTGAAAAATGGTTAAATAGCCCCAAAAATAATCGTAAAACAAGTATATAAAATAATTTGGCTTTAAGAAAGAAAGGTTATATAGCTTGGAAAAACAAATTTATATCAAAAAAATTTATATTAAAAATAGTCAAGAGCCAACTGTTCACTTCCCCAACAATTCAATTTAAATCTCCATTTAAATTGACCCAATCCCAATTTAATTTACTCCAATTTCCATTGGACTTGATTCATTCTCAATTTAAATCAAATTCTAGTTGATTTTAATCCTGTTCGATTTTAATTTTGATTTCATATTATTCCAATCAATTTGAATTATTATCAATTGAATCCATTTCAAATTCAAATCATTTTAACATAATCCAATTCAATTCCTCAATTAAATTCTCAAACTTATACATCTTCAATCACCAATTCAATTAATTTTAACCAAATTAAAATTTGAACTAATTCGATTTCAATTCTAATGTATTCAAACTAAATGGAATCTAAATTTCAACTTTAACCCATCTCGAATTATATAAATTCGAGTTGAATTCTCAAAGGTTGGTTTAACTCTTTAAACCAAATTAACTTTTATTTAAAGTTTTTAATCAATTTAATTTCTGAGTTCAATTTCCAAAATTCCATTTAATTTTTAACCCTTTACAACTTAAATTATAATTTCCAATTTTACAACTTCTATTTATAATTAATTACATTCACATTTTGCTTTTAACTCAGAATTATACATTTTATATAACCAATATATTTTTATTATCCCATAAACATTTTAATCAAGATTCCAGAGTTTTAAACAAATTTCCAAAATTCCAATATCACCTTAGAATTCAACGATATCCAAAATTCTTTGGTAAATTCAATTATCCCTTTGAAATTCAAAACCAAACCCAATTCACAAACAATCCCAATTTAAAACAATTTGGTAGCAATTTCTCTTTTAGAAACTCGAAAATAAACATCGATGATACTGCAGTCATCAACGACGTTATTGTCCAGTGACCGAAAGAGTTTAATGCTTTTCTTTCTTTAAAAACATTACCAAATATTTTTGATTTCAAATCTCCCAGATTTCAAATTCAACACCAAAAATATTTTTGAAATAATACTATTATTTCTCCAAAACCCTTGGAAACCACTTCTAAATCCAAAGGAATTTTTAAATTTTCCAAAAATTCAAATTCCCAATCCATCCAATTCATATTTAAACATTATTCTGAAATTTCATCTTACCTTATTTTCACATATTCTCTAGAATTCTATTTCAAAGTATAATCTCATTTATTTATGAAGTTTATTTCAATTCATAAATTACATTTACAATCTATATTTCAAATTCCTTTTTGATTTTAAACCAATTCCACTTTAATTACTATTCCAAGATTATTCTAATTACTTTGGACTAGTATCCATTCAATTGAACCCACTTCAATTTCAATCATTTCAATTCAATCCAATTCAAATCTTCCATTAAATTTTTGAACTTATACATCTTCCATCCCGAATCCAATTAATTCAAATCGGATTCAATTTGAATGAGTTCAATTCCAACTTCAAATTTATAATCATCTCAAATTATATAATTCGAGCTAAATTCTCAAAGATTGGTGTAACCTTTTTAAACCAAATTTACTTTGTTCATTTAAAGTTTCAAACAAGTCTAATTTCTGAATTCTAATTCTAGAATTTCATTTTTAATTAATTTAGTTTTAAATTTGGTTGTATTATATTCCTTCTTAATTTTAATTCCAATAATTCACAACCAATCACCTTAATATTTATTAGAAGAAAATATTGCATTACATATCAAAATATACTTTATACAAAATCATTTAAAAGCTTTATATAAGAAAATAACAAGTACGCGCTCATATATATATATATATATATATATATATATATTCTCAACTCATTCTAGAGTACTACGGACTCTATCCAATGAGTAATCCCCACCAGAGCCAAGGTTCTCGCTCAACCTTTCAGCTCTGATACCAAATGTAACGACCCGGAATTTTCGAACCTGAAAATCCCAGATAGTTAAGAAAAAGAAGAAAGAGGTAGAAGAAGAAGAACAGAAACATCAACATCTCACATTCGCAGCGGATAAAATATAATAATAAATAACAGTTTACAAAAGAATACTATATCTGTCGTTTACATTTTAATTTACATCAGAGTTTTTCACATATATATACAGTCACTGAACATATACAAACAAGCATGTCTCAGAATATATAAATACAGCGGGAATAACTATACGCTCTTGCCATCCAGCTCGCCTCCTGTGCTCCAGAACGTACCTACCTGAAAATCTGTAATACTCGGTCTGACCCGAGCATTACACCAAAGTAACACCCGGGTCAGGCTGGAAACCAGCGTGAGTAAATCCATTTAACATGAATTACAAAGGCAGACCACTTATATAAAACCCAAGTAACTCGTTCATCACTACAAGTTCACAGCTCGTTTTAGTCAACACATATTTCCACAAATCAATCCTTAAATACCTTTACTTAGTTTTAATTAGTCTAGTCATATTAAATTATTCCTTTTCAGCTAGTTGATCTCCTATATCAACCCATATTATAGGATACAAATCGAAGTGGGTTCGGGTATTACTGATACCCGATTCTGGACTCTTCGAATACAATATTACCTTAACCCAAGTTATTTTAATGAGATACGATTCAACTTTAAATACAGGGTGTCATCTTTACACAATAATTCATCATTAATAGATAATCATATCATTTCTGTTCAAACAAACATCGTATCCTAACCTTTCATAATAGAAGATTTCAACCAATCATTTATAAACAAGGGTTATTAGTTTCACCATTTCGAGTCAAATCAAATTAATTACGTCGGTCACCTTAAAACCTTGCTTACTTAATAGAGTCAATCTACAAACCGTAAATTAATCATTCCTTATTAATCCTCTCTAATTGCATTAAGTAATTTCACCCATTCACACTTATTTCATTAATCCTTAATTAACTATTCAAGTTTATTACCCAATAATCACTTACAATGATTTATTGACCTTAGCCAAACACATTCATTAAGTAACCAATCCTTAATAAATTTCCTTAATTAAATCAATCTCTTAATTGATTATACTAAGTAATTAATTCTTAAATTCCCTTTTATCAGGTAATTATCCTATTGGTTAGTTATTCTCAAGTAATTAACTTTTGATTATTAATTAAATAACTTTTAATTACTAATTAATTTAAAATTTATAATCTTTAGTTAGGTAATTATCATCCAAGTAATTAATCTCTAATTTCTAACCAATTAATCTCAAATTACCAATTAATTAGTTAACTTATAACCCTCAATTTTTGTGTGAGAACATAAGTCTTTTAATTATACACTTAATTATATTTTAACTTAAGAACCTAACTAAACTTAAGTTAAATAAGGCATATATCCTTCAAATTTTTATACTAGCCATTAACTAACCTAAGATCTTTAAGTAAATTTTAAGTTTAAATTACTTTATTTATGTCAACCATAAATTAATTTTGAAAAAAAGATTTTCAAATCTATTTCCAAATAGTTGTATCAGCAAGTGTTAAATGGATTAGTTAACTTGGTTCCTTTATTTACACAAGATCAGGGAAATTTGGGTTTAAAAGCAAATAATTGAAAGGTTAATTTGGGGTTTGACAATGCTAAGACGTTATATTTACTTTCACTAAATTTCTCTTCTTTGTTTACTTTGGGCTCAAAACTCGGCCCAGCTTCTTCCGATCCTTTCTTCTGATTTCCTTCCCAGTTCTCTTTTTTTTTCACTGCTTCTCCCTATCCACCGCCTACTCCCTGATACCAACCACCGTGTGCATGTGCACACGTCAACGGAGCCATGCTGACCTCCTCGCACACCACCTCGAAGTCATCTCCGACCGTCTCACCCATCCCAGCCACCTAGCTTCCCACGAAAAAGCCTGAAACAAAAATCGACCCAAATGTACCATCACCAGAGCTCCTCGTGCCATCGCCACTGGCCACCAGAGCCCTCGCCGCCACGCCTGCAGACTCGCCTATCTCCCTTCTACCTTTTTCCCCTCTTCGAGTTACCTCGACGCCACCACGACGCCCCAATTCGCCAGGAAACCACCTCGACCCAAAGCTCACCTCGAACCCTACTTCGAGTTCGTCTGACCACCACGTGCAACAAAAAAATGCAGCAGTATTTTTTTCGAGACCACCATATCCTTGGCCTCCTTTGGCCAGAACCCCGACGCCCCCAATCCACGCGATCAACGGAAAAAGCCCCACGACCATTTTCCGTTCAACTCCCAAAATCCCAACATCCACTCAACTAAAAATCTATACAAGCCTCCAAAAATCATTATTCCCTAAGTCGAATTCAATTATGTATGCGAAAATACAAAATTAAATGTTTGAATTTCATGGAATGTTTGGTTTGTCCACTGTTATTCCTATTTTACAAAGTTTTACTTGATGGTATTTTAAGAAATCATTTTTAAAATTCAGTATACTCGAATGTAAACAGAATCCCTTTAAACATCAAGACCTAAAACTGACTAGAGTATGAGATATAGATTTTTGATGAGAGGGACATGATAGAAAACAAAGAACAGAGATAAATGTTATACAGGCTTTTGAGCTTCATCCATATACAGGCACATATGTATACATCCATCTCTATGACACATAATGATATTTGATTTTACCCTTAATCATACTCATATTTTAAGAAAGGTTTGGTAATAAAAATAAAAGAAGTTTACTCACCTTAATTCATGTAACAGAGGTCCTGGATCAACTTTTGAAAACTGAAGGTGATGATGCTTGCAGGAAGCTTTAAACTTAAATGTTGAATGCCTTTAATTTGAAAAAAAATACAGTTGCATGCAGTAGACAGCTTCCAGATTTCATTTTCAAAACTTGCATCTTGGTTAAAGACTTTAGAACAGTTTGCAAATGCCTCTACAGGCTTTGAAATTGCTACTTGCTTTTGTTTTGATGATGATCATGTTGAGTTGAATTGTTTTTTAGGGGCAGTGTTGCTTATCTTTTGGTATATTTAGTTTAAGTGAATGAAAGAACGAACCAATTATAGAGGCATATATAGAGAAGTCAGCTGCCTTCAACAGCAAGCTTCTTTCCACTTATATTTTTTTTTTCTTTTTTTTTTCTTTATATTTATAAACGAAATGAAGATGATGCTCATATATAGAAAAGAATGTGTGCTGGTTTTGTTTACTGGTACAAATTTGTATATTGTACTGATGGATTATTTGTATATTTGGTCAGAGATATTTTTTTGCTAAGGTGGCTGATATGATATTTACTATGCTATCATTAATTAGGTTTGACTTGTTTCACAATCTTATATCCATGCAATATACACATATATTTTACTGTTTGTGTTTTAAAATGCTCAGATTTTGATTATGAACGAAATGGGACAAGAGATGGTATAGATAAAAGATAGTGAACAGGTTGATGCATATATTGGTACAAGATCTTTTATTTTTATTTTAGTTGTACTGTGTTTGATTTGTTTAAAATTTTGACCAGAGATTTGTTTTCTTTTTCCCAAATGGTGGCTGAAATGATGTTTGGGTGAGCTTAGAGATGATGGTCATTAATTAGCCTTGTCTGGTTTTGAAGTTTTATTCTTATCTCATTTATTGTGAGCTTAAGTGTATGAGAAGGCAACTAGGCAGTATATATATATATATATATATATATATATATATATATATATATATATATATCATAGAAATGATGAGTTGAAGAAGCCAAACTGAAGTATGGATGTGCAGGCTTTTCTTGTTTCATGCTTATAGATATTTACATTATGTCAACTTGTATTCAATTTATTTAGTACCTTCATGTGCAAGGTTGTCCCATTAGCATTCATGTTTAAATTTTAGAATTATCCCAAGTGTTTATTTTATATGCTTATTATCATATATTATTTTATTTTTAACTATCAAACATTTAATTGCTTCTTTATTATTTATTTTTATGCTCATATGAATTCATAGTTTCTAGTGTTGATACATATTTATATTTAGTTTATAAACATATTTTGTTTTATACTTCAGTTTTAAATTGATAAGATATATTTTAGTCTAACCATTATTATCCAGATTATTTCATATATTAATAAAGTTAAATAAGATAGATTTCATGTTTAAAATATTTAGTACTCTTTATTTTAATTCCAAACCAGCTTCTCCCAATTACGTATGTATATGTATATTTGTTTTAAAATAATAAGCTGTATTTTAATTAATTCAATTAAATATTTATTAAAATAACACTGCCAAAAATCCGGGATGTCACACTCTTCTAGCTAGAAATTCGTAGGAAGTAGAGATCCAAGCATCATGATTTTGGAAACTGTCATCATCACTCCTGACTGATCCCGGTCTACTACTGGGATCATCCAGAACGGAACATGGTTACACTGCTGAAAATTTACCTCTATCAACATCCAATTAGCAAACAAACATGTAAATAAAAAATTTAAAAGCTAAATTTGGGAGAATACCACAAATTCCAAAGTCAATTCGTGGAGTTTGAAAACCCTAGATCCACAGTCATTGCCTATTTTCGACACCGTGCCTCTTCTTCAGCGATCTACATCTTCGTAGAGTCAAGTAAATATAATAAAAGAGATGGATTAATTTAATTGATGATTAGAATGTTGAATTTGGTTTTGCGTTTTTTTTTTCAACAGCAGTCGATGAGTTTTAGGAGAAGAGTGGGGGGTTTGAGGAGAAGCAACCGCATAACTGTTGTACGTGTATGTGTTGAAAATGGCAAAATTAACCTTAGACAAACATTGCTGATTTAATTGTCAAACAGGGTATTTTGGTCCATGCAAAAAAGGCTTCACTTTGACCGGTTTGACCAGGGTTTTGCTTTATAGCGTGTGCGTGTGTGTGTATATATATATATGCATATTCGATTTCCATTGTATATTTGTTGTCATCGAAATCATAGATTTGATTTTCTAACATATTACGGTGCAACTGCCCTTTAGATACTCCAAGTGTTAGAGAACCACATATTATCACAAAACCAACTGATAATATGAAGGGAGGTCTCTTTGTATTTATGCATGATTTATATTGTAAATTGTCCGATGTGAGACTAATCTCAACATGCCCCCGCAGGTGTGGCGTATCATCAGCCAAACACGTGGACGTTCATTGAGAGTGACGTGTGACATAATTAAACCCGCTCTGATACCATGTTAGAGAATCACATATTATCACAAAACCAATTGGTAATGTGAAAGGAGGTCTCTTAGTATTTATGCATGATTTATATTGTAAATTGTCCGTTGTGGAACTAATCTCAACACCAAGTCAATTAAAATAGGTAAAATATATTTCTACTAAAAAAGGAAAGAAGATAGTGGATCTTCTTGTTTAAGTCCTCTATTGCTACAAAAAATCACATAGGGAGCCACTGACTAGGATAGCAAAGGAAGGGGTAGAAATACACTCATAGATAACAACTGATAACTTATGAGAAACAGCCCAAAAAAATCAGCAAGCGATGGTCAAAGTTACGATGAACTTTACCATAAGCCTTGTGCAAATCAGTTTTCATGCATAAATTGTTGGAATGCTTCCTATTAAAGCTCCTTACCATTTCATAAACCATTAATGAATTTTTCATGATAATTCTCTAAGGACGAACGCTTTTTGATTATGAGAGATTGAATCATTGGATTATAACTTCATTCTGTTATATAATCAGATTTTCCATAATTTTGTAAAGCACAGTACATAAAGCTATGGGGCCATAGTCTGTAATTAAATCTGGAACATGCTTCTCTGGCACAAGGCATATAAAAGTATGATTTCTCTCTTATTATATTTCTAGAGTTTTGTATGCCAGCTATAACATCATGTAAGTCATGCTTAATCTCTCCAAATGAATTTTATAAAACTTGGCATTATTCCATCAAGGTTGGATGAGCGACTGTCATTAAAATAATGCATTCTTTACTTCATCTAGTTGGAATGACATGTCCATGTTTATTCTAGCATTTTTGTTATTTTTTATAGTTAATGCTTGAAAATTAATAGTTTTCATTATTAGAGTTGAAAGTCCTAAAAATATTGAATGGCTTCTTGAGCTAAACTTTCTAATGCTAATACTAGGTTGACATCAGGGTCTAGAGTGTATTTCCCCCTTTTTGACAAATTAGAGACATTCATCTTGTTTTGGAATTTTTTCAAAAATTTATCCCCTTGATTTAACCATTTGAGTTTCATTCTCTGAATATTATCTACAGTAACTTTCGTTAGCAGTTTTGATAGTTAATCCACTTTATTTACTATATTGTTAAGCAATGACTTCAACTTGTGGGTTATTAACTAGTTGTTTATAACTTTATATAGCTCATCGACTTCTTGCCCTATGGCATCACATTTTTCATTGATATTATCTTTGTTTTTTCTACCATGATTTGAGAGATTATTTAGTGGTTTTTAGTTTCACAAGTAAAACATTTTTCATTTAGACATTAGTATAGACATCTCTTTCTTACTAAAACCACTTGCACTTTTCACATAATTTAAAATCTATCTACAAAAAGGGGCCAATATACACTTCAACAATAGTTTCCATATTCAGACTTAGCCTTAATGAGGCTAGAAGTGAATGTTGCTGCCCTTTTCATCTTATTTTTTAAAACAAAAATTGTGATCAATTAGGGATAAATAAATACCTTCTCTCAACGTCACCGTGTAGTCTCTGTACGATAAATGGCAGTTGAAATAAATAGATCAGAAATTATGTTAGGCATAAACCAAAATGAACGTAGCATATTTGGCCTTCCATTTAATATTATATGATAATGACATTAATTATTTTTTTAATGTAACTTATGTATAGTGATGAATCCAGAATTTGAACTACACTTTGCCAGAAAATAGCAAATAATTTTGTCAAAAAGAACGTCTCAATTCAAAACAACATTATACACAAAACTATAAAAGAGCCTATCAAATTTGTATTGTGTATGTGCAACTAACAATTCTGAATGCTAAATCTCAAGCAATAAATACCAAACCTTTAATATCAGCTTTATTATAACTGTATTGATGCTTCCGGGGTTAGTGAGTTGACTGAGTTCGTTAACGATTCCATTTGTTTGAGGCTTCCATCTGGATCTACCTGCACACACTTAACGATTACAGATGCAGCTTTAGCAAATTCATTTCTTGGGAACTTGCCTTCAAGCAAAGGATCTGGTTGGAAAATCGTCCTCGCCTATGTATGGAAATCCCTGTAATATGAAATTATGATACAAAGGATATATGTCTAAGTATATAATTATGTTTCTGGACATGAACAACTGTGAGAAAGAGTGTGCATGTGTGTGTATTTGCAAAGCACATGCACACATGATTATGGTTGGAGTATTGATTAAGTGTACACAATGTCTATGTTTTCTTAAGGTAATACAGATGTTAAATCGTAAAACCCAAATTTCAAACTAAAACTGGATTAGAACTATGAATTTTATATTCAAAGGATTCATAATTTAGTTATATATATACTTCTGTGCTTAAATTATGATGTATGTAAAGAAAAGATTTCTTCACTCCATACTAATAGTTTACGTTTTTGGAATTTGAAATTTGAGCTTCTATATCAATACTTAAAAATTTCATATTAACCGTTCTGGTATTTTATATTTTAGCGTGAATTGAATTATTTTTCTCAAATGCAATTTCTTAATTGAGTTTTGAATGATAACATCAGAACTAATTTTAGCTAAGAATTTCTTAATTGAGTTCGGATATGGTCACTTTTTAAAACCCGATACGCAACATTTTGAATTCACAAAATTTAGCCATGAACACTGTGAACTAGGTATGGTAACCACTACATCTATATGAACACTTGGATCACTTCTGCCTAAGACATGTTATTATTTAGTATTAAACTTTATTTTTATGCAACTATTTGAGATAGACTGGTACATTATTATTTTTTGTTTGCATTGAAAATTGATTTTATTTTCTGTTGTATTAGTCTTACTACACATTTGTTTTATAATACTTATCAAAACATATATGATGAATATTAAAAAGAACTACTATACTGAATCTAACTATTGATGCAAGAATAATGGAAATACAACTATGTGGACACACTGAAGAGTAGAATACTTCTACTTTTGCTTCACAACCGTCGTCTAAGAAGAGGCAAAGAGGTCCAACAACCGGAAAGAAATATAGAACGTCAGAGCCAAAATTTATTGAGTGGAGTGATAATGGCAAATCCGTTGGAAAGTGGGTGAAGTCTTTTAAGGAGTATGTAGGCGATACAGCTAGATCCAAAATTGATATCAATATCAAGAACTGGGGTAGCGTTAGTCTAGTGCTTAAGGACATTATTTAGGAAGATATTAAGGTATTATAAATTCATTTGTTAAATTGTCAATTGGAGCCTCTGTGTTCGGAGTCATGAACCACTTTCACTGTTTATCAAAATATTGTTCATATTTTTACTACTTTGACGTTGTTTATTTTTTTATTTTAATTATTTCAAACCGAGTACCACATTGATGACAAAATGAAAAAGAATGTGTTAAAAAATGTTTGTGGAAAATGGAAGGATTTCAAAACAAAATTGGTTAGTGGTTGGATAATGAAGACTAGAAAGTTTCCAGGGGACCATAAAGAGACATACGAATTTTATGATGGTATAACAAAAGACAATGGGAAACATTTAAGAAGTATAGTGAAACCAAGGAGTTTAAGGTATAATTCTTTTCTGGCATTACTGTACAATAATAAGATCCCGTATTTTTATAAATGGATGACGTAGGGAAATTATTTCATGCAAAATCAAGTGAACATTTATTATTTCATTCTATAAATTAATATGATAATTGCTATTTATATTAAAAGTAGACTATTTTCATGAAAACTTCTATTTATATTAAACGTGGGCATTCATTTAGGGAATTTTCATGTAAATATGGGATGTAGTATTGGATTGATGTCTTGTAGTTATCTGGTAACACACATATGCCTATTTATATATAAAGGATAGCTGCATAGGAGATTATAAGTGCTAGAATTTTGCTAGCTCTTTGTCTGCATTTATGTTGGTTATTTGCTCATAGTTTCTACAAATAGGAAAAAAACAAAACCTGAATGAATTAGGCACTGGTGATAAAATAATAGGATATATTTGATGTGATGGGTTATATTAGGATATATTTGATATGACAGGTTGTATTAGGATATATTTAATATTGTGGGTTATATTATGATATATTTCTTGAAATGACTGGTTGTATATTTGGTTATATATTTTAGGAGATTGATAAGGATATATTTTCTAAAATGACTATTGTATATTGGGTTATATATTTTAGGAGTTTGAATGGAAATGCAATGTTATATTTCTCCCAAAATTTCCTGAACTTATCATAGTATCAGAGCCTCCTAAGTTCAGGCACAAAAAATAGTTTTTTTCCTCTCTTTTTCTGGTTCATGGTCCGTATTCCAGAAAATTATTTTGTATGCTGTGGATTTGTGGTGTGTACTCGTGTTTCAAGTGGAGATTTCTTTTTCTTTTTCACGGTATAGACAAGATTTGATTTTGCGATGAGTGAGGTGGATTGTGCTTTGTTACCCACTCTCACTGATGCGCAAGTGCAGCAACTCATCACAGCTCTCAAGACTTCCTCAGCCATGTATTCTACTCCAAAGTTGCATGGTAAGAAATTTTCGGACCAATGGATTATTGATATAGGAGCTTCAAACTATATGTCGGGTAATCTTGACTTGTTTGTTGATATCAAAGAAATTGCTTCAGAACACATTAGTTTTCCAAATGGAAAACATGACACTGCCTCTAAAGAACGCCATTTTAAATCAAGCCATAACTTAATTCCTGATAATGTTTTATATGTACCTACCCTTAATTGAAATTTTCTATCTGTGTCTCAATTGCTTGAAAACAAATTTTATTGTATTTTTCACTAACAAGCTATGCATTATTCAGGACCGGAGTTTGAGGAACCTAATTGGCACAGGAGAGCAGTGTAATGGGATCTATCTTTTCCGACCAATTTGTAGTATTCAAGCAAATAACTCCACAGTTGCAGACTCTGCTCAGTTATGGCATAGACGGTTGGGTCATCCTTCCATGAAAGTGATCCATTCTTTATTACCTATTGGAAGTAGTAGTAGTAGTACGAAAAAATTTTGTGATGACAGTTGTGATGTTTGTTTCATGGCTGAATAGCCTCATGACTCTTTTCCATTAAGTACAAGTAAAGCAACTAATTTGTTTGATTTAATACATTGTGATATTTGGGGTCCTTATCATGTTGCTTTTAGTGGAGCTCACTATTTTTTGACCACAGTTGACGATTTTTCTCATGCTGCATGGATGTATTTGATGGTCGGTAAATATGAGGTTGGCAAATTGATTCAAAATTTCTTTGCTATGGTCAAAACGGAGTTTAATAGGCCAGTAAAGGTTTTGCATAGTGATAGTGGACAAGAATTTAAATCTTTAAAGGATTTTTTTCTCAATAAGGCACCTTGCATCAAACCTCTTGTGTCGATACTCCCCAACAAAATGGTAGAGTAGAACGTAAACATAAACATGTTCTAAATGTTGCTCGTGCCCTACGCTTTCAAGCTAACTTACCTATTGATTTTTTAGGGGAGTGTGTTTAACGCCTGTCACCTTATCAATCAGTTTCCCACTCCTGTTTTGGATGGTAAAACTCCCCATGATATGCTTTTTGGGAGTCCACCTAGTATGTCTGCTTTAAAGGTATTTGGGTGTCTTTGCTATGTTGTGAATCATCCTCGTGTTAAGGATAAATTTGGCCCTCGTTCTAAGAGATGTACCTTTGTTGGTTATCCTTTGGGTCAAAAGGGGTAGCGTTTGTATGATTTAGATGCTCATGTGTATTTTATTAGTTGTGATGTAAAATTTATTAAGCATGTCTTTCCTTTTTTCTACCCATGATTCCTTTTCCACCTCCCCTAGTGAGCATTTGAATCAGTTTCTATCCCAGAATTCCACGAATGGTGTGTTTGATGATTATGACGAGTTAGGTGTTATGTCTGATTTGGGTAATGCACGAGATGTCGAGATCATAGAGGATGTGATAGTTGAAGATAGAGGTGGCATGAGTGAGCAGCAGGCAGCAACCCAGTCTGCTGGGGCAGCCGTGGAGCATGCTGCCCAGCAGCCTTGTATGCACGAGTGTGATGGTGTGGAGTCGAGGGGGAGTATGGGAGTTAATTTAGATGGTGTGGAGTCCAAGGAGAATTCAAGCATTAATTCAACTGGTGATAATCTTGGCCGTGGGCACCGCATCGAGTTTCCCTCGTCTTGTCTTCGAGGATATGTTACTAACACAGTTATGTGCAAGATAGACCCCCGTACTTCTTCTTCTACTCCATCTCATTCCTTAGGTAAACCTTTTAGTATAGCTGGTTATGTGAATTATGATAGATTTTCTATGAGACGTGGGCATTTTTTAGCAGCAATTACATCTCAAAAACAGCCTACTTCCTTTAAAGAGGCGGTTTAGGATGCAGGTTGGCATCAGGCAATGAAGGAGGAGATTGATGCACTTGAACGGAATGGCACGTGGATATTAGAGGATTTGCCACCTGGTTAGAAGGCTATCGTTAGTGGTTGGGTTTATAAAATAAAGCAACGTGCTAATGGTGATGTTGAGCGTCTTAAGAGACGTTTGGTTGTGTAAGGTAACCGACAGGTTCCTGGTATTGATTATAATGAGACTTTTGCTCCAGCTGCTAAGATGGGCACTGTTCGTATTTTTCTTGCTGTTGCTATTGCTCGTAATTGGGCATTGCATCTGATGGATGTATGTAATGCTTTTCTTCATGGTGATTTGGATGAAAAGGTCTATATGCAGCTTCCCCTAGGTTATAGTAGTCCTACATCTGGGAAAGTGTGTCGGTTACCCAAGTCATTGTATGGTTTACGTCAAGCTCCTCGGCAGTGGTTTGCTAAGTTATCTATTGCTTTGTGGAAATTTGGTTTTACACAATCCAATGCTCATTATTCATTATTTAGTTATCAGCAGGATGAGGTTTCTCTGCACGTACTAGTTTATGTGGATGGTTTGATTATTGCAGGTTCCTCATATGATGTGATCTTGAGGTTCAAGCAATACTTGAGTAAGTGTTTTCATATGAAGGATCTTGGTGTGTTGAAATATTTTCTTGGGATTGAAGTAGCTCGTGGTGTTGAGGTTTTGTTTATTTCTCAACGGTAGTATGCTTGAATATATTGACAGTGCCAAGTATGTTAGGTTGCAAACCTATTGATACACCAATGGAACAAAATCATCGATTAGCTTATGCGGCGAATGATTCTTATGAGCATCCGGAGCAATATAGGCGTTTGGTGGGGCGCTTGGTGTATCTTTCTGTTACTCGACCTAAGTTGAGTTATTCCATTCATACTCTTGCTCAGTTTTTGAGTAATCCTCGGGTCGCATATTGGGATGTTGCCATCTGTGTCTTACGATATATTAAAAGTCAACCTGGTCAAGGTATTTTTCTTCGTCCCAGTGATATGCAGTTGATAGCTTATTGTGATAGTGATGAGGCTGCTTGTTTTTTGACACGTAGTTCGGTGTCTGGTTATTTTGTGCTTCTTGGTCGCTCTCCTATTCTCTGGAAAACTAAGAAGCAACCGACTTTTTCTCGTTCATCTACGGAGGCAGAATATCGTTCTATGGCCTTGCGAATTGTGAACTTAAGTGGATAAAATCGTTGTTGCATTCTCTTGGTGTGATTCATTCCAAGCCCATGCGGCTGTTTTGTGATAATCAATCTGCTTTGCATATTGCGAAGAACCCGGTGTTTCATGACTGCACCAAGCACATTGAAGTTGATTGCCACTTTGTTCGTAATGAGTTGCAGGGTGGAAATATTACTGCTTCGTATGTACCTACTGTTCATCAGTTAGCTGATATTTTGACTAAGGCCCTTGGTCTTCAACTGTTTGGTTATTTGTTACGCAATTTGGGCATTTGTGATTTGCATGCTCCAACTTGAGGAGTAATAGGATATATTTGATATGATGGGTTATGTTAGGATATATTTGATATGATAGGTTGTATTATGATATATTTGATATGGTGGGTTATATTAGGATATATTTCCTGAAATGACTGGTTGTATATTTGGTTATATATTTTAGGAGATTGATAAGGATATATTTCCTGGAATGACTGATTGCATATTGAGTTATATATTCTAGGAGTTTGAATGGAAATGCAATGTTATCTTTCTCCAAAAAATTCTTGAACTTATCATAAAACAAATAGACATCCTACTTTACATCATTAAATTAAAACACCATAAGGAGAAGGAAAAAAATTACTTAGGTAATCATGTGTTTGTGAGAATAACTGCTCTGTTGTGCATTGATTTTATCATGTATATATTATAACCAAATTAAACAATTTTATCATCGTTCTTTTTGCATATTTAGTTTTGCAATCCATTAAAGCATGCATCGATAAAAATTTATAGAAATATACCTGTTTAGTTGTCTGAAGTTTTTGATATTTAAGCTAGAATTCTTAATGTCATAAAAAAACAAATAAGTGAGAAGGCTAGGAAGAGTTAGACATACAATAAGCATTCTCACTATTTGGGACAAGTTGGATACGCAGGGAAGAAGGCTAAATGGATAACCGAAGGCCATAGTTCCTCGAGCACATTGCCAAGTGGATCTGTTTTGGATCGGAGTATTGATTTGATTTTGGCATGATCAAAAAAAGGAGCTGATGGAAATTATACAATCCATAATGAGAAAACTAAGATAGTTGCAGATAAAGTGGTATGACTAGTTTCCATGCATTTTATCACTTTACATGTTTTAAACTAAATCTAATTTTGATATAATGATACAAATAATTATTGAAATTTACAAGTTTTAAACAAATAATTTCTTCCAGTTGAATCTCATATCAAAATTTTATATAGAATTTAGAAAGTCCAATTTTGATATTGGATTTGTTTAAAAATACTTCTTCACAAAATCTATCATGGTAATATTGAGTTTATTCTTTTGATATTGGATTTGGTTAAAAATACTTTTTATAGTAGGCTTTTGTTTTTTATATTTTTGGATGCTATGTTTATTAATCATATGTGTTAAGTGGCCTTAAGTGGGATTCTATAATCAGATATATGCATGTTTTGTGACTGCATGGTCCACTATACTAGTTCAATGAATACACTAAACGCGGTACATAAAATTTGTTAGTGTGATAATTGTTAGATACCAAGGCTGGTGAGATATGCACTACCTGTTAATTAACACCATTTAGTTTTGTAGTTTACATATTTCTTCATACAATTATATCACTGCAATAAATACATTATGATACGTGAAGCGTTTTTAATTTCCAGTACTTATTTTTTTGATAAACTGATATGTACATGTTTGCACTTTATAAAGTGCAAATAATATTTTTGTTTCCAATATCGAGATTGTATTCATGACTCTGTTGCAATAGCCTATCATTAAACAAATATTTATAGCAATACAAGTTTAGCTATCATGCATTTTACAGCTCTGATAACATAACTATTCTATATACTGACAAAATGATCAGAGAGGAAAAGCCATCGAAGGGTCATGGGTTCCAGATAGATATGACGATGTCTTGAGTCGTGCTCTTGAGAAGAAAGAGCATTTAGGTCGAGTTAAAGGAATTGGTGGGACGGTCGGTATCAAAAACATATTTAGGAAGGTAGAGAAAAGGAATGGTCCAAGTTGTGTAATATCAACCGATGAGCTGCATCTTATCACTCAGGAAATGGAGGCTAAAGTGAGTTAAAAATTGAGACAAGAGATGAATACAATAGTTTAAGAGCAAGTTGCAAACATTTTAAACAAGATGGGTATGCCTAAGGATATGAGGGTCGACAACACACCATCAATTGATTATCATAGTAGTTGTCAATCAACACACCCGAGCAAATTATAATATGCAAACAAAAATCAAGAAATAGATCCCTATTTAGACTTGCAGTGAACAATTCAAAAGTTGATTTTATAAATGTATGCGATTTTATGCATTTGACAAACATTAAGTGAAAAATGTTGGTTTTGTACTTTCTATTCTAGAAACCAACTAAATGCCGTTTAACTGTGAATATGGACTCCAAAATTGTCATAGTGGGTCATGGCATGGTACATCCCACTTCAAGGCCCGAAGATCAATGCCATAATCAACAAATCTTGGTCGATCATGTAAAGGTCGAAATTGATGCAGTGGAGTCTAATCATGAAGGAACCCCACTTTCGGTTCCAACTAAACATCAAAGCACGATAGGAGAAGCGATTGGGAGTTTAGTTCAATGGCCTAAAAGCCTTATGCTTTTAAGAGATAATGATACGATAATGAATGCATTTAATTAAACTATCCTTGTGCTAAGTTTTTATCTAGTATGATATATAGTTCGTTTTGATAGTTTTAACTAGTGTGATATATCAGTTTGAAAGCTTGACATAGTACTTTCAATTACATAATCATAATGATCATCTTCTTACAGTTTTTAACTATCGATCCACATCTCAACCAAACAAGGATTTTTTTTGAAAATAATAACGAAAAGGTCATGAAAATGATGGCAAATGAGTTCGCAAAGCACAAATCAATCATGGATGAAGAGGTTCTCAAAACATTAACAAGCGAGTGCAGATATTTCCATGACCTAAAAATTCAGATGCTAATGATAGTGCCATCAATGCAATTCAAGTGAATACGGATTTATTTACATATGATGAGGACTTTGAAATCCATATCACGATGGATGACATTATTCAATTCCTTAGTATGACGTGGTTGAATTCATCATGGTTGCAGATTTACACACTACTAGAAAGGCTTCAGAAAGCGACAGAGCCTAACGACGGCTAGCAACGACTAAAAAAAGCGGTCGTTACTAGCCGTCGCTAGCTGTCGCTTATCGAATTTATACAGACCTGCTAGCCGAGCGAAATATTTTCATTACCAGCCTTCCCAAATCTGCTCAGCTCCACCGACCCCCATAACCAGCCGCCGCCATCTGCCACCAGAAGCCGTCGCAACCTTTCGTCGCTAATTTCAATCTCTCCAAACTTGTCGGTGTCTCCTATTTTCCATTATCTTTGTTTAATTTAGGTTTAAATTAAATTAGTTGATGATTTAGGGATTTTGAATTGGATGATTTAGGGGTTTGGAATTGATGAATATATGTTATTAGTTTATGATATATAGTTTATTATTTGAATTGGGTATATAATGGTAAACCTAATTTAGAAAATTAGTTGATTATGTGTTTGAAAATGGTGATTATTGCATATTAGGTGATGGTAATTAGTGTTGATTTGGTGGTATTAATTAGTGAATTTTATTGTTTACTATGTTGTTAAAAATTATGGCTAATTTAAAATCCAAAAAATAGTCCATGATTATTGAATAATATGTTTATTGATAAGTTTACGAGTATGTTTGTTATACTGTTGTAAGTGCTAACTACTTATTTAGTTCACAAAATCATTAGTTAAAATTTATGTAGTTAAAAAAAGTTAAAATACGTTTTAAAATTTTAGATTTAATTAATAAATATTTAAATAGTTAAATGAATTATAAAATAGTTTTTGTAGTTGTTAAAATGCAACTCATAGTTCCCATTTGTGAGATAAGGCATATTTTCCGAGTTACTGATAGTTCCCATGGATTTTGATTCGTAATTAAACGAATTCTATTTGGCTACATTACTAAAAAAATTTAAGATCATTATTTCACTATAGACCACTAATACTTCAATATTCATATTTTTTTAATTTGTGCTTTATTTATGTGAACCCCTTAGAGAATTTTTGGCCCCGTTTGACAAGTGTTGTATATGATCGTTATATGGATATTCGTTTTTCCATGGAACGGACATCTATATTCATCTGATACAATATTTATTGGATTTGTCCTAGTATTTGGACAAGTTACAAACACAATAAAGTAATCATATTTTATAAATCATTTCAGTTTAAACGGTTCGGAAAATTTCGATGGCACTTTCTTTTTTCCCTGTATACATGCATCTGTGTACGATACAGGGAATAAAGGAAAGTGCTGCTGAAATTTGTTAGAATTGTTTAACCTGAAATGATTTATAAAATATGATTACGTTATTGTGTTTGTAATGGGAAGTAGGATAACCGGCCGTCAAAGTAAAAAAACAATAAACTTAAGAATTGAAAATTTGAATGTAGTATTTATTTGAATTTGTTAAAATAGTAAAGGGTTATATATGAATTTTACAAGACTTTAATATGAAGTGTGTTATTCAATCTTCTGACCTACAATTTACAAATCAGGAAATATGTTCGATTATTTTCTCGATCGTAGTTGGATGTATGAATCTCGAAAAGGTATGAAAGGATCAATAAAAGAACGTTTTTGTAACGGTATACGTATTTATTAGATTTTCTCAATCTAATAATCGAAATAACGTAGACATTCGTTGTCCATGTAGTAAGTGCAAACATCTGAAGTATTGGAAACCAGATGTAGTAGAAGTACATTTGTATAAATTTGGTTTTGTGCCAAATTATTACTTATGAGATCGTCATGGAGAACTTGTTCAACCTACACCTAATCCTGTAGTGTTAGAGGACGATAATACTATGACCAATCCTATAGAAAACATGGTGCAAGATGCTGTACGATCAATGTTTCCTACCTTTGACCAAGGTGATGATGGGAACGAAAATGTTGACGAAGAGCCGACCATGGAAGCTAAAAAAACTTATGATTTATTGGATTCTGCTAAGAGGCCATTGTGGGATGGATGTACAGGCGGAACCGAATTATCTGTAACATTTCGAATACATCACTATGAAATCGAAATTTAATCTTACAGAAGCTACATTTACAGTAGTTGTACAAACTGCAAAATGACACATGTCACCTAATAATTTGAGGTGTCATAGTCATTATAAAGTTAAAAATGTTGAATATACGCTTATATGTTTTTGTTTGATGATAATAAACATATATATTCATTTAAATGTATTTGGTTATGTACTATTTTGTTTTGCATAGATTAAATATATATTTGTTGAATAAAATAAATTATACAGAATTTGAATTTAAATTCAAACAGAACAAGTTACACAGTTTTTGAATTCAAACAGAAATTTTATTCAAACAAATATTTATTACAATCTTGAATAGTACAATTTCAAGCTCTCACTATACATATACATTTTTGAATACATCACGATTTCAATTTACATTTATAACCTCACTACATATCACTCACACTCGTATTTTGTCTTCAACTGCATGCTAGTTTGAATCCAGCATCTGAGAAATCTGCAAAAATATTCACTAACGCAGTAAAATTGAAAAAGAAATATTTTTGCAATATAAAATGAAATACGATTTTTTGAAAATATGGTTTGCCTCAGTTATTTGGGTTGTTCGTCATCATTCACACTTGAATTCATCACAAAGTCGTGCATATAGATATTACAGGGACAGGTAACCATAAGTGGCTGCAATACACACGTGTACATTCATACACGTGTGCACTGCCTCGCCAACTCGTATGCGCAGCCAACAAGAGCAAGTGTACAACAGTGTCAAGTTGCAAACAGTCAAAGGCAAGACACATGGAACAATGCAACACAGACCAAATGCTCAAGCCACCAAGATGACCAGAACAATGATCAAGCAAGTCCAATTCGAATTCATGATAGCAGACCAGTGTAAAAAAATCAAGTGATCAACACAACAATGAAGAAACAACAAGTCACAATGTCACAGCAAGGTCAAGTGACAACAGAGCAGACAACTCAAATTCCAAATGCATCAGTACATGAATACTGTAACAAATGCAAGCTCGACTATCAGTGCAATGAACACTACAACAATGACCAATGAACAAAGAACAGAGACCAGACAAGTCAAGCAACAAGGCAGATCACAAATGCATGCCACCAAGTAAACAAACTTAGACAAATCAGTAACCAACACAATACCAAGTTCAACAACATCAAGTACAAGTCTCAAATGTCCAGTTAAAACTTCAACAAGACAGTGATGCTCAACTAAAGTTAAGAAAAGACCAGCTACAGAAATGCATGCAAGTGTCAAAGTACAGGTGCAAGTGTACATAAGAGAAGTACAAAATGACCAAACAGCAATGCAAGTATAAGTATGGCAGTGAAATTCAGTGAAGTGCACAAACAACATGACAACTGACATGAATACATCAATAAACCAAGTAGCAGTATGAAGCAATTTGAAGCAACGGTGAACCTGAACAGGTACACAAGTGTGCCAGAGAAAGAAAGGATGAAAGCTACATGATACACAGTGATGCATAGCAACTGCATAGCAGCTACACAACAAAGCAATGACCAGAACACAAGTACAAGCAAATAAATGCAATAGGAAGTGATATAACAGCAACTACAGGTACTCAACAAGGTGAAATCAAAGTGTGCAACTCGAAAATGGATACAAGTGACTCAGACCAAATGCAGTAACATACTGCAACAACCAAAACCAGTTCAACAAGTATGAACCAGTCAAGGCAACTTGAAGCATACAAGCTCAATGAAGATTGCAGCAATACACAGATGAACAAAATAACCAAGTGCAACATCAAACAGAATGAAATGCACAATGTCACAGCAAACTGGCACCAGCTAGAAGATCAACTCGAAGCAATTGACCACAAACAACAATTTAGCTCGAAGAAGTGACAGTAGACAAGTCAAAGAATAACATTGCAGACTCAAATTATCAACTAATCAACAGTGCACAACCAACTCGAGAATATACACGATCAAGACCAAATGCAAACTGCAGTAGTACACTTGAACAACATTGAAGCCGTGGATATGATTCAAGAAATCAAAACAGTGCAGTGATGATCAGGGCACAAAACCAAGTAAGAAATTCAAGTGTGTAAATTTGAAAGAGTCAAATGAATTCAACACCGTGGTGACCACGTAAATCACTGCCGTATCGATCACGTTGAGAAAGAAAATCAGGAAAGACGTGCGCAACAGGTAATTGAGAATTAGGAAAGTATCAAATTGATACGAAGGAATTCAAGTGTCGTGAATTCATATAAATTCAACCCGAAGGTATCATCATCAGTTATGAGCTTTAATTCACAATCAAACTATCAATCACAAACCCAAGTTCATCATCGGCAAGCAGAGCAACCATCGAATTCAAGCATTCAAGCAAAAAGGAAAGTTACATACCAAATTGAAGCCGAATTCCAGAAGCCCTAATTTCACAATCGATCAACAGAGGAGCTAAGAAAATCAGATAATCAACATAAGCGTGCTCCAGAAAAGCCCCAAGAAACAAATCCGCAATTTTACAGTAGCAAAGAAAAAGGGACCGAAGCCCTAGTTTTGAAAGAGAAGATCAGCCGCAAATAATTCACGAGCAAAAGAAGGGAACGGGTTGAAATTCAAGTGGGCCGACTTTATTATTAAAAGGGGGATTTAATTTCTAATTTTATTAAAGGGGTTTTCTTTATTTTGAGCAAAAATTGTAGAGTCAAAGTTCGTATTTTAATTTTTGCTCCTGGTTTAATTTTGAAGTTGTTTTTTCTTTTTGAGTCAAAGAATTTGTAAATCACCACCTAGGGATTAGGTAGTGTCAGATTGTCTATTTAGAATTAGTTCAGTGAGCAGGGAGTGCGAGTTTGCAAAGCTCGATAGGCGGGAGCAGTGTTTGCGAGTGAGCGAAACTCTATAGGCGGGAGCAGGGTGTGCGAGTCTAGTAGAGTGTTTGTGAGCAGGAGCAAAAGGGTCTGCGAGTCTAGTAGAGTTGTTGTAAGCGTGATACTGTTTAATTCTAATAGAAATCTGTGAATGCAGCAGTAGGCAGGGGTTGCCGAAGCTGGGTAAATTTTGTGTGATTTACTTTTCAGCATATTTATTTCTGCAGTTTATTTCTGTGTTTAAATCGAGAAAATTTGCTATAACCCTATTCACCCCCCCTCTAGGGTTAATCTAGATCCTACAAGTGGTATCAGAGCCCGGTATATATTTTATTTAACTCTAGAGTCATGAATCCGTCAAATAATGCTTTTTCTGAGGGGCAATCTATCGTTAGGCCACCCATGTTTAACGGGAATGATTATGCTTATTGGAAAGTTAGGATGAGTATTTATCTTAGTTCCGTTGATTATGATGTTTGGGATATTATTGAAACTGGCTATAAACCTCCCACTATAATCGTTGGTGGTACTGAGATTCCTAAACCTAAGGATAGATGGGATGCTAACGATAAGAGATTGAAAACAACAAATGCTAAAGCCATGAATGCTTTGATATGTGCTCTTGATAAAAATGAATTTAATAGAATTTCTCATTGTACAACAGCACAGGAAATTTGGCACACTTTGGAGGTGACACACGAAGGAACTTCTCAAGTCAAGGAGTCTCGTCTAGCCCTATTCAGCAATGAATACGAGAACTTTGTGATGGACAAAGGCGAGAACATAAAAGACATGTTTGGACGCTTTTCAACTTTGGTGTACAACGCTAGAGCACTTGGGAAGGTATTCACTGAGGTAGAGCTTGTGCGGAAGATACTACGAGTCTTACCAATGAACTTTGAGGCAAAAGTCACGGCAATCCAAGAATCGAAAGATCTGAGTAAGCTAAGAATGGAGGAGTTGATTGGAAACTTGATGACATATGAGCTTGAGCTAAAAGCAAAGGAAGAACGCAACAACTCCGAACCAAAGAAAAAGACGATTGCCTTAAAGAGCAAAGAAGAAAGCGATGAAGAAGATCCAATTGAAGAGCTTGCAATGGCTGTTAATAATCTTAGAAAATGGTCGAAATTCAAGCCACGCAAGAAGAAAACAAATCGTAATAGGCCAAAAGATTCTGACAATTCCGATAATGAACCGACATGTTATAACTGCAACAAGCCTGGCCACATCAAACCAAAATGTCCACTTCTCAAAAACAACAAAGGAAAGAAAAAGGCGAAGAAGGTATTTGCAGCGACTTGGGATGATGAAGAAGGAGAAGAAGCTTCGGATAGCAGCGCAGAGGAGGCTAACTTGTGTCTTATGGCGAAATCAAATTCAGATTCAAGCTCAGAGGAATCTAGTGAGGAAGGTGAGTATTCCTATAGAGATCTTGTTTTTATGTGTTCTGATCTTACTAAAGTAGTTGATGCTCTTGAATCTAAAATTGAAAAACTGAAAACTGATAGGAGAGAACTTGCTCGTAAAAATTTTAGGTTAGAAACTGAACTTGAAAATATTCAAAACCTAGAATGTAAAAGATGTAAAGTTCTAGATTCAGAATTGACAAAACTTAAGAATAACTCTGAGAATCTTGAAAAAGAAAACTTGAATCTTAAGGAAACCATCGACACTAGGAAAAAGGATTTTATAAATCGATGCACCTCACTTGTCACTGAAAATACAACACTAAAAACCAAAGTCCAAGATCTTGAGAAATCTTTGAATAACTTTTCAAGAGGCGAAAAATCTTTCAACATGCTATTGGGAAATCAAATTTTTGCTAACAACAGAAAAGGACTTGGTTTTGGGAAAACACAAGCTGAGGATAATGCAAAAGGGAAAAGTGTCTTTGATATATGTGAAATAATTGGACATCATTCTGAAAATTGTAGTCATAGGAACAAGAACACAAAATTTATACAAGTTTGGGTTCCTAAGAATTCTACAAACAAATTTCATGTCTATTGGAACAAGAATGAAAAGTCTAAACAAGTTTGGGTTCCAAAGGGTTTGTTTATTCATAATGTTACTGCCACTAACAATCATGGACCTAGAAATAGGTCACAAAAATCTTTCATCGTGTAGGTGTGGTGGCAGGCTAAGGAACGACAACGGTGTTCTCTGGATTTTGGCTGTTCCAGAAACACAACGGGCAACAAAGCAAAGTTCCTTAGCCTAGTATAAAGGTGACAGAATCACAATGGGAAATCACGTAAAATTATCGTAAAGGTAAAACAGGTGAAGGTATAATTCTGTGATAATATGCACCATATTCTGAATTAAATCATCCAAAATTGTGATAATGATGTGATGATGACTTTAATTCTGACTTATTGATATGATTTGACTTGTTCTTACTTTGATTTGTGCTCAAAAGTAGACCAACCATCCTCTCATCATTGAACTTAATAAGTTTGGTCAAATGATGGTATTTTATTGATCCTTGATTACTCATGCTACACGTAGATATATTTTGACATTT
The DNA here is from genome assembly GCA_030765085.1 of Allium cepa. NCBI lineage: Eukaryota > Viridiplantae > Streptophyta > Magnoliopsida > Asparagales > Amaryllidaceae > Allium > Allium cepa. The sequence continues at coordinate 882,830,118 of CM060929.1, forward strand.
TTGATCACTGCTTGTAAATTTGCACGATTTCAAACTCATGTGAAAAAGGATTTTAAGAAATTGTTGAAACTTCAAGAAATTGTTTTTGAAATAATTAAGATGTTGATTGACTGTTGATTACTCATGAATATAATTGTTTATCCTATGGTTTCTGAAATTAACACCATGATATTTGTTTGAGTGTGAACATGGCTTCAATTCAAAATCCAAAGAATGTCATTTAAATTGTTGCTAAAATTGGGTTTAAATTTTTTGATACACACTTCATGTCTGGTTCACCAAATCCAGTTAGTGATATTTTCGATTGAAAAAGAAATTCAGATGCAATTCATACTAGTAATCTAGTTGATAGAAAACTTACGAGTTGAACGTGATTTATTGTGAAACATTCATTTGCAGCATCGTTTTTTTTCAAAGAAAATATCTGCATATTTTTCACTTGAAATAATTTTTCATATAACCCCTTCGATAAAATAATTGTTTGACCATATTTTCAGATTAGTTAATTTTATTTGATTTTAAATGACAAATTTTGACTGATCCGACTCCCTACTAATTATCAAAGAGATAAATAGTGATTGAAAAAGTGATGAGTGTTGATATTTAACATACATTACTCAAGAGAGTATATTTGAAAATTTCTTTAGGAATTAAAACAAGAATTATAAAACTTTTTGTTGGGTAAAGATTCCATGACCATTTCTATATCTATCATTATTTCTATCGACCATGGTTTATCAAATATTCAATATAGTTTGTCGATATGTGGTACTATAATCAGGAATCATTTGTTTTTTGCATGTCATATTTTTTTTAAATAAATAAATAAATATCCAAAATATTCACTCTCGTTTAAAAGTCCTCACGGTTATGCATGGGTGAATTACTTGAATTTTTTTTATTATGTGCTTCCATGCTCATTTAAAAGTCCTTACGGTTATGCATGTATGGAACGCATATCAAAATTAAATTGTTTAAATAGACAAATTGATTCTAATCCCATTTAAAAGTCCTCACGGTCATGCGTGGTTAGAAGATACTTGATTTCATTTTTTTAAAATTAAATTCGAATACTACTAATCTCATTTAAAAGTCCTAACGGTTATGCATGATTAGTAGATATTCAAATTCCTGATATAAATACCACAAGTTGATTCAACTGTATGATTTTATATGAACACCGTATCCATCATTTCTAAAATTGGAATATGCGCCTAACAAGGGTAGCTATGGTTTTTGTTTGATTCTTATTGAAGTTTAATATTTATATTCAATTTGAGATTAATGTTGGATTAATATCGATCACTTTATCTCTATCTTTCTCTCACACTATTATTCTTTTGCTGATAACAAAAGGGGGAGAGAAAAGTTAAGATTTTGTCAAATAGAATCAAGCAAAGGTCAAATAATTTTTCCATATGCATCTAGGCTCATTTGAATATATTTCTATTTGTATGCATATATGTAGGGGGAGCATCATGTAGAGAGGAAGCATTTAAATAGGGGGAGCAATTAGAGTATATAATTGGTCAAATACATTTAACACGGTCAAAATCTTAAATATATGTTTGTTATCATCAAAAGGGGGAGATTGTTGAATATGCGCTTATATGTTTTTGTTTGATGATAATAAACATATATATTCATTTAAATGTATTTGGTTATGTACTATTTTGTTTTGCATAGATTAAATAAATATTTGTTGAATAAAATAAATTATACAGAATTTGAATTTAAATTCAAACAGAACAAGTTACACAGTTTTTGAATTCAAACAGAAATTTTATTCAAACAAATATTTATTACAATCTTGAATAGTACAATTTCAAGCTCTCACTATACATATACATTTTTGAATACATCACGATTTCAATTTACATTTATAACCTCACTACATATCACTCACACTCGTATTTTGTCTTCAACTGCATGCTAGTTTGAATCCAGCATCTGAGAAATCTGCAAAAATATTCACTAACGCAGTAAAATTGAAAAAGAAATATTTTTGCAATATAAAATGAAATACGATTTTTTGAAAATATAGTTTGCCTCAGTTATTTGGGTTGTTCGTCATCATTCACACTTGAATTCATCACAAAGTCGTGCATATAGATATTACAGGGACAGGTAACCATAAGTGGCTGCAATACACACGTGTACATTCATACACGTGTGCACTGCCTCGCCAACTCGTATGCGCAGCCAACAAGAGCAAGTGTACAACAGTGTCAAGTTGCAAACAGTCAAAGGCAAGACACATGGAACAATGCAACACAGACCAAATGCTCAAGCCACCAAGATGACCAGAACAATGATCAAGCAAGTCCAATTCGAATTCATGATAGAAGACCAGTGTAAAAAAATCAAGTGATCAACACAACAATGAAGAAACAACAAGTCACAATGTCACAGCAAGGTCAAGTGACAACAGAGCAGACAACTCAAATTCCAAATGCATCAGTACATGAATACTGTAACAAATGCAAGCTCGACTATCAGTGCAATGAACACTACAACAATGACCAATGAACAAAGAACATAGACCAGACAGGTCAAGCAACAAGGCAGATCACAAATGCATGCCACCAAGTAAACAAACTTAGGCAAATCAGTAACCAACACAATACCAAGTTCAACAACATCAAGTACAAGTCTCAAATGTCCAGTTAAAACTTCAACAAGACAGTGATGCTCAACTAAAGTTAAGAAAAGACCAGCTACAGAAATGCATGCAAGTGTCAAAGTACAGGTGCAAGTGTACATAAGAGAAGTACAAAATGACCAAACAGCAATGCAAGTATAAGTATGGCAGTGAAATTCAGTGAAGTGCACAAACAACATGACAACTGACATGAATACATCAATAAACCAAGTAGCAGTATGAAGCAATTTGAAGCAACGGTGAACCTGAACAGGTACACAAGTGTGCCAGAGAAAGAAAGGATGAAAGCTACATGATACACAGTGATGCATAACAACTGCATAGCAGCTACACAACAAAGCAATGACCAGAACACAAGTACAAGCAAATAAATGCAATAGGAAGTGATATAACAGCAACTACAGGTACTCAACAAGGTGAAATCAAAGTGTGCAACTCGAAAATGGATACAAGTGACTCAGACCAAATGCAGTAACATACTGCAACAACCAAAACCAGTTCAACAAGTATGAACCAGTCAAGGCAACTTGAAGCATACAAGCTCAATGAAGATTGCAGCAATACACAGATGAACAAAATAACCAAGTGCAACATCAAACAGAATGAAATGCACAATGTCACAGCAAACTGGCACCAGCTAGAAGATCAACTCGAAGCAATTGACCACAAACAACAATTTAGCTCGAAGAAGTGACAGTAGACAAGTCAAAGAATAACATTGCAGACTCAAATTATCAACTAATCAACAGTGCACAACCAACTCGAGAATATACACGATCAAGACCAAATGCAAACTGCAGTAGTACACTTGAACAACATTGAAGCCGTGGATATGATTCAAGAAATCAAAACAGTGCAGTGATGATCAGGGCACAAAACCAAGTAAGAAATTCAAGTGTGTAAATTTGAAAGAGTCAAATGAATTCAACACAGTGGTGACCACGTAAATCACTGCCGTATCGATCACGTTGAGAAAGAAAATCAGGAAAGACGTGCGCAACAGGTAATTGAGAATTAGGAAAGTATCAAATTGATACGAAGGAATTCAAGTGTCGTGAATTCATATAAATTCAACCCGAAGGTATCATCATCAGTTATGAGCTTCAATTCACAATCAAACTATCAATCACAAACCCAAGTTCATCATCGGCAAGCAGAGCAACCATCGAATTCAAGCATTCAAGCAAAAAGGAAAGTTACATACCAAATTGAAGCCGAATTCCAGAAGCCCTAATTTCACAATCGATCAACAGAGGAGCTAAGAAAATCAGATAATCAACATAAGCGTGCTCCAGAAAAGCCCCAAGAAACAAAGCCGCAATTTTACAGTAGCAAAGAAAAAGGGACCGAAGCCCTAGTTTTGAAAGAGAAGATCAGCCGCAAATAATTCACGAGCAAAAGAAGGGAACGGGTTGAAATTCAAGTGGGCCGGCTTTATTATTAAAAGGGGGATTTAATTTCTAATTTTATTAAAGGGGTTTTCTTTATTTTGAGCAAAAATTGTAGAGTCAAAGTTCGTATTTTAATTTTTGCTCCTGGTTTAATTTTGAAGTTGTTTTTTCTTTTTGAGTTAAAGAATTTGTAAATCACCACCTAGGGATTAGGTAGTGTCAGATTGTCTATTTAGAATTAGTTCAGTAAGCAGGGAGTGCGAGTTTGCAAAGCTCGATAGGCGGGAGCAGTGTTTGCGAGTGAGCGAAACTCTATAGGCGGGAGCAGGGTGTGCGAGTCTAGTAGAGTGTTTGTGAGCGGGAGCAAAAGGGTCTGCGAGTCTAGTAGAGTTGTTGTAAGCGTGATACTGTTTAATTCTAATAGAAATCTGTGAATGCAGCAGTAGGCAGGGGTTGCCGAAGCTGGGTAAATTTTGTGTGATTTACTTTTCAGCATATTTATTTCTGCAGTTTATTTCTGTGTTTAAATCGAGAAAATTTGCTATAACCCTATTCACCCCACCCTCTAGGGTTAATCTAGATCCTACAAAAAAAACTTATGTATGTTTTTGGATTGCCGTACCAGAAGATAGATACATGTGTAAAAGGTTACATGTTGTATTGGAAATAAGACGTTCATCTTACTAAATGCAGAATATGTAATGAGGAAAGATACAAAGCAAGAAAAAAGAAAGGAAAAGAAGTTCCATATAAGAGGATGAATTATTAACCCATCACTCCCAGACTTCAACGGTTATATGCATCTTCTGCTACAGCATGTCATATGCGATGGCACAGTGTGAGAACACCAGAAGAAGGAACTTTGATCCATCTGATGGAGAAGCATGGAATCATTTCGATAAGACTTATCCTGAATTTGCAGCAAAGAGCCGTAATGTTAGGCTTGGCTTATGTACGGATGGATTTTCGCCATTTTCTCAGTTTGGCAGTAAATATTCATCATGGCTTATCATTATTACTCCTTATAATTTACCTCCATGGATGTGTAGAAAACTCCATATATTTTTCTAACGATTGTCGTCCCCGGTCCCGATGATCCGACATAAGGAATTGATGTTTATCTACAACCACTAATCGACGAGTTGAAAACACTATGGCATGAAGGAGTTGAAACGTACGACATTTCGAAAAAAAGGAATTTTCGTATGTTTGCTTCTTTATTGTGGACTATTAGTGATTTTCCTGCATATGACATGCTTTCAGGTTGGAGCACATCTGAACGTCTAGCCTGTCCTTATTGTATGGATGAAACACGAGCATTTTCATAAAGTATGGAAAGAAAATTTCTTGTTTTGACCGTCATCGGTGTTTTCTACATATCAATCGTAAATTTAGAACGGATAAAAAGAACTTTAAAGCTAACAGAGTAGAGAGTATGCTACCACCTAAGGTTTGGACAAGTGAAGAGGTATATGAAATTGTAAAAGACTACCCAAAGATACATGAAACTGGGGTACATGTTGAAATTCCAAGTAAATCGGACATTCATAACTGGTGCAAGCAAAGTATATTCTGGGAGTTACCGTACTGGAAAAATCTCCTACTCCGACATAACATTGTTGTCATGCACAATGAAAAAGCGTGCTTGACAATGTGTTTAATGCAATTTTGAATGTGAAGGGGAAAACCAAGGACGATGCGAATTCAAGACGTGATATATTACACTTCTGTAAGCGGCCCGAACTTCAATTATACGACAATAATAAGAAACCCAAAGCATGCTATGAGCTAGACAATAAGCAAGCAAAACTCGTTCTAAAGTGGATGGAAGGACTTAGATATCCTGATAGGATTTCTTCTAACCTCCATAGATGCGTTGACTTTAAAAACAGCAAATTGAGCGGGATGAAAAGTCACGATTGCCACATTATGATGGAGTATTGTTTTCCATGATTTTCAAAGAACTGATGCCTGCAAAAATATGAAGTGTTATAATAGAATTAAGTATGTTTTATAAACAGCTTTGTTCTACGACGCTAAAGGTAGATCGTATACATAAACTTGAAGCAGAAATCCCTGTACTTCTATGCAAACTGGAGAAAATGTTTCCGTCTAGTTTTTTTTAATGTAACGGAGCATTTACCTGTTCGTCTTCCATCTGAAGCATTCCTTCGTGGTCATGTGCAATATGGATGGATGTATCCATTTGAGAGGTAATTTAATTAATTTCGGTTTTTGTACCGCCATATAAATTTAATTAATTTTTTTATAGGTACCTGAATCATTTGAAGAAAAAATTAGACAAAAAAAACGAGTAGAAGGTTCGATTTGCAAATCGTACCTTAAAGAAGAAGCTTCATTTTTTTCTCTCACATAACTTTAGTAACGATGTGAACTTATTGTTCGTAAGTGTTCCCCATAATGAAGAAACTATTGAGCAGGATTCTTCTCAAACAATGTTATCTATTTTTAGACAACATGGAAGACCTGCTGGAAAATATGAGGAAATATGGTTAGATGATAGAGATTACCATGTGGCACACATATATGTTCTTCTAAATTGTGCTGAAGTTGCACCATTTGTGAGGTAATTATGAATTCATATATAATTCAATTATACATGTATATATTAATTATAAAGGAATATAATACATATTTGTAGCATATACGAATCACAACATCCATCTGGCGATCTCAGTAAACAATTTGCTGGATGGTTTTCAAACTACGTTCATGATACAGAAAACTATATTGTTGACGAAGGATTACGACATCTTGCTATTGGATCAAAATGAAAAGTCAAGGCTTATCCAATATTCTTCGTCAATGGATTTAAATTCAACACCAAAGATTACGGGGCTGAAAAATTAACATATAACGGTGGTGTATTTGTCAAAGGAAGTGATTATCCAGAGGAGCATATAAAAGATTTTTACGGCGTCTTAACACAAGTTTTAGAGTTGACATATTATATACAACCTGCAGAGAAAGTTTTTTATTCAAATGCAACTGGTTTAGCAATGTTCCTGGCTCTGCGATTAACGTGCACAAAGATTATAAGCTAATTGAAATAAGGCATACGTCGCATTACTAGAAGTATGATCCGTTTGTATTAGCTAAGCAAGCTTTACAAGTTTATTTTGTTCCATATTCGTCCTTAAAAAAAGATAAAGCAGACTGGTGGGCGTTTTTAAAACGAAGGAAAGATATACATTTGATGAAAATAATATTCCAGATGAAGCAGCGTATCAAGTGGATCTCGAACCAAATACTGAAATAGTGATAATCGATGACATTGATGTAGGGTCGTTGACTAATGAATCGAATGTTTCAATAGATGCATTTGTAAGTACCGAAGAAAATGATATAGAGTACGAGACCGAGTCTGAATTAGAATATGACGAAGACTGATCATAGATGGCATCACTTGTTGTATAATTGTGAGCTATGTATTAACAATAATGACTGTGTTTTGTAATATTCTGAGCTATGTAATAATAATGATGACTGTATATGATCTGTATCATTCTGAGTTATGCATTATTCTTTTCATATACGTTTTTTCGATGATTATGTGCATAGTATGCTTATGTGATGATTATCACTTAATTAATAATTATGTGATGATTATGCGATGATTAATGATTATGTGATATTAATTGATGATTATGTGATGCTTATGTTATATGATATTATATTTATGTTTGTGCTAGATATGTTTAATAGACGACGTAATCGACGTAGTACATCTCAGTCACCTTCACTTTGAGCAGGTCCGAGTAGCTCTGAGCCAGATCTCCGCTGAGTTGCGGAGATAGTTCCGAAAAGTGCTGGGTATGTATCAAACTTATTTGAATTATATTATATGAAATATATTGAATATATACATCAACATTTCTACAGAGGGTTCGAGGTGGAGCCGTCCGAGTTCATTTTACAAGTATCGAAGGAAGCATACAAGAGTATGATGTCTGGGTGTTGGGCTCAGTGGGATAACATCCCAACACATATAAAAAACGCAATATGGGCTGATCTTATGTTAAGTACAACTTTGTAATATATAATTATACCTTATATGAAACTAAAAACCATATGCCATCATGCCTTGTAATACCAGTTTTACGTATTCTGTTCTGCTAATTGTTTTTTAATTATATAATCTCTTTTACATAACATGTATGATAATTCAATATGCAGGCAGCTGTACGTGTGGATCCGCATGATATGGATGTTTTTGTAAATCATTGGAATAAAAAGATGCGGAAAAATTACAGAGATACTTTGTCAAGGGCTAAGAGTTCAGGGAAAAAGCCAAGTTGGATGGGGGGATGATATTTGGGCTGGATTCCAACAATATTGGGAATCTGAGGCATTTAAAGTAAGTTATATTGTCACTATATTTTTACATTTAAATGAGTTGAATTATTTTACTTAATAGTATAAATTAATATGAATTATCGGTAAGAAACAAGGCTAATAGGAACAAAAACGCCGCTTTACATCGTGGTGGCTCGAAATCCTTCCAACAACATAGGAGGGAATTGATAAAGAAATTAACCAATATTTATGTTATTGATGTATATATTTAATAGTGTCTCTTTACCATATGTTCTATTCTTGTATATAATCTATTCTTGTATATACTCATACAAATTATCAATATAATCTATTCTTGTATATATTTAGCGGGCAAAGTTGTTATAAGTCTAGTATACTAAAATAGATAGTACAGTACAATAAACCCGTCGCACAAGTTTATAAATCAGATTTCCACTAAGCTGGAATTCTGTATTAGATAATTTTTGCAACTATAAGTTACGTTGTAAATAAGTACAACAACAATGTTGTAGTTTTGTTAAAAAAAAGCACAACGTTGAAACTGGAAAGATTAATAATAGAGTAGAATCTGAACAGTTAACATAGGAAATTTTCGTCTGAGGCCTGTCGTAACAATTTCCTTACGAATTTTTATTCAAAATTTCCCAAGATACAACAGACGCAATCTGCACGAGATTGTAATGAGTATGTCAACTCTGTGATATATTATTCAGAGCAGCAAAAAAAGAGAGAAGAATCTAGAACAGGAATATAATGTGAATGTGATCATGATTCTCTTCTATTTATAATTTCATCCGCATCCCTTCAAATAGTCGCGTCCGCTTGATAGGTCGCACCTGCTGCCTTTTGAACGCTACTGTTGGTTAACGGGTCACACCCACCTGCTCCTGGTATCTGTTCGGTCGCGCCTCCTCGGTCGGGCCGCACCCGCTTTAGAAGTCGCACCTCCTCAGTTAATCCGCGTCCGCTTATGAACAGTCGCGTCTGTTCATATAGCCTGCAACTATTAAAAAAACCCGGCCCAGTTTTGCTGTAAAATTAGGATCATATTAGACCCAAACCCAAACCCGAGCCCGAGCCCGAGCCCGGCCCGGTTCGGTTCGGACGGTCGGACGATCGGTCGGACGGACGACGGCGGCGGCGCGCGTGCGCGTGTGTGGTGGTGATGCATGATCTCCCTCCTCACAATGAAGCATACATTTGGGTGCCCCTACGCGCCAACCCCTTCATTGCAAAGCCATATATAAACTAGTATAGCTTTAACAATTTTGGCGATGCGGGACTTATGTATGTTTCATTCATTTTGCTATTAGGAATTCCAACAATCCCCCACATGAATGATAATATACATATCCCCCACACAAAGCGAAATATCACAAAGCACATATGGAATAATGCTTTATCGTGGATAAGTAGATATTTCACTTTGAACTTTCCCTAGTTAAAACTTATCGGATCTACTTGGCTAATCAGTGAATTATTTTATCTTGAACCGTCGGCCTTTATTGTATATCCAGACAATGCTTTACGAAGCATTGATTCCCTTTTCATTCAATCTTCTGGTTGTGTTCATTTTGGTCCTGAACAATTTTTGGTTCTGCGAGTGTTTATAGAAAATATAAGCCTTTAATATTCTCATAGAGCCGACCCATCTCATATTAACATAGGTGATCGCAACCATTAAGAGTATCCTACATATACTCCACTTGTTATTTTCAAGATATGGTCATTATTAAAAAATATAGTTTTAACGTTTAAATACTTCTGTAGGCATGCATTTATATTATGCACCATAGGAATGGAGTTGGACCATGTCCACGCAAATGCATTGCGTCTTGAGTTACTCAGAACTGGTTTGCCTATTGATCCTAGTCCGTGCGATCTCCGGTCGCTAGGATAGGTTTCCGTATAAGATAACTCTTGCTGGTTTAGGCTTTTAAACCCATTCCCCTCGATGCACAGTCAATTTTCTCTCTTGATAAACCTTTAGTAAATGGATCCGCTAGGTTATCATTTGTTCTTACATAATCTATGGAAATAGTTCCATTTGAGAGTAACTGTCACACTGTGTTATGGCGTCGATGAATGTGTCGTGACTTTCCATTATACACAAAGTTGTGCGCTCTGCTTAGCGCAGCTTGATTATCACAATGTATGTATATTGCCGGTACAGGTTTAGACCAAAATGGAATATCTTCTAACAAGTGACGAAGTCATTCTGCTTCTTCGCATGCTTTATCTAAAGCGATGAACTCCGATTCCATAGTGGATCGAGCTATGCATGTTTGTTTAGTAGATTTCCATGACACTGCTGCCCCTGCTAAGGTAAATACATAACCACCTATTGATTTTGATTCCTCTAAATCAGCAATCCAGTTTGCATCACTATATCCTTCTAAGACGGCAGGATATTTTCCATAATGTAAAGAATAATCTGTGGTATTTTTTAAATATCCAAGCACTCTCATTAGTGCTTTCCAATGTTCCTTTCCTGGATTGCTTGTATACCTACTCAATCGACTTACTGCATAAGTTATATCTAGTCTTGCGCAATTCATGAGATACATGAGACATCCTATTACACGAGAGTATTCCAATTGCATTACACTCTCATTAGTGTTTTTATGCAGTACTTCTAATGGATTAAAAGGTGTTCTCACTCCTTTAATTCCATAGTCCTGGAATTTTTCAATCACTTTGTCTACATAGTGGGACTGAGATAATTCAATTCCATTAGGTGTTCTTATTATTTTGATTCCCAAAATAACGTCTGTAACTCCTAAGTCTTTTATATCAAAATTGATAAATTAACATCTTCTTTATGGTCTCTATTACCTGAGTATTTGGACCAAATACTAACATATCATCTACATGTAAACAAATCATCACATATGATTGTCCAATTTGTTTATAATAAACACATTTATCGCATTCATTTATACGAAAACCATTTCTCATCATGACACTATCAAATTTTGCGTGCCATTGTTTTGGAGCTTGTTTTAGTTCGTATAATGATTTTACTACTCTATAGACTTTGTTTTCATTTCCTTTGGAAACAAAACCTTCAGGTTGCTCCATGTAGATCTCCTCATCGAGATCTCCATTTAAGAATGCTGTCTTTACATCCATTTGATGAATTTCTAGATCGTAGATCGATGCAATTGCTATTAGCATTCTTATAGAGGCTATTCGTGTTACTGGCGAATATGTATCAAAGAAGTCTACTCCTTTTTTTGATGATATTCTTTGGCTACTAATCTGGCTTTATACTTTTCGATAGAGCCATCTGCTTTATTTTCTTCTTGAAAATCCATTTACAGCCAATAGGTTTTATTCCAGGTGGAATATGAACAATTTTCCAAGTTTTATTACTTAGAATTGAATCAATCTCACTTTGGATTGCTTCTTTCCAACATGGAGATTCAGAAGATGACATTGCTTCCTTGTACGTTTGAGGTTCGTGTTCCAACACGTAAGTGAAAAAATCCGAACCAAATGCCTTGGAAGTCCTAGCCCTTACGTTTCTTCTTGGTTCAACTTCCTCAATCTCATGATGAGTTTCATCTTCATGTGAATTGCTTGATTCTTCTCTTGTCCTTTTAGGGACATTATTCCCTTCATTCCTTTTGTGTGGAAATACGTCTTCAAAGAATGAGGCATCTCTAGATTCCATGATTGTATTTACATGAATATCAGCTATATCACACTTGAATACCAAAAATCTGTAGGCATTACTATTTTGGGCTGGCCATAAGTAGTAACAATCTACTGTTTTTGGTCCAAGCTTGACTTTCTTGGGAGGCGGAACTGGAAATTTTGCCAAGCACCCACACACTTTGAGGTATTTAAAACTTGGTTTGTGTACTTTTCATAACTCATATAGAATTATTCATGTTTTATTGTGAGAGACTTTGTTTAATATGTGATTAGACATATTTAAGGCTTCCCCCCACAAGTTCGTCGGTAGACCAGAGGTTAAAAGCATGGCATTAATCATGTCTTTTAACGTTCTGTTTTTCCTCTCGGCTACACCATTTAGTTGTGGTGAATATGGAGCTGTTGTTTGATGAATTATACCATTTCGACACAGAACTGTTCAAATGGTGATTCATATTCTTCACTCGATCAGATCTTAGTATCTTGATCTTTTTATTTAACTGATTTTCTAACTCAGTCTTGTACTTTATAAATGATGTAATTGCTTCATCTTTACTATTCAAAAGATATACATAGCAATATCACGTATAATCATCAATAAAAGTGATAAAGTACCTTTTTCCACCTCTTGTAGGTAATGATTTAAAATCACATAAATCTGTATGAACCAAACCTAGTGGTTCTGTGCTTCTATCAACCGAATGAAATGGTTTTTTAACCATTTTTTGCTTCTACACATGTCTCACGTTTGTAGTTCTTATCTACTTGGAATTTCGGAATTAATCCCAAGTTTGATAATATTTTCATTGTTTGGAAATTTATGAGTCCCAATCTATCATGCCATAGTAAAATTTCGTGCTCAAGCAAGTATGAAACTTCAATTTTATTAATAGCACAATCAGAATATATAGTTTTATTGCCGATAATGGCTACATTTGCCTTAAATAGACCATCACATAAATAACCCCTTCCGATATACATTCCAGCTTTGGGCAGAACCATCTTGTCTGACTCGAACACCATTCTGAATCCTTTCTTTGATAGTACTGCACTGGAGATGAGATTCTTGCGTATGTCTGGAACGTGGAGCATGTCATTCATCTTGACAGTTTTTTCAGAAGTAAACTTGAGGATTATTGTGCCACTGCCTTCGACCATGGATACTGCAGAATTACCCATATAGAGTTTTTCTTCGTGATCGAATTTCTGGTATGTAGAAAACATGGATTTGTCAGAGTAGACATGACGAGTAGCGCCTGCGTCCACCCACCATTGGTTAGGATTCTGAATTATGTTGCATTCAGATACAACGGCCAATAAGTTGGACTCGTCTACTTCCATGTTGTCTACTATATTTGCCTCTTTGTTGCGGTCCTTTTTGAGTCTGCAATCTCTAGCGGCATGTCCAACTTTTCCACAAACCCAACACTCGCCATTAAACTTTTTGGTTCATTTGTTGTCTTTTGGTTTGTTGTCTGGAGCTTTCCTTTTCTTATGGAAATTATTCTTTTTGTTTTTGGTCTTTGAACCTTTGGTTACAAATACCTCCTCGCTTTGTTTTGTAACTCCACGGTTATTTGCGTCAATTTTCAATCGAACTATGAGATCTTGTAAAGAGATTTTCTTCTTCTTATGCTTTAGATAATTGGGTAATCTCTCTATGACGGCGGCAATTTTCCCGTGATGGCTTCAACCAAAAACGATTCTCCAACCTTATGACCTTCCGCTTCGAGTTCATGAATGATGATTTGCAGTTCATGTAGTTGAGCAGTCACCGGTTTGGAGTCAACCATCTTATAGTCCATAAATTTGTCTACAATGAATTTCTTAAGACTGATATTCTACGTCTTATACTTTGTGGCAAGTGCATTCCAGAGGCTTTTGCTGTATTTAGAGGCTGATATACTTTGTATAGCACCTTGTCGAGACAATTCAGAATATAATTTCTGCATAGAAAATCGAAATGCTTCCACATATCAACATCTGATTCCTTGCTTGGTGCAGGAATCGGTTCCTTCTCCTCGAGATACCGTTGCAGACCGAGTGTGGTGAGATAAAATAACATTTGATTCTACCATGTTAGAAAATCGTCACCATCTCCTTTAAAAGGAAAGGGCCTGTTGTGTGTAGTAGCCTTTGTTGAGAGCTCTACCGTTGCCATCTCTGTTTTAGCAAAAAACAGTAAAAATTCTTAAGATGTTATAAGTCTAGTATACTAAAATAGATAGTACAGTACAATAAACTCGTCGCACAAGTTTATAAATCAGATTTCCACTACGCTGGAATTCTGTATTAGATAATTTTTGCAACTATAAGTTACGTTGTAAATAAGCACAACAACAACGTTGTAGTTTTGTTAAAAACAGCACAATGTTGAAACTGGAAAGGTTAAGAATAGAGTAGAATCTGACCAGTTAACATAGGAAAATTTCGTCTGAGGCTTTTCGTAATAATTTCCTTAAGAATTTTTATTCAAAATTCTTCCAAGATACAACAGACGTAATCTGCACGAGATTGTAATGAGTATGTCAACTCTGTGATATATTATTCAGAGCAGCAGAAAAGAAGAGAAGAATTTGGAACTGGAATTGAATGAGAATGTGATCAGGATTCTCTTCTATTTATAATTTTGTCTGCATCCCTTTAAACAATCACGTCCGCTTGACGAGTCGCACCCGCTGTCTTTTGAACGCTGCTGTTCGTTAACAGGTCGCACCCGCCTGCTCCTGGTATCTATTTGGCCGCGCCTCCTCAGTCGAACCGCAACCGCTTCTGTTCGCACGTGCTTCTTCAGTCAGGTCGCACCCACTCGCGTGTAATGGTTCATGCCTGCTTCAGAGCACTTTCTCAGTTAATCCGCGTCCGTTTATGAACAGTCGCGTTTGTTCGTATAGCCTGCAACTGTTAAAAAACCCGACCCAATTTTGCAGTAAAATTAGGATCATATTAGACCCAAACCCAAACCCGAGTCCGGTTCGGTTCGATCGGACGGACGGCGGGTGGCGGCATGCGCGCGCGTGTGTGGTGGTGATGCATGATCTCCCTCCTCACAACGAAGCATATCTTTGGGTGCCCCAAGGCCCCAACCCCTTCATTGCAAAGCCATATAAACTAGTATACCTTTAACAATTTTGGCGATGTGACACTTATGTATGTTTCATTCATTTTGCTATTAGGAATTCCAACAAAAGTATGATATGGAGCCTACATCGGCTGAGGTTTTCAGAGTCACACATGCAATGGAGCATACATATGAGGAAGGGATTGTTTCATATGATTGGTCGGACAAAAAGGCTGCTTCTATAATGGTAAATATGTTTATTTCTGTAATGAAAATATTTCAAATTCGTTTATTTCATAGTAAATAAGTAAATTGTATAGCTTGTGTCAAATATATGTTCGTAGTTGTATGAGAGATAGAATGCAGAGCATGCACGAGCGATACAAGCGAGTGGACTGGAGTCGCTTACGGTTGATGAGTCTAATCGGATGTGAGATTCAATCATTGAACCGGCAAGTCAAAACAGGCGTTACAGTTTCAGCAATATGGTATGTACTCTACGTTTACACAGTAGAAACCTGTATGCCATGAACTTCTTATTCACTTGAGTTTATTACCAATAACTTGAGTTTTCTTATTGTTATTGTATGCCATGAACTTCTTGTTCACTTGAATTATTTCATAGGCTCTTAATTTTCAAAGGGCATATAGGAGATGCATAGATGAGGAAGAGATTGCTCGGATGCAAACACAATTGGATGAGCTCAATGATTGGCAGAAGAGTCAGTTGGCAACGTAGATAGATGAGTGTATTGCTGCCTTCTATCAGGAGCATGGGTCAATGCTCGGGGAAGGAGGTGCAGATGATGATGATGATGCTTAGCTGGTTTGTTTTGATGGGTACGCTTTATATATATATATATATATGTGTGTGTGTGTGTGTGTGTGTGTGTTCATATTATGATGGGTTTGACATTTGGTACTTTGGATGTTGTGATTGATGCTTAGTGTTTTGGTGGATTTGATATTTTGGTTGTTGTGACTGATACTTTGACACTTGATATGTACTGGTCATTTAATTTAGTTATGTGGTTTGGTTTGGTGGATTTTCATATTTGGTTATGTTGATTTTCTTATATGATTTTGTGAATATATGTTAGAATATGCAATATTTGATGATTTGGTTGTGCTGATATTGATTATATGGTATGATGGAATGATATTATATGTGTGGAATGATGGAATTATATTATTTGGATTGATTGAGTTTGAGGGTTGAATGTGCTGCAAAGTGGCAGCAAATATATTCCAATTTTGCAACGGATAGCGACGACCCTTTGGTTAAATATAGCAACGGCTCGCGGCGGCAATATTGCAACGCTTTGCAACGGTTTGCATCAACAACCCGGGAAACAAACAACCCCAACGGTTGCTTCCACGTGGACACTTAGCCGGTACAAGCCGTTGCAAAAAAAAACAATGGAGCCGTCGCTTTCTTTAGTTGCAACAAGATATTTTGCAACGGCTTTTAGCGACGGCTAGCAATGGCCGTCAACGGCTGTTAGCCATCGCTAAACAGCGCTTCTTTTATAGTGACATCATGTGAGTATTTTTTCCTTAGTTTTTTTTTTATAAACTGAGGATGCTCAGTTTTTTAAAAATTGTACTCGTTTTTTAAACCGAGCGATGCTCCGTTTTTTTGTGGGGCTTTGAAACATGATAATTATATTTGTATAGTACACTCACTTATAAGCATCTCTCAGCTTTGGAATATGCCAAAATTCCAGCAACATAATCCACGTTTTTTTTGTGGGGCTTTGAAATTACAGTACTGTAAATGTATGGTTGGATTTGGATCATTTCTTACTTGAGATATATATATTATCCATCGTGATAAAACATTAGATAATTTCTTGTGAATATAAACATGAAAACTTATTGAAACCCAGAATCTTGCCTAACCTGCATCATCTATCATTGAAACTTTGTATTTAGCCTTAAAATGATTGATTGTATAATTAAATATTGGAATAGATCAAATCTTTTAATGCACTTTAATAAAAAGATCAGATTGTTCCATAAATTTATCATATGTGATTTCCTTCTTGTTTTATATAATTGCCTTTTGCATATAACTGGTGAAATTGTAGATGAAGTGAAAGCAGTATCAGATGTGCATCAAAATAAAGGCACAGGGTTAACTAGTTTGTACTGCAAACTAACGTGTGCCTTATTGTAGCAGAAACAACAGATTACAAAAGTAAGGCTTTTTCTATCCTTTTTTCTGCATTCATTAAATCTCATTTCGTGTAATTTAGGTAATTTAGCGCTAGGGAGTTAGTAAAAGACCCATCATATAGTTATGTTTCAGTCTTGTGCAAATGCATGTTCCTTTATGGTAGTTGTGGATGTTTGAACCAGTAATGCATGTGCTAGTGAACTGTAGATAGATGGGTCGTTTTTTATTTTTTGTTTGGTGGGTATTTGTCACTTATTGGCTCTTTTTTTTAAAAAAAAATATCATCCATGTTGAAAAGTTTATTTGAAGGCATTT
Organism: Allium cepa; assembly: GCA_030765085.1. Taxonomy (NCBI): domain Eukaryota; kingdom Viridiplantae; phylum Streptophyta; class Magnoliopsida; order Asparagales; family Amaryllidaceae; genus Allium; species Allium cepa. The sequence goes on from CM060929.1 coordinate 882,847,724, forward strand.
CTGGTTTGTCCATATGGCTTGGTTCTTATAATAAAATTCCTATTTTGAGCACTTGAGCACAAAATTAAGTGGTTCGATTCCAGATTTGTATTTTGTTGGGGATCATGAAGGTGTTCATATATTTTGGCTTTTTAAGGATTTGTATTTGCCTTCTATGGAAACTTCTAACAGATGTGGAGCATATGTTCACTAATCTACATAATGCTTGTAGTTCTTCACAATAAGATGCGCAAGACAAGTCTATTCTGGCATTGTAAATGTTGATTTTTGTTATAGTACGATAACGCAAAGTCGTATAAATTTGTAAAATATTACATGAAAATATCTTGTACTTATGTCCGGATGTATTTGGTTTGGTACAAAAAATGTATTGTACAATAATGTTTGTCATGGTTTATTCTATATGAAAAACTTGGGATTTGTATGCATCACTGCTGTCAATGCACTCAGTTTTAATTGTCAACCTGAAGACTTTGATTTTCTACATCTGTTATGTGTTGTAGAGAAATTTAGTAAGTTCTTAAAGGCTCTTTTTTAGCGGTCTGTGATTTTATATTTACTTTGCATAGTATGTTAAAATAGAAAAGAGAAGAGAATTATAATTTTAGAGGAGAATAGACAATTTTTTATAACTTGCTTTTTGTCTTGCCTACGACTTGCATACAACACAACAAAATGACCACATATATATAGTGGTTTACAACCCTTACAAACGGACATAACCTTTTTGAATAGACACACTTTCACTTCAATAGACACGACTTTTACTTAATAGACACGACTTTTCAGTGAACGGACACGACTCTTCATTGAACATATATGACTCTTCATTCGAATAGACATGACTTTTCACATCAGCAGACACGATTCTTTAATTTTGGTTTACACCACAATGCCTCCCCTAAACCAAAATTCTTTCGAACATCTAATGCAACAACAATTCTTGAGAAAGCAGTCCCTCCAAGCGGCTTTGTGAAGATATCAACAATTTGTTCTTCACTTCGACAATACTCAAGACTCACTTCTTCTTCACGAACGAGTTCTCATAGATATGGAAACGTAGACGAATATGCTTTGTTCTTCCATGCAAAATAGGATCCTTTGAGACAGAGATAGTAGAACTATTGTCGCAATAAATGATCGTATGATTTTTTTGCTTGAATCTTAGATTTTCAAGAATTCCTCTTAGCCATAAAGTTTGACATCCTGCTAGAGATGCTGCGATGTACTCCGCTTCGGTGGTAGAAAGCGCCGCAACTGGTTGTTTTTTGAACACCAAGAAATAATTCCACTTCCAAGGTTAAATGCATAACCCGAAGTACTCCTTGAATCATCGATGCTTCCACCTAGAACGCTGTCCGTATATCCAACAAGCTTCACAGGCACATGAGCTTCATAGAAAATGCCATAGTCAAACTTTCCTTTAACATATCGTAAAATTCTTTTTGCAGCTTCCCAATGGTTTAAGAAAGGCTTCTCCATGAATCTGCTAATCAACCTTACTGCGTACATGATGTCGGGTCTTGTAGCAGTGAGATACATCAAATTTCCAATCAGGCTTCGAAAAATAGTTTGATCCACAAACTTTCCTTCACCATTTTTGCACAATTTCAAACCTGCAACACAAGGAGTTGAAACTGGATTTGCATTCATCATATTGAACTTCTCTAATACTTGAGCAACATATTTTTCTTGCGAGATAAAAATCCCATATTTTGATTGCTGAACACTTATCCCTAGAAAATGATGTAATTCTCCCAAATCCATCATCTCGAACTCCTTCATCATTGAATTTTTGAATTCAGATAACATCTCCATATTATCTCCAGTAAAAATCAGATCATCCACGTATAAACTCACGATCATGAAACCACCTTTTGAATGCTTCTTCATGTAAAGAGTGTGTTCAAAAGGACACATTTCAAAGCCATTCTTCAAGAAGAAATTATTGATACGATCATACCATGCACAGGGGGATTGCTTCAGCCCGTATAAAGCTTTCCGCAGCTTATACACCTTTTCCTCTTCGCCCCTCTTCACAAAACCAGGAGGTTGTTGAAGATAAATTTAATCTTGAAGAAAACCATTCAAGAAAGCTGATTTCACATCCATTTGCAGCAGCTTTCAGCCATTTTGGGCAGTAAGAGAAATCAACAATCGAATTGTATCAAGTCGAGAGAGGAGCGAATACCTCATTGAAATCTTCCCCTTCCTTTTGCTTATACCCCTTCGCAACCAAACGTGTTTTGTACTTGTTGATGGAGCCATCAAGATTTGTTTTGGTTTTAAACACCCATTTTACACCAGTGGCTGATTTGTGTGAAGGCAAAGTGGTAAGCTCCCATGTACCATTTTTCTCAATAGACTTGATTTCGTCCATCATTGCATTCACCCATTTTTCTTCCTTTGATGCTTTTTCATAAGTGATTGGATCTTCTCCCGCAAAAAATGCAAAATATACATGATCCGTAGTGTCAACTTCTTTGGTTGCATCATAGATTTCTCTCAAGGATTGCGTCCTTCTTTCCGCCGTTGGTGGTGAATTTTGCTCCTGCTCAGCCCCATTATTTTTGGCTGTTGTTCTTCAATACCAACATCAGCATCAACACCTTGTTCCAAAGAAGTTTCCTCTTCAAGATTTAGAGTTTGCCATCTAGGTAATTCTGCAAAATCTGAAAAATTATAACAGCCATTTTCAAAAAAGCGAACATCTCTGCTGATAATCATCTTCTTCGTCTTCGGATTGTAAAGCTTGTAAGCTTTAGTCCTTTGACTGTAACCGATGAAAATGCCTTTTTCAGATTTGTCGTCGAGCTTCGATCTTAAAGCATCAGGAATATGAGAGTATGCAAGACAACCAAAAGTTTTTAAGTGAGCAACATTTGGTTTCTTGCCATACCAGACTTCATTTGGAGTGGAATCCTTTAAGCTCTTCATTGGTGATCGGTTGATTAAGTAAACGGCACAAGAGACCGCTTCAGCCCAAAAACATGCAGGCAAGTTCTTCTTCTTCAACATGCATCTGACCATATTCATTATTGTTCGATTTTTGCGCTCTGTGACTCCGTTTTGTTGAGGTGAGTACCTAGCAGTTGACTCATGGCGGATTCCATGATTTTGGCAGAATTCTTCAAACTGAGAGGACATATATTCTCCTCCACTGTCACTCCTTAGATTTTTTATTTGATGACCAGAATGTTTTTCAACTTGAAATTTGAAATCTTTGTAGGCATCTGATTTTTCTTTGACACGGTAAACCCAAATTTTTCTTGTGTAATCGCCAACAAATAATAAGAAATATCTGCTGCCTCCAAGCGATGGCACTTGCATTGGTCCAAAGAGGTCAGTGTGAACAAGCTCCAGAGGTGATTGAGAAATCCACTTCGATTTGGATGGGAAAGATTCACGATATTGTTTTCCCAATTGGCATTCCTCATATGCTTCGTTTATCACTTCAAATTTAGGCATCCCTCGGACTATTTCTTTGGTAGACATCTCCTTCAAACTCCGAAAGTTTAAATGCCCAAACCTCTCATGCCATAACTTGGAAACTTCATCATTAGAAGTAGCAATCATGCACGTACTGCTTACGATGTCAAGTTTGATCGGAAATAATTTGTTGGATCCCATCACAATATTTGCCACTTGTTGGTCGTTCTTCTTCATGCTACATTGATCTCCAACGAATCGAAAATCAAATCCTTTCTTCAGCAAGTGACCGACGCTAAGAAGATTGCTGCGTATGCCTGGTGCATAAAGAACCTTCGACATTTTTTCAACTTTTCCAGCCTTGGTTTTGAAAGAAATTTCGCCAGCACCTTGAATTTTATGATTTTGCATCTCCAATAGTAACCTGACCATCATCAGCTTCCACAAGACTTGAAAATAGATTTTTATTTCCAGTCATATGCATACTTGCACCACAATCCAAGTACCATACGTTTTCAACATTTCCATCCGAAGCGATCAACAAAGATTCAGATTTTTCTACTTCATTATGCATAAAACCAGCAACTGGCTTCTTTTCAGGATATTTCTTGTAACGTCCCGCCTTTTCACACGGTTCAAATCGACGCACGTGCCAATTCAAACCATACGGAAGGGCGGATTGTTATGGGGTAAATAAGAAAAACGTGAAAGAAATAAAACAAAACAGAATCTCACAAAGGAAGGATAAAATATAATAATAAATATACAGTTCGTAAAACTGTTTACAAAACATTTGATTCTTCTTTATACAATAAATATCAGAGTTCACATACCAGTAATATCAATGCAGCGAAATTAAATAGTGTAGTGGAATAATATAGCAGATAGTAATACAAATCTTCGTCTTCGTCCTCCAGAGCTAAAACTTCACATCCTGAAACGCTCGGACTGACCCAAGCGAATTGAAAATACAAAACACTCGAGTCAGAACTAAAAGATCTTATGTAAGTTAAATTAACAGAAATGAATATGAGTGTAGTAACTCAAAAGATGCTCGGGATTTACATCTCCTAAGGATCCGTTAAACTATTTACTATGTAGTATATTGCGCTATTATAATAATGTCTATTTATAAAATAAACTTACTTTTAAATAGCGTTAAGGGGTTACCCATATAGCCCTTAACACAAAATTTATTCCCATAGTCTATACAGTACCGTAATCTCCCCCGTACTGGGCGTCGTCAGAGGGCACTCCATAGGTGTGGTACAAAGCCAAAATCGTATAAGGCGTGCTAGGGTAGGTGACACGACACAACTAGGCAATGTCAGGGTAGATATACCAATTACGCTTCCGGGTTGGTGGTAACGCGTAGCACGCAGCTACCGCCCACCTCGAGCCACACCCCCAAATAAAAATCAAAAGTGGCCACCGAATCAATCCAAAAGTCAAAGTATAATATCGAAGATATGTGTCCGATCAAAGGTGCTACCTTATTAACCCGTCAATCGCTCCTGTTTTAGCCACCTTATGCCAACTCACGGGAGTTGGGTCCACATTTTTACCTTACATGAAACGCCTCCACCATCCTACTTCATTCTGGAATCTCCACCGCGTACACGGTTGTTAAAGTGGTTTTCGGAGTTGGCAGAGAGTATGACAACTTTTGATCCCGGTCTCTTCAACAACCAAACGTTATTATAATACCGCGGTTTTAAGATAGTTTGATACTTTAAAACCAGAGTAAAATTATCCATTTCAAAACCCATAAAACGATATTATTTTAATAAAAACCCAAATCAATAATATCAATTTTATTTCGCACGATTCTTTTCCAAAATCATACTGCTTTAAAATTTATAATACCTGGAAACCAAACATTTGAATTAAAATTTTCAAAACATAATATTCGAAATTCATAGCTTTAAAACCATAACATCTAAAACTTGGATGGTTTGGATATTCAAACGGTATATAGAATAAAATAGTTTGCATTTAAATTTACATTATAAAATAATTTCCGTGACTTCACAATTTTATTCATTCAAAATTTTAGGTTTAAACCTATTAAATTTAGATTCCCTTCTAATTTCAATAAAACACTTCGATTTCAATATATTCAACTTCGAGTATTTAAAATTTTAATCTAAGGTTGGAAATCCTATTTAACAATTTATGGTCCTATTATTTAGTTTGAAACATTCACATAATAAATCCATAAATAAAACTCCAATTTCTAACAATTAATTATTTCCTTCACTTTATTTATACTAGAAAATATCCATTTAATTTATCCTGAATAAAAATCCAGTTATAAATATCATACCTTTAAAATTTCCAATTTTAATAAGTTTACATCAACTTACGGAGTTAAATTTTTAAATAAACTCAATTCCAAATAAATTTCCAATTTATCTTCCAATCTTAATTGATTGGAATCATTAAACTCTATATATGAAATATCTTAAACTTGTACTAAATCGAAAAATATAAATTATCAAACTTCATTATTCAACTTATTTATTTATATTCAACAGATTTATACATAGATTAAATTCTAAATTTAACTATATATATATAAAATAATATTTATATAATATCCAAATTTAATATTTATTAAACCGCGTCATATCCAAACTATAAAATCATTTCAAAATAATTTTATATATATACCGCGGTGCCTGTATATAATTTTCTATCCTATGATCAAGTGATACGGATATTTATCATTTCAACCCGCAATTTAAAAAAAATTACGGTTTTATATCATTTCAAACCGCAATCTCGAATAAAATGAAACGCATGATAACTTGCAGATTTTAAAATATAGTTCACATCATTCATTCACCAAACATCAATCATCAATCATTAACTATAATCATCATCCAATTTAATCAACATCAATATAGAACATATAAAATATAACAGGGAATAAATAACAGATATTAACTAACAGTTTATATTCGGTAATAAATTTAGTAACTGTTTAACTGGCAGTTTATATGCAAATAAATAAATTCTAACTGTCAATTTATATGCAATAATAAAAATTTATTAATAGTTAAATTAAATAAATGCGATTTAATTGAGATGATGAATAAAACATGCCAAACAATCATAAATAAATTTCTACTCATATCTTAAGTCAAATTAACAAACATAAGAAATTTAGAAGTTGTGAGTGGGTTAAAAAACTCACTTTTTGAATTTAAATCGAATTTAAATCTGATTTAAACCCAAAAATTTGACAGTCTTCAAATTCGTTCAAACCAGTGGGAGAATCTCCTGAATTCCAATACGAACCTAGCGGAGAAAACCGCGTGTGAATTGGATCACGTACGTGAAAGATATAGCGATAAAACGATTTGAAATTTGAAAATTAAATAAATAAGTAACAAACCAAACCTTAATTACTACTACGCCATGTCATTTACGCAATTATCCTCTCTCTCTCTCTTACGCCGAAATCACTCGCACCGACACAACAGGGCACGAAACCCTAATGAGCCGCCACCTTCTCTGAAATTCCTCGACCACTACGCGCCTCGCCCTGACAATCAGAGTACGCCACCGTCCCCAGCACCTCAGGCCGCCCCAATAGGCCGAGTGCGGCATCCTCCGGTGTTCCCAAACGCCATCGCCCACCTCGCCGTTTCCCAACGAATTGCGACGCCTACGATCACCACTGGCGTGAACGATCGAGGATCTAGGGCTTGCTCGAGCTCCTCTACGCAACCATACTTCCCGATCGAGCCATCGCTGGAGATCTACCTTTGATCGAGTAAATGGCCTATGGACGGCCGAGGTTCACCTCGAATTTCTGGACAAATGGAGATTCGAATCGAAAAACGAATAGCACCATTGAATTACACTCGTCGAGAGCATTAACATATTTTTTTTTGGAATTTTTTGGAGACTTTGAATTTTGGACTGTGCAGCCATTGGGAAGAGGAGGAATTGAAGAAATGTACGCACAACCAAATGAGAATAGATAGAGGCTAGGGTTTATAATCGGGTTTATAAAGGTAGGTTAGAGATTTGAATAGATGGACTGGATAAACAAACGTGCTAACGCTAACGTGGCCCAAAAAGCCCGTTTTGACCCCGGAACGAAATTGGGTAAATTCATATATTGTAACAACCCGATATTTTCAGTCATTCGCATCCGCACATGTCGGACTTGAATTGCTCAAAATACCGCGTTGTAAATAAATTTGGAGCAAATGAAATACAATCACACAATCACAGACATAGAAATATCAAAATAACTCGCAGTGGAAATAAAAATACCATAGTAGTTCATGAAGCTACTATAACAAACTCTCAAAACATAATACATAATATTAGTATGAAACATATACAATAGAAATCTCAAATACATAGAAGTTTATAAATACCAGAGCTGAAATAGAACAACAGAAACTGAAAGGAAATAGATAACTAGACAAGCAGAATCTCCAGCGATTCCTAGCTCCAGAAAAGAAATCCAAAGCTAAGCTGTAAATACTCAGGCTGACCCGAGCGTAAAGTAAAACACAAAACACTCGAGTCAGGACAATATATACTTATATAATGTAAACTAACTCAAGTGAACTGTAGTAGAAATGCACAATAACTTAAAGGATGTTTGGGATCGCCCATCCTTTAAGAATCAGTTAAACTATAAATTTTACATCCCGTGGTTAAAATTTCAAAATGGTATTTTATACTTCAAACTCAAATGTCATTTCAAAATTCAATATCATTCAAAATCCATTTCAAAATATCAAAAATATAATATCATCCAAACCACATTCATTTTTATTTAATTTAAATACCATTACAAAACACATTTCAAAATAGTTTATATTTCAAAACAAATTACTTCATTTTAAATCATAAAAATGAAGTTATTGTATTTAATAATTAAATTATTAAATTTACAAAATTTTAGTCTTTCAAAATTCATTTATTAACTTAATTTATTAAAAAAGATGAAAATTCAACTTTCGCAGCATTTAGAAATTGCTGCGGAAAGTTACATTCAAAACAGTTCAATTTAACAAAAATAGCATTTAAAAATGCTGTAATAGGGTTACATTAGTTTCAAATAAAACTTAGTTAAATTCAACAATTATAGCATTTACAAAAATGCTATAATAAACTTTAATAAAACTTAGCCATTTGGTTCATTATTATCAACTACAGCATTTACAAATGCTGTATTATCATTTACATTAGAATTAATAGCATTTCAGAAATGCAGTTAATTAACTTCAAGTATTCAATATAATTTCACAAAAAATATATTTTTATTTAAATCATTTTTAGCTTATAAAATCATATAATTTCACTTTTAAAACAGTCATTCAAATACCCTTATATTCATGATTTTATAAAGTTAAATCTCCATTCAAAAATCAAAATTTAATAATAATTCACTTATTAAATTCCAACATTAATTTTTAAATTCATAAATTAAATTTAACTTAACATTTAAGTTTAAAATTTTCAAATATAACTTAATTTCATTTTTATTTACTTAACTTAAAATTCACTTTTAAGCCAAATTCACAAATTTCCAATTTTAGTTATATTTCCAAATTTCAACCTAAATATTCATTCATTTCACATTTTAACTTTATTCAAAAATCATTAATATATTATAAAATCATTTTAAATTCATTTAATTCAAAATATCATAAATTTATCATATTTTCATATTTAATTTAAATTCCATTTATCACCAAATTCTAGTTTCCAAAATAACTTACATTTCAGATTTCTAACTTTACCCTTTATTTATTTCACTTATAAATTTTCAGAAAATCAATAATGCTTTACAAAAATCATTTTTAATCGAATTTAAATCAAAATATTATAATATTTACATTTCTAAAATAATTTAAAATTTTTAGGAAAACATATTTTAACAACGGGTCTGTATTTCATTTTCTAGCCTAGGTAAAGTAATACGGGTAATATATCATTTCAACCCGTAATTTACAAAGAAAACCGGCTTTGATCATTTCAAACCCGCAATACCAAGTAAAAGAAAATAATTGAAAATCATTTAGGCCTATCATTTCATCCCATAACGATTTTCTCCTATTCTAAAGTCCGTTCGGGTATGTATCGTTTCAACCCATAGTGATTCTAGTCTACAGGGAACTTGCAGTGTGATAAACTGATGAAAGTAATAGAATAGCATGAAATAATAGTAACATATGATATAACAGGTGTAAATATAGGTGTGAACATCATATGAACATAATATAGCAGTTATAACAGGATGATATGCAATTTACAGATTCAAAAGGGGTCAATTTACTATTTATATATGTACATATTGTCTGGTGAGAATAACTCACCTGTTCAGAGCTGGAGATAGCTACCAAAGCAAACAATACAAACACTACGAAGGCACGACAATACGGAAATGAATTGAGAGTGGAGAGCCAAAGCTAATTGTCTTGTGCATATGAAACAAAACAATACATATAACATGAATTTCAAACCAAAATATGACATTAAACAAGCTAGAATTAAGGAACAATAATTAATCAAACACTTGTACTTGCTTCCACCATCACTATGCTCAGCCTATAGAATGATAAGGTACTGCCATGGGGTGTATTTTGTCAGGTATGGGTCATATATGGTCGGCCTAGCAAGGGTAGTGAAGGTATGGAAGTTGCTATGTATGAAAATACAAGTACAAGGCAAACAAGTGGATTTTTGTGCAATTTCAAGCTTCGGGCAAGGCTACAAATGGCATGGCCAGACCTGTTGGAGGCTAGGAGATGGTGTGGCAGTGGTTTTGGTTCAAGTATGGTCTGGAGAAGGTGGTGCAAAGGGCGGCTAATGGTGTGGTGAAGTGGTGGAAGTTACAAGGTGTGAATACAAAAGGTTTAAGGCAAATAAGTGGCTTTTGTGCAACCATATGGCTCAACCAAAGGACCATTGACTCGGCCCCTACAAGGTGAAGGTCTGGTGGGGTCTAGAGTGTCGACCAAAGGTGGTGGAGGGACTGGTGGTGGCGGCCAAGGAGGTGGTTTAGGTGAAAAATGAAGGGTATGTGCATAAATGGTTCGGCTAGGCTAGTTTCAAGGTGATTTTGCCACATTTGGTGATGATAGCTTCATGGGGGCTCATGGCCTGATCAAGTCAGAGAGAAAGGATGGTGGAGTGTCCAAGGGCAGTAGTGGAGTTGGTCGGAGGAGGTGGTGGAGGAGTATGGCCAAGCAAAGCATGAAGAGACAAGTGCAAAACCATTAAAACAATGAAAAACAAAGGAAAAAGAGAAGAGATTTTTACCCAAACTTCTACAACAAATGGCCGTATGTTTTTTTTTGAGTTTGATAATGTTTTTTCTCATGAAAAAGAAATGAAATGTGGCTGGAAAGAAGGAGGAATGGTACGGCACAAATAAAATAAAGGAGTAGGTTGAGAAAATGAAAAGGCGGAATGTAAAAAGACTTTGGAAATATAAAGAGTCCAAAAACCTTTCAAATTTCCATCCATTTTCTTATATAAGTTTAAATATATGAAAATAAATATAATTTCAGTTAAAATACGAAAATATAACAAGTATAAATAAATAAATATTAATTATATATAATTAAATTAAGAAAATAGCAAAGAAAATGTAAACTAGGCTAGAAAATTTGAAAATAAATGAAATGAACTTTGGAAAAATTTTGTGTACTTGAAAAATATTTATAAATAAAGATAAAGACACAAAAATAAAATTCATGCATAAAAATAAATAAATAAATTTTAATTAAATATAATTTAAATGAAGAAAATAGCAAAAAAAATGGAAACTAGCCTTAAAAATAGAAAATATATGCAATAAATTTTGGAAAAATTATTTTATCACTTTAAAAATATTAAAAGACAAAAATATACATAAAATAACATATTAACACATATTAAAATAAAATATAACAAAGAAAATATGATTTATATAATCTAAAATAGACAAAATTGCAAAATAAAACAAATTATACTAAAAATTGAAATGTGCATAACTTTCACAGTTTAAGTCCGTTTTCAACGGAAAAAAAAGCAGTATTCAAATTGTTAAATCTATTTCCATAATAAAAGATAAAATTTAGGAGTTTAAATATTTAAATTTAAAATTTAAAAGTCAAAGTTTGACCAGTTTGAACAGAAATTCATCTTTCAGTAAAATATTCAATTTATACCTGTTTGAAATTATAATTCACATAATAATCAACACTTATATTTAAAAATGTGAAATGTTTGAAATAAAACAAGTTTAAAAATAATTTCAAAATAAAATAAAGTCATATATTAAAATATATGAAAAATCTAGGGTTGTTACACTCTCCCCCACTCAAATCTTTTCGTCCTCGAAAAGGAAGGAAGCGGAGAAACAACAAGAAAGAGAAATAGGTTGGAAGACATTCGAAAGAAGGTAGGGAGAAAGTAGCTAGGAGGGGAAGCAGGTTGAAAGACATGGATGAAATATTTTTTATATTTTTTTATTTTTTTATATTTAACATGTTAAACATTTAATATGATAAATAGTTATTTGATTCAAATTTGATAATTCGAAGTAAACAATATTTAAAACATTTTAGATTTTTAGAAGGGAAAATAACTGATCAAAATATTCTTTATATAATACTTTATCAAAATACTTTTATCAAAATACCTTTATAACTCGATGTCTTAACAAGTTTACTTTCGTTCCTGCAGACTCTGGCTATGCGTTGATCAGGCACAAAGCTAGAATTCTTCAGGTACTTGGTAGACTCGTTTCAACACTCAGTGAAAATACTGAACACACTTTTAAAAACAGATATGGAAGGTACAATCCAAACAAATCAACAAAACCGAAACAGTTGTCTAACCACGGATCGCAGATACACAATGGTTACGCCTGGATCCCCCAGGAAACAATCCGTATCCGTAAGCTTTCTCAGCCCTGCGAGTTACGCCATGATGACGAGTAGAATGCAGGATACACAATGGTTACGACTGGATCCCCCAGGAAACAATCCGTACCCCCAGGCCAGCTCAGCCAGGCATTTGCTCTACTAATGCGACCTACATAGAGTGCAGGATACACAATGGTTACGCCTGGATCCCCCAGGAAACAATCCGTACCCCCAGGCCAGCTTAGCCAGGCATTTGCGCTATGCAGTCGCGATCATAAGACCAAGGGGATCGCCATGGAATTCGATGGACACTCGAGTGTCATATTCGGAAAACCCAAATCAAAGAGAGAGAATAATATCGATAGAATGAATCCACAGTGTGGCCACAAAGCGGATATCAAGCAGAAGACACTTTCCATATCTTTTCTTTGAAAATATGTATCATATAGCACCTTTCAAAATCACTTTCAAATATCATACTTATATAAAGTCCATTTTATATAAGATTTCATTTCAAATCAAATACTTTTCAAAATAATAGTATATCAAATCACACTTATATAAATTTCGATTATATAAGATTTCATTTTTTTCAAAATTGAGTACCTTTTCAAATTCAACAGTTCCAATTCAACAGTTTACTTATACAAATCATTTTTATATAAGTTCGATAGCTCCCAAATCAAGTATTTAATAAAACAAGGTTCTAAATTTCAAACCATTTCGATATCAAATAAATTTTAAAATCATATATGATGTCACCAAATCATTTCTTTCAAGTTATACATATTCAGTTTCAAAATTTCTTAAAATAATAGGTTTAGAAAATAATCCAAATTTCCAAATCAACAAAATTTAGGTCAAATAAATCCATTTCCATTTCAAACATGTATTCACTTCAAAAGTCATAATACTTTCAAAGTTATGAATCTTTCGAAACTAAAATACTTGAAATCATTACACTTTGAAAATCATAACATTTAGAAATCATGCATTTGAAATCATAAAACATGCCCTTAATTCTTTACATTTCAATTTTTTTTTCAATTAAACCAAAATCTAAAATTTCCAATTTTAATTCAATTCAAACCATCAGTTTCAATTTAGTTTTCCAACAAAACCATTTCAAATATTATCAATTTCAAATATAGATTTGATTTACAAAATAAACTATTAAATCTTAAATATGTTTCAAGGCTTAAATATACCATATTTCAAAACTAAATTTCATAATTTCATATATCTCAAATTTTACTTCATTATTACCTACATATGTCATTATTTCGCAACATTACATTCGATCGCTCACTTGATCACACAAGTTCGCTTTCGAACTAGTATTGTCCATTCGACTTCCCTAATGCGGACTTCGATATGGTTTCTTGACTAGAAGCCATCAGTCTCCTTGCATAGCCATATACTATGATAGAGAATTCTAGAATCAAGCCCAAAATCCATATCAAATGTTCGCCATCAAGAATCAAATGAAAAATCCTAACACAAAATGGTGTAATTCACCTCGAACTTGTGTACTCAAACTTGGATCAAATTAATTATGCGAATAAAACAACGTACGTACAACTTATGTATCTATTCCAACTTGTTAAATAAATAGTTTTATAAAGATGTTACTAAGTTAAAACATTTAAAACCAAAATTTTCTCAAACATTTGAAGACTAATTTTTATCCAAAACATTTCAAAACTAAATTTCATATTAGTATAATTCAAAATAGTCTTATTTATTTACTTAACAAAACAGTTTCAACTTATAAAAAACCATATTATTTCATACTTGAAACATGCAAACTAAACTTATATTCTTTATCAAATACCTTATACCTTTCAAAAAATTTAGCTTTGAAAAATTAACCTTGATTTGGAAGTGCTCGAATCTTGAAATAGTCGAAGAAGTCATATTTTCAATCCAAGAGTTGAAAATTAACACTAAATCAGTAAATCAATTTCAAAAGTTAGGTTTCAAAATCTGAAACTCGAGAACTGAACACCGGCTTACTTTAAATCTTTTCAAATAATATATATGTATATATATATATATGGATCTATCTTTCGAATATCAAACCATACTTCGAAATCTGAAATCAAAATTGGTTTCACAAAATCACTCGCAGAGCAAAGCTACTAGAGTGGTCTCTCTCTCACTCAGAAACTCGAAAATCAATGTCGATGATGCACGCATTCATCACCGAAATTATTTTCCAGCGACACAAGTGAGTTCTGGACTTCAATTAACTTTGAAAAACTTCTTTGAAATTCCTTCGAAATCATTGAAATTCATTCGAATACATTTGAAACATTTCTTATTTGAAATATATATATATATATATCTTTAAATCATATTACTATATATATTTTCCAAAATCTTAAAACCGATTTCAAAATACCGGAATTCGATTTCTCGAAATTCAAATTCAAAACCTTTCAGTTATAAATCATTTTTGTATAAATCAAGTTCTTATCAAATTTTCAAAATTTCAAATTCTTTCGAAATTTCAAATTTTCATTTTTGAAAGGTATATAATCCTTATCGAAAACATTTCACTTTTATATATAAAAATATGGCCATCCTTAATAATTTCGATGTATGCACAATTTCAAAATACAACCAAATACAAATTTCCAAAGGATGATTCAGGGAAGGATTTCAATCAAACAAAGATTCAAAATTAGAGGGACTCTAATCAAATAGAATTCTAGTTCGAAGATAAACTCAAACGAAGATGAGATAATTTAATTACCAAATAGAGGATGGATAAGCCTATATAAATCGCGGGAGAACTTACCCGGTCAACCGAGACTTTAGGAATATAATCAATATGGAAATCTAAGGCAAATCGACCTTCGATCGCCAGAGATAGAATCCGGGTAGAGCAGGAGATAGATAGCATCGACATCCGAGGATACAAAAATCTTCAGTGAATCAATGCCAATTGTAAAGGAGTTTCACCCCTTTACAAATCGTTCAAAGATTTACAGAATCATCGCTCTTTAGAGAGGTCATTCCAAAGTAGAGTTACGAATGCTCCAAAATTAAAAGGAAAAATGGGGAAAACAAGACTGGATTCCAGAACAAGTGGGAGTGTTCCAAAGTTCAAGGAATCCTAGTCGATAAGAATCTTAACCAAAAGATTTCTAACAAGGTGGATAACGAAGAGATGAAGTTTAGAAAATCTTGATTTCGAAATAAGAACATTTTTATACCAAAATAATCTTTGAAAAATCTTTTAAAAATCTTTTAAAAATCATTTTATACTTCGAAAATACGTTCTCTCACAAAGAAAGGATCCTGAGATTGATTTCACTCATTCTAGGGTATTTCTACCCTATCTCTAATGAGTTTTTTCTCCGCAGGCTAAGGTTTGCCTAAAAACCAAAGCTCTGATACCAATTGTAACAACCTGATATTTTCAGTCATTCGCATCCGCACATGTCGGACTTGAATTGCTCAAAATACCGCGTTGTAAATAAATTTAGAGCAAATGAAATACAATCACACAATCACAGACACAGAAATATCAGAATAACTCGCAGCGGAAATAAAAATACCATAGTAGTTCATGAAGCTACTATAACAAACTCTCAAAACATAATACATAATATTAGTCTGAAACATATACAATAGAAATCTCAAATACGTAGAAGTTTATAAATACCAGAGCTGAAATAGAACAACAGAAACTGAAAGGAAATAGATAACTAGACAAGCAGAATCTCCAGCGATTCCTAGCTCCAGAAAAGAAATCCAAAGCTAAGCTGTAAATACTCAGGCTGACCCGAGCGTAAAAACACAAAACACTCGAGTCAGGACAATATATACTTATATAATGTAAACTAACTCAAGTGAACTGTAGTAGAAATGCACAATAACTTAAAGGATGTTTGGGATCGCCCATCCTTTAAGAATCAGTTAAACTATAAATTTTACATCTCGTGGTTAAAATTTCAAAATGGTATTTTATATTTCTAACTCAAATGTCATTTCAAAATTCAATATCATTCAAAATCCATTTCAAAATATCAAAAATATAATATCATCCAAACCACATTCATTTTTATTTAATTTAAATACCATTACAAAACATATTTCAAAATAGTTTATATTTCAAAACAAATTACTTCATTTTAAATCATAAAAATGAGGTTATTATATTTGATAATTAAATTATTAAATTTACAAAATTTTACTCTTTCAAAATTCATTTATTAACTTAATTTATTAAAACAGATGAAAATTCAACTTTCGCAGCATTTAGAAATTGCTACGGAAAGTTACATTCAAAACAGTTCAATTTAACAAAAGATAGCATTTAAAAATGCTGTAATAGGGTTACATTAGTTTCAAATAAAACTTAGTTAAATTCAACAATTATAGCATTTACAAAAATGCTATAATAAAATTTAATTAAACTTAGCCTTTGGTTCATTATTATCAACTACCGCATTTACAAATGCTGTATTATCATTTACATTAGAATTAATAGCATTTCAGAAATGCAGTTAATTAACTTCAAGTATTCAATATAATTTCACAAACAATTATATTTTTATTTAAATCATTTTTAGCTTATAAAATCATATAATTTCACTTTTAAAATAGTCATTCAAATACCCTTATATTCATGATTTTATAAAGTTAAATCTCCATTCAAAAATCAAAATTTAATAATAATTCACTTATTAAATTCCAACATTAATTTTTAAATTCATTAAATTAAATTTAACTTAACATTTAAGTTTAAAATTTTCAAATATAACCTAATTTCATTTTTATTTACTTAACTTAAATTTCACTTTTAAGCCAAATTCACAAATTTCCAATTTTAGTTATATTTCTAAATTTCAACCTAAATATTCATTCATTTCACATTTTAACTTTATTCAAAAATCATTAATATATTATAAAATCATTTTAAATTCATTTAATTCAAAATATCACAAATTTATCATATTTTCATATTTAATTTAAATTCCATTTATCACCAAATTCTAGTTTCCAAAATAACTTACATTTCAGATTTCTAACTTTACCCTTTATTTATTTCACTTATAAATTTTTAGAAAATCAATAATGCTTTACAAAAATCATTATTAATCGAATTTAAATCAAAATATTATAATATTTACATTTCTAAAATAATTTAAATTTTTTAAAAAAACATATTTTAACAACGGGTCTGTATTTCATTTTCTAGCCTAGGTAAAGTGATATGGGTAATATATCATTTCAACCCGTAATTTACAAAGAAAACCGAGTTTGATCATTTCAAACCCGCAATCCCAAGTAAAAGAAAATAATTGAAAATCATTTAGGCCTACCATTTCAGCCCATAACGATTTTCTCCTATTCTAAAGTCCGTTCGGGTATGTATCATTTCAACCCATAGTGATTCTAGTCTACAGGGAACTTGCAGTGTGATAAACTAATGAAAGTAATAGAATAGCATGAAATAATAGTAACAAATGATATAACAGGTGTAAATATGGGTGTGAACATCATATGAACATAATATAGCAGTTATAACAGGATGATATGCAATTTACAGATTCAAAAGGGGTCAATTTACTATTTATATATGTACATATTGTCTGGTGAGAATAACTCACCTGTTCAGAGCTGGAGATAGCTACCAAAGCAAACAATACAGACACTACGAAGGCACGACAATACAGAAATGAATTGAGAGTGGAGAGCCAAAGCTAATTGTCTTGTGCATATGAAACAAAACAATACATATAACATGAATTTCAAACCAAAATATGACATTAGACAAGCTAGAATTAAGGAACAACAATTAATCAAACACTTGCACTTGCTTCCACCATCACTATGCTCAGCCTATAGGATGATAAGGTACTGCCATGGGGTGTATTTTTTCAGGTATGGGTCATATATGGTCGGCCTAGCAAGGGTAGTGAAGGTATGGAAGTTGCTATGTATGAAAATACAAGTACAAGGCAAACAAGTGGATTTTTGTGCAATTTCAAGCTTCGGGCAAGGCTACAAATGGCATGGCCAGACCTGTTGGAGGCTAGGAGATGGTGTGGCAGTGGTTTTGGTTCAGGTATGGGCTGGAGAAGGTGGTGCAAAGGGCGGCTAAGGATGTGGTGAAGTGGTGGACGTTACAAGGTGTGTATACAAAAGGTTTAAGGCAAATAAGTGGCTTTTGTGCAACCATATGGCTCAACCAAAGGACCATTGGACTCGGCCCCTACAAGATAAAGGTCAGGTGGGGTCTGGAGTGTCGACCAAAGGTGGTGGAGGGACTGGCGGCGGCGGCCAAGGAGGTGGTTTAGGTGAAAAATGAAGGGTATGTGCATAAATGGTTCGGCTAGGCTAGTTTCAAGGTGATTTTGCCACATTTGGTGATGATAGCTTCATGGGGGCTCATGGCCTGGTCAAGTCAGAGGGAAAGGATGGTGGAGTGTCCATGGGTAGTGGTGGAGTTGGTCGGAGGAGGTGGTGGAGGAGTATGGCCAAGCAAAGCATGAAGAGACAAGTGCAAAACCATTAAAACAATGAAAAACAAAGGAAAAAAAGAAGAGATTTTTACCCAAACTTCTACAACAAATGGCCGTATGTTTTTTTTGAGTTTGATAATGTTTTTGCTCGTGAAAAAGAAATGAAATGTGGCTGGAAAGAAGGAGGAATGGTACGGCACAAATAAAATAAAGGAGTAGGTTGAGAAAATGAAAAGGCGGAATGTAAAAAGACTTTGGAAATATAAAGAGTCCAAAAACCTTTCAAATTTCCATCCATTTTCTTCTATAAGTTTAAATATATGAAAATAAATATAATTTCAGTTAAATACGAAAATATAACAAGTATAAATAAATAAATATTAATTATATATAATTAAATTAAGAAAATAGCAAAGAAAATGTAAACTAGGCTAGAAAATTTGAAAATAAATGAAATGAACTTTGGAAAAAATTTGTGTACTTGAAAAATATTTACAAATAAAGATAAAGACACAAAAATAAAATGCATGCATAAAAATAAATAAATAAATTTTAATTAAATATAATTTAAATGAAGAAAATAGCAAAAAAAATTGGAAACTAGCCTTAAAAATAGAAAATATATGCAATAAATTTTGGAAAAATTATTTTATCGCTTTAAAAATATTAAAAGACAAAAATATACATAAAATAACATATTAACACATATTAAAATAAAATATAACAAAGAAAATATGATTTATATAATCTAAAATAGACAAAATTGCAAAATATAACAAATTATACTCAAAATTGAAATGTGCATAACTTTCACAGTTTAAGTCCGTTTTCAACGGAAAAAAAAGTAGTATTCAAGTTGTTAAATATATTTCCATAATAAAAGATAAAATTTAAGAGTTTAAATATTTAAATTTGAAATTTAAAAGTCAAAGTTTGACCAGTTTGAACAGAAATTCATCTTTCAGTAAAATATCCAATTTATACCTGTTTGAAATTATAATTCACATAATAATCAACACTTATATTTAAAAATGTGAAATGTTTGAAATAAAACAAGTTTAAAAATAATTTCAAAATAAAATAAAGTCAAATATTTAAATATATGAAAAATCTAGGGTTGTTACATATATCGAAATAGGTATTTAAAATATTCCGAACGCGATGGAAAAAGTTTCACATCCAAATTCCATTGTATAAAGAAGTTATGCTGAAAACAAAAATTTCAAATTGGTTTCAAATTGATTTCAATTAAATCGATTTCAAGGCGTTTCACTTTCGTACGATCAAATGACAAGTCTGATTGCTACGAAACATGAAACCCTACAATAATTCACTGTTACGGATCTGATGAAACTAGTTTCGTCAAAATCCGAGTCCGTGACTGTGACGACCCACCTTTCTAACCCTTGATAACGACACTTAATGCATCCATGGTATTCATGTGCCGTTGCCCAAGTATCTGAAAGACGAGTTTCCATGGGGTAAAATATAAGAACGGAATAATAATCTCACAATGGAACGGTTAAATATAACATAAAAATAAGACGGTACATAAGGTTACTCCCCAACATGGAGTTATCAGAGTTACAACAAAAGTGCTACTATCAGTCTAGGCAGTTATAGCAACCTGCCTTTAAATATACATACATAGAGCCAACATCTCATAATAGCGGAAATAAATAGGTAGATAGGTAAGGAGCCTCCTGCTCGTCCACCATCTTCAAAAGAGCCCAAAGAAACCTGTCATTTCTGGACTACTCAAATATAAATGAGTACCCGGACGTTTAGGGAAAACAACAATTTGGGTCAGACAATAAGTCTAGTATGAGTAAACTCCAAAAATAGAACACACAAAGTAACTAGTGAGACCACATCGCAAAAACGCAGAATGGGTTTTTCCCTCACAAGGACAACATCCAAGTATAAAAGAATGGATACAGATAATTAAACATCACGAAGAGTGCAAGACGCTTCCCGATGAAATTAAGAAAGAATCAATCCAAAGATTTGAATCAAAAATAAGGAAAATGAATTTTTTTTCCAACAATGACTAGGAGGGTGCGCCCCCTTATCGAAAGTATACCTCTAGAAAATATATTTGAGAACTACGATGGCTCTCAGAAACCTTCAAGCCGAACCCCGCCACCCTTACCGAGTATCCGAGTATTTCACATCTCTATGCGCATATAACCGAAACCAATCTAGAGTAGATGGGAAAATACCCTAATGGGAGAAACCCCACATAGCTTGGCCCCCACTCGCTCTTTATTTAGTCATTTCCGATAATGGATATCAATGCTCTAATTGAGCAACAAATCGTCTTAGATTGACGAAACAAAAATAAAAGGAAGAAGGGTATCGAAATTGATAGTCAAGATATCGACTATCAGGGATAACAAAACGATCGTGTATGGAAATTAAATCTTATACTCTTTCAATACTTGGAAAATATCCATACACTTATCCCTTCGGTATAAGCATATTCTCAAAACAATTAAGAGGATTTCATATTTCAAAAGCATACTTAGATGGGTCAAAACAATTGTCTATAATAAATGCAAACGTTTTCCATTATAATTATAAAGATCATTTATCGAAATCAAATCTCCTACACTTGTCATGTTTTCGATATTCTCGACTTACTCTATCCCTCGCCCAGAAATAAAGCCAGGTAAGTCAGAGCACTGGTTGCTCCTAGCCTTGCCTAGACACTTCGGTTCCAGATCTCACAGATAGAGAATCAATCTACTCATCGGCTTCTAGTGCCAAGTATAGGACTACTTGCTTTCCATAAATAACTCGTTTAAATTATTATATAAATTTTGAAGCTCCTTTAAAATACTTTAAACAAAGATTTAAAACTTCCATTCAAATCATAACTTAAACCCATCATCTTTAAAGGAGATTACAACCAAGAGGGGTGAAGCTTCCTCTTAATCAAATGAGATAGCTAAAAGGGGTGTTGTTTCCTTTTAACCAAAAAGTCACTAAATGTCAATCCTAAGTTAAAAGGTGGTGTAAGTTCCCTTTAACTAAACATCAAAATTATTGCTCATAAACTGGCCGAGCACAAATCAAACAACCAAACAAGAATAATAACAAGAATAATAACAGACTCATTATTATTAACAATCTACAATCAATAGTTAACACAACATTTGTTAAAATATGAATGAGTAAAAGGAAAGAGATTAAGATTACACTGACTGTAAAATAATTAAATTATACTCACAGAATAATTTATACCCACTAAACTATGAAAGCAAGGAATGTACTCACAGAATAAGTTATACCCACTAAACTATGAAAACATGAAATATACTCACATCCTATTTGCTTTGATGGAGACTTGGAATACTTCACCTTTTAAAATGAATTTTAGTTCTTTTCTTTAGTTTGTGAATGAAATAAAATGATATATGGACTTGGCTATTTATAGGTGAAGAGAAGGGTACTTTAGTAATTTCCTATAGCCTAACCTGATTCAACCAGATTTTGGTCCAATAGAAGCTAGCCATATGGCATAATTTGATTCGACCATATTTTGGTCCAATAGAAATCCACTTTATCAACTATGGCCTAACCTGATTTGACCAGATTTTGGTCCAATGGAAACCATCTACATGGCATAACCTGGTTCGACCAGATTTTGGTCCAATGGCAACCATCCGCATGGAATATAATAATCATTATGCTATTTTATTTTATTAGGCAAGTAATTATACTATTTTGTTTTATTAGGCTACGTTAATAATTCTTTCTTGTTTTATTAGGCAAGTAATTATACTATTTTGTTTTACTGGGCTACGTTAATAATTCTTTCTTGTTTTGTTAGGCAAGGTTAATACTTCTAGATATAAAATCCATTATTTAATCATTTAAAAACATATTAACTATTCATGTTCAAAGTGACTAAATTATGGGTCGTTACATCCTCCCCACCTTAAAGGAAATTTCGTCCTCGAAATTAATCGCATAAACTCTAGTATCAAAGAACCCAAATGATATCATATATACCACACAAAGATACAAGGAAAGTGACCTTAACACAACCGGTGAGTATACTAAAAAGAAACAACAAAATACAAACAACAACTACATCAACTCGGGATAAGAATCTCTAATATAGTCCTCAGTTTCCCATGTACAATCTCTAACATCTCCACTCCACTGAACCTTACCAAGATTCACAATCTTCTTCCTTAATCGCTTTATATCTCGAGCAACAATACGAATAGGCCGCCTAAGAATTATTAGGTTAGGATGAACCTCCAAATCAACTTGTTGTCCTGGTTTTATTATCATCGAAGGGTCGTGTACATGCTTACGTAAATGAGATACGTGAAATACGTTGTGCACATCTGATAGTCGATCCGGTAACTCCACTTTATATGCAAGTTTACCAATCCGGTCTAGTATGGGAAAAGGGCCAATATATCGAGGGGCTAACTTCCCTGTCTTCCCAAACCTTACCACACTTCTCAGAGGAGAGACTTTTACAAATACCAAGTCCTCGACTAAGAACTCTAGATCCCTACGCCTTTGATCTGCATAACACTTTTGCCGATCTTGCGCTTCCTTCATCTTTCTTCTAACATCAACTACCTCCTCATTGGCTTCTAAAATTATGTCTGGTCCAAGAACAAGTTTATCCCCAGATTCAACCCAACACGAAGGAGAACGACATGGGCGACCATAAAGAGCTTCGAAAGGGGCCATACCAATGCTTGCTTGATAGCATTGATATAAGTGAATTCAACTAAGGGTAAATGATCTTCCCAAGAACCCCCGAAGTCTAGAATGCATGCTCGTAATAAATCTTCCAAGATTCGGTTCACTCTCTCTGTTTGCCCACCTGTTTGGGGATGGTAAGCTGTGCTTAGACTTAGCTCAGTCCCTCAAGCAGTCTGCAGTCCCTCCCAGAACCTACTAGTGAATATCGGGTCTCGGTCACTTACAATACTATGAGGAATCCCATGGAGTCTCACAATCTCCTTTACATACAAACTCGCCAGACTCGTAGCAGTCCTAGTCAGCTTAACAGGAATGAAATGGGCACTCTTGGTTAGTCGATCGACTATAACCCAAATGCAATCATTACCTCTTCTTGACCTAGGAAGCCCATCAATAAAGTCCATAGAGATCTGCTCCCACTTCCACTTTGGGATCTCAAGTGGCTGAAGCAATCCAGCTTTCTTCAGCTGGTCACTCTTAATCTGCTGGCAGTTTGCACAACGACTCACAAAGATTGAAATATCTCGCTTCATCCCATTCCACTAGAATACCCTCTTCATATCTTTGAACATCTTGATCACTCCTGGATGAAAAGATAACTTTGAATGGTGGCATTCGACTAACACTTCTTGCCTAAGTCCATCAAAGCCTGGAACACAAATACACCCATTCATTTTCAATATGCCCCGGAGATCAATCTTAAAGCTAGAAACAACACCTTCTTCAACATCTTTCTTAAGTCGAGCTAAAATAGGATCTGCCTCTTGACTGGATACAATTCTCTCTAACAATACTAGCTTAACTTCTAGATTGGCAACCATTGCTACATTCCTACTCAATGCATCGGCAACGACATTTGCTTTTCCAGGGGTATAAAGAACCTCTAGATCATAAGAGGCGAGAAACTCCAGCCATCTCTACTGCCTCAAATTCAAATCTTTCTGCGTAAAAAGGTATTTTAAGGATTTGTGGTCCGTGTATAACTCAAACCTTTCACCCAAAAGATAATGCCTCCACATCTTTAGTGCGAAGACAACAGCCAAAAGTTCCAAATCGTGCGTAGCATAATTTTTCTCATGCGGCTTTAGCTGTGGACTCACATAGGCAATAACTTTCCCATGCTGCATCAGAACTGCTCCTAATCCGGTTCCACAAGCATCTGTATACACGGTTAAACCTTCGCTCCCATTTGGAATGGTTAAAATAGGAGCGCCAGTCAACTTGTTATTCAATTCATTGAATGCTTGATCACACTTAGAAGTCTAAACGAACCTAACATCTTTCTTTGTTAACTTCGTCAGATGAGAAGCAATCTTCGAGAAGTCCTTGATAAACCTACGGTAGAAACCAGCCAATCCTAAGAAACTTCTAACTTCCGTCGCACTTTCGCGCTTCTTCCAGTGTTGGACCACAACAACTTTAGCTAGATCCACCGATATACCTTCGCCCGAAATAACATGCCCTAGAAATCTAACTTCAGATTTCCAAAAATGGCATTTGGAGAGCTTAGCCTTCAACTCATGGCTCCTTAAGGTATCGAGTACGACACAGAGATGATATTTGTGTTCCTCCTCTGTCTTTGAATAGATAAGAATGTCATCAATAAAGACGAGAACAAATTTATTAAGAATGTCTCAAAATACTCGATTCATTAAGTCCACAAAATAAGCGGCTGCATTAGTCATTCCAAACGGCATAACTAACCACTCGTAGATATTTTCAGGAGTTCGAAAAGCTGTTAAAGGAACATTCTCCTCTGCCACTCTTAATTGGTGGAAACCAGTGGCAAGATCTAATTGAGAAAATATCCGAGCACCATGGAGTTGATCAAACATATCGTCAATTCTTGGCAAATGATATTTATTCTTGATAGTCCTTTTGTTAAACTCCGGATAGTCTACACATAAGCTTAGAGAACCGTCTGGCTTTGTAACAAAGACGACTGGCGATCCCCAACTCGAGGTACTACGTTGGATCAAGCCCTTCTACAACAAGTCATAAGGCTGCCTTTCTAACTCCCTCTTCTCTTTTGGAGCCATCCTTCGTAAGGGTTGTACAATAGGTCTAGTTCCCGGAACCAAATCAATACGGAACTCGACTTCACGGTGAGGAGGTAAACCTTGCACCTCGTCAAAAATATCTATGAAATCTCGAACAACCTGCACATCTCCAAGCTCCGCTTTAGTCACTTCGAGTGAATAGAGAAAACTGCTCATTAACTTATTAGGCTCTTCACAACTAATATCAACACCAACATCTCCTGCATCACTAACTCTAACAAGCCTTCTACCACAAGCCAAGATAGCTTTAAACTTAGATAACCAATCCATTCCCAACAACACTCCGAAACCCATAAACCCAAGAACAAACAAGTGAAAAGGAACGAGATGATTTCAACAAGAAATAGGTACATTTAGACACATGGTGTCAAGATTTGTCGGACCTCCAATTGGGTTTGACACACAAAGAGGATTACTTATGATAACATATTTAAGGTTTAGTTTGTCCATTAGATCATAAGAAATAAAACTATGGGAAGCTCCTGTATCAAATAGCACCCTTACAGGAATATCATAGATGGATAATGTACCTTGCAACACTTGCTTCCCCTTTTTATCTGAAGAAGTGGATGGTATCTCTTCAATGGTAAAAGTTTGACCTTGAAATCCCTTTTTAGGAAAATGGCACTCATTCTTCATATGTCCTGGCTGGCCGCAATTAAAACATGTGGCAATTGGGCAATGGTTTGCAAAGTGGCCCATCTTATTGCACTTAAAACAAAGAATGTTGGCCAAGTTGGTCTGCTTCTTCTGTGCTGGAGCGCCATCTTCGAGTTTCTTCCCCGCACCCTGCTTCTTTCCCTTAAACTTACACTTGAAGTTTGCCTTACCTTCAACTGGTATAACCGATAAAGGCTTGGCACTTATTGCTGGTACTACGCCCTTCTGGACTCCTTCCTTAATATCAAGAGCCTCAAACCTCAAAGCCATGCTAATAATGTTGGTGAATGTACCCATAAGATGATTGGTCATTTCACGATGGAACTCTGGTCGTATTCCATTCACAAACATTCCATTTTTCTTGAGTGGTGTGTCTATCAATCCAAGTCCAAAACGGGACAAAGCATTGAACTTATGCTCATACTGCGACATGGTCATATCACCCTGCTTTAAGTCAATGAAACTTCTAAATAACTGAGTTCTTTCGGCTTCTGGAATAAACTGTGCTTCAAAAACTTCCTTGAACTGGGCCCAAGAAAACTCCCCTTCTGGAGTACTTGCTGTTTCTGAATCCCACCAATCCATCGCCGACTTTTGAAGTTGTCGCGATGCCAACAGCCGTTTCTCCGCATCTTCCAACCGGAGATCTCCAAATATTCTTTCACAAGTTCGGAGCCACATCTGCACCCCGAAAATGTCTTCAGTCCCATAGAATGGTTTCCCACCCAAAGCGGTAAAATTTTTACACAAAGCTGCAAAGTTCATAGGGGTATGAACTTGCACTAGTATTTCCTCTGCCGGATCTATAGCTGACATAGTAACATTTCTAGGTACCCTACCATTGGTATCCGTGCTAGTTCTAGATCCTCTCCTTCCACCTCTTCTTGTATTCATTTTCTATTATCTGAACAAATAACAGGTATCTTTAGAATACAAAAATAGGATTAAAATGGTTTAAGGAAATAACACCAAAGGATCTGAAACTAGACTTTAGAGGATAAATATTATTATAAAAATTACAAATACGCTCCCTCAAGATTAACTCATTCTAGGGCATCACTTACCCTATCTCTGGTGAGTTGTACCCCAATCAGGCTAAGGCGTTCGCAAAACTGAAGCTCTGATACCAACTGTGACGACCCACCTTTCTGACCCTTGAGAACGACACTTAATACATCCATGGTATTCATGTGCCGTTGCCCAAGTATCTGAAAGACGAGTTGCCATGGGGTAAAATATAAGAACGGAATAATAATCTCACAACGGAACGGTTAAATATAACATAAAAATAAGACAGTACATAAGGTTACTCCCCAACATGGAGTTATCAGAGTTACAACAAAAGTACTACTATCAGTCTAGGCAGTTATAACAACCTGCCGTTAAATATACATACATAGAGCCAACATCTCATAATAGCGGAAATAAATAGGTAGATAGATAAGGAGCCTCCTGCTCGTCCACCATCTTCAAAAGAGCCCAAAGAAACCTGTCATTTCTGGACTACTCAAATATAAAAGAGTACCCGAACGTTTAGGGAAAACAACAATACGGGTCAGACAATAAGTCTGGTATGAGTAAACTCCAAAAATAGAACACACAAAGTAACTAGTGAGACCACATCGCAAAAACGCAGAATGGGTTTTTCCCTCACAAGGACAACATCCAAGTATAAAAGAATGGATACAGATAATTAAACATCGCGAAGAGTGCAAGACGCTTCCCGATGAAATTAAGAAAGAATCAATCTAAAGATTTGAATCAAAAATAAGGAAAATGAATTTTTTTCCAACAATGACTAGGAGGGTGCTCCCCTCTTATCGAAAGTATACCTCTAGAAAATATACTTGAGAACTACGATGGCTCTCGGAAACCTCCAAGCCGGACCCCGCCATCCTTACCGAGTATCCGAGTGTTTCACATCTCCGTGCGCATATAACCGGAACCAATCTAGAGTAGATGTGAAAATACCCTAATGGGAGCAACCCCACATAGCTTGGCCCTCACTCGCTCTTTATTTAGTCATTTCTGATAACGGATATCAATGCTCTAATTGAGCAACAAATCGTCTTAGATTGACGAAACAAAAATAAAAGGAAGAAGGGTATCGAAATTGATAGTCAAGATATCGACTATCAGGGATAACAAAACGATCGTATATGGAAATTAAATCTTATACTCTTTCAATACTTGGAAAATATCCATACACTTATCCCTTCGGTATAAGCATATTCTCAAAACAATTAAGAGGATTTCATATTTCAAAAGCATACTTAGATGGGTCAAAACAAATGTCTATAAGAAATGCAAATGTTTTCCATTATAATTATAAAGATCATTTACGGAAATCAAATCTCCTACACTTGTCAAGTTTCCGATATTCTCGACTTACTCTATCTCTCGCCCAGAAACAAAGCCAGGTAAGTCAGGGCACTGGTTGCTCCTAGCCTTGCCTAGACACTTCGGTTCCAGATCTCACAGATAGAGAATCAATCTACTCATCGGCTTCTAGTGCCAAGTATAGGACTACTTGCTTTCCGTAAATAACTCATTTAAATTATTATATAAATTTTGAAGCTCCTTTAAAATACTTTAAACAAAGATTTAAAACTTCCATTCAAAACATAACTTAAACCCATCATCTTTAAAGGAGATTACAACCAAGAGGGGGTGAGCTTCCTCTTAATCAAATGAGAAAGCTAAAAAGGGTGTTGTTTCCTTTTAACCAAAAAGTCACCAAATGTCAATCCTAAGTTAAAAGGTGGTGTAAGTTCCCTTTAACTAAACGTCAAAGTTATTGCTCATAAACTGGCCGAGCACAAATCAAACAACCAAACAAGAATAATAACAAGAATAATAACAGACTCATTATTATAACAATCTACAATCAATAGCTAACACAACATTTGTTAAAATATGAATGAGTAAAAGGAAAGAGATTAAGATTACACTGACTGTAAAATAATTAAATTATACTCACAGAATAAGTTATACCCACTAAACTATGAAAGCAAGGAATGTACTCACAGAATAAGTTATACCCACTAAACTATGAAAACATGAAATATACTCACATCCTATTTTCTTTGATGGAGACTTGGAATACTTCACCTTTTAAAATGAATTTTAGTTCTTTTCTTTAGTTTGTGAATGAAATAAAATGATATATGGACTTGGCTATTTATAGGTGAGGAGAAGGGTACTTTAGTAATTTCCTATAGCCTAACCTGATTCAACCAGATTTTGGTCCAATAGAAGCTAGCCATACGGCATAATTTGATTCGACCATATTTTGGTCCAATAGAAATCCTCCTTATCAACTATGGCCTAACCTGTTTGACCAGATTTTGGTCCAATGGAAACCATCTGCATGGCATAACCTAGTTCGACCAGATTTTGGTCCAATGGCAACCATCCGCATGGAATATAATAATCATTATGCTATTTTATTTTATTAGGCAAGTAATTATACTATTTTGTTTTATTAGGCTACGTTAATAATTCTTTCTTGTTTTATTAGGCAAGTAATTATACTATTTTGTTTTATTGGGCTGCGTTAATAATTCTTTCTTGTTTTATTAGGCAAGGTTAATACTTCTAGATATAAAACCCATTATTTAATCATTTAAAAACATATTAACTATTCATGTTCAAAGTGATTAAATTATGGGTCGTTACAGTGACCAAAATGGCTGTTTTAATATTAACTAAATAAATTTACAATTTGTTGAATAAATCAAATTTTAAATTCCAATTCTAAAATTTGTAAATTTTATCACCTTTATATTTCTCAACATTTATAATTGTTTTAAACAAATCTTTATGTCAATTTAGAGTTGATAAATCTATCAGTTGCAGTGTCGAATCTTCTATTTCATTATATTCAAAATTATAAATTAAGTTCCCAAAATTTCTATTAATTTAAATAGTCAATGATTATTCCATCTAAAATTTTTAAGTAGATGGATTCAAATGTTGGGTTCAAAACTATTATTTTAATATTCTCGAATTTCAGTTAAATCTCTATTAACGTAATATTTAAACGTTAAATTTCATTTATTTTGTAAAACTTAAATTAAATTAATAAATATTGCTTTCTATACTTAAATTTATATTAACATAACGTTAGCTTTAACGTTACTACACTAAATCTACAATCAATTTCAATTAATATAGAATTAATTAAATCCTAATTACTTACCATTTATTTATAAATTAGACTACCTTCCAAATAAATTTGATCCCTAAGTATTTGATTGGATTGCCATCTTTACTACGTCCATTATTATTTAGCTTCAAATTCTACAATTTCACTTCTTAAATCCACCGTTTGCTATATTATAAATAAAATTTACATTGGTTATATTTCACATAAATGTATCATTCATTTACATTTATTACAAACTTATTTCCAATTCCAACTAACAATCTAAATAAATGAATAGGCAACCTACCATAAACATTACCGTTGCCTTTTTGTCACATACAAAATCTTTTATCACAAAAATCAATTTTGGCATATATTTTCATATTACAAATTCGATTTACTTATGTTCAAATTATAGGCAAACTTGACTTTTAAATTATTTCGTATAGAATTGGAATTTCATTAAGTTTATTAGTTATTACCCTTAATTGGCATTTATTACCTTGTATTCTCATTATCATTTCATAGATATGATTCCCAATTATTGATTAAATCTATACTCACATTGATTCATTGAAATTGCACTTATTATGTATTATTTCAACAGCTTATTTATAACTTTGGATCCATTCCCCAATTTTCACATTTCTATTGTTATATTATTTGAATTCCATTCTATTTAATATTCTTATAAATATTTCACATTTCAATTAATTAACACCTTACAATAGTTTACAAATAAAATGGAATTGTACTAAAAATAAATTACAAAAATCCTATTAAATAAACAAATTAAATTGTCGAAATTTACAGGTCGTTACACTCTCCCCCACTCAAAACTTTTCGTCCCTGAAAAGGAAAAGAAGGGAGAAGGAAGAATTGAATAGACAATACATCCTATTCAAAATTTTAACTTATAAACAATAATTTACAAAATAAAATAATTTGAAATAAAATATACCACTTTATACCCATTTAAATCTTTTATACATACATTATTAAAGTTTGTAAAACATTTTCAAATTTTTCTAAATCCAAAATTTATGGAAAATTTTGGCAGAGTCTCCTTTATACGGAGAGGCTCGGGAGAAAATATAATGTCAAAATATAACAATATACAACATATATTTTCAAATTAATATATCCCTACACAGGAAAAAATAATAAATAGTGTTAAAACCGTAATCTAAAACTTACCTATTGGTCGGGCAATTTACGCTTAATTTATGGAACCAAAAGCAGTAGCGATTGCTTCCACAACCTGTATTTCACTTATAAACACTTATAAAATCTAAAGGGTTAACAATTGATATAAAGTGAAATATTTAAGTGGTTTCAATTACTAACAACAAATCAGTACAACAACCATCAATTCGACAAATAGCATACACAACAAATTCAAAGCAACCATTTAACGAACCAAACAAATAATTGTTCGGGTTCAAAACTTTTAAAATTATACGGAATGAAGAATAAAGTACTAGCGCATCATTTACTCCACAGCCTTACATAAAAATAAATAGATTATTCTTTCATCCAATCCCAATTTTAAAGTATCTTACCCAAACAACCATAATTTAAACAACAACAATTCAAACCAACCAATCAAATTAACTTATTATCAATTTATTTTATACTTTAGTTGTTTGATTTCCTTTCTTTCATTTATTCAGTGATTATTAAAAAATTTCATTTATTACTTACAATTATTCACCTTATTTCTACCAAAATTTTCACTCATTCTTATTAATTTCATTTCATACCTTTATTGTTTGATTTCTCCTTTTTATTCATATAATGATTTATCTTACATTTTATTTCTAACAACTTTTATTTTCATTTGCACATTCAGTGTTCGTTTCAATTATTTTCACTTATTACTTACAATTTTCATTTTCATTAATTCAGGTCATGTAAGTTTCTTTTATTACGTTATAATTATTCATTCATTTATTCACTGCTTAACTTATTTATTTACAGTATTCATCGTTCTGTTTATTAAAATAATTTACTTTAACATTTACTGAAGTTTATTGTCATCTATTTATGATACTTACCTTTAATTATAATTATTTGGTAAAATTTCAATTATAACTTAAGTTCATAACATTAAATTCCCATTTAATAGCCAACTCATTAGATACTTCATTACCTACTTTCACTTGTAAAAATTGCATTCCATTTCTTATTAAACATTTCAACCTTTTATATTTGGTAAGTTATATATGTTTTTAAAGGATGTACTTGAAAGTTACAAAAGATTCCTCATTACCTATGACTAATTTATCGTTCAATGATAATATCCTTTATTTCGTAGGTTATAATTTCAAATTTCATCTAATACCATTTATAACCTATCATTAAATCTCTTATTTCCTTTAGAGGTTTTAGTTTCTTAATTTCCTATGTTTCAATTCACTACAATAATTGAAACAATTAATTTATCAAAATTTAAGAATTTAATACCGGGTTAAATTTCAAATTATTTTAATATAATAGATAAATATATTCTTACAACTTATATATCTCTAATTATATTTAAAACAATCCAAAATTGATATATTTTCAAAATGAATCTGCAATAAAACTACTACAGTGGCCTTTTCCCTTCGAAACTCGAAAATGAAAGCCGATGATGCGGCCGCCATCACCGAAATTATTTTCCAACGACAAAGAGGAAAGTACAAAACTTATTTTCTCCAAAACTTTCTTTAAAACAATTTTTCCGAATTATATTGAAATATTTATATCGGAAAATACTTATAAACAATATTATTATATTCCAAAAAAAAATTATTCGAAAGATTTCAAAACCCCGGAACTTAAGTTCTAAATTCCGAATTTCATTTATTTTATTTTTTTTCAATCTTTTCTATTATTATTTACACACTTTATTAGCTAACAACCAATCTATTGCAACCAAATATAATATCATTTGAAAATTTTATTTTATATAGAAAATATAATAGGCAAACTTATTTCATTCACCTATATAAAATAAATATTATGTCGGTCTGTCCTATTAAGTGTTTAGAAATCCCTATTGATGTCACAGCGTCCCATGCACCAACCAGAATTTATAAATACAAAATGGAACAGATTAACACAATATAAGAACCTTTTTATAACACTAACAAATACGCTCTCTCATATATATACACTCAGCGACTCACATAGGGTATTACTACCCTATTAATAAAGAGTCGGACCCCACAAAGCTAAGGTTTATCGCTAAACCTGGATCTGATACCAGATGTAACGTCCCGATTTTTCACACGGTTCAAATCGACACACGTGCCAATTCAAACCATACGGAAGGGCGGATTGTTATGGGGTAAATAAGAAAAACGAGAAAGAAATAAAACAAAACCAAATCTCACAGCGGAAGGATAAAATATAATAATAAATATACAGTTTGTAAAACTGTTTACAAAACACTTGATTCTTATTTATACAATAAATATCAGAGTTCACATACCAATAATATCATTGCAGCGAAATTAAATAGTGTAGTGGAATAATATAGTAGATAGTAATACAAATCTTCGTCTTCGTCCTCCAGAGCTAAAACTCCAAATCCTGAAACGCTCGGACTGACCCGAGCGAATTGAAAATACAAAACACTCGAGTCAGACTAAAAGATCTTATGTAAGCTAAATTAACAGAAATGAATATGAGTGCAGTAACTCAAAAGATGCTCGGGATTTACATCTCCTAAGGATCCGTTAAACTATTTACTATGTAGTATATTACAATATTATAATAGTGTCTATTTATAAAATAAACTTACTTTTAAATAGCGTTAAGGGGTTACCCATATAGCCCTTAACACAAAATATGTTCCCATAGTCTATACAGTACCGTAATCTCCCCCGTACTGGGCGTCGTCAGCGGGCACTCCGTAGGTATAGCACAAAGCCAAAATCGTATAAGGCGCGCTAAGGTAGGTGACACGACACAACTAGGCAATGCCAGGGTAGATATGCCAATTACGCTTCCGGGTCGGTGGTAACGCGTAGCGCGCAGCTACCGCCCACCTCGAGCCACACCCCGAAATAAAAATCAAAAGTGGCCACCGAATCAATGTAAAAGTAAAAGTATAATATCGAAGGGATGTGTCCGATCAAAGGTGCTACCTTATTAACCCGTCAATCGCTCCTGTTTTAGCCACCTTATGCCAACTCACTGGAGTTGGGTCCACGTATTTACCTTACATGAAACGCCGCCACCATCCTACTTCATTCTGGAATCTCCACCGCGTACACGGTTGTTAAAGTGGTTTTCGGAGTTGGCAGAGAGTATGACAACTTCTGATCCCGGTCTCTTCAATAACCAAACGTTATTATAACACCGCGGTTTTAAGATAGTTTGATACTTTAAAACCAGAGTAAAATTATCCATTTCAAAACCCATAAAGACGATATTATTTTTATAAAAACCCAAATCAATAATATCAATTTTATTTCACATGATTCTTTTCCAAAATGATACTGCTTAAAAATTTATAATACCTAGAAACCAAACATTTGAATTAAAATTTTCAAAACATAATATTCGAAATTCATAGCTTTAAAACCATAACTTCTAAAGCTTGGATGGTTTGGATATTCAAACGGTATATAGAATAAAATAGTTTGCATTAAATTTACATTATAAAATAATTTCCGTGACTTCGCAATTTTATTCATTCAAAATTTTAGGTCTAAACCTATTAAATTTAGATTCCCTTCTAATTTCAATAAAACACTTCGATTTCAATATATTCAACTTCGAGTATTTAAAATTACAAACTAAGGTTGGAAATCCTATTTAACAATTTATGGTCCTATTATTTAGTTTGAAACATTCACATAATAAATCCATAAATAAAACTCCAATTTCTAACAACTAATTATTTCCTTCACTTTATTTATACTAGAAAATATCCATTTAATTTATCCTGAATAAAAATCCAGTTATAAATATCATACCTTTAAAATTTCCAATTTTAATAAGTTTACATCAACTTACGGAGTTAAATTTTAAATAAACTCAATTCCAAATAAATTTCCAATTTATCTTCCAATCTTAATTGACTGGAATCATTAAACTCTATATGTGAAATATCTTAAACTTGTACTAAATCGAAAAATATAAATTATCATACTTCATTATTCAACTTATTTATTTATATTCAACAGATTTATACGTAGCTTAAATTCTAAATTTAACTATATATATATATAATAAATTTATATAATATCCAAATTTAATATTTATTAAACCGTATCATATCCAAACCATAAAAATCATTTCAAAATAATTTTATATATATATACCGCGGTGCCTGTATATAATTTTCTATCATATGGTCAAGTGATACGGATATTTATCATTTCAACCCGCAATTTAAAAATAAAAAAAATTGCGGTTGTATATCATTTCAAAC
Source organism: Allium cepa (assembly GCA_030765085.1). Lineage (NCBI taxonomy): Eukaryota > Viridiplantae > Streptophyta > Magnoliopsida > Asparagales > Amaryllidaceae > Allium > Allium cepa. The sequence continues at coordinate 882,883,549 of CM060929.1, forward strand.
CGCAATCCCGAATAAAATGAAATGCATGATAACTTGCAGATTTTAAAATATAGTTCACATCATCCATTCACCAAACATCAATCATTAATTATAATCATCATCCAATTTAAACAACATCAATATAGAACATATAAAATATAAGAGGGAATAAATAACAGGTATTAACTAATAGTTTATATTCGGTAATAAATTTAATAACTATTTAACTAGTAGTTTATATGCAAATAAATAAATTCTAACTATCAATTTATATGCAATAATAAAAATTTATTAACAGTTAAATTAAATAAATGCGATTTAACTGAGATGATGAATAAAACATGCCAAACAATCATAAATAAATTTCTACTCATATCTTAAGTCAAATTAACAAACATAAGAAATTTAGAAGTTGTGAGTGGGTTAAAACGCTCACCTTTTGAATTTAAATCCGATTTAAACCCAAAAATTTGACAGTCTTCAAATCCGTCCAAACAAGCGTCCGAATCTCCGAAATTCCAATACGAACCTAGCAGAGAAAACCGCGTGTGAATTGGATCACGTACGTGAAAGATATAGCGATAAAACGATTTGAAATTTGAAAATTAAAATAAGTAACAAACTAAACCTTAATTACTACTATGCCACATCATTTACGCAATTATCCTCCTTCTCTCTCTTACGCGGAAATCACTCACGCGCGACACAACAGGGCACGAAACCCTAATGAGCCGCCACCATCTCTGAAATTCCTCGACCACTACGCGCCTCGCCCTGACGATCAGAATATGCCACCGTCCCCAGCACCTCAGGCCGCCCCAATAGGCCGAGGGCGACATCCTCCGGTGTTCCCAAACGCCACCGCCCACCTCGCCGTTTCCCAACGAATTGCGACGCCTACGACCACCACTGGCGTGAACGAACGAGGATCTAGGGCCTGCTCGAGCTCCTTTACGCAACCATACTTCCCGATCGAGCCATCGCTGGAGATCTACCGTTGATCGAGTAAATGGCCTATGGACGGCCGAGGTTCACCTCGAATTTCTGGACAATTGGAGATTCGGATCGAAAAACGAATAGCACCATTGAATTACACTCGTCGAGAGCATTAACATATATATTTTTTTGGAATTTTCTAGGGACTTTGAATTTTTGACTTTTGATTTTGAACTGTAATTGGATCTAGGGTTTGCAGCCATTGGGAAGAGGAGGAACTGAAAAAATATACGCACAACCAAATGAGAATAGATAGAGGCTAGGGTTTTTAATTGGGTTTATATAGGTAGGTTAGAAATTTGAATAGATGGACTGGATAAACAAACGTGCTAACGCTAACGTGGCCCAAAAAGCCCGTTCTGACCCCGGAACGAAATTGGATAAACCCATATATCGAAATAGGTATTTTAAAATATTCTGAGCGCGATGGAAAAAGTTTCACGTCCAAATTCCATTGTATGAAGAAGTTATGCTGAAAACAAAAATTTCAAATTGATTTCAATTAAATTGATTTCAAGGCGTTTCGCGTTCGTACGATCAAACGACAAGTCTAATCGCTTCGAAACTTGAAACCCTACAATAATTCACTGTTACGGGTCCGATGAAACTAGTTTCGTCGAAATCCGAGTCCATGACCAAAATGGCTGTTTTTATATTAATTAAATAAATTTACAATTTGTTGAATAAATCAAATTTTAAATTCCAATTCTAAAATTTGTAAATTTTATCACCTTTATATTTCTCAACATTTACAATTATTTTAAACAAACCTTTATGTCAATTTAAAGTTGATAAATCTATCAGTTGTAGTGTCGAATTTTCTATTTCATTATATTCAAAATTATAAATTAAGTTCCCAAAATTTCTGTTAATTTAAATAGTCAATGATTATTCCATCTAAAAATTTTAAGTAGATGGATTCAAATGTTGGGTTCAAAACTATTATTTTAATATTCTCGAATTTCAGTTAAATCTCTATTAATGTAATATTTAAACATTAAATTTCATTTATTTTGTAATACTTAAATTAAATTAATAAATATTGCTTTCTATACTTAAATCTATATTAACAAAACGTTAGCTTTAACGTTACTACACTAAATCTACAATCAATTTCAATTAATATAGAGTTAATTAAATCCTAATTACTTACCGTTTATTTATAAATTAGACTACCTTCCAAATAAATTTGATCCCTAAGTATTTGATTGGATTGCCATCTTTACCATGTCCATTATTAATTAGCTTCAAATTCTGCAATTTCACTTCTTCAATCCACCCTTTGCTATATTATAAATAAAATTTACATTGGTTGTATTTCACATAAATGTATCATTCATTTACATTTATTACAAACTTATTTCCAATTCCAACTAATAATCTGAATAAATGAATAGGCAACCTACCATAAACATTACCGTTACCTTTTTGTCACATACAAAATCTTTTATTAGAAAAATCAATTTTGGCATATATTTTCATATTACAAATTCGATTTACTTATGTTCAAATTATAGCCAAACTTGACTTTTAAATTATTTCGTATAAAATTGGAATTTCATTAAGTTTATTAGTTATTACCCTTAATTGGCATTTATTACCTTGTATTATCGTTATCATTTCATAGATATGATTCCCAATTATTGTTTAAATCTATACTCGCATTGATTCATTCAAATTGCACTTATTATTATTATTTCAACAGCTTATTTATAACTTTGGAACTATTCCCCAATTTTCACATTTCTATTGTTATATTATTTGAATTCCATTCTATTTAATATTCTTATAAATATTTCACATTTCAATTAATTAACACCTTACAATAGTTTACAAATAAAAAGGAATTGTACTAAAAATAAATTAAAAAAATCCTATTAAATAAACAAATTAAATTGTCGAAATTTATGGGTTGTTACATTTCCCCCAACAATCATTTGCTTTATGACCCGGCTTGTGACAGAAATTGCATTCAAAATATGGTTTTTTGCCTTTGTGTTTGCCTCGCGCCTTGTTATTTTGGAATGATGGTTTCTCCTCCTTTGATTCTTCACGTTTTCCACTATTTCTGCTGTTACTTTCGCCATGGGATGGGCCTTGACCTTTTATGGATGTGAATTGAGATTTTAAGGCTTGATCTTGAGAAGAATTTGTTTGTTTACTTCTCATCAAGATCCTAGCCTCATGAACTTCCAGCCTTCCTTGCAAGCCTTCAAGAGAAAGTGAAGCAATATCATTTGATTCCTTAATTGCAACTACAATATGATCGAACTTGATTGGTAGGCTCCGTAGAATTTTTTCAACGGCTTTTTGAGTCTCCACGACTTCTCCGTTTGAAGCCATCTGATTTATGATGGAAGTGAGACGAGTAAAATACTCTGAGATTTTCTCACTATCCTTCATTTCGAGCTTTTCGAATTCAGCTCGTAGTGACTGCAGGCGAACCTTTTTTACTTGATCTTGGCCAGAATACGTTGTATTCAATATTTTCCAAGCCTCCTGAGCATTTGCAACTTTTGAAATTCTCTCATAAACTTGAATTTCAAGTGTCTGATAGATTTGGAAGAGAGCCTTCCGATCTTTCTGTTTTTTTCTTTTTAGAAGATCTCTTTGGGCAACTGTGAGTTGCGTCTCATCTTCCGGCGCACCAACACCTTCTTCAACAACTATCCACAAGTCTTGAGATTCAAGACAGAGCCTCATTAGATTGCTCCAATAATCAAACTTTTCACCGTTGAATCTTGGAATAAGAGAGACAATGTTGTTTGACATTTTTCAACCAAGCTCTGATACCAATTTGTTAAAGTAGAAAAGAGAAGAGAATTATAATTTTAGAGGAGAATAGACAATTTTTTATAACTTGCCTTTTGTCTTGCCTACGACTTGCATACAACACAACAAAATGACCATATATATATAGTGGTTTACAACCCTTACAAACGGATATAACCTTTTTGAATAGACACCCTTTCACTTCAATAGATATGACTTTTACTTAATAGACACGACTCTTCATTTCAATAGACACAACTTTTCAGTGAACGGACACGACTCTTCACTGAACAGATATGACTTTTCATTCGAATAGACATGACTCTTCATTCGAATAGACATGACTTTTCACATCAGCAGACACTATTCTTTAATTTTGGTTTACACCAACATAGTATACACTTAAACATTGCAGTTCAGTACATGACTTCTTTTGTACTGAAACAATAAGCATGGCCATTACATGCTTTTTAGCCTATTGCAATACTGTCGCTTGCACAAAAATACAGAGTTGTTACACCTTTTACAAATATGTTCTTCTAATTGTTAGATGTAACTATTTATATTTTTTATTTTCAACATGCACATGGTATAAATGTTACATTCCAACTTGGCATAACTTCATTTTTACGTAGGAGTTCATTGTATTTTTGAAAAAAATCATAAATGGTGAAAAATTTAAAAAAATATGCAAAGTGACATTGTTTTGAATATTTTTATTACAATGGATTTACATTTTACGTTCTAAGTTGAAAACTACGTACAATCTGCATTTTTGTAGATATATTTTTAGAAAGTTCAAAATGTTTACATGATATGTAGATGGTTAAATCATATGTGCAATGAGCTCAAAGTGAAGACCATTGGGTTTATGTGTCCTTGATCAAAAGCTTTCTCAAGTGCGGAAACATCCAGACGCGACAAGTACGTATTTGTCGAACACATGAAGGGCATCGCAATCTAAAAGCTTATTCTTAGCCCTGCGCTACGAAGGTTATGAACATTAAACTTTTAGTAACTAGTTTACAAATTTGATGCCAATTTAAATTTTCCATACATATTGTAATGGGGGAAACATTGTGTACTATTTGTTTTCCGTGTAGAAATGAACGAGATTTATGTTTTTGACCCCATGTCGAGTGCAAAACTTAAATTGGAAATTAAGCAGCAAGTGAAATGTAAGTTGTATTTATTTGCTCCCTTATATAATTCTCTACGTCCCCGTCCGCATTATAGCATTTTGAGCAGTGTTGGAAAGTTGATTTGCAAACTAATACTTTTGTTTTACCTCTGATCCTTTATTTTTCCTAAATGCACTAGTTGTTTAATTATTTTATTACTTAATTTTGCAAAAACCGAAGGATAATTAGTTATTTATCGTTTCTGTTCTTCTTTGACATTTACACTATCCGTATCAGATGAGGAGGAACAAATTAATGGTTTACAAATATGTTGACACTAACGCATTGTTCAAATTCTAATTATTTTATTTTTTTTGACATTTGCACTATGTTCTTTTCTGACATTTGCACCCCTCCTTTTATTTTATTTTTGTTGGTTTCATATAGTTTAACGAGAGACCATATATAAATTCAAAAGGCATCTTTGCCCAGGATACGAAGCCTTTTGCAAGCATCTTGCTCAAGATATCATGACGGCTCAGTCTAAAATGTAGTTTTGCACCGTACCGGTGCTGTTTTGCACTGTTGCATGTGCAGCACTACTGCACTTGCAGCGGTGCAGTTTTGTACTACTCTACATGTGTATATTCATGGTTTTTCAAAATCTATATATGAAATCATGAGTACAAACTGTAATATCCAGTGAACAATTATATGCAATTATAAATTGTAATATCCAATATTATATTGATAGGCATAGAATGCTACTATGGCCATACAACACATATACAAATTATACATGGAAAGTTCAATATTTCATTTGTTCACTGAACGTTATCATTCTTTCTCCCGAGCAATCAATTCTTCCAAATTGTTTTAAATGAAATATGATCTCCATTTATTAGTGGATTCTTCCTTCTAGTTCACAAAGAAGAAAAAACGATATAAAATACGGGGCACATGAAGCAGCCAATGAAACTGAAGCTACCTTTCTTGAAAATAGCTGCAAACCTTACCATTTTAGCTTTGAAAAAAAAGTTTAGTCATAAATATGATTATACTATCATTGCAGACTGTACATGCTTTAGGTGTCAACATATTCATATTCAATAACCAAAATGAAAAACTGCTCGGGTACCTATTGAATTATATATACTAGTATGAGAAGCAGTGTGTGTGTATGTGTGTGTGTGTGTATATGTGTGTGTGCGCGCGCGCGCGCGCGCGTATTGGTGGCACGTCCATTGGACGTGTGCCAAGAAGGAAGTGTGAAAATTTTGTGTGTGCTACAGTTATGGTGGTGATATACACACACAGACACACATATGTACACAGATATACATATATATGTGTATGTGTGTCTGTGTATGTGTGTAATAATTTGTAAGACTTAAATTATGTAATAATTTGTAAGACTTAAATTATGTAATAATTTTTCTGGAACCTTTTTCAAAATTGATGTCAATGGCAGTAGCTTATAATAAATAAAATACAATTGTAGTAATCGTTTTCTCTCCACCTTGTCCCCAGCTTGAAACCGACATCATGCAGAGTTAAAAATATTGGATAAGGGATTTTGTTACGTAAATTTTTATCTTATTTTAGTAATAAAATTGGAAAATAAATAAATTCATAAGTATATAATGAAATTAAGTCAATGATGTAATTTTTAAAAGCATTCCTTGAAAATATGTGAAAATAAAATGGAGAAAACGGTGTTAACTACGACTCTTACTCGTTTATAGTTATATAAAAACCCCTTATATAAATGGAGTAACATAATAGGTATGAAATACATATGAGTATGCATATTGAGGTATAATATTTACTGTAAGAATAAGGCATATGAAATGGAAATTGTGAAGCACAGCTAACTAATTCATGATTACATGTTAATAATACGTCTTTATATACTACATTTATAGTAATATGTACCCTTTCTATTTCGAATTTTTTCATTTTTTATCAAAACCTTTATTGTTTTTCGTGCAACTCCTCTGGATAAAGCAACATATAGCTGATCATGACTAAAAACATGTTTAAAAAGATAACATGAGGGAAGATAAAGGCTAGTCTATAGCAAACTTTATAGAAGCAGGAACAAAGAACATGGTAGAGTATTCATGAAAGAGACAAAAAGATATTTTTGTACCGCATTATTATATAAATATTACTATCCACAATACCATATGAATATAGTATCCTTAAGCTTGCAGAAGCTAAAATCAATGCAAACAGAAATTAACGTATAGTGAGAGCAATGCTCAAGTAACAATATAAAAGTATAGAAGTGGTAGCCCATGCACATGCTCATTAGGAGGGAGAGCATGGCAATCAAATACTAAAAAACATCAGTTTCACAATGACTTGCTGTCACAGTTCATAATAACTGCCGAATTCATATTACCTTCCATAATATATAATTTATCAATTTGAACGTATCGGTCACACCACTTACAATAGATTGGTATATATTTTTGCAAGTAAATATTAACATGTATAATTAAAAATAAGTACAGTTATAGATTTTTGGAAGATTTTCATAACATAGTACTACTGCCACTTAATAACGGCTTCCGATAATCCCTCCCGTCCTCCTGATTATCCCTCCCGTCTTCCCGTCCCATTTTCTCTCTCCCTTTCATTCTCTGGAATCGCATTCATCCCTCCTAAGTATCTCCATCAAACCCATCACTCACCTCATCCCAGCCCTGTCCCTATATCCTCATCCAGTGGCAGCGCAGATCGAGCCACTTCTCCTAACTCTCGACCGGGCTCAGGCAAGGTTCGTACCTACGCACAAGTGGCTGCCACACCCAAACAAAAATCTATTCTTCCTTCCCCCAAACATCTCAGCCGTAGGCGTTTCCTTCCGGTGTTTGTCTTGTGCCGCCAAACTCTAGAATTTTTAAAAACTAAAAAAAGATGTTTCCATTGTGCCGGCTCGGGCCACATGGCGCTAAACTGTAGGGAGCCAAAGATTTGCTTCTGCTGTAGCTTTTTTGGTCATAATTACTCCAGCTGTCCCTCCTGAATTGCGGCATCGGGACACAACAAAAACTCTTCAAATCCACTAAGTACTCATTTCGTCTGCAGTAATAAATCAAATCCGCTTCCAGCATATTCTAATCATAATTCAACACGTGCCAAGTCATCTACTCAATTTATGCCTTCTCATCCCGTCCCCACCTCTAAAACTCCTAAAACCTATTGTAATTCTCTCCTCCGCACACAAACCGAGATTCTCTTTCATTTCTCCCTCCTCTGTTCACTCCCTCACAAAATTTCACAATGAGCGATCTCTCCCTCTACATCACCGCAACCATCATCGACGGTGCCTGGTCAGTTGACTCTCTGAGCAGAGTGCTTCAAGCAGCTTTTAACCATGTAGAGTGGCCGATCTGGTTCTTAGATGACAATCGTTTCCTGGTTGCCTGCCCCTCCCTATCCGTCAGATATCAGGCCCTTACACGTAAAATCATTTCCGAAGCGGGAGGATCTATCTTTTTGGAGGCTTGGCCAGAGTATGAACGGCTGGCCGAGATCGCCCTAGAAAATCCCTCCTGGGCAACAGTTAGAGGTATTCCAGAGACCCTAAGACATAATTCTGACGCCTTACATGCGGCCATCAATCCAGTCGGAAGATTCATTGAATACGACCGTTGTGATTGGGCGGAATTTGATCGGCGACTTATTTATATCAAGATGCAGTTTCTCGTGGGCATCTCCTCAGTATCCTCCTATAGAGTTCGCCTGAATAATGCGGACTATCTCATCACAGTATCAAGATGGGACCATGTCCACCCTCGCACCAGACCTGAGAACCATCTCTTGGGCCTGGACTACGAAAGAGATGTGAAGTGTTTTAATGACCCACTAGACATACCTTCATCTGACCTTTCCTTGGATGAACGCTTCGATGCTATGAACTATGAACCCACCTTGCCGCCCTCTCCGGCGCATGTCAATTTGGAAGAGGAAGCCGCCAATATCCCTGACCCCAACGCTGATCCTGCTCCCCATGGGTGGGATCCCTCTTTTGATCTGGAGCACTCGTCACCGTTACACTGTCAAGCCACTTCCTTGGAGCCTGTTCACCCGGAGGCATTTCACCCCGCACCCCACCCCTCTCCTAGCCTAGACTTCAATACATTGCTTGATCCTAATCGGGCCTCTTCCTCAAGCCCGTGGCCGGTGCATCCAAACATGACAGATTTCACTCCAGCACAAATCAGAAGGAGTGCAAGGAACTCTGGATCCATGCCTGGTCACACAGGTTGTTTTTACAAAACTGTAGTTTTTTCATCTGCTAATTCTAAATTAAACAGAAAAATTGCAAGTTGCATGGGAATAACCATATCGGATGAACAATATGCCGCCATGCAAACCCTAGAACAGGAGAGAATCTCCTTATCCCAATGAAAATTGTATCATGGAATGTTCGTGGGCTAGGGGACCCCTCAAAAAGACATTCAATCTACCTGTCCTTATCCCCTGTTAACTTAGATATTCTTTTGCTTCAAGAAACCAAACTATCTGACCCAACTCCTTCCCAAATTAGACAACTAGGTGGTCCCAATCTTACAGGCTGTGCTCTTTCCAACTCTATCGGCTCTAGGGGTGGATTAATTACCATGTGGAATGAATCCACCTGGGCTCTCTATCAAATCATTTCACATCCCTCTGTCCTTCATGCTGCACTAAAACACGTGCATTCAGACACTATTTATTTTATTTCAAATATTTATGGCCCCCTTTCACCCCGCGATAGAATTGACCTATGGAAAAGCTGCTTAGATTTCGCGTCTTTTTTGCATGGCCCGTGGATTATTGGTGGAGATTTTAACACAACCAGATTCTCAGAAGAAAGAAGCTCAGGAAATCACTCTAGTGACTCAGAAGACTTCAATACTTTCATCAATGCCTGTTTTCTTATTGAGCCTCCAATCAACAACCACCACTTCACTTGGACCAACAAACGTCATTCACCTTCCCTTGCTAAGCTTGATCGTTTCCTGTTCAACCCTTCCTGGGAGGACCTTCATCCTCTTTCCAGTTGTATTGGCCTTGCCACGACTCTATCGGATCACTGTCCCATCTGTCTAGATTCTGGCTCTCCCACTGCATCCAAGCGCCCATTTAGATTTGAACGACTCTGGCTGCTGGAACCGTCCTTTGAAGATTTTATCAAGAAAGCATGGGACCAACCAATCAGATCTTCCTCGGCCACGGCTCGCATAGTCTGTAAACTAAGATCCTTGAGAAGACTGCTCAAACCTTGGGCGAAATCTATCTGGGGCTCTCTACGTAGACGTATAACCAACATCCAAAATGACATCCTAACCCTAAACATACAGGAAGAAGCTTCCCCCCTCAGTAACAATGACAGAATTAAACTCTCAAATCTTGAAGCAGAGCTTGAACGATTAATGAAACAAGAAGAGATTGGCTGGAAACAAAGATCCAAAGCCAAGTGGTTGAAAGAAGGGGACAAGAACTCGTCTTATTTTCACAAATGTGCCAACGGCCGCCGCAGATCCCTTTTTATCCCGGAAATCGTTCAGGATAACGTCTCAGTCACCAACCCTTCAGATATTTCGAATTTGTTCACCAACTATTACCGCTCCATCCTCGGCAAACCCTCCACACCCTTCCCCATATAGACTGGAACCTCCTATATCCCAACCCCTCACCAATTCCTATTGACTCACACTTTTCAGAAGAGGAGATTCTGGCCGCCCTTAAGGATGGATGATAACAAATCTCCAGGACCAGATGGTTTTGGTCCATTCTTTTTTAAACACTTCTGGAATGTGATTAAGAGCGATATTCTGGAAATGTGTGCAGAGTTCTGTTCCAACCCACAGTCCATAGCTTGCCTAAATTACGCCAACATCATTCTCCTTCCTAAGACCGCCGGAGCCAATGCCCTCTCAACATTCCGACCTATTAGCCTACTCAATACCACGTTTAAAATTATCACCAAGGTCCTTGCTAACCGTCTTCAAACTTTCGTGGAAACGCTAGTTGGGATAGAACAGTCAGCTTTCATCCACGGCAGGAATATTCTAGACTGCGTGGCTGCGACTCAAGAAGTAATCTCATCTTGTCATTCGAATAATATCCCTGGTGTCCTGCTTAAACTCGATTTTTCCAAGGCATTCGACTCAGTAAATTGGAACTTCATTTTGGAACTCCTAAGGCACAGAGGCTTTCCTCCCACGTGGTGTAAATGGATTCAAAGCATTCTTTTTTCGAGCCTTTCATCGATTCAGATCGGAGAAGTTTCTGGAGGGCACATAAAATCAGCTCGGGGGTTAAGACAGGGAGATCCTCTCTCGCCCCTCATTTTTGTCCTTGTGGTTGATGTTTTCAATCGCATGATCAAACTAGCGACCTCTAACAATATCCTAGCTGGTATCCACCCACCAAACTCTCACCTCAGTTCCAGCCCTATTCCTTTGATCTCCAATCTTCAGTTCGCAGATGACACAATTTTCTTTGTTTCACCTTCTCCTAACCACATTCACTGTCTCAAGGTCATTCTATACTCCTTTGAACTAATTTTCGGCTTGTCCATCAATTTCAACAAGAGCTCTATTATTATGCTCGGAAACACTGATCTCCTCGGTCCCCCCATTTCCTCCGCCCTCAACTGCCGCCTGGACACTTTCCCTTAACCTACCTCGGTATTACCTTGCGGCCTTCCAAGCTTCACCGATCAGATTGGACCCCTCTTATAGCCAAAATTGAATCTAGACTAGCTGGATGGAAAGCTAACACTCTATCGTCTTCTGGGAGGTTGGTTCTGGTCAAGGCTGTTCTCTCAACCCTTCCCACTTACTGTCTCTCATTCCACAAGCTCCCTATCTGGGTATCCAAGAAAATCGACGCCATTAGACGAACCTTCCTCTGGAATGGAGGGAAAATTAAATGTTTCGTCAATTGGAAAATCGTGTGCATGCATGAAAAACATGGGGGTCTTGGTGTCCCCAATCTGATCTCTTTCAATCAAGCTCTGCTAGCAAAATGGCTTTGGCGCCTACTCTCGCCGGGACAGTATATTTGGAAACAGTGGATTCTAGCTTCTCACTATAATGCGGACCCTTTCCTCGTCCTCCATTTCGCTCCTCACCGTAGGCCCTCCCCCTTTTGGACTGGTGTTCTTACCTCTGTTGACCGCTTCAAATCCATTATCCGGATCAATATTGGCAATGGCGCCAACTGTCTCTTCTGGTTTGACACATGGCACAGCCTTTCCCCCCTACACAAATCCTTCCCTCTTCTCTTTTCTCACTCCAACCTTCCCCTCCTCACAGTGGCGGAGGCGGTAGCCCTCGGTCTTCCTTGCTTTTGCCCCTTAACCCTCTTTTCTCCTGACACCCTCTCGGAGCTCTTCTCAGTCCTGCGCCTGCTTCAACACGTATCACTCGATCCCCTAGTGAAGGACGGTCATGCATGGTCACTCTCTCCCTTGCATGGCTTCTCCGTTTCTCAGTATTCCTCGTTTCTTAATCATCCTGGCCGCCTCTTCGCATTCGCTCGTGTCTGGAAATGCCACATCCCTCCCCGTTTCAAATTTTTTCAATGGTGCTTCATACATGGACGCATTAATACTAAAGACCGTCTCGTTCGTTTAAACATTTCTTCTGACCAGTTCTGCGTCCTGTGTAAGACTGAAGCTGAACCAATCCGCCATCTCTTCTTCGAATGCGACATATCCTACTACATATGGGTCTCAGTCTGTAGTCACACCTTGGGTCAAATTAACTTGATCAACGACTTTTTTGACCATTGGCAATACGGTGTACCGAATCGTCTCCTGGATTCACTTCTAGCCATTTTCAGTTGGGTCATCTGGAACGAAAGAAACGCTTTAATGTTCAACAATCCAACCAACACTCTTTTTAGCCTTTGCAGCAAAATTGCTTATATTTTCGCATATTGGACAGGTTCTTCTTCTTCCTCAACAACATTCAGGTTTCGTCTCCCTGCAGTTCAATCCCCTTCAGATGAATCTGATGGCTAAGGCCTAAGCTTTTCACCTTCAGTCTCTGAACCGCTCTTAGTAGTAGTTTTTTCTCGCTTCTGATCGTATTGGGCCCATCAATGTAATATTCGAAAACGCTGGGATGATATTTTTTGTTCTCAAATGGTGGTTGTAAATTTTAACTCGGATTATGCTGTTTTGGCTATCGACCAGGCTTGTTGGTCGAACTACTTATATATTAATATCACTATAATCAGCTGTGTAGTTCCACGCTACACACCCGTTCACATCAAAAAAAAAAATAAGTACAGTTGTCCATGCATCTTTGTTAGCCGCGGGGAAAAACAACACAGCCTATATTTACATGTCATCATGTACATGCTTGCACCTTCGTAGCACCGATGCAGCACTTATGTTTCACTTTTTGCAGCACCTTGCATTACTGTTTATCTTCTGCCTTTCTCACCTGGTCGTGCATTTCTGCCTATGCAGCACCCATCCCTTTAGTTAAGGCAGTTTTGGTTAGTTTCTTGCATTCTTTTTTTTGTTGCAATTAAGTCTTGCTATAGTTTTCTTTGGCTTTGGCTGGTTCAAAATTTTGCAGCTATAGTGTGAGGCCTAAAATATGGCACCTTCATACTTCAACACCTAAGCAACATCATAGCATCATCGGGGCACCTTTTCTGCATCTAAGCAGCATCAAAGCATCTCCAAAGCAACACCTTCATGCACATATACGTTGTAGTCCAAGCATCATCGGTTTGCATCAGCAGGCCTTCATGCAATCCTTTTTCACGTCCATTCGAAAGTCTAAAGTGCTTCATGATCCAGTCGCAAGTCTGAAGTGCTTCAAATTCTCCCACAATTTGTCTCTCCGCAACATGCAGCAGCACCACTATAACAACATGCAGCAACAACATCAATAAGCTTATTTGCTTGTTTTAATATTACATACACTGCTGTTTTTGTCAATTCAAACGATTTTACAATTGTCATTTGTTTTGTTCAGCTTCATTCACTGATCATCAAAGTGACGATCTCACATGATTGTAAACACTTAATCTTATCGAACATTTGTATGGATTTTGATTTTTATTTACTAATATAATGACTACTCTCCTGGTGCAATCATAAATATGATTAAGAAGAATTGGAGATTAACAAAGTGGTCGTGAGTGATCATCTGGAGTTAATATTGTTAGAGTTCTTGCATAGTTAGAGAAAAATACTTTTAGTAACAATTTTAAATTACATTTATACACTATCAACCTGACTCATATTAGAATTAGTATATTACAAAATTCATAAGTATATTAAATAATTGATAAAATTAGTAACCAAATTGCAGAAACTGATTTATGAATCTATAAAAATTAAATAAGATAAAAAATAAAACATGAAATGATTCTGTTCCAACAAAGTGAATGTGAATCTATATAACAAAATTTGTGTAAAAATTTAATTGATTACTTAACTAAATTTCCATAACAATTTTGTATTTAAACACGAATTTTAAAAACTTAATTAACTATAAAATAATCAAGTAATACTTTAAATTTTCAAAAAAAAAATGCTTATAGACACATCTATATGTAATAGCAATTCTCAAACATTATGCATTTCATTTCCAGAAAAGAAAAAAATGGAAGTATGACTGTAGTTATTAGTAGAATTGGGCACTGATTTAGTATTTGATATGTGTATGATTCTTATTCATACAGTGTTTTTTTATGCAATAATGGTTGTCCGGTACTTATTAGTCATTTCATCAAACAGTTGGAGCATGATATTTAAAGCAAAAGATGTTAAAATTCGATACATCCTAAATGCATGTAACAATTGGTTTAACAATAATGCAAAAGGTATTTCCGGTAAAGTTTCAGTGTAATATATGCAAATTTTTTAGCATTATCATGATTGAAAATAGCAGGGAATAAACCTATTCATTTCTTGTTCATCTCTCAACCACTTCGTTTGTCAATTTTAAATTTGTGCCTCTATAGAAAGCTTAAACTTTTAATTGAGAACACGCACCAATCAAACATAAATCAAATGGATAAACCTATTATAGTTTCTACTTCTTTTTAATTTGTTTGATCTCTCTAGTTTTAATTGTTAACATTGCAGAAACATAAAACAAATATAGAAAATACATAGCTTTTATTATACTATTTTTCATTAAAGCAAAATTGAAAGAATACCATAAACTGGAAACTATCCGTGCAGTCGAAACCGTAGATCGACAGCCATCGCCTATTTCCCTCACCGTGCCTCTTCCTCAATGATCCATCTACTAATGGACATGTCTGGAATTGGTAAAGAGAAGGCCAACCTACGTTGGGAAGCCTAATCTCTGAGTTGGGCAGAGAAGATAATAAGCGAGATAAGACTACATTTGTACAGTTTCAAAATCAGCGAACAAAATTGCAAATTAAAAAGGTGAAAACAAAATTGGAAGAATAAAGTAAATGCGAAAGTCGGTCGGCACGTCCGTTGGACGTGCACGATTGAAAATGTATGTTAAATTATCTTTGCTATAAAATAGAATGTATCCATGTAGAACTTAAAATATAGAATCAGATCAATCAACCTAGGATACTCTTACATTACAAAGTTAAAAATGGTTCTAATGGTAATATAACTATCAATTTCACTTAATTTATCCTCTCTTTTAATTTGTCAACCTCACTATTTGATGAGAAAAACATACGGTAGATCAATAAAACTTTATCAATTCGATATCATTGTATTATTAAAACACAAATTTCAACCCTGTATTATTAACCGAAAGCTCAACAAACATATTATGGTTTCTTATATATCTATTCAAATTCAAATCCATTAAACAGGTAATATCACTATTCTCTGTTGCCAATTTCTTCAATCTTGAAACGAAAGAAATTTGCAGAGAATAAAAATAATACTTTCAGAGAGAATAAAATAAAAATCAAGATTATAATAAGTAACATGTATAAACTATAGAGGGTACACCTATTTTTGTACTTAGACAATGAAAAGTAAATATAGTGGAATAACATTGCTGTCTGACCTAACAGTGCTCTTCCTTCCAGCTTTATTTTTTGATCTGCATATTCAGATGACCTTCGACCTTCTTGCAGTAGACGCTTATAGCTATCACACTTTTGCATATAGTGACATGTATAGTAAAAATTTAGAGTACATATGAAAAACGGGCTTATGAGAGCTTATTCATGTGTGAAGCTCCATGATCTAGAAATCTATGAATACGTATTCTGTAGTCATGTACAATTTGTGAACATATTGCTACTGCAGCAGTCCACTTAATAGAGCAAGAGTGTGCATGTTAGCATGAAAACTTCACGTTCCAATATTTTGCGTCCCTTTTGTCAACCAAAGATCTAGCACATTGTTTCTTCATGATGGAACCATAATGATCAAAAATCAAGCACTAAAATATTCAAAGATCGGACAAACAATTATTTAAAGGATCGGCTATAATTGCACAGTAATGGTAAGGGGCTAATGGGTAGACGGTGAACCGTTTATTTGCGCCCGATAAGGATAATTAAATAATTTCAAAGAATCATTATCCTGGAAATTCTAGCATATTAGGAGAATATATGATGTTATTTTCATCTTAGAGAACTTCTACGTAAACTTACCTTTTGCTATACAATAACAAACAAACTAAAATATTCAAAGATGGAACCATAATGATGAAAAATTAACCACTAAAATATTCAAAGATCAAATGAACAATTATTTAAAAGATCGGCTATAATTACACATTATTGAACGTCAAGCTAAGAGAAAATCAACCTCAACAATTGCGTAATATTAACACAAATTCTAATGAACTAAGCGACAAATCACTTGTCCATATACTGTAATAATTACAGTTTTAAGGAGCAGATAACTATTTGGCATGTCTTCTATAATTTTTGATGTCGAAACTTATGCCCAATGGAGCTGCAAGTTTCATTCTGCATAATATTTTTCGTTTGGCAATTAGATAAGTCACAAAATTTAAGCAATCCCTTTAACACAAATCTCACAAAACATTGAAGAACTGTTAAAGAAAACTATTGTAACGACCAGATGTTTTTCGACTTCCAAAAGTCGACATTAATACGTCAACTGTATCAACCGCCGAACTATCGAATGCCGGAAAATCAAACCATTAGGGTTTAAGAAGATGAAGGTAGAAGAAAATAGAAACAATAACAGAATCTCATATTTCGCAGCGGAACAACATATACTATATCAATGAATAATCTTTAAAACAAGGAATCATATCTGTTATTACATTACATCACATTACATTATCAGAGTGTTACAACAACAACAGCGAAAAAGAAATATAACGTATACTAGTGATACGCTTCGCCATCCAGCTTGCTCCTGATCTCCACAGCATCTCCTGAATTCCAGAATAAATGAGAACCTGACTCTAGGTTGTCCGTGTGGAAATTTGTGGGCACTCAGAGTTTAGAAAGGGAATAATAAACTCTAGGTCAATCATGGGACTGGTGTGAGATCTTAAAAAAAGTTATTTTCACAAAGAAAATAAAATGAAACCCGCTATGCTTTTTTTAAAATGAAACTGCCATAAGGCCTCCCGCCACACACACAATGCAAACGCACACTTGGGGGAGATTTCTCCTTATGACAGTCAAGCATGCTTAATACGCGAAAACCTTTGGATATTATTTTTAGTGCATAGTGCAGAAAACATTTCGAAAGTACAATATTAATCTTAGTCAGCATGGGCATTTCGCACTTATGCCAACTATAGCTACCATGTTCAATAGAAGGTTACCGCCATATTCCATGACAGGTTATACAACTAAAACTGTACAGGGCTCGTATTGTTTCTTTGGATTTCCAACAAATGGTCAGGCAAAGGAACTTCCTACACCGAAATGGAACGCCTCTGGAAGGACGCCCCTCCGAGAACCTAACCGGATCTTTGCTGACACAAGGCCGAGTTACCGCACGCTTCTGGGTGCAATGAAGTTGTAACTTGATAACTCCACACAAAAAAGTATGCCATCCCCCGGTCGTTACCGACCTTTATCCGAGGATCCTCAACCACAAAGCAACATCACACAGTAATAAGATTGCAATAACCACATAGGTTAAATATCTGGGCTCCATACCGTGATACCACCTCTTATCCAGAAGAAAATGGACATACCCTAGGGGTGCGACCCCTACAAACCTTGCTGCAACGTTCCTGTTTCGACCATTTCCGAGTTGTGAGGCTCGACGAAGTCTCGTCCACAAAGCTACGCTTTTCACAAAAGCCATGCTTCGATCAACAAATGATCAGCAGCACTTCGTATGTCACATTACCAAATTGGGAATGTATCACTAGTAACCATCAACTGCATAACCTCTGCGCTCGTACGTCTCAGAGAAGGGTGTTAAGCTAAGAGAATAAATTCTCCGCCACCAACAGAAATGTATTTGATAGAAACCATCTTTACATCTTAAAGTATAACGTCAGACACACATCCATACAAGTCTGTTTCGGGTTCGAACAAAACCGAAGGCACTTCCGAAGAAGCCCTTGCAATCCAGGTATTCACAATCCCGATCGGATTTCCCATCACTTAGGGAATCTTTATATTGTAGCTACTCAGTGCAGAGACAATCGATAGGTTATCCTATCATTCTCGCAATACCCGGTCTTCACCACCGGTCTCCAAATGCAATCCCATTTCGTCGTATCATTATTCGGAATGGGTTTTATGACACAAAGGTCCTCTCCCGGCTAATCCGAATAACAAGCGCTTATTTTTAAAAATAAGTGTTCATTCAGATTTCAAACAAATCACAAACATTTTCACTTTGATCTTTTAAATAAAAGATCTATCACAATCATAAAGGTTCGATGTGGATTTCAAATATCCACTTGGAATCCGACCCCCGGTCGCATCGAAATTCAAATGTCATTTAAAGGAAAATATTGATAGTCGGTTACTTAACTATCAATCAACATTCACAACAATTACCAGATTTAAATAATTTTTTCAAATTATTTATTTTCAAAATATCTTCATAGGATATATTTTTAACACTTCATCACTTTGAAAATCAAATTTCAAATCGATTTTCCATCCTTTGAAACAAGTTTCAAATCTTTTCCACACTTTAAAAATAAACCAATGTTTATTTTAAAACCAATTTCCCTTTCCCTTATAAATTTCCATTGTGAATTTATATTTCTAAATATCAACTGATATACGATTTTAAATCGATTTTCCAACATTCACTTTCAAACACAAAATCAAATTCCAAATTGATATCTAAATTTATTTTCAAAATACGAAATCAATTTCCCTTCGAACACCAAATCAATTTTCATATTGATTTCCAAAATTTATTTTAGTTACCAAATCAATTCCAATTGATTTTCAAAATTGCTTCAAACACCAAATTAATTACAAATTGGTTTCCCAAGGATTTATTTTCAAATACCAAGTCAATTTTCCAAATCGATTTCAAAATTTATTTCAACTCCAAATTAAATCCCTAATTTAATTTCTAAATTTATTTCCTTTTTGAAATAAATTCCTTTATCTCTTTCAAATATTTAAAATCCGTATTTTAAATAAATTCTTCAACCTTTGAATAATATTACCCGAAATCCATTTATTAAGCCTTTTCCTCATATTTTGGAATTTTATTCAATAGGATTAAAAATAAAACTTTATCCTTTTAAAATTCCTTCTTTTAAATTTATCCAATTCTCAAAAATAAAGTTTACTATAAACTTTCAACTTGAATTTTTCAAAAATCCAATTTTTATTTATTTCCGGTATCCAACGATACCAAAAATATATTCGGTTAAATTATAGCCTTTAACGATTTTAACCACAAATAAAATCACACAGGGATTATAAATAATCAACACACAGCATATGAAACAAATGCAATATTTGAGGAATCCAGTTGGATCACTCCAACCTGTTTCCCTGCATCCACAGATGTTAGCACAACAATTAAATACCAATTCCACTTCGAGGTGGAATATCGCGGCATATGGGATTTATAAAATATTACCCGCTATTATGCGGCTCAATAGGGTCTATTTCAAAACAAGTAATAACAACCATCACCCAAGCACACAATTAACAATCTTAAATTTAACTATTTAAAATTAAGCAAAACCCTTTGTTTGAGCGAGAAGATCTCACCTTTGCTTTTATTTTTGCAATCCATTTCCAATCCTGATTTTGTCTTCACAGTATTAAACCTTGTATAAACAACTATATAAATTTATTAATATTCGAACCAATTAAATAACCAATTTTCGTTTGGTAATTTTGATTATCCAATGATTTTATTTTAACCCGGTTTCTTTTAATAGATTTATCTAACTAAAATTTAAATTAAACAATTAAATTTCCTTTTATAAATAATCTTTGGTAACCAGAGTAACTGATTAACTAGTTACATAAATTATTCCCTGAATATATTAATAAATTGGTAAATTAAAAATATACATTTATTTTACTTTTAAAACTTCACATATACATATAACTTATATTCAAAAACCCAATGTTTTAAAATAAATTCTTACACTCCCAAAACCTTATATACATATATGTGATTAACTTAATATAAACAAACTAGATTTTAAAAAAATTCTATTTTCGAAAACATCATTTAAAAATTGATGTTAATATGCATCACTGCAAATATATATAGGCAGAAAAGAATATTCAGAACACGATATTCAGTTTACTTCCATATTCAAAATAAAATATGCATTTTTTTTATATTTAGATAATTCAAAATTAAATCGAGAAAGATGATGTTCGAATACCTTCATCTACGACGGCCTCCATCCTATCGAACCACCTCGAATTTCGAGCTTCCCTAAATTTACGAATGCCACCAGATCGCACGCGACCCAACAACCCAGCTTGTGGTCGCCATGCTTCAACCCAGCATCCCAATCGTGAGACGCCAAAGCACTGCTCGCAACATCATCACCTCCTCCTCGCGACCATCGCGACCCCAAGCCACTGCAACCTGCGACTATCACGCGTGCGATCGACCAACCCTTGAACCCTAGGGAAGCTCTCCCACTTGCGGTCGCCTGCGGGCCAAACGAATTGAGTACCCTCAATTGCCACGAACCTCCCCCCATCGTTACGATGAATAATCGAACGCGAGTTTCGATTTGGAAAGAAAACAAAAGCGGGAAACGAAGGCGGCCATTTTATCTTCTGATTTATGATTCGATTTTTTTTCTTTGAATGGAATTTGATTGAGGACATAAGGGGAAAGGCTTCGGCCATTAACAATTCGAACTTGATTTTTTTTTATTTGAACGAAGATTTTTTTTCTTTCGCTTTGTATCTCGGCAGTAAATATTAAAGGGGAAGGAGACTAGATGATGTCGCGTATACGAGCGGTGACAGTGATTTGAAGGAAAGGCGGCTGAATGTTGGGTTGTAGGAGAATAGATATATATTTATTTAATTTAAATTCAAATTCAAAACATCCGATAAATGCAACTTAAAAACTTGACTTCCTATTGAGGCGTGCCGCTAGGCATCTATAATGTTATACCCGTATTACGAACACAATGGAACTTGTTTCGGAGGCTAATTCGATCATATGCGCAAGTTACGGAAGTAAACGATAAATTTTAAATTAAATCAATTAAATAGTTTCTATGCGTTTTGAGATGCCAGAGTCAAACGAAAACTCTGATTTCTACGAAAATTGGAATCCGATAATAACTAACTATTACGGATCCAATGGCACTAGTTTCATTGAAATCCGAGACTGTGCCTCGGAAGGCTATTTCAAATATCGATTTAAACGATATAATTTCCAAACTGAACAAAATAGTTCCAATTTCAATTCTGAAGCTTCCATTAACCTCAGTATTATCAATATAAATTTTCTAAGCCATTGAAATATTTTTAATCGGCTTCAAACTGAAGATTAAAATTTTTACCCAACTCCGATAAATTAAATTTAAATAATTAAATTGAGAAGTCCATAGTTATATTTGAAATTCAAGTTATAACAACTTCCAAATATTTAAAATCAATTAAATATTTCAATTTCAAATGTTAAAAAAAATTCTGGGTCGTCACATCCTTCCTTCTTAAAAGAATTTCGTCCCGAAATTTCTAGTTAGGAAAAATGATCCTCAATCTGTTTGATATTTCCCAAACCAAATAGTTTTATCAACTTACCGAACAAATCTTTTTATTTAAGACCCCTCATTAATTCAACTAACTTCCCAACTTCAATCATAAGTCCCAAACAACATTGTTTTCTTTAACAATTTAAATTTAAATTTAAATTCAAATTTCAAACTTTCAAAATTTCCTCAAAATTTATCTAACACCCTAAATTTTCAAAAAATTTCGCCAGCGTCTCCTTTGCGCGGCTAGCTCGGTACAACTTCAAAATGTCACCGCAGGCCTCCAAATTCCAAAAGAAAACAAAAGGCCAAGTGGCTACACAAGAAATCACCAAATTTCATACTGAAATTGAAATACATACCTTTTTGTCGAGCAATTCAAATTTATCTTCGAAAATCAAATCACAATTCCATTTCCTTTAATACACATGTATATCCTGCTAGCCATAATATCCATTCATAGTCTTAAAAACCATTTTATTCATTTTCTTACAGGAATTTACACATCTACTTCTATTCAATTAGTTTTCTCATTACCATATGCATTCAATTTATCGTCAACTCTGAATAATGAATTTCATCTTTCAATTGTACTGATTCATATTATTATTTTAATTTAGTTTCATTTACTAATTTTCTTCAATTTTCTATTTGAAATTGTTTGTCGCTAACAAAAAAAATTCAAAATTTTCTAACTTCCAAAATTTTGGGAAAATTTTGACAGAGTTTCCTTTGTACGGAAGAGCTTTTTCAATTTGACAAAAGATATAAATATATATACATCGACCCACCCGGTCGGAAAAACAAAAATAGTTCATATTTCCTATTTTTATTGCGTAGGCGTACCTTATTTAGCATTTTTAAGCAAGCGGCTTATATAATTAGAATTTTGCGCAATCAAATCCAGCCCAACGACTTTCCTGTACCCGTATTTACTCAATTTAAACACGTAAGTGATATATATAGGAAATTCATTTACATTTCACTTATTTTCAATAGTAAACACATAGTTTTCACAAGCAAAATATTCAAAATAATTCCCATAAGCAATTTTTAAGGTTTCTATACAAATTTAATTGCTTACAATCAATTCACATACCATTTCTATTCAATTCAAGTGATTCACAATTCACTTTCTTTCATTTAGTTTATTTTTAAGCAAAATGAACTCATATCTATTTCAATTGATTCGAAAATCAATTTGATTTGCTTTTATTAACTCTTAGAATTTTATACATACTCGTTTGCGTCAAACAACAACTACTTCTATGCAACTTTCGACAATATTCACTAAATAGAATATCCAATCTAGTTTTTAACTAATTTAAATTAATACAAACTCAATTTACTCTTTATTTTATTTCATTTCCAATTGATTCTGTTCAATTCATTTTGCATTCCATATTCACATTCATCTCAATTAAAACCATTTCACAATTTCCAGTTTATCCTCCATTTATTTATTTAGAATATTTCCCCACTCCAAATTTTACTTAAGAATTTTACCATTTATTTCTTAAGTTCAAGATAATTATTCTATATACTTCTTATATTTATTTCCAATTCATTTTGGTTTATAACCACTTATATTTAAACTGGATTCCAAATTCCATATGAATTCATTTTACCTTTCACTTATAAATATTGAATTCAATTCATTTTAAACCATATTAAATTTGTCATTCTTTTAATTAGTTTCACTAACTAATTTTAATTCCTCTATTAACATTTAGCTCCATTTGATCCAATATTTACTTAAGTTATTTCAATTCAAAAATCAAATTTTTTTTCCTGTAACACTTCCCAATTTAAATCCTTGATTTGATTTTCATTTATCAAATTCATTCCATCTACTAATTTAATTAAATTAGTTTTACTCTCTCATCCATTTTAAATTTCCATTCTTAATTCATTTCAAATTTATTTAACCAATACAAGGAAATTTTCAATTTATTTCTACTTACTTGAATTTATCTGCAAATTTAACTCACATTTGAATTTTAATTTAACTAATTCAACTTTCCTATTTCATGAATCAATAAATTATCATATTAGTTTACTTGAATTCAATCCAGTTTATTTTTTTTCATTTTCCCAAGTTTGGATATTTTTATTCAACTTGATTCAAATCAAATCTTATCCTATTTTTTCAATTCCAATCCATTTACTCACAAATGTTAACTCATTTATTCATTCACATTACCATTTTCATTCCATTAATGAATTTTATTCCATATTATAAATCACATTGACAATTTACATTTACAAATCTCATTTGTATATGAATTCATTCCCTTATCCTTTCAATTCATATTTATAAATTTCATTTGTTTAATGAATTTATCTCCAAATCTTTGGTTATACCGTTATTTCTTATTAAATTTCCGTACAATAATGATGATAATTCAATATCATCACTTCCTAATAATCAAGCAACCATATATTATAATAATTCATAGAAAATTTATTTCTTTTATATATGAAAATAGTTTGGGTAAAATTATTTCATTTACCTTATTTTAAAACAATACCATGTTAATTTATCTTGTTTAAGAGTTTAGAAACCCCTATCGATACAGTTGGCCAAACTACACCGACCAGAATCTATAAATAATCAACCGATAAGTCAACACAATATAAAACAATTTTATATTCACTAACAAATACGCGTTCATATCTATAATTACACTCAAACTCATTCTAGAGTACCGCTGACTCTATCTCTAATGAGTAACAGCCAACAGAGCCGAGGTTATCACTTAACCAAATGCTTTGATACCACTTTTTAACGACCCGATTTTTTTCGACTTCCGAAAGTCGACATTAATATGTCAACTGTATCAACTGCCGAACTATCGAATGCCGGAAAACCAAACCATTAGGGTTTAAGAAGAAGAAGGCAGAGGAAGATAGAAACAATAACAGAATCTCACATTTCGCAGCGAAACAACATATAATATATCAATGAATAATCTTTAAAACAAGGAATCATATCTGTTGTTACATTACATCACATTACATTATCAGAGTGTTACAACAACAGGGGAAAAGAAATATAACGTATACTAGTGATACGCTTCGCCATCAAGCTTGCTCCTGATCTCCACAGCATCTCCTAAATTCCAGAATAACTGAGAAACTGAATCTAGGCTGCCCTTCTGGAAATTTGTCGGCACCCAGAGTTTAGAAAGGGAACAATAAACTCCAGGTCAGTCATGGGACTGGTGTGAGATTTAAAAAACAGTTATTTTTACAAAGAAAATAAAAAGAAACCCGCTATGCTTTTTTTAAAAAAAAAAATGAAACTGCCATAAGGCCTCCCGCCACACACACAATGCAAACGCACACTTGGGGAAGATTTCTCCTTATGATAGTCAAACATGGTTAATACGCGAAAACCTTTGGATATTATTTTTAGTGCATAGTGCACAAAACATTTCGAAAGTATAATATTAATCTTAGTTAGCATGGGCATTTCGCACTTATGTCAACTATAGCTACCATGTGCAATAGCGGGTTACTACCATATTGTAACATCCCAAAATTTGTTAGCTTAAATTCAGTGATTATTTGAACTTTTTGAATTTAAATTATGAAATTTCAACAGAAATTAAATATTGTTGATATTAATATTACACAGTTATATAGAATTAAATAAAAAGAAATTGACAGTTAAGTTTAAATAGATAATAATAATAGTAATAAACAAATAAGTAATACATTACAAAACAAGGATTAGTATTAAACAATAAAATAAATATGTATGATGAATTAAATATAAAAACCTCTAATAGAACTAAAAAAAAATATTGTAATAAAATCACCTAGTATTGAATGTTAATAATTAAAACAACTTTTCTTACATTTAGCAAAGTAACTAAACAAGTTTGCAAGTGGAATATATAAACCAGGCCTATACAAGTAAGTATTTAAATAAAAAAATAAAAATAAAAACAAAAACAACACTTATCAAAAGATCAAACAGCATGGTCAAAACATGCTTTCATTTAATGCTATGTACTCCTCTGCATGTGCAAGATCTTACCAGCCTAAATCAAAGCATGGGCACGGCATGCTGCAAATACATGAAAGTATTACTTACATACCTTCATTAAATGCTTTAAAACTTCAACCAGTTAATTGAAATATTCACAAAGTACAAATTGAAAAGAGAAAAAAAGGCTTATACCTTCACCTGTACACAATCTCCTTTACATACATGAACATCTCTCTTTGTTTTATTTTCGTTCAAACAAATCATTAAAGAACAGAAATTTAAAAGAAAAGCAAACATCACTTTATCTTCAAATTTGGAAACAAATTACTGAAGAAAGGAAAGGAGAAGAAGATCAAAATAGTTTTTCAAAATAGGAATATCTCTGTCCATCAATATATTCAAGTGAGTAAACATATCTTTAAAAGGTTTTAAGTTTATATAGAACAATACAAACTCCATCTATAAATCGTTTTGTACAGGTTTCAGTATGGAAATATAGTGGTGATATTTTTTGCGTACTCTGCAAATGCATACAGGGTTTATATTTGTTTCAAAACTAAATTTCATTGCTGTTAATTTTAGACAAGCTTTGGTTTTTCAAAAAATAAAATCAAGATGTTTAATCCTCAAACAAGATTTTTCAAAGCCTATTTAAACATATAGTGAATTATCCCCACTGGAACTTAGTTTACAGGTAATCAAACAATCCTTTGGTAAATTCGAGTATTTTAAATTATCAACTGGATTACATAACTTGAATTGTCATTGCAAATTGTGAGTTTTAAAAAAAAAAATGGGAGTTTTTAGTTTCCTATGTTATGTTCAGTTTGAGATTGATCGAAATTTGCATTTTGATCGATTCCCGATCATCAAGCAAAATTCAGATGCTGAGATTTTTCTTGAAGTTGGTTTGGCCGTAGAGATTTTAGAAAAATTGTCGAATTTTTTTATATTGTGTAGTTTGATGAATCAAGGCCATTTTAGGGTTTTGGGGTAGGATGGGTTCGCTGTTGTTCACGAGAGGGTTTCGTTGTCGTCGTGGCAATCTAGTCGACCGCACGGTGGGGAATAGGGCCGTGGTGGTGTGTTGAAGCAGGGGTTTGGAGATCCATGGCCACCGGTGGCTCGACGTGGCGGGGCAAGGCTTTTTGTTCAGGCATGTTTGATTCATAGTTTCGAATGAAATGGCTACATTTTGATTTCGAGCCGATGATTTCAAATTGATGGTTGGTTTCGCGTGTTTGAGGGTTTTCCGACTTGCCGAGAGTCGTAACGTTCGCCAGAACGTCGGCATGGTGGCGTGCACGTGCACAACATGTATAGGTGTCAGGGGATTCTGCAGTGAAACTTAAGTTTAAAATTTTAACTTACTGCAAATAAAAGAAAAAAAAAAGGGAAGAAGGGTTGCGTGAAGTTTTGGGGTGTGTCTCGAGTGAAAATGGAAATGCTGAGTGATGGGCGATCTCGGGTTTGTTTTTTTTTGTTGGGTTAAGCCCAAACCAAATTACAAGTTGGCAAATGTTAAGAAAATCTTTGGCTTTTACAAGGTATCCAATGTTGATTTTGTTAAGTTAAAACTTATTATAAGTTAAATTATCTAACAATGCTTTAAAAAGAAAAAAAAGTTAATTAGCCGATTAAATTAAGTAATTTAATTTAAAATAAGAATTGAAGAAAATTTACATTAAAATTTTCGAGGTATAATAAATTAATTTTTAAAGTGTAAAACAGATTTTCAAATAATAATTAAAGTAAATAATTTGTATTAATAAATGATTTTAAAGGAAGTAAGAATGATATACAATTTGAAATTAAAATTGATTGGTAAACAACTAAGCGTTCAAATTAATTTGTAAATTAAGAAATTGTTATTCAAATATATTAAAGTCGACAAATCAAATTTAGCGGTTAATTAAATAAATAAATATGAAACAATAAAGCGAGCTAATTAAGATTTAATTTATTTGTTCAAATTTAATCATTTATTTTAAACATCATTGTAAATAATTGTGTAGTTAATTTATTTAAACCACATTGGAAAAAAATAACTATGGCTGTGCACGATATTGATATTTCTATCCTGATTGTGATGCTGTGTGATGTAGATTTCCATGCACTGCATTGTGAATGTGTTTTTTTTGTATTGATGTGAAAACCCTATTACCCGTAAAACGGCATTTAAACTTCGATGCGATAGGGAATCGGATTTCAATTTGTTATTTGAAACCCACATCGAGCCTATAAATTTTTGTGAACGACATATCCACATGTGTTTAAAATTGACTCTCACTATTCGGTTTAGCCGGAAAAGGACCCTTGTGTCGTATAACCCATTCTGAATATGTGATACGACGTTATGGATAGCATTTGAAGACCGGTGTTGAAGTCCGGGTATTTGCGAGCGATAGGATGACCTGTCGAATGACTCTGCACCGAGTTGCTCCGGTATAGAGTTCTCCATATGTGATGGGGAATCCGATCGGGATCGTGGATATCCGGATTGCAAGGACTTCTTTGGAAGTGCCTTCGGTTATGTTCAAACCCAGAACAGACTTGTATGGATTGTATGTCTGACATTACAGTTGAGATATAAACCTGATTTCTTTCAAACACATTTCTGTTGGTGGCGGAGAATTTATTCTTTTAGCATAACACCCTTCTCTAAGACGTACGAGCTCAGAGGTTATGTAGTTGAAGATTATCAGCAATATATTCCAAATTTGGTAATGTGGCATGCTGAGTGCTGCTGATCATTTGTTGATCAAAGCATGCTTTGTGAGAAGCGTAGCTTTGTGGACGAGACTTCGTCGAGCCTCACACCCCGGAATGGTCGAAACAGAAAAGATGCGGCAAGGTTATTGGGGGCAGCACCCCTTAGGGTATGTGCATTTCCTTCTGGATAGAAGTGGTATCATGGTATGGAGCCCAGATACTTAACTTATGTTGATATCGCAGATATATATATGTATTACTTTGTGATTTGTTGCTGGGGCCCCGGTTAAAGGTTGGTTACAACCGAGAGATGGCATACTCGTATCAGTAGTTACCAAGTTAGGGGTAACCCGGCCATGTGTTGGCAGAGATCCGGTTAGGTTCTTGGGTCGTCCCTCCAGAGGCGTACCTATGTGACCCAGGAAGTACCTTAGCCTGACCATTGTTGGAAATCCAATTCCCAATACGAAACCTTGTACGGTTTTAATTGTAGAACCTGTCATTTACTTATGGTGGCGCCCCACTGTTTAGATGGTAGCTATAGTAGGCATAGTTCGAAATGTCTATGCTGGCTAAGATTAATGTTCTATTTTCGAAATGCTTTCTTCACTATGCACTAGTAATAATATCAAAGAATTTCTCTTCTCGTACCAAGCATATTTAACTGTCATAAGAAGAAATCTCCTCCAATTCTGCGTTTGCATTGTGTGTGTGGCAGGAGGTCTTATGGCAGTTCCATTTTTAAAAGCATACCGAAAATTCTTTTATAAATCTAGTTTCTTCAAAAGCAACTATTTTTGTTTACTCATACCAGTCCCATGACTGATCCGGAGTTTATTGTTTTCTTTCCTAAACTCTGGGTGCCCATTATTTCTACACGGACAGCCTAATAGCAGGTTTCCGTATTTTGGAGTTAGATGTATTTTGGAGCTCTTATCTTGGAGATATCTTAGGAGCTTTTGGAAATCTCAGGTGTTTAGCTTTTGGGAGTCCGTTATCACTTCTTCCATTTGAAGACTTTTTGGATATATGGTCACTGTTGTATAATCGTGATGTTGTATTTGGAGTTGTGGTATATGTATTATATACTCTGATGTAGTATGGATATTATGTTGATGTTGTATCTGTGATGATATTTATGATATTGATTCTGTTCCGCTGTTTTATATTCATCTAATTGTTGTTATAAGCTCCGGAGATGCGAATTTGATGTCGTTTATCGTACATCGAGTTTGGGTCGTCACAAGTGGTATCGGAGCTGTTGGTTGAGTAAGAACTTTAGCTATGGAGTATAACACATTAGATGGCTCATTAGACATATGGTGAAGTATACCCTAGAATAATATAACCAAGACTGGAACTCCAAATTTTATTAGTCTATTCCTTTTACTGCTGATATTCCTTAAGATATTTCGTTCATGTATTTAAATCAATTTTCTTACTAATTACAGATAGTAAGAATGAGCGGACGAAGGGGAAGAGTTAGGGGTCAAGGAAGTGCCACAACACCAAATCAAGATCCCCCAACGGCAATAGCGGCAGCTCAGCAACAGCCGAATCTGGCTGAATTATATAAAAATTTCTCGAGACTTGGTGGTAAGCCGTTCAACGGCAAAGTGTCGATTGTTGAGGCTCAAGCCTGGATAAGATCGTGTGAGAAAATCTTCAGAGGGATAAAATTGGAAGACGATCAGAAGCGACTCATGGCTTCTTGGCAACTTCAAGATGAAGCCTCAGCCTGGTGGGAGACAATCACGGTAGATAAGCCAGAAGACGAGTTTTCTTGGGAAAAATTCAAAGAAGTGTTTGAGAAGCGATATCTGCCATCAGCTGGAATTTCTCGAATGTATCAGGAATTTATGGACCTAAAGCAGGGAAGTTTATCATTGGAAGAGTATCTGAATAGATTTAATGAATTGTCTCATTTTGGTCACGAATTGGTGAATATGCCTTTAAAGATGAACGGAAGATTCATTCGTGGGATGAATAAGAAATTCCACGAAAGAATGACGGGCCACGTTAAGGAATCTTTTTCAGATTTAGTTGATATGGGGTACAGATATGCTACCCTTGATATGCAAGAAGCCCCGGTGGAGAAAGGAAATTCGGCAATCAAAATTGGAAGAAGCGGAAATTTGGAGGCAAGAAACCATGGCAGGGCAACGAGAAAAAGAGGAGCGTTCAGGGAAGCACGGCAGAAAATGTCACTTGTTACAACTGCAAAGAGAAGGGCCATTATTCAAACAGCTGCACGAAACCGAAGAAGCAAGTTAAAGAATGCTATAATGTCACAAGCCTGGACATGTTGTTAAGGATTACCCAGTGATGAAGCAAGCACAGGTGGCAAATGTTTATGCGATAAAGAAAGACCCTTCAACTTCGAAAGCAGATAAGGGAAAAGGTGTTCTGGAAGGTAACCTTACTATTTATGATAGAACCGTTAGAGTTTTATTTGATACGGAAGCTTCACATAGCTTTATCTCTCAACAAACCGTGAGTGAATTAGCACTTAAAACTAAATTTGTTAACGATCCTATCTGCGTGAAAAATCCGGTTGGAGGTCCCGCAAATCTTTGTTTATATTGTAAGAGAGTTCCTATTTCATATGCTAGCTATCGATTTCCTATCAACCTTTATGTCCTCGAATTTGATGAATTTGAGATCTTACTCGGTATGAACTGGTTATGTAAGTACGAAGCTATATTGGAATGTAATAATCGGACAGTTTTAGTCAAAATAAGTTTCGGAAATTTTATTGAAATCTCTTGTGAGGATCCAAGTCCAAGGAGAGATAGATTGATGTATACTTTGGGATATCCTGAACCCAGTTTGCAGTCTATACCTGTTGTTCGGGAATTTTATGATGTATTTGAAGAAGTAAATTCCTTACCTCTTAGGGTATGTGCATTTCCTTCTGGATAGAAGTGGTATCATGGTATGGAGCCCAGATACTTAACTTATGTTGATATCGCAGATATATATATATATATATATATATGTATGTATGTATGTATGTATGTATGTATTACATTGTGATTTGTTGCTGGGGCCCCGGTTAAAGGTTGGTTACAACCGGAAGATGGTATACTCGTGTCAGTAGTTACCCAATTAGGGGTAACCCGGCCTTGTGTTGGCAGAGATCCGGTTAGGTTCTCGCGTCGTCCCTCCAGAGGCGTACCCATGTGGCCCAGGAAGTTCCTTAGCCTGACCATTGTTGGAAATCCAATTCCCAATACGAAACCTTGTACGGTTTTAGTTGTAGAACCTGCCATTTACTTATGGTGGCGCCCCACTGTTTAGATGGTAGCTATAGTAGGCATAGTTCGAAATGTCTATGCTGGCTAAGATTAATATTCTTTTTTCGAAATGCTTTCTTCACTATGCACTAGTAATAATATCAAAGAATTTCTTTTCTCGTACCAAGCATATTTAACTATCATAAGAAGAAATCTCCTCCAATTCTGCATTTGCATTGTGTGTGTGGCGGGAGGTCTTATGGTAGTTCCATTTTTAAAAGCATACCGAAAATTCTTTTATAAATCTAGTTTCTTCAAAAGAAACTGTTTTTGTTTACTCATACCAGTCCCTTGACTGATCCGGAGTTTATTGTTTTCTTTCCTTAACTCTGGGTGCCCATTATTTCTACACGGGCATCCTAGTAGCAGTTTTCCGTATTTTGGAGTTAGCTTTATTTTGGAGCTCTTATCTTGGAGATATCTTAGGAGCTTTTGGAAATCTCAGGTGTTTAGCTTTTGGGAGTCCGTTATCACTTCTTCCATTTGAAGACTTTTTGGATATATGGTCACTGTTGTATAATCGTGATGTTGTATTTGGAGTTGTGGTGTATGTATTATATACTCTGATGTAGTATGGATATTATGTTGATGTTGTATCTGTGATGATATTTATGATATTGATTCTGTTCCGCTGTTTTATATTCATCTAATTGTTGTTATAAGCTCCGGAGATGCGAATTTGATGTCGTTTATCGTACATCGAGTTTGGGTCGTCACAAGTGGTATCGGAGCTGTTGGTTGAGTAAGAACTTTAGCTATGGAGTATAACACATTAGATGGCTCATTAGACATATGGTGAAGTATACCCTAGAATAATATAACCAAGACTGGAACTCCAAATTTTATTAGTCTATTCCTTTTACTGCTGATATTCCTTAAGATATTTCGTTCATGTATTTAAATCAATTTTCTTACTAATTACAGATAGTAAGAATGAGCGGACGAAGGGGAAGAGTTAGGGGTCAAGGAAGTGCCACAACACCAAATCAAGATCCCCCAACGGCAATAGCGGCAGCTCAGCAACAGCCGAATCTGGCTGAATTATATAAAAATTTCTCGAGACTTGGTGGTAAGCCGTTCAACGGCAAAGTGTCGATTGTTGAGGCTCAAGCCTGGATAAGATCGTGTGAGAAAATCTTCAGAGGGATAAAATTGGAAGACGATCAGAAGCGACTCATGGCTTCTTGGCAACTTCAAGATGAAGCCTCAGCCTGGTGGGAGACAATCACGGTAGATAAGCCAGAAGACGAGTTTTCTTGGGAAAAATTCAAAGAAGTGTTTGAGAAGCGATATCTGCCATCAGCTGGAATTTCTCGAATGTATCAGGAATTTATGGACCTAAAGCAGGGAAGTTTATCATTCGAAGAGTATCTGAACAGATTTAATGAACTGTCTCGTTTTGGTCCCGAATTGGTGAATACGCCTTTAAAGATGAACGAAAGATTCATTCGCGGGATGAATAAGAAATTCCACGAAAGAATGACGGGCCACGTTAAAGAATCTTTTTCAGATTTAGTTGATATGGGGTACAGATATGCTACCCTTGATATGCAAGAAGCCCCAATGGAGAAAGGAAATTCGGCAATCAAATTTGGAAGAAGCGGAAATTTGGAGGCAAGAAACCATGGCAGGGCAACGAGAAAAAGAGGAGCATTCAGGAACCGCGGCAGAAAATGTCACTTGTTACAACTGCAAAGAGAAGGGCCATTATTCAAACAGCTGCACAAACCCGAAGAAGCAAGTTAAAGAATGCTATAATTGTCACAAGCCTGGACATGTTGTTAAGGATTGCCCAGTGATGAAGCAAGCACA
Organism: Allium cepa; assembly: GCA_030765085.1. Classification (NCBI taxonomy): domain Eukaryota; kingdom Viridiplantae; phylum Streptophyta; class Magnoliopsida; order Asparagales; family Amaryllidaceae; genus Allium; species Allium cepa. The sequence continues at coordinate 882,917,381 of CM060929.1, forward strand.
GGTGGCAAATGTTTATGCGATAAAGAACGACCCTTCAACTTCGAAAGCAGATAAAGGAAAAGGTGTTCTGGAAGGTAACCTTACTATTTATGATAGAACTGTTAGAGTTTTATTTGATACGGGAGCTTCACATAGCTTTATCTCTCAACAAACCGTGAGTGAATTAGGACTTAAACTAAATTTGTCAACGACCCTATCTGCGTGAAAAATCCGGTTGGAGGTCCCGCAAATCTTTGTTTATATTGTAAGAGAGTTTCTATTTCATATGCTAGCTATCGATTTCCTATCAACCTTTATGTCCTCGAATTTGATGAATTTGAGATCTTACTCGGTATGAACTGGTTATCTAAATACGAAGCTATATTGGATTGTAATAATCGGATAGTTTTAGTCAAAACAAGTTTCAGAAATTTTATTGAAATCTCTTGTGAGGATCCGAGTCCAAGGAGAGATAGATTGATGTATACTTTGGGATATCCTGAACCCAGTTTGTAGTCTATACCTGTTGTTCGGGAATTTTCTGACGTATTTGAAGAAGTAAATTCCTTACCTCCTCACCGAGAAATAGAGTTTTGAATTGATTTATTACCCAATGCTCGTCCTGTCGTTCACGCAAGTCGCAGGATGGCACCCAGGGAAAAGATTGGATTGGTCATCAAACTTATGAGCTACGAGCAAAAGGATTAATTCGATCCAGTGTTTCTGAATGGGGCTCAGCCGTCGTATTTGTTGCTAAATCGGACGGATCTTTGAGATTGTGTGTAGATTACCGCGATCTCAATAAACAAACTCTTAAGAACAAATTCCCTCTACCAAAAATTGATGATCTATTCGACCAACTTCACGGTGCTCATTTCTTTTCAAAAATGGATCTAGCCCAAGGATTCCATCAACTACGAATCGCCGAAGATTGTGTCCACCGCTTTCAGAGGTCCTGATATGTTCTACGAATGGTTAGTTATGGCTTTCCGGCTAACCAATGCTCCCGCATACTTCGTAGATCTTATGACTCGTGTGTTTCGGGAAGTTTTGAACAAATTTGTGCTCGTATTCATTGATGATATTTTGATCTATTCCAAGACTAAAGAGGAGCATGCCGAGCATCTTAGAATCGTTTTAGAGATTTTTAGGATAAATATTCTATACGCAAAATTTTCCAAATGCCACTTCTGGGTCAGTGAAGTCAGATTTCTCGGTCACATTGTTAATGAAGAAGGAATTTCTGTTGATCCAAGCAAGATTTCTACAATTGTGGACTGGAAGCAACCCACTACTCCTAGAGAAGTTCGAAGTTTTCTCGGTTTAGCGAGATATTATAGAAAATTTGTACAGGATTTTTCTAAGTTGGCTAGCCCATTGACTATGCTAACAATGAAAAATGCAAAGTTCATTTGGACTCCAAAATGTGAAGAAGTTTTTCAGGAGTTGAAAACGAGATAGACCACTGCTCCTGTTCTCACTATTGTTAACGGGAACCGAGGCTTATCTGTCTATACTGATGCTTGTGGGGATGGGTAGGTGCAGTATTAATGCAGAATGGGAAGGTAGTTGCCTACGCGAGTAGACAATTACGTCCGCACGAGAAGAACTACCCAACACACGATTTGGAAATTTAGGCTGTTGTTTTCTCTTTAAAAATCTGGCGACACTATCTTCTGGGTAAGAATCTTTTCAGCTTTCTTAACAATTTACGAAATTAACTTAACTTGAACAATATACTTAATAAACTCTCTTTGTTTTAGCCGAAAATTTGAATTATTCACCGACCATAAATCCTTGAAATATCTTTTCACCCAGAAAGATCTAAATTTGCGACAACAACGTTGGTTGGAATTTCTGGCATCGTATGACCTAGATATTTTGTATACACCGGGAAAAGCCAATGTGGTTGCCGATGCTTTGAGCAGAAGACATGTTGTTCTCACATATCTTGTTATCACTCCTACTCTTCTTCAGAAGATTGCGAGCAAGCAATATGAAGATGAGTTTCTTCGAGGAATCCATAAAAGAATATGCCAGGGTGAAGATACTAGTTTTGAGATAGATAATAGAGAAGTTATAAGGATGAAAGGAAGAATTTGTGTCCCTGACATTCCAGAACTGAAACGTGAAGTATTGGACGAATGCCACAAGTCTAAACTCAGTATCCATCTAGGAGTCAACAAAACGTATAGAGATATTAAAAGAACATTCTGGTGGAAAATGATGAAAAGAGACATATCGATTTATGTGAGTCGTTGTGCTACTTGTCAGCAAATCAAAAGCGACCAAAAAAGTAGTCGGTTTACTTCAACCTTTGGAAATACCAAAAATGGAAGTGGGATCAGGTATTGATGGATTTCATCGACGGATTTCCTCGTACTCGGAAAGGCAATGAAGCGATTTGGGTTATAGTGGACCGTCTAACCAAAACTGCTCACTTTATTCCAATGAAATCCACTCGAACTGCAGCAAGCTTGGCAGGTATATATATATAAAGGAAATTGTTCGTCTCCATGGTATTCCCAGTAGTATAGTGAGTGATCGTGATCCGATCTTCACCAGTAGATTTTGGAAGGCATTCCAAGACTCTTTGGGAACAAAATTAAATTTCGGTACCGCTTATCACCCACAAGCTGATGGGCAGACTGAGAGGGTCAACCGAATTTTAGAAGACCTACTGCGTGCTTGCGTTCATGATTTGGGTGGTTCTTGGGAGGACCATTTACATCTGGTAGAATTTTCTCATAATAATAGCTATCAGGCCAGTATAGAAATGGCTCCTTTCTAAGCTTTATATGGTCGTCCGTGTCAATCACCTACATGCAGGATCGAATCAGGTGACAGACTTGTCATTAGACTAGACATGATCAAAGAAGCCACGGAGAAGGTTGATTTTATTCGAAAAAAGTTATTAACTGCCCAAAGCCGTCAAAAGAGCTATTATGACCGCCGAAGAAGAAATTTGGAATTTCAAGTTGGAGATTCTATATTTCTGAAAGTATCTCCGATGCGGGGTGTATTAAGATTCAGGAAAATTGGAAAGTTAGCACCGCGTTATATTGGTCTTTTTCCTATTTTGGAAAGGATTGGTCCTCTAGCACATCGAGTGCAGCTACCCAGCTGGTTCTCTGGCGTGCATGATGTGTTCCACATTTCTAATCTTCGGAAATATGTGCACGATCCAGATGATATTATTGAAGAAGCTGCTCAACAGGATCTAGAGATCACTCCTAACTTGGCAGTTAAAAGAGAGCCGATAAAAATTGTAGATCGTGATGAAAAGCAATTGCGAAACAAAGTTGTGAAATTGGTCAAAGTTCAATGGAGTGGCGATCCAAAGGACTGTACTTGGGAAACTGAAGATAATATGAAGAAATCATATCCCAATTGCAGAATAGACATTTCGGCTTAAACTGTAAGTCATTTCTTTATTTTTCTGAATACGTATATTCTTTGTTTGCTTTTCTCTCTCTTTCAATTTCGAGGACGAAATTTTCTTAAGGAGGGGATATTGTAACATCCCGAAATTTGTTAGCTTAAATTCAGTGATTATTTGAACTTGTTGAATTTAAATTATGAAATTTCAACAGAAATTAAATATTGTTGATATTAATATTACACAGTTATATAGAATTAAATAAAAATAAATTGATAGTTAAGTTTGAATAGATAATAATAATAATAAATAAATAAATAATACATTACAAAACAAGGATTCGTATTAAATAATAAATTAAATATGTATGATGAATTAAATATAAAAACCTTTAATAGAAATAAAAAAAATATTGTAATAAAATCACCTAGTATTGAATGTTAATAACTAAAACAACTTTTCCTACATTTAGCGAAGTAACTAAACAAGTTTGCAAGTGGAAATATAAACCAGGCCTATACAAGTAAGTATTTAAACAAAAAAAAGAAAATAAAAACAAAAACAACACTTATCAAAAGATCAAACAGCATGGTCAAAACATACTTTCATTTAATGCTATGTACTCCTCTGCATGTGCAAGATCTTACCAGCCTAAATCAAAGCATGAGCACGACATGCTGTAAATACATGAAAGTATTACTTACATACCTTCATTAAATGCTTTCAAACTTCAACCAGTTAATTGAAATATTCACAAAGTACAAATTAAAAAGAGAAAAAAGGCCTATACCTTCACCTGTACACAATCTCCTTTATATACATGAACATCTCTCTCTGTTTTATTTCGTTCAAACAAACCATCAAAGAACAGAAATTTAAAAGAAAAGCAAACATCACTTTATCTTCAAATTTGGAAACAAATTACTAAAGAAAGGAAAGGAGAAGAAGATCAAAACAATTTTTCAAAACAGGAATATCTCTGCCCATCAATATATTCAAGTGAGTAAACATATCTTTAAAAAGTTTTAAGTTTATGTAGAAAAATACAAACTCCATCTATAAATCGTTTTGTACAGGTTTCAGTATGGAAATATAGTGGTGATTTTTGTTGTGTACTCTGCAAATGCATATAGGGTTTATATTTGTTTCAAAACTAAATTTCATTGCTGTTAATTTTTGACAAGCTTTGGTTTTTCAAAAAAAAAAAAAATCAAGATGTTTAATCCTCAGACAAGAATTTTGCAAAGCTTATTTAAATATATAGTGAATTATCCCCACTGGAACTTAGTTTACAGGTAATCAAACAATCCTTTGATAAATTCGAGTACTTTAAATGATCAACTGGATTACATAACCTGAATTGTCATTGCAATTTGTGATTTTTAAAACAAAAATGGGAGTTTTTAGTTTCCTATGTTATGTGCAGTTCGAGATTGATCGAAATTTGCATTTTGATCGATTCCCGATCATCAAACAAAATTCAGATGCTTAGATTTTTCTTGAAATTGGTTTGGCCGTAGACGATTTTAGAAAAATTGTCGAAATTTTTTTCCATTGTGTAGATTGATGAATCAAGGCCATTTTAGGGTTTTGGGGTAGGATGGGTTCGCTGTTGTTCACAAGAGGATTTCGTTGTCGTCGTGGCAATCTGGTTGATCGCACGGTGGGGAATAGGGTCGTGGTGGTGTGTTGAAGCAGGGGGTCGGAGATCCATGTCCACCGGTGGCTCGACGTTGCAGGGCGAGGCGTTTTGTTCAGGCGTGTTTGATTCACAGTTTCGAATGAAACAGCTACATTTTGATTTCGAGCCGATGATTTCAAATTGATGGTTGGTTTCGCGTGTTTGAGGGTTTTCCGACTTGCCGAGAGTCGTAACGTTCGCCAGAACGTCGGCATGGTGGCGTGCACGTGCATGACATGTATGGGTGTCAGGGGATTTTGCAGTGAAACTTAAGTTTAAAATTTCAACTTACTGGAAATAAAAGAAAAAAAAGGGAAGAAGGGCTGCGTTAAGTTTTGGGGTGTGTCTCGAGTGAAAATGGAAATGCTGAGTGATGGGCGGTCTCGAGTTTGTTTGTTTTTGTTGAGTTAAGCCCGAACCAAATTTCAAGTTGGCAAATGTTAAGAAAATCTTTGGCTTTTACAAGGTATCCAATGTTGATTTTGTTAAGTTAAAACTTTTTATAAGTTAAATTATCTAACGATGCTTTAAAAAGAAAAAAAAGTTAATTAACCCTTTAAATTAAGTAATTTAATTTAAAATAAGAATTGAAGAAAATTTACATTAAAATTTTCGAGGTATAATAAATTAATTTTTAAAGTGTAAAACAGATTTTCAAATAATAATTAAAGTAAATAATTTGTATTAATAAATGATTTTAAAGGAAGTAAGAATGATATCCAATTTGAAATTAAAATTGATTGATAAACAAGTAAGCGTTCAAATTAATTTGTAAATTTAGAAATTGTTATTCAGATATATTAAAGTCTATAAATCAAATTTAGCAGTTAATTAAATAAATAAATATGAAACAATAAAGCGAGCTAATTAAGATTTAATTTATTTATTCAAATTTAATCATTTATTTTAAACATCAATGCAAATAATTGTGTAGTTAATTTATTTAAACCACATTGGAAAAAAATAACTATGGCTGTGCACGATATTGATATTTCTATCCTGATTGTGATACAGTGTGATGTAGATTTCCATGTACTGCATTGTGAATGTGTTTGTTTTGTATTGATGTGAAAACCCTGTTGCCCGTAAAACGACATTTAAACTTCGATGCGACAGGGAATCAGATTTCAGTTTGTTATCCGAAACCCACATCAATCCTATAAATTTTTGTGAACGACATATCCACAGGTGTTTAAAATTGACTCTCACTATTCGGTTTAGCCGGGAAAGGACCCTTGTGTCGTATAACTCATTCTGAACATGTGATACGACGTTATGGATAGCATTTGAAGACCGGTGTTGAAGACCGGGTATTTGCGAGAGCGATAGGATGACCTGTTGAATGACTCTGCACCGAGTTGCTCCGGTATAGAGTTCTCCATATGTGATGGGGAATCCGATCGGGATCGTGGATATCCGGATTGCAAGGACTTCTTTGGAAGTGCCTTCGGTTCTGTTCAAACCCAGAACAGACTTGTATGGATTGTATGTCCGACATTACATTTGAGATATAAAGCTGATTTCTTTCAAACACATTTCTGTTGGTGGCGGAGAATTTATTCTCTTAGCTTAACACCCTTCTCTGAGACGTACGAGCTCAGAGGTTATGTAGTTGAAGGTTATCGGCAATATATTCCAATTTGGTAATGTGGCATGCTGAGTGGTGCTGATCATTTGTTGATCAAAGCACGGCTTTGTGAGAAGCGTTGCTTTGTGTACAAGATTTCGTCGAGCCTCACACCCCGGAATGGTCAAAACAGAAAAGATGCGGCAAGGTTATTGGGGGTAGCACCCCTTAGGGTATGTGCATTTCATTCTGGATAGAAGTGGTATCATGGTATGGAGCCCAGATACTTAACTTATGTTGATATCGTAGATATATATATGTATTGCTTTGTTATTTGTTGCTGAGGCCCCGGTTAAAGGTTGGCTACAACCGGAAGATGGCATACTCGTGTCAGTAGTTGCGCAGTTAAGGGAAACCCGGCCTTATGTTGGCAGAGATCCGGTTAGGTTCTCGGGTCGTCCCTCCAGAGGCGTACCCATGTGGCCCAGGAAGTTCCTTAGTCTGACCATTGTTGGAAATCCAATTCCCAATACGAAACCTTGTACGGTTTTAGTTGTAGAACCTGCCATTTACTTATGGTGGCGCCCCACTGTTTAGATGGTAGCTATAGTAGGCATATATCGAAATGTCTATGCTGGCTAAGATTAATATTCTATTTTCGAAATGCTTTCTTCACTATGCACTAGTAATAATATCAAAGAATTTCTTTTCTCGTACCAAGCATATTTAACTATCATAAGAAGAAATCTACTCCAATTCTGCGTTTGCATTGTGTGTGTGGCGGGAGGTCTTATGGTAGTTCCATTTTTAAAAGCATACCGAAAATTCTTTTATAAATCTAGTTTCTTCAAAAGAAACTGTTTTTGTTTACTCATACCAGTCCCTTGACTGATCCGGAGTTTATTGTTTTCTTTCCTAAACTTTGGGTGCCCATTATTTCTACACGGGCGACCTAGTAGCAGGTTTCTGTATTTTGGAGTTAGCTGTATTTTGGAGCTCTTATCTTGGAGATATCTTAGGAGCTTTTGGAAATCTCAGATGTTTAGCTTTTAGGGGTCCGTTATCACTTCTTCCATTTGAAGACTTTTTGGATATATGGTCACTGTTGTATAATCATGATGTTGTATTTGGAGTTGTGGTGTATGTATTATATACTCTGATGTAGTATGGATATTATGTTGATGTTGTATCTGTGATGATATTTATGATATTGATTCCGTTCCGCTGTTTTATATTCATCTAATTGTTGTTATAAGCTCCGGCGATGCGAATTTGATGTCGTTTATCGGACATCGAGTTCGGGTTGTCACAAGTGGTATCGGAGCTGTTGGTTGAGCAAGAACTTTAAAGTATAACACATTAGATGGCTCATTAGAGATAGGGTGAAGTATACCCTAGAATGAATATAACCAAGACTGGAACACCAAATTTTATTAGTCTATTCTTTTTACTACTGATATTCCTTAAGATATTTCGTTCATGTATTTAAATCAATTTTCTTACTAATTACAGATAGTAAGAATGAGCGGACGAAGGGGAAGAGTTAGGGGTCAAGGAAGTGCCACAGCACCAGATCAAGATCCCCCAACGGCAATAGCGGCAGCTCAGCAACAGCCGAATCTGGTTGACTTATATAAAAATTTCTCGAGACTTGGTGGTAATCCGTTCAACGGCAAAGAGTCGATTGTTGAGGCTCAAGCCTGGATAAGATCATGTGAGAAAATCTTCAGAGGGATAAAATTGGAAAACGGTCAGAAGCGACTCATGGCTTCTTCGCAACTTCAAGATGAAGCCTCAGCCTGGTGGGAGACAATCACGGTTGATAAGCCCGAAGACGAGTTTTCTTGGGAAAAATTCAAAGAAGTGTTTGAGAAGCGATATCTGCCATCAGCTGGAATTTCTCGAATGCATCAGGAATTTAAGGACCTAAAGCAGGGAAGTTTATCATTCGAAGAGTATCTGAATAGATTTAATGAATTGTCTCGTTTTGGTCCCGATTTGGTGAATACGCCTTTAAAGATGAATGAAAGATTCATTCGCGGGATGAATAAGAAATTCCACGAAAGAATGACAGGCCACGTTAAGGAATCTTTTTCAGATTTAGTTGATATGGGGTACAGATATGCTACCCTTGATATGCAAGAAGCCCCGGTGGAGAAAGGAAATTCGGCAATCAAAATTGAAAGAAGCGGAAATTTGGAGGCAAGAAACCACGGCAGGGCAATGAGAAAAAGAGGAGCATTCAGGGAAGCGCGGTATAAAATGTCACTTGTTACAACTGCAAAGAGAAGGGCCATTATTCAAACAGCCGCACAAAACCGAAGAAGCAAGTTAAAGAATGCAATAATTGTCACAATCCTGGACATGTTGTTAAGGATTGCCAGTGATGAAGCAAGCACAGGTGGCAAATGTTTATGCCATAAAGAAAGACCCTTCAACTTCGAAAGCAGATAAGGGAAAAGGTGTTCTGGAAGGTAACCTTACTATTTATGATAGAACCGTTAGAGTTTTATTTGATACGGAAGCTTCACATAGCTTTATCTCTCAACAAACTGTGAGTGAATTAGCACTTAAAACTAAATTTGTTAACAACCCTATCTGCATGAAAAATACGGTAGGAGGTCCCGCAAATCTTTGTTTATATTGTAAGAGAGTTCCTATTTCATATGCTAGCTATCGATTTCCTATCAACCTTTATGTCCTCGAATTTGATGAATTTGAGATCTTGCTCGGTATGAACTGGTAATCTAAATACGAAGCTATATTGGATTGTAATAATCGGACAGTTTTAGTCAAAACAAGTTTCGGAAATTTTATTGAAATCTCTTGTGAGGATCCGAGTCCAAGGAGAGATAGATTGATGTATACTTTGGGATATCCTGAACCCAGTTTACAGTCTATACGTGTTGTTCGAGAATTTTCTGACGTATTTGAAGAAGTAAATTCCTTACCTCCTCACCGAGAAATAGAGTTCCGAATTGATTTAGTACCCAATGCTCGTCCTGTCGTTCACGCAAGTGGCAGGATGGCACGCAGGGAAAAGATTGGACTGGTTCATCAAACTGATGAGCTACGAGCAAAAGGATTAATTTGACCCAGTGTTTCTGAATGGGGCTCAGCCGTCGTATTTGTTGCTAAATCGGACGGATATTTGGGATTGTATGTAGATTACCGCGATCTCAATAAACAAACTCTTAAGAACAAATTCCCTCTACCAAGAATTGATGATCTATTCGACCAACTTCATGGCGCTCGTTTCTTTTCAAAAATGGATCTAGCCCAAGGATTCCATCAACTACGAATCGCCGTAGATTGTGTCCATTTGATCGATTCAGAGGTCCTGATATGTTCTACGAATGGTTAGTTATACCTTTCGGGCTAACCAATGCTCCCGCATACTTCATAGATCTGATGACTCATGTGTTTCGGGAAGTTTTGAATAAATTTGTGCTCGTATTCATTGATGATATTTTGATCTATTCCAAGACTAAAGAGGAGCATGTCCAGCATCTTAGAATCGTTTTAGAGATTTTGAGGAGAAATATTCTATATGCAAAATTTTCCAAATGCCACTTCTGGGTCAATGAAGTCAGATTTCTCGGTCACATTGTTAATGAAGAAGGAATTTCTGTTGATCCAAGCAAGATTTCTGCAATTGTGGACTGAAAACAACCCACTACTCCTAGAGAAGTTCGAATTTTTCTCGGTTTAGCAGGATATTGTAGAAAATTTGTATAGGATTTTTCTAAGTTGGCTAGCCCATTGACTAAGCTAACAATGAAAAATGCAAAGTTCATTTGGACTCCAAAATGTGAAGAAGTTTTTCAGGAGTTGAAAAAGAGATTGACCACTGCTCCTGTTCTTACTATTGTTAACGGGAACCAAGGCTTATCTGTCTATACTGATGCGTGTGGGGATGGGGTAGGTGCAGTATTAATGCAGAATGGGAAGGTAATTGCCTACGCGAGTAGACAATTACGTCCGCACGAGAAGAACTACCCAACACACGATTTGGAACTTTGGTCGTTGTTTTCGCTTTAAAAATCTGGCGACACTATCTTCTTGGTAAGAATCTTTTCAGCTTTCTTAACAATTTACGAAATTAACTTAACTTGAACAATATACTTAATAAACTCTCTTTTTTTTAGGTGAAAATTTTGAATTATTCACCGACCATAAATCCTTGAAATATCTTTTCACCCAAAAAGATCTAAATTTGTGACAACAACGTTGGTTGGAATTTCTGGCATCGTATGACCAAGATATTTTTTTATATGCCGGGAAAAGCTAATGTGGTTGCCGATGCTTTGAGCAGAAGACATGCTTTTCTCGCATATCTTGTATCACTCCTACTCTTCTTAAGAAAATCGTGAGCAAGCAATATGAATATGAGTTTCTTCGAGGAATCCATAAAAGAATATACCAGGGTAAAGATACTAGTTTAGAGGTAGATAATAGAGAAGTTATAAGGATGAAAGGAAGAATTTGTGTCCCTAACATTCTAGAACTGAAACGTGAAGTATTGGACGAATGCCACAAGTCCAAACTCAGTATCCACCCAGGAGTCAACAAAACGTATAGAGATATTAAAAGAACATTCTGGTGGAAAACGATGAAAAGAGACATATCGATTTATGTGAGTTGCTGTGCTACTTGTCAGAAAATCAAAAGCGACCAAAAAAAAGTGGCCGGTTTACTTCAACCTTTGAAAGTACCAAAATGGAAGTGGGATCAGGTATCGATGGATTTCATCGACGGATTGCCTCGTATTCGGAAAGGCAATGAAGCGATTTGGATTATAGTGGACCGTCTAACCAAAACTGCTCACTTTATTCTAGTGAAATCCACTCGGACTGCAGCAAGCTTGGAAGGTATATATATATAAAGGAAATTGTTCGTCTCCATGGTATTCCCAACAGTATAGTGAGTGATCGTGATCCGATCTTCATCAGTAGATTTTGGGAGGCATTCCAAGACTCTTTGGGAACGAAATTAAATTTCAGTACTGCTTATCACCCACAAGCTGATAGGCAGACTGAGAGGGTGAACCGAATTTTAGAAGACCTACTGCATGCTTGCGTTCATAATTTTGGTGGTTCTTGGGAGGACCATTTACATCTGGTAGAATTTTCTTATAATAATAGCTATCAGGCCAGTATAGAAATAGCTCCTTTCGAAGCTTTATATGGTCGTCTATGTCGATCACCTACATGCTGGATCGAATCAGGTGACAGACTCGTCCTTGGACCATACATGATCAAAGAAGCCACGGAGAAGGTTGATTTTATTCGAAAGAAGTTATTTACAGCTCAAAGCCGTCAGAAAAGCTATTATGACCGCCGAAGAAGAAATTTGGAATTTCAAGTTGGAGGTTCTGTATTTCTGAAAGTATCTCCGATGCGGGGTGTATTGAGATTCAGGAAAACTGGAAAGTTAGCACCGCGTTATATTGGTCCTTTTCCTATTCATGGAAAGGATTGGTCCTCTAGCATATCGAGTGCAGCTACCCAGCTGGTTGTCTGGCGTGCATGATGTGTTCCACATTTCTAATCTTCGAAAATATGTGCACGATCCAGATGATATTATTGAAGAAGCTGCTCAGCAGGATCTAGAGATCACTCCTAACTTGGCAGTTAAAAGAGAGCCGATAAAAATTGTAGATCGTGATGAAAAGCGATTGCGAAACAAAGTTGTGAAATTGGTCAAAGTTCAATGGAGTGGCGATCCAAAGGACTGTACTTGGGAAACTGAAGATAATATGAAGAAATCATATCCCAATTACAGAATAGACATTTCGGCTTAAACTGTAAGTCATTTCTTTATTTTTCTGAATACGTATATTCTTTGTTTGCTTTTCTCTCTCATTCAATTTCGAGGACGAAATTTTCTTAAGGAGGGGATATTGTAACATCTCCAAATTTGTTTTTTTTAGCATGTTAAGCGGGGTTAAACTGGGCCCCTACCAGGTTTATTAAATAAAGGCGAAAATACAGGGAAGAGTACAAACCACTAAAGAAAACAAGAAAGCAAAAAACACGACATCAACCGGAACAACAAACAGGACAGAGAGGGAAAATAAAAAAAATAAAGAAAACAAAAGAAAGATGAAACAAAGAGCTACGGAATCCAAGGATCAAACAGTTTGTCGTGAAAACTGTGCTTGCTGTCACGCATCCCCTTATAAATACCATTCTTCAACACTACCCAAACCCTATCTTTACTACAGCTCTTCCCTTCAAATACCCTCAAATTTCTTTTGTTCCATATGACCTTAAGAAGCTTCTTCAGGATGAAGAAAAAGTATAATTTAAGTTCATCCTTTCATCCAATCGCATGCTCAATAAGCAACCATTGGTTATTGCAACTGTGAGAAGGCATCATCCCCTGCATACAACTCAACAGCTTGGACCATAAGTGAAGAACATAAGGACAGTTAAAGAATAAGTGGTCAACACTCTCACAATGCTGATCACACAGCTCACAATTAGGTTGAACAGACATACCAAAACAAACTAATTTATCTCTTGTCATCAGGGCATTGTTTATAACCTTCCAGAAGATTAAATTATCACCACAACTTCACACAGCAGACCAAGTGACCTGATACCACTTGCAATCAGGCAATGCATCCAGACCAAGCAAGGCAGTATACACACTACTAAAAGAATGAACACGATCATTCCACATCACAGTGTCTTGTTCAGAATGGACAAATGTACAAGAATCATAAAGCCTCCAAAATGCTCTGACATATTGATTACTAGAGAATGGGACCACAAGCTTACCATCAACAATATAATCAACTGCTAGAGCATTACCACCAATGCCAGATTGATGCTTCTGCTGATGTGTGAAGAGATGATCAAGCACGACACCTTTGTCAAGCCAAGGAACTGACCTAAACTTGCAATCACTCCCCACAGACAGATTTATCTTAACAAATGGTTTGAATGTGTGCCTGATCTTAAGAATACTCCTCCAAATCCAACTATAGGAGTGTGGAACCTCCATAAGCCAGAATTTTTTGGTCCCAATGTTGTACCTGATGGTCCATTTGACCCATAAAGTGTCTTGCTTGTTTAACAACGCATTGATGTGATGACTGTATGCGGCCTTGTTCCATACTTCAATACTATGCAACCCCAAACCACCTTTGCACTTCAGCTTCTCAAAGGAAGAGAAGGAACAAGGCAGAAATTTCCTCGTGTGTATTGTACCAAACCAAAAAAAACCTTAACATCGCACGTCTAACCATTTTCAAAAGCCTAATGTACACCCCGGCCCAATAAACCATAACTAAGAAGCTCACAGATTGAACAAGAACCAACCTACCAGCTTGTGTCAAGAAATTGTTAGCCCAACAATCCATGGCACGTGTGATTTTTTCATACAAAGGCATACAGTTGGTATGAGTAACTCTTGAGGAGCATAGAGGAAGCCCAAGATAATTCATATCAGTGGGCATAGACTGCATACCAGCAATTGAGGTGAGGTTGGATTCCTGAAGGCTAGAAATCCCAGAGAATAATATGCTTTATTTGTTGAAGTTAAGCTTGAGACCAGTTATCTTGTAAAATATGTGAAGCACACTTTTAATACACTCAATAGATTGCTGGTTAGGTTTTGTGAATATCATGATGTCATCTGCAAAGAGAAGAGATGTTATTTGTAGTTCCTTGCATTTAGGGTAGTAGAGTATCTGCTTATTTTGAAAGTGAGGCCTTAACAAACATGTGAAGACCTCCATTACTAAGATGAAAAGATAGGAAGAGAGAGGATCCCCCTGCCTTATTCCCTGCTTTGAAGCAAAGTTGCTAGAGCTTGCACCATTGATTATCAGAGAGAAAGTGGATGCAGATATGCACTCATACACCCAAGCAACAAAGACTTTAGGAAAGCCCATCTGCGACATTATCCTAACTATTGACTTCCACTGTATCGAGTCATATGCTTTCATCAAATCCAGCTTTAACATGGCACGCGGCGAAATATTCACACGATTGTAACCATTTAGGATCTCATGCGCTAGCATAATGTTATCAAGAATGTTTCTATTCGGCAGGAAAGCCACTTGATTGTTGGAAATGATTCTTTGCAAAACTGCGACAAGCCTCATTGCAATAATATTAGAAATGCACTTATAAACCACATTGCAGCAAGAGATAGGCCTGAAGGAGGAAATGCACGTGGCTTGCTTGCACTTGGGGATGAGAACCAAATTAGTAGCATTCGTAGATTTCAACATTTTGAACTTGTTAAAGAAGTTGTGCACAGCCAAGGTAAACTGGCAACCCACAATTTCCCAGCTTGAAGTATAAAAAACCACATTGAATCCATCAGGTCCACCAGAGGAGCACTTATTCATTGCAAGTAGTGCATTCTTAATTTCAGCATCAGTTACTCTGGCAACCAGACAATTAGCTTCATCAAGAGTTATTTTGGGTAGAGTTATCGATGACAAGAGATCCAGCTCCGGATCAAAATAGGTCATATTTCCAAAGAGACTAGTATAATACATGAGAAAGGCTTTTTCAACAGATTCAGGGGTCACATTCAAATTACCTGCTTCATCAACGATGGTTGAGATGTTGTTCGTTGAGTGCTTGACCTTCAGGGATGCATGAAAAAACTTTGTGTTCCTATCACCATCCACAGCCCATTTGATCCGAAGTTGTTGCTTCCTCATCTCACATTCATTGGCTAGAGCATGATTGAGATCATTGAATAGGACAGCTTCCCTTTGTGCCTTATCTGCATCACCAGGCTGTGCCATCATAAGATCTTGAGCTTCCTTTATCTGCTCCACAAGCTTGGTTGATTGAAGATTGTCATTCCCAAACTTTGCTTTGGACCATGCCCTTAAGCTCTCCTTCATTGCTTTAAGTTTACTGCAAAAAACATACATAGGATTTCCGTAGTACTTATAATACCATGCTTTTTTAATTATATTATTATACTCAGGATCATTGACCCAAGCATTATAGAATTTAAACCCCCTTTTGACTCCAATAGGCTTCTTTATAGTGGTCAGGATAAGAGGAGAATGGTCGGATAGGATAGGATAGGATGTGGAAGCAAAGTGGAGATAGCAGGCCAGGAAGTTAGGGCTTTGTAATTAGAGAAGGAGTGATCAATGTTGGTGAAAATACGCGTACCATTCCTCGACTTATTATTCCAGGAGTAAAGAGCACCATTTCTGGAGATTGGAATAAGAGACGAATCAAAAACTGCAGTGTTTAATGGAAGAGTATCGTTAGGCACAAGGGAGATACCCCCTTGCTTGTCATTCAAGGTGAAACAACAGTTGAAGTCTCCAAGAACGACCCATGGATGAGATTCTTGCCTAAGCGCTGGAATAAGTTGGAGAACATTTAGTCTAGATAAGGGGGAATTATGAGCATAAATGAAGGTGATATAGAAGGAAGAGGATGAATTGTGGTATTTGGCATGGTAATGCATTAATTGTGGAGTGGATAGAATAATCTCAAGAGTAAGTTGTACTAGGTTATAAATTACCACAATACGTCCGTAGCTCACTTCAAGAAGGTTATGAGAAAGCGACCAAGATGGATTTACGTACTTAGCAGCAGAAATAGTTAGAGGGAGATTCAATTTGGTTTCAAAAATAGCAAAGATTGACAGTTGATGTTCGTTAATTAAGTGCTTAACCTGATCAAGTTTGAGGAAATTATGGGATCCTCTGATATTCCAAGCTCCAATATTGTGTGACATGATTAAACTATGGAGTGGAGATCCCCTTCTGTCATGCTCCTAGTAATAGGAGAATTAATTCTGTTTTGACTTGTATTAAGGGTCCTATTTTTCTTAGCCCTCTTGCCTTTGTCAATTGTAGTACTCGGGCATGGGTTCGAAGTATGTTCAGTGGGAGGTGATTTCCAACCAGGTATAGATCCCAAATATACGTACGGATGACTTGAAGATGTATTAGCAGAAGGAGGTGGTGAAGGGACGGACGGGGATGCAGCAG
This sequence comes from Allium cepa, assembly GCA_030765085.1. NCBI lineage: Eukaryota > Viridiplantae > Streptophyta > Magnoliopsida > Asparagales > Amaryllidaceae > Allium > Allium cepa. The sequence goes on from CM060929.1 coordinate 882,933,975, forward strand.
GAAAGGATGAAGGTTGCATCACTAAACCAAAAATTTGTGCTTGCATAGTGTTACAGAATGCCTCCTCATGAATGTCTTGGATTGTGATGGCTTTGGTAAGTTTTGAAGATATAGAAGGATGTTTGGAGGGAATGTTTTCAGGTTGCAATGCTAACACGTGTTCATTTGTATGCAAATTGAGAATCAGGGACATGCACAGACTCATCCCCCAGATTCTGGATTCTTTGCATTCCATCAGCAGATGCAAGTATCATATCTTGTTCATATTCTTTACATAGTTGAGGTGGAGCAGAATTTAAGTTGCTAATGCAGTTATCAAGCTGCTGTGATACCATTGATTTTGAAATGATATTTGCACAATTTTGTGTATCAGTGACATGCACAGGTTGTTTACCACTATCTTGAAAATGATTGTGTACAACTTGAATAATTTCAGCAGTCGAATTGGGCTGCACGTGACCATAATCCTTAGTTAAATTCCCACAAGTGGTAGAAGCAATTAAACCAAAAATATTACTGCCAATAACATCAGATTGCTCACTATAACTAACAGATGTGTCAGCATCTTCGTCATTTTGTAAATCATTCAACACATCAAAACTGTTATGATTTACAGTATTGCCTTGATCATTGTCGGTATAACCATTAACCTTTAGCATTTCATTTCCACATGTTCCACCAATGTAAATTTTGTCTTTATGCTGCTGCAATACATTTAAGGTAGCTGCCTCATTATCAAGATTGGCTTTTTCAATTGCTATCTGCTCTTTCAAATTATTTCCAATTCCATCCTTAGCTCTCTTATTTACAACTTTCCTCCATATCTGATTGTTCTTACTTGCTTGCTTTCCATCCCTCTGCTCATTTATTATCTCTTCTTGATTTTTCTTATTTAGCACCTCCTCTACCTCCTTCTTATCCTTATCTCCCCCTGCTCTTAAACATACACCTATCTTGTGACCAAATTCTTTACAGTGGGGACATATTTCAGGCTTCCAGAGGTAGCCGACCTTCACCATTTGAATTGTTCCATCAATTAACTTTACAGGAAACTCATCAACCAAATCTTGGTCAGGAGTGACATCAACCAAACACTTTGCATAACCAATTCTCTCCATTTTAACAGTGGAAGATTCCAGACAGAGCAGCCTACCAATTCTTGACGCAAGCCAATTAATGCCAAGATGAGACCACGCGTACAGTGGATTGTTCGATAATCTAATCCAAACAGGCACTGATTTTATGGTACTACAACTATTGCCAATATAAGGATCCCATGCTTTGATAATGAATATCTTGTTCCTAAGGAATATAGGGTCGTCTTCAACTATTTTCCTTCTATCCTCAGCACAGGAAAGATGGAACAGGAACAAGATACCATCAGACTTAATTTTAATCTCCCCTTTTATTTTCCATAGCTTCTTAAGATGGTTGATTACTGTCATATATGAGAGAGGCTTGTCAAGGAAAATCCTACCAACCAATCTTCCCAAACAGCATTCCCAGCTTCAATGACTTCTTTGGGTGGAACCATAGAAGGACCATCAAACGCTAGCGGAATTTCCACAGGAGTGTACTGACCAGCGTTACGAGGTCTGTTTTTAAAAAGAGAGGACTAAGGTAATGTAGAGGGGTCTTGGTGGAGACGGGAGGAAGTTTGGACAGGCGATGGTGGAGGGACCGACGGTGGTAAGGATAGCGGTGAGGTGGGCAAGATGACCGAGCTTGGAGGAAGAGAGGGAACAGTTGAGAGAGTGGGTACGACAGGTTGATTTGACAGGGTATGGTGAGAGATATGGTCGATTATTTGAACTTTTTGAATTTAAATTATGAAATTTCAACAGAAATTAAATATTGTTGATATTAATATTACACAGTTATATAGAATTAAATAAAAAGAAATCGATGGTTAAGTTTAAATAGATAATAATAATAATAATAAATAAGTAAATAATACATTACAAAACAAGGATTAGTATTAAACAATAAAATAAATATGTATGATGAATTAAATATAAAAACCTTTAATAGAACTAAAAAAAATATCATGATAAAATCACCTAGTATTGAATGTTAATAACTAAAATAACTTTTCTTACATTTAGCAAAGTAACTAAACAAGTTTGCAAGTGGAATATATAAACCAGGCCTATACAAGTAAGTATTTAAACAAAAAAAGAAAAAGAAAAACAAAAACAGCACTTATCAAAAGATCAAACAGCATGGTCAAAACATACTTTCATTTAATTCTATGTACTCCTCTGCATGTGCAAGATCTTACCAGCCTAAATCAAAGCATGAGCACGGCATGCTGTAAATACATGAAAGTATTACTTACATACCTTCATTAAATGCTTTCAAACTTCAACCAGTTAATTGAAATATTCACAAAGTACAAATTGAAAAGAGAAAAAAAAAGGCCTATACCTTCACCTGTACACAATCTCCTTTATATACACAAACATCTCTCTCTGTTTTATTTTCGTTCAAACAAATCATCAAAGAACAGAAATTTAAATGAAAAGCAAACATCACTTTATCTTCAAATTTGGAAACAAATTACTGAAGAAAGGAAAGGAGAAGAAGATCAAAACAGTTTTTCAAAACAGGAATATCTCTGCCCATCAATATATTCAAGTGAGTAAACATATATTTAAAAAGTTTTAAGTTTATATAGAACAGTACAAACTCCATCTATAAATCGTTTTGTACAGGTTTCAGTATGGAAATATAGTGTGATTTTTTTTTGTGTACTCTGCAAATGCATACAGGGTTTATATTTGTTTCAAAACTAAATTACTTTGTTGTTAATTTTCGACAAGCTTTGGTTTTTCAAAAAAAAATCAAGATGTTTAATCCTCAAACAGGATTTTTGCAAAGCTTATTTAAACATATATGAATTATCCCCACTTGAACTTAGTTTACAGGTAATCAAACAATCCTTTGATAAATTCGAGTATTTTAAATTATCAACTGGATTACATAACTTGAATTGTCATCGCAAATTGTGATTTTTAAAACAAAAATGGGAGTTTTTAGTTTCCTATGTTATGTGCAGTTCGAGATTGATCGAAATTTGCATTTTGATCGATTCCCGATCATCAAACAAAATTCAGATGCTGAGATTTTTCTTGAAGTTGGTTTGGCCGTAGACGATTTTAGAAAAATTCTCGAAATTTTTTTCCATTGTGTAGATTGATGAATCAAGGCCATTTTAGGGTTTTGGGGTAGGATGGGTTCACTGTTGTTCACGAGAGGGTTTCGTTGTCGTCGTGGCAATCTGGTCGATCGCACGGTGGGGAATAGAGCCGTGGTGGTGTGTTGAAGCGGGGGAGTCGGATCATTATTCGGAATGGGTTTTATGACACAAAGGTCCTCTCCCGGCTAATCCGAATAACGAGCGCTCATTTTTAAAAATAAGTGTTCATTCAGATTTCAAACAAATCACAAACATTTTCACTTTGATCTTTTAAATGAAAGATCTATCACAATCACAAAGGTTCGATGTGGATTTCCGATATCCACTTGGAATCCGACCCCCGATCGCATCGATCAAATGCCATTTAAAGGCAAATATTGATAGTCGGTTATTTAACTATCAATCAACATTCACAACAATTACCAGATTTAAATAATCTTTCCAAATTATTTATTTTCAAAATATCTTCGCAGGATATATTTTTAACACTTCATCACTTTGAAAATCAAATTTCAAATCGATTTCCCATCCTTTGAAACAAGTTTCAAATCTTTTCCACACTTAAAAATAAACCAATGTTTATTTTAAAACCAATTTCTCTGTCCCTTATAAATTTCCAATGTGAATTTACATTTCTAAATATCAACTGATATACGATTTTAAATCGATTTTCCAACATTCACTTTCAAACACAAAATCAAATTCCAAATTGATAACTAAATTTATTTTCAAAACACGAAATCAATTTCCCTTCGAACACCAAATCAATTTTCATATTGATTTCAAAAATTTATTTCAGTTACCAAATCAATTCCAATTTGATTTCCAAAATTGCTTCAAACACCAAATTAATTACAAATTGGTTTCCCAATGATTTATTTTCAAGTACCAAGTTAATTTTCCAAATCGATTTTAAAATTTATTTCAACTCCAAATTAAGTCCCTAATTTAATTTCTAAATTTATTTCCTTTTTGAAATAAATTCCTTTATCTCTTTCAAATATATAAAATCTGTACTTTAAATAAATTCTTCAACCTTTGAATAATATTACCTGAAATCCATTTATTGAGCCTTTTCCTCATATTTCGGAATTTTATTCAATAGGATTAAAAATAAAACTTCATCCTTTTAAAATTCCTTCTTTTAAATTTATCCAATTCTCAAAAATAAAGTTTACTATAAACTTTCAACTTGAATTTTTCAAAAATCCAATTTTTATTTATTTATGGTATCCAACGATACCAAAAATATATTCGGTTAAATTATAGCCTTTAACGATTTTAACCACAAATAAAATCACACAGGGATTATAAGTAATCAACACACAGCATATGAAACAAATGCAATATTTGAGGAATCCAGTTGGATCCCTCCAACCTGTTTCCCTGCATCCACAAATGTTAGCACAACAATTAAATACCAATTCCACTTCGAGGTGGAATATCGCGGTATATGGGATTTATAAAATATTACCCGCTATTATGCGGCGCAATAGGGTCTATTTCAAAACAAATAATAACAACCATCACCCAAGCACACAATTAACAATCTTAAATTTAACCATTTAAAATTAAGCAAAACCCTTTGTTTGAGTGAGAAGATCTCACCTTTGCTTTTATTTTTGCAATCCATTTCCAATCCTGATTTTGTCTTCACGGTATTAAACCTTTTATAAACAATTATATAAATTTATTAATATTCGAACCAATCAAATAACCAATTTTCGTTTGGTAATTTTGATTATTCAATGATTTTATTTTAACCCAGTTTCTTTTAATAAATTTATCTAACTAAAAATTAAATTAAACAAATAAATTTCCTTTTATAAATAATCTTTGGTAACCAGAATAACTAATTAACTAGTTAAACAAATTATTCCCTGAATATATTAATAAATTGGTAAATTAAAAATATACATTTATTTTACTTTTAAAACCTCACATATACATATAACTTATATTCAAAAACCCAATGTTTTAAAATAAATTCTTACACTCCTGAAACCTTATATACATATATGTGATTAATTTAATATAAACAAACTGGATATAAAAAAAATTATGTTTTCGAGAACATCATTTAAAAATTGATGTTAATATGCATCACTGCAAATATATATAGGCAGAAAAGAATACTCAGAACACGATATTCAGTTTACTTCCATATTCAGAATAAAATACGCAGTTTTTTTATATTTAGACAATTCAAAATTAAATCGAGAAAGATGATGTTCGAATACCTTAAGCCACGAAGGCCTCCATCCGATCGAACCACCTCGAAGTTCGAGCTTCCCCAAATTCACGAATGCCACCAGATCGCACGCGACCCAACAACCCAGCATCCCAATCGCGAGACGCCAAAGCACGGCTCGCAACATCATCACCTCTTCCTCGTGACCATCGCGACCTTAAGCCACTGCCGCCTACAACTATCATGCGCGCGATCGACCAACCCTCGAACCCTAGGCAGCTCTCCCACTTGTGGTCACCTGCGTGCCAAACGAATCGAGTGCCCTCGATTGCCACGAACCTCCCCCCATCGTTACGATGAATAATCAAATGTGAGTTTCTATTTGGAAAGAAAACAAAAGGGGGAAATGAAGGCGGCCATTTTATCTTCTGATTTATGATTCGATTTTTTTTCTTCGAATGGAATTTGATTGAGGATATAAGGGGAAAGGCTTCGGCCATTAACAATTCGAACTTGATTTTTTTTTCTGATTTGAACGAGGATTTTTTTTCCTTTCGCTTTGTATCTCGACTGTAAATATTAAAGAGGAAGGAGACACGATGATGTGTGTGTACGAGTGGAGACAGTGATTTGAAGGAAAGGCGGCTGAATGTTGGGTTGTAGGAGAATAGATATATATTTAATTTAAATTCAAAACGTCCGATAAATGCAACTTAAAAACTTGGCTTCCTATTGAGGCGTGCCGCTAGGCGTCTATAATGTTATACCCGTATTACGAACACAATGGAACGTGTTTCGGAGGCTAATTCGATCATATGCGCAAGTTACGGAAGTAAACGATAAATTTTAAATTATATCAATTAAAATAGTTTCTATGTGTTTTGAGCTGCCAGAGTCAGACGACAACTCCGATTTCTACGAAAATTGGAATCTGATAATAACTAACTATTAGGATCCAATGGCACTGGTTTCATCGAAATCCGAGACTGTTCCTCGGAAGGCTATTTTAAATATTGATTTAAACGATATAAATTCCAAGCTGAACAAAATAGTTCCATTTTCAATTCTGAAGCTTCCATTAACCTCAGTATTATCAATATAAATTTTCTAAGCCATTGAAATATTTTTAATCGGCTTCAAACAGAAGATTCAAATTTTTACCCAACTTCGATAAATTAAATTGAAATAACTAAATTGCGAAGTCCATAGTTATATTTGAAATTCAAGTTAAAATAACTTCCAAATATTTAAAATCAATTGAATATTTCGATTTCAAATGTTAAAAAAAATTATGGGTCGTCACATTCTCCCCCCTTAAAAGAATTTCTTCCCAAAATTTCTAATTAGGAAGAATGATCCTCAATCCGTTTGATATTTCCCAAACCAAATGTTTTATCAACTTACCGAACAAATCTTTTTATTTAAAACCTCTCATTAATTCAACTAACTTCCCAACTTCAATTATAAGTTCCAAACAACATCGTTTTCTTTAACAATTTAAATTTAAATTTAAATTCAAATTTCAAACTTTCAAAATTTCCTCAAAATTTTTCTAACACCGTAAATTTTCGAAAAATTTCGCCAGCGTCTCCTTTGCGCGGCTATCTCGGTACGACTACAAAATGGCACCACAGGCCCACAAATTCCAAAAGAAAACAATAGGCCAAGTGGCTAGACAAGAAAATCACCAAATTTCATACTGAAATTGAAATATATACATTTTTGTCGAGCAATTCAAATTTATCTTCGAAAATCAAATCAAAATTCCATTTCCTTTAATACATCTGTATATCCTGCTAGCCATAATATCCATTCATAGCCTTAAAAACCATTTATACATTTTCTTATAGAAGTTTTCACATTTACTTCTATTCTATTAGTTTTCCCATTACCATATGCATTCAATTAATCGTCAACTCTGAATATTGAATTTTATCTTTCAATTGTACTGATTCATATTATAATTTTAATTTAATTTCATTTACTAATTTTCTTCAATTTCCAATTTGAAATTGTTTGTCGCTAACAAAAAAATTTCAAAAATTTTCTAACTCCCAAAATTTTCGAAAATTTTTGGTAGAGTTTCTTTTGTACAGAGGAGCTTTTGCAATTTGACAAAGGTATAAATATATATACGTCGACCCACCTGGTCGAAAAAAAAAGTAAATATTTTCTATTTTTATCGCGTAGGCGTACCTTATTTAGCATTTTTAAGCAAGCGGCTTATTTAATTAGCATTTTGCGCAATCAAATACAGGCCAACGACTTTCCTGTACCTGTATTTACTCAATTTAAACACGCAAGTGACATATATAGGAAATTCATTTACATTTCACTTATTTTCAATAGTAAACACATAGTTCTCACAAGCAAAATATTCAAAATAATTCCCATAAGCAATTTATAAGGTTTCTATACAAATTTAATTGCTTACAATCAATTCACATACCATTTCTATTCAATTCAAATGATTCACAATTCACTTTCTTTCATTCAATTTATTTTTAAGCAAAATGAACTCATATCTATTTCAGTTGATTCAAAAATCAATTTGATTTGCTTTTATTAACTCTTATAATTTTATACATACCTGTTTGCGACAAACAACAACCATTTCTATGCAACTTTCGACGATATTCACTAAATAGAATATCCAATCTAGTTTATAACTAATTTAAATTAATACAAACTCAATTTAATCTTTATTCTATTTCATTTCCAATTGATTCTGTTCAATTCATTTTGCATTCCATATTCACATTCATCTCAATTAAAACCATTTCACAATTTCCAGTTTATCCTCCATTTATTAATTTGGAATATTTCCCCACTCTAAATTTTACTTAAGAATTTTACCATTTATTTCTTAAGTTCAAGATAATTATTCTATATACTTCTTATATTTATTTACAATTCATTTTGGTTTATAACCACTTATATTTAAACTGGATTCCAAATTCCATATGAATTCATTTTACCTTTCATTTATAAATGTTGAATTCAATTCATTTTAAACCATATTAAAATTTTCATTCTTTTAATTAGTTTCACTAACTAATTTTAATTCCTTTATTAACATTTAGCTCCATTTGATCCAATATTTACTTAAGTTATTTCAATTCAAAACTCAATTTTTTTTCTTGTAACACTTTCCAATTTAAATCCTTGATTTGATTCTCATTTATCAAATTCATTCCATCTACTAATTTAATTAAATTAGTTTTACTCACCCATCCATTTTAAATTTCCATTCTTAATTCATTTCAAATTTATTTTATCAATACAAGGAAATTATCAATTTATTTCTACTTACTTGAATTTATCTGCAAATTTAACTCACAGTTGAATTTTAATTTAACTAATTCAACTTTCGTATTTCATGAATTAATAAATTATCATATTAGTTTACTTGAATTCAATCAAGTTTATTTTTTACATTTTCCCAAGTTTGGATTTTTTTTATTCAACTTGATTCAAATCAAATCTCATCCTATTTTTTCAATTCCAATCGATTTACTCACAAATGTTAACTCATTTATTCATTCACATTAACAATTTCATTCCATTAATGAATTTTATTCCAAATTATAAATCACATTGACAATTTACATTTACAAATCTCATTTGTATATGAATTAATTCCCTTATCCTTTCAATTCATATTTATAAATTTCATTTGTTTAATGAATTTATCTCCAAATCTTTGGTTATACCGTTATTTCTTATTAAATTTCCATACAATAATGATGATAATTCAATATCATCACTTCCTAACAACCAAACAACCATATATTATAATAATTCACAGAAAATTTATTTCTTTTATATACGAAAATAGTTTGGGTAAAATTATTTAATTTACCCTATTTTAAAACAATACTGTGTCAATTTATCTTGTTTAAGAGTTTAGAAACCCCTATCGATACAGTTGGCCAAACTACACCGACCAGAATCTATAAACAATCGACCGATAAGTCAACACAATATAAAACAATTTTATATTCACTAACAAATATGCGCTTATATCTATAATTACACTCAAACTAATTCTAGAGTACTGCTGACTCTATCTCTAATGAGTAACACCCAACAGAGCCAAGGTTATCGCTTAACCAAATGCTCTGATACCATTTTTAACGACCCGATTTTTTTCGACTTCCGAAAGTCGACATTAATACGTCAACTGTATCAACTGCTGAACTATCGAATCCTGGAAAACCGAACCATTAGGGTTTAAGAAGAAGAAGGTAGAGGAAGATAGAAACAATAACAGAATCTCACATTTCACAGTGGAACAACATATAATATATCAATGAATAATATTTAAAACAAGGAATCATATCTGCTATTACATTACATCACATTACATTATCAGAGTGTTACAACAACAGCGGAAAAGAAATATAACGTATACTGGTGACACGCTTCGCCATCCAGCTTGCTCCTGATCTCCACGACATCTCCTGAATTCCAGAATAACTGAGAAACAGACTCTAGGATGCCCGTGTGGAAATTTGTGGGCACCCAGAGTTTAGAAAGGGAACAATATACTCCTGGCCAGTCATGGGACTGGTGTGAGATCTTAAAAACAGTTATTTTCACAAAGAAAATAAAAGGAAACCCGCTATGCTTTTTTTTAAAAAAAAACTGCCATAAGGCCTCCCGCCACACACACAATACAAACGCACACTAGGGGAAGATTTCTCCTTATGATAGTCAAACCTGCTTAATACGCGAAAACCTTTGGATGTTATTTTTAGTGCATAATGCAGAAAACATTTCGAAAGTATAATATTAATCTTAGTCAGCATGGGCATTTCGCACTTATGCCAACTATAGCTACCATGTTCAATAGCAGGTTACCGCCATATTCCATGGCAGGTTATACAACTAAAACCGTATAGGGCTCGTATTGTTTCTTTGGATTTCCAACAAATGGTCAGGCAAAGGAACTTCCTACACTGAAATGGAACGCCACTGGAAGGATGCCCCCTCCCCCCGAGAACCTAACTGGATCTCTGCTGACACAAGGCCGAGTTACCACACGCTTCTGGGTGCAATGAAGCTGTAACTTGATAAATCCACACAAAAAAGGATGCCATCCCTCGGTCCTTACCGACCTTTATCCGTGGATCCTCAACCACAAAGCAACATCACACAGTAATGAGATTGCAATAACCACATAGGTTAAATATCTGGGCTCCATACCATGATACCACCTCTTATCCAGAAGAAAATGGACATACCCTAGGGGAACGACCCCTAAAAACCATGCCGCAACATTCCTGTTTCGACCATTTTCGAGTTGTGAGGCTCGACGGAGTCTCGTCCGTAAAGCTACGCTTTTCACAAAAGCCATGCTTCGATCAACAAATGATCAGCAGCACTTCATTTGACACATTACCAAATTGGGAATGTATCACTAGTAACCATCAACTACATAACATCTGAGCTCGTACGTCTCAGAGAATGGTGTTAAGCTAAGAGAATAAATTCTCCGCCACCAATAGAAATGTATTTGATTGAAACTAGCTTTACATCTCAAAGTGTAACGTCAGACACACATCCATACAAGTCTATTCCGGGTTCGAACAGAACCGAAGGCACTTTCGAAGAAGCCCTTGCAATCCGGGTATTCACAATCCCGATCGGATTTCCCATCACTTAGGTAATCTCTATACTGTAGCTACTCAGTGCAGAGACAATCGATAGGTCATCCTATTATTCTCTCAATACCCGGTCTTCACCACCGGTCTTTAAATGCAATCCCATTTCGTCGTATCATTATTCGGGATGGGTTGTATGACACAAAGGTCCTCTCCCGGCGAATCCGATTAACGAGCGCTTATTTTTAAAAATAAGTGTTCATTCAGATTTCAAACAAATCACAAACATTTTCACTTTGATCTTTTAAATAAAAGATCTATCACAATCACAAAGGTTCGATGTGGATTTCAGATATCCACTTGGAATCCGACCCCCGGTCGCATCGAAGTTCAAATGCCATTTAAAGGCAAATATTGATAGTCGGTTATTTAACTATCAATCAACATTCATAACAATTACCAGATTTAAATAATTTGTCCAAATTATTTATTTTCAAAATATCTTCCCACGATATATTTTTAACACTTCATCACTTTGAAAATCAAATTTCAAATCGTTTTCCCATCCTTTGAAACAAGTTTCAAATCTTTTCCACACTTTAAAAATAAACCAGTGTTTATTTTAAAACCAATTTCCCTTTCCCTTATAAATTTCAATTGTGAATTTACATTTCTAAATATCAACTGATATACGATTTTAAATTGATTTTCCAACATTCACTTTCAAACACAAAATCAAATTCCAAATTGATTTCTAAATTTATTTTAAAAACACGAAATCATTTTCCCTTCGAACACCAAATTAATTTTCATATTGATTTCCAAAATTTATTTCAATTACCAAATCAATTCCAATTTGATTTCCAAAATTACTTCAGACACCAAATTAATTACAAATTGGTTTCCCAAGGATTTATTTTCAAATACCATGTCGATTTTCCAAATCGATTTCAAAATTTATTTCAACTCCAAATTAAATCCCTAATTTAATTTCTAAATTTATTTCCTTTTTGAAATAAATTCCTTTATCTCTTTCAAATATTTAAAATCCATATATTAAATAAATTCTTCAACCTTTGAATAATATTACCCAAAATCCATTTATTAAGCCTTTTCCTCATATTTTGGAATTTTATTCAATAGGATTAAAAATAAAACTTTATCCTTTTAAAATTCCTTCTTTAAATTTATCCAATTCTCAAAAATAAAGTTTACTATAAACTTTCAACTTGAATTTTTCAAAAATCCAATTTTATTTATTTACGGTATCCAACGATACCAAAAATATATTCGACTAAATTATAGCCTTTAACGATTTTAACCACAAATAAAATCACACAGGGATTATAAATAATCAACACACAACATATGAAACAAATGCAATATTTGAGGAATCCAGTTGGATCCTTCCAACCTGTTTCCCTGCATCCACAGATGTTAGCACAACAATTAAATACCAATTCCACTTCGAGGTGGAATATCCCGGTATATTGGATTTATAAAATATTATCCGCTATTATGCGGTTCAATAGGGTCTATTTCAAAACAAATAATAGCAACCATCACCCAAGCATATAATTAATAGTCTTAAATTTAATCATTTAAAATTAAGAAAAACCCTTTGTTTGAGTGAGAAGATCTCACCTTTGCTTTTATTTTTGCAATCCATTTCCAATCCTGATTTTGTCTTCACAGTATTAAACCTTGTATAAACAATTATATAAATTTATTAAACCAATCAAATAACCAATTTTCGTTTGGTAATTTTGATTATCCAATGATTTTATTTTAACTAAGTTTCTTTTAATAAATTTATCTAACTACAAGTTAAATTAAACAATTAAATTTCCTTTTATAAATAATCTTTGGTAACCAGAATAACTGATTAACTAGTTAAACAATTTATTCCCTGAATATATTAACAAATTGGTAAATTAAAAATATACATTTATTTTACTTTTAAAACTTCACATATACATATAACTTATATTCAAAAACCCAATGTTTTAAAATAAATTCTTACACTCCCAAAACCTTATATACATATATGTGATTAATTTAATATAAACAAACTGGATATAAAAAAAAATTCTGTTTTCGAAAACATCATTTAAAAATTGATGTTAATATGCATCACTGCAAATATATATAGGCAGAAAAGAATACTCAGAACATGATATTTAGTTTACTTCCATATTCAGAATAAAATACGCAGTTTTTTTTATATTTAGACAATTCAAAATTAAATCGAGAAAGATGATGTTCGAATACCTTCAGCCACGAAGGCCTCCATCCGATCGAACCACCTCGAAGTTCGAGCTTCCCCAAATTCACGAATGCACCAGATCGCACGCGACCCAACAACCCAGCATCCCAATCGCGAGACGCCAAAGCATGGCTCGCAACATCATCACCTCCTCCTCACGACCACCGCGACCTTAAGCCACTGCTGCCTACAACTATCATGTGCGCGATCGACCAACCCTCGAACCCTAGGGCAGCTCTCCCACTTGCGGTCGCCTGCGTGCCAAACGAATCGAGTACAATCGATTGCCACGAACCTCCCCCATCGTTACAATGAATAATCGAATGCGAGTTTCGATTTGGAAAGAAAACAAAAGGGGGAAACGAAGGCGGCCATTTTATCTTCTGATTTATGATTCGATTTTTTTCTTTGAATGGAATTTGATTGAGGACATAAGGGGAAAGGCTTCGGCCATTAACAATTCGAACTTGATTTTTCTTTATTGATTTGAACAAAGATTTTTTTCCTTTCGCTTTGTATCTCGGCTGTAAATATTAAAGAGGAAGGAGACACGATGATGTCGCGTGTATGAGTGGAGATAGTGATTTGAAGGAAAGGAAACTGAATATTGGGTTGTAGGAGAATAGATATATATTTATTTAATTTAAATTCAAATTCAAAACATCCGTTAAATGCAACTTAAAAACCCTGGCTTCCTATTGAGGCGTGCCGCTAGGCATCTATAATGTTATACCCGTATTACGAACACAATGGAACGCATTTCGAAGGCTAATTCGATCATATGCGCAAGCTACGGAAGTAAACGATAAATTTTAAATTAAATCAATTAAAATAGTTTCTATGCGTTTTGAGCTGCTAGAGTCAAACGACAACTTCGATTTCTATGAAAATAGGAATCCGATAATAACTAATTATAAAGGATCCATTGACACTGGTTTCATCAAAATCCGAGCCTCTGCCTCGGAAGGCTATTTTAAATATCCATTTAAATGATATAAATTCCAAACTGAACAAAATAGTTCCAATTTCAATTCTGAAGCTTCCATTAACCTCGGTATTATTAATATAAATTTCTAAGCCATTGAAATATTTTTAATCGGCTTCAAAAAGAAGATTCAAATTTTTACCCAACTTCGATAAATTAAATTTAAATAATTAAATTGCAAAGTCCATAGTTATATTTGAAATTCAAGTTAAAATAACTTCCAAATATTTAAAATCAATTAAATATTTCGATTTCAAATGTTAAAAAATATTCTGGGTCGTCACATTCTTCGCCTCTTAAAAGAATTTCGCTCCGATATTTCTAGTTAGGAAGAATGATCCTCAATCCGTTTGATATTTCCCAAACCAAATAGTTTTATCAACTTGCCGAACAAATCTTTTTATTTAAGACCCCTCCTTAATTCAACTAACTTTCCAACTTCAATTATAAGTTGCAAACAACATTGTTTTCTTTAACAATTTGAATTTAAATTCGAATTTCAAACTTTCAAAATTTCCTCAAAAATTTTCTAACACCCTAAATTTTCGAAAATTTCGCCAACGTCTCCTATGCGCGGCTAGCTCGGTACGACTACAATATGGCACTATAGGCCCACAAATTCCAAAAGAAAACAAAAGGCCAAGTGGCTAGACAAGAGAATCACCAAATTTCATACTGAAATTGAAATATATACATTTTTGTCGAGCAATTCCAATTTATTTTCGAAAATCAAATCACAATTCCATTTCCTTTAATACATCTGTATATCCTGCTAGCCATAATATCCATTCATAGACTTAAAAACCATTTTATACATTTTTTTACAGGAGTTTTCGCATCTACTTCTATTCAATTAGTTTTCCTATTACCATATGCATTCAATTTATCGTCAACTGTGAATGTTGAATTTTATCTTTCAATTGTACTGATTCATATTATTATTTTAATTTAGTTTCATTTACTAATTTTCTTCAATTTCCAATTTGAAATTGTTTGTCGCTAACAAAACATTTTCAAAAAATTTCTATCTCTCAAAATTTTCGAAAAATTTTCTAACTCTCAAAATTTTCGAAAATTTTTGGCAGAGTTTCCTTTGTACGGAGGAGCTTTTGCAATTTGACAAAAGATATCAATATATATACATCGACCCACCCGGTCGGAAAAACAAAAACAGTTTATATTTCCTATTCTTATTGCGTAGGCGTACCTTATTTGGCATTTTTAAGCAAACGGCTTATTTAATTAGCATTTTGCGCAATCAAATCCAGCCCAACGACTTTCCTGTACCTGTATTTACTCAATTTAAACACGTAAGTGACATATATAGGAAATTCATTTACATTTCACTTATTTTCAATAGTAAACACATAGTATTCACAAGCAAAATATTCAAAATAATTCCCATAAGTAATTTATAAGGTTTCTATACAAATTTAATTGCTTACAATCAATTCACATACCATTTCTATTCAATTCAAGTGATTCACAATTCACTTTCTTTCATTCCATTTATTTTTAAGCGAAATGAACTCATATCTATTTCAATTAATTCAAAAATCAATTTGATTTACTTTTATTAACTCTTAGAATTCTATACATACTCGTTTGCGTTAAATAACAACCATTTCTATGCAACTTTCGAGATATTCACTAAATAGAATATCCAATCTAGTTTATAACTAATTTAAATTAATATAACAATTTTCTCTTTATTCTATTTCATTTCCAATTGATTCTGTTCAATTCATTTTGCATTCCATTTTCACATTCATCTCAATTAAAACCATTTCACAATTTCTAGTTTATCCTCTATTTATTAATTTAGAATATTTCCCCACTCTAAATTTTACTTAAAAATTTTACCATTTATTTCTTAAGTTCAAGATAATTATTCTATATACTTATTGTATTTATTTCCAATTCATTTTGGTTTATAACCACTTATATTTAAACTGGATTCCAAATTCCATATGAATTCATTTTACCTTTCATTTATAAATATTGAATTCAATTCATTTTAAACCATATTAAATTTGCCATTCGTTTAATTAGTTTCACTAACTAATTTTAATTCCTTTATTAACATTTAGCTTCACTTGATCCAATATTTATTTAAGTTATTTCAATTCAAAACTCAAAATTTTTTTCTTGTAACACTTCCCAATTTAAATCCTTCATTTGATTTTCATTTACCAAATTCATTCCATCAACTAATTTAATTAAATTAGTTTTACTCACTCATCCATTTTAAATTTCCATTCTTAATTCATTCCAAATTTATTTTATCAATACAAGGAAATTTTCAATTTATTTCTACTTACTTGAATTTATCTGCAAATTTAACTCACATTTGAATTTTAATTTAACTAATTCAACTTTCCTATTTCATGAATTAATAAATTATCATATTAGTTTACTTGAATTCAATCCAGTTTATTTTTTTCATTTTCCCAAGTTTGGATATTTTTTATTCAACTTGATTCAAATCAAATCTCATCCTATTTTTCAATTCCAATCCATTTACTCATTAAATGTTAACTCATTTATTCATTCACATTACCAATTTCATTCCATTAATGAATTTTATTCCAAATTATAAATCACATTGACAATTTACATTTACAAATCTCATTTGTATATGAATTCGTTCCCTTATCCTTTCAATTCATATTTATAAATTTCATTTGTTTAATGAAATTATCTCCAAATCTTTGGTTATACCATTGTTTCTTATTAAATTTCCACACAATAATGATGATTATTCAATATCATCACTTCTTAACAACCAAGCAACCATATATTATAATAATTCACAGAAAATTTATTTCTTCTATATACGAAAATAGTTTGGGTGAAATTATTTTATTTACCATATTTTAAACAATACTATGTCAATTTATCTTGTTTAAGAGTTTAGAAACCCCTATCGATACAGTTGGCCAAACTACACCGACCAGAATCTATAAACAATCAACCGATAAGTCAACACAATATAAAACAATTTTATATTCACTAACAAATACGCGCTCATATCTATCACTCAAACTCATTCTAGAGTACTGCTGACTCTATCTCTAATGAGTAACACCCAACAGAGCCAAGGTTATCGCTTAACCAAATGCTCTGATACCACTTTTTAACGACCCAATTTTTCGACTTCCGAAAGTCAACATTGATACGTCAACTGTATCAACTGCCGAACTATCGAATGACGGATAACCGAACCATTAGGGTTTAAGAAGAAGAAGGTAGCGGAAGATAGAAACGATAACAGAATCTCAGATTTCGTAGTGGAACAATATATAATATATCAATGAATAATCTTTAAAACATGGACTCATATCTGTTATTACATTACATCACATTACATTATCAGAGTGTTACAACAACAACAGTGGAAAAGAAATATAACGTATACTAGTGATACGCTTCGCCATCCAGCTTGCTCCTGATCTCCACAGCATCTCCTAAATTCCAGAATAACTGAGAACCTGACTCTAGGCTACCCGTGTGGAAATTTGTGGGCACCCAGAGTTTAGAAAGGGAATAATAAACTCCAGGTCAGTCATGGGACTGGCGTGAGATCTTAAAAACAGTTATTTCCACAAAGCAAATAAAAGGAAACCCGCTATGCTTTTTTTTTAAAAAAAAATGAAACTGCCATAAGGCCTCCCGCCACACACACAATGCAAACGCACACTAGGAGAAGATTTCTCCTTATGATAGTCAAACATGCTTAATACGCGAAAACCTTTGGATATTATTTTTAGTGCATAGTGCAGAAAACATTTCGAAAGTATAATATTAATCTTAGTCAGCATGGGCATTTCGCACTTATGCCAACTATAGCTACCATGTTCAATAGCATGTTACCGCCATATTCCATGGCAGGTTATACAACTAAAACCGTACAAGGCTCGTATTGTTTCTTTGGATTTCCAACAAATGGTCAGGCAAAGGAAATTCCTACACCGAAATGGAACGCCACTAGAAGGATGCCACCCGAGAACCTAACCGGATCTCTGTTGACACAAGGCCGAGTTACCACATGCTTCTGGGTGCAATAAAGCTGTAACTTGATAACTCCACACAAAAAAGTATGCCATCCCTCGGTCGTTACCGACCTTTATCCGTGGATCCTCAACCACAAAGCAACATCATACAGTAATGAGATTGCAATAACCACATAGGTTAAATATCTGGGCTCCATACCATGATATCACCTCTTATACAGACGAAAATGGACATACCCTAGGGGAGCGACCCCTAAAAACCTTGCCGCAACATTCCTGTTTCGACTATTTTCGGGTTGTGAGGCTCGACGAAGTCTCGTCCATAAAGCTACGCTTTTTACAAAAGCCATGCTTCGATCAACAAATGATCAGCAGCACTTCATTTGACATCCTAGTAACCATCAACTACATAACAATTGAGCTCGTACGTCTCAGAGAAGGGTGTTAAGCTAAGAGAATAAATTCTCCGCCACCAACATAAATGTATTTGATAGAAACCAGCTTTACATCTCAAAGTGTAATGTCAGACACACATCCATACAAGTCTGTTCCGGGTTCGAACAGAACTGAAGGCACTTCCGAAGAAGCCCTTGCAATCCAGGTATTCAAAATCCCGATCGGATTTCCCATCACTTAGGTAATCTTTATACTGTAGCTACTCAGTGCAGAGACAATCGATAGGTCATTCTATCATTCTCGCAATACACGGTCTTCACCACCGGTCTTCAAATGCAATCCCATTTCGTCGTATCATTATTCGGAATGGGTTTTATGACACAAAGGTCCTCTCCCGGCTAATCCGAATAACGAGCGCTTATTTTTAAAAGTAAGTGTTCACTCAGATTTCAAGAAAATCACAAACATTTTCACTTTGATCTTTTAAATAAAAGATCTATCACAATCACAGAGGTTCGATGTGGATTTCGGATATCCACTTGGAATCCGACCTCCGGTCGCATCGAAATTCAAATGCCATTTAAAGGCAAATATAGATAGTCGGTTATTTAACTATCAATCAACATTCACAACAATTACCAGATTTAAATAATTTTTTCAAATTATTTATTTTCAAAATATCTTCGCAGGATATATTTTTCACACTTCATCACTTTGAAAATCAAATTTCAAATCGATTTCCCATCCTTTGAAACAAGTTTCAAATCTTTTCCACACTTTAAAAATAAACCAATGTTTATTTTAAAACCAATTTCCCTTTCCCTTATAAATTTCCATTGCGAATTTACATTTCTAAATATCAACTGATATACGATTTTAAATCGATTTTCCAACATTCACTTTCAAACACAAAATCAAATTCCAAATTGATTTCTAAATTTATTTTCAAAACACGAAATAAATTTCCCTTCGAACACCAAATCAATTTTCATATTTCAATTACCAAATCAATTCCAATTTGATTTCCAAAATTGCTTCAAACACCAAATTAATTACAAATTGGTTTCCCAATGATTTATTTTCAAACGCCAAGTCAATTTTCCAAATCGATTTCAAAATTTATTTCAACTCCAAATTAAATCCCTAATTTAATTTCTAAATTTATTTCCTCTTTGAAATAAATTCCTTTATCTCTTTCAAATATTTAAAATCCATATTTTAAATAAATTCTTCAACCTTTGAATAATATTACCCGAAATCCATTTATTAAGCCTTTTCCTCATATTTTGGAATTTTATTCAATAGGATTAAAAATAAAACTTTATCCTTTTAAAATTCCTTCTTTAAAATTTATCCAATTCTCAAAAATAAAGTTTACTATGAAGTTTTAACTTGAATTTTTCAAAAATCCAATTTTTATTTATTTTCGGTATCCAACGATACCAAAAATATATTCGTTTAAATTATAGCCTTTATTGATTTTAACCACAAATAAAATCACACAGGGATTATAAATAATCAACACATAACATATGAAACAAATGCAATATTTAAGGAATCCAGTTGGATCCCTCCAACCTGTTTCCCTGCATCCACAGATGTTAGCACAACAATTAAATACCAATTCCACTTCGAGGTAGAATATCGCGGTATATGGGATTTATAAAATATTACTCGCTATTATGCGGCGCAATAGGGTCCATTTCAAAACAAATAACAACAACCATCACCCAAGCACACAATTAACAATCTTAAATTTAACTATTTAAAATTAAGCAAAACCCTTTGTTTGAGTTAGAAGATCTCACCTTTGCTTTTATTTTTGCAATCCATTTCCAATCATGATTTTGTCTTCACCGGTATTAAACCTTGTATAAACAATTATATAAATTTATTAATATTCAAACCAATCAAATAACCAATTTTCGTTTGGTAATTTTGATTATCCAATGATTTTATTTTAACCCAGTTTCTTTTAATAAATTTATCTAACTAAAAACTAAATTTAACAATTAAATTGCCTTTTATAAATAACCGTTGGTAACCCGAATAACTGATTAACTAGTTAAACAAATTATTCCCTGAATATATTAATAAATTGGTATATTAAAAATATACATTTACTTTACTTTTAAAACTTCACATATACATATAACTTATATTCAAAAACCAATGTTTTAAAATAAATTCTTACACTCCCAAAACCTTATATACATATGTATGATTAATTTAATATAAACAAACTGGATATAAAAAAAATTCTGTTTTCGAAATCATCATTTAAAAATTGATGTTAATATGCATCATTGCAAATATATATAGGCGGAAAAGAATACTTAGAACACGATATTCAGTTTACTTCCATATTCAGAATAAAATATGCAGTTTTTTTTATATTTAGACAATTCAAAATTAAATCGAGAAAGATGATGTTCGAATACCTTCAGCCACGACGGGCTCCATCCGATCGAACCACCTCGAAGTTCGAGCTTCCCCAAATTCACGAATGTCACCAGATCGCACGCGACCCAACAACCCAGCTTGTCGTCGCCATGCTTCTACCCAGCATCCCAATCGCGATACGCCAAAGCACGGCTCGCAACATCATCACCTCCTCCTCGTGACCATTGCGACCCCAAACCACTGCCGCCTACAACTATCACGCGCGTGATAGACCAACCCTCGAACCCTAGGGCAGCTCTCCCACTTGCGGTCGCCTGCATGCCAAACGAATCGAGTACCCTCGATTGCCACGAACCTCCCCCCCATCGTTACGATGAATAATCGAACGCGAGTTTCGATTTGGAAAGAAAACAAAAGGGGGAAACGAAGGCGGCCATTTTATCTTCTGATTTATGATTCGATTTTTTTTTCTTTGAATGGAATTTGATTGAGGACATAAGGGGAAAGGCTTCGGCCATTAACAATTCGAACTTGATTTTTTGTTTTGATTTGAACGAAGATTTTTTTTCCTTTCGCTTTGTATCTCGACTGTAAATATTAAAGAGGAAGGAGACACGATGATGTCGTGTGTACGAGTGGAGACAGTGATTTGAAGGAAAGGCGGCTGAATGTTGGGTTGTAGGAGAATAGATATATATTTATTTAATTCAAATTCAAAACGTCCAATAAATGCAACTTAAAAACTTGACTTCCTATTGAGGCGTGTCGCTAGGCATCTATAATGTTATACCCGTATTACGAACACAATGGAACGTATTTCGGAGGCTAATTCGATCACATGCGCAAGTTACGAAAGTAAACGTTAAATTTTAAATTAAATCAATTAAAATAGTTTCTATGCGTTTTGAGCTTCCAGAGTTAAACGACAACCCGATTTCTATGAAAATTGAAATCCGATAGTAACTAACTATTACGGATCCAATGGCACTGGTTTCATTGAAATCCGAGACTGTGCCTCGGAAGGCTATTTTAGACATCGATTTAAACGATATAAATTCCAAACTGAACAAAATAGTTCCAATTTTAATTCTGAAGCTTCCATTAATCTCAGTATTATCAATATAAATTTTTTAAGTCATTGAAATACTTTTAATCGACTTTAAACCGAAGATTCAAATTTTTACCCAACTTCGATAAATTAAATTTAAATAATTAAATTGCGAAGTTCATAGTTATATTTGAAATTCAAGTTAAAATAACTTCCAAATATTTAAAATCAATTAAATATTTCGATTTCAAATGTTAAGAAAAATTTTGGGTCGTCACAACTATAAAAATATTAAACACAATTACACAAACTAATATTTATATTTACATTGCATATTCATATAAGTATTCTTTACCATCTCTCTGATATAGATGAAGCTAACGACAATTAAAATATTATGGAATGAATCATTTGGAAAAGTAATAAAGAAAAAAAGACACATATACTAAGTTATTGAAACAAAAGTAGAGTACATTGAAGTAGCGTAGATAGATAATTTTAAGATCTCGGTGTTATTAAGGGAAAATATGGATAAGACGCCAGCTATAAATGTTGGATGCCGTTATCATCATCATCATCGTGATCTTAAACTTTTTGAAAGCTTCAAACCAGAAACTGCTATGAAAAAAGATACTGAAATTAATATTAATAATAAAAATTAGTATAAAGTAATATCAGTTACCGAAAATTTACCTGATATTTGAGAAGGATGTAGATCGGCTGACTTCTACTTTTCAATTTAGGCATCTTTTCTTGAGATCTGATTTTTAATTCTGGCATTGAAGAACCATTTTCGATTTCTTTGCTAAACATCCGCAATCATCTTCAGGAAGAGAAAAAAGATCTCATCGATTTCAAAAAAATAGAAACAATAGCAAACGGAAAAAAACCATCGTACCTATAGGAAGGCAAAGACCAACCTCCAGCCTGTCGATCTTCTTGCACGTCGATTAAATACCGATTATGGAATTATGAATCTCATGACTAATTAGAAAAGGGGAGAACATACGACAAGCAGTTGTTGAGGGTATGGAGTGGTTGACGATGGGAGAAATAATGGGATAAAGGGACTGAGAAAAATGAGGAGAGATGGTGATCGTGCCAAATGAAAACAGGTAGAATGACACTTCAGTCCTTACCGAGTTCATGGAAGTTGATTTGTAACTGGGGTCGATTTCGGAATAGCCAAAAAGGCTTCACTTTGACCGGTTGACCCAAGGTTTTGCTTTATAGTAATATATATATATATATATATATATATATATATATTTTACAACTAATTTCACTATTAGAGCATTTCAAACAATTGTGTGTTCATGTCAATTTGATTCATTGGACAAGTCATGAAAAATCTCAGAAATGCCTCGTTCACTTTAGAAAACCTAGAACTAAATAGTAGCTGGTAATAACTAATCACGGGACTAGTTAATAAAATGGCAAACTCTTTTGTTATTTTTATGCAAAATCAAATAAAAGTTTTTACCAAATAGTAGTTGGTAGTACATTTTAGCAAATTTGGTGCTTTTAATGTTAATTAGATATACCTGAGAAGATTTGTATGCTTCTGGTCGAAGATTTATTCAAGATAAGAGCTCAATGTAACAAATCAACAATGTATTTGTTTGAATTTAAAAAGTAACATTATATTATATATATATATATATATATATATATATATATGCATTATTTAAGACCATAGATTTTGCTGCATGTGAACATGTATTTGTTTGAATTTAAAAAGTAACATTATATTACATATATGCATTACTCTTTATGATTTCTTGTGTACAATGGAATAATACCTTTTTGTATTATGCTTCAAACAATGCAATATTACCTTTATGAGTTATTATTTAACAATTTTTTTTTACATGTGTAGGGCCTTTAAAATTTACAAGGCATTCAACAGTAAGTCTCGAGGAACTACCTTGAAATGGAAGCATGTTAAGGTGATTTGGTTTTCTAACAAAAAAAGAATAAAAAATACAGTATATCGTTTGGAATATAAATTCATTTAAATTGACTATTAAATTATATTGTAATATTTCTATAGTGTCCTCAACAATCTGGAGCAATGAATTGTGTATATTATGTGATGAGGCATATGCATGATATAGTGAAAAATCACAATCAAAGCATCAATTTACAAAAGGTATCACTTTAGTTTGTTTCCTTCATATTATATGTTAAATAGTTGTATGATTAACGTTTTGAAATAATCTTCTAAATGTAGGACTCTGTACGAGATGGTTCTTATTACCAACAAGCGATAGAAGAGGTTCGGGATAATTTAGCTAGTTATGTCATATATAATAGGATGTAGTTGTCTTTTGTTGTATACCTTCTTTTGTTATGTACATTAATCTTTTGTTATGTACGTTCTTTTGTTATGTATGTTAATTTTATGTTATATACGTTGATGTGTATGACGGATTATATAATATTTTGTGCTGCTTTTTTGATCTGTAAATACGAGCTCTGTTGATAGATAATATAATCATATTGTTTGTTTGATCAGATTCGTAGTAGCATTGCATTTATGAAAATTTTAAATTCAATTTGATATCGTTTTTGTTTTAAAACAAAACCAAATATGGCATTAAAATCTTTAAGTGGATTTTGCGTCGGTTTTCATATCATCAATGACCGATGCGAATGTTTATCAATTGCGTCGGTCGTTAACAAAAAACCGATGCAAGTAGCGATTATTATACATGTTAATTTACATCGGTCGTTCGATACAACCGACACAAATGAAAATTATATGCGTCGGTTGTTTGACAATGACCGGCGCAAGACATTGTCGTTTGCTTCATTATACAAGTTAAGTTACATCGGTTGTTGGTTAAGGACCGACGCAATTAAATAACATTTTGTGTCGTAATTTGCGACGGTCATATAGCCGACGCGACAGAAAATTGTCTTTTGCGTCGACTTCATTTTCGTCGGTAGTACAACAGAAGCAAATGGCGTGTAATGGCCAATGCAAATGACATGTTTTATACTAGTGGGTGGAGAGGTGGAAGTGGCTCTTGATGAGCTCAGCTAAGCAAGGAGAAAGAAGAGACGGTTACTAACTTGATCTTGAATTTAAAGTGGTATATTTCCTATATCTTATGATTATTTCGGTAGAACTTCGACTCGATCTTAGAGTATTTTTAAGAGGAGATGGTAGCCATTGATGTGCCATAGAAGAAGAGAAGCCTTGTACACGAAATTATCAAAATACCACATGTCTCTCCTTAACTCACGACCGAACCCACCCCCTTTCACGTGTCTTCCATCACTTCATGTTGTAGGTGTGTAAGGTGGTCTGCAATTGATTGTAAGTTCGCTTTTTGACTCTGAAAGATGAAGCTTTCATTTGTATACATATAAGAAAGCTTATGTATATACATATTTAGATTTACAAACCGTTGATATGACTAATTATGTATACATATATGTGTGTATATGTATGTACATGCATGTGTGTATGTGTACCAAATAACGTTGCAATGATCTGAAACAACTTCAGTTCGACAAAAGGTCAAAAATCCGAATGCTAAATCCCGGTCACATTTTGAGTTTTTAATCAAACTATTTATTTATGTAAAAAACATGAAAATACATCTCTTATCGTCTCTAAATAATTGAAGCAAGATTATTTAAAACCATAATAATATTAAAATCCCTTTATAAAAATACGACGCCGAACTACCAGAATGCGATAAAGTTATAAATCTTATGAAATAAGTTTACATATTTATAAACCCATTATAAGTCACTCGTTATCGTTATATAATAATTAATATGGATTATTTATCATTTAAAACAATTAATTGAATATTTAAAATTAATTAAATATTCCTATTCAAAGTGGTAAAATTACTGGTCATTACAGTATGTCTAGACACTGGACATTATGCTTCGACTGTAGTACACTTATATGGTTGTGATAATAGATTTGCATACATCGAATGTCATGTGCTAACTCTTTGGATGTAGGGACATGTCAGGTATGGTTCTTCATACCCTATATGCACATTTACTACATATTATTTTTATAGTATTTTGAGATAATATGTCGCTCACACCAAACTGTTGTTTAATCCGAGATTTTATGTTTTGCTTCTTACTATCTTAGGTACTCCTAAATGAGTAGATTAGGGATAATAAGCCTTGATAGCTTGTAGAGCTATAGAGAGTATGAGCAAGAGGCTGCGCTTTCATATATATATATATATATATATATATATATATATATATATATATATATATATATATATATTTGGAGCTTACTATCACTTATATTCCACCGTGCAACACTGTGGAGATATGTCACTGCTTGCATATTAAAAGATGGTTATAGGGTTTATTTTGGAGACTTGGGATGTATAAACTCGTTTATTTCAAGTTTTGTATGATCTGTAAACCTGATGCATTCTTATGTTCTTATTTATGGTTCATTTGATTATATCACTATCTCATCTTGTTTTACATCTATGTTATTATATTCTATTTTATTTGTGCACTATGAGATGTTTTATAAATTTTGTGTTTGGATTTTTGTTACTATACACCCTTGCCTACCATCCTGCATCGGACGGGTACCTCCACAGAGCGTTATACGGGTATACTGGGTACTAAAGGTGTAGGGTGGTCGTAGGTGTATGGATTGTTTCACCCATTTGACCCTATACTCTTGGTAAGTGGTTGGACTTGATTTTCTATGTGGGTGATATTGCTTGTACATTGTGTTGGTGTGATTTTTTATTAATGCTAACAAAATTGCGGCACGTCCTCGTATGCGTATAGTCGATTGAAAGGATGTGTTGTAGTTCTAACTTATTGAGTTGAGTATTAAGGCTGCAGATCGGTTCCAACTGCTTGGATTTTGTTCTAATATGAAATTGTGGCGCAGTCCACGGGTGTTGTGTTGGCGCAGTTCGAGATGGGTTAGGATGTCACAATCCAATTTCCTTGCAGCGCAGTTCCTCCGGTTGGTTTGCCTTGGTCCAATTTGTTTGATATTGATGCTGTGTAGATTGTCATATCGAGATGGTTTGCTTCACTTAATATTTGGGTGATCAAGTGGATCGTGACATGTAAATATGATAATATAGTGCAGTTTACTTTACTTGGCTAAGCTAACTTACTACTGCGCATATTTATCTGGTTGGGTCTTGGCCCATATTATAGTGATTTTATTGGTATAGTTAAACTGTTTAATTGTTTGGTGTGACGTGATACATTTATATATTTATAGTGTGTTTTACTTGTACGGTAGAATAATTTTATAGCTGACAGCGCAGTAGGCTTGCAATGGTGTGTTGTTTTTGTTATTGCGTTGCAGCTTGAGTTTATATTAACCGAGTTGACTTCTTCATTGTAGTAGGTCGGTTTTGTTGGATTCATTATTCCTACGTTTTATTGTGGTATATTGGTGCATTGCATCTTAAGGATATGTGATCTGCCTTTTGTTTTAGAGTTGTTAGTGTGTTGATTATGCCAAGCGCTTTTGTTCTACACGACTCATTCCATGGTTTAGTTAGTTTATTTCTTAAGCGGGTCACTACGTTTTTGGTTTAATTGTCTAAATTCACGACGCATTCCTTTGGTTTTCTAGCCTACGCATCGTGCTGCACGACTCAAAAACTCGGTGTAACACATGATCTTGTGATGGTGTTTCTACATTGAGACATCCTTGAACCATTTTATGTTGTCATTGTGATGATATGCTATTATCATGATATATTAAAACATATAGTTTAGATATAGTCTGATCCATTTGTTATTTATATAATACTAAAGTCCGAGTGATTTTAGGTTCAGGGACACATGACCAGTTTGTGGATGTTGGAAATAGATGGAGGATAAAGTATTACATTGTATCATTATATATTGCTCAGTTCCATGTATGTATGATATTGTGTTGTATAATGGATATACATACATTTTAGTTATTAAGATATGGGTATTTGACTTATTTTAGCTCATCTAGATTTGTGTTATTATATATTGTCATCATGTTATCGACTTTGTGTTTCTACGTTTACTTTTCTACTATGTATTTTTCTATCCTGAAATCGCATGTGTTATTGCTCTGCGTCGATACCGTGTACGAATGGGTGAGTCGATTATGTGGTTTTGAAATTTGTACTGATGCTAGTTCAATATAATATTCACGTGTGACGGTCCAATATCGTCTCATTCTTTGCATTATCAGACAGTATTACTCTTTAATACTCTTTTGTCATATGAATATAAAGATGGGGTGCTATGACCATCCACTTGAAGTTGTTGTGAATGCAATTGCTTGCATGACATATAATGTAGTATCATAACAAATGAATTTATTGTGTAAATTATCCGGTTCATAAACCTAGCGCCATCCTTGTAGATTCATCTTCTGCTATATAAAAGAAATGAAACAAATTTGACTATGCACATTTGTACCTTGATGATAGAGTACGACAGTTTGAACCAAGGTTCAAAATTCCGGCGGAATTCCAATTATTCCGGTGATTCCGTTCCGCTTCCGGTCATAACCGGAACGGAATCCGGTCAAAATTCTGTTTCCGGTCTAAATTCCGGATTTGATTTTCAAATATTGAAAAAAAAAATTATACAAAAATAAAAAATACAACAAACACATAGCAATTAAAAAAGAAAAGCAAATTAAACAGGACAATAAATAAATTGACAAAAAATCATGTGTATGGATAAAAAAAGTTGTTATATTTTTGTTAATTTACATCGAATCACAATAAAAATTTCAAAAATTGACCAAAATTTTAAAATCTTAAACGAACAATACAGACTTTTTAAACAATGGTTTTTTAATCAAAGTGTATTTTATATGTAATTTAAAAAATGTACTATAAATTTATGATAGTATTGAATATTTTTATTAGCGAAATAGCAAATTAAAGCAAAAAAAGTACCGGAATTAGAAAACCGGAATTAAAACGGAACTTCCGAAATTTCCGGAACGGAACCGAAATTTTAAAATTACCAATGACCGGAACGGAAACGGAAAACGGAATTTCGAACCTTGGTTTGAACCCAACTTATCCTTATGATAGAGTGCTTCGTAATCATAAAACTGCATAACTGACTTATTTCAATCTGTACATGATAACAAATGCAAAACAACCTAAACTAAAACTCCTACATCGAAAGGTCAACAAAATTCAATCTCGTATTTTTTGAGTCAAAACAAGCTATGCTAACAAAATGTTCACTGAAAAGAATTTGACCTCCATCTATCCATCTATCTACGCATTATGAACGAACTAACAAAATCAGCTATCCTTCGTTATTTTCTTTTGGGCAGCTGAAAAGTTTTTTTCAAGAAGTGATTGGCAGCATCATCATTCCTATGGCACAGCACTCTCAAAACCGTATTAGGATCGCTTTTATTCCACCTCCCTGTAGTCGGTGGCATAGGTAGTACCCTCTGCTTATTAAGACCCTCCCTTCCACTTCCCATTCTACCTACACCGCTCACCTCACAAGCTACATTACTAAACTCCTCTATCAATCTTTCAGTTGGGAGTGCCATTAGCGCTATTATACCTTCAACCACCTCCGCCTCTCTATCCACCACCTCCTCCGCCACCAACCCTTCCCCACTAGTGCAAAACAGCTTCTTCAAACTCCTGAAATCTTCCAAAATCACACTGCAATCCGACTTTGTAAATGCCCTCTCACTTCCTCCTGCTAGTAACACCATTAAAAATGCTTCAAATGACGCCTTCATCACTTCCTTCACAGCTCCTGCCTGTGCACGTTCAGTTAATATTGATACTAATGATGTTAGATTTTGTTTAAGCATACGCAATGCAGGTGGAATTCTTGAGCTTTCAATGTCTGATTCATATAATCCATTGTAGAAAGTGTGGGTGGAGTCTAGGAAGATGAGTCGGTATGCAGCAACTTCAGAGACATGGTGGATTGCAGACTGAATGGTGGATAGAGTGAAGTTGAAGTAGTCTGCTTTGTGTTGAGAGAGGGATCTTTGGAGAGGATGAATGTGAGAATGTACATAGTATAGAGTGTTGAGACGAATGTAGAGGCGTTGGGTTCCACGACTAGTCGATGGTCGAGGATGGTGGCCATCGACTGAGCCATTTGGGCAGCATAGTGAGTCGGCTCCCGTTGATTTTGTAGTCTTTGCTTTCCTCCACAGTTTACTGAATTTTGAGTCTTGGTTGCATCTTGTAAGTGGAGGCAGTGGTGGTAAGTAGTGCTGTTTTGTTCCTGGTTAAAAGCCGATGATCATGCTTAGAAATTTGCAAGACTTTTTTTTTTTTACTGATTGGATCAATTTTCATAACTTATTTCAATTTCAAACAACTTTTACAACTACTTAGGAATATAGTCCACTTTATGAACGCGGAGCTAGATTTGAACATATAACATTGATGCAATTTGAAGTAGTGTGGTAGAAAGTGGTTTATATATGTAAAATAGCTTTTGAGATGGTTTAAAACTGAAATAAGAATTTCAAAAATGGTCTCCTCGTAAATTTTCTAAATTTGTAGGTAGAGTAGAAGTATGCATTGACTATGATACTTTACGTTGAGTGCAGCTATATCCTTCTCGAGAAATAAGTGGTGGTTACTGGCATAACAGGATATAAGTGCAATTCAGTGTAAGCTGTATATCCTTGTGATACAAGTTAGATCTATGTTGTTCATATACACATTTTGGAATTATGTAGGTATCTTACCACAGGATGCAACAAAGGCTATGTAGTCTTGAAAGATTGACTCGAGGCCTTTGGCAAGCTTTTGTGTCATTTCTTCTATAGCGTTTACTGGTATTTTGAAGAAATCATTAACCGTTGCTTTTGCTAGCTTCATCAGATCAACAGCTGATTGTGCATAAGGTTCAGATTTTGAACTTGGGATCCAGCTCTGTTACAGGTGAATCGTATGCATTGTTAGACAACCAAATAATATGAGTAATTATTGCTTATATGATGAGTTTACATTAAAATATGATGGATCAGTGCTTGGTTTTTTACTTAGGATACACATCACTCCTCTTTTTAAAAAAAATTGTTACATATAAAGTAATATGTAGAAAAAAGGGTTGGATATGTAACCCTTAGCTCACCTCAGTCTCTTTTGCTTTGTCCAAACTTTCGTTTCCGATTCTTAACCTCTCCTCGATCCAAGTTTTTATGAAACCAATAGTTATCGAATCAACGTCGTATGGAACCATCTCTCCCATCACTCTTTTACCACCATCATCAGAATCAACTGAATCTTCGTCTACTGTTTGAATCAAAGCCTTCTCTAGTTTGCCTGCAGATTGCAAAACTCTTACAACCACATTATTTAAAGCAGTAACTTTTGCTAAATATTGCTTCAGTAGGATTCCGAAGCAATTATGTAAGGTTGCAACTGCTATAGCTGATGGCATTGGATGGCATTTTCTTAGTACCGGGCTAAATGTCTCCTTTTCTAATTGGGCTAATGCCTCAGTGTCTTCGGCCACTTGAATCAAGGCATGACATGGGTCCTTATCAACCTTCACAATCATGCTTTCTATCCCTTTCCTTCTTTCAAGTATCTGTAACATAATCATAACACCTAATTAACTTGATTAGGTAGTTTGTAATTAGTATGATGTATTCTACAACTATTTATAATCAGTAACTTAACTATCTTCGTGATTGTGCACCAATTCTATGATTGTTCAATGTGGATTAAATTCTCTAGGTTGTTAAGGCTAATGGCTAATCTATGTGAGAAAGATTGATAAATGAGATATATATATGCACCTTGTTAAAAGTGTATCTCATTGAAGACCTAATATATCCATCAACTTTGCTGATTAGTGTTCCTCTGTCCCTCTCCATCAACTCCACATCACTCCCCTCCATGCTAGATACATATTCATTAATTATATTTGTAGTAGAAAGTGCAAGAGACAAAACACTCCCCATGGTTCCAACTGTACCTCTATCAAAACTTTCGTGATAATTTACGAGCTTCTTCTCAGCCCAGCCTTGTATAGAAGCCAACGTAGCGGATACCACTTTTACGTAACAACCCTCATGATCAAATATCTTTGCATCATTGCCAACTTCAGCAAGCATGGAAACTGTTGCATGTAGGAAATCAGGTTCAGTTTGACCTGTCATTATATAATGATTAAAAAGAACCCAAGTGAAGCACACGTTATGAATCATTTTATTGAGTCCTAACACGCCCCATGTCTTCTTTATCAGCTCAACTAACTCATCAACCTCATCTAATACTACGGTTTCTTCTCTTAAGTCGAAAATAGACTGAAGGAGAGCAAGATAAAGATGAATGTTAAGAGGGTAGCCATCTGCCCAGTGGCACACTTCACTTGTTGAACCATCTGGGCTACGCCAAGCTAGGGAAACAACTGAGCTGCATAATTTTTGCATTGCTTCAGAATTTTTGCTTGTGTCAATATGTTTTAGTTCACTTTGTTTTAGAACTTCACGAAGTTGTAGAGTTGCAGAACTGAGCTTGTCTAATTCAACTGAAGGGTGAAGGAGGAGACCTGCTTCTAAGATTTTGAGTTTAAGCCTTTGCCATTGGTGATATTCATGTGCATCGGAGAATTCAGATGCTTTTAAATGACGAAGGAGTTCTAGTGGGAGGATTATTGTTTCTGCTCTTCTACCTGTCTGTTCAGTGAATTATCATATCAGATTCAAGTTGGAAGCATTATGCATGACTTCATACTCTATGTATAAGTAGAAAAATGTCAGATTACCGAATTGTTGCAGTTCTGATTAGCAATGAGTCGTTCTTTTGCAAAGCTAAATGTAGCTATATGATTTTACATGTTATTTTGTATCTGTACTACCTGAATTGCCATATAGATAGCTAGAATAGTTTGTTTTGTAAGTAGATTTCAAATTGGTTTAACTAATTACTGCAGATACAGTATCAGTGTTTGAAGTCTGTAATAGGAGGGATGTATACCTGACCAACAAGACTCCTCATCAACGTCTTCCTCAATCTATTATCACTCAACTCAGTAACTCTCATCTGTTGTCTCATAATCTCCATAGAAGTCATCGGCCTCTTCACCCTCCCAGGTGAAGAACCCACCTTTGTCTCCCCAGTCTGATTCATCGTCCGCATCAATGCCGTCCCTCTCACCTTCAGCCCTAACGCCTTCTTTATCTTGCTATTCACCACCATCATCGTCCCTCCTTTTGGGCCAGTGGTTCCGGGCGGGCCCGGCCCATCCTGCTCCCCCAAATGCAGGTGGGTTAAGGAGCTGTTACGGGACGACCCGAAACTTGGAGAGGAGCGGCATGACATGAAGAAGATTTCGTAGGCGGTTTCGCGGAGATCGGATTGAGTTAGTGAGGTAACAGGGAGGAAGGGGCAGTCGAACTCGGGCTCGGGTTCGTCGGACGGGTCGGGTTGGGACACCGGGGATGTTGAACTTGGGCGGCCCATTGGTTACGTTCATTTCAGAAGTGGAGGAGCTAAATTTTGTTATTTTTTGAGAACTTTTGCTTATAATAGAATTTGGTGTTCTTGAGGTGAGGAGAGATTTACTGGTTTTCTGCCTTGGTTTTTGGAGGGAATTGAGGAAGAAGACAATGATTATCTGGTTTTGAATAACTTTTTGACCTTTGCTTAGAAGAAAAAAAAAGGGAAATTTTACAATATAGGTAGATAGGCACGAGGAAGAAGTTGCAAAAATATTTAGTCTCAGTGATAACAAGTTCGCTTTTTAGTCTGAAAGACGCTTTTTAGTGTAAACTGAAAAGGATAGTTACAACTATCATTATGCGATTTACATTAAAAAGTGTCTTTCAGCCTAAAAAACAAACTTCTTGTCCCTGAAACTAAATTTTTCTTCAACTTTTTCCTTGAGCCTAAAAACCCCTAAATAATATTAGCCTAGTTTTGAAAAGATATAACAACAATAGCCCACTTTTAAAGTATCTACAAATATAGACCAGTTTTTGTTTTGCTGGTCTATAGCGTTGGCGATTTTTCAAAAATCGCACAGATGGAAATAACCACAAACAACCTACCTTTCTCTCTCGTTCCATCATTTCCACAAAACTAAAACAAACTTCTGTAATGGCAGATCTATTCTGAAATCAATTTTCATACTCTTTAAAACCTTGGTTCGGTGGTAAATCTGTAGATCGAGTTCACGTTGCTCAGCAAATTTCAGCTAGTTGAAGGTAAATTCACTAAAACCTAGTATTTTTGTCTAATTTCTATATTTTGGCGAACTTAGTAATTGGTTATGTTAAGTTAAAAAATTCGTTTAATGTGTACATACTGAACGATTTGTATATTGATATGTAGAATGGCGAGAAATATGATTCCTACGCTTTGCTACTACGACGGCGAACTACTTTTCGATGATCAAAGGAATGGTAAATATGTTGGCGGTATTTGTAAACCAAGAAGAGTGCGAAAAGGTTGCAAATTGAAGGAATTAAAAGATGCTATGTACAGAACGACGAAGATTAGTAAAGAAGAATTTGAACTTGAGCTAGTGGTTAACTGGCGTACGGACTCGGGTTCTAAAGCAATAGCATTAGCGGACGATGACGATGTAGAAGTAATGTTTTCTGCTGTTGCAAAATCTACTGAGTTATACGTAGGAAAAGTAACAAAGCAACAACAAGAACATCAGGTGGCATCGCCCGTTGTGAGTACTGGAATTGGATACTATACAGAGATGTTGGAGACTGCGGATCCATCTATTGACTACGTATCTCCTAGCTATAGCAATCCTTTTCCAAAAGATAGAATAAACCGTCCTTCATCTATGCAGTACGGATTCATGCCGTACGAAGCCGCGCAGCCATTTACGCAATAAAGCAACATTTATTGCAACCCGTCTAGGGATGCAAATACGAGTGCAAGGTAAATTTTTTTGATGAATTGATAGAAGTACTATTATTAGTTAATTTTTCTTATGCTATGTCGTAATTTAAACAGCTTCCAACAACAAGACATTCAGCATGACGAATGCGATTGACATGTTAATGCAAATTTGTCGCAGCCAATGTATCCTAATCCATGCGAACTATATGATATGAGTCAAATGTATGTTTACAGATTAGGCTATATTTTTTGTCTCATTTGGTCACTATTGTCGGTTAGTTGACTTCTATATATCAATTAGGTATATGACAGGTGATTCTGGTGCGCAATGGAGTGCTGGACCATCCACCCATTCTCCGTATGAAAATTTTGACAATGATATGGATGTTGGTGGGAATGCAACCGTGGATGAAGAACGTCATGTAGATAGCATGGTCGTTGCGTCTATCAATGTTAACGAAGACTCTTGGATACAAAGAATGCAAGTTAACAATGAGCCGTTGAACTATGATTTCCTTGCAGCAGATGACAATGATGCAGATAGTGATGAAGCAGAGATGGAAGTGCCTTTGGATGATGATCTTTGCACTGCTCAAATATTGGCAAGATCTGTTGTTGGTAATCTTCAATTTTTCGACGAACGATTTTCGACCTCTTGCGTTGAAGCTGGTTTCAGTGTTGAAATGGTTTTTGAGACCAAAGAGAAGTTTCTTCAACAACTAACAAAATGGTCAATTCTGCATGCTGTTTCATACAAACCAATAAAGTCGAACAAAACACAATATACCGCTATATGCACCGTTGAAGATAATTGTCTGTGGAGAATACATGCCATAGTTTCGAAAAAATCCGAGTCGGGATGGTGGGAAATTTGGAAGTATCCAAGCGAACATACTTGTGTCAACCCAATAGTTAATTCCAACCATAAGCAAGCAACTTCGAAATTCCTTGTGAAAAAAATCATGTCTTTTTTCAAAGCCGATTTGGATATTTCAGCTGGTACAGTCCAAGTCCTTGTGCACGATCAGTTGTTCATCAACATAAGTTACACGAAAGTGTGGCGAGCATTAAGCAAAGCAATAGAGAGAATTTATGGTGCTTGGGCAGAATTGTACTCGACTTTACCACGGTTCTTTGACGAGATAAAAAGAACGAACCCTGGCTCTACAGGTCACATGACACATGATGAAGTGGAAGTGTTCGATCGAGCTTTTTGGGCATTTGGGCCTTGCGTTACAAGGTTTGCGCATTGTCGGTCGTTGTTATGTATTGATGGTACACACTTGTATGGTAAATGCAAAGGCACATTGCTTGTTGCAACCGAGATAGATGCAGATGATTGTCTTTATCATTTGGCATACGCAGTAGTTGAATCGGTGTCATGTGATTCTTGGGATTGGTTTTTTTTCCTGCATGCTAGAATTCATACATAGTGTTCGCGGTCGTTGTATTACTTTCATATCCGATATGATGAAAGGAATTCCAAAAGCTTTACACGGAAAATGGCAACAACCGCACAAAGATCTTTATTGTGCAAGACATATAAAAGCCAACTTTCAAGCGGCAGGATTCAGATATAAGCGTTTGACAGGGTTATTTTATTCGGCAGCGTGCGCGTCTGAGGTAGTCGAATACATGAAAATTAGAGAAGAGATAAAAGAAACAACTAGGCATGCCCATGAGTGGATTGAGCAGAGTCTGGAAATTTTTGAAGAAAACTGGGTTTTGTGCAAAGACGATGGAGGACGCTTTCATGTAATGACAACTAATGCTTCTGAAAGTTTTAACGGTGTATTGAAAGGAGCTAGATCGCTACCTATAAAGGCTTTGGTTGCACGAACATTCTATCGCTCAGTTGAATATTTCTACAAGTGTCGCCAAATTGCAGATGAACTAGCGACACACTTGACTCCAAAGTGGGAAGCCAAAATAGCAGAAAGAGCCAGTGAAGCACATCGCTGCAGACTAGTACGATTTAGTCAAACCGAATGACAGGTAATTCACTACTTTGGTGATGAATACAAAGTTATAATTGACGGCACCAACTGCTCGTGCACATGCAACATTCCGATACTGCAGAAGATACCATGCTCTCATGTAATGGCAGCTTGTTCGGCGCAAATAGGTGGGGCTAATAGAGCACACCATGACTTAGCATCAAGCTGGTACTCCGTTGACAGCTACAAAGCCGCTTATAAGCCGGAGTTTCATCCCGTGCGTGATAGGAGATTTTGGGGCGCATATAATTGCCTCCGACTGTGAGACGGTAACCGGGAAGGCCACGGTCTACAAGGATGAAAGGTGTGATGGATAAAGGCCAGTCGTCCAAATCAAACAGGTGTGCCAAACGTGGTGTGCTAGGCCATAATCGTAAGCGATGTGTTACTGCCGTGTAGATGTGTTTATATTATTCAACTTCTATGTAATTGAACTCTACTTTCTGCTTAATATGTCCTATTGTTTGCTGTTGTTCGAAAATTTGTCAAATGTTATATATTGCAGGTCCGTGCTTTGTTCGTTATATATGAAACAACCTGCTGCTGTTCGGTAGTTGCAGCAGGAAAAGAGCTGCTGGCGATTTTTTAAAAATCGCCAAGAGCGATTTTTGGAAAGTCTCCACTGATGATTTTTCGGAAATCGCCCTTCCACAACCTGCTGCTACTAACAAACAGCAACAAGTCCATACCATACACAATGCACAAAAATATCACAGTCATGTCCATACCATATAAAAACATCATTAGTATCCATATCCACTCTAACACAAAAGCATGTTCATACCATACACAATTATACCGTACACAACACGGTTAAAATTACATATTCATATCTAATATAATTCACGTATCATCTACGCAAGCGACGAGTTCCGTAGGCGTACGACGACGATGACGTTCCGGTCGTTGGGACATGTACTCTTCTTCCTCGATCTTGGTGGTAGGATCAAATGTACATGGTGGTTGAGGAGGTCCATGGGTGAAATCTTCCGGTTGTTGGGACGTCGAAGGGCCTTCTTTGTACGAAGTTCATTCACCTCTTCTGTGTCGCCGCCTGTAAGTAAGTAGGAGCGGCGATGCCTCCCCTTGAGGTGGAGGTATGTCTGCTGGAGGTGGAGGTATAGGGGGGAAGGACGTCTTGGCCTCTCTAATTTGTTTCTTTTCAAGACTGCGCGTAGAATGTTTTTGATGTTCATGCACATTCCTTTCGACTGTGCATCGTGATCTAGACGCTTTTCAAGCTTTTCGCCGGTTTCCAACGCCTTGTAAATGTCATCAGTCTGTACAACGCAAAGACAATTAGTTATCTTTTTTCGAAAATATAGTTAAATTAACGGGGTTCAGTATACTTACAACGTTTCTCTCAAGAGGGGCACTGGGGGTGTATGGATGATGGGGAACAGCCTGTACAGGCGCTTGAAGAACATAACTACGCGTGATATGCCAATACCACCACGTATATGTCTCTAGAGGGGTGATCGGCTCTCTTTCAAATTGCGTAAACGAATGACGTTGATTTCATATCTCCATTGCATTTGCAATTTCCCCGACATGGTACTCGTCGGTATAAACTGGAGCGTTTTCTGTAATATGCTGTGCCATTGCAAACTGGCGCATTACCCTATCGGGTAGGTGGTGTGTGCAACGAGTAGTGCAAATGAGTGGAAGCCTGACAGTCCACAGATATCTAGCGGCCGTACATATAGCCGGAAGACCCTCCAATACATCCTACGTGTATGGATTCCAGGTCACTGCAGCTGGGTCTAGAACGTCTAGCTCATTGCGGTAAAAGCGTACATTCCGCCAGGGGGTCTGAGATGTCTTTTTTGGACCAACTCATCTGTCAACAAGCAAAGAAACAATATTTTAGCGTAAACAAATTTAGAATTACAAAATTAATTTTCAAAGGACATGAAGTTATACCGAGATCCAAGAGGGTGTGTGTGATCGACGACAATATTTCGGACTTGGATCCGTCCGACAGGTAGATATGTCCATGACCAAATCTATAGAAAAAAAATAATTTAGCTACTTACAACATATTTCGAATTTGGTCGAAGTAGCAAGATAAATTATACGTGTACCTGAACAAGCGTCAAACACCCGCCAATAAGCTTAGTCACCATAAGAGCAGGATTGGAGAGCTCCATATATGTGTACGCCAAAACAGCACTACCCCATGAGTATTGGGCACAGATCGAGATCGGCTAAATATGGTAGCCATTTCAAGTCCACGCGATTTTTGGAATGATCGCACATTAAATGGGATGTAATGATGTGTAGAATAATGGCTCGAGCCCGCTGCTGTATTTGAACCTCTATAGCATCGGCAAGTATATCATCAGCTACAGCGTGTCGAAACCATTTCACTTCTACCATGTCGTTACCTCTTACTTGTTGCGGAGGAGTAATACCGAGCAAATCCATGCACAACTGAATATAATCATGATGGTCCTCACCCGTCACTGGATTTCCTTCGATAGGCAAACCTAAAAGCATGGCCACCTCTCCTAATGTGATCGTCATCTCTCCGGCAGGAAGATGGAATGTAGATGTCTCCAGTCTCCATCTGTCGACAAGAGCTGTGACCAGATGATGATCTAACTGGAGGTAGCCTAACCGCAGTACTGTCGAAAAGCCCGCTCGATCAATCTCCTCTAATACTCTAG
Source organism: Allium cepa (assembly GCA_030765085.1). Classification (NCBI taxonomy): domain Eukaryota; kingdom Viridiplantae; phylum Streptophyta; class Magnoliopsida; order Asparagales; family Amaryllidaceae; genus Allium; species Allium cepa. The sequence goes on from CM060929.1 coordinate 882,973,590, forward strand.
GATGATGTGAAGTGACTTTCTTGAGAGAAATAGAGTGATCGATGGTGAAATCTGCTTCTTCGCTCTGTTTAACATTACATGTAGATATATTAACATTCACACAATTTGTGAAACGAAAATCATACGAAATTACCACCATATACGCTTCACTAGACGTGCGGTGTCTAGGCTGTAAGTATAACATGCTCGGGTCTACTAGAGCGGGCTCCATCTCGATGTAATCTACAACACAAAGATTAATGCATACAACCTTAACTATCATAAATTTAATTATCTTCAATCTACACTAAAGTACACGCAATTGAATGAACATTCACTTGTAAATACCTCGTAATGCAATCTACAACACTCATCTTTCACAACAACTTGCAAAAAATTGAAATCTAGAAAATCCTAAAAATGCCCTAAATCAAGAAATTGGAGATAAGTGCATTACCAATATCCTCCACTATTCCGGATGTTAAAGCCATGGTCCGAATGAGCTTCGAATTTAACTAAAAGCAAAGAAAATATTAAATTTTGGAAGGGAGAGAGCTGAAACCCGAAATGTGTTTTTTGGAGCTAGGTTGAATGTTGTAGAGTGAGTGGGAGAGAGCTTGGCTGGCTGTCTGTTTTGTAACAGGTGAAACAGTGGGCGATTTTTCAAAAATCGCCCACTGGCGATTTTTCAAATATCGCCAAAGGCAAAACAATGGGCTGCCTGTTATGGCAACGAGAAATACTTGGATATAACCATCAATTTCAAAGAAAATCAAACATACATTCTACGAACATGTGAGATTATCCCTCAATTACAGAGTACTAACAACACATAGAACTAATAAAAAAACTAAAAACGCACGATCTACAAAAGGTGAAAATATCCGTCGATTACATGAAAATAAATGAAGTATCCAACATAGAGTTCATGATATGAAACCGTTTGTCAAATGTTTCCATTGCGAACATAAGCTAAAGATGACATTTTCTTCTCTACCAACATTTTCTATTCATTTCTTCAACTAATTTTTTCAAACGCCTAACTTCAGCTTGCATTTCGAGGGCGTATTCCACTCCTCGAGCACACAATGGAGGATCGATCCACTTCATAAATTTACAATACCCCACTTCGCCATGATTCATCATGTGATCTTCGTACGAAGCACAACCGTAAAATCTTCGTCCAGCATTGGTTTCAGTTTTGGCTACGACAACCATGCATTCATTGCCACATCGTCAAACTGGATAAGCACCGGATGACAACGTAGGACCTACAGGATTATCAGGACTTAGTATTTTACCTTCAAAAGAAATTTGCTTGCCCGGTCTTTGGTTCGCTACAACTTCACGTAAGCGAGTGTTGAGAGATGATGTTCCCGAATGGAACTTTTGACGTATCGGCCCAAATTGCATTTCCGGAACAAACTCAACATCACTTAGATGCGTAATGTCCCTTCGAGCTTCAAAATCATCGTAGCATTTCGACATCGTCTCGTTGTCTACCTCCCAATTATCCATGTTTATTTCAACCGCTAGTACGTCACCATTGATTAGAATACACAACAGCTCCGAATTAGGATTTTAGTTAGCGTAAACATGTTGTAAATCGACATACATTACCTTGTACCGAAGATTACACTTACTTGTTGAGAAGCTTTGATTGTATCTTGTGAGAATCAGACTTTTTTTGGGTTTTCTATGAAGTAGGGTTTGCAAACTTTCGAGAATTTGATGATGAGTTTGGTAAAGTTGATAGTGAAGAAGGAGGTAAGTGGATGATTGGATTTATAGCAGGCTTTCATCTGGCGATTTTTCAAAAATCGCCCAAAAGAAAAAACAAATATTCCATATGGGCGACTTTTGAAAAATCGCACGTTGGCCAACGCTTTAGACTAGTAAAACAAAAACTGGTCTATATTTGTAAATACTTTTAGAAGTGGGCTATTGTTGTTAAATCTTTTCAAAACTAGGCTAATATGGTAAAATTTCCTTAAAAAAATGGGGAAACGAAATGGAAAAAATGTACATTGAGTTTGTAAATTATTCATTTGACTCTCGGTTACTTTCTTGACGAAGCAAACTGAACATTCGAGCGGGTTATTTAAACGAGAAAGTTAGTTCAAACAGAAACGTGTTTGGTAATACGAAAGAGATATTTAAGCGGAGTATTTAAAATATGATTTTTGATCTAATTGACAATTAATTATTTGATTTTATTGTGGAATATGCGTTTTATAGTTGCAAACAATAAGAAATAAATTGTGCAATTTCATTAAAATAAACTAATACATTTTTATATTTAAATACATGTAAAAAACAAACTGAAACTACTAATGATGACCAAGATCACACGACAAATCCAATTCGTACATTATAAATCCTAGTACTTCTTCGTAACTCAATTTTTCGATGATATCCAAGTTTATGGGTTCATTACGAAAGATTAATATAAACTCCCACTGCTCAATAGGCAGAATATAAGTTAGTAAACCATAACAACGCTGCATGACATTGTTGAGTTAAGGAGCTATTACGGGACGACCCGAAACCTGGAGAAGAGCGATATGATATGAAGAAGATTTCATAGGCGGTTCGCGGAGATCGGATTGAGTTAGTGAGGCGATAGGGAGAAAGGGGCGGTTGAACTCGGGCTTGGGTTCGTCTGACGAGTTGGGCTGGGACACCGGGGATGTTGAGCTTGGGCGGCCCATTGGTTGCGTTCATTTCAGAAGTGGAGGAGCTAAATTTTTGTTATTTTTTGAGAATTTTTGCTTATAATAGAATTGGTGTTTTTGAGGCGAGGAGAGATTTACTGGTTTTCTGCCTTGGTTTTTGGAGGGAACCGAGTAAGAAGATAATGATTATATAGTTTTGAATTACTTTTTATCTTTGCTTTTAAAAAAGGAAAATGAAGAGGAAAAAATGCAGATTGGGCAGTATAGTAAATGGATACTTTCGGATGCGGATAGTATCATATTGGTAACTGTCCCTACCGATGCGGACAGGTATAGGATATTATTCGACCAATTCACAACCAATATATCTATACAAATAAATAGAAAATTTTGATTTATTATAAATGCATTTTTGTACTAAATATATAAAAATAATAAATACACTATGAAAAATACTTTAAGCGGTAAAAATTGATTTTATATACATATTAATTTTTCTAATGGATAAGATAGTAAACGACAATCATTTTTTGTACTAAAATACATTAAAAAATAACTATAACCTTGATAACCGTATCCGTATTTGTTTTTTGGATATTGGACAATTCTTCATATTTCGAATACAGATACAGACAGATTTCGGATTTTTCGGTTACTCAGTGAAAGCCTTAACATTGAGTTTGTAAATTATTCATTTAACTCTCGGGTACGTTCTCGAGGAAGCGAATTGGACATTTAAGCGGGCTCTTTGAACGGGAAATTTAGTTGAAAGAAAAACGTATTTAGTGGTGCGATAGGGATATTTGAGCGGAGTATTTAAGTGGAGTATTTGAAATGTGATTTTTAATTTAATTGGTTTATAGATAATTAATTATTTGATTTTACTATGTAATATGCGTTTAATAATAGAAAATGATAAGAAATAAATTGCGCAATTTCATTAAAATAAACTTATACATTTTTAAATTCAAATACATTTAAAAAAAAACTAAAACAACCGATGATGACCAAGATCACGTAATAAATCCAACTCGAACATTAGAAATACTAGTACTTCTTCATTACTTAATTTTCCGACGATATCCAAGTTTGTTGGTTCATTACGAAAATTAACATAAGCTCTCATCCCTCAACATGCAGAATATGAGTCAGTAAACCATAACAACGCTCCATGACATTGTTAAAACGATCTGTATTCACAATCGACCTTCAAACGTCATGCCTACTTGAACTGCCCTGCTCGTTATGCCAACTGCGTCTAGGCCGTAGAGTAAATGGACTCCGTATCGACAGCAGTAAAAGCTTGCACGGATGGGTGAAGAGGTATCAGATATCTGCAAGTCTCCTTTCTAATGCAGCCTCCAAAAAGTTGATCCAACTATCTGAATCTGAAAATGGTCTTGATAACCCGCTTTTTAACCCAAACAAATTTCAACTAGACTTAAACAATCAAAACAAGGACGAAATGATTCATGGACTTGGAAACACGATCACAAGTAGAAGAAAAGTAACTTGGAGAAGTTTCAACTGATATGGAGTTAAGTGCATAACTTGGTATCAAGTTATATAGGTCGGCACCAAACTATTTTTCCTCCATATTTCGCTTTACGAACTCCACATATCTCCTATATTACTCTAATTACTCATAATAAAGTGATTTTTTCAGAGTCTGGATGAAAAATTTCAAGGATTGATGAGAGAAAGTCAAGAAAGTAGGATAGCTCAAATTTTTAATGGATATATCACTAGAATCAACTTGAAGTCTATGGAAAAGAGTTTAGAACAACTCAAGTAGATGATAGAAAGAGCAAAAAAGTGGATGACTTAAACTTCCACCAAAAGCAATAGGTCGGTACCGAGTTATACTTTTGGTTCGTGCATCTTCTATTTCTTTTGTAGGACTTTAGGCTATCTCCAGACCTCAGTGCAAGCAGGCTTCTGATCCAATGCCTCTATTTTTCCATAAATATCAATCCTATCGTAACCAGAAATGGATCTTTACTCGGCTTCTTCTTCACTCCTATCTTCTTCCTCATATACTCTAAAAACTCCATTGTAAATCTAAATTCCACAAGCTTATGGTATAATTTTATATAACTAGTTGTAATACAAAGAGAAAACAACTAATACCAAAGATTAAAGTGGATGCAGGCCTGAGATTATGCCAAACCACTATAAAAATTCTTGCATCTCCTTTTCCTTTTCTTTTTCTTTTATTTTACATGATCTGTGCTTTCATTTGGTACTTGGGTGTTTGTACCATTTTTGGTGCAAATGAGTCTCATTTCTGGATCTTTGTGCAGTCATATTCCACCGCTCCTCAAGACCGTCCATGTAATCATTCTTCGAAACCCAAATCACTCCATCTAGCTATAGTAGTTTGTCCCATCAACCCAAGAATGCTTCAGTTGTCCCATTTATTCTTTATTTGTGTCTGGGACCAGTTAACATTTAATCCATCATTAAAAGCGTTTGCACCGACGCTTAAAACAAGCTAACGGAATTCCTTCTTTCCAATAGAATTCCAAGCACAAATCTATCAAAATTCCCTCCCTTTCGGGCGTTCATAAAACTATAGACTGAGAGGAAGTAAAAGATCCGTGCGACATTACGAAAATTGAAAATTACAAAATATAGCAAAAAGTCGTAGAAAAATATATGTTATATATATGAAAAAAATAAACATGAAAATGTAAAAATATATCTAAAAAGTTAATCGGATTGGTGTGTAGAAATTGATGAAAATTATGATTTGGTTGTGTGGACATGGAAGAGGGGATAGAGGAATAAATAAGAGAAAGGAGAACGAAAAAGGACCATTTGAGGGAAACAACAGGGTGCGTCCGACACCAACATATCGTTTCCACCATTTGATCCAATGGTCTAGTTGCCGCATATGGAACATTGGGGCGTTAGACACGTCCCCAACGGTAATGCAACATATTGTATGCGGATGGAACCTAGTTATGCTACCAGTGACATTGAATGTTTGCGCCATTATATACCTAGCTATATTTAGGGATACCATGTTTGGTTGTAAAACTATCAGCGAAATAATGGGTAATATACAAAGATCTGTTTAAACTGGACTACAGTTGGAAATACATCTTAATGATAGTGTTAAATACGATGAATGCATCTAAGAGATTTTGATGGTTTAACTACTTAGACATTTAGAAACATATTGATCGCTATCTTAAAAAAATGTTCAAATTTTGTTGCACCCCTTAACTTCAGATTTGGTACGTGAAAAATTCTTTCATAAAACATATTTTAATTTGCATCTATATTTTTTTGGTAAAAAAATGTATTTTTGAAATTAAATCGGAATATTAATCGCGTATTTCTATAATCAAAACAATTTCAAGAAACCTAAAGATAGTGGTTTTTAAATCCGCTTTTAGGTAGGGACGACTGTGTATTTTGAAACTCGAGGAGGGTGGTTTTACGAAAGTTCCCAAAAAAATTCAATTTGATTGTGAAAATTATTGTTTATGCCAAAAGTTGGCACAAACACCTAATGAAATGGTAAATATGAAAATTTCAAGAACATACAAGAAATCGAAAAGAAGAACACATAATTTTTATAGTGGTTCGATGAACACTATAGCTTATGTCAACTTAAACTTTGTTATCGATTTTTATCGAGTTTTTACAAAGTTACTTTTATGGATCGTTGATGATCCCTGAGAATACAGTGATCATGAAGAAATTTGTTAAAGGAGCAAAAATGATCCTCTAAACAATGCCTCTTCTCTATTTATAGGTGCAAATCGTCGGAAATCTCTTACCAACGTTCTGGCTCATGTTCTCCATGTATAAGGGAAGTTGCTTGGAGAAGATCATGGCTAAATAAGCAATATTCACGGATTGGTATCGATTAATGCCCTAGGGATCGGCATCGACCAATAAGATCAGCCATAGATCCTTCTTTTATTCTTGGGAATTGCTTATTGATTTGTATTCTTGACTTTGGCATTTGATTGCATTGACATGAGCTCGAACTTGAGTGAATTCTTTAGTCAGAGGTTGAGCATATGCATCTGACTTATCGACTGATTTCTTGGGTCGAGAATACAGAGCGAACCATCTCTCTTGGCTTGCATTTATTACTAATCACTCTAGCTTGTTATGGCATGAATTGCATAGTGATTTGGACAAGAAGTAGGGATCAGTATCGATCCATGACTTGTCAAGAATCTTGGGTCTTGGCATTTTAGTGGCATGTTGGCTATTTTGGGGAGCCTTTAACATGTTTATGGCTTTGTCTATCATTTCAATTTGATGTTTGAGTTCTGCAGTTACCGCTCTAGGTTCCTCCTTAGTAATAGTTATATATTATTGATCTGATTTTTCTGAATATGTCCTAGTCACAAGGTTAGATAACATATGCCACTCAAAGCATGCCTTGTGAGTGAAAGGTATGCTTTTCTCAAGAACAAAAATCGAGGTTGGTTATTCATTAGAAATTTAATTTCCTGGCTATCGATCGATCAAATCATGACGAATTGTCCGGTTCCTTCGAATTTACTTGCAAACCAAAGATATCCTCTAGCCATTACGGCTAGGGACTTGAGTCCTTGATTGAGTGTTAGTCACAGATAATCATCATTCCTTGCTCACACAGAATTATTATATCAGTTATTGTATCGTAAATCAGGATCGTCCCTTCATCCGGGAGTTGACAATCAAGTATCGACACCAATGTTATCCTATATTCATCCGAGATCTAAGTTATGATATTGAAATCATTTTTCGGGTCGTGTAATCAACGGCAAACTCAATTCTTGATCTCTTCAGATTATCGGTTTAGTCGTTGACCTCTCCAGATCGTTAATTGAGTCCTCGACCTCTCTGGATCATTAGTTGAACCCTCGACCTCTCCGGATCGTCAGTTGAATCTTTGACCTCTCCGGATCATTGGTTGAATCCTCGAGCTCCTCAAATCGTTTAACATCCAGTCTTTGATCTATCGATAACCTTGATGAGTCCAGTCCACTAATTTTTCTGAGTGGGGACTTAACGTCCAAGCAAGTCCATCTACTCACTCTCTAGTGTGGGGACTTGCTCTCATACAATCCCAATCCACTCGCTTTTGGCAAGGGTACTTACACCTTATGGTCATTGCCTTATCTCTTCGGATAGGACTACCATGTTCAATCAATTCATAATTATATATTAGTTGGTAACCAATCTCCGTTGGTGTTTCGAAATCAATATCAGTTATCAAATTCGATTGATTTTCAAAATCAAACATTCATTCATGAAACTCAAATTCAAACATCTAACAGACATCACAACATCCATTCCATCAAGCATTATAGCCTAGCACCCAACTTAGAGCGTGCCTGGGGACCGATCGGGATCCCATACACGAGTAAGTGGCTTGACTGTAATACTACATCATTTATTGAAAACGAAGGCAAAGTGGGGGAATGGAACCCGACTCTCGGTCATTCTGATCATGAGATAACTATTCTCGACCATGATCCAAGGCCATTTCCATTTGCTGTAACGATGGATGTTCCTGCTGCATCATTTTAGTTTGGTTTCTCTCATATTGCCATAACTAGTCATTCCTAATCTGTTCCTTAATCAAGTCAGTAAGGCGCTTATAATAATTTGTTCCATGTCCGTCTAGCTTATGGAATAGGCAATATTTCCTCGATATTCTCTCTTCATCGGTTTTCGATAAGAGACTTGCCCTTGGTATCAATGTGAATCCTCTCCGAGGTTTCGTAGAAGACAATTTTGGTTCCCTTCTCAGCCGCTTTGGTCCTCCAAAGCTATCATCCACCTTTTGTTTTCCTTTATCCTTACCAAATCTTGCTTTGGATGGTCTATTGCCATCCACAGCATTAATCTCTGCCTTTTCAACTTCAACATCCTCCTTACGCAAGTATCTCTTAGCCTCATGGTAAAACTCCATGAGATCCATTGGTGGATCCCTTTCCAAAGCAATCTTAAAATCCATTTTACTAGCAACTCCTAAAACAGCCGCCATCCGAACCACCAGTGGATCCGGCTTATGAAATGCAGCGGCTGCTGCATTAAACCTGATTAAATAACTCCTTAGGGCCTCTCCGGCCTTTGCTTCATACTTGCCGGTGTCATCACATTTTTTGGTTGTAAAATATGAAATCTGCCTGTTTTCTCACATTCTATGCTTCACGCTTGTCGGTGTCAGATATAATGGGAAACACCACCATATCACCTCCTCAGATGCATCCAACACTCCATATGCCAGATGTATCTCATCAAATGAATCATTGGATCAGTCTTTTCGTCATACATCTCTAAAGTCAATAGCATGAAATCAGGTGTGTTCCTCGCATACCATATGTTAGGGGTGAATGGATTTCTATTTATGTCCTACGAAGTTTGGTCTGGCAGTCCACCTCTCATCGCTTGTTTAACTATTTTTGCAGTTCTAACATTATCATCTAACGGAAGTCTCTGTTCCACATCTTCATACTTCCCCTTATATCTACAGAATAATTCTAGCATGTACTCCTTTGATTGTGCATTTTCATTTTAATTAACGTTCTGGTGTTTAACATCATTTCATGGGCATGTCCTATCTCTGCCCAAGTTCAAGTTCATTATGCCCTTAAGTTCTCGAGGATCGGTACTGAATCATGGCGCCTCTTCGGGGGTTGCTCCACTTTGCTCCATTCTATTTCCAAGTGCATTTGTCAGGCTCTGACCTTTGGATATGGTCGACAGCAACTCGGCAGTTCCTAGTTATCCCACTCTTCTGAAGAATCCTTCAATTATTTCTTCCTAGTTGGCTATCAGTTGATTCTGCATTCCTGTCATCATCGTTTTCATCTCATCTCTTATTATGTAGATGGAAGTGGGGTTAGATCCTGAGGAGACCTCTTGGCTTCACTCATGCCTTTGTTGGCTTTCTCCGATAGTTATTCTAGTTGATATCTCCTCATTTTTTCCAATTTCATGTCTCAAGTTGTCAAATTCGGGTTCTCTCAATGAAAGCATCAAAAATTTTACACCAAAAGTTGGCACAAACACCTAATGAAATGATAAATATGAAAATTTTGAGAAAATGCAAGAAATAAAAAAAAAGAACATATAATTTATAGTGGTTCGACAAACACTTCAGCATACGTCCACTTAAACTTTATTATTCAATTTCTATCGAGTTTTTACGTAGTTGTTCTTATGGATCGATGATGATCCTTGAGCATACAATGATAATGCAGAAATTTGTTAGGAAAGCAAAAAAGATCCTCCACACAATGCCTCTCCTCCTCTATGTTTAGCTGTAGGTCGCCAAAAATCTCTCATCCACGTTTTAGCCCACATTCCCCACGTCTAGGAGAAGTTGCATAGAGAAGATCGTGGCCAACTAAGAAATATCCATGGATAGGTATTGATCCATATGATAGGCCATAAGGCTTTCTTTGATTCTTAGGAATTTCTTAGTTGACTTGTATTTTTGACTTCGACATTTGATTGCATTGACATGAACTCGAACATGAGTGGATTCTTTGGTTCAGAGGTTAGGCATAGGCAGTAGACTTATCAATTAATTGCTTGGGTCAAGAATACAGAGTGAACCATCTCTATTTGCTCGCATTTATTAATTATCACTCTAGCTTGGTGTAGCATGATGTGTGGTAATTTGGGCAAGAATTATGGATCAGTCCCGATTCCTTTCAATGGATCGATACAGATTTATAACTTGTTAAGAATCTTGGCTCTTGGCATTTGAGTGGCATGTTGGGTGTTTCGAGGAGCCTTTGACATTTTTGTGGCTTCATCTATCGTTTCTATTTAATGTTTGAGCTTGGCAGTTATCGTTTTGGATTCCTGCTTTGTAATTTTTTTATTTGATCGATCTAATTCATCCATATACAGCTTGGTCACAAGGCTAGATTACAATTATTTTATCACTTGATTTTGGAAATTAACTAATTATAATTAATATATTGACGTGAAAAATTATTTTTGAATATATGATAACACATGATATAAAAGGTACACTTTTATAACATTTTCTTTAGTATAAAAGCATAAATTTTCCGATCTTTTTTAGATAAAAGTGTGGGTTATGGGATGCCCAAACACATGTGGATATATCTTAAAGCCACTAATATACTAGAAGGTGTGAATAATATATATCAACTATTTAAAAATTAACTTATAAATTTAATAGCTATCTATTTTGATTGATTAAAAATTCACAATCATATACAAATAAATAGTAATAGGTGCAAAGTAAAGTAAATAAAATATAGTAAAAAGTACGCAGAATTTTTATGTTGGATCGGATATCCTATCTTATGTCCACTTCCATGCTCCCCGTATAGAATTTCCACTAGCACTTTTTTGTATTCCACGGGTTCCAAGAACATGTTTACAATCTTACAATATGACTGGTCGTACGGGTGATAAGAACACTTTTCACTTTACAAACAACAGTAGAGTGAATCGAGTAGTAATATATCTTTCTCATAAATAAGTAATAGGATGGGATTAGATAGAGAATGATTGAGAAAAACCTCTCTGATCTTGGGAGATTTGCAAACCCTGGAAGAATAGGAATGAAAGAGTATGGATTTCCAAAGAGAGCGGAAGTTTTCTCACAAAATTATGGAAATGAAAGAGTAAAAGAATAGTGGATAATAGTTGGTGAAAGATGGCACCAAAATCTTTTCATTTAAAATTTGAGTTTCAAATCAACATATCCATATAAAATATATAGATATACACTAATAAATTTTGATGTTCATTAACAAAAAATAATAATTCAATTTTAACTTCCATGTTTTCAAATTTAGATTACATGCTTATATGAAGATGTCAGGGATTAAGAATACAGTTAAATGAAAGTGATCAAGAATATTTGAAATAAGGCCTTTAACAAAATTTCTAAGACTCGGATAAACATATCGAACACTTCAAATGTCTTTGTCATCAAAACACTTGTGTTCCATTCGTCTTGAGTCAATTTTTTCTTTCTTTTTCCATGATTAGTATTTATATATAGCTTATTTTCTTGCTTTCATTCATCGAGTTTCTTGTATAACTTCAAAAATATCTCCATGATATATCTGAAAAATACTACATAAGTCGTAGAAATATTTTTATTAGATTTATATGGTTGTTGTCATCAACATCAATACTCAGGGTATTAAAAATCTCCCTTATTTTTATAATGAGAAACATATAAATATTTGAGAGATAAAGTATAGCATTTTTATGTTTTACTCCCCAGACTCTGTGCACCTCCCATATTATTTTTTCCTAGTAGGCTGGTACATTTTCTTCTCCTTTGTCACAACTGGACATTACATATAGAGTTTGCATATGGATATTGAGTAGTATATAAATATGTGTAGAAAACAAGTATGATGGGAGTCAAAATCAATATAAAGTATGGAATGAAGTAGAAAAATTATTCGAAACGTCGAAAACATTAAACACGTTACAAATACAATACAACATAACACAACACATCACCTTAAATTTTAAATATAAACATAACACCTAATGAGGATGATAGTTCTTTACCATAGGTAACATTTGAGTGTGAAAATGAGGGTAGAATGCAAAAAAATTTCTCATATTTAATAATTTGACCTTATGCATCAAAAATATCTTTGCTCACACATCGAACATGGTCGTCATCATTTATTTCTGTTTCTTTTTTTCTAAACGAAGAAGTTCCACAGGATACAAGTAGGGATCATACCTAAAATTTAAATGATTTCTTGTGGATTTTTCCAAATTGACATGCATTACAAAGATTGTTTACTTTGAAATTCAATTTTGGAAATTGTCTTACAAGTTCGTACCTTGCAACTCTTGATAAATGTATAAAATTGAAGTAACTAAAAAGTTAGTGCCAAATTCAATGATCATTTTGTTGGAACTGGGATGGTCTATAGCAGGTGAAATAGGTAGATTTTTAATTTTTTCCCTATTTGGATCATGGTCGGCCTATGAAGTCTAATACATTGGACTAGATCTAATCTAGTTAATTTAAATAAAACCAATTTTTTTTAAGGGGGAATTAATTTAAAGGACAAAAATTTCTATATTTTTTGCCTCAAGGACACGACCTCAATATTTTTACCATAAGGACAAACATTCTTCTAAAAATTATTCACAATGACAAATATTTTCCAAAATTATTCATAAGGACAACAAAACTGATACCGAGCTAAAAACTGATACCTAAAAACTGCTACCGATAACTGCAAACTGATACCTAAAAACTGCTATCAATAACTAAAAACTGATACCTACAGAAAGTTGTCCTTCAGGATAAAATATTGAAGGTCTGTCCTTGAGGTAAAAAAGCTGTGAAATTTTGTCATTGACAACAATTTCCTATTTTTTTAATTGATGAATTTAGTGAACCAATATTTATATAGTTAATGAGCATATCGTTATCCACTCACGTGTATACGTCATGCTTTTGCATATAGGAATTGTGTACATATTCAATGTATACATATATAGACGTTGATATTTGCATCTATATTGTATACATTCGTCACTCATAGCATTGGTTGTCTCGAATATATATATATATATATAATTTTGAAGTATTTCACAAAAAAGTAATAAATATTAAAAAAAATTATATTAATTGTTGACTAAGTCAGTATATTTTGAATTTCAAACTTTTACATATAGAATATCTAAAACAGAACCTGCAGATATTTAAAAAATCTATATATTTAAATATCAATTACAATATTTTTTAATTAATTAATAAATGTTTTTATATAAAAATAAATATAGCCAAACATACATATTTAGTAATAATTTAAATGCATGAATTAATTTATATGTGTATTTTTATTGTAAAACAAATATTAAAATTATATATATATATAGGTATAATTTCCCATTCAGCCAAAAGTTAGTTTATTTTTTATTAAACTTGAAAATTTTATAAACTATATATGTATATATATTCGCTTGTATGTATTAAATAAAAACAATGTTTAAATAGTGATTAAATAACACTATTTTATACGTTATATTATTTATAATTTGGCCAATACATACATATATATATATATAAACAGATATAAATATATATTTATGTCGGATGCATATTTAAAATATTAATTTAATTTGCATACATGTTTAAATACATATTATTAGTATATTTGACTTTAATGTGGTAAAAGCAATTTAAAAATCATAAAAAATTAATTACAAGATTTAGAAATTATGAAACATTTATATCAAATGAAATATAGCTAAATAGGATTATATATATAGTTTTAAACTTAGATCAAAACAGCATGATAAGGTAATGTAATCATTTAATTAAATTAAACACACACACATGCACATATATATATATATATATATATATATATATTCAGGAGAAAACAAATGCATATATAAACTCGTTATATAGATTAACATATGATATATTAGAGATAAATGTATAATGAGAAGTATGCCTTTGAAGATCGACCTTTGAATGCACCTTGTTTGAAAATAACTCCTAAATTCAGCTTGAGTCGATCTCTAAACCTTGTAATGATCTAGAGCACTGCAAATTATATTCGATTTTATGTATATGTGGTTATTAAATTTTCGGTTATGGTTGACGAATATAAGAGTATGGCAAGCCCAGTTCAAGAAAAGAAAAGGGAGACGATAGCATAATTTATATATAGGAGCAAGAGGAGACAAATTCTTCTCCTTTTCATATTTCCCCTCTTACTAATTCTTAGATCTGGATCTAAAGTTCAAGTCAAAATATCTTATCACTCCTTTTGTTATCACTACAACAAAATTTGCTTTCAGTTGCATTAATTGGTGGCATTTCAAGCAATATGCAACCGTTGGTTGTTTTAAAATATAAAAATAAACAAAGAAACTCGGCTAATAGGTTACCGCTAACAATTCATGAAAATTTTGCTAAAATTTTCAGGGGCCGCCGGTTTTTCTTTTAACACTTAAATTTTTTATTATCCTCCTCCTCTCAAAAGCATGATGGAAGCAAAAAATCTTGTCTTCCCATCCCTCACTATCCTCATCTTCATGCCCAAAATCCCTCATCTTTATCATCCAAAATCACCTCTTCTCTAGCTTAACTTTCTAATTTTGTTGCCTGTACATGTCGTAGTCTAAAGGAAGAAATTCGATACCATAGCCAAAAAATGTACAAATTTGGATCTATATAACTCTATTTGATGGAGATATTAGATTGGAACTTAGCCGAGGTAATTAAATTTATAGTCGATTAATAAGTTGCCCAAAATATTGTGTGTTTATAAATTTGATGGTAGCTAATATATTTCTTTGTTTTTTAAATTGAAAACATATATGATTTTTCAACTTATATTATAAGTTTTTGCTATTACATGTAAGAAAAACTTATTTCTTAAGCTATCATATTTCTAGTATGCATTAAGGCGCCCGTAATCATTCTTTGTAGTATAAAAGTGATGTGTACCTGCATATGACGTTTTGCTATTACTTTTGACATAATATAACATCTTCAAAAATAGAACTAGGCATAAGTAAAGTATGCAGATAATTTAATTGAACTTAAGTTCTTTCTCTCTCCTTTTTTTAAAGTCAGCTACAATAGGACATTGTACCTGTAACCCTCTTCATACTACATTATATTTACATCATGTTTAATGGAAAAGAAGACTTTAAAGCATGCCTGATGAAGTACATTCATCAACTTTGGTGATATGTAACAGATCAAAGGGTATGGTGAATAGAGTATTAGGATCATAGTTCTAGATAGCAACATATTAAATTAAAATAAGGAAACTTGTTGAATTGTTTACTCTAGCTTAGTGGTACTATTAGCCATATAAGCAATAAATTGAACAAATGATCATGATCATAGTACATAAAGAAAGAATTGTTGAATGATTAGTCATTTTCTAATTAAGTTCTTTTCTATTTTCTTTGGTTGCAGTTGTCACTTGTCGCCATTCTCTTATTTTTCTTATGGTATTTATAAAAGTTGCATATTTTTTAGTTTCAAGACTTGATTGAAAAGTTGTTTGCATATATTCACCATGTTGATTCACTTAAATGGAACTAGGGTGTCAAATATGGTCTATATGATGGATGATCAATTTATGAGAAATAACAGTGGATCTTAGTTTAAAGTTAATACTCATATAAGGATCATACCGGGGTTGTAGATAGTAATACAATGTCTCTACAATGCCTCTTTATCATATGATAGGCATTTCTTTTAGCTTATTATTAAAGTCATTAAAATGCAACAGACCAATATAATGGTAATGCCCAGTTTTATGTTGCTATTGAAAACATGGAATAGTTAATAAACACTTACTGGATTTCGTTGTTAAATAGGGATAATTCTTTACTGGTAATAGTATAATCCTTTACAATGAATTGCTTGGTAAGGTACATCAATATTTTTTTCTCAACTATGCAATATGCATATACACAGACATACCTCACTAAAACACTGCTCGGTAATTAGTATAATAAAACTAGCCTATTATAAAATTATAGATAATAACGACAACTTACAAAGAGAAAATCTGTTCTTCTGTTTAAAGAAAAGAAGTTAATAATCGCCAATCGAACTTGCAATATGCAGTACAAAGCTTCTTAAATTCAAAATGTTTCAGTAGAAATATTATTGTTCCCGATTAAAACTATATTAACTTAGAAAATAAAATATAAATAAACAAATGAGTGGTAATAATATGTTAACTTTGTAACAAAATACCATATTCTTACTATTGAGAATGATCGAATAAAACAAAACTCTCAGCATAACAAAGTTTATATGGTAATAGTATAATGGATAGCGTGTTTCAGCCCATATAACAGAAGTATGGACCATAACTGATATATGCACTTATATATATATTGTACAAAATGAAGCTAAATGTAACATTGTATTGCTTTTGCATTTTAACATCATCAATAAAGATCATTCTCTCTTGCAAATTCATCAATTCAATTATATCTGCAAAATTCAATATGGTATCAAAGATTTAATTTTTTAACAACATTCAGCTTTAAATTTCTTCATATCTGAAGCAACTCAGCAGCTAATATATCATCACTTGAGTGAATGCATCAGAGATATTGATCTCATCCTTTGAGATTTTGAATTTTATTGAAAATCAGGCAAGAAGTCAAGTGCCTTGCCAGAAACGAGGTTCGACTACAACGAAACTTCTCATCAAAATCTAGTAAATTGAAGAAACAATCAAGAAATCCGAAAACAGATCAAGAAGGCAAGAAATAATCATAAAACACATTAAGAAAGCCAGTGCCTACCAGAGAAAAACTTATAAGAAGAAATTCATCATTTAAATTTTTCAGTGGTTGCATCAAACCTGTCTTTTTTTCATTTTCTTGCCAACCAATTTTCTGATTTACCAAGATTCTCTAACTATTGTTCATCTTTTTCCCACTTCGGAATATTTAAAATCGTCATGATTGGAGGAGTTCACAATTAATCAACTTTAGACAAAACCAGTGATTCAAGCCAGCAAACTGAATCAGCAACCAAGGATTTGATCAAAACCATAATAAGCCCATAGACCCAATTAGCCATGGCTCAACTTGATGAAGATAATTATCTTCTATGGAAATATCAAGTTGAGACTACAGTAAGAGGATGTGGTCTTGATGGATACATACTAAGAACATTATCTGTGCCTCCAAGATTCATTACTGACCATGAAAACAAGGTTGTTAGAAATCAAGAATTCACAAAGTATCAAAGACAAGATAGTTTAATTAATTCATGGTTATTGTCATCAATCTGCATAAGTTTGATGCCACAAATTATAGGATGTAAGTCATCAAAAGAGATCTGGACAACCATACAACAAAATTTTAGTTGTCAATCAGCTGCTAATCAGCTGCTAGAATAATTGCATTACAAGAGACAACTGCAAAATATTAGAAAAGACAGTCTATCTATGAGATAATATTTGTCAAAGGTGAAGACAACATGTGATTATTTTGAAACAGCAGGGCTTGAAGTATCAGATACTGAACAGATATTGACCATCTTAGGTGGTTTGGGTGATGATTATGAATCAGTTGTGGCAGCAATAACATCAAAATAAACATTACCATCCATACAATATGTTAGTGCAACACTTCTTGCTCATGAAGGAAGATTAGATCAGAAAAGATCACTAGACAGTGATTTATCTATCAACTATGCAGCAAACTCAAAAGTGAAGGGACAAGAATACAACATAACAAATCAATACTATCAGAGGGGAGGTCAGTCCAACAGAGCAAGAGCAAGAGGAAGATGGGACAATAACAATATATCCAGATGCCAAATTTGTGAAAAGATTGGTCATACAACATTAAAGTGTTACTTTAGATTTAATTCAAACTATGTGCCAAATCAGAGTCAAAATAGTCAAAGGAACAATGCAAATCCCATTGTTAACATGGCTCATGTGCAGTGGAATTAAGAAATCAATCAGACAGGCCAAGAAAGTCAACTATTAATGTAACAAAGTCAGATGACATGCAAGATGAATGTTGGTATCCTGGCTCAGGTGCTACAAACCATATTACAAGCAATTTGGACAATCTAAATCTTGGTCCAAAGTAGTACAGAGTTAATCAGTCCATACACAGGGGTAACGGTTAGATATAACACACATTGGAATTGCTTGCATCAAAGGTGATAAAGAACTATATCTCAATAATTTATTAAGAGTTCCTCAAATAAGAAAGAATTTAATAAGTGTATCACAATTTGCAAGTGATAAAAATGTCTATTTTGAATTTTATCGAGAATATTATTTGGTTAAAGATATACTAACTAAAGAAGTATTTTTACAAGGTAATGCAGATAGAGGACTATACAAATTTAACTTGGTTAATTCCAGAAATTCTCATGACAAAAGAGGTTACTGTAATCTTTCTGAAAATGCAGGGAGAAAAGTTAACGTGTTTGATTACTGGCATTACAACTTGGGCCACCCTAATAGGAGCAGGAGATAGTGGTTTTGATGATAACAACCTTTGTAACTTATTTTATTATAACTTATATACTAACACTGTTGTCTAGATATATATATATATATATATATATAATATGAATATTATTATGCAGGATATATATAAGGCAGGTACTGATTATTGAAGACTGTACAGTATCAAGATAAGAATGAAGAAATCAAGTTTGAAGACTCATGAGTATCAAGATCAAGATTTCAAGATATGTGTCTAGTTTTTTTGTAAAACTTCATAATAACATGGAAATCTTCATTCCAAATTTCATTTGGGATAGAACCCATTTCTACCTTATTAGTGGCTTAGAAACCCACGACAAGTAGCTTACAAACCTATGACAAGTGGCTTAGAAACCCACGAACATCCTGGTTTTGTATAAGTTATCGAGTCCTGATGTGATGAGATATTCTGCAAGAAGAAGCTCACTACTTCAAAATGGTTTTTCAAAAATGATTTTCAAAACTGCTTTTCAAAATATTTTTGCCTTAAAATTATCTTTTCAAAAGAGTTTTCAAAAAGATATTTTAGCCTTAAAATATTTTTTTTTGTTTTAAAATAAACTCTTGTTCTAAACTTCATTTTCAAAAACAATTTACATTTTTTTTACATAGGGACGTCGACATCATGTGACACCCCTTGTCAACATGGTGGCCGTTGAATTCAAAAGTTTCGATTTTCAAAAGAAGTGTCTATTCATTTAAATCTCTTCACGCATGGTTATGACCGTTGGTCCTTTATAAATAGGCTTCACAAATGAATTTTTTAATCATCTATTTTCATATTTTCTTCACTTCTTCTTCTCCAAAAATCCATAATCTTTAATTTTCATATCTTTAAGATCGTGCCAAAATTCTACCGAATTCTTAAGTGAATCAAATTAGAATCTCATTTTGTTTGATTCTTTGCCCTCTCTCGAAGATCAAAGTGCTATTCAGAGTTATATGGTCAATTTATAATCAAAAGCTTATCGAGTCTCTATAAAAGGTATGATTGTGCCTGGAAATCAATTAGGTAATCTTGTGGCCCATAAATCAAGAGAGTTTGCCACAGACTCTTCAGAAAGGAGGGTACCTCAAGGCCTTTAGAAATTGAGGAATGTAATCTCGACGTTGGTATAATAAAATTCTGCATGAGGTGGTTTGCCTTGGTACAGGACTAGATGTAGAGTAACTCCGAGCCAATATAAAATTCGGTGTGTTCTTTCCCTTTAGTGCTTTTTATTTACTTTCTGCCTTTGCGTTTTTGATTGTTCTATGATAAAGTTCTGCATTTGTTTATATCATAACTTTAAATTAGTCCATATAAGTCTTAGAATCCATTAAACACTATTCACCACCCATCTGGTGTTAAATTAGCCTTAAGATCCTTAATCCGCACTCCCTTTCATTTGGCATCAAAGCATAGATTTTCATAGTTTTCGTAATCTGAAACTTGAAAAGTTAAAAATGTCATTTTTGGGAAATTTCATTAATATTATTTTGAATTTATGCATTTCATCAAAGTATCAAAAGTCTGCATATAGTTTTTTTGAAAAATCAAGCTATCTACCGAATTGGTTTGTTATGCAGGAACAGATATGTTATATGGCTTTTGAAGAATCAACAACCAATGAACAAACTATGCAAATTGAGAAAGATAAATGGATACTTGATAGAGGCTGTTCAAAGCACATTACTGGAAATCCCGAGATACACAATGACATTATATATCAAGATGGTGGATTGGTCACTTTGGAGATAACTCAAAAGGATATGTGGTTCGCATATAATTCTAAAAATCCTCTTATTTCTGATATTTTGCAAATTAGGAATTTAAATAATAATTTTCTTAGTATAAGTGAACAATGTGATACATGATTTAAAATTAAATTTGGAAAAGATAAGTGTCACATCGAAGGTAATATGTCAAATATTATCTTTGAAGGAATTAGGAAGAAAAATATATACATTCTTAGTATTAAAGTTTCAAATGATAATTTATGTCTTTTGGCTAATACAAGGGGCCCTTGGATTTGACATAAAAGATTTGGTCATTTAAATTACAAACTGTTATCTAGGTTATCAAAACTTGACTTAGTTAGAGGTCTTCCTAAGTTAAACTTTAAAGTAGATAGTGTTAGTCCGTAAGATGATGGTTTTCATGACAACAACCTTAGAATAGATTATAAAATATAAATACTAACAGTATAAGTTTAGATATATATAGATTATAAAATATAAATACTAACAGTATAAGTTTATATATATATATATATGTATGTATGTATATATGTATATGCATGATTTAACCATGCAGGTAACAAGAATGAAAACTGTATAGTATAGAGATTCAAGATATCAAGATTGAAGACTCATGAGTATCAAGATTATCAAGAGTTCAAGTAATTTATTATATTTTAATTTGAAATTTTGTTAGAACTCATAGAAAAGCACTGGCATCTTAAAATCCAATTTATTCGTGGAATGGAATCCACTTCGAGCCTGTTAAAGGGATGGAACCCTAAGTAGGATAGAACCTACAAAAAATCTAGTGGAACATTGTTTTATATCCGCTAAATTTTAATTCAAAATGATTTTTCAAAATTATATCTTGTTTTCAAAATGATTTCAAAACCTTCCTTTTAAAAGCATCAAAAACATCTATGCTGATTTCAAATACTTTTAGCCTCAAAATAATCTTTAATTCCAAAATCAAATTATCCTTGTTTTTAAACTATCTTTTAAAAAATAATATATTTAACTTTTAAATATTTATACTTAGATTTTAAATATAAAATTATAGTAAAATTTTGTATATATTATTCTTTATACTTACTTTTGTATTTTAAATATATTCAAGTATATTTATAATGTTTAAAATAGTTTTAATATAAAATAAAGGTTATTTTCAAAGAAAATCAATACACCAAAAATCCCTTTGGGATGTCGACATACTCAAGTACCCTATGTCGGCATGGTGCCGTTGAGTTCAAAATTTAAATTTCGAAAGAAGTGTCTATTCATCATAACTCTTCACGAATGGACATGACTATTGTTCTTCTATAAATAGGGGTTAGTTTCAACAAATTTTAATTCAGTTTTTCTAGTTTTTCACTTCTCTTCTTCTTCCACATTTCTATATACAAACTCTTATCATTACTCTGCCGAAATCAACATTTAATCTAACTAGATTATCTCTGGTTTAATTCTCTATCACTATCTTAACAAGATCCTCAGTGCTATTCAGAGTTATAGGCTTTTTGTAATCAACATAGCGAGAAAAGGTGTAATTGTAGCCTTGAAAATCAATCAAGCGAGATAAGGTGTGATTGTAGCCTTGGGAAATCAATTGAGTGAACTTGTTGCCCGGGAAATCAAGTATCTCTACCCAGAGGATTGTGATTCTGGAGGGTGTACCTCGTAGCCTTGAAATCGAGGATGTAATTTTAAAGATTGTTTTTGAAAGGAAATCCGTACTTGTGTGCGGGACTGGATGTAGGGTAACTCCGAACCAGCATAAAATCCAGTGTGTTCTTTCCTTTACTGCTTTTACTTTATATTTGCATTTGTGTTTGATTCTGCGATCATATCTGTGTATGAATATTGCATACATTTGTGTTTAAATTAACAAAAACTCAAAAAGATTTAACATTTCTCTAAAACACTATTCACCCCCTCTAGTGTTTATCCTTAGCCTTAAGATCCTTAATCCGCAATTCACATATTTGGATCAGAGAAAGGTTTTCAAAGTTTCATAATCTGATTTTTGAAAAGGTTTTCAAAATGGCTACCAACACTGGTATTGTTACTAACACTAGTATCCCTATCACTAGTTCATTTGTAGAAGGTCAATCTACTGTCCGACCACCACTTTTTAATGGCAATAACTATGCATATTGGGCATGTAGGATGAAAATATATTTACAATCTATAGGATTGGACACTTGGAATATCACACAAACTGAATATTCTGAACCCACAACTGATTTTGCATAGTGGACCGCTGAGCAAAAGACTGTTGCACAAAACAATTCTAAAGCAATGAATATTCTATTTTGTTCACTTGATAGAAATGAATTTAATAGAGTGTTAGTTTGTAAGTCTGCATATGAAATCTGGAAAACTTTACAAGCAACTCATGAAGGAACAAGCAAATTTAAACAGACCAAAATATCCATGCTCACAAACCAGTTTCAGTTATTTAAAATGAACCCTAATGAGTCTATTTCATATATGTATAGCAGATTTAAGGATATTGTGCACTCTTTAATATCCTTGAGAAAGAAATTCTCTAAAGAAGATCAAGTCAGAAATTTTTTAAGTTCTCTTACTCCAGAATGGGATCAAAAAACACTTGTGATCGAAGAGGCAAATGACATCAGTACCTTAAAGGTAGAAGAATTAATTGAAAATCTAATGTCATTTGAAGTCCAAATGATCGGGAGAAGAGAAAGCAAAGCATCTGAAAAGAAATCAATGCATTGACCGATGGATCAGACTCCAACAGTGATAATGATGAAGAGATAGCCTTTATAACCAGAAATTTTAGGAAATTCCTAAAAAATACAGAAAGATGAATAATATTAAGAGAAAAAACTATAAGAACTCTGGAAATCAGAATGTAGTGCCAAATAATGTCAAGTGTTTCAACTGTGATGAACCAGGTCACATCAAAAGAGACTGTCCGTATCCAGAAAGGCAGAATCCTCCTATGAACAATGATCCAGCAAAGAAACGAAAGCGTGCATTTACTGCTACTCTAGATGATTTAGACTCGTCTTCAAGTGATGATGATCAGAAAAGAGATAATTCAAATTTTTGTTTCACGGCAGTTCATGACTCCGACGAATTCAGAGAAACGGACTCAGAAAAAGGTACACATTTACAATATAATTGGTTGGAATTGCTCGCTTAGAATTAGATGCTTAATTGCTTGATTGATTGATTTTGAATTGGTGTGTTGTTTGAATTTTAAAATTTATTTTCTATTTTTTATTATTATTTTATTATTATTTTTTATTATTTTTAATAGTATAATTATACTTTCTGAAATATACTACAAGTCCAATAATATTTCAGAAATATATAGACATTAAAAATAATAAAGTATATATATATTTATTAGAGAACTTAAAAAATATCATAAAAATTCACTGGCACATGTCGACATGATCCCTACCATGATGTCGATATGGGTACCAGAATTTGAATTTCAAAATTTGAATTTAAATGTTTGAATTTCCCTCCACCTTTTCACTTCATTCAATTCTTTGAAAAGCTACCTTTTGACCAGAAAACATGTACTTTGAGAATATATTTATTCACTATCTTTTCACTCTCATTTTCAAATTCAAACTCTCTCTTCAAAACTTCAAGCTCTCTACTCTCTACTTTAATGGATTCTTCAAGCAACCCCTCCACCATGAGAATTTTCAGAAAGATAAAAGAGTAGATCTTCAATGATCTGGAGGCAATAAAAGCATACATCAATTATGCTAATTATGCCAAAGTCCATCCCGGAAAGTTTGCTATCTTTCAAGATTTTTCTTCTTATGAAATTAATTCTCTTTTCGCAAACAATCAAATTCTTAGTCTTGTTGATGCTTCTCAAAATGATTTTGTTTGGTATCCAAATCTTGTCAAAATTTTCTATGCAAATTTAAACCATGGATTTTATAATGGAAATGAGGATGAAATTTGGAGTAGGGTCAAAGGCACTAGAATTGTTTTGAATTGTGATATTTTGGGTACCATTCTCAATTGCAAGAGTATGAGAATGGATCTCTCTAATTTTAAAATCGATGAAAATGATCGTGAGACATTTCATCACATTTCGAAGGGAATGATGATTTTGAATTCAAAAATCGAAATTTTCGACCAAAAGCAAGAATTGTCAATCTTCTTTTGCAACATACTTTGACCCCAAGATCGGGGAATTTTAACAATCCTACTCCAAAAATTTGCAAAGCATTTTTTGCTATTTTTGAAAATTATGACATAAATTGGGCGCAAGTTATTTTGGATGAACTTCGTCCCAAAAATCTTGAAATGGGTGAGAATACTTTGTATCATGGAATTTATCTCACTCGGATTTTTAACTATTTTGGAGTGGATTTCAAAGGCAAAGAATTTGTTTCTAGAAAAAATTTCAATCATTCCAACATTTCGCTTATGAAAATTCCATTTGTTTTTCAACCTTATGAGACTCTTGTCGAAAAGGAAGAGCGTTTGTCTCATGAGGAAATGGAAGAAGAGGAAGAGGACGAAGAAGAAGAAGGGGATGAAATGGAAATTGAAGAAGAAGAAGGTGAAACCTCTTTGGAAAGCATCGACTATCCTCCTAATCCATCCAACAAAACCCTTTTCAAAAACCAAAAGACAATTGTTGAGAATCAACGGATTCTTAATTGATCCGTTAGTAAGAAGTTGGACAAAATTTCATCCAAGATGAACAAGTTCATTTCCAAAGTCAGCAATAAACTTGTACTTTCTTCTTCATCATCATCCTTTAACTTGTTCTACCTTTTCGTATCTCGTTGTATTTGTTTTAGTTTATTTTGATTTGAATGTTCGTGTTGTTCTTTATGATTAATCGTTCTATCATCTTAGTATGAAATGAAATGAATTTTCTTTCTGTTATTGGCTTATCTTACCGCCAGAATAAATGTTAGTATATTATATAAATATGTATATACACAATTATTCACAAAATCAAAATATATCATCAAATTTCACTACACAATGTCGACATACCCCCTATGACCATGTCGACTTGTACTGGTCAGAAATGGAAATTCATTTTGAATTTAAAATTTGAATATTTACCATATGTCTATTCATTCCAAACGAATTTCTACACCTATAAATACCTATTTCTTCCAGAATTCATCACTGAAAACTATTTCTCATCTACTCCATCTCTCATTGTTCTCACAAATCCAAATATGGCTAATCCAATTCATAACTTATGCGAAAATCTTGAAGAAACTCTTAATTCATTTAAGAATATTCTCTCATTCATTCTTCGTAACTAGCGACACTTAGAATTGAGTCAAATGCAAATGATCAAGGAGCAAGAAAGGTATTTCGATGCAATTCGATGGATGATTTCCTCCCTACACAAGGATGATAACGAAGCACATCCTCCAGTCTCTCTCACCAATGACAATGAAAATTGGGATGCTATTAAGGCAGACCCTATCTTTGGAGAAGAAGGATGGATGGAAGTTCCACGTAACGTTTAATTTGGTTGCTTTGTTTGAATTGTTTGCCTTGATTGATTTGATTTCATTTGCTTTGGATTGGTTTGAATTTGATTAATATTTAGTGTGGATTGATGTTTGTTGTACAAAACATGTATAATTATACACTGACATGTATATAATCTTTGATTCATTATTGTGACTATAAATTCTATATTCCATTATATAACTTTATTAATGCAGGTATTTTAGTCCAAGAATGAGGGGGAGTTATATAGTTTGGTGTTATATAGTTTAGAGTTAGTTTTTTTATCGATGACAAAGGGGGAGAGTATAAAATAGGGTAGTTAGGCATAGATTACTGGGGAGTTATTAGTTTTAGGGGGAGTTTTTAGGCTAGAAGTAATATTTTATAAAAAAAGATTGTTATCATCAAAAAGGGGGAGATTGTTAGTCCGTAAGATGATGGTTTTGATGACAACAACCGTAGAATAGATTATAAAATGTAAATACTAACAGTATAAGTTTAGATATATATGTATATGCATGATTTAACCATGCAGGTAACAAGAATGAAGACTGTACAGTATAGAGATTCAAGATATCAAGATTGAAGACTCATGAGTATCAAGATTCTCAAGAGTTCAAGAGTTCAAGTAGTTTATTATTTTTTAATTAGAAATTTTGTTAAAACTCATAGAAAAGCACTGCCATTTTAAAATCCAATTTATTTCGTGGAATAGAATCCACTTCGAGCCTATTAAAGGGATGGAACCCTAAGTAGGATGCAACCTACAAAAATCTAGTGGAACATTGTTTTGGATCCGCTAAATTTTCATTCAAAATGATTTTCAAAATTATATCTTGTTTTCAAAATGATTTCAAAACCTTCCTTTTAAAAGCATCAAAAACATCTATCCTGATTTCAAATACTTATAGCCTCAAAATAATCTTTAATTTCAAAATCAAATTATCCTTGTTTTTAAACTATCTTTTAAAAAATAATATATTTAACTTTTAAATATTTATACTTAGATTTTAAATATAAAATTATAGTAAAATTTTGTATATATTATTCTTTATACTTACTTATGTATTTTAAATATAGTCAAGTATATTTGTAATGTTTAAAATAGTTTAATATAAAATAAAGGTTATTTTCAAAGAAAATCAAAACACCAAAAATCCCTTTGGGATGTAGACATACTGAAGTACCCTATGTCGACATGGTGTCAGTTGAGTTCAAAATTTAAATTTCGAAAGAAGTGTCTATTCGTCATAACTCTTCACGAATGGACATAGCTGTTGTTCTACTATACATAGGGGTTAGTTTCAATGAATTTTAATTCAGTTTTTCTGATTTTTCACTCCACTTCTTCTTCCACATTTCTATGTACAAATTCTTATCATTACTCTGCCGAAATCAACATTGAATCTAAGTAGATTATCTCTGGTTTTATTCTCTATCACTATCTCAACAAGATCCTCAGTGCTATTCAGAGTTATAGGCTTTTTGTAATCAACATAGCGAGAAAAGGTGTGATTGTAGCCTTGAAAATCAATCAAGCGAGATAAGGTGTGATTGTAGCCTTAGGAAATCAATTGGGTGAACTTGTTGCCTGGGAAATCAAGTATCTATACCCAGAGGATGGTGATTCTGGAGGGTGTACCTCGTAACCTTGAAATCGGGGGTGTAATTGTAAAGATTGTTTTTGAGAGGAAATCTGTACTTGTGTGCGGGACTGGATGTAGGGTAACTTCGAACCAGTATAAAATCCGGTGTGTTCTTTCCTTTACTGCTTTTACTTTATATTTGCATTTGTGTTTGATTCTGTGATCATATCTGTGTATGAATATTGCATACATTTGTGTTTAAATTAACAAAAACTCAAAAACATTTAACAATTCTCTAAAACACTATTCACTCCTCCTCTAGTGTTTATCCTTAGCCTTAAGATCCTTAATCGGCATTTTTCACAGATAGTATATGTGATGCTTGCTAATTAGGAAAACTTAAGAAAAGTTCATTTAAATTAAAAGATATGATTTCTACTTCTGAACCTCTAGAATTACTTCACTTAGATTTATTTGGTCCATCTCAAGTTCAATCAAATAATCACAATAAATATGTTTTTGTAATTGTAGATGATTATTCTAGATATACATGGACAGTTTTTCTTAAACTTAAAAGTGATGCTTTTGAATTATTTAAAAAATTTGCTAAAAGAATTCAAAATCAGTTTTCTATTCGTAGTGATCACGGTGGATAATTTGAAAATGTAAATTTTGAGAATTTCGGTAATCAAAAAGGAATTATTCATAATTTCTCTTTTCCAAGAACTCAAAATGGAGTGGTGGAACGTAAAAATAGAATGATTCAAGAGTTTGCTAGAACAATGCTTACTGATTGTAACTTGCCTAACAACTTTTGGGCTGAAGTAGTCGCTGTAGCATGTTATATATTAAATAGGATTTTAATTAGACCATTAACTAATAAAACACCATATGAATTACTTTACAATAAGAAACCCATAGTATCTTATTTTAAAATTTTTGGTAGTAAGTGTTTTATTCTTAATACAAAAGATAATTTAGATAAATTTAAACCTAAATCCGACAAAGGTATCTTTATCGGTATTCTAATAGAAGTAAAGCATTTAGAGTTTATAATTTAAGAACTAACATTATTGAAGAAATAATGCATGTTTCTTTTGATGAAATTTTTAAAGATATTGTATAAATAGAAGATGAAGAAGATTTTGTAACTTTAAATAATGAACTTAATGAAACTAGTTGTGAAATCATTCAATCTAATAAAAGAATTAGGTATTAAAAGATCATCCTGTAGAAAATTTACCAGGAAATATTGAATCTACAGTTAAAACAAGAAATCAACTAAATAATATGAGTAATGTAGCTTTTATATCAACTATTTAACCTAAAAATCCAAAGGAAGCATCATTTGATGATTCATGGATTCTTGCTATGCAAGAAGAATTGAACCAGTTCACCAGAAATGATGTTTGGGAACTTGTCCCTAGACCCGAGGATAAAAGTATAATTGGAACAAAATGGGTTTATAAAAATAAAATGAATGAATTTGGTGAGGTCATGAGAAATAAAGCTCGTTTAGTCGCGCAAGGCTATTGTCAATAAGGAATTGATTATGACGAAACCTTTGCACCGGTAGCAAGACTAGAAGCTATCAGGATTCTACTTACTTTCGCAAACTACAATAATTTTAAGTTATATCAAATGGATGTCAAAAGTGCTTTTCTAAATGGTTTTGTAAAGAAGATGTTTATGTTGAACAACCTCCACTTTTTGAAGATAATAAATTTCCAAATAATGTATATAAATTAAAGAAAGCTTTATATGGTCTGAAACAAGCTCTTAGAGCCTGGTATGACAAGTTAAGATCTTATTTACTACAATCTGGTTTTAAAATCGGTAAAATAGATACAATTTTTTATTAAAAGAAAAAAATATTTAACTAGTACAAATATATGTAGATGATATAATATTTGGATCAACTAATAACATAATGAATAAAGAATTTTCAGATATAACAACTAAAGAATTTGAAATGAGTCATATGGGAGAACTAAGTTTCTTCTTAGGACTTCAAATCAAACAATTAGATTAAGAAATTTTCATTAGTCAAGAAAAATATTCCAAGAATTTAACCAATAAATTTTGATTGACCACTTCTGGTGGGAAATCAACTCCAATGACAACTAATGCAGCTTTAAGTAAAGAAGATAAATCAAAAGATGTTGATCAATAATTATAAAGGGGGATGATTGGTTCACTGCTTTATATAACAGCAAGTCATCCTAACATCATGCACAGTGTCTGTCTCTGTGCAAGATACCAATCTCAACCTAAAGAAACTCACTTAAAAGCTATTAAAAGAATTTTAAGATATGTAAAACATACTTTAGATTATGGTTTATTTCACCCTAAGGACGATGTATTTGACTTAATTTCATATTGTGATGTTGATTACGCTGGTTGTAACTCAGACCGAAAAAGTACAAGTGGAACTGGTCACTTTCTAGGACATTCTCTGGTTTCCTGTTTTAGTAAGAAACAAAATATTGTATTTTTGTCAGCAACTGAAGCAGAATATATATCTGCTGCTTTGGCTTGTTCTCAATTTATATATATGCAACAAACTTTAAAAGATTTTGGATTAACTATAACTAAATCACCAATTTATTGTGATAATATTAGTGTGATAAACAAATCAAAGAATCCAACTCATCATGCTAGAACAAAACATATTGATATTAGACATCATTTTCTTAGAAATAATGTAAGTAAAGAAGTCGTAACTCTTGAATATATTAATACTGAAAAACAAATTGCTGATATATTAACCAAACCATTAAATGAACAAAACTTTATTAAATTCAGAAGACAATTGGGGTATGTTCAATAACTGAAATATAAATTATAAATAATACGGGTATAATTAATAATTAATATAAATAAAAATTTCTCAAAAATTACACTAGGCATGTCGGCATGACCCATCCCCCTATGTCGACATACTTGCAGTGATTTTCAAATTTAATTTTCCCTCTAAAATTAGTTATTAAGTTATATTTTTATATATTTCGACTTTTACTCCTTTTTCCTCTTCTATTCTCTGTAACAAACTTCTAAAACAGTAAATTAATGGCTTCCTCTTCTAAAAATGAACCTTCTTCACCCGCGTCTCCTTATTCTAGTCCTTTTCAACGATCCACACACGTACGAGTCATCAAATTGCATGAGAAAATGAAAGATTTGCTTCAAATGATGACAGAGATTCAAGTTAGTCAACTGCGAATAGCAAGAGAACAAGATAAGCAAGGCAGAATCCTTAGGAATCTACAAAAATTCCTTATGGATAATCATGCCAATCCCATTGTTATTGAAGAATCATCACAAGCCATGGATTCTGAAGAAGAAGAGCCTCTAGAAGAACCATAAGAGGATCAAGAAGAAGAACATCCTCTGCCGAATCTGGATGTTCATATGGACGAAGACGATGGCGTGATTTGCGTTGGAGAGGTCATTTTTGATGCTAATGGAAACTTGGTCGAACAACGTGGAAACTTTTGTCTCCGCTATCCATATTGTTCAGTCCATAAATCAACAATAGTTAAGGGTCCTCTTTAAGCATTTTTCATTTTTCTCTTCAGTGATTGTATATTAGTTTGTCAATTTTTATATAAGTGTTATCTTAAGGTTCTTCTAAAAACAGTCTTCGATGTATAGAAACATGAATCCCAGTTAGGATGTTATATCATTATGTCATATGTTTGTTTATCTCTTTTTCTATTAAGTTCAAGGTTTATAGGTTATTTTTTGTTCATGACAAGGGGGAGAAAGTCATATAAAATAGTAGGCTTAGAGTACGCGGGAGTTGTTGGAGTAAGTGGGAGTTATGGTACGATCGAAGTGGTAAGTATATTTTATAAGGTTGTCATCATCAAAAAGGGGGAGATTGTTAGGAACTGGAGATAGTGGGTTTTGATGACAACAACCTTTGTAACTTATTTTATTGTAACTTATATACTAACACTATTGTCTAGATATATATGAATATTATTATGCAGAATATATATATATATATATATATATATATATGTATGTATGTATATATAAGGCACGTACTGATTATTGAAGACTTCACAGTATCAAGATCAAGAATGAAGAAATCAAGTTTGAAGACTCATGAGTATCAAGATCAAGATTTCAAGATATGTGTCTAGTTTTATTTTAAACTTCATAATAGCATGGAAATCTTCATTCCAAATTTCATTTGGGATGGAACTCATTTCTACCTTCATTGTGGATTACAAACCTACGACAAGTAGCTTACAAACAAACCACAAGCGGCTTACAAACCCACGAACATCCTGGTTTTGTACAAATTCTCGAGTCATGATGTGATGAGATATTCTACAGAAAGATGCTTGCACAACTACTTCCAAATAGTTTTTCAAAAATGATTTTCAAAACTTCTTTTCAAAATACTTTAGCCTTAAAATTATATTTTCAAAATATTTTTCAGAAGCCTTAAAATGTTATTTGTTTTGTTTGAAAGTAAACTCTTTTTTTAAGCTTCGTTTTCAAAAACAAATTTTACATTTTTTACATAGGGATGTTGACATCATGGGACACCCCATGTCGATATGGTAGCCGTTGAATTCAAAAGTTTCAATTTTCAAAAGAAGTATTTATTCGTTTAAATCTCTTCACGAATGGTTATGACCATTAGTGCTTTACAAATAGGCTTCACAAACGAATTTTTTAATCATCTATTTTCATAATTTCTTCACTTCTTCTTCTCCACAAATCCATTTTATAATTTTCATATTTTTAAGATCGTGCCAAAATTCTGCCGAATTCTTAAGTGAATCAAATTAGAATCTCATTATTGTTTGATCCTCTTCCCTCTCTCGAAGATCAAAGTGCTATTCAGAGTTATAGGATCAATTTGCAATCAAAAGTTTATCGAGTCTCTCTATAAGGTGTGGTTGTGCCTGGAAATCAATTGGGTAATCTTGTGGCCCGTAAATCAAGAGAGTTTGCCCCAGACTCGGGAGATAGGAGGGTACCTCAAGGCCTTTAGAAATTGAGGAATGTAATCTCGACATAGGTATAATAAAAATCTATATGAGGTGGTTTGCCTTGGTACAAGACTAGATGTAGGATAACTCCAAACTAGTATAAAATCCGATGTGTTCTTTCCCTTTACTGCTTTTTATTTACTTTCTGCATCCGTGTTTGATTCTGTGATTAAGTTCTGTATTTGTTTATATCATAACTTTAAATTAGTCCATATAAGTCTTAAAATCCATTAAACACTATTCACCTCCCCTCTAGTGTTAAATTAGCCTTAAGATCCTTAATCCGCACTCCCTTTCACACCCTAATGCCAATATTGTTAAATAAATTCTTGTTGAAAATAAAATTCCTTTTGAAATTGTTGTTCTACCCTATGTATGTGCACACTGCCAAATGATGCAAAGTCTTGAACTTTCATTTGCTGATTCACAGACCACATATCATAAACCTCTTGAATTGGTTGTTACAGACCTATGGGGTCCAACACCAGTCAATTCAGATTATCGGTTTATTATTACATATCATTTGTTGATGCACACACTAGATATACCTGGATATTTTTTTAGGGAAAAATTAGAAACTTATAGAACAATAATTCATTTTATCATTCAAGTAGAGAAATAAACAGACCATCAACTCAAGATTTTACAAACAGATGGAGGTACGGAGTTTAAGCCTCTCAATAATTTCTTTTAAAAGAAAGGAATAGTTCATAGGATTACGTGTCCATACACTTGTGAACAAAACAAGTTGGTTGAGAGGAAGCATAGACATATTGTAGAGTCGGATCTTACTTTATTAGCTAAAGCATCACTTTCTTTAAAGTTTTGACCAGATTCATTTAATACAGCAGTATATTTGATTTATAAGTTGCTAAAAAGGTTTTAAAGAACAGAATTCCAATAGAAGTGTTGTTCAGTATAAAAACTGGATTATTATTGTCTAAAAACATTTGGATGTCTATGTTTCCCTTATGTAAGACCTTAATTTTAGGTCAACTCCATGTAATTTCTTGGGTTATGCTACAAATCAAAACGGATACAAGTGTTTGGACAACAATGGAAAAATATTTATGAACAGGCATGTAGTGTTTAATGAACATGTGTTCCCTTTTCTAAGTACAGATATAAAACAACTCAAAAGGTTTAAAATCCAAAGGTTTCCATACCAAATATACCTCTGTACCCAGCTGAGTTGAGTAGGGAATGGACTGAAGAAGGTTTAGATCACCCTGATCCATAACTCACAGTGCAAGCTGGGCCAGGTCATGAACAAGCAGAGCATTTGACGAGATCAATCACACTTCTGCAAGCATTCAAACACAAAGTGTTAGTCAAGACAATAATGAAGAGCAGTTACATATGCAGCAAGATAGGTCAATTGAGCAATCACACAGTAGACAACAAGTTCAGACTGGATATCTTATGACAACTAGGTCAAAGAGTAGAATTTTCAAGCCCAAATTATATACAGCTACAGCTGAGTTTGATGAGCCAGACAATTTTGATCAGGCAGGAAAAAGCACAAACTGGAAAAGAGCCATGGATGAAGAATATGATACACTTATAAAGAATAAAACATGGGATCTTGTTTATCCAACAGAAAACAAGAATATAGTAGGGTGCAGGTGGATTTATAGAGTAAAGAGAAATGCAGATGGAACAGTCATGAGATATAAAGCAAGACTCTTAGCAAAAGGATATACTCAGAAACATGGCTTGGATTTCAATGAAAAAATTTCTCCAGTTGTGAAGCCAATAATAATCAGAATCATAATTACTATAGCTTTGCATAAAAATTGGGCTATTAGGTAGTTGGATGTAAACATGCCTTCCTAAATAGAGATTTAAGAGAGGAAGTGTACATGGAACAAGCACAGTGATACAAACAAAACAGAAATTATGTTTGCAGGCTTAATAAAGCAATATATGAACTTAAATAAGCTTCTAGAGTCTGGTTTGATAAACTGAAAGACACACT
Source organism: Allium cepa (assembly GCA_030765085.1). Classification (NCBI taxonomy): domain Eukaryota; kingdom Viridiplantae; phylum Streptophyta; class Magnoliopsida; order Asparagales; family Amaryllidaceae; genus Allium; species Allium cepa. The sequence goes on from CM060929.1 coordinate 883,008,027, forward strand.
ATCAAGTTTAAACTTTCAGTTTACCAAATCAGATAACTCATTATTCATTAAAATCAATAAATTCTCAACTGTATATATTCTCATTTATGTTGATGACTTGATTATCACAAGTGAAGATGAGGCAGAAATAAATAATCTTATTCAATTTTTGGACAAAAAATTCTCAATTAAAGATCTTAGGACACTAAATTACTTTCTGGGAATATAGGCCACCAGAGTTTTAGATTAAAAAATTTTCTTGTGCCAAAAGATATACATCACAGGTATATTAATTAAAGAAAAAATTGATGGTGGCAACTCCTTGCCTACACCCATGACAACAAGTCTTCATTTATCAAAAAACAGGGGAAAACCAATACTTAATGATACAGAATACAGAAGCATTGTTGGTGCACTACAATATGTAACTATTACAAGACCAGAAATATCATATAGTGATAACAAAATGTGTCAATTTATGCGTCAACCTAAAGATGAGCACTAGAAAGTAGTTAAGAGAATATTAAGGCACCTAAAAGGGACAACTGATCATGGATTAATCGTTAAAACCAGTAAACATCTCAATATAACAGGGTACCAGATGCTGATTGGGCCAAATATCCTGATGATAGAAGATCTACCACAGAATTCCTTATCTACATGGGAAGCAATCCAATTTCGTGGTGTCTAAAAAATAGGCAATAGATTCTGGATCAAGTACCGAAGCAGAATATATAAGATAGCTAGTACAACAGCTAAAATCATGTGGATACAATCTCTACTAAGTAACTAAAGGTTAGCACAGATTAAAACCAAGATTGTGGTATGACAATTTAAGTGCAGTGTCTATATCAGAGAATCTCGAGCTTCATTCGAGAATAAAACATATGGAAATAGATTTATATTTTGTTCAAGAGAGGTTTTACAAGGAAAACTACAAATCAGTCACTTACAGCTGCTTATCAGATAGCCGACGTACTTACCAAACCCCTTTTTGGCATGAACTTCACGAGACCGAAGAATGAGCTCAAGGTCTGCTTGAAAACAGACGCCATCAATGCATAAAGTATGATCACATTCCTTATCTTACTTAGAAAGAGTCATGAAAATCCAACGCCTTCAGCCCTTAAAGCAACAAAGCTTCAAAATCATCGTATAGTTGAGTTGGTTTGAGATTGAACGAATAACAGCAAATCAACGAAGAAAGAAGCCATCTTTCTTCATCTTATCACTAGAATCACAAGCGATTTAAAGATCTCAATAGGTCTGGTGATCATCTAGCAAAATTGGTATGAGATTGAGCAAACAACTTCGAATTGATGAAGAAAAAGGCTAACTCTCTTTGTCTTATCATTTTATTGAGAAGCGATTTACAGATCTTGGAGGATCTGGAGGCATGAGAGAAGTTAGGGCAAACCCTAGATGAATTTGAGACGGCATATTGAGAACGATCGGATAAAGAAAAACTCTCAGCATAACAAAGCTTATACGGTAATAGTATAACGGATAGCGGGTCTCAGCCCATATAACAGAAGTATGGGCCGTAACTGATATATGCACTTATATATATTGTATAGAATGAAGCTAATTGTAACATTGTATTGCTTTTGCATTTTAACATCATAAATAAAGATCATTCTCACTTGCAAATTCATCAATTCAATTATATCTGCAAAATTCAATGTTTAACTTATCTTCTCTGCTCTTTGTTTAATTCTATGACTTTATTGTTTCTAAGGTTTTCTTAGCTTCATGCATGATAAGTAATATAATAGAAGCAAAAATTTGGTCATCTTACATCAAGCAAATACTAATAATTTGCAAACCCAAGTTCTAGATATTGCACAAATCCAGCTCCTTGTCATCACACAATTATCTTGAATTTTAATACAAAAATGATGGAGATGTTTGGCCGAAAGAACTAAGTAGGGAAAATAGAAACAAATATAACGTGTTCTGCCGTGAAAGTAACCCTATTTAGTGGATAGTGGAAAAACATAATAAAAAATAGTGTACGATTGACGTTATAGATAGATATCCAACTAACCAAGTACAGTTCATTTAGTTTTTTCTTTTGTAGGTGAAAAGTTTCAGCAAATTGAAGAAAATGAAGATTGTATTTTATTGATTTTTGATCTCTCAGAATATTACAGAACTGAAATGTATTGATTCAAAAAAATGAAGAAGTTAATTTCTCTGTAATGATTACAAAGAATACATATAAATTGAGATGGGTTTGACATATCTGGCCCAACAAGCCTTGCAGGCTTCTCTGATGTGAAGCAACGGTCAGGATGCAATATGATGAAATGAACGAATGTGATGTCTTCATTAGGAAATAAAAGTGAGTCACAGGCAGCCACGAGATCAATTACTTCATTTATTTCCCCCCTTCGAACCCTAACCCGATTTCTAGGGTTAGACTTCGCGAGGCGAAACTACTCAGATCTTCAGTTAAATTGATGCAATCCACTGAGTTCTTGCTTCTTCTCTGATCTAAGCTCTTCTGATGTTCGATTTGAGATGTTTGTGTGTGCCTCCTTTCTGAGCAGTAGCGATTTGAGTTGAGACTGATTTGAGTCGAGAACAAACCTATTTTGTAGATGTTCTTTCTTCTTCTGCTTTTCAATCTGGATACGATTTTGATTATCGAGCTGGTGAGAAGGCTGAATCTCAGTTACTCCAGTTCTGACCTGAATCTTTCGAAGTTCCTTTTTGATAAAGATTTAGTGAGGGTATCAGCCTTCTGGTAGGTGGCAGGTATATGATTAACTTGCAGATTTCCTTTAGTAACTTGGTCTTGAACAAACTGTATATCTATCTCGATATGTTTAGTTCTAGAATGTTGTATAGGGTTGACTGTCATATAGACCGCACTTTGATTGTCACACCACAGTGTTGGCTTGATGTCTGATTTCAAATTTAATTCACCTAATATAGACTGTAGCCACATTATTTCAGCTGTGTCACTTGCTATGCTCCTATACTCTGCTTCTATGCTTGATCTTGAGATAGTTGATTGTTTTTTTGAACACCATGATATCAAGTTTTTGCCAATAAAAATACAGTAACCAGTAACTGATTTTCTATCATCTACATCCGTAGCCCAGTCAGCATCTGCATATCCAGTTAGATTAAGACTTTTGCAAGCTTTGAAAGATAAACCATGATTTATTGTTCCCTTTAAGTATCTGAGAATCCTCTTGACTGCCTTCCAGTGTTGGTCCAGTGGATTCTGCATAAATTGAGAAAGTTTGTTAACACTGAATGCAATGTCAGGTTGTGTTATAGTAGCATGCTGCAATGCTCCTATAACACTTCTATATTGCTTGACATTATTTATGACTTCTCCTTTGTTTTTTGATAAACTATGATTGCTTATCATTGGTGTTGGCATGGGTTTGGCATCTTCCATTTTTGTTTTAGCCAGCAATTCGGCTATGTATTTTCTCTGGCACAATATTATTTCAGAATTTGTTATTCTGTGAACTTCAATTCCCAGAAAATAATTGATATCTCCAAGGTCTTTAATTGAAAATTGCTTGTCCAGATAGCTGATAATTTGATTGACTTCATCTTGATTGTTACCTGTAATTATAAGATCATCAACATAGATTAAGATATAGATAGTTGATAACTGACTGGCTTTAATGAACAATGAAGTATCTGATTTGGTAGACTGATATCCCTTTGATATTAAAGTTGATTTCAGTCTATCAAACCATACTCTTGGTGCTTGTTTGAGACCATATATTGCCTTATTTAATTTGCACACAAGATTTGCATTTTGTTCATAGCCAGGTGGTTGCATCGTATATATCTCTTCCTCTAATATGCCATTAAGGAAGGCATTGTTGACATCTAGTTATCTTATTCTCCAGTTTTTGTGCAAAGCAACAGCGAGTATGAGCCTTATTGTAGAGGGTTCGATTACTGGAGAAAAAGTTTCAGTGAAATCAAACCCATACTGCTGAGTATACCCCTTGGCAACAAGTCTTGCCTTATATTTATTAATAGTTCCATCAGGATTTCTTTTTATCTTGTATGTCCATCTACACCCAACAATATTTTTATGTGCCGGTGAACATACAAGATCCCATGTCTTATTCCTTATGAGAGCATTATACTCTTCATCCATTGTTGTCCTCCAGTTCTTGTGCTTTGCAACTTGCTCATAGCTTGATGGTTCATCAAGACTTGTGTTGGCAATATAAACTTTTAGCTTAAAGATGCCACTTTTAGCTCTGGTTATCATAGGATGACCTGACTTGACAGGAGAATTATTATGAGGTAAGCTATCAATATTGTCATGACTGGAATTGTCAATTGAATCAGTTTGTTGATCCTGAATTCTTTGACTTTCTTCATTTGTTTGACATGTAGGTGATTGACTGGCATGACTGGAATCATCAATCCAATCAGAATTTTGTTGAGCAGATACTACAGGATGAGATTGATGATTTCAGTAGTCCTCATCACCTCAGTTTGATTCTCATTCTCAGAATATATAGGAAGTTAGGTATTGATACACTTGGATTATATACCTTGCTTGATGTTTTCACTTCTGAATTTCTAAAAGGAAATTCATTTTCATTAAATACAACATGTCTGCTAATAAAAAATCTTCCATTATCATCTAAGCATTTGTAGCCTTTTTGATTTGTGGCATATCCAAGAAATGTATATGGCTTTGATCTAAAGTTTAGTTTATTGTTATTGTAAGGCCTTAAGTATGGAAAGCATAAGCACCCAAATGTTTTAAAACTATAATAATCTGGCTTCACCCCTGCAATTTTTCTAAGGGTGTTATACCTTCTAAAATTTTGGTTGGAAGTCTATTAATAAGATAGACTGCAATACTGAATGCTTCGGGCCAAAATTTTAGAGGTAGATTTGCATGAGCCAATAAGCTAAGCCCTTTTTCAACAATGTGCCTATGTTTTCTCTCAGCTAATCCATTCTGTTCAGATGTATAGGGACATGTGGTTCTATGAATTATTCCCTTGTTTCTAAAATAATATTTGAGAACCTTATACTCTGTTCCACCATCTGATTGAAAAATCTTAACATGAGAATTAAACTGTTTTTCAACCATGGTGATAAAGTACAGTACAACTTTGTGTGTATCAGGTTTATTTTTTAAAAAGTATATCCAAGTGTATTTTGTATAGGCATCTACAAAAGATATATAATATTTATACCCATAATCTGAACATGTTGAGGCTGGTCCCCACAGATCAGTAGCAATGAGTTCTAGAGACTTGGTGTATTTGGTTAAAGAGTCATCAAATGGTAATTTGTGACTCTTACCCATTTGACAGTGTGTATATATGTAAGGAAGTGTAACATTATCATAAGATATGCAATTTTCAGCAAGAACTTGTTTGATAATTTTAACACTGGGATGACCAAGTTTACGATGCCAAAGATCAAATATACTATTACTGTTTTTCACTTCACATTGATTACAACAGTTTTGCTACTTTGTAGGATTTGTACAGTTGACTAATTTAAATCTGCTTTTCAGCATCACCCTGCAATAAAACATCTTTAGTTAGTATATCTCTAACAAGACAATGCTTAGGATAAAATTCAAAGTACACTTTATTGTCATCAGCAAATTGAGAAACATTAATGAGATTCTTTTTAATCTTTGGCACTCTTAATAAATTATGTAGAAATAATTGTTTCTTTCCTCTAATAGAGGCATTTCCTACGTGAGAAATTTTGATGCACTTACCATTGTCCATGCAAATAGACTGTTTACCTCTATACTCCTTGCTGCCAAGATTTAAATTTTCGAAGTTGTTTGTTATGTGCTTAGTTCCCCCTAAGTCAGGATACCAGTAGTCATCATTCACATGTTCTGATTGACCATGTCACCTGAGCAATGATCTTTGTTCTCTGCTTGACTGCTGGAGCTAGCTTGAGCCACATTAACACTATGATTATCATTTCTTGAATTACTGTTATTCTGATTTGAATACCTAAAATAGCATTTTACAGCTGTATGCCCAATTTTTTCACAAAATTGACATCTTGGTCGTTGTCATTGTTGTATCTACCTCATCCCCTTGATCTATTGGAGTAACCTCCTCTTTGTGGCTGTTTATCACCTCTGTTGTTACTTTGATTCTTGTTTCTTGCATTGGTAGTATAATTGACAGTAAACTCAGATTCTTGGGGTCTCTATCCTGGCTTCATGAGCTGGTAGAATAGAGTGAACATCATCCACTGATAATAAGACCTTATGAGACGATATAACTGTTACCACAGCTTCATATTCATCACTCAAACCATTCGAATAGGTTAGAATCTGTTCAGAATCTGATACTTTGTAGCCTGCAGCCTCAAGCAGATCACAAATTGTCTTGATTTTGTATAGATATTCTCTCATAGAACAATTTTCCTTTCTGATGTTTTGAAGTTGTCTTTTGTGACACATAACCTTTGCTGTTGATTGAGTGTTGAACACTTTTTCAATGGTTGACCAGATTTCACAGGCTGAATTACACCCAATGACATGTGATAGAAGATTGGTGTTTATAGATGATAACAACCATGAGCATATCAGTCTATCTTGTCTGTGATGTTTGATGTATTCTTCATTGCTAACAATTTTATTCTCTGAAACAGTGATGAATTTTGGTGGAGTTGGTATTGTGCCAAGAAGAAAACCTTCAAGGCCATACCCTTACATAGTAGTTTCAATTTGCAGCTTCCACAACAGATAGTTATTCGCATCAAGATGCATTGTAATCATTTGACTCTATGGGCTTGTGACAGATTTGATTAGTTTTGTTGTTGCATCAGATTGTTGTTCTGAAGTGGCATTGTCAGATGTTGCTGAGTGGTTATCAGTCATGATGAAACAATTGCTGTCTGGGATAAAAGAAGGCTTCAGATATGGTTCTTGAACAAGAAAATCTGCAAGAAGATGATGAAAAACAGGTATGATGTAGCTAGATCCAAATGATGAGTATTATCTGATGGATCTTGGCGTGGCACTGATCTTGTTTTCAAATTTGCTGTGATGATTTTTAGACTTTTTGAATCTAAATTCTGTTGTTTTCTTGATCAAGTTGTCTTTGATGAAGATCTGAGTGCAGCCAGTGTATAACTCGGCAAGGCACTAGATTTGAGAAGATGAACTTGTCTTACCCAAATGATGATTATGAAATCTGATGGGTAAAGTATTATTCGCAAAATGATGATGAGTCTTTGATGGCGAAATTTTGATATATCTCTCTCTCGTATTATTGATATTGTGTTGTTAAGCTTTTAGCTCTGATACCATGAAAAGTTTCAACAGATGATATGAACACAAATTGAAGAAAATGAAGATTGTATTTTATTCATTTTTGATCTCTCAGAATATTACAGAACTGAAATGTATTGATTCAGAAAAATGAAGAAGTTAATTTCTCTGTAATGATTACAAACAATATATATAAATTGAGATGGGCTTGACATATCTGGCCCAACAAGCCTTGCAGGCTTCTCTGATGTGAAGCAACGGCCAGGATGCAATATGATGAAATGAACGAATGTGATGTCTTCATTAGGAAATAAAAGTGAGTCACAGGCAGCCACGAGATCAATTACTTCATTTATTTGTAGGCCACTTCAAACATTTACGATAATCCCATTCTTGTTCTTTTAGTTCTAAACTTATTTGATGGACGGCAATCTCAATTATTAGTCCATATGTAGTTAAGCTATCTTTGAGATTGGCTTTCGATTTTTTTACTGATATGTATAATAATTGAGTTACTCGGCTGATCTAATTTTTACAAGCGGATAAGATATGATGTAGGTAGCTCTATAAAGCATTATAACATTAGGAAGCTTGCTATTTGGAAACCACATTCTGGACCCTGTTAGATCGCTTTCTTTCGAATATAGACTGAAATGAACGAAAAAATGGGAGATTGGATCAGAATGCGATGGCTCCTAAGAAGAACAGAACTTGGGTTGCTAAGCAGCATGATAGGAAATCTTGAATTTGGATAATTGTTTTTAGGTAATTGGTCATTTATTAATGAAGCGTTTGTTACTCTTTTAGATTCTGTAGTATGACATAATTTGCTCTTTAAACTTTTTATGTTAGATATATATCTTCTTACCCTCTATAATTTATGTACCGAGTCTAAATGCTTTGCTTGCAAATGCAATTTAAATATTTGATTTTTATTATGTTCAATATTATGTTTTGCTTTGCTTTTGTTATTAAAGGGAATGGTTAGAAGTATACTTATCGGCCATGAACATTTTATTTTGATAGAGTTGACACAACTGCATAATAATCCCAGCTGAAATGCCATTTTCGCCACATCCCATCGAGGCATTTTATTTTTCATTTGCATCAAATCCTACCAAGGCATTTTTAAGGACCATGATGATAGAATTAGGTTACTTTATGATTAATTCTCATGCATTTTTGTTCAATGCAAAATTTAAATTTGTGGATAAAAAGTCTTACATATTGTGAGTATTATGTTATATCCCTCTTATCTATTAGCATTGCAAAACTTTGTTTCGTATTTTGATTTTTTGTTGTCTTCCAATGAAGAAGATAATAAAGATTGCTTATCAAAAGGTGAAAATAGTGAACAACAAGATAAGAAGACCACACGCAAGCTCTAATTCATGTACGGTGCTGGTAAATCATGGAAGAACCAAATAAACTTGAACTTGCTTACTTATATTTTATTTTAAACTAAAAAATAGATGAGTTTGCCAACATTTTAGACTAACCATGAAATCATTTTATTATATTTATATTATTTTAAAATACAAGGTTAAGATATTAAAGGTGGTGGTTTTCTAATGTTTATAATTTTGTTATCTTATATTATTTATCTAATATTAATTGTGCCTAGTGTGCTAGTGAATGCATAATCCAATTCCAACCACACGGTAGTAGAGTACCTTTTCGAAATGGGTCATTGTTGGTCATCTTATGATCAGGCTAACCTTTGGTTGGCCAAATTACATTTGTCATATATATATCTAGCCACAAAATGAAGAATTTCTCAACTTGATGCTTAAAGCATCTCTATTTAGACGGTAGATTTTAAGGTAAGGAGACTAAAAAAGAAGGTTGATTCCTTCCAATATTCCGGCAACGAGTAGGGTAATATCAGACTCTTTAAAAAAAACTTTATAAATGGTTTTCAAAAAAATGTTTATGCTGCTAAATGGTCTTATAAAAACTGTTTATACATTTTTATATTTATTTCAATGAACAAAATTTTATTTTTGGTGTTAAATGGACTTTAAAAACCATTTTTTCTAAAAGGTTTTCTAAATACCGTTTAGGGTATTCACACTAAAAAAGTACTAAACTTCCACTTTCTTCCCTTCCCCATACTCAAACTCATGCTGCTGGATTGTGAGGAGAGGAAAATAAAGGGAAATTTGTACTGCTTTTTCATCTCTATCCCCTACTGGAGATGGTCTCAGTGTATGTTATATATTTCTTTCAGATTTCATCTTTGGTCTTTAATCAAATATTGAAAAATAACATTTTAGATATTAACATGTCATTTATACTAGTATACCACTACCATAAGACAAAGGTTACAACAACTTTACCATCTCAAGTTACGTACATAAACATCAGTACATTGCCACGAGTTACACTATTAGGAGGATGAAGTGGGAATTATATCTTCCACCTACCTAGCTATGATCATCGATCGTTGTTATAAAAAAGTAAAATTACAAGTAAAAGATATATAATTATATATAATATAATATAAATATGTCATCACCTAACCTAGGATGAGACCTACATAATTAACTAGAACATGCATGGATGACTCCACATTCATATATACTTTCCTTATTTAGTCAGAAAGTACATGATTAATTAAACCGAAAGCTAGTTAGAATGCTTCTTGGCTGGAAAACCTGGAATTGCCGAAAAGGTCGGCACTGTTACTACAGGTACTGCCGATATGGTAGGCAGGGCAGCTAGTGCAGGCAGGGCAGCTGCTGTGGGCTCGGCGGGTAGTGTAGGTAGGGCAGCTACTATAGGCAGGGCCGAGAGTGTAGGCAGAGCAGCTAGTGCGGGCAAGGCAGGGAGTGTAGGCAGGGCGGGTAGTGCGGTTAGGACAGGAAGGTCTAGAAGTTCACGTGGTCCAGAACACATGATCACTATCATGAAGGCAAAGATAGCCAACAATGAAACTGGTTGTTGAAGCCATTGTTGTTGGATTATTGAGTCTTATGATATATTATATGAGAAATCAGGTATGTGTATTTATAAGAGGAGGGCATGTGATGTATGTACTTACATGCATGGCGATTGGCAATGGTTGATGCATGTATATGGAAGTGCAATCCTGGCGAGTTTTTATTCGCCTAAGAAGAAGATACACTACTTGTTTGCATATATGCACCACTTGTCTTGTATGCACAACTTGTTTGGAGGTCGGCATGCTACACTGTCGCCTTGTTGAGCTACAACGGCTTTCATTTGACTTGATAATTCAAGATACTATTGACTATGAATAGTTATTTTGTGACTTATATCTACCTACATAAGCGTAAGATCGCCCTCTTGCTTCGATATAATTTCTATCATATAGAATTGAAATATGTTACCACTGTAAGTTTTTCAAATCCGATACACTCTTATTAGACTAAGTAAGTAACATTGACAATGCATCAGGTTATAATTCAAGCTTCATTGTAGAAAATGCATGTACACATGATATATTAAAAAAGCATTTCTCATCTCAAAAAGGTAAATTTCACATTTTTAAGATGAAAGCTCACCCTAGTTTTTGTGAATGAGGATACAAATTTGTGTTCAGTGAAGAAACTGCTGCGTATGCTTTCAGTGATGAAACTTATGCTCAATCTTGTGCCGCATAGGCTTTCATTTACTTACTCTTTTTAATTCACGACCTCATCGGATGGGTTGTATTTATATAAATTTTTGTAGTGTAGAACTTAAATAACTTAGTGTGTGCATATCCTTTAGTAGCCTAATAATCTAGTGTTCTTTAAACATTTAGTACCATTCATGCTTTGTGCTACATTTTCCTATTCATTTGTCCTATCTGAATATGCAGTTCTCAAATTATTTGAACTTTTATGTACAATTACCAATGTTATAATGTAATTCCCATAACTCCTTTTTAATGCTAGATTAATCTAGAGAAACAAATAATCTTGGTCGAGCTTTTTAGATAGTTTTCTCCTACATCACAAAAAAAACACTTGGAGATGATATGGTTGGTACTTCAAATTTAGAGATGTTAGAGGTATCTGTATCAAAGTTATAGGCGGCTCAGGGATAACATTTTGTAATTATCTGAGTCAAGAAGAAGCCTTAAACTTTGTATTCATGTAGTGGAAAATTTTATTTACATTATCAAGTACAAGTATTTACATATTTGCAGATATTATATTATGCATTGGCATTATTGTACTATCATATACTCATGTTTTCTTGGTATTGCTTGTTATCTATATTTGTGCATAAGGAGGATACTTAGGCAGATGGAGTAAATATTTACAAGTATAAAAAACATGCATCTTGTTTTATCAACATATATATAAATTTCTTGATTATAAGAATCGATAAATGACAAATTTCAGGATCCAAAGTTCCCAAAATTCCTGGAAAATCCTAACATTGAGTTGAAAGTTGTCAGAATGGAAGAAACTACAAGTCTTTAAACTAACCAAATAGATTAGCTTATAAATATTTTGTACTAACCACAAGGTCATTTTATTTTATTTATATAATATTAAAGTTTATGCTTAAGATATCAAAGGTATTTTCTTATATTTTTATTTTCATTATACTTTATGCATAATATGTATTATGTATTTGTATGTTATCACCCTACCAAGCATACCAACTACTGGTTTCAGAGGCAATTATCGGTACATGTTCCCGTTTAAATGAGCTACAGCCATAATAAACAGAGTATGAAATAAATTGATTTACACTATAAAATGTCTAATGATTATGTTTGTTTGCATATCGTGCAAGTAACTAGAATAGCAGTGATAAACATCATAGTTTATCCACCTAGTCTGTTGTGCTCACATGTAACATTTTCTTGGATCTCAATTTTCTTGTTTATATATTCTCGAGCTAATGCTATTTCTTGCTCCATTTCTAGTTTTATCCGTGCATAAAAATTTTAAGTAATTCTCAATTTTAATTTGCAATTTTTCTTCTTCTGATTATTCAACATTTTTCATTGAGAAAGGTAGAAAAGCATACTGTGAACTCGATCTCTTATTGAGGCACATGAATTAGTGCGAAATGAAAATGGCCAAGCTGATGATGCTTTTGAACAAATGGTGGTAAGTTTCATATCTTTTTTGCAAATATTTAATGGTTTTATTAACTATTATATTATTTTTTATTACTTGCCAGGTTTTCAAAAAACATTATTTGAAATTTTGAATACAAAAGAAGCTATATCACTTGCACTAATCATGTTGTACGGAAATACAAGTGCATGCACTGTGAAAGTTTTAATCAAAATAGACTAATATAACTCTAAATATTCTACCCTGCATATTTAAAACAGAAATTTGTTTAAACTTTGAAGTAAATATTTTGGACATTTCCTCATATGCTCATGTTTAGTATTTTAAGTATATTAAATATTGCATGTAGTTTAAAACAAATTTTGTAGCACATGAAAGAACCAATGTCTACATGCATAGCAATGTTAAAGTCACTTTCAGTTTTTCAATTGTAAGTGATAACAATTAAAATAAAAGTTTTGTAAGTAATAAAAATGTTATTTGAAATCCACTTTTGTTTGTAATTATCCATGATTGGGCACTGTGATATATATTAGCAACTCTAATACAATATTTTGCAGGTGCTTATGTTAGAATAATTAGGTGTTGTCGAGAACAGATTGGAAATATGGTTGATAACATATTTCTTGCAATAATGCATTTTACAAGAAAGTTCGATCCTAATCAATTGTACATGAATTGCTAGCAAAAAAAAAACCTTTCAAGTTTCAAGTATTACGGTTTGTATCTATTTCATTAACTATGTTACGAGTGCGATTTGCACTTATTTAAGCTAGTAACCTTGTTACATCCTGATGATGAATTGATTATATAATCATATTTTGTTAATTCAATAGTATTTTGGATTTTCTCTCTTTTTGTGTGAATTTATCAATATGCATTTATATCGAAACGTAACTTGTATGCATATATTGTGTTTTATGCATATATCTATTTGTTAAGTTTGAAGAGGTATAAAATTATATTGTTACTGTCTTCTATATAATCTTTGATGGAAGCATAACATTATCGGAGTAATGTTATGCATTTTTTAGAATCTAGGTTATAAACACTCATAGCATTAGAGGCATTTTTTGGCCTTCATTAAAGCTTTTAGAGGCATTTATTATTACTCCTACTAGAGTAATATTGTTTGTTGCCCACGTGGAAGGCATTGCATTGGAGGCAAGTTAAGTGAATTATATGCCCCTGTTTATCATTGGAGGCATAGTTTTTAGAGGCAATTCTTAATTTGTCTCTCATAGCTATAGAGGCAGATTAATATAACTTTTGACCTCTAACTACAATATTAGAGGCATACTAAAATGCCCCTAATTATTTGATCATTGGTAGTGTACAACAAGATATTTAGAATGAGCATGACCGATCAACAGTCGAGATGGACAAAATGTAACGACCCGTAATTTCGCTACTTCGAAAATGAGAGATTTTGTTTATTTTAAATTTAAAAAGGAGATTAAATCTTAAAATAAATATGTTGTATGTAATAAATAATCAATCATTCTTATAGTTAATAAATTAAAAAGTACAAATTCGAATTTTAAAACAAATCGACAAAGGTTAAGTTTTGTTAATAATAAATAAAGGCTTAAATAAATGAATTTAATATTTATTTAAAAAGATAAATATTATTTAAAACATCTAATAAAGATAATAAAAATATGTTAAAAGATTTGAAAGTATGTTAATAATTGTTTTACAAAAATAATCACAATTTGTCGCATTTTGTCAGTTTCACATACACTGTAAAATTAGAGATTTTGATATTAATTAAATATGATTTTAAAATATAAAGACACTTGTTTTAATTTATTTAAAGAAATAAAAAATTCATTTTTAAATTTGGTTTACATAAATAAATAGTTTAACTAAAACGTCAAAATGTGACCGTAAAACATTTTGTCGAAAAACGACGTTTTGTCGATTAAAAGTCGTCGCAACGTCGTCGCACCTTTATTTTCTTATATAGGAACATATATTCTAATAGTGTAAGTATTAATTAATTAACTAATCAAGTTTACTTTTACTAAACAATGTTAGAAACTTGTAGAAAACAATTAAGAAAAGTAAGCACAAAAAGACAAAAATGTCATTTCAAAGCAAAAAGTAAAACATCAAATCAAACCAAACATAATTATTACTTTACTTTTCTTATTTCTTAAGTGAAAGTGACATAAAGCATGATTTAAAATGTGATGTTAAGTTAAAAAGTAAGTAAAGGGCATTTTGGTCATTTTACATAATAATATTTTATTCCAGACTATTTCCTATAAATAGCCATGCATACCTCTTTCATTTTCACACAAAATTTTCTTTTCTTCTTCTTCCTTTAAGCTATTTTAATGGCTTCTCACTTTTAGAGAGGTAGGAGGGTTAAAAATAGTGGAGTGCTTAAGCACTAATCCACTTGTTACTCTATAACCTCTTCTTAATTCACTTCTTCTTTTCTTCTTAAAAAAGGGCCTTAGGCCATGAGTTTGGGAGTGGATAAAAGGAGGGCGTGAACAAAACAAGTAGAGATGGAGATGGTCGAGCACTTGGAAGCATGGTTATGATTAGGTTTAGAAAGGTTTAGTGAAACGTTGAATTAAATGAATATTGGTAGGAAGTTAAATGTTTTGATTAAAGGTGAGAAATTCTCATTGCCTTTGAATTTATATTTTGATTATGTTATAAATCATATTTACACCCTTATGACATATGAATGTTTATACCGAATTGATCGTTAATATGGATGATTTGATAGTTAGTAAATTAAGTGAATTGTGATAATATATCCCGTTATGATATTAATAGTGAATGTTAGATTTGAAATCATATGCATGTGATTGGTTGAATGGATGTTATGTTAGTGATAAATATGAATATTGGATATGTTCATTTTGATTAAGTAATCCTTTTATCTAAAAAGCCATATTTTAGTAATATGAGATATTGTGGAAAAATAAGTCTCTTTTCATTTAAAAGTGAGATTAAAGTTAAAATGAAAGAGAAATTTGAAATTTGAAGTGAAACGGATTTGAAAAGGATAGTTAATTAGAAATTGAAATTAAGATGAATAGTGAAATTGAAATTGAAATCGATTTTGAAAAAGTGAAGTTTAGTTTGAGAATGACTTGAAGTTTAAATTGAAATTAGATTTGAAATTTAAATTTTAAATGTGTTTAATTTGAAATTAGAATTGAAATTGAGTTGAAATTGGAATTTAAAATTTAATATTAAAATAATGAGAATATAACAATATTATAATAGGGTAATAGTGAAAATATATTTTAAATACTTTAAAAAGTGAAAATATTGATTTAAAATGGTTTCTAATGATTTTATAAGTGTTGAAATCCAATTTGAATTGATTATTTCAAATATTGAAAAATAAGTTAAAACTAGACGCGTCGCGCAACGGTAGTTCACTATTTCGCGTCAAAAGTTCAAATGAGCGTATAGAGTGGAATATAGCTCGAAATTCTTCGAGATAAGAAAATTCCGGACTATTACATCCATATCTTCTAGACGAAGAAAGAAAATCAAAATTTCGATATGTAGATTTTGAATTAAGTCCAAATCAATTTTCAAGAAAAATCGCGCTAGTGCAGTTAAGTGACCATAACAGAAATTTGTTTAAATGAATGTTTTTAATTATGGAAAAACTTGGAATAAATTTGATAAATCTATTTAAATGATTTAAAAGAGATTTGGATTGAAAAATATGAGTTTTCAAATATTTAAAAGTGGTTTAATTCAAATAAGCTTGTTTAGCACTTTCCGCGGCACTTTTCTGCTGTGAATTGTAAAACTTTTGGAATATGAGTTTAAATGTATCGACGTTTTCCAGAATCAATTGTGAATGTTTTAAAAAGGATAATTAAGCATTTTGAAAGATAATTTGTAATATTTATGAGCAATTCCAAAATAATGTTGAAAATCTGAGCATGCGGAAGCGACTAGTACATTTGTCCCGCCTGTGAGATCTGGGAAGATAAAACAAGGTGTTTAACTAAGGTTAGGGATGGAGCAACCAGTGCCCAGAATTTACCTGGCCTATGTTTTCTTTTCTTAGGCGAGGGGTGTAACAGATCGAAGGGAAAGACCGGATGCTCTTAAATAAAAAGATTCTGTTAAGTTTTCCGAAATAAAAGAAGATTCGTATTATCCGAAAGTTAAGCAATCTCCAAAAAGAATGATTTCTAAGATCGAATTTTCTTCAAAATGTTTGTTAAGACTGATTTAGGGTTTATCGTAAACGATGTCTTAAATAACATTGTTTTTTGACCCGTTTAAAAGTAAAGAAATTTGGATCAAGAATTAAGTAAGAAAATCTAGGATATTTTCCAAAGCAGAAGAATAAATTTTCTAGAAATTACTCTAAGTCAAAAGAAAGAGAATTCGAAATCATCCAAAAAGAATTAAAGTGAAAAGAGACTTAATAAATCCTATATACTCATATTCACTTTCTATTGATATTGGATTTCGAAGGAACCGGAGTCAGCTTTGGTTAATTCCTATCCGAAAAACAGTTCGAACCAAAGTATACGTTCGAACGTGAAGACTTGTTGAAGATGATGATTATTGAAGACCGTGCATCTTCATAGCGTGAGGACTGCTTGTTGACTTGCTCTGGGTAGCTCCCGTGTTATATATAGCAGTGGTCTCCTCGTAATGGAGATTTTGCGGATTGCAAGGGCTTCTCACCTAGTAATGGCCGAGGAAAGTGCATTCGGTTTGTCCTGTTCCTGGACAGCTTGTATGGACGTTTGTCTGACATTGCATTTCTAACGATTACGTAAATTGGTTTTTACAAACGTGCATCAGTGGTGGCGGAGAAGGAAACTTCTCTTAGCTTAACACCCTCCTTGAGACATACGTGCTTAAGGGTTGTATTTTTGTGGAAGGCAATTAGTAGTTAAACGGAAATGGCAATATGGCATTCAAAGATGTGATATGTGCTATGTGAAAAGGTAATCGTGATCTCAAGCCTCATTAAACCAGAAATGGCCGAAACAGGATTAGATGCAGTAGGGCTAAGTGGGTCATTCCCAAGTAGGGTGTGATCATCCCCTTCTAGACATATTTCTTCCCGCTATGATGTTCGGGATGTTAATTAATGTGGTGCATGGAAAACGATCGCTCGGTTAAAGGTCGATAACGACCGGGGGATGACATATTCAGTACTATCTAGTTAAAGAGGTAGGCCGGTCTTGTGTTGGTAGAGGGCAGATGTTCTGTGCCTCGGGACATCCATCTAGAGGTGTACCCATTTCGGAAGGTAGATCCTGCCTGGTCATTTGTATGAAATCCATTCTCCAATAAGAACCTACGGTTTTGTTTGTAGAGCCTAGTATGCTGGAATTTAATAATGGTAACAATTTCAGCTAAGATTAATAAGTTTATTTGCAAAAGTTTTCAAAGAGATGTCATTAGAAATAATATCAAATATTTTGATATAAAAGTGTTTTAGTTATCATAAGGTAAAAACTCGTACGTGTTTATGTGTGGGTGTGGTCTTATGAGATACTCTTTCTTTTCAAAGGATCTTTATAAAAAGGCTGATATATGACACTGTCATCTATTATTGAGTTTTTCTCACGCTGGTTTATCAAGCCTGATCCGGGTATTTTCAATACTCGGGTCAGATCCGAGTAGTTTCAGGATAGTCGAAGACGGTTGGAATTTCCAGAGGAGAGCTGGAGATATTCATCGACGTATGGAGATATTCTACTATCTGCTTTGCTTAGTGTATTTTGTTTGATGTTTGCCAGCAATTGTAAGGGCATGTTTTATAACTGTCCAAGCTGAATTTAGGTTAGACTCTGATATATGTATTTAAAAATTTTCCGCTGTAAAATTATTTGTTCAATATTATATGTTATTCCATTCGTGTGAGATTCTGTTCTGTCTACTTTTCTTTATCACCCTTAATGATCTGTCTTTTCGTGCAATTTGAGTTGGACATGTGTGGTTTATTGTCGATTCAAAGGAGTACGGAAAAACGGGCCTTTACATTTGGTATCAGAGATGAAGGTTAAGCGAGAACCTTGGCTCTATTATGGGTAAAGTCTCATCAGAGATAGAATTAGTAATATCCTAGGATGAGTACCTCATTAGAGATAGGGTTAGAAACACCTTAAAATGAGTTATGAGAGTATTATATATATATATATATATATATATATATATATATATATGAGTGCGTATTTGTATATTTTATAAAAATGATTTTGTTTTAAAGAAATTGGTAAATGAAATAATTTTACCTTGGGTTTATATTATAAATATTAAAGGGGATATTATTATCTTTTGGGTTAAAAATTAAGGATTGATTGTAGTCTAGTTTAGTAAAACTAAAATATGAATATCTTGTGATTAGAATTGCACAATTTGACTATAAGATATTTCATATAGGATAAACTAGGTGAAAGCTAGAATTTAAAACTTTAATCATATACCCCTAGACATTTAGTTATTAAGGAAAAATGATTTAATGATCATCATAATGGATGGATTTAAAAGCTAAGTACAAATATCTTATGAAGTAAAATTCACAATTTGATTATAAGATATTTGATGATAATACTGATGCAAGAAGTGTAATTAGAGAAAGTGAAGAGAAAATGTACACATAGAAAAATTGTTATCAATAAGATAGAAAAGATAAGCTAAAGTTGAAATTTTGGGTAAATATAATATGAAAGGGTAAGTTCCATAACTTATAAAGGAGTTAAGATAATTTGAAATTTAGACACTTTGACCAGGTTAAAATCAAGGTGAAATTTAGGAATAAGAGATATAAGGAATATCATCCTAATATAAAGTTGGAATTAGTTATACATTTAGGGTAATATTTGTAATTCAAAATGAAGTAAGAATAGAAGTCGATGGTCTTAAATAATATGGTTAGTAGGTTGATTGTTGGATGAAAAAAAGGGTTAATACCAAATACCATGTGAATTAAGTTTCACAATTTGACTATAAGGTATTTGATGGATTTAAGAATTTTGATTTAGAAAATGGATAGGTAAACAAGTTAAGTAGTTAATCATAGAATCAGTAAGAAAAAGTGTACACTTAGTAAATTTGTCTAATTAATATATGGATTAGATAAATAATTTTAGTTGAAATGAAACCTTAGGTAAAGAAAACTAAGGATTGAGTTTTATAACTTATTAGTTTGAGATAATAATAGAATTCCACATTTGTTGAAGACCTTAATTGAAGTAATAACAATTTGAAGTTTGGGGATATGTATATATACTCTTAGGAAGTAAAGCTATATTATACAAGTTTAAGTCATATTTATGAGCTTAAGTAATAATGGATTTAGTAAAAGGTAAATGGTTGTGAAATAAAGTTAGATTAATAGAAGTTTAAAGAAATGTGTTAGGTAAAGATGAATGTGAATAAGTACATAAGTTAAACATAGATTATTTTGGCACATTAATTTTGATCTAAGATTTGAGTACAGAACTTTGAGGTGCTTACACCAATCCGAAAAAGGATTTATCACTCGATTCTTGATGACGAACATTGATGAGAGTTTATGATTATGTACACAAGTTTTCTATCATAGTTGAGAGCTATGCAAGGATAGCAAGGGTTTATGATCAGGAAGTATGATCAAAGTCCGCACTAGAAAATCGGAGGATCGATACTAGTTCGGAAGAAAAGTTGTAGATTCAAATAATAGATCGAATCAAATATCACATATAGTATGATGTGTTGGGTCTGTCTACTTGGTAGTTGGATAGTTTTCTTAAATAGTAAGCATCAAGATATAGTGGTTGGACTTATGTTTTGATATATATATATAGACCTCAGGTAAAGTACATGCTCAGGACAGAGGATGAGTTATATGGATGTATTTATAGTATCAGTGTGGTTGTTTTTGGATATATAGTATTGTTTGGTTGTTGTATATTCTATCTTAAGTGTGCAGTACGCACTAGGATAGGTACGATAGAAGTATGGCTTGATGTATGTATATATAACCTTAAGTACATGATAAGTACTCAGGTTAGTGTGGAAAATCTTGGTATGTATGTTTGGCATCATCTTTTTTAGTGTTGTTATGATATCGACCTTCTTCTTTTCTACCATCAGTAGAAATAAGCCAAATTATTTGAGGAGATGAGTATGGGATAGTTTCCTTTATCTTTGATTTCATTTCAAGGACGAAATGCTTTTAAGTAGGAGAGAATGTAACGACCCGTAATTTCGCTACTTCGGAAATGAGAGATTTTGTTTATTTTAAATTTAAAAAGGAGTTTAAATCTTAAAATAAATATGTTATATGTAATAAATAATCAATCATTCTAATAGTTAATAAATTAAAAAGTATAAATTCGAATTTTAAAACAAATCGACAAAGGTTAAGTTTTGTTAATAATAAATAAAGGTATAAATAAATGAATTTAAATATTTATTTAAAAATATAAATCTTATTTAAAACATCTAATAAAGATTATAAAAGTATGTTAAAAGATTTGAAAGTGTGTTAATAATCGTTTTACAAAAATAACCAAAATTTGTCGCATTTTGTCAGTTTTACATACTGTAAAATTAGAGATTTTGATATTAATTAAATATGATTTTAAAATATAAAGAGACTTGTTTTAATTTATTTAAAGAAGTAAAAAGTTTATTTTTAAATTTGGTTTACATAAATAAATAGTTTAAACTAAAACGTCAAAATGTGACCGTAAAACATTTTGTCGAAAAACGACGTTTTGTCGATTAAAAGTTGTCGCAACGTCGTCGCACCTTTATTGTCTTATATAGGAACATATATTCTAATAGTGTAAGTATTAATTAATTAACTAATCAAGTTTATTTTTACTAAACAAGGTTAGAAACTTCTAGAAAACAATTAAGAAAAGTAAGCACAAAACGACAAAAATGTCATTTTAAAGCAAAAAGTAAAACATCAAATCAAACCAAACATAATTATTACTTTACTTTTCTCACTTCTTAAGTGAAAGTGACATAAAACATGATTTAAAATGTGATGTTAAGTTAAAAAGTAAGTAAAGGGCATTTTGGTCATTTTACATAATAATATTTTATTCCAAACTTTTTCCTATAAATAGCCATGCATACCTCTTTCATTTTTACACAAATCTTTCTTTTCTTCTTCTTCCTTTAAGCTATTTTAATTGTTTCTCTCTTTAAGAGATGTAGGAGGGTTAAAAATAGTGGAGTGCTTAAGCACTAATCCACTTGTTACTCTCTAACCTCTTCTTAATTCACTTCTTCTTCTCTTCTTAAAACAAAGGGCCTTAGGTCGTGAGTTTGGGAGTGGATAAGGGGAGGGCGTGAGCAAAGCAAGTAGAGATGGAGATGATCGAGCACTTGGAAGCATGGTTATGACTAGGTTTAGAATGGTTTAGTGAAGCGTTGAATTAAATGAATGTTGCTAGGAAGTTAAACATTTTGGTTAAAGGTGAGAAATTCTCATTGCCTTTGAATTTATATTTTGATTATGTTATAAATCATATTTACACCCTTATGACATATGAATGTTTATACCAAATTAATTGTTAATATGGATGATTTGATAGTTAGTAAATTAAGTGAATTGTGATAATATATCCCGTTATGATATTAATAGTGAATGTTAGATTTGAAATCATATGCATGTGATTGGTTGAATGGATGTTATGTTAGTGATAAATACGAATATTGGATATGTTCATTTTGATTAAGTAATCCCCTTATCTAAAAAGCCATATTTTAGTAATATGAGATATTGTGGAAAAATAAGTCTCTTTTCATTTAAAAGTGAGATTAAATTAAAATGAAAGAGAATTTGAAATTTGAAGTGAAACGGATTTGAAAAGGATAGTTAATTAGAAATTGAAATTAAGATGAATAGTGAAATTGAAATTGAAATCGATTTTGAAAAAGTGAAGTTTAGTTTGAGAATGAATTGAAGTTTAAATTGGAATTAGATTTGAAATCTAAGTTTTAAATGTATTTAATTTGAAATTAGAATTGAAATTGAGTTGAAAATGGAATTTAAAATTTAATATTAAAATAATGGGAATATTATAATATTATAATAGGGTAATAGTGAAAATATATTTTAAATACTTTAAAAAGTGAAAATATTGATTTAAAATGGTTTCTAATGATTTTATAAGTGTTGAAATCCAATTTGAATTGATTATTTCAAATATTGAAAAATAAGTTAAAACTAGACGCGTCGCGCAACGGTAGTTCGCGATTTCGCGTCGAAAAGTTCAAATGAGCATATAGAGTGGAATATAGCTCGGAATCCTTCGAGATAAGAAAATTCCGGACTATTATATCCATATCTTCTAAACGAAGAAAGAAAATCAAAGTTTCGATATGTAGATTTTGAATTAAGTACAAATCAATTTTCAAGAAAAATCGCACTAGTGCAGTTAAGTGACCATAACAGAAAATTTGTTTAAATGAATGTTTTTAATTATGGAAAAATATGGAATAAATTTGATAAATCTATTTAAATGATTTAAAAGAGATTTGGATTGGAAAATATGAGTTTTCAAATATTTAAAAGTGGTTTAATTCAAATAAGCTTGTTTAGAACTTTCCGTAGCACTTTTCTGTTGTGAATTGTAAAACTTTTGGAATATGAGTTTAAATGTATCGACGTTTCCCAGAATCAATTGTGAATGTTTTAAAAAGGATAATTAAGCATTTTGAAAGATAATTTGGAATATTTATAAGCGATTCCAAAATAATGTTGAAAATCTGAGCATGCGGAAACGACTAGTACATTTGTCCCGCCTGTGAGATCTGGGAAGATAAAACAAGGTGTTTAACTAAGGTTAGGGATGGAGCAACCAGTGCCCAGAACTTACCTGGCCTATGTTTTCTTTTCTTAGGTGAGGGGTGGAACAGATCGAAGGGAAGGCCCGGATTTTCTTAAATAAAAAGATTCTGTTAAGTTTTCCGAAATAAAAGAAGATTGGTATTATCCGAAAGTTAAGCAATCTCCAAAAAGAATGATTTCTAAGATCAAGTTTACTTCAAAATGTTTGTTAAGACTGATTTAGGGTTTATCGTAAACGATGTCTTAAAGAACATTGTTTTTTGACCCGTTTAGAAGTAAAGAAATTTGGATCAAGAATTAAGTAAGAAAATCTGGGATATTTTCCAAAGCGGAAGAATAAATTTCTTAGAAATTACTCTAAGTCAAAAGAAAGAGAATTCGAAATCATACAAAAAGAATTGAAGTGAAAAGAGACTTAATAAATCCTATATACTCATATTCACTTTTTATCGATATTGGATTTCGAAGGAACCGGAGTCAGATTTGGTTAATTCCTATCCGAAAACCACTTCGAACTAATGTATACGTTCGAACGTGGAGACTTGTTCAAGACGATGATTATTGAAGACCGTGGATCTTCATAGCGTGAGGACTGCTTGTTGACTTGCTCTGGGTAGCTTCCGAGTTATATATAGCAGTGGTCTCCTCGTGATGGAGATTTTGCGGATTGCAACGGCTTCTCGCCTAGTAATGGCCGAGGAAAGTGCATTCGGTTTGTCCTGTTCCTGGACAACTTATATGGACGTTTGTCTGACATTGCATTTCTAACGATTAATCGTACATTTGTTTTTACAAACGTACATCAGTGGTGGCGGAGAAGGCAACTTCTCTTAGCTTAACACCCTCCTTGAGACATACGTGCTCAAGGGTTGTATTTTTGTGGAAGGCAATTAGTAATTAAACGGAAATGGCAATGTGGCATTCAAAGATGTGATACGTGCTATGTGAAAAGGTAATCGTGACCTCAAGCCTCATCAAACTGGAAATGACCGAAACAGGATTAGATGCAGCAGGGCTAAGTGGGTCATTCCTAAGTAGGGTATGATCATCCCCTTCTAAATATATTTCTTCCCGCTGTGATGTTCGGGGTGTTAATTAATGTGGTGTATGGAAAACGAGCGCTCGGTTAAAGGTTCGGTAACGACCGAGGGATGACATATTCAGTACTATCTAGTTAAAGAGGTAGGCCGGCCTTGTATTGGTAGAGGGCAGATGTTCTGTGCCTCGGGACATCCATCTAGAGGTGTACCCATTTCGAAAGGTAGATCCTGCGCCTGCTCATTTGTATGGAAATCCATTCTCCAATAAGAACCTACAGTTTTGTTTGTAGAGCCTAGTATGCTGGAATTTAATAATGGTAACAATTTCAGCTAAAATTAATAAGTTTATTTGCAAACGTTTTCAAAGAGATGTCATTAGAAATAATATCAAACGTTTTGATATAAAAGTGTTTTAGTTATCATAAGGTAAAAACCTATCCGTGTTTATGTGTAGGCGTGGTCTTATGAGATACTCTTTCTTTTCAAAGGATCTTTATAAAAAGGCTGATATATGGCACTGTCATTTATTATTGAGTTTTTCTCACGCTGGTTTATCAAGCCTGATCCGGGTATTTTCAATACTCGGGTCAGATCCGAGTAGTTTCAGGATAGTCGAAGACGGTTGGAGTTTCCAGAGGAGAGGTAGAGATATTCATCGACGTATGGAGATATTCTACTATCCGCTTTGCTTAGTGTATTTTGTTTGATGTTTGCTAGCAATTGTAAGGGCATGTTTTATAACTGTCCAAGCTGAATTTAGGTTAGACTCTGATATATGTATTTAAAAAATTTCCGCTGTAAAAATATTTGTTCAATATTATATGTTATTCCATTCGTGTGAGATTCTATTCTATCTACTTTTCTTTATCACCCTTAATGATCCGTCTTTTCGTGCAATTTGAGTTGGACATGTGTGGTTTATTGTCGATTCAAAGCGTACGGGAAAACGGGCCTTTACACAAAAACTACGAGAAGCAAGCCTAGAGTGGGAGGAATAGATACGACACGACCATCCGCAAGTGGGAGGATGTACTACAATCATCCTGAAGTGCAAAAAGCTCTTTATGCGAATATATATTAGATGATACATTGCAGATGGAATACATACAGGTTTTTTTTCCTTAAGTTAGATTATTGTTGATATTGTCTATCTAATATAGATGAAATATGTACACCAGTATATAGTTTTGAATATTTTTAGCAGCGATGTAGTGGGTGTAAACTGGGAGATTCGCCTAAAACAATGTTGCCCATTTATCAAGAGCTTATTGTCATTGGTTTACGTGTATAGTTCTTTAGGTATTCCTTATATCTATTAGTAAACTAGTGACAGGCCCATGCTACGCACACGGACAGTGCTATTCCCTATAATTTTCAACTGACATACCAGAAAGGTGATTTGAGGATGGAAGAGTGACCACATCTTTCGTTTACATACTCATGCATAATGTAAGCTAATACATATGTCAGCACTGCCATGGTATATAGTTAAATCATCAATACACATGAGAAGAACAAACAAAAGTAAGCAGTGTAATCGAAAGTTGGAGTTGCGATTAAAAACATGCACATACGTACTATAGGTGTAAGCAAACCGATACAGTCATTATACGTCGTGACGTACAATCTTTGAAAGAAAAAAAGTAAGATGAAAAGTGTTAACGATTAAAAAAAGGTGATATAGATCAACATATAGAAAATTGGTAGTTAAAAACGGAATTATAGTGGAAACACGAGATCATAAGCTTTCGGAAATAAATTCTTTGCCTCTTCCCCTGAATCTTGATTCCAAATGCTACTGTGGCGTGTTGTCCTGTTGCCCTGTTGTCTTGTATCACCATCCTATGGATAAGGAAAATTAGATGCAGTTTGATTTTGTAAGCATAAAACAGGGAAGAGTAATATCAGTTAATATTTAAAATTTAAGAGAACTAAATAAAATAAGGGTTTGGAAGGTTTAACCATGCAAAGTATGAGTATCCATAAGTACAATAATCAGTTAGGAGCCGGTATTGAAGAAGTACTGTATTATTATTTACTACAACAACGTAGCATAAGATGTACAGTGATGCGTTGTACGGGACATATAATATATATTTGTATGTATGAATAATGTGTAGGTAGTAATTGTACATGCTTTGAAATAATCACCAACAAAATTAAATGTGGAATATAATAGTTCAAAAATTCTTATTTGCATCGCATTTCCTATTTTAAGCATCTTTTTGAGAAGTGATGGGTCAGAAGCACGTACTATCGGGTGGATCACATGATCGTCGTCCAGATAAATAGAACAAAATGTCATGGGTAAGCCAAAGGTCTAATGAGGACAGAAAAGTGACTGAGATTGTAGATCAAACCTGAGTAATCTATTTCTTTTCTTTGATGTCTGTCCCGAACTGCAAGGTATGTTTATCCGTATTTGAGAAACAACCTAAGTTAGAGCTTTGATTGCTAGACGAAGTTAGCTGTAATTTTGTTAATAATGGAAGACAACAAACAATGTTAATAACATTAAAGTTCTAGGTACATAAATTATAAGTTAACAACTATGTGAGACTGAGCATTTATTATCTCTATCACAACTATGTTTTTAGTGATTTTTCTAGTGGTGAGGTAAGCATCGAGATTATTCATCTCATAATTACTTAGTCTAAATTCAAATTGCGCCTCAGTCCCCGACAGATGCTGGAAAATCCATTCAATTTTTGCGCTCCATTTTCCTTTAACATATCATATTTTGTCTCAGGACACACAATTTAGAACATACATTTATTGTTACCGACAAATGGTATAATTAGAGTGATCAGTATATCATACACAGCTACTTTCTTTGCAGCATACCAATGTTAGTTTGGTACAGTGTAAACAAAGCTCTTGGTTCACACATGGGCTGATGATAGCTCTTTGGTTTCAGCAGTTACTAAATTTTGAATTAAATTCTAGAGTGACATTATTCATTAATTTTCATTTGATTTACAACCATCTTCTACTGTAAAATCCAGATGGATGAAATACATCTGAATTGTTGCACAAATTGAAATTGATTATCGGGAGAAACGAAATAGACAAACACGTATATGATGCAATATGTGACACGGTTAGTACAGAATGAATGTGAAATTAAGTTTCGCAATGTGAGGATAATATATTGGCAGTATATCATTTTTAACCATATATTTTATAAATAAACAGAGATAAAAGTTTGTTACTCGGATAATATGAGGTGGAAATATTTATAGATGTTTATAGCAAAAACTTGATATTATAACATCGTTGAAAATAGACAAACATACATTTAAATCAACCAAGTTGATTAATTAGATACAATGACAAACATCAATGTATGTATAAAGAAAGAAATTGTGGAAGTTCAAAATTAAAATTGACAGCAAAGTTAATAACATGATTTTGCATGGACATCACAAGTTGTAAAGCAGAAAAATTGATATAGGAAATGCTCTCCAAGATTATTTGATTTCACCATGTCTCCTTTTTACTTCAGTTAACTCGACACTTGTTAGCTGACGGGTGCGATGGTATTGCAACATCTTCATCTCCCTGTTCACATCAATATAAATTCAATTAGTGTGACAATTTTTTTATATGTTGGGTAGCAGTCGTATAAGTTGCAACATGTCTACTTAAATATATATGTAATAGGTCAGGGTCATATAAATCAATCATGTAAGACATGTACGTACAAAGTATTGAGTAAGTTTAAAAAACTTATAAAGCATGATCAATGGTGGTAAGAAACATACACAATAAAAAATCCTCTTTTTCCTTCTTTTCAGGGATGTGATGCAACAATTCAATTCTTACTTTTATATAGAACCTAGTTTATAATCCAATTTGAATCACAAATCCAATGTTGAAAGTTAGGTAACAACATATGATGTTCAAACATTACTTACAACTTGCTTTCCTTCATAATTCGAATTAGTTGGCTCAGTGTTGTTAGCAGAAACATTCTCAAATCTTAAACATTTCTCACTTAAGTGGTAGTCTGAAGTGTATGGTGTCAGTGAGTGATATGTTTGAAAATTGTAGTTCTGAAATCTATACATCCAAATAGTAGGAATAATGATATTTAAAAATAGTATATAAGATATGATATTACTTTATTGTCAAAATTCGAATGGTCCAATTTTCTACCGCTTTATAAGCTAGTCAAATTGGGTTTAGCCTAGTTTAGAACTTCGGTCGTGTCTGATGTGTTGAATGTTTGAACTACCAGTTTCCCATCTGCCAATGCAACAGTTATCCATCCATGTCCTGTGAAAAATACCTTTGGCTATATCATTCGCTAAACAAAGGGCGTATGCTATGAAATTTATCAAGTTTTTTACAACTGTCACACGCGTACGTATCTATAGACTGCCTTTTCTTATTTTTATCTTCCTATGGAAATATATGCCATGGAAACAAATGCCACATGAGTAATCATGCAACTTACGATGTTTTATAAGTGACAGTACAAAGTCTTCAACATAAAACTTAAGACACTTAGGGTATGTGGTACAATAGTTTATTTATGCAACTTTTGACTTCCAAGAAAACATCTGTGGGAACTTGTTTTCAATTTATATAGTTTTTTCTTCCTCTTTATAACTTCGTAGAAACTTTTGACAAATACCTTTTAAGTTATATTTGAAGAAATAGGTTGCATACACTCTACAAAGCTCACATTTAGTGATGATTTAAACTTTGGGAGACCAAATTTGAATAACCTCGCGATTTTGTTACACAAATGAATTACTATTAATACTTTTATTTATCCACATCTACCATTTTGGACTTCTAGTTTCGCCAACTATCATCCATAGAGCTGAAATGAAAAATCGTAAACATGGCTCACACAAATATTTGTACAAATCTTATGTTGCATGATATAAGATACTACATTAATTGCTTGAGGCAGCATTATACAATGGTATAATAAAAAATACATGCATCTTTCTCATTAAACCTGATCTAATTTGGCATATGCAGAGAATACGATAAATGGGGGCCAAGGCAACGGCATCTGCCATAGATTCTAGTTTAAAATCCTATGATGAAGTTTCAAGGCGTGAGATTAAAATTATCTTATTGATTGGTCAGTCTGAAGCACAAGGATATTTTACAACCAATAACCTAAATGTTATTGGTTTTCATGCTTGGGCCAAGGTCATACTTAAGGTAAATTTGAAGTTTGCATTTAAGCAGTGTTTTCTTTTTTCAAAAGGGTAATAAGCAAAGCCCATTTTTGCAGAGGACCAAGTGATCACTCAGAAACAACAGTAACATATAAGTTTGAGAAGAAAATAGAAATTATTAAATATGGATATAGAATCATACGAAATTCAGTGGATCAATGGAGTGATTTTAGGCTTCTCAATGAGTGTCTGCGCTTTCAAACTACCAAGCGACCAAGTCCAATGTACTTTATTTCTTAATATGATTTGTATGCTATATATGCTGGTAATAACATCTATTTAGTAAGGCATAACTTAACATAATATGAATACATGATACATGTAGAATTATAATTTGCATTGAGAATTATGGATCAAAACTGCCTGTTTCACTAAGTTCATATTTGACATAACTAAGATAACTTTAATATACATGTTATGTCATGGTGTACAACCAATGATAAAGTTTTCTTATGAAATTGGTTTGTTTTAAAGGAAGAGAGGGACAAAGCGGTTTCAGTGTACACTATTATACATTTTAATGGCATAAAATAAGAGGTAAAGAAATTGGAGCAAAGATATAATACCTGATAGAGAGCATGCGCCAGACATCCCTTGGACTAAGAATATGGTGTAGTATTACTCCACATCAAGTAGCACTTAGTATCACCAAAAAGGAACCAACATGTTAACATTTCTTGAATTCTCCTAACGTGCAACAATCCACATGTCAGCCTTAGGTTGAAAATTCATGCACTAATTCATCGCATTAACTTTCAAGAGTACACACCATAAATCAGAATATGGGTACTACGATTTATTCACACAGTCCAAAATGGTCTCAAAGAGAATTAGTTTGTTAATCTCTACTTAGTAGTTAATCGAAACTTTGGTTTCATCATCCCCATCTTCATTCCTGTAAGTTTCATCACTATCTTATGTATTAAAAGAATTCAACAAAGTTGTGATAATAGTGAAAATAAAAGCATACATTTGGTAGGTATAAAATTACGGACAAATTGAATTTCGCCATCACACTCGGTACTGTATTGTAAAATAATAGATCAACACACAAAACAAAATTATGTAATGAATTTCACTGTTAAGAATTTTTATTTCATAGTGTAAATTTCATGGCTGAGGCCAACTCAATACTTCAAACGTTCTTCGTATCAAACAAAGAAAAACGAACAACAGGGCTAAGTATAACAACATCATTAAAAGACAATGTAACAAAATGAAAAGAAGAAATAAATCGGTTTTACAATCCAGTGTAAATTGAGAAACTCTAATTATTAAATCAGCAATAAAGATTTTTGGTGCAATTATAACAGTGAAGAGATTTTTTACCGATCAATCAATGATGACAATAAGGATTAGAGAAGAAATAGTGAATAGTAGGATGAAAAATTAGACGGACGCTTGAGAAAATAATGAGCAAATTCAGTTAATGTTAACCTGTCTTTTGGCAAGGCCATGAGCAGGCAAATTTAACTAAATCGACTATTCATTTTTCGAATTGGAATACGATGGGTTTGAGCTGATTAGATGGATAGATGGTCGGTCATGGATGGTTCGGTGTGGATCGTTCGGCCATGGTGGCTCGGAGGTGGCTCGGTCGTATGCGGTTCGGCCAGGGAGAGAAGGTCATGCATAGGTCGACATGTTGAAGTGGATCGGTGAGTCAAGGTGGTTCAGCATCGCAAGTGGATCGGCCATGAAGTGGATCAGTTAGGTCGGACCGGTCAGGGTAGATAGGTCGGAGTGGGTCGGTTGAAGAGGTTCGGTAAGGTAAAAGAAGGAAGGTCATGTCGTTCGGTCATGATGTGAAAGTTGAGTTGGGTCGGCCAGATATGGTTCGACATTAGTGGTTCGGCCTCGATGGGATCGGCCTTGGTGGTTCGTCGTGTTCTAGTTCGACCAAGGTAGTTGGACAGAGGTAGTTCAGCAGGATGGTGTGGATAGGCATAAGGGAATGGGATCGGCTTCATGGGAATGAAGTGGTTAGACTTGACTTAAAAACAAAATCTAGGTCGACAAGATTATTTCCTTGGTTCGACGCTTATCTTCCTTCGGTTCGGCTAAAGAGGATCGGGTCGGTAAAAGATGTGGGGATCGACGTATCACAGGGTCGACATGATATAGCTGCTTTGGATCGGCTGCTCATTTGCTTCGATTTGTGGATAGGTTTGCTTCGGGCTAATACCCAAGATGCTTCCGGTCGGCATGTACGAACTCAGGGTTGATTGCGATGAAGGGTGTTTTCTCGGCAAAGGTCTTGATGTGCATGTACCACTCAGGGAGCCCAATACCTCAGGTTTTGCCTATAAATACGGCATGTAGGGTTTCAAAAAAGGGGATCTCCATTCTGTCTCCCTTCATCTTCTATACTAAGGCTGCTCTGCTATTGTTGTTTTAAAAACTCTAGATTGAACTGTAATTGATTTTGATATCAATAAAAAGAAAACTTCTAGAGTGGACGTAGGCCGGAGTCATCCAAACCGCTATAAATCCTCTGTTTTTACTGCTTTCTTTTTAATTTGTACCGTTCTTCATATTATTACTCTACATACATTCTATCTATGATCTGTGATTATTGGTTGGTGCATTCATCTAGATTTGGGTGTTAGTGACCAATTTTGGCGCTAACATTTTGTTGCTTTCACTGAGAATTGAACTCAGGAATTATAGAGCTTTGATTTTGGATTTAAAGACTTAGGAACCCGTATTCTGGAGATTATGGCTAGGCAAACGACAAGGAGGCAGAGGACAGAAATGAGTCAACATGAAGGAAGTCAACAGGCTTCCTCTGGAGCTAATTAGGCCTCAATCTATATCACTAGAGATGAGATGGAGACGATGCTGAAAAGGCAGAAAGACATGATACAGAACCTACTTCGACTGGTTGGACAGGTTGGAGCACAAAGTCAAGGGAATGGATCAACCGCTGCTGTTGGTAATGTAGAACAAGGAACCGGAGCTGTAGAAGTTTTTGGAGGTCAAAAGCAGAACCTGACTGGGGAGATTGAAGGAAATCAGCAAAGGTCTAGAGGCAAGCCTCCGGGATTGGATACTTGGAGAGCGGTGAATGAAGCTCAACGAGCAGGGACCAACGTGAACGTAAATGGCCAACATGAAGAGTACTACCTAGAGCACCCCCTAGGACAAAGGGGAAAGGTAGAGATGTGAACAGGGGACTACCCTCGAATGGAGACGAGCAGATGGCTAGATTAATAAGAAGGATTATGAGAGGAGGACTACAGAGCAGAGGCTTGGAGTAGGTCAGTCGAAGTCCGTTCACTCTGAAAATCAAGAATGCAAGGAACCCTCCAGAATTCCAACTGCCAACACTAGAGGCCTATGATGGAAAATCAGATCCACCTATGCATGTAACTAGATACATAAGACATATGGAAGTGTTTGAGACATCTGAGGAGGTGATGGCAAGATGTTCCCTTTATACCTGACGGATTTGGCTAAGCTTTGGTTCAGGCAGCTGGAGAATGGATCGATCGGGACATGGGGTGAGCCTATGGAACGCTTCATTAGACAATTCATGGTCCACGTGACGTGACCCAAGAATGTAATGACGTCGGCCTCGACGAAACAGAGGACAGGAGAGTCTATGATAATGCAATTTAGTGTGGCTGTGGCCATGGTAGATCGCCCGGATCCATCTATGATTTTGATCACGGCGGTAGCAGAGATTGCGGAAGGCACGAAACTCAAGGATTCATTAGCACGGGATCCACCACAGGATCTTAGAGAGTTCTATCATGAGGCAGAAATATTCATTCAGTTAGAGGATTCTCGTGGCGAAAGGCAAGAGATAAACGCCATGCAAGGTGAAGGAACATATGATGAAGGACGAAGACTAGATAAAGGAAAGCGTAAGCTGGACGATGGACCTGGTGGTTCAGACAAATGGCGGAGAGGTCAAGAACCCAAATTCGCGACGTACGTGGATTTAACAGATAATTTGGAATGGATTTACTTGGACACTTGGGGGCAGCTCCCCTATCGAAAACCACCCAGGAGGGATTCTACTGAATGGGAACGTAGGAGCAAGAAGTACTGCCTATTCCATGAGCTGGAAGGGCACTCCACGAATGAATGACGCCACTTGGAGGATGTAGTGGAGGAACATGTTAGAAGTGGTAGGTTGCCACAGTATGTGAGGAATCGGATGAGAGCAATAGAACACGAGCAACTACCGCCTGGATCAAACAGGAACTACCTTGGAATCGGGTCGCAACTCGTCATCCGCTAGTCGTGATGGCAAGGACCGAGTTTTGGATTTGGACTTTGGTCATCGAATAACTTTTTTTGATTTTGTTTAAAAAATAAACAAACAACAACTATGCCACTTGCACATTCAAGGTAACCAGAGTGATCCCCAAGCATGTTCTGAGATGGTAATAGGCTGCTTTGCCCGGAGAGACGGCCCTTAGCTTTTTCTGTTTTTCTTATGGGACATTTAGACCTTGGATTTGATAAATTGATTTTGGTTTTATGCAAAAAATACCTAACCGGAGAGTTATGGGACATATATTGGAAGTTAGTTGGAAATTAATCGCTTTATGTTCGGAGACACTGAACTGGAGTGCAAGGAGCGACGCCGCTTCACTGGAGAGCGACAGGATCAGCGCGCTCGTCGTTGTTTCCCCTTCACTGGAGAATGACAGGATGTGATCCAACAAGAGCCCCAGAGAGCCTACAATCGGTCTAGAAATTAAGCCATGACATCGCTTAATGTTCAACGATATTGAACCGAAGTGTCGGGAATGACGCTACTTCACCGGAGAGCAACATGATCGGCTCTCAACGTTGTTTCCCCTTCACCGGAGAGTGACAGGATGAGATCCAATAAGAGCCCGGAGAGGATGATATCGGTCCAGGAAGATCAGGGAATCGCTTAATGTTCAGGGACGCTGAACCGGAGTGCAAGGGATAAGATGCTTCGTCGGAGCGCGATATGATTTACCATTCAATCGTCAAGTTTGGATCGAGCTTAGTAAGGATCTGAAGAGACCGTCAACGATTCAGAGAGATCATAGGATTCGATTACTGACTTCCAAGGGATTAATTCAGAATTGGACAACAACTTGGAACGGTCGCGGAATAGACTATCAGATTTGGATGGAATTGCTTGGTAATGGATGTAACATGGACTGTGGATATCGGATTTGAGACTATTCAAAACACACCTTCCAATAGCAAGACATGTTTTGGGGGGAAAATTTTAACCCGTCTTTTGGCAAGGCCATAAGCAGGCGGATTTTGACTAAATCGACTATTCGTTTGTCGAGATTGGAATACGATGGGTTTGAGCTGGTTGAATGGATAGATGGTCGGTCATGAATGGTTCGGTGTGGGTCGTTCAGCCAAGGTGGCTCAGAGGTGGCTCGGTCATATGCGGTTCGGCCAGGGAGAGAAGGTCATGCATGGATCGACATATTGGAGTGGATCGGCGAGTCAAGGTGGTTCGGCATCGCAAGTGGATCTGCCGTGGAGTGGATCGGTCAGCCAGGACCGGTCAGGGTAGATAGGTCGGAGTGGTTTAGTCGAGGAGGTTCGGTAAGGTAAAGAAAGGAATGTCATGTGGTTCAGTCATGATGTGAAAGTTAAGATGGGTCGGCCAGATATGGCTCGGCATTGGTGATTTGGCCTCGATGGGATCGGCCTTGCTGGTTCGTCATGTTCTGGTTTGGCCAAGGTAGTTGGACAGAGGTGGTTCGGCAGGATGGTTTGGATCGGCATAAGGGAATGAGATCAACTTTATACGAATGAAGTGGGTCGGCATGACTTGAGGACAAAATTTGGGTCGGGAAGCTTATTTCCTCGGTTCGCCGCTTATCTTCCTTCGAGTCGACTACAGATGATTGGGTCAGCAGTAGAAGTGGGGATCGACGTATCACAGGGTCGGTATGATATAGCTGCTTTGGGTCGGCTGCTCATTTGCTTCGATTTGTGGATAGGTTTGCTTTGGGCTAATACCCAGGATGCTTTAGATCGGCATGTACAATACTCAGGGTCGATCGCGATGAAGGGTGTAGGCTCGGCAAAGATCTTGATGGGCATGTACCACTCAGAGAGTCCAATACCTTAGGTTTTGCCTATAAAAAGGGCATGCAGGGCTTCAGAAAAGAGGATCTACATTCTGTCTCCCTTCATCTTCTATACTAAGACTGCTCTGTCATTGTTGTTTTAAAAAAAATCTAGATTGTAACTGTAATTGATTTTGATATCAATAAAAAGGAAACTTCTGGAGTGGACGTAGGTCGGAGTCAGCCGAATCACTATAAATCCTCTGTTTTGAGTGTTTTCTTTTTAATTTTTACTGTTCTTCACATTATTACTCTCTACATACATTCTATCTGTGATCTATGATTGTTGGTTGGTGCATTCATCTGGATTTAGGTGTTAGTGACCAATTTTGACGCTAACAGTTAACTACCATGAAATAGAAACAAAAAGAGAAAAATATATCATGGAGATGGTGGGGTGGAATAGTTATTTGCGTTTGTTAAAAGAGAAGATTTTGAGAAAACAACGACATGCTTTTTGTGAAAAGGAGAAGACAATGATGCCACGCAAGCGAAATGTGGATTGTAAAGAAGTGAAAGCAGTTTAAAGGAAGATATAATAAACCAAAAAGAGAAAGAATAATGCGGTATTTTGAAATGCTGACGAATAATTATACCACATCAGCAATGCGTGATTTCTGCATTTATATCTAAGTAATAGAATAGATAAGCTTCATAGCAAAGAATCATGTATAATAAATACGAATACCTTGCTACTTTTCAAGCTAACTTTATTTATCTCGTATTCACATCATTAAACTTTCACTAACGCAGTGCAAATGCTTTACTGTCACGATTTAATTGTCAATACCTTTTTGGTCATCATGTATCAAATTATTTATATCTTAAATCTTTTTAGGGGTGGTGGAGAATTGCTAATGCAACTTCATTTATTAACAAAAGCCGAGTTAGAGCTTTCCATTCGCCAGAATAGGCTTTCAAATATTAAAGTCGAGGTCAGTATTGTCTGTGCTAATTTAGAACTGTTTATAGCTTGGCCTCATAGTATCTCTAAAGTATTTTTATAGTTGACCTATGCTAATTTAGAACTGTTTGATAAGCTTCTTTTTAGGACTGCATATCCTGATAAGTTTCTTTGAAACAATACAAGAGCGATAGTCAATTCTTTAGGATTTGGAAAATGAGCTAATTTGTCAAGTTAGGGAATGTGCCCGATCATCTATATATTTTAGTGTTCTATTGATCGATCAATATGAATGTAGTTTGAGTTTGTTGAGAGTGCAAGCCAGAGCAGTTATTTGATGATTTTAGCGGAGGCATGGCAGAGTTATTAGATTGGATTAGTGTTAAAATGAAGTATTGTTTTGCGATACTAATGCATACTAACAAACGACTAAATGAAGAATTTAGTTTTGGAGTATAGCAGGACAGTAATGCGCATATATAGATTATAGACCATGTTACGTGCTTGCACTTTGCATTTCGTGGGTACAATCTTTAGAATTCACGTGCCTGGCTTATTTACGTGTATCAATATTCATGTTACAAAATCTGTATCAATATTCATGTTTCATTTGTACAATCTTTGTGATCAATGTGTATCAATATTCACGTGTATACTATATATGCCACGTGCATGTATATTTTATCATTTTATAAATAAATGTACATTTGGCTGTGTACAACTTCGCATGCTAGTTTCTGCAATCTTCACTTGTTTCAGGTAAATAGTTAAACTTTTATTTTTAAGAAAAATTAACCACCTCATGAATTAAGGTAGCTTGATATTTCAATTGGCATAAATTAATGTTTTTCTTATGTATGACCAAATGACATCAATTCCATTGTTCTGTTAGATAGATTCAAGCATGATCAAAATAAAATGAACCTTTTGAGAGGTCAAGGGTCTAACATGTATGGTTTTGGATCGTCATGTTTACCACCTTTGAGGAGGCATGCTTATGAATTATTTGATTTATTGCCTTTTATTAGCATGAACTATTTGTTAGTCTCTATTTTCCTTAATTATTCATTATCCCATCTTTACTTATGGATAAATTTATTGCGTTTCTCATTTTGCTGGTACAACAGATTGGTACAGGTTTTGATATTGACTTTTTTTTGCTGACCTTATGTTTGAATTTCATTTTCATGGTATGGTTTCCATTGAAAAAGGTATTCATAATATGATGCTAGAATTGTATTCATCCAAATTTTAAGGTCCTCTTGTGTATGGTGAATATATAATTTTGGGCTGCTTATATTTTATCTTGGTACACTAGTTAGATTTCGACTGTGACTTTATTTTTTCAGGTTGTGGGAGTATTTGCTTTGACGTCGTTTGATTGGATGATGTGCAAGTTGTTGAGATGGTTCGTGAGCTGAGAGCAGTTATTATATTTTGTATCGAATTGTTTGTATATCGTATTTCATAAAAAGAAATAATTAAAAGGCCAATGACTAGGTTTAATATATTTTGTACTGAATTGTTTGTATATCATATTTATTATGCGATTAGTGTGTTTTTTGGTTGTTTGAATGTGATAATTATGAGTGCTGGTTGGTTGCCATATCGAAATATGTTAATTATTACTATATATAATATAATATGTAAATGTTGTGAACAAAACGAAGTGGATACTAAACGAGTTACCATAGCAAGAAAATCTTCATAAAAAATAAACAATTTTTGGCAGCGTTTAATAAACGCTCCAAAATATATAGGCAAACAAAAAACGCTATTATAATATTTTGTAGTAGCGTCAATTCTACTTTTTAGTAGTTTTCTACAACCTTACAATAAATTTTTTTCGTTGCGTTTAAAAATAGGCTGCAATATGTTGCGTTTTGGTAGCTTTATGAAACGCAGCTGAAAGTCTTGGATTTTTATATTTGCATGTTTTTAACGGCCTTCTCTACAACCCTACCGTAAGTTATGATACCGTTTTTTGTACGCCACTAAAAATACTTTTTGGTGTAGTGTATGGCCGACCTAAAGTAAAACTATTTGGGCCTTTAAATAAAAAAAACCGTTTAATAATTAATGACATTTAATGTGTATCAATATCATATATCAATACGTACATATATAACATTTGTATAGGTATCTAATTAATTATTAATGGCACCCAAAAATACTAATAGCACCCATTGCATCAAATAAATAAATAAATAATAAGTATTTCAAAAGTATTAATTAATTTATAATATTTATGAATTAGTTAAATCATGTGCCATATCAGAGAAGTCAACAATGCGGTTGCCACTTATAGTTGTAAATTCAGCCACTGATTAATATCAAACAATTCGAATATTAATGCTCACACAATCTCTTAGCTAATGGTGTTATAGATTGGCTGAAATATCATTTATAAATCTTCATCGGTAAAATCAACTTTACAATTTAAATGGTACATTTTAACAATGATTATTTATATCAATTCTTTTCGTCAACACTGTATCACATTAGGACTTACGGAATTTGGTTTGGTCAAAAATCCAATGTCATCCATATTTAACTAGGTTAGTCCATAAACTAAGTCCTTGGTTCAATAATAACATTTATTACCAACTGTAATATCCAAAAAAATTGAAAAATATTATAATTAAAATGTAATAATATAACAATGATAATTATTTAGAATAAATCAGTAAATAATGTTATTTAAATTTAGAAGGGCAGAATTATCATTTTTTCCAATTAGGAATTTGATGATGAAACTATGCCATTGCGACCGGCTTGTTTTATTATTTATGCCATATATTTACTTGTAGGGATTGGAGATTGTATGAGGGAAATTTGGATGATTTACCGATGATCTAGATGGACGACAAATGTTTGAATTTCTAGTCGTTGCTTTTCCCCCTCTCTGTAAATAGCTTACCCTGTATGTTCATTTTCATTTTTCCGAAGTATTCGCTGACTCACCGTGTTTTCATCTTCCCACTTTTTGTCAAAACTTCAAATCACCACAGCTCACTTATTTCTCCATAGAATCGAATGAAAGTAGTGGCAAGCTAAAGGGCACGGGAGTATGTGCTATGGCTAAATAAAACTTGTGGCAGAGTTCGAGGAATTGAGGATGTAGCAGGTCAGACAGTTAACGACTGAAGGAAGGAGGAAACTTAGTGAGTGGCTCCTCTTTGTTCTTCGATTCAGTGCCAAGTTTGATGTTGTAATACTGATTTGGGTCTGATTATATGCAAACATATGGTTGATATAAGTTAAATGGAATGGTTTTGTAGGAAATCGAAGAAACAATGTTTAAAATTGAAAGAACGTTGTTTTTATACCTTCGACTAAATACATAACCCAATGCCTTTTAAACTAACCCAAAACAAAAGCATGACCACAATATAATACAAGTTTATAGAATATAAAATAAACAGGAGAAAATTCAGACCGAAATGATGCAACCAGAAGGAAGAATGGAGGAGAATAGACGATAAAACGATAGGCCAAACACAGGTTGACCCCTTGAATCATAACCGATCGACTTATGAGTTTACCGGTCGATTGGTCAAACCCAGAGCAGTTGACTGGTGGGTGCTGTTAGGGTCCAGTATGAGCCTGAACCCAAACCAGGCCATACCTTATAAATCTAAGCTTCGTTCCTCTTGTTTCAAGCAGTGGTTGGAGCCATTTTTAGAGACGTTTCCAATGCTATAGGTCTAAGGAGAATTATTTTGATGTTGATTATTGTATGGAGTTGACTTGTACGTTTGCTAATCGATAGAATTAGTTTGATGTTGATGAGAGCGTGTACGGAATCCATTGGCGAAAGTAGATGGCCCAAAGGCGAACCTACACCAGTAGGCGAGTCTAGGTAGTATACTCTCTTGTAGCATGGACGCGGGTTCGATGAGGTGGGAATAGTGAGCGATCCAATAACACATGGGGGGCGGGATCCAGATCGTGAGTCCCTTTGTTACCACGACACAGACGTTAAGCGATCCTATAGAACATGAGGGGGTCCAGGACATGAGTCCAATTCGAGATATTAAAGGTGCGATCCTCACCACAAGCAGGGACGCTTGAGGTGCAAGATTATTTAAGTATAGTATAACTTGTAATATGCAAGGTGGTCTCAAAACGTGTAAGACACTTGTCACGTTATAACATCATCTTTGTAGTACACGTGGAGTAGACAGGATTCACTCACTTAGACTTATGTCTGACTCACTACAATAGTGTTATATATTGTAAATATGTACTGGACTTGGTTATGACTTGTGTGTGGACTGGTTTTGAGTAATATTGTAAAGACATTGTTGATACGCTTTGCTTTAGTGTTATGAAATGATTATGATTATATTTTATTTTATTTCATTCTGCCGTGAAATTTTGAAAGTTATTAGTTAGAGTTGTATTTGTTTCTTGTTATTACATATTAATGACTCATCATTTTCAGCTTTCGAAATGTCAGCATCCTTTCAGGCGTTAAAACTTAAAATGGAGATTCAAAAAGGGCATGTTATTACGTTAACTGTATTACTCTGGTCAGAGATTTGACTTTGAATTAACTATAGTTGATCGTGATACTAACCTCCTACCGATAGAGTTAGACATATGCCCTAGGGGCAATTATGTGATTTATTGTGAATTATTAACTCTTTAATCAATCCTCGTCCGTAATAAAGGTGTTTTCATTCTATTTTATATTTTTTATAGTGTATTATAAATAATTAAATGTATGATAAAAATATATTTAACAGAAAGTCCATAAATGGTGTGTTTATGATAGTAATTACAAATAGTTATAATCATGAGTATTGTACCACATTATTATAAACACATCATTTTAAATATTTCTAGTTAAAATACATTGAGATTGGATATCGATGCGTATATTGAGACCAGAATGCGTAATAATCTCCAAATATTAGGCACTGTATTACTTATGACTGCTGGGGGAACCTAAGGGTTACATACTAATAGTTATTGGATAATTATGGAATGACTCACTCGATAGTTTTTTGTATGTTAATATTACTAAGGTCAAACAAAAAATATCAATGTGACTAACTTACATAATTCTTTTGACTTGAGAATACTGTCGATCTTCAATGTGAAAGATTGCTTTGATTATAGTCAAATCATGACACAAAATCCATCAAATGACTATAGTTGGGTCGAGTGGAAGCATTGAAAGTGGAACACTATTCAACATAGGATTTGCTCCTCGGTTATAGGTTAGCATCGCAGTCAAAGTCAACTCAAAGTCAAAATCTCCAACTAGAGTAGTTGGGTAATAACAATAATTATTACTGAAACAAAGACTTTGTTTTTGGACTATAAAGTTGAATATGGATGATAGTGGAATTTTGACCACTACCAAATTCCATAAGCGCAAAATGATATAGTTTTGACAAAGAGAATTGGTGTAAATAATTGTTACTAATAGGTAACGCTTATAGTAAATAAAATTGGATTTTTCCAAAGGATGCGTAAGCGATAAATTCGACCAAAATATCACTTCACTAGCTAAGGTGATGTATGAATGTTAATATATGAATTGTTCAATATTAATCGCTGATTGAATTTATACCTTTGAGTTATACAACCGAAATGATGAATATTCCGAATCAACCACACGATTTGATTGATTTTTAATCGTTGAAAATTAGTTAAATAAATTAATATTTAATACATATTAAATTTGAATTTTTATTTAATTTATTGGATGCCATTAGTATTTAGTAACATGCGTATATAAAAGTTATAAACGCACGGAGCGATATATAATATTGTTAGAATGTTCAAATTCGATTTAAACAAAATAAATACTAAAATGGGCTTTAAATAAATTAAACTAATTAATATTTATGAAATATTAATTGTTAAAAATATTACTTACTTTATTTGTTTGATTTCCATTGGTATTTAATAATACGCATATATAAAAGGTTATAAATACGCGCATCGGCATATGACATCAATAGGAAAATTAAATTAGATTTAAATGGAGATAATACTGACTGGATTTTGAAATTTTTTTGAACCTATAGCCCAATATGATGGCCGATTATGATGTAGAGAAGGGGAGGGGTTTTTGAAACTGAAGTGAAGGGGCAATCCTAATTAAAGAAGAGAAAAAGATCATATCTTGTTTACACATTTGTTACCTCTCTGTCATTTTTTCTTTCCTCTCTACAGAAACATCTGGGTTGAATTTTCATGATGGAAAAGCTTCAAAAATTGCCAAATTTAGCCAAGTAAAATTAGATAGAAAAGGCAGTTGTCTCTTGATTGCTGTAGATCTAGAGAGTGATCTATTAGATCTAAGAATTATTCTATCATTCAAGGCGTATCTCTAGACTTCATCCTATGGTGATCCTATATATTTACATATCTTTTAATTTTGTTTACATCCCCTTAATTCTCTGTCTCTCCCTTTTGTTCTTATTTGAGAATTTGGATTTTTGAATGTCTAAATCCCTCTTCTTGGAATAACTGTATATTCTTGTCACGTTGAAGAAAAAAACCTTGCTATGGTCACTACTATTTTGTTATGAATAATAATAATTTCAATTATCTGTATCGTGTATGTTTATTTATCTTGATTGTTTAATCTAGATCTATACCTACCTACCACGAATCGGTGTACGCGTACGTTGTTTGATTTTATTATTGTTATTTAGCTAAAGAAAACAAAATTAAAATTTTCACTATTCTTGTTAATAAGTCGGTTTTCATATTAGAAGATTTAGTTTTGAATGTTTACACATAAACTGCTATGTGAATAAAATTTTGAAAGAATTGCACTAATTAATCTTTGTTGACAACATTGTATGATGACTTAATAATGTTATGTTTTAAATCATTCTAAAACAAATTTTGTTATTTAAAACAAAAAAAAGCCAAACATTAAACTAATGGTTTACTCCTTAATTTACAATACCGTCTAATCTAGTATTAAATCTTAGTTTAAAGGAAACATTTCTATTTCACAAACTACATGTATATTATTTCATTTTGTTTCAAATTTTGTTTTGGTTTGTATGTGTTCATAAATTTATATATTTATGTAATATCTTTTGTGCGTATGTATTTGTATTTAATTCAATGTTTTAAAATGGTGTTTTGTGTAAGATATAATAGTAAACTTTTAACTACTGTAATTAGACATTGTATTCCTTAATTTAATACATGTAATATAAATATAGTCTATCTCAATTTAAACTGTTATGAAAAATATTTATTATGTATATGTGTGTGTATGTAAACATATATATATGAATGTACGTATTAATTAAAAAAACTTTCATGCTTTGGACGACAAAGGTATATATAGGGGGAATGTATATGTGGCATTGTAAATCCCAACAAATAAACAATGTTCACATCAACTATGTATACTTTTGTATGTTGCACTTATACTACACACATGGGTGCATTTGATGTGCTCACAATAATATACAATTAATTAAAATTAGATTTAACTAATTTTTAAACAATTATAATAAAATGAAGAAAATTTTAGAAGGAATATTTAGAAAAGTTTATGAATTTAGACTATATTGGACCAATAGAGGTCCAATAAGATTTTTTTTAAAATTTACCATATCATCCCGCTTCCAACCGGCCTGGTTCCTTCAAGG
Organism: Allium cepa; assembly: GCA_030765085.1. Classification (NCBI taxonomy): domain Eukaryota; kingdom Viridiplantae; phylum Streptophyta; class Magnoliopsida; order Asparagales; family Amaryllidaceae; genus Allium; species Allium cepa. The sequence goes on from CM060929.1 coordinate 883,051,987, forward strand.
GTATTCAAGCCCAATAGTCTATATTATCAAAATTATTCATATTAGGGCTATATAATTAAGCTTGTCCACTTAGTACGGTGTCTAGAAAGGTAATGTCTAGGATTGAAATTGGATAATCAAGTACCATGTCCTACCTGGTTACCGACCTAGCCTTAAAGGTGAAGTGAGTCCAAAGCTTGCCCCTAATAGAAAACGCCCAATTTGTAATAGGCCTTGGACTAATTTTCAAAATTGTATTGAAGATTAAAGTATAGATTTCAAATTTAAAATTAAATTTTTTATTATAAATGTTATAATATAACGTATGTTTCCAAAATATTTGAAAAGATAACAAAATTTTCAAAGTGTTTGAAATTTAAAATTTAAATACTAATTTCAGAAAATAATTTATTAATTATATTAATAAAATAAATTGATTAAATAAGATGATTAATTAATGTACATATATGCATGTATAATATATATTCGTATATGTTAGTCATCTTGAAATATTTAAGACAACATAAGTATACTAGTATGTATGTAAAATAATTTTTTGAAATGAATAAATTTCAATTAACATTGTTTAATTAAATGAATTAATTAAAAGTTAATAAATTAATTAAAATACATACATACATACATACATATATATATGTGATATAGGTGTATTACTATAAAAGTTATAGTATATATAAATTTAATATAATATGTTAAAATTGATAAACAAACAATTAATTAAAGAGTTAGATAATTAAAATTAATTAACTATGATTTAATCAATATAATGTTATACATAGTATTGTTATATAAGCTAATTAGAATATAAAAGTTACATAATAATAAAATTTTGTAATATCAATGTATAAATTAAGGCATAATATTAAGAAACTCTAAATAGACTTAAGGAATAAAGACATAAGTAAAGGTACATATATCATGATTTTCAATATGTCTGACACTTGAATCATGAGGGTATTTCATAAGAAATATATTATTCTATAAATCTATATCACTAAATATATATTAAAGATTATGAATCTTCAATATAATGTTGTCCTCTGCTGCGTATATTAATAAATTACTTGCATACTCCTTAGTTATTGAGCAAACTTAAGCTAAGGATGTTATGTGTAGTATTATTAATATATAGCATGGATAAGGCAAGATAACTATATATTTACTGAGCAAACTCAAGGTACATACACTATACTTAGGTTATCACAATATGGTAGGTACAACTGAATAATTTCGTTTCGATTTGTTGAGAAAACTCAAGGTCGAAGTGAAATTAAGACAAGGTACTATGGGTTAGGAGTTGTATAGGATATAATCAATAAGGAGTTATCCATCATCCATGAAGCTATGACTTGTTGAGCAAACTCAATGTTAGAATTCCAAGACGGACAAGTCTTAACACCCACTTGTGAAGTCAAAAGACTTCTATTTTTGACTTAGAGTTGGACGAAACATAAAAGACTAGTGGGAGCTTGTTAGTAGAAAGAAACATAAAATTTAACCTTACTTATATTATAAGAACATCTACTATGATATTGTCCTAATAATCTTCAAATTAAAACTTGCAGAAAATGTCAACTCCAAAACTATTTTCTGATAATGACAAGCTTATCAGAACTAACTATACCAACTGGGTGAGAGCAATTAAGATAGCATTAACCTGCGAGCATTAGGTAGGCTATTATGTGTGAACCAAAAGAAAAACCGTCTGATGATGCAAACCTTGAACTAAAACATATGAAAAGCAGATTTGGACCTAGAGATTACTCAAGTTTTCATGCTATCTACGTCAGACAAGTCATTGCAGAGGCAGTATGAAAACATGTTTGTCCATGAGATTTTTAACAGTCTCAAAGCTCTTTTTGGTGAACAGTCACATTCTACAAGGCACAAACTTTAACTGTTCAACGCCGAAATGACCAAGGGACAGAAAGTGGACGATTACGTTCTAATGGTGAAAGGCTATATTGATAGACTTGCACAATTAGATGTAGAAATAAGTAATGAAATGCAAGTAGACTTAATCCTCTAATCTCTTACTTCCTAGTATAAGTCGTTCATATTAGACTATAATATGAACCAGTTCAACATAAGCCTTATAGAGCTCCTCAATATGTTGAGGTCAGCCGAGTCTTCGTTCGGGGATCAAGGAGTCGTACCTGCTACCATAGCGAATGCGTCATCTTTGAAATGTTCGAAGAAGCAAAAGAGGCTTAACAAGAAAAGTAATAAGGGCACTGCTGCTGGAAAGAATGGACGTCATCAATTCACAAGAAAGGTCATTGGAAATGGATCTGTCTCGAGTACTTAAAGATTGTTAAAGAGAAGAAACATAATCAACTTCCTTTCGTAGTACCCTACCCCAGGGGAAGTCGAACCCCCGCTGCCTCCTTGAAAGAGAGATGTCCTGAACCGCTAGACGATGGGGGCATATTCGCCCGACTGTCATCATACTATAGTGATATTATGAATAGTTTTTTGGAACTGTCCCGGATCGAAAAAAAGAGGGATTCTAGTTGTAAGATAGCTAATGAAACCATAGCTGGAATTGAGATCTCATTCAAAGAGAAAGATAGCAAATATCTGGAGTTTCTTTTTTTATCTTATACGGATGATCCGATCCGCAAGGACCATGATTAGGAATTGTTTGATCGTCTTTCTCCGAGGGTCAGCCATACGGCGGTGAATTCATTCCCGGGCCTTGTACACACCGCCCGTCACACTACGGGAGCTGGCCATGCTCGAAGTCGTTACCTTAACCGTAAGGAGGGGGATGCCGAAGACGGAGCTAGTGGCTGGAGTGAAGTCGTAACAAGGTAGCCGTACTGGAAGGTGCGGCTGGATCACCTCCTTTTCAGGGAGAGCTAATGCTTACGCTTGTTGGGTATTTTGGTTTGACACTGCTTCGCACCCAAAAAGAAGCGAGCTACGTCCGAGCTAAGCTTGGATATTGAAGACTTCTTTCGTTTCTCGACGGTGAAGTAAGACCAGAGTTTTGCTGCTCCATCGGTACATTTATGATTCAAAATTGTTTTGCCATCAATAAATTATCTTGGCTTTTGGATATTGGACTTGGAACTCATATTTGTAATTTGTTACAGGGGCTTAGGAGAAACATCATATGATGAAGGGAGAAAAGAGGCTTCAAGTTGCTGATGGATCGCTGGTAGATGCAATGGCGTTTGGATATTAATATTTATCTTTGCCAAATGGATTAGTTTTAATATTAATTAATTGCTATTATGTAAAAGACTTTATTTGTGATATCATTTATGTGTCTAGATTGGCTAAGACTGGTTATGTAATGAACATTATTCTGAATGGTAACAATGTATGTGATGGTGTTTTAGATAATGACATTTATGTTATTAACACTAATTATGTCTTTAATGTGAGCAATTCTTCTAATGTTGACATAAATAAAAATTGTCTTTGGCATTGTAGGCTAGATCATAATAGCGAGAAATGACTACACAAACTGAAAATGGAAGGTTCTCCGATCACTTGATTATGAATCATTTGATATGTGTAAATCGTTTCACAAAAGTAAAATAGCCAAGCACTCCTTCTGTGAGAGCAATGAAAGAGTTGATGAACTCTTAGAGCTAGTACATAGTGATGTATGTGGCCCGATGCCTATAATCACCAAGGATAATAGTTCTTACTTTGTTACCTTCACTGATGATTTCTTGAGAATAGGATATGTATATCTCTTGAAGAACACGTCCGATGTCTGTGTGAATTTTGTTCGACATAAAAATGTTGTCGAAAAACAAACGGATCATAAGATTAAGATTCTTCGATCTGATCGAGGAGATGAGTACGTTGGACATGAATTCCAACAATACTTAAAATACAGTGGGATTATCTCTTAGATTAGTCAACCCTATACTCTGCAATGTTAGGGTGTGTTGGAGCAAAGGATTGGACCCTATTAGATACAGTTCATTCTATGATGAGTAAAGATGAGTTATCTTTGCCCTATTGAGGAAATGCACTGGAAACTACACATATATTGAACTTGTTAGCCACTCAATCAGTTCCTAAAACACCATATGATATGTGTATGGTAAGAAACCCCAACCCAAGTATTTGACGATGCGGGGTTGTCTGGTCAATGTAAAGAACGTTGGTTCGAATAAACCAGGGGCAAGATTGATGCTGTGTAAATTTATAGGATATCCCGAAAAATCAATGGGATATATATTCTATATACCAAGGAACGAAAGAATTTTATTTCTTGGCATGCTATCTTTTTAGAAAAGGAATTTCTATCAAAAGAAATTAACAACAAAGTTATAGACTTGGATGAGATCCAAGAAGTTAACACCGAGGTCAAACAAGTGGGAGAATCAAGTTCACCCGTATTTGAAAAAGCATGCAACCTATTAAAAGTTCTAGTAGACAATCTGTGACGACCCGAACTCGATGTCCGACAAACGACATCAAATTCGCATCGTCGGAGCTTATAACAACATCAGATAAATATAAAACAGCGGAACAAAATGAATATCATACATGCATCCAAGATACAACATCAGAATAATATCCATACTACATCAGAGTATATAATACATACACCACAACTCCATATAACATTCATAATAATACATCGATAATCATATATCCAAAAGTCTTCAATGAAAGAAGTGATAACGAACTCCTAAAAGCTAAACACCTGAGATCTCCCAAAAAGCTCCTATGCTATCTCTAAAGCAAGAGTTCCAAAATGCTGCTAACTCCAAAATACGGAAACCTGCTACTAGGCTGCCCGTGTAGAAATTATGGGCACCCAGAGATTAGGAAAGAAAACAATAAACTCCAGGTCAGTCATGAGACTGGTATGAGTAAACAAAAACAGTTGCTTTTAAAGAAACTAGATTTATAAAAGAATTTTCGAAATGCTTTTAAAAATGGAACTACCATAAGACCTACCACCACACACACAATGCAAACGCAGAATTGGAGGAGATGTCTTCTTATGATAGTCAAATATGCTTGGTACGGAGAAATTTCTTTGATATTATTACTAGTGCATAGTGTAGAAAGCATTTCAAAAATAGAATATTAATCTTAGCCAGCATAGACATTCCAAACTATGCCTACTATAGCTACCATTTAAACAGTGGGGCGCCACCATAAGTAAATGGCAGGTTATACAACTAAAACCGTACAGGGTTTCGTATTGGGAATTGGATTTTCAACAAATGGTCAGGCTAAGGACTTCCTACTGCCACATGGGTACGCCTTTGGCGGGACGTCCCGAGAACTAAACCAGCTCTCTGCCAACACAAGCCCGGGTTACCTCTGTAACTAGGTAACTACTACACGAATATGCCACCTCCCGGTCCTTTGGGACCTTTATCAGAGGGCCCTCTATCCAAAGCAACAACCACACGGTAAATAAGATTGGAGCTACCACACAGGTAAATATCTGGGCTCCATACCATGACATCACCTTTTTCCAAAAGGAAATGACATACCCTAAAGGGCGCGACCCTCATAACCTTGCCGCATCTTTCCTGTTTCGACCATTTCCGGGTTGTGAGGTCCGATGAGGTCTCGTCCACAAAGCTATGCTTTACACGAAAGTCTTGCTTTGATCACAAATGATCAACCAATGATCATCAACACATAGCAACACTTAGCATGCCACACTACCAAATTGGGAGTATATCGCTGATAACCTTCAATTACATAACCTCTGAGCTCGTACGTCTCAGAGAAGGGTGTTAAGCTAAGAGAATAAATTCTCCGCCACCACAAATACGTATTTGAAAGAAATCTGTTTTATAACTCGAAGTGTAGTGTCAGACACACAATACATACAAGTCTGTTTTGGGTTTGAACAGAACCGAAGGCACTTCGTCCAATAAAGGAAGAAGCCCTTACAAATCCGGGTATCCACAATCCCGATCGGACTTCCCATCACTTAGGGAATCTCTGTACCGGAGCAACTCAGTGCAGAGACAATCAATAGGTCATCCTATCGTTCTCGAAAATACCCGGTCTTCAACGCCGGTCTTCAAATGCTATCCATAAAGTCGTATCACATATTCAGAATGGGTTATATGACACAAATGTCCTTTCCCGGCTAAACCGAATAGTGAGCACTCAATTTTTAAAACACGTGGATTTATCAATCACAAAGAGTCATTCAGGGTTCGATGTGGGTTTCGGATAACAAACTGAAATCCGACTCCCTGTCGCATCGAAGTTTAAATGCCGTTTTATGGGCAAAAGGGTTTTCACATCAATTCAGAACAAAACACAAACATAGGACAGTACATGGAAATCTACATCGCACAGTACCACAATCAGAACAGAAATAGCAATTTAGTGCACAACGATAGTTGATTATTTTCCAATGTGGTTTAAGTAATTTAACCACACAATTATTTTAATCAATGATCAATTTATTCTTAACGATAATTAAATTAATTAAATCTCAATTACTTTGTCAACAAATTATTCCTCAATCGATTAACTTAATTAGCTACAATTTATGAATTGATTAATTTAAGTTATTTAACTAACAATTCTTTAGACCCTTAATTTCTTATTAATCAAATTTAATTACAAATTTTAGATCATTCTTAATTACTTTTTACAACTATTAATTAATAAAATTATTTATCTTAATTATCATTTAAAAATGTTCTTTATACTTTAAAATTATAATTTATTGTTACATTGAAAGTTTTAAATGTGAACTAGATTTACATGTTTAACTTAAATTAATTACTTGATTTATTACTTAACCCATTAGTTAATATTTCTTACTTTAAGTTTTTAAATTAGTTTATTTAAAAATTTCTTAATTACAAACCTATTAACCATTAAATTATAAATAAAATTCTTATTTACAAATTTATTTGATCTTAAATTTCAAATCTTAAATTACTTCACAGATCCTTAATCATCCGGCCATTGTTTTAAATCAAAGCTTGTATCTTGCATTTTAAACAAAACTGTTTATATTAAAAATGTTAGCCTTTCAGTATTAAACTAAAACCCGAGTAAATCTCGCATTAGCTCGAGTTTGACCCTGATGATTTATCCATTTTCCCCGAGCCATCTCCTGTACCCTCTTCTTCTTCATTTTTTCCCCCTAAGTTTAAGTTTAAACTTAAACTCACTTCTAGAGCACTCACGCGAGAGAATTTCCTGGCACGACACCACCATTGTGCACGTGCACAGCCTCTCGCCAACATTCTAGCGAACTCCAGCACCTCTAACAAATCACGCATCGACCCTACATTCGATAGCAATGATCATTTCGACGCCAACAACCCCAGAACGAGATCGAGCTTCCAGTTCGAAACTCGAACCCATCCTCACCAAGCAAATTTGCTCCGCCCTCGTCGTTCTGACCATCAGAGCAGCTCAAACCTCGTTACCACCACGACAACGCCCCCTCTAACATCCCTTGAAGCACCACGCGATTCGACGCACCGGCAGTGACGAGATACCCCTGTTTTCAGACCCATCCAAAACGCGAAACAAACCCTAATTCGACCTCGTTCCTCCAATTCGTGCGATGGAAAAATCATTTAATAATTTTCCTGGGATCGTTAATCAATAAGCTAGCTTCAAATCGAAATTCAGCATTTATAACTGGATCGATCACCAGAAATTTAAAGAAATGCAGATTTTGTTCATACGTGAATTGCACTGGAAATACTAAATGAAAATTCATCATATTTACTTTAAAAATCATCTCCTTGTGTGTTTATTCAGGTTATAAAATCAAAATAATGATTTAACACACTTGAGATTATCACATGATCTTGTTTTTACTGTAAATTCTAATTTGCAAAGACAAATACTCTCTGTTCAAGCTTGAAATAAATCTTTTAACTGTAATTCAAGTTTAAACAACTTGTTTAAAAAAAATAAGCTAGAAATAGATTGTGTCAGTTACTTTTGTTCTGAAACAAATTTTTAAGATAAACTGTATAATACTTTCAGTAATACAGAAACAATACAACAACATTTCCTTTCCAATATACAACTAAGAACACATGATCTATGAAATAAATACTTAGATTTCAAAAACAAATAAGTTTACTCACTTGGAAATATTTGAAAACAGAGAACACTTTTCTTTTTCTTGTTTTTGAAATCTGCAGTTAATCTTTTTCTTTGTTTTGTTTCTTTAGGAAATTGTCTTCCAACTTGAATACAAAGTGATTTCTTTTCTTCTTTTTATTTTATTTTATGTTCTTTGCTTATCTTTTTCTTTCTTTCTTCAGTAAAAAGTTTTGAACGAATTGGAGGCTACACACGTATATATAAGGAGATGTGCAGGCTCCTTGTGTTGTGCTGAAGCAATATTTTTTCTTTCTTTTCAGTTGTACTTGTGTATGGGTGTATTTGAGAGCATTTAATGAGGCATGTGATGTAGTGTTTCCTTGTATGTTTTATATAGGCAATCTTACTTTAAATTGGGCTGATGTGTATACCATTAAATGCTTCATGCCTCCCATAATTGTAAATATGCATATATGCTGTTGATTTTTATTTTTTTTTATAAGTAAGTGTTGTTTCGTTTCTTCTTTATTAGTATATTTTATTTTATTTTTATTGTTTTATTGGTGGCTATATGCTTTGTGGAGGCTTGCATTTAATGCAAGCATGTTTTGTGATACTTCTATCTTGTATACTTACAACAATGTGCTGTTTAATTTTATAAGTACTTATTTATACTTTTATTTTATAGTTTATTTTTGTTTATACTCCTACACACTTATATTTACAGCATGCTTGTTTTATGGTTGTGCAAGTACTATTTATTTTGTTAATAGATTTTTCTTCCTTTGCCTTGAATACTTACAACATATGCTTTTTTGGTTGTGATATGTACTGTTTTTTTATTTTTTTTATTTTACAGTTTATTTTTCTTGTTTAAATTTTCTACATACCTTTATTTTATTGTTTAATACTAATTCTTGTTTGTTACATAATTTTATTCATCATTTATTTATTTAAAACTAAAACTATCAATTATTTATTTAATTCCATATAACTTTGTAATATTAATTTTAACAATAGTTTATTTTCTTTTGAAATTCTCAAATTTAAATTCAAAAGTTCAATTAATTTGCCGAATTTAAACTAACAAATTCTGGGATGTTACAATATACCCTCCTTAAGAAAATTTCGTCCTCGAAATTGAAAGAGAAAGAAATACAAAGAAAGAATATACGAATTCGAAAATATAAGGAATTGACTTACAGTTTAAACCTAAATGTCTATTCTGCAATTGGGATATGATTTCTTCATATTATCTTCAGTCTCCCAAGTACAGTCCTTTGGATCGCCACTCCATTGAACTTTGACCAATTTCACAACTTTGTTTCGCATTCGCTTTTCATCATGATCAACAATTTTTATCGTCTCCCTTTTAACTGCCAAGTTAGGAGTGATCTCTAGATCTTGCTGAGCAGCTTCTTCAATAATATCATCTGGGTCGTGCACATACTTTCGAAGATTAGAAACGTGAAACACATCATGCACGTCAAACAACCAGCTGGGTAGCTGAACTCGATATGCTAGAGGACCAATCCTTTCCAAAATAGGAAAAGGACCAATATAACGCGGTGCTAACTTTCCAGTTTTCCCGAATCTCAATACGCCCTGCATCGGAGACACTTTAAGAAATACATAATCCCCAACTTGAAATTCCAAATATCTTCTTCGGCGGTCATAATAGTTCTTTTGACGGCTTTGGGCAGTTAATAACTTCTTTCGAATAAAATCTACCTTCTCCGTGACTTCTTTAATCATATCGGGTCCAAGGACGAGTCTATCACCTGATTCGATCCAACATACCGGTGATCGACATGGACGACCATATAAAGCTTCAAAAGGAGCCATTTCTATACTGGCCTGATAGTTGTTATTATATGAAAATTCAACCAGATGCAAATGTTCCTCCCAAGAACCACCAAAATCGAGAATGCAAGCCCGTAAAAGGTCTTCTAGAATTCGGTTAATTCTCTCAGTTTGCCCATCAGATTGTGGGTGATAAATAGTACTGAAATTTAATTTTGTTCCCAAAGCGTATTGGAACGACTCCCAAAATCTACTAGTGAAGATCTGGTCACGATCACTCACCCTACTGCTGGGAATACCATGGAGACGAACAATTTCCTTTATATATATACCTGCCAAGCTTGCTGCAGTACGAGTGGATTTCACCGGAATAAAGTGAGCAGTTTTGGTTAGACGGTCCACTATAACCCAAATTACTTCATTTCCCTTCCTGGTTCGTGGCAATCCGTCGATGAAATCCATCGATACCTGATCCCATTTCCATTTTGGTACTTCCAAAGGCTGAAGTAAACCGGCTACTTTCTTTTGGTCGCTTTTAATTTGTTGACAAGTAGCACAGCGACTCACGTAAATAGATATGTCTCTTTTCATCGTTTTCCACCAGAAAGTTCTTTTAATATCTCTATACATTTTATTAATTCCTGGATGGATACTGAGTTTGGATTTGTGACATTCATCTAAAACTTCACATTTCAGATCAGGGAAGTCTGGAACACAAATCCTTCCTTTCATCCTTATAACCCCTCTATTATCCATCTCAAAACTAGTGTCTTCTCCTTGGCAAATTCTTTTATAAATTCCCTGAAGAAACTCATCTTCATATTGCTTATTCGCGATCTTTTTAAGAAGAGCAGGAGTGATAACAAGATATGCGAGAACAGCATGTCTTCTGCTCAAAGCATCAGCAACCACATTGGTTTTTCCCGACGTATACAGAATTTCTAGGTCATACGATGCCAGAAATTCCAACCAACGTTGTTGTCGCAAATTCAGATCCTTCTGGGTAAAGAGATATTTCAAAGGTTTATGGTCGGTGAATAATTCAAAATTTTCACCTGGGGAAAGAAGAGTTCATTAAGTATGTTGTTTAAGTTAAATTAATTTCGTAAATTGTTAAGAAAGTCAAAAAGATTCTTACCCAGAAGATAGTGTCGCCAGATTTTTAAGGCGAAAACAACAGCCAAAAGTTCCAAATCATGTGTTGGGTAGTTTCTCTCGTGCGGACGTAATTGTCTACCCCGTAGGCAACTACCTTTCCATTCTGCATTAATACTGCACCTACCCCATCACCACATGCGTCAGTATAAACAGATAATCCCTGATTCCCGTTTATAATAGCGAGAACAGGAGCAGTGGTTAATCTCTTCTTAAACTCCTGAAAAGCTTCATCACATTTCGGAGTCCAATTAAATTTTACATCTTTCATTTTTAGCTTAGTCAGCAGACTAGCTATCTTGGAAAAATCTTGAACGAATTTCCGGTAATAGCCTGCTAAACCTAAAAAGCTTCGAACTTCTTTTGGAGTCGTGGGTCGCTTCCAATCAAGAATAGCGGAAATTTTGCTAGGATCAACCGATATTCCTTCTTCATTAACAATATGGCCAAGGAATTTGACTTCTTTGACCCAAAAGTGGCATTTGGAAAATTTTGCAAATAAGATGTTCCTTCTTAAAATTTCCAAAACAATTCTGAGATGTTCAGCATGTTCCTCTTCAGTTTTGGAGTAGATTAGGATATCATCAACAAATACAAGAACAAATTTATTCAGCACCTCCCTAAACACACGGGTCATCAAATCTACGAAGTATGCTGGAGTATTGGTTATCCCAAAAGGCATGACTAACCATTCGTAAAACATATTGGGACCCCTGAAAGCAGTTAAATGTACAAAATCTTCGGTGATTCGTAGTTGATGGAATCCTTGGGCTAGATCCATCTTTGAAAAGAAACGAGCGCCATGAAGTTGATAGAATAGATCGTCAATTCTTGGTAGAGGGAATTTGTTCTTAAGAGTTTGTTTATTGAGATCGCGGTAATCTACACACAATCTCAAAGATCCGTCCGATTTAGCAACAAACACGACGGCTGAGCCCCATTCAGAAACACTGGGTCGAATTAATCCTTTTGCTCATAGCTCATGAGTTTGATGAACCAATTCAATCTTTTCCCTGGGTGCCATCCTGCGACTTGCGTGAACAACAGGACGAGCATTGGGTACGAGGTCAATTCTAAATTCTATTTCTCGATGTGGAGGTAAAGATTTCACTTCTCCGAATACGTCCGAAAAATCTCTAACAATTGGTATAGACTCCAAACTGGGTTCGGGATAACCCAAATTATACATCAATCCTTTTCTTTTAGGACTAGGGTCCTCACAAAAAATTTCGATGAAATCTCCAAATTCGGTTTTAATCGAAATCAATCGATTAATGCAATACAATTTGGCTTCATATTTTGCTAGCCAATCCATTCCGAGTAAGACTTCAAACTCGCTAAAATCAAGAACGAAGAGACCAATGGGGAATTGATAATGAGAATATGAGATAGGAATGTCTCTACATCGAAGACAAAGATTCGCAGGACCTCCAACTGGATTCCTTACACATATAGGCTCATCAACAAAATCAGGTTCAAGATTTAATTCATTGACCGCTTGCTGAGAGATAAAACTATATGTAGCGCCCGTATCAAATAGAACTCTAACAATGTTACCATAAATGATAAGATTACCTTCCAGAACTCCTTTTCCTTTTACTGCTTTGAAAGTTGCAGGTTGGTCCTTGAATGCGTATACCTTTGCTGTTTGAGCTTGTTTCATGGTTGGACAGTCTTTAACTTCATGCCCCACTTTCTGACAGTAATAGCACTTCTGAGGCTTTGCTTGAGCGGATTGACTGACTTGTTTCTTAGGCTTCGTACATCTGCTCGAATAGTGGCCCTTCTCCAAGCAGTTATAACAAGTGATATTCTCTGCCGTGCTTCCCTGAATGCTCTTCTTTTTCTCCTTGCCCTGCCATGGTTTCTTACCTTTAAATTTCCGCTTCTTCCAATTTTGATTGCCCGAATTTCCTTTCTCCATCGGGGCTTCTTGTATATCAAGTGTAGCATATCTGTACCCCATATCAACTAAATCTGAAAAAGATTCCTTAACGTGGCCCGTCATTCTTTCATGGAATTTCTTATTCATTCCGCGAATGAATCTTTCGTTCATCTTTAAAACCAATTCGGGACCAAAACGAGACAATTCATTAAATTTGTTGAGATACTCTTCAAACGACAAACTTCCCTGCTTCAGGTCCATAAATTCCTGGTATATTCTGGAAATTCTGGCTGATGGCAAATAACGCTTCTCAAACACTTCTTTGAATTTCTTCCAAGAAAACTCATCTTCTGGCTTACCTACCGTGATTGTCTCCCACCAGGCTGAGGCTTCATCTTGAAGTTGCCAAGAAGCTATGAGTCGCTTCTGATCATCTTTCAATTTTAGCCCTATGAAGATTTTCTCACATGATCTTATCCAGGCTTGAGCTTCAACAATCGACTCTTTGCCGTTGAACGGCTTACCACCAAGTCTCGAGAAATTTTTATGTAAATCAGCCAGATTCGGCTGTTGCTAAACTGCTGCTATTGCTGTTGGGGGATCTTGATCAGGTGCTGTGGCACTTCCTTGACACCTAACTCTTCCCCTTCGTCCGCTCATTCTTCCTATCTGTAATTAGTAAGAAGATTGATTTAAATACCCGAACGAAATATCTTAAGGAATATCAGCAGTAAAAAAAATAGACTAATAAAACTTAGAGTTTCAGTCTTGGTTATACTCATTCTAGGGTATACTTCACCCTATCTCTAATGAGCCATCTAATGTGTTATACTCCATAGCTAAAGTTTTTACTCAACCAACAGCTCTGATACCACTTGTGACGATACGCATACAGCTGTCCGACAAACGACATCAAATTTGCATCGTCGGAACTTATAACAACATTAGATAAATATAAAACAGCGGAGCAAAATGAATATCATACATGCATCATAGATACAACATCAGAATAATATCCATACTACATCAGAATATATAATACATACACCACAACTCCATATAACATTCATAATAATACATCGATAATCATATATCCAAAAGTCTTCAATGAAAGAAGTGATAACGGACTCCTAAAAGCTAAACACCTGAGATCTCCCAAAACGCTCCTATGCTATCTCCAAAGAAAGAGTTACAAAATGCTGCTAACTCCAAAATACGGAAACCTGCTACTAGGCTGCCCGTGTAGAAATTATGGGCACCCAGAGTTTAGGAAAGAAAACAATAAACTCCAGGTCAGTCATGGGACTGGTATGAGTAAACAAAAACAGTTGCTTTTAAAGAAACTATATTTATAAAAGAATTTTCGAAATGCTTTTAAAAATGGAACTACCATAAGACCTCCCACCACACACACAATGCAAACGCAGAATTAGAGGAGATTTCTTCTTATGATAGTCAAATATGCTTGGTACGGAGAAATTTCTATGATATTATTACTAGTGCATAGTGTAGAAAGCATTTTGAAAATAGAATATTAATCTTAGCCAGCATAGACATTCCAAACTATGCCTACTATAGCTACCATTTAAACAGTGGGGCGCCACCATAAGTAAATGGCAGATTATACAACTAAAACCGTACAGGGTTTCGTATTGGGAATCAGATTTCCAACAAATGGTCAGGCTAACGAACTTCCTACTGCCACGTGGGTACGCCTCTGGTGGGACGTCCCGAGAACTTAACCAGCTCTCTGCCAACACAAGGCCGGGTTACCTCTGTAACTAGGTAACTACTACACGAATATGCCACCTCCCGGTCCTTTGGGACCTTTATCAAAGGGCCCTCTATCCAAAGCAACAACCACACAGTAAATGAGATTGGAGCTACCACACAGGTAAATATCTGGGCTCCATACCATGACATCACCTTTTTCCAGAAGGAAATGACATACCCTAAAGGGCGCGACCCTCATAACCTTGCCGCATCTTCCCTGTTTCGACCATTTCCGGGTTGTGAGGTCCGATGAGGTCTCATCCACAAAGCTATGCTTTACACGAAAGCCTTGCTTTGATCACAAATGATCAACCAATGATCATCAACACATAGCAACACTTAGCATGCCACACTACCAAATTGGGAGTATATCGCTGATAACCTTCAATTACATAGCCTCTGAGCTCGTACGTCTCATAGAAGGGTGTTAAGCTAAGAGAATAAATTATCCGCCACCACAGATACGTATTTGAAAGAAATCTGCTTTATATCTCAAAGTGTAGTGTCAGACACACAATCCATACAAGTCTGTTCTGGGTTTGAACAAAACCGAAGGCACTTCGTCCAATAAAGGAAGAAGCCCTTGCAAATCCGGGTATCCACAATCCCAATCGGACTTCCCATCACTTAGGGAATCTCTGTACCGGAGCAACTCGATACAGAGACAATCGATAGGTCATCCTATCGTTCTCGCAAATACCCGGTCTTCAACACCGGTCTTCAAATGCTAACCATAACGTCGTATCACATATTCGAAATGGGTTATACGACAAAATGGTCCTTTCCCGGCTAAATCGAATAGTGAGCGCTCAATTTTTAAAACACGTGGATATATCAATCACAAAGATTCATATTCAGGGTTCGATGTGGGTTTCGGATAACAAACTGAAATCCGACTCCCTGTCGCATCGAAGTTTAAATGCCGTTTTATGGGCAAAAGGGTTTTCACATCAATTCAGAACAAAACA
This sequence comes from Allium cepa, assembly GCA_030765085.1. Taxonomy (NCBI): domain Eukaryota; kingdom Viridiplantae; phylum Streptophyta; class Magnoliopsida; order Asparagales; family Amaryllidaceae; genus Allium; species Allium cepa. Next base: position 883,067,602 of record CM060929.1, read on the forward strand.
CAAACATAGGACAGTACATGGAAATCTACATCGCACAGTACCACAATCAGAACAGAAATAGCAATTTAGTGCACAACGATAGTTGATTATTTTCCAATGTGGTTTAAGTAATTTAACCACACAATTATTTTAATCAATGATCAATTTATTCTTAACGATAATTAAATTAATTAAATCTCAATTACTTTGTTAACAAATTATTCCTCAATCGATTAACTTAATTAGCTACAATTTATGAATTGATTAATTTAAATTATTTAACTAACAATTCTTTAGACCCTTAATTTCTTATTAATCAAATTTAATTACAAATTTTAGATCATTCTTAATTACTTTTTACAACTATTAATTAATAAAATTATTTATCTTAATTATCATTTAAAAATCTTCTTTATACTTTAGAATAATAATTTATTGTTACATTGAAAGTTTTAAATGTGAACTAGATTTACATGTTTAACTTAAGTTAATTACTTGATTTATTACTTAACCCATTAGTTAATATTTCTTACTTTAAGTTTTTAAATTAGTTTATTTAAAAATTTCTTAATTACAAACCTATTAATCATTAAATTATAAATAAAATTCTTATTTACAAATTTATTTGATCTTAAATTTCAAATCTTAAATTACTTCACTTATCCTTAATCATCCTGCCATTGTTTTAAATCAAAGCTTGTGTCTTGCATTTTAAACAAAACTGTTTATATTAAAAATGTTAGCCTTTCATTATTAAACTAAAACCCGAGTAAAACTCGTGTTAGCTCGAGTTTGACCCTGATGATTTATCCATTTTCCCCGAGCCATCTCCTGTACCCTCTTCTTCTTCATTTTTTCCCCTAAGTTTAAGTTTAAACTTAAACTCACTTCTGGAGCACTCACGCGCGAGAATTTCCTGGCACGACACCACCGTTGTGCATGTGCACAGCCTCTCGCCAACGTTCTGGTGAACTCCAGTACCTCTAACAAATCACACATCGACCCTACATTCGATAGCAATGATCATTTCGATGCCAACAACCCTAGAACGAGATGAGCTTCCAGTTCGAAACTCGAACCCATCCTCACCAAGCAAATTTGCTCCGCCCTCGTCGCTCTAACCATCGGAGCAGCTCAAACCTCGTTACCACCATGACAACCCCCTGCTCTAACATCCCCTGAAGCACCATGCGATTCGACGCACCGACGGTGACGAGATCTCCCTGTTTTCAGACCCATCCAAAGCGCGAAACAAACCCTAATTCGACCTCGTTCCTCCAATTCGTGCGATGGAAAAATCATTTAATAATTTTCCTGGGATCGTTAATCAATAAGCTAGCTTCAAATCGAAATTCAGCATTTATAACTGGATCGATCACCAGAAATTTGAAGAAATGTTGATTTTGTTCATACGTGAATTGCACTGGAAATACTAAATGAAAATTCATCATATTTACTTTAAAAATCATCTCCTTGTGTGTTTATTCAGGTTATAAAATCAAAACAATGATTTAACACACTTGAGATTATCACATGATCTTGTTTTTACTGTAAATTCTAAGTTGCAAAGACAAAAACTCTCTGTTCAATCTTGAAATAAATCTTTTAACTGTAATTCAAATTTAAACAACTTGTTTTAAAAAAATAAGCTAGAAACAGATTGTGTGAGTTTATTTGAATTTTCTTCCAGTTACTTTTGTTCTGAAACAAATTTTTAAGATAAACTGTATAATACTTTCAATAATACAGAAACAATACAACAACATTTCCTTTCCAATATACAACTAAGAACACATGATCTATGAAATAAATACTTAGATTTCAAAAACAAATAAGTTTACTCACCTGGAAATATTTGAAAACAGAGAACACTTTTCTTTTTCTTGTTTTTGAAATCTGCAGTTAATCTTTTTCTTTGTTTTATTTCTTCAGCAAATTGTCTTTCAACTTGAATACAAAGTGATTTCTTTTCTTCTTTTTATTTTATTTTCTATTCTTTGCTTATCCTTTTCTTTCTTTCTTCAGTAAAAAGTTTTGAACGAATTGGAGACTGCACACATATATATAAGGAGATGTGCAGGCTCCTTGTGTTGTGCTGAAGCAATTTTTTTTTCCAGTTGTACTTGTGTATGGGTGCATTTGAGAGCATTTAATGAGGCATGTGATGTAGTGTTTCCTTATATGTTTTATACAGGCAATCTTACTTTAAATTGGGCTGATGTGTATAGCATTAAATGCTTCATGCCTCCCATAATTATAAATATGCATATATGCTGTTGATTTTTATTTTTTTTATAAGTAAGTGTTGTTTCGTTTCTTCTTTATTAGTATATTTTATTTTATTTTTATTGTTTTAATAGTGGCTATTATGCTTTGTGGAGGCTTGCATTTAATGCAAGCATGTTTTGTGATACTTCTATCTTGTATACTTACAGCAATATGCTATTTGATTTTATAGGTACTTATTTATACTTTTATTTTATAGTTTATTTTTGTTTATACTCCTAAACACTTATATTTATAACATGCTTGTTTTATGGTTGTGCAAGTACTATTTACTTTGTTAATAGATTTTTCTTCCTTTGCCTTGAATACTTACAACATATGCTTTTTCGATTGTGATATGTACTATTTTTATTTTTTTTATTTTACAGTTTATTTTTCTTGTTTAAATTTTCTACATACCTTTATTTTATTGTTTAATACTAATTCTTGTTTGTTACATAATTTTATTCATCATTTATTTATTTAAAACTAAAACTATCAATTATTTATTTAATTCCATATAACTTTGTAATATTAATTTTAACAATAGTTTATTTTCTTTTGAAATTCTCAAATTTAAATTCCAAAGTTCAATTAATTTGCCGAATTTAAACTAACAAATTTTGGGATGTTACACTATCTATGACGACCTAGTCCTTTTGACCCTTGAAAATTGACATAAATATGCCCATTGTATAACATGCCGAACGATCGAGTGTCGAAGAGACAGATTATTAAGGGAAAAGAAAGTAGGTAGAAGAAGAAGAAAACCAAACAAAACAGAATATCACCGCGGACAGAACAATATATAATATCAATAGCTCTTTACAAAAATCAGAAAACTGTAATATAAATATTTCAATTAGATACATAAATCAACAATTTACCAACCTGGACAGTTATAACACCCTGTCCTCACAATTGCTGATAATTTCGAAGAAAACACTGCAGCGGAAATAACAAGTACGAGAATACGTCTCGGTCTCTAGCTCGTCTCCTGAGCTCCATAGCATCCTAACCTGAACCTGTAATACTCGGTCTGACCCGAGCATTATAATAGAATAACACCCGAGTCGGTCTGGAAAACCAGCATTAGAAAACACACTCAATTTGAATTATTAAAGTTTCAAAATCCTTTGAAAATCAAACGTATCTCGTATGACCATGCCACAAATAAACACGACGGGTTTTTACCTTACGATAACCACAACATTTCATATCAAAATCATCTGATATTATAATAGTGTCTAAGTACAAATACTTATTCAAATAGATGAAATGCTTGCATCTCGTGTTCCAGCATAGTTGGGGACAATCAAAACTATATGGCGCTTATTGGAGAATGGATTCTATCTGAACGACTAGGTACTAGGGTACCACCTGTCACAGTGCATGTACAGAAACACTATACCAAGGACCATGCTGGGATCCCCTGCTACACAAGACTGGACTATCCCTGACCTGGATAGATCGAATATGCTATCACCCCGGGTGTTCCCACCCTTTATCAAGCTCCTTCCATAAACCGTAGTAATAATATCCAAGGGTACCTAGAAAGGTGATAAACATACCCTAATTGGGTGCTATCCACTTAGCCTTTCTGCATCCCCCCTGCTTTTTAGTCATTCCTGGTTAATGAGGCTAGAGACTACGGCTACCTTTTCAAGGAAACTTTCACTTAGAAAGCTCATTGTCCTCCAATGACAATGTTCTGATAGCATTCATCCACACAAGTATGTTTCCGGTCCAAACGGAACCGAAGGCACTATTCCTACTACATCCATTTTGGAATCACCCTCAGGATTGGTAGTGATTAGCCCTTGCACTTTACTGCTACATCTTTGACTCCATGCTCTTGTCTTTATTTCGAAAACGTACTCGTTGGATCGAAGTGGTTTTCAGATAACAAATCTGATCTCGTTCTCTTCGAAACAAAGTTCGATATTTTCGATAAATCAACCCCAGTTCTCTAGAAAATAAACAGACAAAGATAAGATCGAAGATCACCTCCTAACCGTTAGTGGACGGATTTCCTTAAAAACGTCCAAGAAGAACGAAACGAGTTTCTACGTACAGTATAACACCTCGAACAGTGACTGTACCATATAACCCCATACTTCTTCTAGATATGTCCTAAGTTACATTTAGGTCCATATTTGATAGTCGGTTATTTAACCATCCGATAACAATCAATACAACCAAACACTTCATTTTACACTTAAAAACATTAAATCTCTTTTTAATTTAAATTTAAATATATTAATCTCTTTATCTAAATTATACATACTTATCTTATCGAATTTAGTAAAATTTAAAAATTATCTTTCAAAAATATTTGAAAACCTTTTTAAAATAATGTGGAAAGTACCACTGCGGTATCAAACCATGGATCACAGCTCAATGGTTACTTCTCTATCCTAGAGAAATTCAAAACTTAACTGCAGGCACTTACTTCCTTCGATTTACGCCACACGAGTATACCATTACCTTCCAAATACTTTATTTAATAATTATGTCAAATAATTCTTGTAAATTCTAAAATAATTTTTCATGTTTAATCTAGGCAAATATACTTAAATAAATGTTATTATACACAGCCATATTAATATTTAATAATTTTCTTTTAAAAACAAAAATTATGACTATTGCTCAAATAATAATAGATCTTTATAAATCATTCTAAGGCAACTAATTAATAATTAAATATGCTTCAAACAATTTAAAATGCTTAAATAAATAATTTCTAGAGTATATTTAACACTTTTAAAACCACCAATGTAACAATAGAAAATCTTTTTTTAAAACAAGTCAAATTCCTCGATTTCAATTCCATTTCGTAAATTTGAAATTCTCACTTGAACTCCTGTTTAAACTATTTTATTCTTGTTTCCCAAATTCACTTCTATCTTCAAAATATTTAAAATCTCAATTTTACAACCTTTATATTTTAAACAAGTACAATTTTCAGATTTATTATTTAAAAATCCCTTATTATATACTTTTATTCCAAAATCCTCTTCACTATATTCCGAATTAGTTAAGTACAAATTTCACCCCATTTGTTTTATCCAATTGATTAACCCAAATTTCTTTATAAACATTTTGCTTCAAAATCCTTTTAATTTTCTTTTCCAATTCAAAATATATATTACTGGTATTTAAAAATACCAAAATCTAGGTCAAAACCTACCATAGCATCGAATCAATTCAAATCATACAAGAATCTATCACAGATTATCCAAACAAATCATTTACAAATAACTATGAAATTTAATTCAACATTTGTTAGGAATCCAGTTGGATCCCTCCAACTTGTATTTCCCGCATCCACAAATGTTAGCACAACGTAAAAATACCAATTCCACTTCAAAGTGGAATATCATGGTATATATAACATAAAAATAGCAATTCCACTTCGAGGTGGAATATCGCGGTATATAGGGTCATCCGCTATTATACAGGTCGCATTGGGTTTCATCCGCTATATATATGCGAGAATACTAATCACTCCGATACATATATAAACTATTATATATAATATCACATCCAACTGATAAAATGCATCAATTTAACTAATCAATCATTTATTAACTTTAACTATTTTAAAATTAATCATTAGCAGTCCAAAATTGAGTGAGATTAACTCACCTTGATTTTTAATTTTGCCAAACGGTCCAATTTTAAATTAAATCGAACACGTTTGATTTAACCTAAAATTTTCGCTAGTTCCTATCAACTCCAACTCTGCTTCACAGCATAGTGCTTGTTGCTGCAATTCCTACGCCGTTTGTTTCGTTCGATGTCGACCTCGTATGAATGAGATATGCAATTTATAAGTTTTTAAAATATATTATATAAATTAATTTCTTTTTTTTATTACACCGAAACACATATACGTCGTTCGTTCGAAACTGCTAAATTAAGGTTTCATGTCTTCATCTTCTCTCCAGCCCTATACGAATGTACGCACCCATCCACGTCCCACTGTTCTTCAATCGCCGCACCTACCACACCGATCAAGGCCTTGATCAGAGGCCACTGTTCGAATGGACAACGCGACAGCAACCCTTGGCTCTAACCACAACGAACTCGATGCACCAATGGCCATGAATTTTGTGCTCGAACTCGTAACCTATTTCATCATGTCGATGAACTTCAGACGATCTTGACAATTGATCTGGTCGAGCTCGATGAGCTCTTCTTCTTTCCAATAGAAGGTATTCGATAATATTGCTTGTCAGGGAAGAAAATCGATGAGAAAAGAAGAATCTTTTGGCCATTGATTTTCTATGGTGGCGGCTACGAAATTGGAATAGGGTTTTACTGTTTTTACGTACACACACACACACACACACGTATATATTAAATATTTTAATATTATTTCCACTTTTAGCGTGCTTTTTCAAACGAACTTCGAACAAAGTATGCCGTCTGGCGTTTATAATGTTTTACCCCTATTCTATACATAATGGAACATGTTTTGGGGTCTAAATCGAACGTATGTGGAAGATAGCTTTTTGAATCGAATTGAAATATTAAATTTTTGATATTTATTTCAATATGTTTCCATTCCGTACGACCAAACGGTAACTCCAAACATTACGAAATTTGAAATCCTATAATAATACACTATTATAGATCCAATGGAACTAGTTTCGTCAAATTCTGAGACTGTGCCTTGGAAGGCTATTTTACCACGTCGATTAAATTGAGCGATTTTCAAAATTGTCGTAATCATTTAAATTTTCAATTTTAAAATTTTACTAACTCCATTATAATTCACATGGAATTTATATTCATATTAGAAATCATTCTGAGTCATTTTAAATCAAAGTTTAATTTTTTACATTGTTACCATATATTCAATTTCACCATTAATTTAATATATAAATTCCTAATTTTAATTTTATTGACTTTTAAATCCTATTCAAAAGTCGATATTACAATTCTAATCAAAATAATTTGAATAAATTTTAGGCATCATTTCCATGTCCAATTATTTCCAGATTCACATATTATCCCAATTTTCAATATCAAATTTATATTTACCCAAATCCAATTAATCACTATATTTGGAAAAATAAATAATTTCATTGATTTTTCCATACTAATAATCAACTAATAATTGAAATTCAACATTTAAAATCAGACTAACATTCAAAATCAAACGACGAAAACTCCGGGTCACTACACAATCTTATGCACCAGAGAGATACAATGGTTTTCTCATGGATGGCAAGAATGAGGACACGTGTCTTAGATGATGACACTCATTTGTCTTTCTAATAAGTACTGTAAAGTAAATTTTCCACGCTTTGGTTTGAAGCAATAAAATCTAAGATGGACTCCATGTATAAAAACAAGGTATGGACTTTGTCGGTTGTACTTGAAGAGATAAAACCCATCGGTTGCAAATGGATATTTAAGGAAAAACTAAATTCAGATGGGAAAGTAGAAACTTATAAGGCAAGGCTAGTTGCAAAACGATTTCATGAAATTCAAGGTGTTGATTATGACGAGACCTTCACATAGCCATGCTTAAGTTCATTTGGATTATGCAAGCCATTGCTGCATTTTATGACTATGAAATATGGCAAAAGGATGTAAAGATGGTTTTCCTAAATGGTGATTTAGAAGAAAATCATCCATATGCCACAGACCGAGGGTTTTATGGTTAGTGAAAGTGAGGACAAGACTTGCAAATTGTGAAAGTCCAATATGGACTTATATAAGCTTCAAGAAGTTGGAATAATTGTTTTGATAAGGTAATCAAACAGTATGGTTTTTATCATAACATAGAGGAAGCATGCATGCATAGAAAGGAATATTGCAATGGTATCATATTCTTAGTGCTATATGTCAATGATATTTATTTATTGGCATTGACATTTCATTGTTGCAATTAATGAAAGCTTGGCTTTCCAAGAGCTTCTTCATGAATGATCCGAGAAAAGCAACCTATAAAGCCCTATAGAGAAAGAACTATGAGGCTATTGGGATTGTCCCATTCCATGTACATAGATACCATGCTGAAGAGGTTCGATAAGAAAAATTCCAAGCATGGATATGTTCCAATGCAGTCTAGAATCATCCTTTATAGGAAGGATGCTCCTCATACTGATGAGGAGAAAGAGCGTATGAAGTGGATCCCCTACGCTTGAGCCATATGATCCATAATGTGCGTTATGCTATGTACTAGACCAGATGCGGCATACGCATTAGGATGCGTATGCTGATACCAGCTTAATTTTGGAGAAAAGCATTCGACGGCCGTACAATACATACTGAAGTATTTGAGAAATGCTCGAGACTTATTCCTTATATATGGAAATGGGCCATATGAAGGGGTAGACAAATTCAAGCTTTCAGAGTGATATTGATGATAGAAAATCAGTGTATGGTTTTGTCTTTGTGCTCAATGACGGAGCCATAAGTTGGAAAAGTTCCAAACAAGAAATAGTAGCTAATCCAACGATGGAGGCCGAGTACATCACCCTTAATGAAGCAACTAAAGAGGAAGTCTGGATGCGAAAATTTTTAGGTGAGCTTGGGATGATTCTCGATACTAAGAATCCAATGGCATTGTTCTACGATAACAATGCGGGTGATACCGATCGTGAAGAAGCCTTGATTATACAAGAAATCTTGGCATATTCTTTGGAAATTCCACCTTATTATAGAATTCGTTGAGAAGAAAAAGGTCATGAGACAAAGGGAGATACTAAGGATAACATAACACCTACATTCACTAAAGGCCTAGCTCGGTCGACACTTAGGAGGCTGGTCGAAGGATTGGGATTGAGATTCCATAATTGGCCCAGAGTGCAAATGAGAGATTGATAGAGTTAGGCTTATGCTCTAGGGGCGATTATGTATCTTATTGTGAACTATTAACTCCGAAATCAATCCTCGTACATAATTAAGGTGTTTTTTAAGTTAGATACTTGTCATAATGTGTAATAAATAATTCAATGTATGATTAAAATATATTTAATAGAAAGTCTATAAATGATGTTTTGTGATAGTAACTATAAATAGCAGTAGTCATGAGTATTTTATCACAATATTATAAATACATCATTTTAAATATTTCTAGTCAAGATACATCGAGATTGGATATCGATGCACTTATTGAGACTAGTGTTTGTAATGCTCTCCAAATGTTAGACAATGTATTACTCATGACTGCTAGGAGCACCTAGGGGTTATGTATTGATAGTTATTGGATAACAATGGAATGACTCACTTGATAGTTTTCTGTTGGAACCAAGGTCAAACAGAAAATGTAAATGTGACTAATTTACACAGTTCTATTGACTTGAGAATATTGTCAATCTTCAATATGAAATCTCCTCTTTAATTATAGTCAAATCATGGCATAGAGTCCATCGAATGACTACAGTTGGGTCGAGTGGAAGTATTGGAAGTGAAATACTATTCAAGAGCGGATTTATCGCCTCGATTATATAGGGTTAGTATCACAGTCAACTAAAGTCAACTCAGAGTCAAAATATCCGGCCAGAGTATTATTATTAAACCAAGTACTTTATGTTTGGACTATAGACTTGAATATGAATGATATTAGAATTTTGACAGTTACCGAATTCCATAAGTTTAAAATGATATAGTTTTGACAAAGAAAATGGGTGTAAATAATGATCACTAATGAGTAATGCTTATAAAGTAAAATTGGATTTTGCTAAAGGATGTGTAAGAAATATATTATGCCAAAATATCATACCACTAGCTAAGGTGGTGTATGAACATTAATATTTGAATTGTTCAATATTAATCGCTGACTGAATTTACACCTTTGAGTCAAACAACCGCAATAACGAATATTCCGAATCAACCACACCACTTAATTAAGTTATAACTATTGAAAATCAATTAAATTAATCAATACTTAAGAAACATTAATTATTAATTAATTTATTGGACGCCATTAGTATTTAGTAAAGCGTGTATATAAAAGTTATGAATGTGCATATCGATATATGATATCGATAGAATGTTTAAATTTGATTTAGACAAGACAAATACTGAAATGGGCTTTAAATAAATTAAAGTAATTAATATTTATGAAATATTAACTGTTAAAAATAATTTTTATTTTACTTGTTTGATTCCTTTGGTATTTAATAATGTGCGCATCTAAAAGGTTATAAACACACTTTCATAAGTATACGATATCAATAGAAAATTATATTAGATATAAATGGAGATAATACTAATTGAATTTTGGAAAAAATTTAGACCCATGACCCAATATGATGGTCGGCTATGATGTGGAGAAGGGGAGGTGTATTTAAATTGAAATGAAGCGACAATCTTAATTAAAGGAGAGAAATAGACCATATCTTGATTACACATTTATTTCCTTCTTTAATTAGATTTCTCTCTCTTTTTTTTTCTTTCCTCTCTACAAAAATATCTTGGCCGAATTTTCATGGTGGAAAAGCTTTAAAAATTCCCAAATTAAATCAATTAAAGTTAAATAGAGAAATGCAGTCGTCCCTTGATTACTGCAGATTTAGAGAGTGATCTGTCAGATCAAGGAACTGTTTTATCATTCAAGGTGTTTCTCCGGGCTTCATATTAAGGCAATTCTATATATTTACATATCTTTTAATTTTCTTTACATCTCCTTAATTCTCCATCTCTCCCTTTGTCCTTATGTGTGAATTTGGACATTGATTGAATGTCCAAAAACCCTCTTCTTGGAACAACCATATATTCTTATAATGTTGAAAGAAAAACCCTTGCTAGATTCACTGCTATTTTGTTATGAATAATATCATTTATCTCTATTCTGTATGTTTATTTATCTAGTTTGTTTAACCTAGATCTAGACCTTCCTATCATGAATTTTTATATGCCTATGTCGTCTGATTTTATTATTGTCATAAAAAAATTGGAATAATCTTATTAATAAATCGCTTTTCATGTTAGAAGGTTTAGTTTTGAATGTTTACACATAAACTGTTGTATGATAAAATTTTAAGAGAATTACATTTATTAATTTTTATTGGTAACATAATATGATGACCTAATCGTGTTATGTTTTTAATCATTCCAAAACAAATTTTGTTAATTAAAACAAAAGGCAAAACATTAAATTAATGGTTTACCCCTTGTTTTACAATACTATCTAATCTAGTATTTAAATCTTAGTTTAAAGGAAAAAGTTCTATTTCACATACTAACATGTATGTTATTTTATTTTGTTTCAATTTTTTGTTTTGTATGTACATATAAATTTATATATTTATGTAATATCTTTTGTGTGTGTATTTACATGTAATCAAATTTTCAAAAGGGTGTTTTGTGCAAGATATAATAGTAAACTTTTAAACTACTCTAACTAGACATTGTATTCATTGATTTATTGCCCGTAATATAAATAAAGTCTATTTCAATATAAAATGCTATGCAAAATATTTATTGTGTATGTATGTCTATATGTATGTGTGTCTGTGTATTTATATATGTAAACACACTGCACACGTGCGCGCGCGCGCGCACACACACACACACACACACATATGATTAAAAAAACTTCCATGTTTTAGAAGACTAAGGCATATATAGAGGAGAATTGTGTCCGTTGCGGCATAAATCCCAGTACATAAACAACGTTCACATTAGCTATGTACACTTTTCATATGTTTCACTTACACTATACACATGGGTGCATTTGATGCGTTCATCATAATAAACAATAAATTAAAACTAAATTAAACTATTTTTTTAAACAATTATAATAAAATAAAGAGAATTTTAAAGGAAAATTTAGGAAGTTCTAAATGAATTTAGACTACATAGGCCCAACAAAGATCCTATAGGATTTTTTTTTTAAATTTACCATGTTATCCCGCTTCCGACTGGCTTGATTCCTAGACATACAAGCAAGGAGACAAATTCTCTGTTGAATAGTACTTCACTTCCAATGCTACAACTCGGACATAACTATTATCACTCATTGGTCATCATGCCATGATTTAACTACAAGTAAAGTGAAGTATAAACATTGAAGCTCAACAGTATTCTCAAGTCGAGGGAACTGTGTAATATCGTTACTACATGGTTTCCTATTTGACCTAGTTATTACTTACTAACTGGAAACTCTTGAATGTATCATTCCATGGTCATCTAATAATAATCTGTATGTTACCACTTTGTGCCTCCAACAGTCATAAGTAATATATTGTCTAACATTTGGATAGCGTAACGTACTACAGTCTCAATGGATGTATTAATATCTCATCTTGAAATATCTTAACAGGAGTATTTAAAATAATATGTTACTTTTGTTGTAATATATTTCTCATGATTACAACACAGTAATTACTATCATATAACATATAATTTTAGGATTTGCTATTTAATATACCTAAATTAATTAATTAATATATCACAATATAACAAGTATATAATAGAAAATAAACACCTTTGTTACAAGTAAGATTGGTTATAGAGTTAGACATATGTAATGAATTACATAATTGGCCCTAATCCACACCCTAACTCTCTTGGTCTTCCACTTGCACTTGAGGCGAATTATGAATTTATATTCCTTTATTTCGATCAGATTTCTCGAAAGGATCGAGTTAGTCCCTCAGTGAATGAATACGCTATATTGTCTTAATTATCTACTTTGTTAATCAACTCTCTCCAATGATGAAAAATTGGCTTTATCATGTGGAACCTTTCAAAGTATGTCTCTAAGACTTCTAGTGAGCTTTAGGATTTTTTATGATCTATATCACTTCACTATTATCATATAACAATGTTACGGGATGCTCAATATTTGGAATCACCCCTAGCTCGATTATAAATTTGTGCATTATATATATATATATATATATATATATGTGTGTGTGTGTGTGTGTGTTTGTACATATGCACAGATAAAGCTTTTACTGTAGCATTATTCAAAGCGATGCACTTAGCCTTTTGATTGAATAAACGACAACATTGATGTTCGACACATTTCAAACTTAAAGTTCCTTAACTAAGGTTGAATATGAATTTATGATTGACATAATATGCTCGATATCACTTACGAAGTTTGAGTATGAATACTCCTTCGTAAGAAGTTCGTTATTTCCATAAACAATTCTCTAGTGTTTCTTAAATATTCGAGGATACTCTTGACTACAATTTAGTGATCTTAATTTGGATTTGATATTCGCTCAACATAACAAATTAATAAGCGAAATGTGATATAGTGGAAAATATAGCATATATGATAATTCCTATTGCCAACGTATAAGGAATTCATCTCACACGCTGTACACTAAATATTTTAGTATTGTGTCCATTTATGTTGTTTGGGCCCTTCAACATCCTTTTATATTGATTATAAAAGATGACATTTTCAAATCCTATGTTTAGGATTAAACAACCAAACTTAGACTAATTTTAACATGAGTACAACCTTAACAACTAGTAGTATGTTGTTTACCTATAGTTTCAAAATATTTTAGTACCTTTTGATGGAACCGGGCCAGCCCGCAGCGGAAAAAATGGGTAAATTTCAAAAAATCCTATTGGATCTTTATTGGACCTATGTAGTCTAAAATCATTAGGATCTTTCTAACTTTTCTTTTTTAAAACTTTCTCCATATTGTTATAATTGTTAAAAAAATTGTTTAATTTAATATTACTAACTATATATTATAATGAGCGCATCAAATGCACCCATGTGTATAGTATAAGTGCAACATATGAAAGGTGTACATATTTAATATAGACATTGTTTAGGTGTCGGGATTTACACCGCAACGGACACATTTCCTCTTTATATATGTCTTTTTCATCTAAAATATGATATATTTTTAATTTATATATATGTATGTATGTATGTATATGTATGTTTAAATGTATATACATGCACAACAAACATTTTGCACAACAGTTCAAATTGAAATAGACTTTATTTATATTACATGCAATAAATCAACGAATACAAAGTTTAATTAAGGTAGTTTAAAAGTTTACTATTATTTCTTATATAAAACACCATTTAAAAACTAAGTTAAATGCAAATACACACATAAATAAATGCTATTATGTAAATATATAAATTCATGTACGTATATAAACAAAAAAATTTAAAACGAAGTAAAATAATATAGAGGTAGTTTGTGAAATAGAATGTGCAACGATCCATATTTTATGTATTAGAGTATCGTAAAATATTTTTATTTCATTTATATGAGGCCATATGATTCTATAATTTTAGAATATGATTGCTAGGGCATTTACACCCCTATGACTTTTTCTGAATTTCTATGTTGCCATTTTGACCTTAAAAATATTGTCTGTGCTTCAACTTTAGGTAGAAATCGAGTTATAGTCTCAAACCAGTTCCATTGCTTCAAGATAATTGTTTTCTATTTCGTAAAGTGGTCACTATAGGAAAACGGACTTATGGTCAGAAAGTTAAACCTATTTTAAGTTTAGACAGTTACTGGCCAGTATTATTGTATAATTAATTAGATCCAGAATGAAACCCAGAATGAAACCCATTAGTCTAATTCGAGATTGCTATAAATAGAGGGTTGTAGGAGTCAAGTTAAAACTTTTTTCTCTTTTCCAAATTAGATCTAAACCCCATTAACCTTCGATTCATCCAAAATCACCTAAATTACTTTCTAAATCTAATCAAATCACTAAGATCATCAAATTAGAATTAGAGATCGTTATTTTGGTTGATTTGCATTGCTTTCATCGTTGTCCATATTGGATCTAGAGGAGAATTTGTTAAATTTGGTAGTTGGTGAGTGGTTTCTGCCTTCTCCCTATCCTATGCATGTTTATATGGTAGAATTACAGGTTTTAACATGATTTTCACCCTAAAATTCTTTTCTAACCTTAATAACATGTTAACATATGTTTGTTACCTAAATCGTGGAGATCTAATATGATTTCTAATATATTTTTCGTAATTCACCTTATAAATATTCATATGTTCATTGATTGTTAAAACTGAATTGATTGTTATAATTTTATGTACTGCTTGTTTGGTTGGTTATATATGCAAGTTATTCTATACTTGTATGTTGCACTTTGATGTTGTTTGCTAGTGTTTTTGATATTTAGGAAGATATGTTGGTGAATTGGGTAATTCAGAGGCAAAATTGGTCGGAATTGGATGAATGAAGGAGAGGCTCTGAAGCATGTGAGGGACTTGTTGGAAAATTACACCTTAAAATTTTCTAAGGGTATAACCTGGTACCGACTAATCATGGTTGGTCGAAATTGCATGAAACTTGGAGGAGAGGATTTGAAGCATGAGAGGAGCTTGCTAGAAAAATTACGCCTCAAAGTTTACTAATGGGACAAAATCTAGTACCAAGTTATAATGGTGAGCCTATAAGTCGATAGTTGGCATGGGCAGGTAGAGCTTGACTAGTGGAGTTGGTTCTTGGCTTGAAGCAAGAGATTTGGTTTAAGTGTTGGGTGATATATAGAGTTATCCCTAGAAGTTAGAAGATAAAGGCTATAGGTTAGGGTTGAGTTATCAAGGGGGATAGGTCAGTGTTTGAAGCTCTTAGAAAAGGGGTACTAGGAGCAAGGTGGAAAACTTAGCTGAAAGTGGCTAAGTATATAATCTAGTAACGAGTTATCATATTGCATTGGATAAAAGTGGAATTTTTAGGGTATGGAGTAGAAGCTCTATAGGTCGTGCGAGAGGTGTTGGCTTTTTTGTGTAAGGACTGATGGCGATGTAACACCATGATGAAAGCTAGATACTTCAGTTTATGACTTGTGGTGGGATTAGGTACCGAAGATAGCGGCTCGATAATGAAGGGATCCATAGAATGAGGAACATGGTGGGTTTCGGAGTAATGGAGACTGGACCGAGCAAAGGAAAGAGTTGAGTCCGAATGGAGCAAAGGAGGGCTTGGATTAGTACGTGCTAAGGAATTATTGATGCTTAGAGTGTTTTCTTATGTACTCGATGTAAGGGTATTGTAAATGGGGATGTCAATCGGTAAATTGTGGGACATGTATACCCTAGACCAGTGGCTTTGGATCTAGTGCCTAGCTTTGGGCTACGAGACACGTATTGAGCTTTGGTCTACATGATACGGGAGTACACGATAAACTGGGATTTTCGTTAGTCCTTGGCAAGGGGGCCATGTGAGCTATCATATATTCAAAGCACATGGAGTGTAGTGGGTATTGCTTGATGGATGCTATGGTTGCTATATTTTCTTTAGTTCTTTCTAGGCTATCATTTAGAGATATCAGGTGAGTAGGTACTAGAGATAGGGACGTCTTGACACCCACCATTTTATTCTTTGTGTAGTAACTTTATAATATTGTAGAGCCACATATTATATTGTTATGTGCCGACTCTTTGGTTACAGGGACATGCCAAGTATAGTTCATGTGACTCTATTCCTTACCATATTTAATTGCGTAGAATTTTTAGATTCATTTACCACTCACACCCGATTATTGTCTGAATCAGGGTTTTATATTTTGTTTCTTATTCTTTTGAGTAATCTTAAATGAGTAGACTAGATAATAGGTCTAGGTGACACAGTAGTTGTTCGGAGGATGAGCTGGATGGATCTATCTCGTATTATATATTTACTTATATAGATTCTATGCTTATTCTGATGTGCAGCACTGCGGAGCCTTAGTAGTGACTTCTTATTTTCTTATTATGAGATAGTTATTGAGTTTACTTCTATTGTATAAAATCTACTACATTTGAGGTATAACTCCGTGGATCTATTACTGTGATGATGATTTACTCACATAGTTATTATTACCTCTCTTATTATATTTATGATATTATATTTTATCCATGCACCATGAGGTATGATAGATTATATGCTATGTTTGTTATCATTCATCTCGATGATCATCTATATCGAATGGGTACGGCTGTAGCGCAATATTTAATTTTTACATATGCTGGTGTTATAGGGAGGTCATCGGATTTGGTACCAGAGCTTAAGTTATGCGATTAACCTAAGTTTGTGCCATGATCCTGTAGAGATATGGAAGGAACCATCGTCTTATATTGGATCTAGAGTGTATATATACAAGAAAGTGCATACTTGTTGTATTATTTTGGTTTTCAAAGCTGTATAATAATATATTATATAGTATAAGTCGCATGCACAAGAGTACGATAGACACAATTTTCCTTATGAGAGACTAATCATTCTTACTATAGAAAAGAATAAGCCATCATAAAAGAACTACTATGAGGAATTATGCTTTGGGAGTTGTGGAAGGAGCAGGTTCAGGAGCTGTTACACCTAACTTTCAGGCTATGTTTAATGCTATGATGACGACTATTATGAGGAATGTTCAAGCTGCCGCTCATGGTATAGCTGTTGGTGGAAGTGCTCCTGTGCAAGCACCTAGGGCTAATTTTTCTAAGTTGAGCTAATTTTATTCTACTCCGGGAGGGAAAACCATTCTACGGAACAAAATCAACTATAGAAGTGCAAGTATAGATTGGTACTTATGAGCACATCTTAAGTTATATGGAAGTGGATGACGTAATCAACATGAAGCTGGCCTCTAGATAGCTTCAATGGCGGGCCATGAATTAGTGGAATGCCGTTTCTATTGCTACACCTAAAGATTAGTTCAGTTGGGACTGATTTAAGGCAAGGTTTGAAGAGAAGTTCATTCAGCTGCTCAGAATCGGCGTTGTTTAGGAAGTTTGTTGGTCTCATGTAAGGGAAGTATCATTTTCTGAGTATGTTGCAAAGTTTGATGCTTTATCAAAGTATGGGATGTCATTCATCAACACTACATTAAGAAAGAATGAGAAGTTCATCATTGGTTTAGATGACTATCTTGGAGAGAAGCTGGTAGACCACATTGATGAGCCATTTGAGAGCTTGTTGAGAAAGCTCATCATCATGAGAACTTGTATGCAAAGACCAAATGGCTGTTGTTGTTCTGCTAAGAAAAATGAACAAAAACCATAACAGGGCGGTAAGGATAAGGGAAAATGGGAACCTACCTGCTATAGGTGCAAGGTGAAGGGTCACTTGATTAAGGATTGTGTAGTGAGTGATAAGAAGAAATGCTATAATTGTAATAAGCCTATGCATTTGAAGAAGGATTGTCCAGAACTGGTGAAGGATAAGCAGATTATGAAAGCATAAGCTTTGGACGCAGCCCCGACTTCGAGTGCTCCCTCGGTGCAGGATAAGGGAAAGAGATTCATTGTGCAAGGTATGCTTTTTATTTGAGTCATTTCCATTCGTGTTTTGTTTGATACCGAGGCTTCACATTCATTCATATGTAGTGTTCTAGTAGACAGATTAGGATTGAGGCCCAAGAAAGTAGACTGACCTTTGATTGTGACAAACCTAGTTGGAGGCTCTACCAGCCTTTGCATGGGTCGTGGCCTAGTGTTTTCGAGTCATGGATTTGTGATTACATTGTCTTGATTTTGTTGGGTTTTGAATTATCTTAGGAATGGACTTTCTTAGGAAGTATGTAGCAATAGTGGATTGTGAGAAGTTATTGGTGACAATCGGGGATGTGGATAGGCAAATGGTAGTGATTGGCTGCTTATCAAAGGATGGGGTGATGTTTAGCTTTCTATATTCGCTTGAGGTTACACAAGAGAGGTTGTCATCTATGCCTATCATTAGAGATATCCGAATTTTTTTGAGGATGTGACTGAATTGCCATTGCATAGAGAAATTGAGTTTCAAATAGATTTAATAAAGAAAGCTAGACTAATAGTTATGCCTTTGAGGCATATGGCACCAAGAGAGCAAAAGGAATTACAGGTGTAAGTGAATGACCTGTTAAGGAGAGAGTTCATTAGTAGAAGCATGTCTTAGTGGGGTGTACCTGTGCTATTCATGATTAAGACGGATGGCTTGTTGAGGTTGTGTGTGGATTATCATAAGTCGAATAAAGTGATGAAGAAGAACTAGTATCCACTTCCGTGTATTGATGACTTGTTTGATCAGCTGCATGGTGAGAAGGTGTTCTATCGGATGGATTTAGCGATGGGATTTCACCTGCTTAGAATAGCAAAGGAGAGTGTGCCTATTACTGCGTTTTGCATGCCATCGGGTTTTTATAAGTAGTTAGTGATGCCATTTGTGTTGGCCAACGCTCTAACATACTTTGTGAATCTCATGAATCGAGTTTTCAACGACTAGTTAAATAAGTTTGTACTTATGTCATGGGTGATATTTCGATCCTACTCCATAACTGAAGAAGATCACAAGACGTACTTGAGGATTATGCTAGAGATATTGAGAAAGCACAAGTTGAGAGCGAAGTTCTCTAAGTGTCACTTTTGTAGAGAAGAAGTGAGATTCTTGGGTCATGTCGTTTCTAGATAACGTATAATAGTGGATCCTGCAAAGGTGACAACGATCCAAGATCGGAACCAACCTAAGAATGCTACAGATGTGAGGAGTTTCCTAGGATTAGCTGGATACTATAGACTTTTTATCAGGGACTTCTCAAAGATAACATCAACATTGACCAATTTGATGAAGAAGAATCGGACTTTTATTTGGGATATAAAATGTGAGCATGCGCTTGTGAGTCTAAAAGTGAGGTTGACGAGTACATCAGTGTTGAATTGATGGTGTATACTGTTGAGACTTGGTTTTGATCCATGACATGAAGCTATAACTACAACATATAGATTTGACGACTGCTACAACAAAAAGAGACAAGGAGACGAGAGTTTAAAAACCAGTGCATCAACTATGGTATTTTGTTTTTAAGTCTTAGGTCAATATTTGTTAAAATCTCTCCTCGATTATTTCTACACTAGCTTATATATTTAATCATTATATTTAATAAATATTTTATACATATATAAGCACACATTTAAATTATAAAAGTGTTTTAAATTTATAGAAATTAATATATATATATATATATATATATATATATATATATATATATATATATGTTAATTGTGCAAACTGCACAAAAATAACCAGGTCAGTCGACTGACCTCCTGAGACAGTCGACTGACACTGGGATTTTTGTGCAGCATGCACAGTTACATAAATATACGAATTTAAAATTATTTTGAATACTCAATCGACTGTCCCAGAGGCTCAATCGACTTAATTTCTATAACAGTCACTTTTTTGAAAGGACACACCGTTTGTAAAGCATTGCGAACCTTTAAACGAAAAGATTCGGACACAACACTTCGATCGAAACTCTTCACCAACAGTCGCTGCTTTCTAACCTTTATAAATACAAACTTCATTTCAAATCACTTAATCACAATCGATTTCTCTTATTCTCTGATCTAACTTTCTGAAATCTATTTGCTATCATACTTTCAAATATTCTGCATTAAAGCAATACTATACCTTTCTATTCTTCATATACTTCAAATATAAATATTTATACTCGAGGAGAAGATTATAGGAAGGGTGTACTATAGGTGACAAATCCGTGTTATCAGAACACACATTAGTCAAACTATTTTCTGTATTAGTTGAAGTCCTTTTCTGCTGCTCAGGCAAGTGAAGTGCTCTTCGGCTGTTGAGGAAAAATCCTATTCTGCTGCTCACGTCCCTTTTTGGACGCTCAAGGGTGTATAGACCTATTCCTCTAGGTTAAGTGAGGGCTGTTGTTTTAGTGAAATTTCAGAAGGAGTCTGGGACTGGACGTAGAACGGTGCTCCGAACTAGTATAAAAATCTCTGGTGTCATTTTGCTATACTACTTTTTATTCCACACTATTTACAGTATTGTTATCATCAATATACTTTGTATTATTATATATTCATATTACACGATCCATAGCACACTTTCATTTGGTATCAGAGTAAGGTCATCATATAACCATAACACAATTATCTGAAAATTTAATAATATGGACACTAACACCAGCACTAGCACTGGCACTAGCATTAACACTAGATTTGTTGAAGGACAATCCACTGCACGTCCACCACTATTTAATGGCATGAATTATAACTATTAGGTCACACGAATGAGAATATATATGTAAGCAAGTAGTTTTGAATCATGGAGTATAACTCAGACAGAATATACTATTCCTACTGAAGAATATTCCACTTGGTCAAATACACAGAAATTAGATGCCACGGTAATGCAAAAGCCATGAATATGTTGTTTTGTGCCTTAGATAAAAATGAGTTTAACCGTGTTAGCATGTGCAATACTGCATATGAAATATGACGTACACTCAAAGCTACACACGAAGGAACCAACAAGGTTAAACAAAGAAAAATATCTATGCTCAAGAGCCAGTTTCAAAACTTTAGAATGAAAGAAAATGAATCCATAAATGACATATACTTACGATTTCAGGATATCTATCATTCATTAATAGGACTAGGAGAAAAATATTCAGACTTTGATATCGTATCCAAAATCCTTAATTCTTTAACGGAAGAATGGAAAGAAAAGTTCTCGCTATAGAAGAAGCGAACGATATTTCCAAAATAACTTCCGAAGAATTAATAGGAAATCTAATGTCTTATGAAGTGAATTTGCAGGCAAAAAGAGTTCAGGCTCAAGATAAAAAGAATATATCATTTCATGTTGAACAAGAAGAATCAGATTCAGACAAAGACGATCTAGCTTTTATTGCAAAGAACTTTAAGAAATTCTTGAAATATAGAAAAGAAAACAGAAATAATAGCGAGAGAAGCTCAACCAGCAATAAACCACCGTCTTTATCAGTTATGGAATGTTTTAATTGTCACAAAAAGGGGTGTATGTAGAAGGACTGTCTAGATCAAAAGAAAGAATATCGAAATAAAAGGAAGGGTAAATTCAAAAGAAAAGCCTTTTCAGTCACATAGGATGATTCAGATTCCTCATCTTCTTCTTCGGGAAGTGAAAGTGACAGCGATAATGAACAAGCTAACGTATGTTTTATGGCTAAAGCTAATGAGGTTAGTGATTTTAATTTTTATGATATGATAGAAGTAAATTATGAATTATTAGATACTTTAAAAAGTCTTAAAAGAAAATATAAAGCAGCTGTAGAAAATCAGAACAAGGCAGAATTCGAAGGAGATATGCTTAAAGATGAGAAGAAAATATTGGAAGAACTTGAGAAAACTCAAAAATCTCTCTCTAATGTTAATTCTCAATTTATATTATTGAGTCAAGAAATTGAAACTCAAAAAGAGAAGAATGATAGTCTTGTTTCTGAGAATCATGTTTTAAAAACTAATATTAAAATGGTAGAACTAGAAAATTCAAGTCTAAAGACCAAACTAGATGGAATCACTAAAAGTGTTTCAAATTTTAATAAAGAAAGATAAAATTTATCTAGGATTATTGAGAATTCACAACCTGTTAGTAATAAACATGGTTTAGGATATAAGAAGAAAGTTAAAAAGTCACAATCTAGTAATTTAAACAAAGTTAAAAATGATAAAACACCCACGTCTTCAAACAAACTAGTTTCTAAAACTATAAATATATGGGTACCTAAACCTAATAACAAGTTAATAAGGAAAAAGTATATTAGTTCATTCATAGAAAATATTCATAATAATAAAAACTATATTTATAAAAGGGATAGTAAACCCTCTTGGGTTTGGTTTCCTAAGATCTAACTCTTAGGACTCTATTAAAAGGTGGGTACCAACGTTATCTCATATTTTTGGAAGGTCCCACTCAAGAAAAGAGGAAAATGGATACTCGACAGTGGTTGCTCAAAACACAAGACAGGAGACAAAGATATGCTGATAAATATTACATGCTCAGATGGAGGTTCTGTCACTTTTGGAGATAATTCCAAGGGATATATTATCGGCAAAGGCGATGCGAGCAATTACGGTACATCTAATTTACCTCTTATTAAAAATATTTTATTAGTTAAGAATTTAAAACACAATCTATTAAGTATAAGTCAATTATGCGATAAAGGTTTTAAAATATCGTTTTTTGAAAATAAATGTAGTATTCTTGTTCAACATCAAAATCTTATTTTCGAAGGAAATAGAGATAAAAACATTTACGTTTTAAATATGAAAGTTAATCATAACTCAAATATGTGTTTAATAGCTAAAGAAAATGATCCTTGGATATGACACAAACGATTTTGTCATATCAATTTCAAAAATAGAGATAAAATCTCTAAAAATAATCTTGTAAAAGGATATCAAATATGAATTTTAAAGTTAATAATATATGTGACTCATGTCAATTAGGTAAATTAACCAAATCTTCATTTAAATCTAAGAAAGTTATTTCGACTTTACAACCGCTCGAGTTACTTCATATGGATTTATTTGACCCTACCCAAATTCAATCCATAAATCATAATAAATACGTATTTGTAATTGTTGATGATTTTTCTAGATATACATGGACTATCTTTATGAAAAATAAAAGTGATACCTTTGAAAATTTCAAAACATTTGTTAAACAAATTCAAAATTTAAAAGGTATTAAAATTAAAAATATTAGAAGTGATCACGCAGGTGAATTTGAAAATATACAATTTGATAACTATTGTAAAAAGAAAGGCATATTTCATAACTTTTCGTTTCCTAGTACTCCACAACAAAATGAAGTTGTAGAACAAAAGAATCAAACTCTACAAGAATGTGCAAGAACTCTATTAAATGAAAGCATGTTACCAAAACAATTTTGGGTAGAAGCTGTTGCAACTGCTTGTTATATTTTGAATCGTGTTTCTATTAGACCTCTCACCAAAAATACTCCTTACGAACTTTTTAACGGTAGAAAACCAAACACATCCTATTTTAAAATATTTGGATCAAATGTTTTATATTAATACCAATGATCAGCTTGGAAATTTTGATTCAAAATGTGACGAAGGAATATTTCTTAGATATTCGAATCGAAGCAAAGCTTATCGAATTTTTAAGAAACGAACTAATACTATAGAAGAATTACTCCATGTATCTTTTGATGAGAACTCTAAACCTGTTTCTAATACAATTAGTGACAATGACTTACCTAATAATAATAAAAAAAAATATAATTATAAACAATTCAAGAGATGATGACGATATCATTTATAACTCTAGCGAAAATGAAAATATTAATAAAAATTTAGAAAACAGAAATAATACTAATATAATAAGATTTCTCGAAGAGTTTTACGAAATCATCCTACAGAAAATATAAGTGGAGAAATAAATTCAAATGTTCAAACTAGAAATCAACTAAATTTAATGAGTAATGTAGTTTTATCTCTACTATAGAACCCAAAAATACTAAAGAAGCGTCACCCGATGAAAATTGGATTATTGCTATGCAAGAAGAACTAAATCGGTTTGAACGAAATGAAGTTTGAGAACTAGCACCCAGACCGACCGATCATACGATTATAGGAACTAAATGGGTCTATAAAAATAAATCAGACGAGTTAGGAAATATAACTTGAAACAAAGCAAGACTAGTAGAACAAGGATATAACCAGGAAGAAGGAATAGAGTACGAAGAAACGTGTTCTCCAGTTGCTAGACTAGAAGCAATACGAATCTTATTGGCGTACGCGTGTTTTAATAACTTTAAACTCCATCAAATGGATGTTAAGTGCTTTTTTAAATGGCTATACTAAAGAAAACATTGATGTTGAACAACCTCCTTTATTTATTCATGAAAAATATCCAGATCACGTATATAAACTCAAGAATTCTTAGTGTTTAAAACAAGAACCATGTGCTTGGTATGAACGACTAAAAAGCTATCTAATTAATTCTGGTTTTGAAATTGGAAAAGTAGATCAACTTTATTTATAAAAAATTCGAAAAATGATATATTAATAGTTCAAATATATGTCGACGACATCATATTGGGCTCAACTAAAAATGAATTATTTAACGAATTTTCTAAAATAATGACTAGAGAATTTGAAATGTCCCATATGGGAAATTATCTTATTTTCTAGGACTTCAAATAAAAAAAGTTTCAAATGAAATTTTTATTAATCAAGAAAAATACTGTAATAATATATCAAACGTTTTGGAATGGAAAACACTTCTACCAAAGCCAACACTATGAGCACAACAGTACATTTTGATAAAGATGAAAACGACAAAAGTGTGGACCAAAAACTATATTGTAGTATGATAGGATCACTACTTTATTTAACCTCAAGTAGATCAGATATTATGATGAGTGTGTGCTTATGTGCAATTTCAATCTGACCCGAAAGAATCACATTTACATGCTGTAAAACATGTACCATGTTATCTTAGTAAAAATACAAATTTCAGACTTTTCTATCCGAAAGAGTGTTCGTTCGAATTAGTATCATGCACCGATGCTGATTTCGAAGGATCACGAATAGATAGAAAAAGTACAAGCGGTACGTGTCACTTCATTGGTAAATCCTTAATATCATGCTTTAGTAAGAAACAAAATTGTGTTTCTTTATCAACTTGTGAAGGAGAATATATTTCTGTGGCACTAGCTCGCTCACAAGTAATTTATATGCAACAGACACTTAAAGATTTTGGAATCAATCTATCAAAATCAACAATTTACTGTGATAATTCTAGTGCAATAAATCTATCTAAAAATCCAATAAACCACTCTAGAACTAAACATATAGATATTAGACATCATTTTGTACGTGATAATATAAAAAAAGAAGTAATAAATCTAGACTATGTACCATCAAAAAATCAATTAGCAAATATTTTTACTAAACCACTGTTAGAAAATACGTTAATAAAATTGCGACGTCAGCTGGGTATAATTTCAAGTAAGGATATATAAATAAAAATATAAAATTTTCAAGAAAAATTCGAAATTCTGACCATGCTGAGACTCAAACTCGTGACCTGCTATGAATAGCCCAAGTGTCTTAACCACCTGAGCTATTAATGTTTTCTGTTCTAGTCTAGTATGGCCGTTTTATTGTATGGTAACAGTATTTTATACTACATTATATGTCACATTTAACTTTATAATCTTCATTACTAATTTTATAAATATTAAAATTATGCAAAATAGCTTAGCCAACAGAAAACCAATCTTTCACCATACTTCTTGGCTAGAATTAATATAATCCACCAATTATTATCCTATTTTTCCTAAGCTAAATCTATAAATAGGAGCATATTCCTTTTTCTATGCACTCAAAATAAAATAAAAGCCATCATTCGATTTTTTCTCTGAAGTAAAATATTTATAAACAACAATTTTTAAACAATGTCAACTTCCTCTACAACAGACTTTATCCAAATCATTGCCTCAACCAACTCTCCAAAACTCCGAACCATAAAGGTCCACCATCATCGGTCTACCACACCGAATATACTCCGGACAAGAAAAAGAGAAAGAAGACCGTTGATATTTCCCCAAACACAAAACAAAAGATCGACGATCTCCACCATTATCAGCAGGAATCTCTAATGCTGCAACGGGAGATGTATTACGAACAAAAAATAAACTCCAGACGGATAGGACTAATTGAGCACATCGCTATGAAATTCTACGGGGCATCATCACATCCGATAGACGAACATGTTGTTTCGCCTATCAAACGACCATCGACTTCGTCTCCACTGCGACCATCATACTCACCGAATTCATGGGATCGCAACGAAGCATCGAATGTTCATCGTAAGGAACTGAAAGAATTGAAGACGCCTACCCCTCGAAATAAACATAGTTTTAATTATCTTTCGTTGTATTATTGAATAAATTCTCTACATATGTATGTTTATGTTTGAAATAAATTTATTTTCGGTTCGTTAATTGACATGTCACATATAAAAAAATATAAACATTTAACAGCAAAATAAAGTTAGTTCTATATCATTCATTGAAATAAAAATTATTTATATTAATAGAATTAACAAACATAAATAAAATTTATACATTTCACATCATAAGAAATTCATTGCAGAAAATACTACAGGTCAGTCGACTGGACCAGGAGGTCAGTCGACATACACAACAAACAATTTTTAATGTATACATGGTCAGTCGACTGTTCTAGGGCCTCAATCGACTGGACCAGAAGGTTGAATATTATCGACCTTCAGCATCAGTCGACTGAAGCCCTGAGCCAGTCGACTGATGCAGCAATATAAAATTTTATATAACATGGCCAGTTGATTGTCTCATAGCCTCAATCAACTGGACCAGAAGATCGCAAAATTTCAATCTTCAGCTTCAGTCGATTGACGCACTGAGCCAGTTGACTGAGCCATAGATCTGAGTTACTTTTTAACTTCTACCTACCCAATTCACTCCTTTAACCTTTCACTTTACCTTCTCTCCTCATTACCACTTCATATTTTCAAAGTTTTCAAAACCCTAGGCTCTCCAAAACTCCAATTTTTCTCTTCAAAATCAAAATTAAATGGCTCCAAAACGTAAAGCACAAGCTTCCTCTTCATCTCAACCTCCGTCAAATGAACAAATTCAAAGGTGGCTATTTGATGACCGCGATGAAGAGGTG
Organism: Allium cepa; assembly: GCA_030765085.1. Lineage (NCBI taxonomy): Eukaryota > Viridiplantae > Streptophyta > Magnoliopsida > Asparagales > Amaryllidaceae > Allium > Allium cepa. Next base: position 883,095,265 of record CM060929.1, read on the forward strand.
GAGAACGGTTGCAAGACTCAAGGATCTTCGAAGGTTCGTTCGTCAAATTCCCTGATTTTTCCCCGTATCACATCCAAGAGTTAGCTTGAAGGAGCAATTTAGAGTCGTTAATTAACATCGACGACGAAAAACACAAGTTCAACCAAATTATGGTGAAATTATTCTACGCTAACCCAAATTTGGGTCACCAAGACGTTCAAATCAACAAGACTGCGTATGAAGTCTCGTATGTGGTAAATCCGTCTCTTTTTTTTTTCTAGACCGCATGGCTCATATTCTACAAACAGAAAATAATGGTGTTGAATTAGCTACCATTGATGTTGATTTGGTTGTTCGAGACCGTGTTAGCCATTTGTTTCTAGAACATGACATGCGTCAACTAAAATCGATGTCTTTACGACCAAAGGCATGAATTATTCATCGCGCTTTGATGAAAACCGTAACTCTTAGAACCGGGAATTATGAACTTGTCTACGAAAATAATTTTAAAGCTTTGTTTGCTATCTTTGGGAACATCAAAGTAAAATGGCTCCGTTTGATTCTTGATGAATTTTTAAGTTTCAACAACAGTAGGATGAATATGATTTACTACGGCGAATATATTATAGGTCCTCTCATAGTTTGTGAAGTTCTGAAATCGGATTCACCAATTTCTACCGTTGGATGTTTGAACGCTCGGACTTTAGCCTTAATGAAACTACCGGTTGCCCGACCCCCTCATATAATATCCTTTGAAGAATGGACCCAAAGGCAAACAGCTGAAGTCCAACCACAACAACATGGCGAGCCATCTCAATGACCATCTCGGCAAAGATCGACTCGTTATCAACAAGAAGAAATTATGATTCCAAATGAAGGTCTTCAACCATGTGAATCCATCAATATAATTTGCCGTAATCAACAAATTCCACAAACAAACATCATCAAAGTTGATCAGAAGCTCGATAAGGTCAAAGGATTTTTCACCAAATTATGGCATGCTATATCATGCTCTTTCGGTACATCTACTGCTACTATAGACATTCCAGGTAAGCAACTCGTCTTTACATGGTCTTCTTCTTCTAACGATGGTCAAGCTAGTAGTAGTGATGATGATGGTGATGAAGGTTACAGTGGTAGGGGTAAACAACCGATGGAGTAAGATGTTCATCTCTTTTTATTCAAGACATTTGTTTTCTCAATTCATATGGCTTGTACTAAATAGCCATTCTAGCTTATTTATTTTGAGCACTCTTGACTATGGATGTTAAATGTGTGGATGATTGTTCTTGTTTTTATTTCATATTATCTTTCACATTATAACATCATATTACTTATTCCTTTTTGTCGATGACAAAGGGGGAGAAAATAATATAATTGCTACTAATAAGAATGCAGGATATAGAGCATCAAAGATTCAGAGGGAGTAAGTATTTATGTTATATATATATATAGTCGAAATTTATATATATTTGCAGGTTGTCATCAACCAAAAAGGGGGAGAATGTTGAGACTTGGTTTTGATCCATGACACGAAGCTATCACTACAACATACAGATTTGACGACTGCTGCGACAAAAAGAGACAAGGAGACGAGACTTTAAAAATCGGTGCATCAACTATGGTATTTTTTTTTTAAGTCTTAAGTCAATATTTGTTAATATCTCTCCTCGATTATTTCTACACTAGCTTACATATTTAATCATTATATTTACTAAATATTTTATACATATATAAGCACACATTTAAATTATAAAAGTGTTTTAAAGTTATAGAAATTAATATATATATATATATATATATATATATCTGTGCGTGTGTGTTAATTGTGCAAACTGCATAAAAATAACCAGGTTAGTCGACTAACCTCCTAAGACAGTCGACTGACACTGGGATTTTTGTAGCATGCACAGTTACATGAATATACGAATTTAAAATTTAAAATTATTTTTGAATAATCAGTCGACTATCCCAGAGGCTCAGTCGACTGAATTTCTATAACAGCCACTTTTTTGAAAGGGCACGACTTTCGTAAAGAGTTGCGAACCTTTAAACGAAAAGATTCGGAAGCAACACTTCGATCGAAAATCTTCACCAATAGTCGCTACTTTTTAACCTTTATAAATACAAACTCCAACTTCATTTCAAATCACTTAATCACAATCGATTTCTCTTATTCTTTAATCTAACTTTCTGAAATCTATTTGCTATCATACTTTCAAATATTTTGCATTAAAGCAATACTATACCTTTCTATTCTTTATATACTTCAAATATAAATATTTATACTCAAGGAGAAAATTATAGGAAGGGTGTACTACAAGTGACAAATCCGTGTTATCAGAACACACATTAGTCAAACTATTTTCTGTATTAGTTGAAGTCCTGTTCTGCTACTCAGGCGAGTGAAGTCCTCTTTGGCAGTTGAGACAAAATCCTGTTCTGCTGCTCTGGTCCCTGTTCGGCTGCGCAGGGGCATATAAACCTGTTCCTCCGGGTTAAGTGAGGGTTGTTGTTTAGTGAAATTCCAGAAGGTGTCTGGGACTAGACGTAGGACGGTGCTCCGAACTAGTATAAAAATCTCTGGTGTCATTTTACTATACTACTTTTTATTCCGCATTATTTACAGTATTATCATCATCATTATACTCTGTATTATTGTATATCCATATTACACGATCCATATCACACTTTCATATACAAACACTTGTGGTACTGGATTAAGTGTGGTCTTAATGCAGAGGGGAAAAGTTGTAGTTTATGGAAAAATTGTAGTTTATGCTAGTCGACAACTAAAGCTGCACAAAAGGGATTGCCCAACTCGTGATGTGGAAATTGGTAGCGATTGATTTTGCTTCGAAGATTTGGAGGCATTACCTGTTGGGGGAAAGGTTTGAGTTATTTATGGACCATAAATCCTTGAAGTACCTTTTCTCTCAGAAGGATCTCAAACTACGTTAGTAACGGTGGTTAGAGTTCTTGGCCTATTATGATTTTAGTATTTCCTATACATTAGGTAAATAAAATGCGGCCATCGATGCATTGAGTAGAAGGCATGCTAGTTTGTGAGCAATGTTCCTAGAATGAAAGCAAGTTAAGTATAGTGTTAGTTATGATTTCAGGCCTCATTGTTAGATGGAACTAGAGATGTAAGTAAGTTTTCCGATCAAACCTACTCTAATTGAAAGGATTGGTACTAGTCAAAAGCAAGATGCTAGACTATGAAGACATAGCAAGGGTAGAAGAAGGAGTAGAGTCTGAAGATATGAAGCAATATGAACTAGACCGAGAAGGTTGACTTCGTAAGAATAGGAGACTGTTTGTTTCCAAAGTTGATGGATTATGAGATGAAGTATTACAAGGGTATTATCATTCCAGGTTGACCATTCATCCTGACAATAATAAGATATATGGAAGGTATGCAGCATACCTATTATTAAGAAGGTATATAGAGGGATATTGGAGCATTCATCTTGAAGTGTATGAACTGCCAGTCGGTAAAGGTAGAGCAAAAGCAACCTAGTGGATTGTTGCAACCACTAGATATTACTGAATGAAAATGGGAGCAAGTATCAATGGATTTTACTGATGGATTACAGAGGACTCAAGTAGGGTATGATAGCATTTGGGTCGTAGCTGATCGATTGACCAAGAGTGTCAGATTTATAGCCGTCAAGTCAAATAGAACAGCATCCAAGCTGGTAGAGTTGCATGTGAAATGGTTAATATGATTTCACGGTATGCCAAAGAGCAGTATAAGCAATCGAGATACACTGTTCACTAGTGGGTTTTGCAAGATCTTACAAGAAGTGTTATGGATCGAGCTGCATCTTAGTTCATATTATCACCCACAAATGGATGGTCAAACCAAAAGGATAAGTCATATATCGAAAGATCTTTTACGAGCATGCATTATAGATTTTAGAGGATCATGGGATGATCATCTTCATTTGGTGGAATTCGCATACAATAGTAGTTATCAGTCAAGGATTGATATGGCACCATATGAAGCATTGTATTGTCGATCATGTAAAACTAGTTCTTGTTGGTGGGAAGCATGCGAGAAACTCATATTTGGGCCAAATATGATAAGAGAGACATCAGAAAAGATTGAGATCATTCGACAACGAGTGAAAGCTACTCATGATCGACAAAAGAGCTATGTAGGTAAAAGACATAGAGATTTGGACTTTTCTGCCATAGATATGGTATATGTAAAGGTATTTCCTTTAAAGAATGCCATCATGGTATTCGCAAAGGTACTTCCTTTGAAGAATGTTGTCCGATTCGGTGATAAGGGAAGTTGAGCCAAGATTCATAGGTCCTTTTTTGATAGTTGAAAGAATTGGAAAGCTAGCATATAGGGTCGACTTGCCTTAGAAAATAGCGGGTATGCACAATGTTTTTCATGTCTCTTATCTATGGAAGATTGTGCATGACTCAGGAATGACAATTACACCAGATCATCTTGAAGATGTTGAAGTAGCACCAGAAGTTTCAAGATGTCGTAGGTCATTTCGTATTGTCAGACATGATACGAAACAACTTAGGAGAAAGTTGGTGAAGCTAGTGAAGGTACAATGGAATTGAAATGATAACTGTTGTACATGGAAAACTGAGGAGAGCATGTGGACTACATGTTTGGAGCTCTTTGAATGGTAAGAACCATTGTTTATCTTATCTACTTTCACCATTGCATATCGTATTTGGTAGGTTAGTATTCTACATTCTAAGGTAGATTCACCTGCACAATTGGTTGCATGGTTGCATGTTTGATATGGTTGATGGTTGCCTATGATTTTTAAGCATGTAGAGTATTTATGGTTGCTTATACTTTGGCTTGTTTAGGGGTTTCAGGGGTGAAATTACTAAAGCGGGGAAGAATGTAACAACATGTATTTTATGTATCGGAGGACAATAAAATATTTCTATATTTTTCGTATGAGGTCGTATGATTCTATAATTTTGGATTATGACTCTTAGGGACACTTTAAACACCTATGATTTTTTTTTTTCAAATTTCTATGTGACAATTTTGATCCTGAAAATCTTATTTGGGTTATAACCTTTTACAGGAGTTGAATTAGAGTCTCAATCCAGTTCCATTGCTTCAGGATGATGCTTTTCTATTCTACAGGGTGGTTATAATAGGAAAAAAATTACGGTTAGAAATTTATGTCTGTTTTAAGTTTAGACGATCGCTGACCAATATTGATGTGCAATTAATTAAGCCCAACATGATGCCTATTATTCTAATTCGAGATTACTATAAATAGGCAGCTATAGGAGTCAAATTAAAACTTTTCTCTTTCCTAAATCATATATAAACCCCCATTAACCCTAGATTCATCCAAAATCAGCTAAATTATTCTCTAAATCTATTCAAATTGCTATTTAGAGAAAAGATCATTAAATAGGGATTACAGATCATCGCTTTGGTCGATTTGCATTGCTTTCGTTGTTGTCCACATTGGATCTAGAGGAGAATTGGTTGAATTTTGTAATTAATGAGTGGTTTATACCTTCTCACTATCCTACACATGTTTATATGGTAGAATTAAAGGTTTTAACATGATTTTAAGCCTAAAATCCTTTTCTACCCTTAATAGCTTGTTAACATATGTTTATAACCTATATTGAGGAGATCTAATATGATTTCTAGTATTTGTTTCGTAATTCACCTTATACATATTCATATGTTCATCAATTGCTTAGATTTGGATTAAAATTGACTTGGTTGTTATAATTCTATGTATTTCTTGTTTGATTAGTTATATATGCATGTTATTTTATGCTTGTATGTTGTGTTTTGATGTTGTTTTCTAGTACTTTGGATGTTTAGGAAGATAAGTTGGTGAATTGGGCAGATAAGAGGCAAAGTTGGTCGGAATTGGAAAAAACTTGGATGAGAGGCTTTGAAGCAAAGGTGGAGCTTGCTAGAAAAATTGCACATTAAAATTTGCTAAAGGTATAACCTAGTATCGAGTTATATAGCTTGGTACCAAATTATCATGGTTGGTCGATGAAACTTAGAGGAGAGGCTCTAAAGCACAGAAGGAGCTTGCTGGAAAAATTACGCCTCAAGAATTTGCTAAGGGTGTAACCTAGTACCTAGTTATATAACTTGGTACCAAGATATAATGGTGGGCCCTAGAGGTTGATCATTTACATGTGTAGGTAAAGCTTGGCTAGTGGAGATGGTTCATGGCTTGAAGCAAGAGATTTTGTTAAGTGTCGGATGACATACCGGTTATCCCTAGAAGTTAGAAGATATAGGTTATATGTTAGGGCCAAGTTATCAAAGGGGATAGGTTGGTGTCTAAAGCTCTTGGGAAAGGGGTATTAGGAGCAAGGAGGAAAACTTAGCCAAAAATGGCTCAGTATATAACCTGGTACCGAGTTATCTATAACTCGGTACCGAGTTAACATGTTGCACTGGATGAATATGGAATTTTCACGGTTTGGAGTGGAAGCTCTATAGGTCATGCTGGATGTGTTGACTCTTTCGCATGAGGACCGATGGCGATGTAACAACATGAAGAAAGGTAGAATATTTATTTTGTGACTCATGGTTGGAGTTTGTACCGAAGATCACAGTTTGATAACGAAGGGATCCGTAGAATGAGGAACATGGTGGGTTCTTGAATAATGGAAACTGGATTGAGCAAAGGAAAGAGTCAGATCCAAATGGAGCAAAGGAGGGATAGGATGAGTACATGTTAAGAAATTGTTGATGCTCGGAGTGTTTTCTTATATACTCGAAGTAGGGGTATTGTAAATGGGGACTCTGTGGGTCATTGAGGGACATGTATACCCTAGACCAGTGGCTTTCGTTCTAGCGTCTAGCTTTGTGCAATGAGATATGTATCAAGCTTTGGGTTGTGTGACACAAGAGTACATTGAAAAAAGGATTTCCATTAGTCCTTGCCAAGGGTATCATACGAGTTATCATATATTCAAGGCACATGGAGTGACAGTGGGGATTCCTTGATGGATGCCATGGGTTCTATGTTTTCTTTAGTGCTTTTTAAGCTATCACTTGGAGATGTCATGGGAGTAGGTACTAGAGATAGGGATATGTAGATACCCATCATTCTATTTTGTGTATAGTACTTTTATGATATTGTAGAGTTGCACATTATATAGTTATGGCTAACTCTTTGGTTACAGGGATAGGTCAAGTACGGTTTGTGTGACTCTGTTCCTTACCATATATACTTGCATAGTATTTTGAGATTCATTTACCTCTTTCACCAGAGTGTTGCTTGACCCAATTTTTATATTTTGACTCTTATTATCTTGGGTACTCTGAAATGAGTAAACTAGATAACAGGTCTAGGTGATGCGGTAGCTGTTCGAAGGACGAGTTGGATGGAGCTAACTTATATTATATACTTATATGAATTCAATGCTTATTCCACTATTCAGCACCGGGGAGCCTTAGCAATGACTACTTATTTTCATGTTATGAGATAGTTATTGATTTTACCTCTGCTGTGTAAACTCTACTACATTCACGTATAATTTTATGGATCTGTTACTCTGATGATGATTTGTTCACATAGTTAATACTGTCTCCTCTATTACATCCATGATATTATATATTATCCATGTGCTATGAGATATGAAAGGTTATATGTTGTGTTTGTTATTACTCATCTCAATGATCGCCCTATATCGGCTGGGCACCACTGCAGCATGTTATTTAGTTATTACTTGTGTCGGTGGTATAAGGCGGTCGTTGCATAACGTTTTTTTCACCAAAGATTTAGTATTAGACGGGATACAATTGTAATACTAGGAATAAATCATTAATTTAGCCTTTCCCTTATTGTTTCAATCAGAAAAGAATGTTTTAGAATGATTTAAAACATAACACAATTAAGTCATCATATTATGTTGACAACAAATATTAATTAATGCAATTATCTCAAATATTATTCGCATAGTGTAACGACCTGGATTTTTGGTCATTGATTTTGAACATTTAATTCATTTTAAATCTCGAGTTTTGAAATGTGAATAGAATTTTAATATGGAATTTAACGATCAAATAAATGGAATAAAGCTTAAAGTTTCAAATATAGCGGTTTATTTGATAAATTTAATTGTTGTATTAATAATTGAAATCGTTTAAATAATTGAATTGAAGTAGAATATGAATCGACAATGATTGCTAATGTTGATATAAATTCTACTGGGATTATAATTGAGTTGGTATGTTTTTAAAACTGAAGTTTTAAATGATTTCGTAAAATTTGGAAATCATCGATTTAATCGACACGTTGAAATAGCCATCCGGTGCACAGTCTCGGAATTCGACGAAAAAAGTTCCATTGGATCCGTAATTGAATGTTGTTATCGGATTTCAAATTTCATAGTGTTTGAAGTTATTGTTTGATCGTACAGAATATAAACGCATAGAAATAATTTAATTGAATTAAATTTAAATAGTCGATTCAAAAAGCTATCTTCTCCATACGATCAAATTAGGATTCGAAACCTTTTCCATTTTTTTAGAATAGAGGTATAACATTATAAACGCCTAGCGGAACGCCTCAATAGGGGTTCATAGTTTTGCAGTATGAAATTCGAGATTTTGAATAAAATAAAAATAAAGGTTAAATCAAATCAAAACCACTTGACCTTCTATGATGCGCTACTTTATTACCTTTAAATCACGTCCCTGTCTTGTTCGTCTCAATAAAAGTTACGGGCCTTTCTTCTTTTCTTTCAACTTATTAAATCACATTCTTACCTTTCATTTTCGTTCGAACGAAATCAAAGACAGAAAAAAAATTATTATTATTACATACTAATTTGAAAAGAGTTCTCCCTCGCCTCACTTTGCAGTCGAAATCGAAGCAAAAGACCTATGCTTTTCCTCTTCTAATTAGTCATGAGTCCTCTCCTTCAGTTTAAGATCGAAGGAACCAAGAAAAGAAAAAAATAAGGGGAAGGAAGGACGTCATGATTGGATTGCGTCAGCGAGGCCGGGAGAGAAATTGGAAGCACGCGAAGGTGTGGAGGGAAGGCGAACTCGAAGGCATGGCAGCAGGGTTGGGCTCGAAAGGCGATGCGGTCTAGGGATTCGTGATTTTTGGCACGTCATTATCGAGGCACTCTCATACGCATGAGGAAGGGTGCTCAACTCTGGCGGCGTGGTGTTCGATTGGAGGAGATGAACGTAGGTGGCATGAGGAAAGCCACCATGGATTGAGGAAGGGTAGTTGTCTTGTCAACGTTCGAACTTGGGAATGCGAATTGATGGATCGAAGGATTGGGACCGAGTTTGGCTGTGGTTTAGCAATGTGAGTACGATTTGATCTGTGATTATCTATTAGTTATTATAATTAGTATATATAGATCATATTATAAATCAAATATTTGCAAATTGATAATTTTTTATGCGAGGTCTAAAAATTGTGAAATCAAGTCGAAATTGGAATAGATTGCAAATAAAATTAAATGTGAGAAAATTCTCACTCATTTGGATTGCCAATTTAATTTTAAATAGTTAAAAATTAATTATTGGTTGCTTGGTTGAATTTAGAAAATTATTATATGTTGAATGATATAATATATATATAGTAGTGTGTGTGTGTGTGTGTATTAGTATTTGGAGTGATATTCCCGCACATTATAGCGGATGAGACCTTATGCGCCCCGCATAATAGAGGATGACCCTATATACCGTGATATTTTCCTCGAAGTAGGATTGGTATTTTTATCGTTGACTAACATTTATGGATGCAGGAAAACATGTTAGAGGGATCTAACTGGATACCTCAAAAATGTTGATTTATTTTCATATATAATGATATATGATTATGTGAAATCTATTATAGATTTTGCTATGACTTGAATTTTGGATGTAGCATGGGCCTTAAATTTGGCATTTTCAATACCATAAATTTTTATTTTTAGCTTAAAGGAATTTGAAAGGAGAGTTTGATATAAAATATTTGTATTCGGAATTGGATTATTTTTAAGAAAACTAAATTAGGAATAATAAATATTTATTTTGGATTGTACGTAACTATACGTAAATGGTTTTAAATGGAGATTTTAAAAATCAATTATATAAAGGAATTTAAATGGTACTCTGAAATATGAAAAGAAGTTAAAATCAATATTAAAAATAGATTGGAAGTACAAATAGAATTTATAACAAATGAATTTATATAATGGAATTTTATAAATAAGATTTGTTTTATAAACAGGAAAACCAAAGGGGTTATAAAAATTTATAAATGATGTTTATAAGTAAAGGAATTTGATACCAGATGATAATTGGGAATATAAATTCAAAGGATGAATTTATATCGGAATATGGGAACAGGGTTTAGAAAAAAAAGAAGATTCTAATTTTGAAAATGAAAATGATTAGGAAATCGACAATGAATTGCTATGTTGTGAAATCGGGAGGAAGTTATTAATTAAATTTATTATTGAGATGTTAAAATATTTTTTTATTTTAAAGAAGTTAAGTTTGTTTTTTGAAAAGGAAAACTTTATTATTGAAACTATGAAATTTTAAACTAGTTAGTTTTGGAATAATTTGTAAAATGGATTTTCAAATATTTAATATTTATTGAAATAAAAATTTAATTTATATGATCAGCTTTGTAAATTAAATTGTTTTATTTTAATGAGTTATTGATGGTTTATTAAAAGTGTTTAATATTTTAAATAATAACTTAAAACATATTTTTAAAGAAAAAGAGAAAAATAGATAAATTGTCATCCTTTAAAAATACTCATTATATATACATAGTTTGAAATGATTGAAAATTTATTTAAAAAATTCTCTCGAGATGTGTAGACAGGTTTTATTCTAAGGATGAGATTTTATGAGAGATCTTATAAGTGGAATTTTAGAGATTGAGAATATTTCCAATGTTTAGATGCGGTAACTTTGAAAAGAATTTGAATTCATTTAAAGAAGTTATAAATGGTTGGTTGGGATTATAAATAAGTATAATCGGTTTGGAAGTCGTAGGAAGAATTTATTAGAAAGCCGGAGACTTATGAGATATGTTATGAAAAATTTCCAAGTTTAATACTAAAATGATTATGGAAATTATATGTATAAACGTTATCCTAAGTATTGAAAGGAATGTCTTGGAAATATTTTAGTGGGAAGTGATTTGGAATAGAAACATTTTCTAAGTGTTATAAAAATGGAAGTTGGAAATATTTCTAAGTATTGAAAATGATGAAATATCCTATTCTGCATCCTAGTGTTGAAAATTGTTTTCAAATATAGAAATATTAAATGAGACCGAATATATATATATTGGTGAAGATGTTTTGAAATAAAATATTTTGGAGATTTATATAATAAGGCCTAGTGACTGCTTATGGATGATTTATTGATAGTTAAATAACTTACTATCAATATTGGCAAATTTCATTAATCGTTTCGAAAAGACCGGGATCAGATTTAATTACCCAAAAACCACTTCAATCTAGTTTGAACGTCACGAATGAATACCGTGAAGACGATGAAGACGATGATTCGGTTTGTCCAAAGCCAGGGCAACTTGTATGGACGAATGCTAGCAGAACATCATCATTAGAGGATGATGAGCATTCTAAGAAGAATTGTTTCTTGAAAGGTAACACTTAGCCTCGAGCCTCATCAACCGGGAGTGACTAAAACAGGCAAGGTGAAGTGGTGCATGGAAGAAGGAGCGCTAGATGTTAAGAGTAGGAACACCTGGGGTGATAACATACTTAGTCTATCCAGGTTAGGGGTAGGCCGGTCTTGTGTAGCAGGAGATCCCGACGAGGTCCTTGGTACATTGTTCTAGAGGTGTACTGTGATGGACAGTACCCCAGTTGCCCAGTCATTCATATGGAATCCATTTTCCGATACGTGCCTTTACAGTTTTGTTTGTAGAGCCTAGTATGTTGGAATTTAATTAATGTAACAATTTCAGCTGTTTGAATAAGTATTTATATCTAGACACTATTATAATATCACTGGATTTTTCTATGAAATGTTTTGGGTATCATGAGGGAAAAACTCGTCTTGTTTATGTGTGATGCGGTCTTACGAGATACCTTTGTTTTCAAATAATTTTGATAACTCTAATAATTTAAATTGAGTGTGTTTTCTCACGCTGGTTTTCCATGCTGACTCGGTGTTACTTTATTATAATGCTCACATCAGGTCGAGTATTGCAGATTCAGGTTAGGATTGCTATGGTGTTCAGGAGATGAGCTGGAGGAGTTCAGACATATTTTCGTACTTGGTTTATATTTCTGCTGTGTAAGGATAGGTGATTATAAGTATCCATATTGATGCATTAATTGTTGTACTCTAATGATTGTATGCATATAAACCATTACAGATTCTTTTGTATAAAACTTTGTTATTATATATTATATTTTGTTCCGCTGCGATTGTGAGATTCTGTATGTTGTTCCTATTTCTTCTTCTATCTTTTCTTCTATCTTTTCTTCTTTACACTACTTATTCGCTCTTTCATACAATTTGGGTTGAACAAGGGTGAATTTTTATCAACTCAAAGGGTACGGAACTACGGGTCGCTACACACAGCTATTTATGTGTTAACATTCAAGTCTAAATATTCTAATATGAAAATTAACTTATTAACAAGATATTCCAAAATTCAATGTAGTTTTTTTAATTAACAATGATAAAATCAGACGACACTATACAGATTCGTTATAAGAAGGTCTAAATCTATGTTATACATGGATAAATCAACATATGGAAAAAGCAAAAATGAAATTAAATGGACCAAGATCTAGGTTAAAAAACAGGGTAAACAAACATATAGAACAGAGACAAGGAATTATTAATATTGCTCATAACAAAATAGCAGTTAACATAGCAAGGGTTCTTTTTTTGATAAGAATATACAATTAATTCATGCCAGGGTTTGAGATATTCAAATCAAAATCCAAATTCATATATATGGACAAAAGGGAGAGATAGAAAATTTAGGAGATGTAAAAAAATATTAAAAGATATGTAAATATATAGAATTACCTTATGATAAAGCCTAAAGAATACACAGTGAATGAAGAAAAATTCCTAGATTCTTCAAATTGATCTCCAAATGTACAATAATATAGAGACAACCACCTTTTTCTCTTTTGATCTGTTTGAACATTTTGAACTTTTTGTAGTCTTATCGCCATGGAAATTTTGAACCTTTTAGAAGAAAAGTTGAGAATGAGAGAGGCAAATGATAAAGAGAAAATTTTATTAAAGGAGGAAATAAATGTAGCATTCAATATATGTTAATTCCTCCCTTTTAATAACTCATTTAAAACAAAAGATCCCTCTTATTCCTTAAAGTAAATCTAGCTATTACATGGGCTATTTGGGATCCAAAGCATTGAAAAAATGAATTAGCGTTATATTCCCATTTAAATCCAATTTAAATTTCCTATCAATATCGTATACCGATTCGTACGCTTATAACTGTTATATACGCGCATTACTAAATACTAACGGAACTCAAACAAATCAAATAAGAAATTTTTTAGCAATTAATATTTCACAAATACTAATCAATTTAATTTCTTAAAGTCCTTTTTAGTACTTATTATGTTTAAATCATTTTTAAACATTCTATCGATATCGTATATCGCCACATACGTTTATAACTTTTATATATTGTGACGACCCGATTTTTTTAACATTTGACTATGAAATTTTTAATCGATTTTAAATATTTGGAGGTTAGTTTAACTTGAATTTCGAATATAAATATTAATTTTGGCAATTAAATTATTGAATTTGATTTATTAATGATGGGTAAAAATTTGAATTTTCAATTTTTAGCTTGTTAAAAATAATTTGATGGCTTAGAAAATTTATATTGATAATACTGAAGGTAATGGAAGCTTCAGAATTTAATTTGAAATTTTTTTGTTTAGTTTTGAATTTATATTGTTTAAATCGATATTTAAAAATATCCTTCCGAGGCATAGTCTCGGAATTCGACGGAAATAGTTCCATTGGATCCGTAATATTGTATCATTATCGAATTTCAATTTTTGTAATGTTTGGAGTTGTCGTTTGACCGTACGATAAGCAAACGCGTTGAAAATTAAATCGAAATTTAATTTAATAGCTGGGTCCAAAAAGCTATCTTCTCCATACAATTGAATTTGGACTCGAAACCTTTTCCATTGTGTTCGGAATAGGGGTATAACATTATAAACGCCTAGCGCATGCCTCGATAGGATGCCGAGATTTTGAGTTGCATTTATCGAGACGTTTGGAATTTAAATAAAAATATTTCTCAATAAACCTACTCTGAAGCCGTAATCCTTTCACATCGTAACTTTTTTCTTTCATCTCGTGATCACTGTAGCAAGGCAAGATTCTCACGCAAGGCATTTTTCTCACGCAACTTTCCTGTAAAAGACAACACTCATTCTTTCCCTTTGTTTTAAGATATACGAAATTGATTTTCGTTCCTCTTCAAATTTACTTCCTTTCTTCCCAAAATTGAAATCCAGATCTAAGAAATGCCGCTCCTCAAAATCGAAAACCAGATAAAATAAAATGGTCGTTCGAATGAATTGAAATGGCTGCGATTTCAATTCCAAATCACACTCCCCCTTTTCTTCATTTTCATTTGTTCGAACGAAATAAAAAAAATAGAGAGAGAGGAGGAAAGCGCGTTCGTGGCCGGAGGGAAGGAAAGGGAAGTGGCGATTGGAAGGGAGCAGCGTCGTCGACTGGGTGGTTGCAACAAATAGCGACTAGATGTCGCGGTCGATTGAAGACGCAACCTAGGTTTGGGGGAACGGCTGGTTCGATTAGAAGGGTGCGTGCGGTAGCTCTAACATTATTCGATGTCAAGGAAGGGGTTTCGATGCTCATATCTATCAGAGCAGCGGTTTTGGGGGCCTTGCGAGTATGGCAGATGAGGAGTGGATTGCGGTGACGGTGAGTTACGGCAGTTGATGGTGTGACTTGTCAGGGTAAGTCGTTCTGGGAGGAGAAGCCGATGGTGTTGGATGAAGCTTTGTTCGTGAGGAGATGCCCGAAGTCGTGGCAAAGTCTGAAGGCTCTCGGTTAGGGAGATGTTGGATGGGTTGGGTCGCGATTGATTTTAGGCAGTTAGGTATAATTAATTTTATGTTTTTCAATTTAATATGTATATATAAATAAACACTTACCTATTTAGTTAAATTTAGGTAGATAACAGAAATTATTCTTATAGTAGGGTATTAGTGTGTGTGTGCATATATTTATATTAAATTTTTACAGCAATATATCCTGGGTTGTTTATTTAACAGGAGAAATAATAATAATAATAATAATTGATATACACATGCATGTTTTAATTTAATGTTTTGAATTGTAAAGTTATGTAAAATTTAGATTCTGGAAAATTATATAAGATTTGGAGATAGGATTTTAATAGCAATATAGATTTTATTTTTATAGAGAATTTGAAATATAAACTATTTTTCTTAGGGATACGTATTTCCAAAATGCATATATTTTAGTTTACTAAGTTATGTTAAAAATAATAACTTATTAAAGGTAATAAATTGTTTAGTTAGCTTATCTAAATTATATTACTTACTTAGAAGATTTTTTAAAAGAAAGTTTGTTTAAAATTAAAACTATTAGTTTAAAATAAATTACCGGCTAAGTAAATTACCAAATGAGAATTTAATTGCTCGATTTATCCGAATATAAATAAAAAATTATATGATTGTTTATACAAGGTCTAATACTATGAAGAAAACAATATGGAATGAAAATGGATTGCATGCATAAGCAAAGGTGAGATCTTCTCACTCAATCAATATTGTTTTGATTTAAATTTTAAATAGTTAGATTTAAAATTGATTGACTGTGTGCTAGGATGATTGATTTACAATAATTATTCGCTGGATGATATTATATATATAGTAGTATATAGTATATATTGGGTGATTGATTTCCCGCATTATATAGCGGATGAGACCCTATGCGCCGCATAATAGCGGATGATATTTTATAAATCCCATATACCGCGATATTCCACCTCGAAGTGGAACGGTTGTTTAATTGTTATGCTAACGTCTGTGGATGAAGGAAAATAGGTTGGAGGGATTCAACTGGATTCCTCAAACATTTGATTTTGTTTCATATGTTGTGTGTTTATTTATTTATAATCTGTGTGTGATTATATTGTGATTTAAATCGTTGAGGGCTATAATTTAGCCGAATATATATTTGGTATCGTAAGATATCAGAAATAAATAAAATTTGCTTTTTTGAAATTTAGTAGAAAATTTATAGTAAATTAATTTTAGAAAATTGAATAAATTTAAAAGAAGGAATTTGTTTCAAAAGATAATAAATTTGGTGTTGAAATAAATTTAGAAATCAATTTTGGAAATTGATTTGGTATTTGAAAATAAATTTGTAAATCAGTTTAGAATTTAATTTGGCGTTGAAAATGCATATTTGGAAATCGATTTAAAAATCATATATCAGTGGATATTTGGGAAATTAAATTCACAATGTGAATTTATAAAGGAAAGGGAAATTTGTTTTAAAAATAAACATTTGGTTATTTTTAAAAGTGTGAAAGGAATTTACGGATTCGGAGCGTAAATTTAAAATAAATCAAGAAAGATTTATTTATTAATTTGAATGAACCATTTTGAAATGGAAAATGTATTTTCCCCAGAAAGCTGGGTATGATTTCGAAGTAGCCTATAAATATAAACCAAAAATCTTTAAGGATGGTTTTAGAAAGGATACTTTGGATAAATTGTTTTCTTAACTGGTTTCAAATATTTAAAGTATGGATTTATTTAATTACTTATAGAAGGGATTATTTTAAAGATTAAAATTAATATTTGTTTTAGGAAGCAGTTATTTAAATAGTTACACCTTATCTACTAATTTCATTTTAAAATTAGTTGGGACTTGAAATCTTATATGTGATAATTAGTATAATGTTTTCATAACCAATATTTAAGTAAGTATTTAAGATTATATTATTTAAATGTTCTTAGTATATTTTGGATAAGCATTTTAAATTATTTTAAAATATTTGAAATCGGCAGATTTTCAGTGGAAATGAATAAATATTTGGAAATGTTTTCCGCACAAAGAAAAAAATAAGTTGAACTTTGTTTTCAAAGTATTGAAAGGTGAAAGGTGATTTGTTTTCAAATAGTTGAAGGGCTAAAATTTTATCCTGCGAAGATATATTGAAAATAATAACAATTGAGGGAAAAATTGTTCAAATCTTGGTGATTGTTGTGAATGTTGACTGATAGTTAAATAACCGACTATCAACATTGGCCTTTTAATAGCATTTGAATTTCGATGCGACCGGGTGGCGGATTCCAAGTAGATATCCGAAAACCACATCGAACCTTTGCGATTGTGATAGATCTTTTATTTAAAAGATAAAAGTGAAAATTGTTGTGATTTGTAGAAATTTGAATATAACACTTTTTTTTTTAAAATAAGCACTCGTTATTCGGATTAGCCGGGAGAGTACTTTGTGTCATATAACCCATTCCGAATAATGATTCGACAAAATTAATAGCATTTGAAGATGGTGGTGAAGACCGGGTGTCTTCGAAAACGATAGGATAACCTATCGAATGTCTCTGCACTGAGTTGCTCCGGTATAGAGATCTCCACATGTGATGGGGAGTCCGATCGGAATTGTGGGTACCTGGATTTGCAAGGGCTTCTTCCTTTATTGGACGAGGTGCCTTGGGTTCTGTTCGAACCCGGAACAAACTTGTATGGTTGTATGTCTGACGCTACACTTTGAGATATAAGGCAGATTTCTTTCAAATACATATCTGTTGGTGACGGAGAATTTATTCTCTTAGCTTAACACCCTTCTCTGAGACGTACGAGCTCAGAGGTTATGTAGTTGAAGGTTATCAGCGATATACTCCCAATTTGGTAGTGTGGCATTGTAATAATCCGTTTTTCCGTACCCTTTGAATCGACAATAAACCACACATGTCAAACTCAAATTGCACGAATAAGCGGATCATTAAGGGTAGAAAGAAAATAAAGACAGAACAGAATCTCACACGAATGGAATAACATATATTATTTCAATAATAATCTTTACAGCGGAAATTTTTAAATACAATATCAGAGCCTAACCTAAATTCAGCCTGGACAGTTATAAACATCTGTCCTTATAATTGCTGACAAACATCAAACAAAATACACTAAGTACAGCGGATAATAGAGTACGTCCATACGTAGATGAATATCTCCAGCTCTCCTCTGAAAACTCTAACCGTCTTCAACTCAACCTGAAACTACTCGGATCTGACCCGAGTATTGAAAATACCCGGATCAGGCTTGATAAACCAGCGTGAGATACACGAAATTTAAAATGACTATGTTATCAAAACCTTTGAAAAGAAGGGTATCTCATAAGACCACGCCCACACATAAACACGGACGGGTTTTTACCTTATGATAACCAAAACACTTTTATATATCAAAACGTTTGATATTATTTCTAATGACATTCTTTTGAAAACACTTTTCAAATAAACTTATTCAAATAAGATATCAACATCTGGACTAAGTCTAAGGTAATATATCTGGACTAGGTCAATGGAATATACCAATGGAATAAATGATACCAAAAAGGGGTAGCTGAAATATTTGCAAGTCATTACAGCTATTTTTGGAATACAATCAAAACCGTAAATCTCGTAGGGATTGGATTTCCAACATGATAGGAAACTAGTGACCTTTTCTCCGATCCACGCATAACAAACATAGTTCCCATGGTGCCTTAATCTCTTTTCTCAAATTAGTCACTTGGAAACTATACTTGCTACACCACAAATGATAATTGGTAGTTTCCTGCTTTTCTCAAGCTAACCACTTTATCCACATGGGGCAATAAATGCCTTGAGGCCCAGACATATCTGATACCTAGGGCTTAGAACATCTGATAACCCAAATCACTATTATCTGAAATGCGAGCATACATCTGAACACATAGAATCCCATCATAACCGGGGTGTGAGGCTCGCGAAGCTACGATCAATTTCTTTAAAGCCACGCTTTTCATACAAAACCATGCTTTGATCAACACGTTCCACTTTGAATGTCACACTACCATTCCTTTGATCACTATTTGACTCCTACAAAAATACAACCCTTGAGCTCGTATGTCTCAAGGAGGGTGTTAAGCTAAGAGAAGTTGACTTCCCCGCCACCACTGATGTACATTTATAAAAGACAAACGTTGTGTCTCAGAAATGCAATGTCGGACATTCGTCCATACAAGTTTGTTCTAGGACTGAACGAAACCGAGGGTACTTTCCTCGGCCATTACTATGCGAGAAGCCCTTGCAATTCGAAAAATCTCCATCACGAAGAGACCACTGCTATAAATAACTCTATAATGGGAGCTACCCAGAGCATGTTCAACAAGCAGTCATCACGCTACAAAGATCCATGGTCTTCAATAATCATCATCTTCAATATGTCTTCACTTTCGAACGTATATGTTGGTTCGAAGTGGTTTTCGGATAGGAATTACCCAAATCCGACTCCGGTTCCTTCGAAGCCAATCATCGCTTTAAAAGATGTTAAGTTCATACGTGGATATCAATCATCAATCAATTACTTCATCTTTTATCTTAATCAAATATCTTTCTTAGATATATTCTTTTCAAGTTATTCCATTTTATTTTTTGTATATGGAATCATTAAGCTTCATTTATCAAATCATTTGATTTATTAAACTTTTCTTAAATCTTGGAATAATTCCAAATCATTTCTCTTTTACTTAGGAAAACCTTTCCAAACCATTCATTAAATCTTAATCAAAGATATCTTATATTCAAGTTATAACTTTTAAACTTAGGGAAAATATTCCCAATTCATTCATTGAACCTTAATCAAAGATTTCTTCCTCAACTTCAAATCATATTCTTGCCAATCAAAGATTTTCATAACATAGTACTACTGCCACTTTAAATATGGTAAATTTAACCTCAAGGGACTAATGGCAATTTTCACCTCCAGGGGCTAATGGCAATTTTCACCTCCAGGGACTAATGGCAAGTACTCCTACATCATGAGTATCTTTGTCTTTTAACTTGGAAGAACTTAAATATGATCTTTTAGAGCATCCGGGCTTTCCTTTCGATATGTTCCACCCCTCGCCTAAGAAGAGAAAACATAGGCCAGGTAAGTTCAGGGCACTGGTTGCTCCATCCCTAACCTTAGTTAAACACCTTGTTTACCTTCCTAGATCTCACAGGCGGGACAAATGTATTAGTCGTTTCCGCATACTCAGTTTGTTATTACATTCAATATTCTTCTCTTTTTGTTTAAGTGGTATAAACAATTTCATTTATTCAAACTCTTATTAAAACTTCCAAATCATCTTTAAATAACTTAATTGTTCTTTTAAAATCATTCACAAAAGATTTAGGAAAGAATTGTTAAGTTTAAACTCATATTCAAAGGGTTATAGATTCGCAGCATAAAAGTGCTACGGAAAGTGCTATATAAGCTTATTTGATTTAAACCACTTTTAAACATTTGACAAATTCATATTTTCCATTCCAAATATCTTTTAAACCACTTTAATAGATTTATCAAATTTATTTCATATTTTTAAAACATTTAAAATATCAATTTTAAACTTTGGTCACTTTACTGCAAAAGCGTGATTTTTCTAGAAAATTGTTTTGGACATATTTAAAATATACAAGATAAAACCTTGATTTTATTCCTTTATTTCTTTAAACATATTTAAATGTTTATAAAATATTTTTAACTCATTTTAAAACTATTTCCAAAAGGTTTAAGCATTCCATATACACCATTTCATTTTCAAAAGGAAAGTAATTTCCTTTGTGCTTATCGACGTGTATTAACGTGACTTGGTAAAACAATTTAACAATCATATCGAACAATCAATACTTGATGATCAAATCATATATAAGGATCCATAGCAATCATAACACAACATCAAACATGTATATATATAAATAGAGATGCTAAATAGAGTTTCTCACCATAAACCAAAGCGATAAACTTCCTACCAACATTCATATCATCCAACACTTCACTAACTACTTCCTACTCCATTAAACACTAGCAAACAACATCCTCTCCCTTTTAATAGTTTGGCCAAGACTTGAGATGAAGGTTGGCCGAAAATATAGAGAATAAGCGATAGAGCTTTGAACTTGAATTCCCAAGATTTAGATTCGAAAAATAAGTCATCTTCTCTCTTGTTTTTGACTTTTTTACTCACAAAATTTGAAAAACTTGTTAACTGAAAAGTTGTTGCAAATTCATTTCTATTGAATTTCAAAAAAAGAATCATTTGAATACAAATTGTTTTGAGGGAGATATGGTAGAATGAAGAAGAGATATTGTCGGATTGACAAAAATGAAGCCCGAAAATGCACTTCAAAGAATTGAGTTTCAGGTATAGAAAACCTCAAAATTGGAAAATTAATCAACATGAAAGTTGTAGCCACTGAAATTTTATATGGTTTAAAAAAAAGTATTTCTTGATTTGGACCTGTCATGATCAATTTATGATCAAAATAATTTGGCGTATTCTCTAGCTTAAAAACTGGGCCAGAAAATGAACTGGAAAGATATGTATTTTTGACATAGTTATCTTTAGAATTTAACAAAGTGATTAACATGAAAATTGTAGCCTCTGGAAAAATACATTATTTAAAAAAAAATTACAATTTGATTCGGGTTTGAAGAAGTTATGACCGAGAGAAGAAGATGTAAAATGTGAAGAAAAGATGAGTTTGATTTGAAGAGAATGAACATTGAATTCTTTTGAATATTTTATAAATATTTTGACATTATTTCTTTCTAATTTTTTATTTGGCATGGAAGCCATTAAAGAGATGAGGAAGAAGATGAAGAAGCTTGAGAAAATAAGAAGAAGAAATGTGAATGAAAGTGAAGAAGGAGGTGGGTATTTATAGAAAAAAGAAAGAAGTGGAAACTAACCAAAATAACCTCTTACCAAATTACCAAACTAACCTTACTTCCACCTAAAGTAATCTCCACTTTTTCAAAACTTAACATCATCCTTTCACTTCTTACTTTATGTCTTAGTCACTTAAACATTAAGTAAAGAATATCATAATTATTTGGCTTTTGATGTGATATTGATTTGATGTTTACTTTTGACTTTTCTTAATTCTTACTTACTTTTCTTAATGACTTCTAGAAGTTTCTAACCTTATTTAGTAAAAGTAAACTTGATTAGTGAATTAATTAATACTTACACTATTTGAATATATGTTCCTATATAAGAAAATAAAGGTGCAACGACGTTGCGACAACTTTTAATCGATAAAACGTTGTTTTTCGACAAAATGTTTTACGGTCACATTTTGACGTTTTAGTTAAACTATTTATTTATGTAAACCAAATTTAAAAACTAACTTTTTACTTCTTTAAATAAATTAAAACATGTCTCTTTATATTTTAAAATCATACTTAAATAATATCAAAATCTCTAATTTTACGGTGTATGTAAAACTGACAAAATGCTATAAAATTTGGTTATTTTTGTTAAACGATTATTAACATACTTATAAGTATTTTAATATACTTTTATTATCTTTATTAGATGTTTTAAATAAGATTTATCTTTTTAAATAAATATTTAAACCTATTTATTTAAGCATTTATTTATTTTTAATAAAACTTAACTTTTGTTGATTTGTTCTAAAATCCAAATTTATACTTTTTAAATTATCAACTATAAGAATAAATAATTTCCCTATTATTATCTATTATATTTAACTTATTTATTTAAGTTTTAAACCTTTTTAAACTTAAAACAAACGAAATCTCTCATTTTCGAAGTAGCGAAATTATGGGTCGTTACAGGCATGCTAAGTGCTGATGTGTGTTGATGATCATTTGTGATCAAAGCATGACTTTCGTGTAAAGCGTAGCTTTATGGACGAGACCTCAACGGACCTCACACACCGGAAATGATCGAATCAGGACAGATGCGGCAAGGTTATGAGGGTCGCACCCTTTAGGGTATTTCATTTCCTTCTGGAAAAAGGTGGTATCATGATATAGAGCCCAGATACTTAACTTATGTGGTTGCTGCAATCTCATTTACTGTGTGGTTGTTGCTTTGTGATTGAGGATCCTCGGATAAAGGTCGCAAACGACCGCGGGATGGCATACTCGAGTAGTAGTTACCTAGTTACAGAGGTAACCCAGCCTTGTGTTGGCAGAGATCCGGGTAGGTTCTCGGGGCGTCCCTCCAGAGGCGTACCCATGGAATGTGGCGGTTTTAGTTGTACGGTACTCGAGAAATCCAAAGAAACAATACGTGCCCTGTACGGTCTTAGTTGTATAAGCTGCCACGGAATGTGGCGGTAATCTGCTATTGAACATGGTAGCTATAGTAGGCATACAACAATGGTTGTATGCCGGCTAAGATTAATATTATACTTTCGAAATTTTTTCTGCACTATGCACTAATGATAATATTAAAAATATTTTGCGTATTAAGCATGTTTGACTATCATAAGGAGAAATCTCCTCCAATTTTGCGCTTGCATTGTGTGTGGCGGGAGGCCTTATGGTAGTTTCATTTTCCAAAAGCATAGCGGATTTCCTTTTATTTTCTTTTTGAAAATAACTTTTTTAAGATCTCACACCAGTCTCACGAATGACCTGGAGTTTATTGTTCCCTTTCTAAACTCTGGGTGCCCATAATTTTTCCACATGGGCAGCCTAGAGTCAGGTTATCATTATTCTGGAGCGAAGTCGAAAAAGAGATGCTGTGGAGATCAGGAGCAAGCTAAATGGCAAAGCGTATCACTAGTTTATGTTATATTCTTTTCCGCTATTTGTTGTTGTAACACTCTGATAATGTAATGTAATAACTGATATAGTTCTTTGTTTTAAAGATATTCATTTATCTATTATATTTGTTCCGCTGCAATATGTGAGATTCTGTTATTGTTTCTGTTTCTTCTTCTATCTTCTTCTTCTTTAAAACCTAATGGTTCGGTTTTCCAGCATTCGATTGTGCGACATTCGATACAGTGGACGTATTGATGTCGACTTTCGAAAGTCGAAAAATCGGGTCGTTACATATATACACTTTACTAAATAAAATTGTGTGGTGCATTCATAATATTTATCATTTCAGTTGTGTGACTCATAGGCGTTAATTTAGTCAGCAACTAATATCTAACAATTCAAATATTAAGGTTCACACATCACCTTAGCTAGTGCTATGACGTTTTGGCTAAATTTATCGCTTAAACATCTTTTGATAAAATCCAATTTTATTTATTATAAGCGTTACCCATCAACGATAATTATTTACACTAATTAATTCTTTGTCAAAGCAATATCACTTTAGACTTATAGAATTTGGTAATGGTCAAATCTCAATATTGTCCATATTTAACTTTATAGTCCAAACAAAAAGTCATTGGTTCAGTAATAACAATTACTATTAACCGAACTACTCTAGCTCGAGATTTTGACTCTGAGTTGACTTCAGACGACTGTGATACTAACCCTGTATAATCGAGGAGACGAATTCTCACTTGAATAGCATTTCACTTCCAATACTTCCACTCAACCCAACTATAGCCATTCGATGGACTTTGTGCCATGATTTCACTATAATTAAAGCATAGCTTTCATATTGAAGGTTGACAGTATTCTCAAGTCAAGAGAACTATGTAAGTTAGTTACATTGATATTTTCCGTTTGACCATAATTATATTAACTAACAGAAATTATCGATTCACTTATTCCATAATTATCCAATAACTGTAACTATGTAACCCATTGGTGCCTCCAACAGTCATGAGTAATACACTGCCCAACATTTTGGAGAGGGCTGCATACTATAGTCTCAATGGATGTATTGATATCCAGTCTCGATACATTTTGACTAGGAATACTCAAAGTGCTTTATTTATTTGTATTGTGATAAATCACTCATGGTTACAACACATTATAACTACTATCACAAAACATACCACTTATGGATTTTCTATTAAATATAATTTTAATTTAATTTAATTAATTAATTAATATAATATTATATCAAATATATAATAGAAAAAATACTTTTATTTCAAACAAGATTGGTCATCGAGTCAGATGTATGCAACAAATTACATAATTGCTCCTATGTTATACCCCTAACCTATCAATCTCCTACTTGAACATGGAGTCAATTATGGAATCTTAGTACAACTTCTGCAAAGCTTCCTCAAGAAACCAATTCGGTTAGTCCCTCGGCGAACGAATATGCTATTATGTTCCAATTATCTACAATGTCAATCAGCTCTCTCTTATGCCGATAAACTACCTTTATCGTAGAAAAATTCAGAGTATGTTTCTTGACTTCTAATGAGCTCTAAGTTCTGTTATGAACTATATCATGACATGGCCATCATATAACAATGTTATGCGATTCTCAACTTTTGGAATAACCCTTAGCTCAGTTATAAATATGTGCATTTATATTTATATACTTTGCTTTTATTCGGTACTATTTAAGGCAATATACCTAGCATTTTCCATTGAATCGACCATAGTCTTTCATTTGGAACGTTTCAAACTTAAGGATTCTTAACTTGAGTTTATTGTTGACATATTATACTCAATATTATTTATGAAAGTATGAGTTCGAACACCCCTTCATAAGGATTTTTTTATTTTTGTAAACAAATATCTAGTATTTCGTAAACACATGAGAACATTTCAAACAACCATTTAGTGATATAAATATGAATTTGATATTCGCTTCATGAATAAAATATATAAACAAATCACGATATCATAGACAACATAACATGTATAATAATTCCTATTGCCGATGCTTAAGGAATCCATCTTATATGTTCTATATTAAACATTTTAATAAGGTGTCCTTGCATATCGTTTGGGACATTCCTAATAATACCTTTTATATTTACTATAAAAGACATCATTTACAAGTCCAACGTCGAGTATTAAAAAAATTAAGGCTAATTTTAACATATATACAGTGTAAAAATCAGCACGTGTTGTTTATATATAATATAGAAATATTATTGTATCTTTGAACGCTCTTTCTTATGAACATACGCTTCCTCTGCATATTGATTGATAATCAAACTACTTGATATTTATATCAAAACATTTATTCAATTTTGATGCTTTTCTCAATGATTCTTTCGTATCCGTTCTTGGATTGTATTCGAAAATTCACAAAATCAATATTGCTCCCACTTATTTTGATACACTTTGGTTATTATGTGTAAATAGTTTACTCTAAATCATTATTTAGAATTTTCTATTTTAGCATATATATACCAAAATATAAACTTATACTAAGTGATAATTTTGTGAATGAATCCGAATTAATTGAGCGCATTGAATAACGAATTTATTACGCTAATTTCAATAATTGAAATTAGAAGAACGTTCTTATCAACACTACTCATTAAACTCCAACCGTATTGGCCTTGCTCTTAAAGACACAATCACTATAGATGGATCACATTTCTTTAGGTATGACTATCAAAATCATATTTTGAAAGGCTACTTGGAATCCTTTTTGGATTTGCATATCATACCATATCACAGAGTCCATACTCTTAATGGTATAATTGAAAACCGAGCATTATTTATTCTCAATATTGATAAGAATTCATAGTCTCTCTTCAGTGTGCGAGAATATGTATTAGACTTTATAATGCAATATGTTCATTCAGATTGGGTTAATATCATTTCATCCCTCATAATCAACTTCATCTTTGGATCATATCCAAATACATTTAACTACTAATAATTTCTCAAAGAAATTCCTTCGTTATAAAGTTGGTATTTTGAAACAACAATTATTTCTCAGTGTAATGGAACAGGTATTCATGAATTTTTTATGAATAGCCTTATATATAAAATAAATTTGGTATTAGTTTACAAAACTTATGTTCAAAACATAAATAGGCCATCCAATGAAAATCGTTCCTAAACTCCTTTTGGAGAGATTCATACAAGATCCCTCACGAACAATTATTATGTGTAATCTTTCGACTCACATAACATGCCAACTCCTTAGCCTAGGATATGTTGGTGTTTCTTATAAAAACTTTATCTTGTATGGTTTTGAAAGATATTCTTTAGATGATATTAATTTTAACTTGTGTACTACTCTTAAGTACACACCTTATATAATTTAACTCAAGTTCACTCATCATTTATCATGTGTTGTCCAACAATGTTCGATTACTTCTTATCAATACATTATTATGTATTAAAGGAAGGTGTGATCTTTGAGACTAAATGTTTATTCATATTAGGTGCATATGGAGCTCTTTCCAATATACTCGCCTATTCGATCAAATCAAATAAATTTCGTTGCATGTTATATTGTTTACTTCCGTTTTATATTTTATAAGTTTATCATAGACTTACACATGTATCAAATATATATGTCCATATCTATGATAACTCATCGATGAATGCGACGAAGTACATGGAATTGTATTGGTATTAATAGACTTTCCATTGCATAAATTTATATGTATCAATCCAAAAAGTTTATCAACTCTTACGACATTCCCACTGAATAGGCGCATAGCCCTTAATTGCTCGAGATATTATAATAGTATCATGTGATTCATAATTATATAATAAAAATTATTCTCAAAACTATGACTTAGTTTATAATTTTAAGTACTTCAATATTTTCCAATGTATCACTTTTGTTGTTAAAACAAATACCACATCATAGTTTAATTTCATAATAAATATTCATAATATTCACATTAAAATATAAGTATGTCTACTTTTAAATCGACACCGAGAAATAATCGATTTTTTATTAATTATGCATGATATTTTTATGAGAACAATTTTCATAACTTGATGCAATCAATAAGTCTTATATGGAATACTCTCACTATTTCTGCCATTGCTATAATAGCATATGAAATACTAAGCTTCGTTCTACCACTTAATATAGGCTATTTATTCAATTTACTATAACTCATTTACAGTTGAGAATTTTCGAATCGAAGATCTTAAATTGAAGGAAATAAATCTCATAAAAGACAATTTTCTATTTGAAAATATATTTCGAAATAGAAATCACATTTCTTATTCCAATGTAAAGTATCAATTATTATTATGAAAATTCTCATTTTCTATGTTTCTTTAAGAAGCAGAAATGATTATCACCCTCTTCATCCCAACTGTACCTTGAATCAGATTATTTTTCCTTTAAACGGTCGAACCATTCAAAAGGATACCCTTAGTACAACATTATAACGAACTTTTTACAAAAATGCATTTGATTATCCTTAACATTTAAGGACATTAAATATGATGCAACTTACGTAAACCAATCAAACTGATGTATTAATGATCAAGTTCTAAGGTCTATATTGTAGTTTTGATCTTGTGTTCATTGAAAAAAATACGAACTTTATTGTAATGAATCAAATTGAACACTCGATCTCATATACGATTTATTTTGTTGCTTTGGATGTATTGTTTTCATCGGAGTATCGTATCTTACAAACTATGACCGTTCACCGTATAACACTTATATGTGATGATTTATGGATCAAATATCTATAGTCTTGTATTAATTTTGATTTCAGAACTCGTAGAATGCAATATACAATCTCAACCAAATTACAAATGTATCAAAATAGTTGTAAAATTAGGCACTTGAATGGGTATAGAAAACATTTACATTCAAGAAGTATTTAATTATAAGTATATGTTATATTTCTATTTGTTAATCTTTAATTCTGTTCATTTGCATATCTTAATTGATAAATATTTATCAATCATATTAAATGCATAAATTTATTAGTGTAGACTATTATAACATTATATAGCATATATTATTATAGTATACGAAAAGTTAAATGTTATCATTTCGTTTTTTAAATGTAATGACCCTAAATTTTGAATACTTCATATTTAAATATCTGAATTATTTAAATATTTTAATAGTGAATTTAATGTGATTAAATTAATATGAAAATCTTGTTAACCCCTTTTGAATAATAACAAATGAAAAGATTATTTTTTGAAATTTATTTACAATAATAAAAACAGTTCGAATAAATATCGATAATATGACCGAAAATCGTTTTATAAATAAACGGTCTCGAAATGTATGAAATTATCATTTCGGGGCACTGTCTTGGAATTTGATGAAACTAGTGCCATCAAAACCGGAATAATGAGGTGATGTATGCCGACCAATTTCGTAGCGATCCAGCGTCCCATGTGATCGTGTGAGCTCAAAACATGTAACATTTTAATTAGACATTTTAAATATAATATTTATTTTATTATAAATCATACCATGCCCACACTCTTCTCTCGTACTCTTTCTCTCTCCCTATTTTCTTTTTCTTTTTGCCTATAAGCAAAACACTAAACCGCCCCTCTTCATTGAATTGTTCTTGAAGTTTTAGACCATGAGAATGAATCGACGTTGGATCCTTTGCGCTCGTATGGAAGAGAGCTTCGTATTGGTGTGCGCGATGTTTGGTGCAGTGTCGATTGGGGAGGGGCAACGTTGTGGTGGCCATACTAGGGTTGGACTTGGTCGAAGCTCGGGGTGTTGATGGAGGAAACAGAGAGCGTCATTCTTCTTCTCTTGGCAAGGAGCGCTTGTAGGCGTCGACTGTTTTGGGGTTGATCCTTGTTTGAGTGACGCAACCTTTTACTATACTAAGGCAAAGCAGTAGGTTGCATCGAGATATAGGGGACCAAGCTTAATGATTTTGGGTGTAGATAGAAGCTTTTGTGAAGAGAAGCTTGTTGGAGGAATCAGTTCGTCGAATCGTTGAGTAGAGGATGAGAAATCATGGGATAAAGTTTCGTGCAGGTGGGTTTGTGCGTATCATTTTATCTGTGCATGGCTGCGTATTTAGAAATAGGGGGAGAAAGGTATTAACTAGGTAATTAAAAGTTAATTTGGTTAATTAGTAAATAAATTTATTTAATTAATCTCAAATCTTATAAAATTCATAACTTTTGCATACAAGGTCCACTCAAGATGTCATCTTTGCCGTTGCACTCATAACAAACACACCTTTGTTTGCCTTAGGCCTAGTTGAGTCAACTCACCATTTAATTTGTATAATATTGTGTGTTAGTTGTTGCTAAAATGTAAATTAAAACTTATAATAATGCAAGTTACTACGTTTGGAACCCTCCTTACTCTTGAAAGTAAGAGACAACATTATATGCAGTATACATTCTCTTATAACCCTCTAAAATATGTGATGTGGCTAAGACTTGTGTTTACATGTTTGATAGTGTGTCCTAAATGCTTGAAGTGAAATAGTTACTATAAACACACTTGAAAATACCTTGTACTTGATATATGTTAAAATGGTTAAAAATGTGATCATATTGTGAAAATATATAATTGGCTGGTTTGGGAAATTATAGGTATTTGAATGGAAATTATGAAAGTTAGAAATAAAAGGTCTCGATGGATACACTTTAAAAATGCATTGCCTTTGGCGATTTTCAAAATTAACTTTAAGGACATCCTTAGGCTTCTTTACATTTATAATAAATATTGTAAGTGTATTTATTATCGGAAAAATATGAAAATTCAATATATCTTTGAGAATTGTTTTATGAATTTTTAAAGTAAAGAGTTTTAAATTATATGTTTTTATGGTTTATAAATAAATTATAAAATAAATATTTTTAGGTAATATTTGAATTAACTGATTAAACCATAGTATAAGTATTTTTAATGTATTTTAAAATATATATAGTTTTTTGAAATTCGTTAAAGGTTTTATTAAAGTATTAAAATTTTTATTTAACATAGTACCTTATAATTACTTAGTATTTTATTAATTATATTAGCTTATAAATAAATTGGTATATATATAAATATATACATCATTTTAAAATGGTTTTAAGTAAATATATACAAGTTTTGAAATATAAGTTAAGTATTTATAAAGGTAGTAAAGGAAGTTTGGATTTTAACACTTAAGGTTAATTAAATTATTTAAAGAAGTTAAATTAAAAGTGTATCTTCTTAATTAATAAGTGTGGATATTCTTAATCTTTAAAATGAATGTCTTAAAATTAATGATAATAAAAATGGTTTTGGATTATAATACACAATGCTTAATAACATTTGTTTTAACCCTTAACATTAATTATACTTAGGAAGGAAGATTATTAAAGATTTAATAATGAATATTTTAACGATAATTACAAGTAAATTGTTTTGGGTTGTGATGACAAATGTTTAAGTAATAATTGTCTTTACTCCTTACAACTATAATTAAATCCTTAAAAGGAAGTTTAAAGAAAATGATTAAGCGTGAAATGGTTTTGGGTTGTTGTGACAATGCTTAAGTAACACATGTCTTAAACCCTTAAAAAATAATTAGATCTTTAAAAAAGAGTTTAAAGATAATGGTTAAGTGCGAAGTATTTTAGGTTTGTAGTAAATGATGTTTTAGTAACATTCGTTTTTAAATCCTTGAATTATACTTTAAAGTGGAAAAATATTATAAATATAATTAGATCTGTAATAATGAAATTTTAACAATAACAACAAGTATGGAATCTTTGAAATAAAGATATGTTTAATTTATAAAGAGAAGGGGTTTATAGCAATAATGTTTTAGTAACATTGGTTTTTAACCTCTTTGATTATATTTTAAATTAAGTAAATCTTGTTATAGATTTGTGAATATAATTATACCATTTCAGGTAAGTATATAAATACTTTTGAAGTATACAAAAGAGTATAAATCAATAATATTACATGAATAGTAACATATGACTGGTAAATTACAAGCATATATCTTTCATAAAGGGAAATTAAATCTATATACTAGTTTAATAAGAAGTTCAATTAATAAGTTAAATTATTATTAAATAAGTGAAGTTTAATTAAATAAACAAGTTTAGTTAAATAAATGTGTTTATTAATAAAAAATGTTTAATCAAAAGAAGTTTTAATTAAAGAAAGAAGTGTTTAATTAAAAGATGAAGTTTAATTACATGAAGAAGTTTTATTAGATAAAGAAGTTTTGCTAATAAAAAAGTTTTAATTAATGAAAGATTAATTAACCAAAAAGGGGATTAAAAGTCTTTGATGTGACTTTTTTGTGTTTTGCATGTGTTAGAAGTGCTTTTGTGATTACTTGTTTATGTAAAGTATTTAGTCGTGTACTTAGTACGAAAGCCAACAAAGTAGACTTGTTTATATCCTTGAGAATTAAGAATGATGATTCGAGTGTGGCATAGAAGTAATAATGCTCTAACTTATCAGGCTTCACCCTTAACAGAGGGATAGCGGAAGTTGAGAAGTTCATAAATGTGATAAGTATACAAGGCATCGTTCATATGCGATCGTTCTTACTGTTGTTGAATATGACTGAATTCGTTAACTTGGTCCTGAAGAGATAGGGCTTAATAAGTGTTTTACTTATAAAAAACCACTTCAAGACTGAGATACATGTTCTATCTCTTGGAAGTGAATCTGTTCGAGATGTTGGAATCCATTTAGGGATTCATGATCTGTTCGAGTGATGATGGCTCGTATGTTGAGATGTTGAATCCGACTTCACTATCGGTACATGATTGAAGATATAGTAGGATGAATGAACCCAGGTTTAGCTAACCCAAGGGTGTATATCAACTGCATATCTTGAGTATGCTTTCGATATGTTGCACGCGGGGAGTTGTTGATATTTTCTATTGTTCACGAAAGTGTTCGGATGTTGGGCCAGTCGTGTTTGCTTTATGGTATATTTTATCTAAAGATATACTACACTTGGAAGGTAACTTCTGACCCTTGTCGTAGGAGATCGATCGACATTTTACTAGGGAGGTCTCCTTGGAAATCCATTATGCAAATGT
This sequence comes from Allium cepa, assembly GCA_030765085.1. Lineage (NCBI taxonomy): Eukaryota > Viridiplantae > Streptophyta > Magnoliopsida > Asparagales > Amaryllidaceae > Allium > Allium cepa. Next base: position 883,128,155 of record CM060929.1, read on the forward strand.
GCCTTTGCGATTTTGTTTGTACTTTATTGAATATTATTATGGTGTGATTAATGTAAGTATCAATAGTTATTTTCTTATTTATACTCTTCTCCCTAGATATTGTCTATTATATCGCAATATGTACTTATTAAATGGTTTGGCTCTTTTGAGTGGATAACCATTATGACGGTCTCAAAAGGTGTTGTTATATGTTGTACACATATTTCTTGAGTTTCTCACACCAAACTTATGTCTGACACATGGCTGTTGTTTTCCCTAAATTCCTCGTGTTCTCTTTCAAGCAGTCTGAGAAAGGTAGGTTTTCATTGATGTTTGTTGAGGTCTTGGAGAGGAGCCGGATGTTTACCTACCGTAGTATTCTTATTTCTGCTACATTACTTATGTATATATATTAGCAATTGTAAGGACGGACTATTATAATTGTCTAGGTTGATATTAGTACTTTGTTTAGTAACTCTGAAATGCTATGTATATTAGAGTTGCATTATGTACTATCCTTTGATATTATATGTTATCATTCCACTATGAGATTTTTGATGTTTTTGTTCTCCTCTTTTTTTCCTTTTCTTTTCTTCTTTTTCTTTACTCTAACGTTCCATCTTTCCGACACATGGGTGCTTGGCACGTTAATATCGTGGATGTATTAATGTCGACATTCGATGGTCGAAAAGGCGTTCGTTATAATTAATAAGGCTCCCGTTAGTCTTTTATATTTTTCCAAACCCTAAACAAAATATAGAAGTCTTTTGACTTCACCAATGGGTGTTAGGACTCATATGCCTTGAGATTCTGACCTTGAGGAAAGCTCAACAAATCATAAGCCCATATATGATACATAACTGCTTATTGGTTGTATCATATGAAACTCCTAATCCCTGGTTTCTTCTGTTAATCTCGCCTTTACCTTGAAGAAAGATCAATAAGTAAAGTAGGATTATTCTCTCAGACTTAACATTTCATGACGACCTAAGTATAATGCACATACCTTGAGAAAAGCTCAATAAATATGTGCAATTATCTTACCTCATATATTCAATAAATTAATAGTTCTACCCATAACGTCTCTATCTTGAGGAATGCTCAACAACTAAAGAGTATGCAAGTAATCTATTAATATATAAGTGATAGATGCCAACTTTATATTAAAGGTTCATAATCTTAAAAATATTATATTGAGAGATATGATCTATGGAATAATATTTCTTAAGAAATATCCTCGCAATCAAGTGTCGAACACATTAGAAATCATGGTGTGTATATATATATATATATACGTATGTATTTGTTCCTTAAGTCTATTTAGGGTTTCTTTAATGTTCCACATTTAGTTTATATATACATATCATATAAGTTTTATTATTATGTAACTTTTATATTTCATATTGCTTATATAATAGTCTTATGTATAATATAATATTAATTAAATCTTATTTAATTAATTTTAATTAATTAACTGTCTATTTTATACTAGTATTTCAATACAATTTTTACATTAGACATGTCTACTATAATCTTTATACTATATACTATAACCTTTATAGTAAACCTATATATCATATATATATATAAACATACTATAGCCTTTATAGTATAACAAGCTTACCTTATATAAGTGTATTTTTTATTAAATTAATTAACCTTTAATTAATCAACTTAATTAAATAATATTAATTAAATTGTATTAATTTTGAGAATTTATTTTATATACATACATGTGTGCTTATTGTTATCTAGCATATTGACTAGACAATATTCGAATAGACTAAAACAATTGAATCGAATGAGTGAACGATGGAGAAATGACCCATGGACTTTGGGAATATCATAAAAAGGCAAGAAAAAGGAAATATCAAAACATGAGCAAAAAAAGTTGAAATTTTGGAAGTTCAAGCTTTTGATAGGTTGACTCGAAGCGGACCCACAAAATCATCAGGTCAGACTTGAAGCATTTAAAGTTGAGAATTTCCTTAGTCAGACCCAAAGCAATCCATAAAAGAACCCAAGCATGACCTAGAGTGGATTCGGTACCGAACCCAGGACTTGACTTAGTATCGGCCCCTATGGCTCAGAGCAAACACTTAAAAAACTCAAGTCTTACTCGAAGTAGATAGAGGAAAACTCATAACATGAAAATATTAGAAAATCTCAGGCAACCCCAAGCAATCACTGAAATTTCTTAGGCCAGACTTCAAACAAGTTCAACCAAACCCAAAACAACCCAAATCTAGACAACATAACATTGAGATCCACCAAGTTAAGGATCAGTACCGACTCCAACCTAAGAATCGGTACCTACTCTCAATGGACCCCATCTTCTTACTATATGTCAATCTTAACGCCAAGAGCCTGTTTACATGGTTGTTTTTTAATTCAACGCAATTCTCCATCAATCTCCATGAACTTCTGAATCAGCAATTCCATTCTTCTACAGCTCCATCAATATCTCCAAAAAAACATCTAGGCGACTATGCAAACAAAGCTCATATTCATAAAACGAACATCGAGAGGGACCACCACGAGGAGTCATAGGGCCCCACTTCCCTTCTTCGGGAATCGTTACCAATCCCCTTATAGGGATGGGTACCGATCCTTATACTTAGCACGTATGGGGTAGGCTTTTCTAGAGGACCTCGTCTTGGCATGGAGCTTCTATAGGCAAATTTTGAGGAAGATATTTGGCCATTTACATCTATAAATACAACGGACAAGCTCCATCATAAGGATCTTCTAATTTTCGGCTAACTCCTTCCTAGAAATCCATTAAAATTCATTGTAATCATGGATCAATATGGATTCCAATCACTTGTAATCACAAATTAGTGGAAAGTAATAGAGAACCTACAAGTGGCCGTGACCCAAATTGCCGAACCACTATAAAATCTGTGCACGGTTGTTTTACTTTTAAATTTTCTTTTGCATTCTTCATTTATTCTCTACTCTCTTTCTCTTTTTAGGATTTGTGCCATTTTTGGTTCAAACATTTTGATACTTTCAACGAGAGATCGATTCTTAGGCTATCTAGATCCTTTCTATTATTGAATTGCCTAAAATCCAAGGAAGAGATCCAATTCCTTCTCTACTAATTTCCCTACTATTCAGATTTGAACAAAGTCTATACGAAGCTATCTTCAATGGCCTCCAGGAAAGACAAAGCTGCCACCTCCTCAAGAGCTACTGATAGAGTAGAGAAAGCGGACCATCAATTTCTAGATGAAGCTCTACAGCAAGATCCCATGGATACCCAGAATGCCTCAGATCTCATCACCAAGATTGACTTTGAAAGGATGATGAAAGAACTAGAGGACAACCATGCAAAGCTGAACCCATAAATCTAGGAGAATAGGAGCTTAACGAATTAGTTAAGAATGGCTGGAGCATAATGGAGTAGCAAGCATCTACGATGCTACTTCACTTGAGAATAAGACTTGTATCTATTTATATTGAACTAATTCATAGGACATACTCTGTTATTTTCTATTTTCAATGAATTTTCTTTCCACTTACGTGACTTTGTCTTTGTGTGCCATAAGAGTCATAAAACGCGACCGACTCGAATGAAACTTCATATGAACAATGCATATCCCTAGAGCAAGGTGCCCACCAAATCTTCACGACCCACAGCCCGACCTTCGGAGCTTGATCGATAAAGAAATCCCTTAGATTTATAATACTCTTTGAAAGTGAGTTGCTTAAAACAAAATTCGATTTTTGAAAATAAAATGGTTTTAAACCTTTAAATTTTTATTTAAAAATAATAAATAACCTTTTAATTATTCATTAAATAACGATTGACCTTTAAATAATTAAACAATACTTAACTATTAAATAAATGATTAAATAATAATTATACTTAAATAAATAATTAAATAATAGTTACCTTTTGAATAATTAATTAAACCATAAATAAATCTTTAATTAAGTATTAAATAATAATTTAAAATAATAACTTAATATCAATCAACTTAATTAATTAATTAAATAATCCTTAATTAAAACTCAAATAATAAATAAACCTTAATTTAAAATAATTGAAACATAATTAAGTTTTAAATTAAATCTTAAGTTAAATTTAATTTGATTAGAAATTAATTAATAATTCCCCCGGCCTGCTGTACCCTTTTTAAAATAGGGCAACTCTTCTTGATGTGCCCTAGCTGATGGTAGAAAAAGCAATGTTTTTTCCAAACTTTAGGAACTCCCGACCCCCTTGTTTCTTTGTACAATAATCCATGGTATGTCCTGCCTTATGACACCGGTAGCAAGTAATTTCTTTTCCTTTCTTGAAAAACTTCTTTTGAGGTGCACCTTCTTTCGATTTGATCTCCCAAGGCTTCTTCCAATGCGGTAAAAATTTCCTCTTTTTGCGATTGCTGATATTGCTTTCTGGAGTGGTTGTTGGCTTCCTATAATCTTCAAAAACTTCTACCTCCGGATCCACAACTCCTTTGACGACTTGACTATCAGCCCTACCATCCTTAGAGACTATCCTATTTGATTCCTTTTCCCATCCACATCCTCCTTGTGTACTCATTTCTTACTAGCTGAATATAGTAAGACATCCTTAAGATACACTTCCAAACGAGATTTATATTGGAAAAGTTATTGCCTACAAATGATAAACAAATATGATCATTTCCTAACAATAATCACAATAAATAACTATATTAGTTTTTAGTTTTTCGTTTAAAATATAATCCAAGGTAAAATTATTTCATTTACCAAACTAGAAACAATATTATGACAGTTTGCCTTATTAAAGTGTCTAGGAACCCCTATCGATACCGTGGCGTTCCATGTCTCGACCAGAATTCATAAACCACTCAAACGATAAATCAACACAATATAAAAATTTTTGTAATCACTAACAAATACGAGCTCATGATATACTCACACTCATTTTAGGGTCTCACTTACCTGATCTAAAATGAGTTTACCCCATCAGGGCCAAGGTAATCGCATAACCTTGCTCTCTGATACCAAGTGTAACGATCTTCCTTTCTAATACCTAAATATGACATTTATTACATCCTCAGTATTCATGTGCCGACCATTTAAGTGTCCGAAAGACAGGTCATTTGGGGAGAAGGAAGAAAAGACAGAACAGAATCTCACATCGCGATGAGTAATGTATAATATGAACAAATATTTACAAAAGAAATCATCTTTATTATACACAACATCAGAGTACACTAATCTATTTTCTAACTGGACAGTTATAACACCCTACCCTTACAATTTTCGATAAATAAAGACCGAAACAAAGAGACAAAAGGGAAAGAATATAAGATAAGGGAATATGTCTTGGAGAATCTCGCTTGTCTCCTGAAAGCTCCAAAGGATCCAACTAAATCAGGAAAATATGCTTGGGCTGACTTGAGCATTATAAGAAAACAATGCTTAGGTCAGTCTGGTAAAACAAACATGAGAAAAGCTTGAAATAAATCATATGAATTACTATATTTGAAAAGCCTTTCAAATAAAAAGTATCTCATAAGACCATGCAGCACATGAACACGGATGGGTTTTTACTTTACGATAACTGAAACATTTTATTACAAAATCCAGTGATATTATAATAATATCTAAGGTTTCAAAGTAAATATATAAAAAATTGAAATTCTTGCATCTCACATTCCAACATAGTTGGGGACAATCAAAATCGAAATTGCTCGTATTGGAGATTGGATTCCATTCTATGATAAGGTAAGGGACTACCTTCTGATGATACACCTCTAGAAAATGTACTTGAGGGCTATAGACGCATCTACCTCTCTGCCACATAGAGCTGGCCAGCCCCTTTAACATGACAAGCCAGATTCACAAAACATTTGTGAAAGGTTTCTCATTTACAAATCACATCAAAAAGTATCAAATTACTCCAAATACCATTAAAAACATAATTTCCTAATTATTCTTTTAATAGTTTTAAATGTAATAAACTTTAAACCATTATCAAAGGGATAAAATTAAATATTGGATTTTACAAGTTTTGGAAAAAGGCTTAATGACCACGATGTTCCATATTTTAATTGAGTTTAACTCTCCAAGTTATAATATGGGTATTTACATAAACGCAAATATGTAAAAGAAAACAACACATAACAACCAATCACATATAGGCAAATGCCAAGTTATTATAATAACAAATGGGGTTTGTTACGCTAAACACATATCCAAGTTAATATAATAGCAGAATGGTGTTTGGTTCTGCTAACCGATGTCAAATATAACTTAACTAGCAGAATGATGATTTATTCTGCTAAACAATTGTCTTTGAGTTTCATATTCATGAAGTTACTTAAAGGTGAGCGACAAAAAAATCCCTTAGATTTAAAATACTCTTTGAAAGCAAGTTGCTTAAAACGAAATTCGATTTTTGGAAATAAAATGGTTTTAAACCTTTAAACTTTAATTTAAAAATAATTAAATAACATTTAAATTCTTTATTAAATAACGATTGGCCTTTAATGAATCAAACAATAATTTACTATTAAATAAATAATTAAATAATAATTATCCTTAAATAAATAATTAAATAATAGTTAGATTTTAAATATGTAATTAAACCATAAATAATTTTTTAATTAATATTAAATAATAATTTAAACTATTAAATAAAAATTAAATATCAATCAACCTTGATTCATTAAGAAATAATCCTTAATTAAAACTCAAATAATAACTAAACCTTAATTTAAAATAATTAAAACATAATTAAGTTTTAAATTAAATCTTAAGTTAAATTTATTTTGATAAGAAAATAATTAATGATTAAACACTTTCTTAAATAAATAATTTAGTTTAATTAATTTTAATTAAATAATAATTATTTCTTTAATAATAAATAATAATTAACCTTTTATTATTTAATGAATTATAATTAACCTGCTTAAAAAAATTAAGTACTAATTACCCTAACTTAATTAATGATTAAGTACTAATTACCTTAATTAATAAATAAATAAATAAAATAAATAATTGATATTAAATATTTAAAATTTGCTTGAAAATGCTTTCCTAAAAGATTCTTAAGTTAAAACATTTTAACTTGAAAAAGTTAGTTTTTCATGAACTGCATTTATAGCTATTATCGCCATACGACCTAAAATTTTAAAAATCTTGTTTATACTCAAATAGCTTTCAAAACTCTATCCTTTATGATTAACTTTCTTTTATAAACATAGAATAAAGTGTAGAAAACATAAATAAGATTTTTAAAACTTTTATAAAACATTTTCATAAAATAAAGTTAGTAAACAAGCTTTTGAATCAAAGGATCTCGATGTCGAAATCTAATAACTCAACATACAAACATTTCATGTTACATAACTATAAGGGCATGAAAACAACACACACACACAAATATATATATATATATATATATATATATGCCATCACAATGTACCATAAATAGATCCTAACTTTCGACCCTCACCAACCCTTTTAACTTTAATTTCTATTTCAAATCTAAATCACAACATTCACAAGCACATGTATATCCATACAAAGCAAGACCATATCAACCAATCAAGCAAGGAATTTACATCAAAGTATACATCATATTACCCAAATAATAACATATTTTTCAACCAATAATGAGCAATAAATTTTCACAAAATTTTAAAGTTTTAAACTTAAGGTAGAAAGAGATTTTTCTTACCAAAAGCCGGCTAAATCAAAGAACCTTCCTTTCAAACTTGAATATGACCTAGAACTATACTTTGACTTTGGAAAAATGTGATTTTTGAAGGCCTCTAAGGCTTATGGTGGTTCGGCCTACTTGTTTTAAGTAGTTGAGGGTTTGGTTTTTGAGATAAGGAGTTATAGTAGCGAAGGAGAATGGTTTAAAGAACGTTTTAAGTACTTGGAAGTAAAGAAAGTAAGGATTTTTTATATTAACAAATAAGAGTGGAAGCCATGAAAGAGTATAGGAAGACGATATAAGTTTTCGTGAGAATGGAAATGAATAAAATAAAATGAAAAAGAAATTAAGAAATTTGGTTTTATATGAAATGTATAGAGCAAATTACCAAAATACCCATGTACTTTGCCCCCAACTTGTACCGTAAAATTTTATTAATTTTAATAATATATTTAACTGAATTTTTGTGAAATTTTAAGTATTTGAATTTGAAAATAAAAATATAATATTTGGAATACATCTATATAAACTAGAAAATGGTTAATTTTCATCTGGAAATATGGAAGTTACTTTTATTGTGTAATTTTATTTCAATTTAAATTAGTTAATATTTGATGGTAATAAAATGTTTTCCAAACCTGAATATTTTTACATAATAAATTTGTAAATCACCTTCTGAGTGAGACGTCATATTTTATTTCATTAAATTTGGACTGCTATTGCTCCGTTTATCTTATTTTCGGCATTTTAGCAGCATTTTCGGTACCGAATATCGACTTTTGATCAGATGATCCTATCACTGATATCTGTGAACCGTTTTAATCGTCTCATCGTGCTGATCTCCGTAGTATATTCTTTTGTATATTTCGATAACAGGTAAGTGATGAATTCGGCAAAATGATATGATGTACAAGTTTTGTATTTTGACCTTATTGGTTTCTCTATCCTTTCATTTTTCAGCCATGAAAATTGAATAGCTATTGGCTATTAATAATTACAGCAATCAATTGGCATGACTTTTGCAATTCCACCTTTTCAAAAAATTTGGCTGTTTCGTTTTTGATTTGTTCACATTCTTTCTGAAATTTATTTTTCTTTCAAAAATAAACTTGTTCATACCTGTAGCTGCTACTTCTGCCCACCACTTCGACGTCTCCATTTTTCTTCACCAACTACAGTGCTCCTTTCATCATCCAAACTCACCCAAGCCGCCGCCCACTCCACCGAACAGCCGCGCCGGCCTCCGCCGCTTTCCCCGACCAACCTCCTCCTACCGAGCCTAGCCACTCCTCTCTTCCATTTTTTGCCGAGTCACCTTCTTCTTTTTTATATGGAGGTTAGTTTATATTAGCATACAAGTGTATATTGACAGTTTGATATATATTTACGCTTACATATGTTCTCTGTTCTAAATTTTTTTTAAGACCACATATGTATATTATTATCTGTTTGATTTTTTTGTATACAAATTATATTTATATATTATGCAGGTTACATATGTTGTTATATATCATGTCAGATTCATATATGTGCTTGTTATACATATGTACGCGTGCAGTATATAAATATTGTTAGCACCAGAATTGGTCACTAACACCCTTGAGAAAGATTATGTAGAGAGATAAATGAAGAAAGTAAATTAAAATAGAGAATTGTATGCTATATTAAATGCAAAAACAAGAACACCGGATTTATAGTGGTTCGGCGTAACTACCTACGTCCACTTTGAGTTTTGATCTTTATTGCTTTCACAAATGGTTGAATACAGATACAATCGGTACAATAATGACTTGAATATAAGTACTGCCTAAAAAGAATGAGTCTTGGAAGCGGTAGAGTCTCCCCAGTGTTCTCGAAAAAAGGCCCCTTTCACTGTGCCCCTGCCCTTCTATTTATAGATGAAGATGGGTTGGACTTCCCTCACAGGCCTAGGAATAAGGTATCTCGTCCTATGGTAAATAACTTCTGCGCACCGAGCCAGGCATGCCGAACGAGTCATGCCGAGCGACCTTGCTGAGTGGCTTTGCCAAACGAACTCTCCAAAGAATGCTGAGCGATGGCAATGCCGAGCGATGGCTTCTGAACTCGAGATGCCGAGCGATGGTGGTCGAACCAAAGAATGCCGAGCGGTGGAGTTTAAACCAGAGAATATCGAACGAGGGCCTTAGGCCGAGCGACACTCAGGCCGAACGATACCTAGGCTGAGCGGTACTTCCGGGCCGAACGACACTCAATATTTTCCTCTTTGAGCCGGGTCAAGGTGCCGGGTAACATTTACCCCCAAAGTATGTCGTGTGAAGCAACACGACACGCTTTGAGTTAGCGAGTATTCCTTGTTTCCAGAAAGAAATCCATCATGTTTTCTGAATAGTCACTATCCTTCAATTTTATCCTCTTAAAGTGTCGTATCCTTTTTTGGTCGTCATGGCAGTCGATTCCCAATATTATAAATCCAGGGTTGTAGTTCATCAGTGGTCATCCGTGTCCGGTTCTATAGAGCTAGTAAGCTTCGGCTATCTGATCCAGTCTTTTCTTAATTACCCTAAGTGAGAATTTAATTTCTATTGATTTCACGAAGTCGAGCTTTTTCGAATGTACACATGCATGTTTGAGTACACGTTCTTGCTATTGGCTCTCGGATGCGTCTTATATGCTCATAGGTCATCACCAATTTCATCTAGTTTAATTGAAATTCAATTTCAATTCCTTGTTTGTATTTTTTGTGAAATAAGGGTTGTAATCAACCACTTGATGAGAGGGGTCTTCAAGTTTTACATAGATACCGACCTTGGAGCAGTAAGCAAGGGCGAATGGAGTATGGCTAGTCACAGACTCATGGGTACTTCTATAAGCCCATAATGTTGTTGGGAGTTCATGCACCCATTTACCTCTAGCCTTTTCCAAACCTCTCTTCAGAACAGACTTTATGATTTTGTTCACAGCTACAACCTGCCCATTTGCAGCTATAATGGATCATGGAAGGTCATAAGGACAGATGACGTTGTGGACAATGAAGTTGATTATTTTCTTTGTCTTGGTCATGGTTAAAAGTTCTTTACATGCCCATTTGGTGAAGCAATCAACTGCTATGATGGCGTATTTCGCACCACCTTTAGGATCGGTAAGAAGATGATGTCAATGCCCCCAAGTGGCAAACGGCTATGGACTAGCCATTTGATTAATTTCCATCGGTGGGGCTCCCAGATTTTTTGCAAACATCTTGCGCTTGTCACATTGTCTAGCATGATCAGCGGCATCTGGATTGATAGTTGGCCAGTAATACCCGTTGTAGAGTATTTTATTTATCAGGGTTTTCCCCCCTGATGTAATCGCCACATTCTTCTTCATAGACTTCGCTTAAGACTCATTTGATACCGTCGTGGGTGATACACCAAAGTATGGGAATGGATAAGATCCTTTCTACACATGACTTCTTCTTGGATGATTTGGCATGAAGCTTTGAGGAGGATCTATCATTTTCCATTCCTCCGTTCAGTAAGAATTCCTCATTATAGATAGTCTTTGATAGGAGTCAACCATAACCCCTTTTCTGATTCTGTCTCCAAGATCTAGTCGACCTTCATCTGTCAATGGTTGGAATGTTAAGTAGTTCAACCGAAACAATGTATGTCCATTGCACGTCCCTAAAACCATCCAGTTTGGCAAGTGACTTGAATCTTTTCATTTTGTTCGCTTAGTATGTGTGTAACGATGTAATACGTGAAGTCGACTAGCAGCTCTTGGACCTGGCCGACATAAGGAGCATGATAATGCCCCTTAGCAAGATCAACTTACTTAACTTTGCATACTATCAATCAGGAATCACAAAAGGTATGTAAAGTTTCCATCCCAAATCCTCTAGCAAGTTTGAGGCTGGCGGTCGAGGCTTCATACTAAGCATCGTTGTTTGTTACAGGGAAATCTAGCAGATCGATCGTTCCTCAGGAGTCATTAACTTGACTCCTACGTCATAACACTTGTCACTGGATGCTCCATCCGCGTACGTTTTCCATCTGTTGGTTGGTTCTCTGCTACTCTTCAAGTAGTCATCTAATGCAGCGAATTTAGGTATGAGGTTTGCTAATTTCCATCCTTGGATAGCCCTTCAAGGGGAATAAGTGATATTGAATTGGCTTAGTTCGATATTATATTTAAGTAGTCTTTCAGACGTCTCAGGTCGTTGTATGCCTGGTCGCAACAACTAGTAGGCATAGACGTTGATTAGGTGAGCCCAAAAGTAAGAGTGGAGCTTTCATGATGAAACCAATAGACATTGCGCTAGCTTTTGTAGCTTCGGGTCGATATCCAATGCATGGCTCGCGATAGTTGGTGAAATCACATATGCATGTCAGAATGGGTCCAAGGGAACATATCATCATTGCAATGAGCTACGATCCGATATTCAACACCCGGAAAGGGTCGCCATGGGTGGATGTAATGTCGACTGTCAGCTTAGAGGGTGCAATCCCAGATTCTTTGAGTTCAGATGTAACTATTTTGCATAACACTGAATGTGAAATATGCTTGGGATGGTCAATGTTGATGGTTACCCTGGTCGAATCCTAGAGTCTTGTCATGATTTATTAAGTCTAATAGTGGAAGCCTCTGAATGCTCTAATCGATTATCTGCAAATGGCCAAAAGATCAGGCTTAAAAGCACGTTAAAGGAAATGCTGAGGAGGGGTCATCCTTGAGTTGCATGCAGCTGCATAGCTGAATCTTGCTATGAGTTTGAATTTGCTTGTATATTCGAGTAACGCACTTTCTATTCAATGCATTCATGATCCTTTACCCATGCTTCGGGTTGGAGTGACAATCAGTTGCCCACGAGCTTAGGTATCAATTTAATGATTCTATCCCTAGGCATTCTTTCGGTCGTAGCCTTGAGTAGCTGTAAGCACTATATATAAGTTTCAATATTGAGCTATCGCAGTCAGTCTTTGGATGACCATGCATCTGCTCCCAGTCTCGGGTTGAAAAATGCACTGCATGGACGGTTGAGTCTTGCCCTAACTATGTTTATATTCCTACCTAAACTCTAATGATTTAGAGTTGATCGGTGAATAGTCGGTTTACATTCATCTTGCTTCTCGCTCGTGCCCCTAGGTCTGGGGCATATACCGATAAGTAGGAAGGCTAGCCATGCCCACTTTTGCTTTACTCTCTTTCCTGTTGAATCGTGGGATCAGGTCAGTCGATGGGAGACTGGGTCTCGCCTATCTTGGATTTTATTGTGGTTTTTCATTCCAAGAGGAATACTTCAATGCCTCGTCAGTTGCAGGGCGTAACTTGGACACTATACGGTCATCCACGTCCACTTTGGTTCATGTTCTGTAATCAGATCTCGGGGTAAAGTTGGCTACAAATGTAGTCAGGTCATGCTCATCCAGTTTCATACTCCTCCCGACGGATTGAAGGAGGGTGTTGGGGAATTTTTGACCAAGTCTTCGTGGTTTACTCTCCTTTCTACACTCTGGAGGTCATAGTTTTTCAAGGAACAACCGAGTCACATTCGTACGTGCTTGGTGCAGATCGATATTTACCCTCGATCTGAGGTATGATATAGTCGGTTTGCCCGTAGCTTTGGATGTCGTTTCGATTGGTTCTGTATTGAGGCCTCCCTGTAGTCGTTGCCTTAAGTTGTAAAGAACGTCAAGCTAGAGCTATAGTAAGCTGTCATATTCAGCTTTTAAGGATTTGTACCCCTGCTCCCAGCATTGATTTGGCCAGGACACTAGTTGGATGGTCGAAATCCATCCTTAGCGAGTTAATAATCCTCCTGTCGATTTCAGGCCAAAGTTTGTGGAATAGAGAACGGTCGAAATCCACTCGTCTATTTATCGATGTCTATACACCACTCTGCATTCTGGTGACTTAGTGTTATTATCCCCCAGGTCGACTCATGCCCAATTTGTGTTCATGCTTCGGTCCACGCTCTAGGGATTTAGAGATTTGTCGAACAGTTTATGCTTTACTCCACAGTTTGGGATGCAGATATTTTCGTCAATTCGTTTATACTCTAGTCTGCACTCTGGGGACTGAAAGTACTCTAGTTCGCACTTCAAGGATTAGAGGTTTTTAAGTCGTTTATAATATAGTCCGCACTCTGGGGAATCAGAGTACTCTAGTCTGCACTTTGGGGACTTAAAGGTTTTAAGTCGTTTATACTCTAGTCTGCACTCAAGGGACTCAGAGTACTCTAGTCCGCACTCTGGGGACTTAGAGATTTTTAAATCGTTTATACGCCCTAAGGGGACTGAGAGTACACTAGTCCGCTTTAGGGACTTAGAGGTTTTTAAGTCGTTTATACTCTAGTCCGTGCTCCGGGGACTTAGAGTACTCTAATCCGCACTCTAAGGACTTAGCGATTTTTAAATCGTTTATACTCTAGTCCGCACTCAGGGGACTTAGAGTTCTCTAGTCCGCTTCAGGGACTTAGAGATTTTTAAGTCGTTTATACTCTAGTCCGCACTCAGGGGAGTACTCTAGCCCGCACTTTGGGGACTTAGAGATTTTTAAGTCATTTATACTCTAGTCCGCCTAGTCCGCACTCAGGGGACTTAGAGTTCTCTAGTCCGCACGATGGGTACTTAGAGATTTTTAAGTCGTTCATACTCTAGTCCGCACTCAGGGGACTTAGAGTACTCTAGTCCGCTTCAAGGACTTAGAGGTTTTTAAGTCGTTTATACTCCAGTCCGCACTCAGGGGACTTAGAGTACTCTAGTCCACACTCTAGGGACATAGAGATTTTTAAATCATTTATACTCTAGTACGCACTTAGGGGACTTAGGGTACTCTAGTCCGCTTCAGAGACTTAGAGGTTTTTAATTCGTTTATACTCTAGTCCGCACTCAGGGGACTTAGAGTACTCTAGTCTGCACTCTGGAGACTTAGAGATTTTTAAGTCGTTTATACTCTAGTCCGCACTCTGGGAACTTAGAGTACTCTAGTCCGCACTCTGGAAACTTAGAGATTTTTAAGTCATTTACACTCTAGTCCATGCTTTGGAGACTCAGAGTACTCTAGTCCGCAATCTGGGACTTAGAGATTTTTTAGTCCTTTATACTCTAGTCCGCACTCAGGAGACTTAGAGTACTCTGGTCCGCTTCAGGGACTTAGAGATTTTTAAGTCGTTTATACTCTAGTCCGCACTCAGGGGACTTAGAGTACTCTAGTCCACTTCAGGGACTTAGAGGTTTTTATTTAGTGCAGTCGTATTTCCACCCGTTTAATTTGTATTTCATTTTCTGTATCGAGGCTAATGTTGTCGAATGAATGATCAAACCACGTTTGCTCATGGAATGGGACTCTTCCCCTAGCATGAAGGACGAAACTTGAAAAAGGATGGTCAATACTCATCCGCTTGGTGATTATAGCTCTTCTAATCAAGTCAAGAAAGGTGGTGTATGATAGATGGTTGGATCACATCCATGCTGGGTTAGATAATCAAGTCTCGCACAATTTGCTTCATATGTCTTTCTATAAAACAAGGATAATGGATTATTGAGTAGACAAAGTAAATTGCATATGTTTCAAGGTGTATTTATGTCCATGTATTGAGAGCGATGGTTGACGAGTATGTAGTCCATCACAGCTACACTAAGTCGGGCTTCCGAACAACCTTTTGTGTTTAGGGTAGGATTTGATGTATCGATGATCAAATCACGTCTACTCTCGATAGATCCCGACATCACTGAGCTTCAGCAGAGGCGTTTGTAGTTTGTCGGACTTTGTTTTATGACTCGATTTGAGTGGATTATCGGGCCATATTCATTCCAAGCCTTGCTTAGGCCTTCAAGTCAAAGGTGGAGGTCGACGAATAGACGGTCAGTCATATTCGCTTTGTATTGGGCTCTAATCATGATGAGATTTTCAATCTCTGTTCCACCCAAATCGAAGGAATATTGTTGATGGTGAGCGGTCGAATCATACTCGTTATGATGAAACTCCACAAGTCCAATCATGGTTTGCGTGGATTGATTGGCAGCCAAATCTAAGTACTTGGTCACCTGCATGGTTTTGAAAGAAGTTTAGTTCAAGCCAGTCGTAATTCAAAGAAAAATTGAAATTAAAATAATCCAAAAAAGATTGGTATAAATCTCATTGATAAAGGAGGCAGAATCGTGTGCCCGCTATTTAACTCTGCCCCTAGCCCCTACTAGCGGGATGTCGACCACCAAAAGTCCAATTGATAATTGGAGTTCATTATTGATGGGCATCCGAAGGTCCTGGCTTGCTATTTTGCAAGGCTTGCATGCACTATTGAAGCTTTCCTTCTAAATCTTCTTTTCGATGACACCTTGGAGGTGTTTGTAATCGCCAATGTAAGGATTAGTATGCATCTTGGAATATACAACATTCCCCTGATTTCCCTTGGACTTCAATGGACTCTCTCGAGGTTAGTTTTTAGTACCACTTTGAGTCGCGAGTCTCCAAATAGAGGATATCGATTAAATCTTTCAAAGAGCATATGAGTCTAATTTTGATATCATGTTTTGTCCACTGGAATCAGTGTCCATAGCCGATGGGCCTGCATTTTTATTTTTCCTAGTCTACTCCGCTCCTCCTCACTTTGGTTTTGATTCATTTTGTACCAGAAACAATCCATGTTCGTAGGAGGCTCTCTAGCTAATTAGCTTCCAAAATATATCTAGAGGTCGACTCTCCTCAAATGCAATCAGTATGATATCCTTGTTAGAATTTGGAATAAATTACTTAGAGCCAAACATTGGCCTGCTTGGAGTCACTAAATTTGAAGTGCTGGGTCAGTGAAGAATGGTGCTTGGAGTCATCTTGGCGTATGTCTAGAGTCATATCATCTATGTTCTCCAACCTTTGGGAGTATCGTTTGAGTAGCGGTTGCTTGTCCATTCCCTTGTTGTCGTTTAGAAGCTGCCGCTGGATCCTCTATACCCTGGTCGATCATGGGATGTAAGGGAAGTGGATAGAATGTTCCTTTATTAAGTTGAGTTTTGAATTCACTATTCAGAGGCACTGCTGTGGCTAGAGTTTTGATTTGTTCACATTCGTTCTGAAATTTGTATTTCTTTCAAAAATATACTTGTTCATACCTGTAGCTGCTACTTCTGCCCACCACTTCGACCTCTCCATTTTTCTTCACCAACTACAGCGCTCCTTTCAACATCCAAACTCACCCAAGCCGTTACCCACTCCACCGAACATCTGCGCTGGCCTCCGCCGCTTTCCTTGACCAACCTTCTCCTACCGAGCCTAGCCACTCCTATCTTCCATTTTTTGCTGAGTCACCTTCTTCTTCTTTATATGGAGGTTAGTTTATATTAGCATACAAGTGTATATTGATAGTTTGATATATATTTACGCTTACATATGTTCTCTGTTATAAATTTTTTTTAAGGCCACATATGTATATTATTATCTGTTTGATTTTTTTGTATACAAATTATATTTATATATTATGCAGGTTACATATGTTGTTATATATCATGTCAGATTCATATATGCTTGTTATACATATGTGCGTGTGCAGTATATAAATATTGTTAGCACCAGAATTGGTCGCTAACACCCTTGAGAAAGATTATGTAGAGAGATAAATGAAGAAAGTAAATTAAAATAGAGAATTGTATGCTAAATTAAATGCAAAAACAAGAACACCGGATTTATAGTGGTTCGGCATAACTGCCTACGTCCACTTTGAGTTTCAATCATTATTGCTTTCTCAAATGATTGAATACATACAATCCGTACAATAATGGCTTGAATACAAGTACTAACTGAAAAGAACGAGTCTTGAAAGTGGCAGAGTCTCCCCAGTGTTCTCGGAAAAAGGTCCCTTTCACTGTGCCCCTGCCCTTCTATTTATAGACGAAGATGGTTTGGACTTTCCTCATGGGCCTAGGAACAAGGTATCTCGGCCCATGGTAAGTAACTTCTATGCACCGAGCCAGGCATGTCGAACGAGTCATGCCGAGCGACCTTGCTGAGTGGCTTTGCCAAATGATCTCGCCAAAGAATGCCGAGCGATGGTGGTTGAACCAGAGAATGCCGAATGAGGGACTTAGGCAGAGCGGCACTCAGGCTAAACGATACCTAGGCCGAGCGGTACTTCTAGGCCGAACGACACTCAATGTTTTCCTCTTTGAGCCGGGCCAAGGTGCTGGGTAACGAATATAATTACCGTATATTATATTTTTGAAAGTATTATATTACATTGTTTAAAAGTATATAAGTTATATATTAGTACTGTATTGGTTTTATAAAGTGATATATACAACTGTCTGTTTACTTGTCTGGTTTTATAAGTATATTGGTTTTATTAGTATTATTTTATTAATATAAATTTGTAGACGTATTACAGTAATATAAATTTGTATTATATTAATATAAGTTATATACAGAATGTACAAGTTGCTATTTATATTGTTAAGCACTGGGAGGTTGTTTGTGTGTGTGTATATATTTCTTAGTTTTGTATAGGATCTGGTTGCTTTTATGTATATAAAAGTTACGATAGGTATATAAATGAGTTTATTAAAGTTAAAATGTATATATAGTTATGTAATTTTATGTTAGCACTACATAACATGTTGTTATATATAAAAGTTATATATATATATATATATATATATATATATATATATATATATATATGCTTAACTAAAACAATGATTTTTTATTATATATATATATATATATATGTTATTTTATTATTTATTTTAAATTAAATATTAATTTCATGGAAATAATAAAAATAATAATATATATATAATTGCTGTTTTTATCAAACTGATTCTAATTATTTCATCAATTTCTTATCTATCAGCTTGTCCGACGAATTCATGCTAAACTTGCCTTGCTTTGGAATTCGTGCTTGGATTCATAACTCATCTCATTCTCTTTCATCTCTAGCCTCGAAAGGTGAGAAATCACTCACGATTAGCATTCTTATATTTATTAGATTTGACTTCGTTTGAAACGACAATTGAAATATGCTGCTGTTAATTGTTTGCCACATATATATGCCATTATCTGTAACTGTTCATGTGTGACATCTGACACCCTGGTCTATTATTTATATTTTATATTTAATTGATGATATATGCGTGTTGCTGATTATTATATTATTATCATATATGTTCTCACTTTGCAAGTTCCATGCAAGTATAGAATTCCCTATGGGTTGAAATGATACATACCGGAACGATCTTGTAGAATAGGAGAAAATTATTATGGGTTGAAATGATAAACCCAAGAGATTTTCATTGAATTGAATTTAGGATTACGGGTTGAAAAGATATAAACCAGTAGATATTTAAACTACAGATTGAAATGATAAATATCCGTATCACTTGACCATAGGATAGAAAATTTTATATACAGACACTGTTGGTTTATATATATATATATATATATATATATATATATATATATAAATATATATATTGAAAATGATTTCCAAAGTTTTGAAAAGAAATATATGGTTTTAATAAATATTGATTTTAAGATGTTATATTTATAAATGTATTTTTATAAGGGTTTAAATTTTATATTTTTAAAATTATATGTTTTGAAATTTTTATAATTATAAGTAAGATTTGAAATTATAAATTTTAAGAATTTACTTATAAATTTTCAATTTTTTAAATATAAATAGATTTAATATAAAATAAATTTAATAATATGTTTAAGTATTTATTTAAATTTATATTTCAAATACCGAGTTCATAATACTTTTTAATAAATTAAGGTTGGAACTGGAAATAGAAATTGGTTTGACATTGCATTTATTTAAGAATTATCCCCAAATAAGTTTGATTTGAAATTTGTAAAATTTGAGATTTTAAAGATATGATTTTATAACTTGATTCTGATTAAAAGTGATTTAAACGAATATTTTCAATTTTACATAAATTGAAATGCGATATTTAGTTTTTTAATTTTTTTTGTAATTTGAAGTTTTATTTAAATGTTATTGGAATGATTAAGTAAATATTTCAGAACTAGATAATAGTAAAGTGAATTTGATATATATATATATATATATATATGTGTGTGTGTGTATATATATATGAAGTTGTCAAAATTTAGTTTTGTAAATGTACAAATATTTAAAGCTTTGAAATCTATTGAAGTTGAAATGGTTCAATTTGTAATTTATATCAATATTTAAAGACGATATAAATTGGTTTGTTGAGATTTGGATTAAAATGGAAGAACCGAGATTTGATTTAAATGAGATTTTGGAATTTGAGTTGATTTGAATCGATTTGTGAAATTTGAGGAAACTATTTTATAATATAAAGTATTTTTGAATTATATTTAAAAACTATTTTAATATTTTTCTTATAAATTATTTTATTATAAACTATTTTTAATTTTTAAATATTTAATATACAAATTATTTTAATATATATTATTTTAAATTTATAACTATTTTAATATACTGATTATTTTATTCTATAAACTATTCTATTATATAAACTATTTTATTATATATACTGTTGTTAATATTTAAAATGTTTAGAGGAAAGTGTTATGGGTTTTCAAAGTTACAATTTCAAAGTGTAATGATTTCAAAGTGTTATGATTCCCAAAGTGTTATAATTTCAAGTGTTATGGTTTCGAAAGTGTCATAACCTTGAATGTACTATGATTTTTGAAATGAATATATTTTAAGGGTAATGATATCGTATTGATATGATTTTGAAATGGATATGATATTATGGTTTTGAAGTATGATATTTTGAAATGACCACGGTGTTATAATAACGATTGGTTGTTAAAGAGACCGGGATTGGTTATTTTCATACTCTCTACCAATACCGAAAACTACTTTAACAACTGTGTATGCGGTGGAGATTCCAAAATGAAGTAGGATGGTGGTGACGATTCTATATGAGGTATATACGTGGACCTAACCCCATGAGTTAGCTTAAGGTGGCCAAAACAGGGGTAACTAACGGGCCAAGTGAGGTAGCTCCTCCGATCGGACACACTCCTTCGATACTATTCTATTACTTTGATTGATTTGGTGCACCCTCATATTTTCGGAAGTGTGGATTGAGTTGGACGATTGCTGCGCCTTTGCGTTACCAACAGCCCGAAAGTGTAAATGGTATATCTACCCTAGCATTTCCTAGTTGTGCCGTGTTACCTGCTATATCGAGACCACTACGAGTTTGTTTTGTGTCGTACCTATGGAGTGCCCTCTGGTGCTTCCAGGTTATAGATGTATAATGGTACTGTATAGAATATGGCACTATAAAATGTGTTAAGGGGGATATAGGTAACACCTTAAGGCTACTTTAATAGTTTACTTTACTATAGACATTATAATAATGGTGTATATTACTACATAGTAGATAGTTCCACGGATCCTTAAAGGATGGTTATCCCAAACATCCTTAGAGTTACTTGTATTTCATGTGGTATTTCACTTGAGTGGGATTTATTGATATAAGAATGTTTATCTTGACTCGAGTGTTTTCTTTACGCTCAGGTCAGATTGAGTGTCACAGCATTTGAGACTCACCTTTGGAGTTGGAGCTTCGCTTGGAGATCCATCTATATGCATTCAGCTTCCAATTATTCAGTTGACTACCAGTGATACATTCAGATTTTATTATTTGACTGTTGTATTGAGACTTCTATGTATTTGAGACTTCTGTTGTATCTTGTTTTAACTCTGTTATATATATATATAGTAGCTTCATGAACTACTATTCTCCTATTTCCGTTGCTTATTGTTATTACTCTGTGTTTGTGATTCTGTGATTGATTTATTGTATATGCTAAGTTTTACCAAATATAAATTAACAATCTGGTAATTTGAGCAATTCATGTCCGATATGTGCGGATGCAAATGACATGAAATACATGGTCATTACACCACTCCCTTGTTCCACCTTACCAAGTCCTTCCTCCACCCTAACTCACACCTCCATTATGTTCCCCTCCTTGTTTACTCCAACATGTAATAAATGCAATCCTGTACTTGGTTTAGACATATTTTTCATCTTAAGTCTTTTCATGTTTCCATAAGCATCTTTATATTACATACTTAAACACACACACACACACACACACACACACACACACACACACACATATATATATATATGTTATAAAATTCTAACTAAATATAAATGTATGTGCAAATTTATATCATAGAGTACACAATAATGTTACAACAATTTCGAAAACTTTTAGTTGACGAATGTCGGAAATTCGAAAAACGAATTCCAGTCACATTTTCAATTTTTCTTCGAACTAAATATTTTTGTAAACAAATTCTGGAAACTATTTTACCAACATTATTTATTAGGGGATTTTAGGCTCAAGGAAGAAGTTGTAGAAAAATTTAGTTTTAGGGACAAGAAGCTTGCTTTTTAGGCTGAAGGACACTTTTAGTGTAAATCACAGAATGATAGTTGTAACTATCATTTTCTGTTTACACTAAAAAGTGTCCTTCAGACTAAAAAACAAACTTGTTGTCCCTGAAACTAAAATTTTTCGCAACTTCTTCCCTGTGCCTATTTCCCTGTATTTATTATTTAAAAGATTTTTATTTTAATTATAAAATCTATTGTTTGAATATTTGAAATTAACTAATTATTCTCAAATTAAGGGGGTGAAATTTCGGGTCGTTACACTCTCCCCCTTAAAGAATTTCGTCCTCGAAATTTACCACAACCTTAACCAAGAAACGACACTCTCAAGCATAACTAACACCATACAACAGTCTGTATGATGTACATAGATCATTCCTATCCAAAATTTGGTTTGATCACTTACTCGAATATAAAGCTTTATTTCCATACTAGTATCTCCCACCTGAT
The DNA here is from genome assembly GCA_030765085.1 of Allium cepa. Classification (NCBI taxonomy): domain Eukaryota; kingdom Viridiplantae; phylum Streptophyta; class Magnoliopsida; order Asparagales; family Amaryllidaceae; genus Allium; species Allium cepa. Next base: position 883,150,616 of record CM060929.1, read on the forward strand.
TTCCTAGTGTGGATTCTGATCAGGTTCCTTAATTAGAAATCTTCATTCTCCTTACATAGCCATATACTATGACAGAACTACTTGCATTAGAACTATAATTGTTTTACTTATGATGTTTTGGATAGTGAGGGGGAAACCCATTCGATGCAGTATGGTTTGGTCTCACTATATGTTTATTTTAGAGTAAATATTATTCATGCCAGACTTTATGTATAAGCTATGTTTTTGTTATTGTTTTCTCTATAAATGGACGGAAACTTATTTGAATATATTGAGTTTATGGGATAGCCAGGATAAAAAAAGGATGCAGTAGGAAGACATAAATGGTGCATGAGGCTTTGTTAGCTGAAAAGATGTGGTTTCCCCTGTTTGAAGTAGTTTTGGCAGCATCTTCATATGTCAACCTACTCTTCACTATATTATTTTCTATTTTAATTTGGCCCCTGTTTAGGCACGACTTTAAGAGTTATTGTTGTCAAAAATTATATGTAATGAATATCAAGTTTATTTCTTGAAATGAAAATGTTTAGCTGCTCTATTTACTTTATCTATTTTTTAATATATTGAACTCAATTTCATTGCTGGAAAATAATTCTGGTAATTATTGCAGCATCATCGACGTTCATCTTTAAGTCTCTAAGTGGTGGATGTTACAGTTTTGTAGTAGAGCATAGGTTTGGGACACTTAAGTAAAACTGAGCTATAAAAGTAGGAGCAGTACTTAGGATAAGGTGAACATCCTGGTTGGGGATGCATTACTATGTTTATGTATGTGCATATGAAGATATATCTACCCTTCTATTGTTATTTTACTTTCTTTTTTTTCGTTTCTAATGAAGACTCGCTTCATAGAAAAAGAAAAATGGATTTGAGAAGTAGGCAAATTATGGTAGGAGGGGAAAATGTAAGAAGGGAGGTTGAAAGTACATGGATCAGTGAAGGAAATTTGGGAGAAGTTCCTAGAGTAGTAGGGGAGGAAGCAACACAACCAGCAAATGTGCCAGGCATGGATGTGAATGTCTTGTTTAGATGGTTAATGGTTCAGATAAAAGGAAAGCTGCATCGAAGGCTGTTCAGCCAAGACCTGTAGTAGTGAGAGAGGACTTCCCAAAGATGTACAAAGACTATGGAAACCTAATAGGAAAGACCTTTACGAGGAAGGAACCTGCGGTTGAAGTGCTGAACTAGTTGTGGGTTTGTGAGCGCATATTTAGGGACTTAGGAATGATGCACAGAAAAGAAGGTTGATGTCAAGACAGTTGCAAGATGACGCGTTGGATTGGTAAGAGGCAGTAATTGCCGAAACCTTAGATGGAGAGACCACCTAGGAGTAGTTTAAAGACAAGTTAGAGAGGCTCGGGTCATATCAGAGTCTCAACAGAGTGTGTTAGCAAGAGAGTTCATTGATCAGAAGTAGGGTAACCATATAGTGGAGAGGTACATCAAGAAGTTTAACTCATTGGCTACATATGGTAGGGAGATCATCAATACTCCGATGAAGAAGAACAAGAAGTTTATTAGAGTTTGAAGCAAGGTATTATCATAAGTTGATGGCTCATTTAGCATCTCTTTTTAAGTTTGTCATTAACATGGCTAGAATGTATGATGGGATGTACCAAGAGCAGAGAAGAGTGGAAATGATGCCCAAAGCAAAGAAGAAGAAGAAGTTTACCCCATATGCTAAGGGAAAGAAAGAAGCTCCAAAGAGGAAGGGAGAGAGATTGTTATTGTAGAAATTGTCTGCTACAACTACGGACAGAAGCGACATTATGCTTCGAAGTGCCCCACGCCTAAGAGTCTTAGGAGAATGAAGTGCTACATGTGTGATAAGATGGGACATCTGAGGAAGGACCACCTAGAGCATAAAGCACAGTTTTATGCTTTGGAGGGACCATGAAAAGGACCATCTATTGAGGAAAGAGGCAAGGAGAAAGTCTTGGAAGATATGGATTTGATTTTTGGTATTTTAGTTCACGTACCGTTTGATACTTGTGCTACATACTCATTTATAGCTAATGATTTTATTAATGGACTTGTGTTAGGAGTTACCTATTTAATCACTTCTATACATGTACCAAATCCGATAGGAGGGTATGCCAATCTCGGATTGACATGCGCTGACCTAGATATCGAGTTAGGCATGTGTAAATTTTATTATGATCCCTACATGTTTGACTTCATATGCTTCAGAGTTATTTTAGAGATGGACTAGTTGGAGAAGTATAATGCAAGAGTGCACTGCGCTGAATGGAAAATTACCCTGAGTCATCCGAGCCGTAGAGATAGAGTGTATGTGGTATAGGAAGAATATAGAGCATGGCATAGAGGTGTTTTATTTTCTTCAGTTCTGTAAGAAGAAGAAAATGGAATAATAAAGAAGTTCCAAGATGTGTTTGAACAGGTTTTGGGGTTGCTACCCCCGAGAGCGGTAGAGTTTCATATCATCTTGCTCAAGGGACCAAACCATTTGGTCGACCTCGTAGTAGAGTTCCTCCGAAGATAGAGGAGTTGATAAAGCAATTGGTAGAGTTAGAAGGTAAGAGTTTTATAAGGCCATGTAGTACACCTTAGGGAGCAGCGGTAGTATTTGTGAAGAAGTCTGATGGGTCATTAAGTCTATGTATAGACTATTAGAAGCTGAATGAGAGGACGATGAAGAATAGATATCCTTTGCTTAGAAATGATGACCTTTTTGATCGGTTGAATGGAGATAAAGGTTGTTTTACGGTTGATTTAGCTACGGGGTTCCATCAGTTGAAAGTTGCAGAGGAAAACGTTCCTTTGACTGCGTTGTGAACAAGGTATGGTTCATATGAGTGACTGGTAATGCCATATGGACTAACCAATGCACATGCATTCTTTGTGGACTTAATGAATAGAATCTTCTGAGATAAGCTAGATAGATATGTGTTGATATTCATAGATGACCTAATAGTGTACTCTATGGATGAGGAGGAAAACACAGTTCACTTAAGGCTTGTGCCAGAGACATTGAGACAACGTAAGTTAAAGGCAAAAAATTACTATATGTCATCTTTGGAAAAGAGAAGTAAAGTTCCTCGGCCATGTGATTTTTAAAGAAAGGTTTGCGGTAGATCCTTCAAAGGTTCATGTAGTAAATAGGTGGAAGAGGCTTGAGACTATGACAGAGGTGCGAAGTTTCTTAGGATTGGTTGGCTGCTGTTGTAGATTCATTAAGGACTTCCCTTATGTAGCTGCACCGATGGTGAGATTGACTAGGAAGAGTGAGTAGTGTGTTTGGATGCAGGAGTTTTAAGAAGCATTCTAGGAATTGAAGTATCAATCAACAAATACGCCTGTGTTAGTGATTCCTAAAGGGAATGATGGGATGATCGTATATACTAATGCATCACATTCAAGGTTAGGGGCGGTATTAATGTAGAAGGGAAAAGTAATCGCATGCACATCTAGATAATTTCAACCCTATGAAGTTAGGTATGCAATGCATGATTTGGAGTTAGTAGTGGTTGTCTTTGCATTAAAGATTTGGAGACATTATTTCATAGGGGAGAGGTTTGAGTTGTATACCAATGGTAAGTTTTTGAGATATTTGTTTCCTCAAAGGGAGCTGAACACGAGGAAGCAGAGGTGGGTAGAGGTTTTATCATCTTATGATTTTAGGATAGAAGATACTTCAAGAAAAGGAAAGAAAGTAGAAGACGCCTTAATCCGCAACAGCAAAGCTATGTTTTAGCTATGATAGAAGAATGAATCATTTTGGAAGCTTTGTCTGCGTACGATGTGTATTTTCAGTCTAGTGTAGGCTCAAGCAATGCATTAGGAATGCTATCATACTTAGAAGTTAGGCCTATGCTTGTATAAAGGATTACAGATCTGCAAAAGGGAGACAAGTTCTGCGCTGGACTAGCAAGGAGCTTAGGTTTCGGAATTGAGGCAGTAGAACTAAAGTTCTGTGTTGATCAAGAAGGAAAACAATGAAAGATTGGAAGGTTATATGTTTCCAGTATAGAAGAACTGTAGAAGGAAGTATTATACGAATGCCATTATTCAAAGTTTACCATACACCAGGAAGGTACCAAGATGTATGGAGATATAAAGAGAAATTTCTTCTAAGAAGGAATGAAGAAAGATATGGGAGACAATGTAAGGAGATGCCTTACATGCCAACATGCGGAGGCAGAACATCATAAGTCTAGCAGGCACCTGCAGTTGTTAGAGGTTCCCATGTGAAAATAGGATTCGGTATCTACAAAATTCATAAATGGGATACCAAGCTCAAGGGAAGGAAATGAAAGCATGTGGGTTATAGTTGATAGGCTAACAAAGTGTGCCCATTTCATTTCAATGAAGGCCAAGAGAACTGCGTCAAAGTTAGCAAAGATATGTATGAAGGCAGTAGTGAGATTGCATGAGGTGTCTAGCACTATTATTAGTGACCACGATTTATCATTCGCCAGTGAGTTCTAGCATAGTTTGTAGAAGGTGTTAGGAATAGAGTTGCGCATAAGTATTGCGTACCATCCACAAATAGATGGACAGACCAAGAAAGTCAATAAGTTCTTGGAAGACTTACCAAGAGCTTGCATTTTAAACTTTAATGGATTTTAAGAGGATTATCTATATTTGGTAGAGCTTTTATACAACAATATTTTGTAGAGCAGCATTGCGATGGCCTTATTTGAGGCATTGTAGAAAGGTCGTGTAAGTCGCTTGCATGTTGATTGGAGGCAGGGGACAAGTTGGTGTTATGACCAAATATGGTTAAGAAAGCTACTGTGAAAATAGTACTAATCCAAGCTAGAATGAAGGCAACTCAGTCTAGACAAAAGAGTTTTGCTGACACTAGGAGAAGGAACTAGAGTTTGCAGTAGGCGATTAGGTGTTCGTGAAAGTTTCTCCGATGAGAGGCTGATGCATTTTTGGAAGGCAGGGAGTTAGCACCCAAATATGTAGGACCGTTTTCGATCATATATAGGATTGGGAAGGTGGCATATAAGGTGGAATTCCCTAGTGTTATTACAGGGATTCATAATGTGTTTCAAATATCACATCTATGGAAATGCATTAGAGATTCGAATGCAGTATTTAATCCGAGGGTAGTAGAAGACCTGCTCGTAGAGTCAAATATGACCTATGTGTGGAAACCGATTCAGATAGTGAATCGAGATGAGAACAGCTTCAAAACATGGTGGTAAACCTAGTATGTGTCTAGTGGAGTGCAGATTGGGAGGACTACATGTTGGAAACCGCGAACAAGTTTAGGAGGACCTATATAGAGTTGTTCATTTTAGATTAGCATACGACCTATGTATTGAATTGTATTGTTGTAGACTATACATATACATACATACATACATATATATATATATATATATTATGGTTGGTTGCCTTATTAGTAGATAACATAGGTACGGTTTATATATGAATATGGAATTCAATGGTCTGCTCTTAGCCCGAAGATTAATTAATAAAAGGACCGATATAAGCCAAATAAGAAGGAAAAGGGGTAGTGAATTAAAGAAAAAGTGTGAGGGCCCAAGCCTAGATTATTGTAGTATAATAAACATTACTCTTTTCCATTCATTTATTTCATTCTACTAAAGGAAAAATAAGATCAAAAGAGAAACATTAATGGTGGTAGTATAAGGAGAGAAAACTAGTAGAAGATAAGGAAATGCGAGCTAAGGAGGGATTAAGAAGACTAATGAAAGATATTCCAAATATCTAGGCGAGTAACACTAAACCCATTGTTACCGTTCCCAAATATATGGTTTCAGTTGATCTTGTAAACTATTATATATGATGGAGTATCATATAGATTTTCACTAACATGTAAATGGTTTAATGAACGTTTTAGGGAAAAATAGAAGAATATTTCCCTATCTTGAAGACTTCAAAATATTATAAAGATTTTATTTGGTGTTCTAACCATGATTATAGGAATAGGGTTTTAGTTTAAGAGATTTTTATGATGTAATTTTTTTATTATGATTTATCAGAGGATTATGATCAGAAAATAAATGTTAACGCTAAAGGTGGCTGAATACTCAAATACTGCCTATTATAGGATTAGACCAAGTAAAAATAGCAAGAAAGTGCAAAAATGCATAGAAAAGTAGGGAGACACAAGATTTTCATAGTGGTTTGGCAATCTTTGGCCTATGTCCACTTTATATTTTTATTGATTATGGATTTGATAGAGATTTAGAGTTACTGGTACAAGGAATGAGGGGCTCTTGAGCCTAAAACTGCCAAAAACGTACGCCTTGGTGACTATTCTGTAAAGTCTGAAGTGGAGGAAAGACCGGATCCCTCTTTAGTTTCCATAGGATAGGTATTCACATGGGAAACTACTCTATGGATCTAGGAGCCTACACAGTATGAAGTCCAGATGCATACTCAGAGGGGTACAAGAGAGCACATAGCCTAATATCCAAAAAAGATGTAACAACCCGTCCTTCATAGTACACTGGAATCAGCACCGAATGACGATATCTAACTTTCAAGTGCAACAAAAGACAGATTGTCGGGAAAGAAAATTAAAACAAACATTATACTAAATCATATCTATGGAATCTCGCAGCGAAATGATAATATATAATATACTGAATATACATGAAAGGAACAAGATTATAATATATATATATATATGTATGTATGTATGTATATGTATATGTATATAAGAGACTGCACTAGCGGAAGTAACTGATATGTAAATATTAATACAAAGAATCAGAATAGAACATCTGATAAAATAAGTCTCATATATAAAGAGCATCTGCCATATACTACTACAATATCAAGTATATGAAGTATCGACCTTATCTCTAAAAAATGCTCCAGCTTTCCTAAGAGCATATTCCAAAAACGCCTAATTTACAAACTACTCAATCAAGTTCCCGAGATTTGTCATGACATAAGTAGACAAAAACAAAACGCAGGTTAGACATAAAGGCCCGTGTGAGGGGAACTATCTCAAAATACTGTATATTAAAATATATATAATAAACAAGAACTACTAAGGCATAGTCGGTCCTCTTTACTATTGTGGCTTAGGGGAAACCCAAACTGTTCATAAACATGTAAAATAAATCTATCCAAAAAGATAAAAAATCATACCATAGCCTGTTGTTCTCATGTAATTAACGAGTCAACATAACTAGTTTAATATGACTGAAACGTAACAACACATTATGTTGAAGGTAACCCAACAACCAAAATTAAGGTGACCATAATATATCACGAAGTACATAATGATAGTAAATGCAGCAACCACAACAACAGCCAACTAAAAATGCATGACAAAACAATGGAAGATAATTATGGAATATAATTCAATTACCATCATTATTGATGTGTGAAGCCAACTACGAATATCAATCGTAATCCAGTGGTTCCCTTTGAGAGTTCAAGACGTCTTACCGTACCCTCTGAAGCAAGCATAAGTGATATCCGACCATCTTTATATACTTGAAACCTAGTCCCAATAGTAATTAGAGCCACCATACCCTATGAAGCAAGTATTGGTGATTTTCAATCTACTCTAAATACCTAAGACCTTTGCGGATCACACCGTACCCTCTGATGCAAGCATAAGTCTTCTATGATCCCGCAGTAGATGATTTTAATCATCCCCCTCTAGGATATCATGGATTTCTCATCAAATTCGTATAACGTCTCAACAAAAGAGAACAACAGCCATCCCACATAATACGCTACGAGGAACATAAAGGAACACCAAAACCGTATGCGTTTGTATCGAAATATGATGTCACGTAATCAAATATGCCCATCATAAACGAAGACAGATATCTTGTCATCGTCTGTCTATATGGTTGGTCACTACTGAAAGACCAATAATGTGCATGGCCACTAATATAAGGCCAATACGTTGTACGGTCACTAATATAAGATCAATGGTGTGTATGGTCACTAATATAAGATCGATACAATTTACCAAACTATACATACTCCTAGGTCAACCCTCGATGATACAGATGCACTCCATTCGATCGTACATGCTTGTCGAACATGATCGTGTGACAAATCGTCATAGTGACCTTATGCACGATCGTTGTTGATTCTAAAGGAATCACTTAACATTTGCATACGAATCTTGAGCTTCGCCTTCCATTCCGCCTCCCCAAGTAGCCTAAATCCTCTTTGACGCCGTTCCATAACCCATGAAGAACTGCAATCAAACGAAGAAAGAAATCCCCAAAAGTCATATGCCGCTAAGGGCGTTCTGTCGATTAAGGGTGTCATTTAGTCTACTTAGTCTAGTTGACTGAAACCAATTCCCCTAGCATTTTGTTTTAGTCTCCCTCCTCGAGAAAAATTTTCACCCTTATTCAGTAGACTGATTTTATTTCAATCAACTGAAATTGCCAGGCTCCAAGCCATAAGCCTAGGCCAGGAACGAATCTCCTAAACGATCGTCCATTCATGTATTGTTCCCTTCAAAGCTTCATCTGATCAACCATCTAGCTTCCTAAGCCTGCCTCTACCTTATCAGACCCTTTTCGAAGTTCATTGGTTGACGTTTTAGAAGTGGTTCCTTAAGTGTTTGAAAATCGATTTCGACACAAAATCCACTCTTTGCACGTGTAGAGTTCAACGAGCGGTTATAGTGACCCAGCTTCCTCTAACAATGCCAAAATGCACTCATTCGACCATCTATTTTGACTTACGTGATGCCCACTTGTGCTAGCACGCTCGTTCATGCACGTTTATGTACACATGCACAAACACACTCCTCAACACAAGCCACATTTCAAACTTCACCTGAGCGATTACTCGGCTCGATGGATTCTCATGCAACTTAGCGCACACGATAGTCCCTATGGCTACCTGAAATACCCGCAACGAACTTGTATTTATTAATATTCCAATATAATCAAACAATTGCATATCTATATAAACAAACAAATATACAACAATTTTAACTACAATTCACATTTCTTTTTTATGGTTATACTATTTAAACACGTGTATATGTATACTTTCATATACTCATATACATACACGTATATTTAAATAAGCAATTCATTTATTGCTTAATCAAATCTTACTTTCATTTGCTAAATCTTTTCAATAAAGTCTAGTGTGGTTTTAATCTATTTTTTAAATCTTACATCTATTTTATAAAATATACTATAATAAATCAATTTTAAGCCTTTAAATACTTAATTTCCCCGTTAAAATCAAGTATACATCATATTACCATTTTACAAAATCTTGTTTTTATTTTATAAAATCTATACTTCACTTATAAAGTCATTTAACTCTTTTATAAATGATAATTAACCTTCGTTTACTAATTTATAAAATCTTATTTCTATTTTATAAAATCTATACTTCGTTTATAAAATCATATAACTATTCTATAAATGATAATTAAACTTCATTTAATTATTTTATAAAATATCATCAATTTATAAAATACCTTCTTTACTTATAAAAACCATTCCTTTACTTAAATAATATTTATAAATACTAATTAAGCTTCATTAACCCTCTAATCACTTTAAGAATAAGTGTAGAGTTCAAAACTTGCTTAATTCACTTACTAAATTTTCTAAAAACGTTTCATTTAGTTTTTTATCACTAATTAATGGCATGCACTTAGCTATATTATGTAATTCGTCTCTAATATCACTACATCATAAACATTAAATTAACCTAAAATCCATTTCTTAGGTTATTAACTATTTTCAAAAATAGTTATTGAGGTCTTAAACAATTAATTGATTAACATATGCATGTTAATAAGATAAACATAACCTAAATCAACTCAAACAATCTCCAAACCATTTCATATGATTCTATAATTATCAATAAACAGAAATATGAAATATAACATATAAATAAGTAAGGATAATCATCCCACTCACCTTGCTTTTCCCAAAACCAAGCCCGAATCACCAACCCCACTTCTTAGCTCTCTTTAAATCATATATGAAGCTCCAAATCACAAGTTCATGCTAATCCATTGATGAGTTTCGAAGAGAATAGGATGAGAGGAATTATGGTGATTTTTATTTGAATTTAGAAAATTTAAGAGGTTTAGGATTTCTAGATTAAAGATAGGTTAAGGAGAGATTATGAAAGTAATTAAAGGAGAAGGGTGGAATGAAATATGAAATGAAATATGAATGAAGTGCATAGCTACATATAAGCTAAGTTAGGGTAAACTAGTGGGCTTAGCCTAATTCTCTTTATCCAGCACTATTCATCCCTGAATATCATCAACTCCAAAATAGACAAGTATATACTCATTTTACTCACAACGAAAAAGCAGACTCATTCGTGGGTGTATCGAGTCCAAATTTTATCATCTGTAAAAATCGAGTACCTGTTACTTAATGATCGAATATTTAAATTACTCATTTAAATATTTGATCATTTAAATTGCGGGGTGTCACAAAATACCTCTTGTGCTGAGAGTTTTGTGTTGGTACTAACTCTTCCTTTTCTTTTGCTTTGCTATCTATCTCCGATTCGTTGTATTTCAAATTCTTTTCAATTGAGGTTGAATCGTTCTCGATGATTCCCTTGATAACAGTTGTAATTTCCTACTTTCATTGCTTTCTTTTCGTCAATCCTTGGAGTTACTCATCCATTCTTTGGAAAAAGCACTTGACGGTGACACCTGGGAGTAGCATGTAAAGCACAAAAGGTTTGTAGGGTCCAAAGAGAAGCAAAAAGCTCTCTATACCGAAAGGTCTTGTTTGCTCCAATGGACTTGAAACTTCTAGAGTCCCATCTTCAAGCTCTTCTAAGTGCGTTTCCAAGTTCATGAGTCACTTTTTTTTTCGTTTTGGCCTTTTATTTCCAGTTGAATTCTGCCTGGTTAAAAATTCAGTTAACACTTTCCATTTAAGGTATGCTTTCATTGAGAACAAAGCATGCTCTAGATCAAGATAAGTTCTGACTTTCTATTTGGTAATTCCAGTTAATCATTTAGGTACTGCTTCGAAGTGCTGCTTTCATCTTGTTGACATCTCTTTAATTTTCTTGCAAAAATAGAATTCCATCCTTCGTGTTAAGGACAAGATCTACGCTTCAGAGATCGTTCCACACCTTAGTCGAGCATGCTCTACCTTTTTCCTAGCTTTATGCAAGTTTTTAAGTTGAAAAATTACCTCGGCATCGAATAAATCCTATTGGTACCAACAGCTTTCAATCTCCTTGAAAGCTACATATGTCCAACACTTAGAAATTTTTCCTTTCTTTTTCACTTGCCGTTTCCTTTTTATGCAGAGAGCTTTTAGACACGATTCCTTTAACTTTTCATGATAGATCTTCTACTACCTTTAATCATTCACCATCATCAACCTTGGATAGCCTCCGCAGTCTAGCTTCCATCAGAATCAAATCGACAACCAGAAATCTCTGCCATATATTGCAAAATCCATGCCTAGCCCTAGATCTCGAGCCTGATTACTTTTGATCAATTCCAACTCCCAATGTAAGTTCCAAGCCATCCAAGGTGGGTAGAACTAGTTTTTCATGGTGTAGTGTTGGTAGGTGATGATGTAGCTTGCTCTTTGAAGGAGTTGACTAAAGCTAGGCCTTGGCTTTGACTTATGCTCAACCTAAGTTGGATCCGGGTTTGGCCTAAGTCGTACTTGAGCCATTACAAAGAGATACTTGACTTTCTATCTTTGACTAGCTCCTGTCAAGGCACAGCTAATCGCGCACCATCATTTGGATTCCAGTAGGATGGTTTAATTCAAGAATGGTCATATTGGTCAGGCTTCGAGATCCGAACGATTTTGTCGCTTAACATTTCTACCATTTACCGCATAGCATTCTTCATTGCTGCATTCCCAATGTTCCTGCAAAGGAAAAACTTCCGCATCACTTCGATCAACAGTTCCATTATCAAGTGACAAGTTTTCTAGCATGGGCGAGTTATCTACGCAGGATGGTCTGTTCGTGACACACGGGACTCACACTACGTAGATTAACACTTTCACTTGCTTCGGTCAATGATCGGAATTTGATTAGTCAACACACATCAGCGTTCTTTGGATTCTGGTTGTTGGTAATATGGGTTCGCTGTTTAAAACAAGACATACCATGTTGAATGCCAAGGTTTATTGTTTAGAATGACTCATCGATTGCTACTTTTAAGTTCCATAGCTCAAGCTTCCTCTTATAACCCGGACCCGGACGTTCAATCACGACCATGTTACAGGGTGCAGCAATACAAGCGAGCCCACTGTAAAATCCGCCTTTGTCTCTAAAGAAATTTGTCAGTTTAAGGGTTCTGGATTACCTGTGAGAAAAGGTGCCTACATTCCATACTTTAAGGAAGTTCAAAACATGTCGCCAACATGGGATTCCTAAAGCTTATGGGTGCAATAGCTCCTTTGTTATGCTTTTTACATTTTCTTTTTGTTGCAACTAGATCTTAATTGTGTGGGAGCAGCCCTCACGATTCTACCTATGTGCAACTACCAGTGTATATAATATAACTACTTGTACTGCACCATGTATATATAACTGTTTCCATGCAATGCCTTAATTTACTACAACTCTATTGAAACATATAAAATTCCTACAATTGAACTAGTTATTTACCGTGGTTTAGTTGCCAAGCTATTTTGTTTGGCGAAACGGGACCATCATTTAACCAACTATGTGGTTTTTCCTGTTCAGATTGGGTCGAGTTCACTTTAATCATTTTTTCCCTAAATAATGCAAGTTTCATGTTGCTCCCTATTGCCAGGAGCACCAACTGTAATATTTATTTCCTATTTAAATAATTCTATCGGTTACCAAATCCTATTCATGGAGCCTGTTTTTCCAAATACTAGTCTATGGGCATTAGTAGGGGTTGAGCATTGTAGGGTAAACTCTCCAATTGCTTCTAATCCAATCGTGCTTTCTTAATCCTAATCCTTGATTAAAGAATTCCGATATGACCTATCCAGGTTATTCATGACTATCCTTGCTTATCCTTGACCAAGCATGTCCCACTAGGCTACTAGCACGGTCATGGAAACCCAGTTCGTATGCCAGTTCCTGTCTCTAGGAATTGCAGTTTAGTTTCTCAATTTCAATCATTCCTTCTCGATGATACCATACTTTAGGCATCGGCCGACACTTGCAAGCTGGGGTTGAATTCTTTGGTTGACCTTTGCATGATCAGTCCTTATTGACATTGCCTAATTTTGGGCAAGGGTAAATTCCTAAAGGTCGGGGGTCGAATTATTCGATTGACTCCTTAATAATTATTCTTTCTTGGTGTTACCTATCTCTAGGCAATAACACATTCCTATAAGGTCAAAGCTTAATTATGCAATTGAACTTTGATTGGTCCCACCTTCTTGTCGTCGCCTATCTCTCGGCAATAGCAAATGCATGTTCGTGTTTGATCGAGTTTCTTAAAACCAACCATTAACCCTAAATAATCCAAGTTCTATTTTACTCCCTATTACTGCAAAGTGCAGTTGGAACATTTACTTTCCTATTTACATAGTTTTGCTGCATGCTTGTCCCTATTCGTGGGACTTCTTATTCCCACCACCATAATCCACGTATTGATGGGATAAAAATGTCGCAGGGCAAAATTTTTCGAGTGCCGCCAATTCGGTCTTGCCTTTTTGTTCCCGACCTTGGGTTGGGAAAGTCAGAAAATACATGTTTTTGACTTTCCACGACTATATTCACTACTCCTCGGCTTAGCATATCCTGCTAAGCGCTAGCACTGTCATAGAAAGTCAATCGTGCACTAGTCTCTATCTCCAGAAACTAGCGCATGAATTTTTTAGTTTAAAGCATCCTTTCTTGAAGTTGCCTATTTATGGGCAACAATCGAATTCTTAATGAAAATCTAGCCGCATACTAGTTTCTATCTCTGGAACTGCACATCAATGGTTCAATACTGAGAGTTCTTTTTTGAAGCTGTCAATCTCCAGGCAATGCCGGATTCCTTAGGGATAGGAATTTTCCATCCTAATATTGCCAATATCTAGGAAACATCATATTCCTGAAGGCTAGAGTTTTCCTTCTTGACGTTGTCAATCCCAAAGCAATGTCTGATTCCTAAAGGATAGGGTTCTTCTTCTTGATGTTGCCAATCTCTAGGTAATGCTGGATTCTTGAAGGCTATCGGTTTTCCTTCCCAATGTCGCCAATCTATGGGCAATGCCAGATTTAAGAAGGTCGGGATCTACCTTTCCCATGTCGCTAATCTCCGGGTAATGCCAGATTTCTGAAGGTATTTTAACTCCCTAACATTACCAATCTTTGAGCAATGTCAGATTCCTTAAGGTTGAAGTTTACCTTCCTGACGTTACCATCTTAAGTCAACGCCAGATCCCTGAAGGTTGGATTTTACCTTCCTGTTGTTTCTAATATTCGAGAAAACGCCAGATTCCTAAAGTCGAGGGTTGTTAAACCTTCTCATTATTACCAATCTTCGGGCAACGTCAAATTCCTAAAGGTCAGGATTGAATTATTCAATAGATCTTGAAGTTGTCAATCCCTTCCAACGTTACCAATCTCTATGCAACTCTAATTTTCGGAAATTTGTGGCTTACCTTCCCAACGTTGCTAATCTTTGGGAAAAGCTAGATTCTTGATGGTTGGATTTTACCTTTATGATGTTGCCAATCTCCAGGCAATGCCAGATTCCTGAATGTTAGGTTTATTTATCTTCTTGTCGCTGCCAATCTCTAGGCAACGGCGAATTTCTAAAGGTCAGGGTCGAATTATCTGATCAATCCCTAAGTTGTCATTCCTTCCTGATGTTAACAATCTCTTAGCAGCGTCTAATTCCTGAAGGTTAGGATTTACCTTCCTGATGTTATCGATCTTCGGCGAAGCACCGAATTCTTGAAGGATAGAGTTATTAAACCTTCTCATCATTAACAATCTCCAAACGATGATGAATTCCTAAAGGTCGAAGTTGAAGTATTCGATCGACCCTTTCGTAGATCTTGATAAGTTGGGCCGAATTATTTGATCGGCCCTTGGGAACATACTTCACATCCATTATCTAAGGCTAAAGGAGTATGCCTCCAGATGTATTGCTAATCATGCCGTACGAGGGTTTGGCTCGCGAGAACACAGTTCCATTGGTTCAAGAAGCTGACTTTATTCTCGAGCAGAAGAAGTTGTAAGTCCTGCCTTTCTACTTTGCCCCAATGTCCTTAGGTGGCTTATTTGCACAAACAAATAGAGTAAGACTAAGTGTGGTAGTGCCACAGCAGATCGTTGTTCCATGCACGCGGAATAAGGATTCCATCAGTAGTTCCAAGCTTGAATGTTCCGTCTCAAAAATTTTGATCGATCATGTAGGGTCCTTCCTATTTTTGTCCAATCGGCCTCATACTTGGGAGGACTTGTTTTAGAACGAGACCCCTACCTCAAATGTATGGTTACGAACCTTGGCGTTGAAATGTCGTGCTACCCATTTCTGGTGGGCAGCTACCTCATTTCTTCTTCTTCTTCTTCGCTTTTCTCATCAATCAAATCAAGGGAGTTATGCAGGGGTTCCTTATTTACCTTTTGGTCAAAATGCCTTTTACGATGAGAAGTTCTAGTCCTATCAGGATCATTGAATGTGATTCGTAAGCTAAAGCAAATGGCGAGTGTCCAATTGTTGACTTATGTGTCTTCCTATAAGCCCATGGTGTTAGTGGAAGTTCATCAACTTAACAATCTTGCTTTCTATGCTATAATAATAAATAAATTTAATTAAATAAAATTTTCGAATTTGATTACTAGTAATTATTATTTTTGAAAATAAATTTTTACTTAATTAATTAAATTTTATTTGATAAAAGGTTTTGTTTTAATAAATCAGATAAATTAATAAATTCATTGTAGAATATATATTGATATTAAATAAAATATTTCAATTAAATATAAAATATTCCTAAAGTTTAATTAATTTTATATCATTAAAATAGTTGAAAAATAAATTTATTTAACATTAATTATATGAATGATTAAATAAAAATAATAACTATTGAATTGAAGGAAATTGCATAGTTATTGAAATATTGATTATTAAATGAAGTGTAAATTATTTAAAATTATATTTAATCATATTTGGAATAATTTCTGACAAGGACTAAAATTTAATTTAAATATAAAGGAGAATAATTTAAGTTATATTGAATTAAAAATTATGGCTCATTCAAACCCTTACCCATATAATTCTCTTCTTTTCACTAGAAATTCCTTGTCCTACTTCATATTCAAACTTGAGCACTACTTCACCTTATCCCATGTCCAAACCCTAACAAATAAGATAGGCAACTTAGGAAAAAAAGAAAAGAACAATATAATAAATAAATAAATAATAAAGTCGCATGATCGATTGGCAATGCGAGGGGATGCGAGCGACGACTTACTGGCCTGGGTATAGGTGGCTCGAGATCGATGTGGGAGGATGACGTGGCTGTTGTAGCTTCGATATCATGACATAGTAATGGTCGCGACTTGGAGATAAGAATTGGCGATGGTAGAGTGGTGTTGCGTTGGTGACCTAGATGGTGTGCGTGCGTTATGGGAGGTTATGCGAGCTAGTTTGACTGGGTCTAAGGAGGCAAGGTTACTGCTATGTTGGAGGCTATAGGGATGTAGTATAGCAGGGATTTCTAGTCGAAACTAAAATAGTAGAGATGACGACAATGGCAGTAAACATCCTTGCGTAGAATTTCCAATGAGTTTTTGCACTCAACTATATCTACATTTTATTGCTTATATATACAAATCCTGATATTGGTTGACTTGTTTGTTGGTATAAATTAGATGATGTTGTGATTGTAATTGCTTATGATGGATGGAAGTGTCAATTTGCAAACGGAACTCCGTACGATTGTGAATTGAATTGGATATATATATATACATACATACATACATAGGTGTGTGTGTGTGTGTGTGTGTGTGTATATATATATTTGTTTGTCCGTTGATAATGTGTATTTTATAGATGGTTCGAATTTGATGGAATTCGACTCGGCTACACAATATAAATGATACTGGTGTATGGTTGAGATGTTATGGAGTAATTTCTATATTTAGATTTTTATTTACTTTCTTGTTTTAAAAAGGTTATTTGGAAAATTTTAAAGAATTATCAAACAGTTTTGAAATTTTATTTAAGTAGTTTATAAACAATTTACTAAGATAATATTAAACTTAACTTTTTTCTATTTAAAAATATATTTTTAATTATAATTATACATATTTTTTTTGGTTATAAATTCTTTTATAAATTAATATTATAATATATTAAGTTTAGAATTGTTTTAGAAGAAAATATAATATATTTCTATTTTATAAAATGTATTATGAGAATGATAATAATACTTTTAAGTGACATTTTATTATAAAAGTTATTTAAATATATAAATAGCGATTAGGAAATGAATTTTGGCATTTAAATTTTTATTTTGGAATTATATAAATAAAATTATTGTACTATTCGCTATATAATTTATTTTAAAGGTTTTTATTCATTTCATAATATGATTTTGAATTAAGAAGTGTTATATAAATTTCTTGATTTATTAAAGAGAAACTTTTATATTTTAGTTTTAATTAAGTATTTAAAAGATCATTAAATTACGAAAATATAAAATATATTTTGATTAATATTTTAGGTATTTTAAAAAGTATTTCACTGAAGTGTGATATATACAAGCACATACACATATATTTAAATATTCGATCTAATTGTTTAAAATAAAGATTTTGTCGAAATTTATTATTAATATGTTTTTGAATTAAATTGGATTTCCAGGATGATTTATATACTTTCGAATTTCTCATTTTCCTACATTTATTTTGATATCATGAATGACTCACCATTGATATTGATTGATTTGTGATTTTGATATGATAAAGTGATGACACCTTTATGATTTTGATATATTTAATTCTATGTGACAAAAAATTTGAACAAATGGAGTTATAATACTGTTCGGGGTGGAGTATTTGGTAATATTTCTCTAGTTATTTCTTTGGACTTATTATATGGAATATTTGGAGATTAAGCGTAGTTTATAACTAGTGAATAAACGTTTGAGTATCACATAGTGGTATGAGACGCTATTGTGATTTTATTTGGTTATTCATTGTAAGTAGTTGACACTCAAGTGATAGGAATAGTATAATGAGATTGTACTTACGTGAGGTGACCCATAGGGTATGTTCCCCATGTCACATGATTTGGGTTAGATGACCCATAGGGTAGGTGCCTTATAGCCCCTTTTATATCGCATAGGCCAACTGTCTATTACCTATTGGGGCAAAGCAGGTTCGTGACAAAGATGTTACGCGTTGACGAGCCACTGGTGGATATGTGTCATCCGTCGAGATAACTAAAGACTACAGAAGAAGATCTGGTTAGGTGACTTTGGGCTCCTAGAACGGGCAGACGGCGATTAGTCTCCCCTCTGGTTCAAACGGAGTAGTAGATTGGCATATACAGTTGAAATACCTCACCTAAGTATAAATATGGGTTAGACGACCCAGGTTTAGGTGGCTCATATATTTATGTTTATACGACTCTACTTATGATTACGTACCTATATATAGTCATTCCTCATCACGATATATTTTGATTTATATATGAGGATATGAGATTATGTCTACATAGGTATCCAAAGTATAGCAGATTCTCATATCTTTTATTCTTTCTGACTAATGGGTAGGTGCCCTACATTTTACAGTTAGGCGGTCTATTTTACATTGTTTTGATGATAGTATTTTATAATTTGAGATTGAGAGATATACTTGATGGCATCTCATAGTTGATGATTTATGGACTTTGATGATTATTCTGGATATGAATGATTCACTCATTTATTGTTGATTATGTGATTTCTAATTTGGTGTGTTTCTATATGGGTGCTGACATCTTTATATTTGACTTGTGATATCTCTAATATGTGATATTTTTGGGTAGTATGTTATGATAATTATATTCCTTGCATATGTTACTAAATACATAAATTTATACGTATATTTACCCTTTGATTTTGATATAGTCTGATCCGTGTGTATTCATATAATACTCAAGTCGGTCCGAGACTTTTCAGGTACAGGGATGTGAGACCAGCTCATATATTTTCTAGGCATATAGGAGATTAGATATTTTGTATTGTAGATTAATAGCTCGTATTGTATAGTCTCTTATAAGTATATTATTATGATGTATACTGGACCTATGATGTATATTTTATATTGTATATTATCACTGTGATATAGACTATGTGATCTCTGATATCTATTGTATATTGTGTATTGTTCTATCCTGAAGACACGCATGTTTACTACTTTGTATTGAAATTGTGTATGTTTGTTGGTGAGTTATGTTATATTTTTTAATACGTATCAGTGTTAACCCAAGGAAATATTCATGTGTGTACCCCATCTCGCCACATTCTCCGTATTATCTGACAGTATTACTCCATAATACTCTTGGATAGTATAGGTACATAGCTGGAGTGTTTACATTAACCTAGTTGCCTTAGGCCTAGTCAGTCGCTTCTTTAAGGTGGATTTGATGATCTTATTTACTGCTTCCACCTGCCCTTTTGCCAGCGTACGTGCCACCATGGGGAAGCTCTTGTCAATCCTATATCAATTGCAAAAACCCTTGAATTCATTGCTTTTGAACCGAGTTCCGTGAGGTAACCCGAACCTGCAAATAATATTCTTCGTCAAAAAATTAATTACCTTCTTTGTTGTAATCATGGAAAACGGTTTTGTTTCAGCCCATTTCGTAAAGTAATCCACTACAGTGATGGCTTATTTGGCTCCTCCCTTCACTATTAGTAGCACAACGATAGTATCAATTCCCTTAATTGCAAACGGCCATGAATTGACCATTTGCGTAAGTTCTATGGACTCAGGTCTTGGAATCATTGCAAATCTTTGGCACTGTCACAGTATTTGGTGTAGTCAATCTCATTTTAGTTTACCATAGGCCATAAATATCCGCACTAAAGTATCTTCTTCACCAGAGTTTGGCCCTTGGTGTGATCACCATAGCTACCCTCATGGATTTCCATAAGGATCTTTCTAGCCTCATCCTTGGCTACACACCAAAGCAGGGGAGTTGAGAATCCTCTCCTGTATAGTATTCTGTCTTGCTTCACAAACCATAGAGCTTTTCAAAGGAGTTTCTTTCATTTCATTTCTATCTCTTGGGAGAGTTCTATTGATCATATAGTCTTTGATCAAGATCATCCATGACTTCTCCTCCTCCGTAGTCTCCAAAATTCAATCGACGTCCATCTGGTTGATACTAAAGTTGTTAGGACTTCCATTGAAACCATTCCTATTAGCCATGCTTCCCCAGAGCTAGCCACCTTAGCTGATGAATCAGCCTTCATGTTTTTCTCTCTAGGGATGTGCGTTATTATGTAATTCTCTATAATTCTCTAGTAGCTCCAGCGCTTTTGACAATAAGGGGATAGTCTCACACCCTTGGCCTGATACTCCTTTTTTATTTAGCAAACCACCAGTTGGGAATCACTAGATATGTGTAGCATTTTATCCCTATCCTCAATCCGGCTATTAACGCCTCATACTCAGCTTCGTTATTAGTTGCAAGAAACTGTAGCTTCAATGCATAACAGATTGATTGTCCATCCGGCATTTCAAATACCACTCCTACTCTTGATCTATATTCATTTGAAGCACCATCGACAAATAGCTTCCAATGTGGAATTGCAACCACATCTTCTTCTTGTACCACACCATCTCGTGCGGTAAACTCGGTGATGAAATCTGCCAACACTTGCCTTTTTGTCGCTTTCCTTGGATGGTAAGTGGTATCGTACTGGCACAACTCAATATTAAATTTCAACAACCTCCCTAAGGTCTCAGGTTAGTACAATTCCTACTTCAAAGGCTGATCTGTCAATAATTTGATTGAATGTGCTTGAAAATATGGTTGTAGCTTTCTGAAAGCAATCAACAAGCAATATACAAGTTTTTCCAACTTCGGGAAGTTCTTTTTAGTCCTATAAAGTTCTTGTTGATATAATAGATTGGCCTTTGAATCCTTGCCTTCCCATGCACCAGTGCCGCACTTACTGCATGACCAGATACTGCTAAATAGACAAACAATTTCTCCCTTCTAGCAATTTAGACAAGACCGATGGCATTTTTGTGTGCCTCAACAACTCTTCGAAGGCGTTCTAGAAGTCTTGATTCCAATCATAGTTTTCATTTCCCTTCTTGAGGGCATCAACGAAGGGTATACATAATCTTCTACCCTCAAGATGAACCGACTCAAAGTAGCAATCTTCCCGTTCATGCTCTTTAGCTCCTTCTTTGTAGTTGGAGTGGTTATGTTCCTCAAGGCATCAATCTATTATGGATTAGCCTCGATGCCACATGCATTTAAAATAATTCCCTAAAACTTTCTCAGTGCTACTACGAAAATTTTAACAGATTTAACTTCATTCTGTATTTCCATTTCAAACATCTCTAAAAGATCATCTAGATGGCTTTGAAATACTAATGATTTCATAAGCATGTCATCTACATATACTTCCATTGTCCACCCGATTTGTTTTCTAAACATAAAATTACCAACCTATGGTATGTATCTCTGGCATTCACTACAAAAAAGAGGCCTTTTTTCTGATGGTTAATAATCATCGACGACCATCAAAAACTGACGAACGTCGTCGGAAAAAGCCGTTGAAAATAAGGTCGGTAGCAGAATAGTGTTTGCGACGGTTTCTAACGGCGTCGTTGACAAGTTTGCGATGGCTCCCAACGGCTGGTTCTGACCGCTTCCAACGACCGACATGTACAAGTGGTTAGTCACGGTTTAACCATATTAGTGTCACAAACCATCGCAAGCCATTGCAAACTACCATCAAGTCGTTGCAAACCATTGGTTATTGTGTGCCGATTAACCGCCAGAAGCCGTCACAAGCTGTTGCAAATTTAAAGTGTTTTTATTTCTACTGCCATTCCACTCCCATACAAACCATACATATCAATATATATTGTAGCTTAATTTCACACATATGAATAATATATATCAGCCCAAATCACATATAAAACATCAACAATAAAAGAAATCAATATTTACAACAAATCAAACTCCAACAATCCATCATACAACAAAGCATCCAAACAACATACAAAAAACAAACCTCCAACATCTTAAAATGTATCAATCATCTCAAAATAACTCAACACATGACCCAACATCTCAAAATGTATCAAATATATGAAATACATCATCCTCACCATCTCCAAATGCATATATGTACAATAACCCAACATAAACTAAAAAAATCATACCTATCAAGAGTCATTATCGCCTCTGGAAAATCCTAACGAAGGAAGCATGCCATGCTCCTACATATACGCAGCAATGTGCTAGTCCTACAAATGCATCATCTCCACAGCGGGATAGCAGTCTTGTTCCTATGGCTCATCAATCATGGCTTTCAATTACTGAATCTCTACTTGGTCCTCAGATTTTTGGTAGGTGCTCTGCTTGCGTCTATCCTGCAACACTTATATGATTTAATATGGGTTTTTTTGTTTGCGTCTAGCCTGCAACACTTATATGATTTGATATGGGTTTTTGTCTAATGGCTAGCAAATAATGTGGGCTTAGCAGCTGCTATAGTAATGTGATATATAACATCATATAAGAAAGTGATTTTATAAGCTACGTCTAATTTTAATTATACATCATATATTATCAATTTTATAAGTATGTTATATGAAATAGTGGAGGTGAGTATAAGATCGTGGAGGAGGTGTGGAATGGAATAGCATTGGGATTCAAAGACATTATTACCTTACTTTGATCAAATTGAGAATGGTTGGGGTGCCTTCTCAATGCAATGGTCGTGGAGGTTACATGGACAAATTATCATGATAGTGTTTAAAATCTAGTTTGCTTATGTTTGTTTTTGAAATTTCATTTTGATAACCTACATCTAATTTGTCCAAACTCTAAATCTGATATGACTCAATTTGAAAATTAGTTGGTTGGGTGATCGAATATTAGTTATTGTAATTTTTTTCTAAATTTTATACAAAGGGATATTTTATAAAAAAAATCATTAAGTCGATTGCATCTTATTTTATAAGTTATATTAATTAATATTTCAAGAAGAATTTGTTTTTACAATCAAGAGATTAGTAAATAGTCAAATGTAAACATACTACTCAATACCTCATGGTTGCCAAAGCCTTAATGCCTATTCTGCAATGGCAGATCTACGACAACTTCAAAAATCGCATCCCCCTCGTTAGTAGTCAACTAATCATGTTCTATTCCCTCAATCAGCTACACTCGTTGTTGCATAAATTTTTCCTGCAATTCTAAATAAAAAGACTATTGAAATTAACACTTTATTGTTTTTATTCTTTATAACTAATTAATTTATCGATTATTAATAATAAATAACTTAAATATGCTTATACGAGCCTGCTGTGATTTTGAGTCATGCCATGTGTATGTGATTATGCCATCTTCATTTTCATGCTCGATGGCATGAGTACGTGCAAACACATCCATGTAGGAGATAGGACCCTAGCGCTCTCTTTCTTGAAATAATTATTATGTATTATTATTATATATAAGAAATTATACAATGTAATAACTGTTTATAATTGCAATTCATATGTTTACCATCTCTTGATGGTAACATTGAAATGACATAGAACCACCACAGTGTGTGACTGGATTCTTATTTCTACTCGTATAGTTCCTTTCTAACTCTGCCTGTAAACTGAACATTATATCTTACATTTGTAAATTATATATTATATACGAAGGTTAAAGTGATATTTTGACTTATCAGAATATACTCTATATAATGTGTGATAGATTGTATATGAAACTTTAATTTAAACAATTAATAAGAGATTAGTAACCTTACCTTCGCTTCATTGCTATTCCAATGAGCAACCCAAGCTTCCCACAAACTTGTACCCATCCAGTCAGGCTTCTTCCTAGCTTTTTTTGTGGCTGACATTGTGTCACGATAGTTCTTCCTCATTTTCTTCATCCAGTATTTTCTGCAAAGGAGATCATCAGATTCTTGCAAATCTACCGCCCCCTGAACGTAGAAAAAAAATGTAAGTTAAACATTAATACTTAGTCATCAAATTGTACAACGGTTATATTTGATGATATAAAAATTTACACTTACGAGGAAGTCCTGCCAGATACACTCTAGGATATGTGCCGGGATACTATCCCACTTAGGCCAGCAAGCGGTCATCTTGAAAAGCATGCTTGGAAACATCAAGCACAACTTCCTATGCCTCCAGCTCAAATCCAGACTTTTAATAAATTGTAATTATATTATAAACATGATACCGACCTTTAATAAATTATGACTAATATATCATACACTAAATATTTATGATGTTGAATTAAATTTACTACTTACTTATTCCCTTTGGGTAATAATGAAACTACGATATGCTGTGCCTGCTTTGATGGGCCGCTGCCATCACCTTCTACGTCGATCCCTCTCTGAGTAGAAGAGGGAGAACCTAAATGGGAATAACTCCGATGGAAAAACAACATAATACCTATCACCGATATATCATTTTATTATGGTAGAACATATCATTTAATTATGAGAAAACATATCATTTTTTTAAGAAAAATGTAACATTAATAATCACATAAATTACCTTCTATCGAAATGTACATTATTAATCAATCCTTGTCGTTTTCTGATTCAGACTCGATCTCGCGCGCTATATAGTTTTCCTTGTAGTCTCAAATGCTTCTACTAAAACATTTGATTCATCGTCCAGAGTCCCAAAATCAGCATGATTGTCAATTATTATTATTTCCCAATTTTTCTCAAGATCCGCTTGATAAATTTGTTCATTTGGAATATTCTTTCCATCAAACATATATCTTACCTTTGTTTTAATAACTACCGACTAATCCGCCTTATCTTTTTTGGAGAAGGATATGGAGTGTAATAAACTTGTAGTGATTACTTAGCTAGTACAAAAGGATCGTACTTATGATAATACGAGGTACGCTTTATTTCAACAATATTATGCTCTTTGTGCACATTAATTGCAGAACAATGCAGTTAAAGCCTCATTGAAGCCCCAAAAAATGCTTACTGTAGCCCATAGCACTCTTTGACCACTATGTTATTTCAATTTAGTGTTATTAATAGTAGATCCCCTTTAAGCCCCGCTATTTTCTAATGCACCCGCTAAATCAAGGCTTTTCAGCACTCACTTTAGCAACAAAATATACAAAAGTTGATTTGACTAATTTTCTTTAAACCAAATAAAAAAGTTAGGGTAATAACCTAATATTAAGGCCAAGGCGGTCAATGTAAGTTAAAAATCTATCGTAGTTACCAAATATGGTCTATATAAATCATGATATTCTTTGGTTTTCTTATATAATATTACTTATACAAATAACGTGAGAATGAAAATAAATTAACTTTAAATATTTGATTGTATATGTAATGAAGCATTTTGCACCTCCACTATTTTCCGCTATATCTCTGCTTTATCTCCGCTATAACATTTTTTTACCTCTACTGCTACAGAACCGTTACGCACAGTTCCAAAAATTGAAACTTTGTCCCACCAATTACATCTAAACAAAAAAGTTCCTCAGCAGGTCATGTGAAATATGTCAATTGCAAAATCTGGATTAACACGCAGTAAAATCATTTATATGATTATTTGGATCATCACTACCTTTAACAAATACACAAGTATTGTTAGTTAATTTTTCAGCACCATATTCTTTAGTGTTGAATTTATAACCGTTGCCGAAGAATATTGGATATATCTCGACATTTCTTTTAGTCTCAAAGCAAGATGTTTCAATCCTATGTCGACAAAACGTAGTTCAAAAGCCAACATGAGAATTCTTTACTGAGATCACCGAGTGGATGTTGTGATTCGTAAACACTACATATATAGATAATATATTGCATTATAATCTACGCGTGTATTATTGAAATAAATATATCAAGAATTATTATTTAATATTACCTAACAAATGGTGCAACCTCAATACAATTAAGAAGAATATATGTATTGCTACATGGTAATCTCTATCATTTTACCATAGTTCCACACATTTTCCAACAGGTCGACCTTGTAATCTAAAACTAGATAACATTGTTTGAGAAGAATCTTGTTCAATGCCTTTATTATTATATGAAACACTTTCAAATGACAAGTTCATGTGGTCACTGAAATAATAAGAGAAAAGGAACATAGCTTTTTCTTCGATATATGATTTGCAAATTGAACCTTTAACTCGTGCTTTTTGTCTAACTTTTTTCTTTAAATAATTTAAGAACCTATTAGAAAATTATTTCAAATTAAAATTTACCAAGTATGTAATTAAACTAATATTTACATACTCAATACTAATACCTTTCAAATGGATACATCCATTCATATTTCATAGGACCTTGAAGATGTGCTTCAGATGAAAGATGAACAGGTAAATGTTCCATTACATTAAAGAAATCTAGAGGAAATATTTTCTCAAGTTTGTTGAGCACACAGGGATTTGTACTTCAATTTTACCTAGACGTTCAACTTTAGCGCAGTCGAACAAAGCTCTTTATAAAACAAACTAAATCTGTTACAACCGTCCAAAATTTTATGGTTAACAGTTTTTTGAAAGCAACAGGTAGTAAATTTTCCATCATTACGTGGCAATCACTAGTTTTCATCCCACTTCATTTACCATTTTTAAAGACAACACATCTATGAAGAACAAAAGAAATCCCATCTGAAAACCTTAACCCTTCCACCCATTTTAACAAAACTTTAATCTGGTAATTGTCAAAATCATAGCATGATTTGGCTTTTTTAGTGTTGTTTGATTTCATATGAAGCTTCGGACGCTTACATAATTTTTGTATATCATGTCATAATTTCAAATCAGCATTATTCTTTACCGTAACATTCAGAATAGTATTAGTACATTATTAGACACATTTTTCCCATTGTGCTCACGTCATAATAAATGACGAATTAGGAGATCATTCCAATAAGGCAACTCCTAAAATATACTTTGTTTGCACCAATTATGAATCGTCGATTTACCTGGAATTTTAGTTTGTCCTCTGATTTCATGTATTATTGGATAATCCTTTACAATTTTACATATTCCTTCGCTTGATCAAATCGGTGGTGGTTTTATAATCTCTTGTTTATTAGCTATAATTTTTTTGTATCTCTTCTAAAAGGATGATTAATATGGATAAAACACTGATGACAATCAAACCATGGAACTTTATTCCCATGCGATAAAGAAAATGCTCATGTTTCTTCTATGCAATAACGATAAGCTAGACGACTGGCCATATTCCAACCTAAAAGCATTACATGCGCATGAAAATCGCTAATAGTCCATAACAAAGAAGCAAACATGCAAAAATCATTTTTTTGAAATGTAGTATAATTCAACTCCTTTATGACACAGTGTTTTCAACTCTTCAAATAAATACTTAACCGTATTATATCTTAACAAAGTTAAACTTTTATCATTAAACTTCTTTTACACCTTTAAACCAAATTCATACATAGCTTAAAACCAGGAATTCAATTTTATATAAAATAACATTTGATTTATTAAGCAAACATTTCGAATCTAGATAATAGCAGTGAAAATTGATATATATGAAATTATCAAAGAATAGGTTTGAATGGTGGAAAAATTTAAGCTTTGAAAAATATGGAAATTTAAATGGGTTATTTGGGAATTCAAATACGTATTTGAAATTGATTTGTGAAGGTGAGGAAGCTTTTTTTTTATTTTATAATAAAATAATTTAATATTTAAAACCATTTAAGTGGTGTAATATGCTTCAAAGTTACGAAATTCAAAGTTTTATGTTTTGAAAGGGCTGTATTTCAAGTTTTGATTTTGAAATATTATAACTTCGAAAATATTATGGTTTTAGAAAAGGATATATTTGAAAATGATATCATATTGATTTGTTTTTTTTAAAAGAGAAAGTGATATCAAAATTATACGATTTTGAAATGGATATCTTATTTTGGTTTTGAAATATTAATTGTTTTGAAATGACCGTGGAGTTATAGTAACGTTTGGTTGTTAAAGAGACCGGGATCGGAAGTTGTCATGCTCTCTGCCAACTCCGAAAACCACTTTAACAACCGTGTAAGCGGTGGAGATTCCAGAATGAAGTGGGATGGTGGCGGCGTTTCCTTTGTGGTAAATACGTGGACCCAACTCCCGTGAGTTGGCATAAGGTGGCTAAAACAGGAGCGATCGACGGGTTAATTGAGGTAGCACCTTTGATCGGACACATCCCTTCGATATTCTACTCTGACTTTGTTTTATTCGGTGGCCACTTTTGATTTCTTTGAATTTGGGGTGTGGCACGAGGTGGGCGGTAGCTGCGGCTACACGTTACCACTGACCCGGAAGCGTAATTGGTATATCTACCCTGGCATTGCCTAGTTGTGCCGTGTTACCTACCCTATCGCGCCTTGTACGAGTTTGATTTTCTCCCGTAGCCCATGTGGTATCCTCTGGTGGCTTCCCGATCGGGAGGGACTACAATATTGGATGAACTACTGGGACTATTACGTGTTAAGGGCTATATGGGTAACCCCTTAATGCTAAGAAAAAGTAAGTTTATTTTACAATTAGACACTATTATAATAGCGAAATATACTACATAGTAAATAGTTTAACGGATCCTTAGGAGATGTAAATCCCGAGCATCTCTTGAGTTACTACACTCATATTTACTTCTGTTGATTTAACTTACATAAGATCTTTTAGTTCTGACTCGAGTGTTTTGTCTTTTCAATTCGCTCGGGTCAGTCCGAGCGTTTCAGGATTTGAAGATTTTAGCTCTGGAGGAAGACGACGACGATTAGTAGTACTATTATCTACTATATTATTCCACTACACTACTGTATTCCGTTGCATCGATTTTTATTCGTTGGTATGTGCAACTCTGATATATATTGTATAAGTAAATTAAATATTTTGTAAACAGTTTCATGAATTGTATATTTGATTATTATATTTTATCCTTCCGCTGTGAGATTCTATTTTTGTTTTATTTGTTTCTTGTTTTTCTTATTTACCCCATAACAATCTGCCCTTCCGGATGGTTTGAATTGGCACGTGTGTCGATTTAAAGCGTGCGAAAAGGCGGGACGTTACATCTGGTATCAGAGCATTTATCATTTTAATCAATATTATACTAATTAATACTTACATTATCAAATGTACGTTTTAATTTACATTTTTATTACAATAAAGCATTTATTATTTTAAATCAATATTACACAAATTAAAACTTACATTATCAAATGTACGTTTTAGTTTATATTTTTATTACAGTGAAGAGCATTTATTAATTTAATCAATAACATACTAATTAAAACTTTACATGTTTCTTGCATTAATTAAAAACTTTACATGTTCTCTCATTAATTAGGACTTTACACGTTTCTTTCATTAATTAAAAACTTACACTTTTCTTTCATTAATTAAAACTTATACTTTTCTTTCATAAATTAAAACTTTACATGTTTATTCAATTTAAAATACCTTATTTTCTTGACTTAAAATCTCCATTTGGAAACCAATTTCCAATCATCAAGTTAAGTCATATATATATAAATTATATTTTATACATTAACTTATACAACTTAACTTATAGAGATAAATTGTAAGGTGTATTGAGAATAGGCCAAGATGAACATTTAGAACCAAATTGAGAGAATGGTGAAAATCCATCTGTACATAAACCAAGCCTAACATTATGGCTCTCCGCTGGAAAAGCAGAATATGTCTTATCAAAATGATTCCATGCTTCTCCATCAGCTGGGTGTGTTAATGTGCCTTCTTCATGTGTTTCCACATGGTGACATCTCATATGAGGTGTAGTTATAGAAGAGGCATATAACCTTTTAAGCCTAGGAGTGATGGGTAAGTAATGCATATAATTGTATGGAACTTCCTTTCCCTTCTTTTTTCTTGGTTTGCATCTTTCCTCGTTACATATTCCACACTTTCTAAGATCGATGTCCCCTTTTCAAAACAACATGAAACTATTTAAACATGTGTCTATTTTTTGATACGATAAACCAAAAGTAGACCAAAGTTTTTTCACTTCATAGTGATTTTTGCACAACAAATTATCGGGTGTCATATGCCATTTTGCAGCTTGTACAACAGCTGTAAATCCAGCTTCTGTGAAGTTGTATATTGATTTTATCACAATGTACTTTGTAGTTACTTATAATTGGGTACCGCTTTTACATCCATCCCAAATGGGTTTCTTAGTAGCATCCAATAAATCATTGATTTTCTTTACTTCGATATATGGTTCTTCTTCGACATTTACATTATCATCATCAACTTAAACCATAGGGAATATTGATCGTGCTGCATCTTCAACTATATCTTCTATAGGATTTGCCATAACAATATCGTTGCCCGCCTCCTCCTCTGACTGTACGGGATTAGGTGCTACTAGTTCTCCATGACTATCCTACACATAATAATCCAGCACAAAACTGTATTGACACAAATGAACTTTAACCATATCCGGTATCAAACGCTTCAAGAGTTTGCACCTACTGTATGGATAACAATTTCTTTGTTGTTTCCAGTATTAATTAAAGAAAATTCAATAAATATGTGTACACCATTATAAAAATGTTCCTTTATTGAACCTCTCAACCCCCTTCGTTGTTGATTCATCCAACTCTGATCAACAAAGTAGGTGCTTATTATTCCTATTTAAGAAAACATGAAAGAAAATCGAAAAAGTATTAATCAGTTATAGATTGACATTTTATTTTTCCATTCATTTATACATTTTAATTTTTTATTAATTATATAATATAATATTCTTTTTTATTTTACTTTTTAATTCATTTGTTGAACCATATTTCATTTATCAATTATCATTTATACATTATATGGATTGGCACAAATTATGACTATAATATTAAATTTTTAGTTTATTGTTTTCTACTTTGATGGTTGGCCATCCTACTTCCTATTACAAACACAATGGTAATTACATTTTGTAAATTATTTCATTTTAAATGATTCAATAAAATTTCAATAGCACTTCCCCATTGTTCCATTTATCGTACAAAATGCATGTACACAGGGAACAAAAAGGAAGTGTCATCGAAATTTTGTGAACCATTCAAAATGAAATAATTTACAAAATTTAATAACTTTATTGTGTTTTTAACTTGTTCAATACAAGGACAAATCTGACAAATATTATATCAGATGAATATCGACGTCCGTTCTGTGACAAAAACAAGTATCCGTATAACGATCATAAACAATACTTTTAAAACAGGGCCAAAAACTCTCTAAGGAATTGAAAAAAATATAGAACATTACGCAGTAATTTGTTTATATATTACCATCACATATACATTATAATTTTCTATTAATTATATAACATATTAGCATTTGGACAATATTATGTTTATATTGTAATCTTTTATTAATTATGTAATATATTATATAATTTTTACTTTTTTTACAAACTATTCTATGTTTTCAAATTTCACAAATTATGAATACAATATTATATTTAAAAAATTAAACTACAGTATACACTGATTTATCGTATGCCACACATTGTAACAAACGAGATTTTATACATAATTAAGGATCTAAACTAATAAAGATTATATAAATAAATTATTATTATTGACATTTTAGAAAAATATAAACTTAAGTTATACGCATCTACACTAATTAATCCAAGCTAGCTCTAATGCATATATGCACTAATTAATTAACGCATATGCACATATACTAAATTATACATTAATTTTTTAATTCAAATGATAATAACTGTAATTAACGTTCAATAGGGTATAATAAAAAATCAATGGCGTATTATAAACAACTAGAATCAAAAATTGACCCTAATTTAATAAATGGAAAGTAATTGGGGTTAGTACAAAAATACCCAATTGGAGCGGAATTAATGGTCTAAGCTTATGGAGATCGAAGAAAAATGAATTTGCTGATCGTCGAAGAGGTGTACAAGCGGCAGCGACAGGGAGGTAGTGGAAGGAGGTAGGGGATTTCATTGTTTTTGGAGAGCAAAAGGGAATGAAGCAACTTTTGGTTTGGTGGCCAAATATATTCGGCATTTCAATGGCCCTCGTCGGCATCATTTAGCGACGATTTCCGACGATTGATAAATATTTTTTATTCCATTTTCAAAAAAATTAATTAAATTTGATAAAAATTAGTTTATTTGAAAATTTTAGTTTGTAGAAAAAATTGAATATTTTATGTTAGTATCAATGAATATGAAATAAATATCAATGATTACAACCTCTTTTTCTTACCTTTTCAAATTAATTAAAAAAAATTAAATTATAGTTATGCACAATGTTTACAAAATAAATTCATAAAACTATTATGTATTATACCTTTCATCAAAACTTCATAATTGATAGACTGAAACTTAGAGAAAATGATCGTCTGTGTTTGATTTTCAATAAAGTTAATTATCAAACATAATTATACAATAAAGAAGATTATCGACAAAAATAATTTAATTAATTAGAAACTTTCATAAATTTAAATAATTAAAGAAATATCTTTACAAATTCTTAGAATTTGAATTATTATATATTTAAATAAATTTCATACTCATATAACTGATATATTATAATAAAGTGATAAGTTTAATTAAATAAAATTAAGGGCCATCAAAAGCATAATGACAAGGCCGTCGGTAACCGTCGGAAGCATCCGCCAAAATTTACACTATTCCTTGTAGTGGTTCTTCAAACAGAATGGCATAACTCGATAGCAATATAGTCCTAAATCTATTATAAAGCCAGTTTTTCCTTAGTCCGGTATATGCATCGAAATCTGGTTATATCCCAAATCAGCATCCGTAAATGAAAGTAATTCATGTCATGCAGTCCCGTCCACCAGTTGTTTCATTCTAGGCAAAGGAAAGCTATCCTTTGGTACGTCTTATTCAAAGCCGAGTAGTCGTACATGTTTAGATACCCAATCAGGATAAAAAGCATCATGGATAATGCTGTTCACTATTAGCTTGTCTCCTTCTTTCTTCAGTGGAGTGGATTGCTTCAGACCTAGAATGTGCCTTTTCTGCTTTACTAGCTTGAACTTCAGATGGATTTTAGTGCGTGACACGCTATATCCATCTATATCTTGCATATATATATATATATATATATATATATATAGGAATGTGTCCAAGCAAACATGTCTAAGTTTCCAATAAGAAATTTAATAAATTTCTACCTTAAAATTGCATTGTGCTGAGATCCAGTCTTCAAAATCCTAGTAGGATCCTCCATATCGATTGAAACATTCACTGTCATCTCTACCGCTATTGTTCGCCCTTCCCCTGACTTCTTCCTAGGATCCAAAGCTGTAACGGCTTGCCTTTTTAGACGGTTTAAATCGACAATAAACCACATATGTCAACTCAAACCATTCAAAAGGAAGGATCACCCTTCCCCTGACTTCTTCCTAGGATTCATAGCTGTAATGGCCTGCCTTTTTAGATGGTTTAAATCGACAATAAACCACACATGTCAACTCAAACCATTCAAAAGGAAAGATTGTTAATGGGGTAAATAAGAAAATAAGAGAAAAGAAGGAAAAATCAAAACACAGAATCTCACAGTGGAATGACAAAATATAATAATCAAATAAATAGTTCATGAAGTTGTTTTATAATATACATTTGATTACATAATTTTTACAACAATCAGAGTACAAACAATGATGCATCAATAATGATGCAGCTGAAAAAATACTAATAATATAATATATACCAAACTCCGTCTTCGTCCTCTAGAAATAGAGTGTTCAACACAGAAAAGCTCATACTCACTCGAGCATAATAAAAAGAAAAAACACTCGAGTCAGAACTAAAAGATCTTATGTACGTTAAATTAACAATAAGTAAATATGAGTGTAATGGCTTCAGAGATGTTTATGGGATTTTACATCTCCTATACAGTGTATAACGTGCATGCAATAACTTAAGATATGTTTTGGAATGTCCATCTCCTAAGGATCCGTTAAACTATTTATATGTAGTAATATATGCAATACATATAATTTCTATCGGTAAAGTAGAGTATTAAAATAGTGTTAAGGTGTTACCCATATCCCCCTTAACACATTTTAATATCGTAGTTTATACAGTACTGTAAATTCCGCCAAACCAGTAGGCTATCAGGGATCACTCCATAGGTACGACACAAACCAAAATCATAGTGGGCTCGATAAGGCATATGATAAGGCATGTGAGGCAATGCCTAGGGTA
This sequence comes from Allium cepa, assembly GCA_030765085.1. NCBI lineage: Eukaryota > Viridiplantae > Streptophyta > Magnoliopsida > Asparagales > Amaryllidaceae > Allium > Allium cepa. The sequence continues at coordinate 883,184,929 of CM060929.1, forward strand.
GGATTCTACCGCTTTGCACTCTTGGACTGGTGGTAACACATAGCTGCTACTACCGCTCACCTCGAAATACACTCCCATAATCAAATCAAGGGTGACCACCAATTAATCACAAAGTAACAGATATAATATCAAAGAAATGTCTACGATCGGATGGACGACCTCACTTGGCCCGATATAGCTCTCGTTTTAGTCATATCAAGCTAACCCGAGAGGGTCAGGGCTGCATTCTTACCTCATTATAGTAGCGTTCGCCAAACCATCTTACTTCGTTCTGGATTCTCCACCACGTGCGCAGTTGTTAAAGTGGTTTCGAAATTGGTAGAGAGCATGACTATATCCGACTACGGTCTCTTTAACAACTAATCGTTATATTTTTCACACCGTGGTCATTTTATAAAACATATATAATAATAAATCCAGAAAACAATTTATACCTTCATATCAAGATACCCATATACTTATTTCAAAAGTATGAAAATATTCATATATACCGAGGAAGATTTCTTTCAGTCAATTACGAAAATAATTTATAAATCTCTCTTACACCATTTATAAAGCTATTTATAATTTCCAAAACAGTTTAAAACTCTTTCCTTTTCATAAAATTCAATGCTAATTCCTTTGAAACGTTTCCAGTTCTCTTTACACAAGTTCTTTTATAAAACCCTTTATAAAATCCTTTAAAACCCTTACAACTCCTTTATAAAACCTTTTATTGAATTAAATTTTATATAAATCTCTTAAAACTACATTAAGTATTTTATTAAATTAAAATTTAAACCATTTAATATATATTTTTGAAACTAAATAAAATTATAAATAAAAATCTTAAATTTACTTTTTAAACCATATATTAACTTATAATTTGAAACTTTAAAACATATAAAATAAATTATTTTCCAAATATAAATTTTAAATAAAATCATTAAATTGAATTTAAAATTCAAACTTATAAATCAGACATACTTTACTATTTAGAAAATAATTTAGTACCCCCAGCGGTTTCCGTATGTAATTTTCTACCCTATGGTCAAGTGATAGGGTATGTGTCATCTCAACCCCAAAATAGTTAAATTTCCCGAGTATATATCATTTCAACCAGCATCCTGAACCAATAATTTCAAAATCAATAAAATCGCTCGGGCATATCATTTCAACCCATAAAAATTATTCCAATTCTATAAGATTGTTCGGGTATGTATCATTTTAACTCATAGTGATAACAAGGATACAAACATTTAATCATCCAAAATGTCAACAAATAAATATCCATTACAACCAACATCCAAATCAGCCAATAAAGCACAACAATTAACTGATTATTATTATCAGGTATTTAAATAACAATTTAAATTCAGTATTAATTTAAATGGCAATTTAATTCAATATAAATTCAAATTAAAGTAAAATGTCAAATTAAACTACTAAACAACAACCAATAATATTCTTATCACATCATAAAATTAATTCAACTAACATAAGAAGGTTTAGTATTTGTGAGTTGGTTAAATCACTCAGCTTTGATTTACAGCCCATTTAAAAGCCAAAAGAACGCCTAAATTTGAACAGTCTTAGAACCCAACCAAAATAGTTCTGTAATGTCCGGAATTTCAATACGATGTCAACGGAAGAAACTATATATGTCCAAATCCGAGTTTGTATGCAATAGTTATTAGCATTAGAAGTTTAAAATTTAAAATAACAATAAGGGCAAATTCATAATTATATTTACCTCTTAAAACCCTAACTGCTACAGAACATCGATCGAATCACAAACCTGCCTTATAGCCACCACTTTGACTACAAGTTCGTCGCTACCATGTCCATCGACGCCAAGATCCAACCTTACCGCCCGCCTCCACGTCTTAGGCCGTGTTATGGCTACCATCGCGGTGCCTTCGCCACTGCCGAACATCCTCCGCCACTGCTGCAAAACGTGGCCAATCGCGGCGAATCCAAGCACTACTGAGACAAACTAACACCATGGATCAACTCCTCTCGACTCCCTCTATCCAGCAGCGCCTCCCGATCGTCATATAATCGACGATCCACCGTCGAATTGAAAACCCTATGATGTACGACCGAAACTTCATCAATGACTTCTACCAATCCGAGACACAATTGCACAAATGAACAATAGATCTATATTACGCTCATCGAGAGCTTTCTAACTATATATAATTTGATATGGTTTGAAGAGTTCGAATTTTGAAGTTTGATTTTGATTGGGAAATTAGGGTTTGGAATTGTCTGACATTGGAAAGAAAGGAGATAATTGAATAGATACGTATAGAAAATGGAACAGATAGCTAGGGTTTTAGAAAAAAATCTATTTATATAGGTAGAGATGGATAAGAACGAATGGACATATCGAATTGGGTCGAAACGATAACAACGGACCGAAAAGCCCGTTTCATCCCCGAAACAAAAGTAGGTCATCCCATATATCAAAACATATGTTTTTGATATTTTTAAACTCAATGGAACTAGTTTCAAAGCCTAATTCCATTGTATACAGAAGTTAGCTTTTAAAATCAAATTATATTCATTCAAAACCTTTTAATTGATTTCTACGCATTTCGAGCCCACACGATCAAACAATAAGTCCAATTGCTATAAAACTAGAAATCTTATAACAATTCATTGTTATGGATCCGATGAAACTGGTTTCATTGAAATCTGAGACAGTAGCCAAAATGGCTAATTTTCATGTTAATTAAATAAATTATTGTGAAATTGAGTTAATCACTTTTAAAATCTAAATTAAAGGTTTACAAATTTCCATCATTACATCGAATTTATAATCTTGAATAAATTTTCCATGTCAAATTCAATATTTAAATATTGCACCAATTTCAGCGTTCAATTACAACTGTAATAAAACCTAGTTAATTATATTTTAATTTCAATCAAATTCTTTTATTTCGATTTACACTCATATTATTAATCAACTGTTATCATATGAATATAATTAACATTAGTTTACATTTTATTACATTCATATTATACAGTTATCATCTTAACGCATATTGACAATAATATTTAATTACACTAAATTTAATTGATTTCCAAATAAATTTTAATGGATTAAATAATAAGGTGATAAATATACAATTGTCATATATTAATAATCCAAACACATTTCTAAATTTTATTGTTTAGAAACAGAGGCTAATAAATTATGTACAAATTAATTTATTTCATATTCCATAATAAACATATTCCAATTTATAATAGATAATTTCAACATTAAATCCAACATTTAATTTAATCCTTATTTGCAATTTTAACCAAATTAACTTTATAATTATTTCATTTGATTGAAATCACATTGAAATAGTGTCAATAACATTCAAACAATAAAAAATTATATTCTAATTATTTTCTCATTAATAAATCATAAATTTTAATTTCTCACAATATTAAATTCCCAAATTTTATTAAATCTAATAGTTTTAATTATCAAAAATACGGATCTTTACATTCTCCCCCACTCAAAACTTTTCGTCCTTGAAAAGGAACAAGGAAGAATTAAGAAACTGATAATTTTATTCAAAATATTCAATTTATAAACACTTAAATTTACATAATTTAGTTTATAAGAATTTGAAAATAACTCGGCTTTTACAGATTTTTCTAAGTTTTAATTTACGAAAAATTCTGGCAGTGTCTCCTTTGCGCGGTTAGGTCCGAAAAAATAACAATTACAATATATATCACATTTCAACAATAAACATCCCAAACCAATGGAAAACAACAAAATATCATTCCAAAAACCGTAATCCAAAAACGTACCCATTTGTCAGGCAAACAACTTTATTCATGGAGCCAAAAGCAGTAGCTATTGCTTCCATAAACCTGTATCTCACTTATATAATCCAAAGAGTTAAAATTATGTAAAATGATAATATTTAGTTGTTACCATCAATAACAAAAGCAATGCAACACAAATAATAAACATATGCAAACAAAACAGCATGACCATTATATGCAACAAAGGAATCAACCATACATTCATAACAACCAAAAAATAATGGTTTATTCAGGTTTAGAAAGTTTTCATTATACAAGGGTGATAAATAAACTAATAAGTGTACCTTACGCTCAACAACCTTAGATAATAACTTAATAGATTATTCATACAACCTTAAACAATTTAAAGTATCCTCTCCCAAACTTCCCCTTAGCCAAACAATACATAATTTAAATGTTACTTAAGTTTGTTATTTTGGTTTCCTTTTTACTCTTTTATTTATTTTCATTCATGCATACAATGTCATTTTTCCATTAATTTACATTCATTTACTTACATATGTTATTTTCCATTCAATTATTTAGACCATCAATAAATCAGTTCTTAAAATATTATATAAGCTCCTTTGCAAATTTAATTCATGGTTATTATTTACTTATATAATTTGATTTCCATTTAATATTAATATTCATTTGTATATCAATTCATACTTAAGTTTTTTTAACTTCTTAATTTACATTCATCCCTTCTTATATAGTATCACTGAATATCAAATAAATTTCTGAGTCATTTCAACATTTTCTGAAGTTATAATCATTTATTTTACTTAGGATTCAATTTTACTATTCACTTTAACTATAGATAACTTCAAAACATTAACTTAAGTTTATAATATTTTTATACATCTTAATTTTTATTTATTTATTAACACAGGTTCATTTTTGAAGCATTTTTGTCAGTAAGCTTTAGTTGTATAATATTCTACTACATATTCTTATTTAACATTTCAACTTTTAAATATTTCAAGTAAGTCTTATATATATTTTTTAGAATGTAATTGAGTGTTATATAAATTTATCATATTCATTTTAGTTAACAACAATGTTTAATAATTTACATCTTCTAAATTTCACTACCCTTAAATTTGCAAGTGAAAAATCTCCAATCTCTTTATAGTTTCATTAATCGCTTAGCTTCTAGTTTTCTATTTTCATTTTAGAAGTTTCCAACTATTACAATTCACTTTTATTACTGCAACTGAAAATCATTAATTTAACAAGAACTTAAGAATTAAATACCGGATTCATTTCGAATCATTTTGAAATAATATATATATATATATATATATATATATAATATATATATATATAATATATATATATATTCATATTTTTATATATATCAAATCATACTTAAGAAAAAAATTAAAATCTATTAATCAAGACAAATGTGTTGCAAAGTAACTAATGGCCTTCCCCACTCTGAAACTCAAAAATTAATGTCGATGATGCAGCCGTCATCACCGAAATTATTTTCCAGAGACAGAAGAGGGGAGTATGGAACTTACTTACTTTTAAAATTCCTTTAAAATGTTTCTTTTAAATCACATTGAAAATATTTATATCTGAAAATACTTCCAAATAATACTAATATTATATTCCAAAATCTTAGAAAACTAATTTGAAAACCTCGAAACTTAAGTTGTCAAATTTCTAATTTAATTTATTTATAAATCATATTTTGCAACCAATATTTATAAATTTCACTTCCTAACAAAAAAACATATCACATACAACTATATCCATTTACAAAATTATTATCTTATATACAAATATAATACTAGGTAAAATTATTTCATTTACCTATATTTCAAAAATGATATTGTGTCGGTCTGCCCTATTAATTGTTCAGAAATCCCTATTGATGCCATAACGTCCTATGTACCGACTAGAATTCACAAATACTCAACATACCAAATTAACACAATATAAAATATTTTTATATCACTAACAAATATGCTCTCTTATATATATACTCACTAACTCATTCCAGGGTATTAATAACCCTATCTCTAATGAGTTAATCTCAAACAGGCTAAGGTATCTATAAACCTAAGCTCTGATACTGTTAACGCTTAAATTTAAACGCCAACACCCTAGTGTATAAGATGTGATTGTGAAAGCACCACCCACTTGTATGGGAATCAGAAATAAGCAGAAAGTATGTAGAAAAACAGTAAGAGACACAGTATTTATAGTGGTTCGGCTTAGGATCAAGCCTACGTCCACTTTGAAGCTCTTTATTGTTTATTTAGATACAGTTTTTTTACCATCAACTCCGATTACAACACACTTAGACAAATATCTCAAACCCCGATGTAGAAGAATCCTTTGAATGCATGATGAATGAGTTATTTTTCTTCACGAGATTTGTTGAAATGTCTTTGGTGATTGGAGTGATTGAAATGTTGCTTGAGTGTTGCTTGAAGTCGAGACAATAGCAGAGTAATGGCCCGTAGGAAGTCAGTCCCCAAAAGTCCTTTGAACGTTGGAAGTGGCTACGTATTTATAGGCAAACTTCCTAGGCTGAAATTGCAAAGTCATGAGTCGTGGTCGACTCATCATGAGTCGTGACCGACTCATGATGAGTCGTGAGTCGTCTGCAAGTCACTTCTTTGCAGCATGATCTTGAACTTGCCTCTGAGTCTTGTGTCGTGTGTCGGCCCATCTTTTGAGTCGTAGCGGCCTCTTGAGTCGTTGAATTGGTCTAGGCCTTGAGTCGCAGACCCTGCTGAGTCGTTAATCCACACTGTACCTTTAAAGCACTAGCTCGCTGAGTCGTTGCCACCAATGAGTCGCTGACTGCCCTACATGTTGAGTCGCTGACGCTTTAACTTATTAGGCTCCTTAAGTCGTGAGTCGCTCCTTTGAGTGGCCTTATAGGATGAGTCGTGGGCTAGTTGAGTCGCTAGTCTTGATGAGTCGGCACTTACTGAGTCGCTCCTTTACATGAGTCGGTAACTATTATGGGTCGTAGGCTCCTTGAGTCGCTCGGCGTTAACAATTGCCCCTCGAAGTACACGCTTATATCATGAGTCGTGTGCTTCGACTTTCTTCTTGAGTCGTGACCGACTCAGGGCGGCCTATGACTCGTGAGTCCTTTCTCATTCTCCCCTGCCTTGTATATAAGCTATTGCGTTGTTCTTCTTCCTCACTTGATCTCTGTCTCATCATCTTGTGACGCCATTAACGCATCTTTGAATCTCATTTCCGAAGGCGAATTCAACCCTGCTATTCTCCGATTCATCCCAACCATTATACTTCGTAAGCAAATTCAATCTTAATCCATAATAATCAACGTTGAATCACAAATTCTCATCTTTCGGCTTTAGTTTGTTTTCATGTGCTGCGCTTCACTTTGAATCGTTGTAATCGATTCTAGATCACTATTCGATACGCGAGTTCAGCAATGCATTGAATTTAAGATCGATGCGAAACATTTCAGATTGTTTCTCGGGTGATTTGTTGGTATGGAAGGACGATGGGCTCCATTGGGAATGTGACAGATCCTTGTTGCCTTAGCATTACCGGGTTAGTGGATTGAGACAGGAAAAGGGGGGCTGTGAGATGAGGCGTGATGAGGAATTCCAAGAGTTAGCGAATTAGGTTTTGCCTTTCGACCACTGATTTTGAAAAGCCTTGCAATCTCAGCCGTATACGACTCAATGCTTTAGCCATAAACCGTAGATGACTTAAACTATAAGTCGTGAACGACTCAAGCCATGAGCCGTGAACGACTCAGCACTTGGGTTACTTTCCATGACTCAACCTTTCAAACTATACACGACTCAAACCATAAGCCCTGAACGACTCAGTACTTGAGCCTCTTTTCCATGCTTGAACCTATGACCGACTCAACTAAATGCCTCCTTAGATTTGAGTCGCGGCCGAGACAGGATTTAAAGAAATTTGCATTGTTCTGATTTGAGGCTTTTTCCTTCATGCACATTACAACTTATAGAACTTAACTTAACTCGCCGCATATCCTTTAGGCCGTAACCGAGTCATCCAAATAACCAATGACTTTAACCAATACAAAGAATTATTGAGTCGTTGACGACTTAACACTTGTAAATTTTGCTTGAACTTTGAACTGTTGAACTTTGTCGTATTTTTTCCACAGGTCACTCTTGCAAGCTAATAACCTGTCTAACACAATGTTTACAGAAAATTGGGACGAATATACTGTCATTGATTGCCCACACCGAATGACAGATTAGTTAACGATAGATGATTAACTTGAATGAATTGCATATATGAAGTGCCTTTAATATATTTATTTCAAACAAAATATCAAAGCAATGCTGAAGTAGTCAATTGAAATCGACTTGCTTGCACTAATATTATGTTTGAACTTTTAAGTTAACAAGTTCTGAAATGTTTACCATCGATCAAGCATCGATTAGTGTAATCCTAGTTATATATACTTGTCACTTTTCTAGTCTTGCACAACACTTCACACTTTTTAGGAAACGCGCACCTTCGCATTTGAACATCCAGTTGCTTGTGTAGAATGACTTCTCATCAAGAAGAGCCGATGAGTCAGACTGAAGATACCTTTCCGGTAGCTATTCCTGTGGATAACCCTCCAGAGAGAATACCAACAACTCTGAATCAACGGACGTTTAATCAATTGCGCGTCCAGTTTGGCATCGATGATGCTGACGCCTTACTACCGGGGCCAAATGATACTGCCGATAGGCCACCTCTTGGTTTTGTTGCTGTCAATCGCCAAACGTGCTTAAATGGCGCTATTCCTCCTTTTAACGACTTTCTTCAACAGTTCTTGCTTCGGCTGTCTATCTCTCCATTCCAATTACACCCCAATGGCTATGCTATTCTGATGGGGTTATGTGTTCTATTTAGGAGAACCTTGGATCGACTACCAAGCTTCGGGGAGATCTGTTATTTTTGCTCATTTACAAAAATTAAAGACCATCCCTCCATTGTGGTTATAAGAAGCGCTCGAAACCGCAAACTTATTACTGATCTCCCCGAAAGCGCTCACGGATTTTTGAATCAGTTTTTCTTCGTTCGTTGCCCTCCAGGGTTTTATGCCATCTGGAGAGTAGGAAGTAAGATTTCCTGTCTATATTCTTTCCGCTTTGAAGCCATTTTTGAGATCCGAACTTTTAGTTGCTAACTTCATTCTTTGTTCCTGTTTTAGCGCTTCCACCCCCTACCAGGGACCCAAGTTTTAAGCAAATTTTAGAAAGATTAAATGCTGTGCCGGCAGAAGAAAGGAGCATAAAGTTTCTGCTAAGCGATGAATTTTTACACCAATACGGACTTCTCCATCCCTCTCGCTTTACTCAGCCTCATGAAGCCCCGACTGAAGTTCCCGATTCTCCGACGAAAACTCTCGACGCCTCGGTCTCCACTAAAGATCGTGTGCAGGGAGAAACTTCTACTGGAACTCCATTAGTGAAGTGCTCTACTCCACGAGACGACACGGGGTCATCCGAAAAGTCCGCGCTTCCCCCCATTACTGAAGAAGAAGAGGAGCAACCTTCCCAAACTATGAAAAATGCCGATAAAGGAACTGATGGAGGGAACCAGGCTAGGCATGACGATGATGATGTCTTTGGGGATTTAAGTGACTTATTTATCTCTTCCCAAGAGCTCTCTAAAGATGATCCTGCTCGTGGTAAAGTTATACCTCCAACAATTGAAGCGACATCTGCCCTCCAACTGACTCCAACTCCTTTATCCCAAGAATTGCCACCGATAACGAAACCTATTACATCCCCCCAACTGAGAAGTGGTTCGTTAGCCCAACGCGAGTAGTTTGCACTTCACACACCACTTAAGAATTTTCCAGCACACTTATGCACTTATCTTCTTATGCTTTAAAGATTTCTGAAGCTTATCTTTTCTTATTTCAGATTCTCCAATGACACGCGGTGGATCATACTATCAAGATTTTCAACGCTATGGTGGGCGTGGACAGTATAATTATGGGCGCTACTTCTCGTCCTATAGGGAGTCTGATGAAGAGAGGGCTGCTCGAAAAGCTCGGGAAAGGAGGGATGCCGAAGAACGTCGTGATAGAAGGGATAGGGATGAGCATCGCGACTCCCCGCAGAGAGGTGACGATTCCTATAAAAGGAAATCACACGATGACCGGGGAAAAGGTCATGTAGTAGAAGATTCGAGCAAACGAGCTCGACATGGTGAGAGACATGCTTCCACCACTCCCGACAAGCCTACTGCCCCTGCCCCTCTTGATATTTCTTCCGACTCTCCTGCTCTCGGAAAGGAGGACATCCAGACAATAATAAGCAGGCCTAAATTTCAAGTGGGGCCTGGCCCAGCCACCTTACAAAGTCGCTTTCCACAATGGTGCTTAAAAGGCGTGAGATTCGATCTTGACCTGGTTCCAATCGACAAGCCCGCCATGCTGCGAAATCTTGACGCTGTTAAACTTGACATCGAGAGGGTGTCAAACTGGCAGAAGCTTGTTGATGAGCTTCAACGAGTTAACCGCGCCAACTTAGAGGCCATGCTCACCATGGAAAATGATAAGGCTGAGTGGCAAAAGGTCCTTGAGCAGCATGATACCGAGATGAGAAGCATTACTTCCTACAACGAGGAGCTTGAAGCAAAGGTCGAGAAGTTGAGAGATGAGCTTGCTGCTTCCTCTACCTCATATTCTCAAAAAGAAGAAGTGCTTCTCAGACAGGTAAGAGATGCTCATGCCAGCCAACGGGATGCTGAGGATAGGCTCGAAGCTCAGAAAAGAATTAATGAGGGCTACATTACTGATGTTGCGGAGCTCCAAATGAAAAACAAATCCCAGGAAGCGGAGATACAAATGCTCAAACTTCAGCTTTCTAAAACGGAGAGGGAGCGCGATGAGGCCGTCGCCGGCAGAATCGCAGCTGAGGAATCTCACGAGGAGACTAAGAATAGCTTTGGCTCGACACTATTCGACTTCTACTTACATAGCGTCTTGGGGCGTGGAAGCCTTGCTTTTCTAGGTCCCAAGTACGAGATCACTTTAGCCGAAGTGTGGGAGGCTGCCCTCGATATGCTTGGTGCTGAGGGTGCTGGTTATGATGAGTCAGCCTTGGAAAGGCATTATTTTGATGAGGACGCTCGCACTGCTCTTGCCAGGGGAAAGGAACAACTTGCTAAACTAAGAACCGAAGCGACAGAAGGGGGGCAGGTTGAAGGAACTACTTCAACTACCCCGGTTCAGCCACCTTCTTTGTCCGAAATCAACATCATTGGTTCCAGTTCCCATTTTGCTTCTCCTACGAAAATTACTACTGAGATTACAAGTGTACATGGTGGAGATGAGGGCGATGAGAGCGCTGACGCGCAAGCATATGAAGTTGATATCAGGAGATCAGCTTCACCAGGTAACCTCACTGTTAATCCCGCCACTGTCAATTCTGTTCAAGCGGGTTATTCATTTGCTTCACATGAGTTTCATGAACTCCTTGGTTATCTTCTCAATCTCGATGAGCCTTCATCTCCTCTCTCTACTAACTTTATTGGTGAGCCTTCATCTCCTCTTTTTACTGACTTTAACCTCTTTTCTTCTGTAGAGAAAGCACCAAGTACTGCTCAAACTTCTACCCCTCCAGTTATCCTTCCTCCATCTCTTCAGGTGGCGCCTCCTACTGCCTCGCAACCCAGATCACAGGAAGAACAAATAGAGGCTCTTCACGGCTTGGATGATCCCGTCGCTTCGCAAGAGCAGAAAGATGAGAGACTTGAAGGAGGTGATATATCCCCGGAGCGAACTCCTTCTGACGACGTTGTTCTATCTAAACTTGTCACTCCGGGGAGTGAGTCTTCCTCGCAAAGGAGAAAGAAGCGTGGGACATCCAAGAGGAGGGGGAAGAAAATCATCGCCACTGAAGAGGAGCCGGAAGTTGAACCGGTTGCGCCTTCCTCTCCTACTTCCCTTATGCCCACCGATCGTCCTGAAAAACTGATCATCCGGCCGGGTAAAGGGTCTAAAGGCAGCAAAAAAGAAGTGAAGATCTTTAGTTTCTAGTTTTTTGTGTTTTGCATGTACTGGCCGAGAATTGTGCGGGTACCGGCCCCCGCTTTTCTTTATTTTGAGACCTGTACCTGCACTATAATTGAATAAAATGATTCTTCGTTTGTACAAACTTTTGTTTGAATTAGAGAGTACATTTGTTATTCGTTTTGGCATGAGTTCATTTGATATTGCAGCGAGCTCATGGTATGTTACTTGAGCGTTACCTTTTGCTGGTTTAGTTATATCATACAGTGTGTAATTATACTATATTGCCCCCATTCCATAAGTTTGCTGCAATATTCTATACTTCGAGGGGACTTGCACTCTTATTCGCTAAAGAATAATTATGTTATTTTTATTTTAAAAAGAATTCTTGTAGAGTACAACCCCCTTCGTATGAGTTTCTACGCGCTTTGTCCTTTGAAGAAATCACTTCTTTCTTTTTGCTTAAGTACATTTTCTTTTTTGCCGAGTGATTTCTTTTATGTAGCAAAGCGGACCTCTGAAGGGTACTTTAACTCCTTTTCTCTTCTCTTCTTCTTTTTTTTTTTTTTTTTTTTTTTTAAAAGAAGATCATTTTCCAGAATAGGTAAATTACTTTTCCTTTGTGAGTTAAAGCATGCCCCTGATGAGGATTTTTTTTTTTTATATATGGAAAGTTGTACCTCTGAGGAGGGATTTTTTCACGTTTCAACACTTGAAAGTTTTATTTCAATCTCGGCGAAACGTGTACCTCCAAAGAGTTTTGCCTTAGAAAGTCTTTCCACGTTTCAACACTTGGAAGTTTTATTTCAATCTCGGCGAAACGTGGGCTTCCGAAGAGGTCTTTCTTCTTGATTGTGCCTCCGAAGAGGTCTTTATTTTGCTTGTCTTTCAACTCCGGTGAAGTGAAATTCCGAAGAGCGGCTGTTACACTTCAACTCCTGGTGAAATATGCCCCCGAAGAGGTCTTTATTTTGTTTGCATTTCAACTCTGGTGAAGCGCAATTCCGAAGAGCGGCTGTTACACTTCAACTCCTGGTGAAATGTGCCCCCGAAGAGGTCTTTATTTTGTTTGCATTTCAACTCTGGTGAAGCGCAATTCCGAAGAGCGGCTGTTACACTTCAACTCCTGGTGAAATGTGCCCCCGAAGAGGTCTTTATTTTGTTTGCATTTCAACTCTGGTGAAGCGTAATTCCGAAGAGCGGCTGTTACACTTCAACTCCTGGTGAAATGTGCCCCCGATAGGGTTTGCATCGCCTGGAAGTTACTCTCTCATGGTTGGAGGGTCATGACTTCTCCAATCTTTTTTGTTGAGTAGAGAACTTTCTTTTTTGTGGCATATATCCCATTAGGGGTCTTTGTAGAGAAGCATTTGGCCTCTGAAGAGGGCTTTTGGCCTCCGAAGAGGGCTTTGGTCTCTGAGGAGAAGCATTCGGTCTCCGTAGAGAAGCATTCGGCCTCTGAAGAGGGCTTTTGGCCTCCGAAGAGGGCTTTGGTCTCTGAGGAGAAGCATTCGGTCTCCGTAGAGAAGCATTCGGCCTCTGAAGAGGGCTTTTGGCCTCCGAAGAGGGCTTTGGTCTCTGAGGAGAAGCATTCGGTCTCCGTAGAGAAGCATTCGGCCTCTGAAGAGGGCTTCTGGCCTCCGAAGAGGGCTTTGGTCTCTGAGGAGAAGCATTCGGTCTCCGTAGAGAAGCATTCGGCCTCTGAAGAGGGCTTTTGGCCTCCGAAGAGGGCTTTGGTCTCTGAGGAGAAGCATTCGGTCTCCGTAGAGAAGCATTCGGCCTCTGAAGAGGGCTTTTGGCCTCCGAAGAGGGCTTTGGTCTCTGAGGAGAAGCATTCGGTCTCCGTAGAGAAGCATTCGGCCTCTGAAGAGGGCTTTTGGCCTCCGAAGAGGGCTTTGGTCTCTGAGGAGAAGCATTCGGTCTCCGTAGAGAAGCATTCGGCCTCTGAAGAGGGCTTTTGGCCTCCGAAGAGGGCTTTGGTCTCTGAGGAGAAGCATTCGGTCTCCGTAGAGAAGCATTCGGCCTCTGAAGAGGGCTTTTGGCCTCCGAAGAGGGCTTTGGTCTCTGAGGAGAAGCATTCGGTCTCCGTAGAGAAGCATTCGGCCTCTGAAGAGGGCTTTTGGCCTCCGAAGAGGGCTTTGGTCTCTGAGGAGAAGCATTCGGTCTCCGTAGAGAAGCATTCGGCCTCTGAAGAGGGCTTTTGGCCTCCGAAGAGGGCTTTGGTCTCTGAGGAGAAGCATTCGGTCTCCGTAGAGAAGCATTCGGCCTCTGAAGAGGGCTTTTGGCCTCCGAAGAGGGCTTTGGTCTCTGAGGAGAAGCATTCGGCCTCCATAGAGAAGCATTTGGCCTCTGAAGAGGGCTTTTGGCCTCCGAAGAGGGCTTTGGTCTCTGAGGAGAAGCATTCGGTCTCCGTAGAGAAGCATTCGGCCTCTGAAGAGGGCTTCTGGCCTCCGAAGAGGGCTTTGGTCTCTGAGGAGAAGCATTCGGTCTCCGTAGAGAAGCATTCGGCCTCTGAAGAGGGCTTTTGGCCTCCGAAGAGGGCTTTGGTCTCTGAGGAGAAGCATTCGGTCTCCGTAGAGAAGCATTCGGCCTCTGAAGAGGGCTTTTGGCCTCCGAAGAGGGCTTTGGTCTCTGAGGAGAAGCATTCGGTCTCCGTAGAGAAGCATTCGGCCTCTGAAGAGGGCTTTTGGCCTCCGAAGAGGGCTTTGGTCTCTGAGGAGAAGCATTTGGTCTCCGTAGAGAAGCATTCGGCCTCTGAAGAGGGCTTTTGGCCTCCGAAGAGGGCTTTGGTCTCTGAGGAGAAGCATTCGGTCTCCGTAGAGAAGCATTCGGCCTCTGAAGAGGGCTTTTGGCCTCCGAAGAGGGCTTTGGTCTCTGAGGAGAAGCATTCGGTCTCCGTAGAGAAGCATTCGGCCTCTGAAGAGGGCTTTTGGCCTCCGAAGAGGGCTTTGGTCTCTGAGGAGAAGCATTCGGTCTCCGTAGAGAAGCATTCGGCCTCCGAAGAGGGCTTTTCATCTCACGGGAATATGTCGACCGATTGTGGTGAAATGTGTGCCCCAGAGGAGGGTTATTGTCAGGAAGTTTGGAGTTTCCTTTTCTTGTTTGGATGGATTCTCGGGAGTGTGTTGGCTGGTAACTCCACGACTTTGTAACGAGAGAGACACCTTTTTCGATGGAGCCCGCTTGAGGTCTCTATCCCCTGAGGAATTATGCCTTCAAAAAGGGCTGGCACTTCCGAAATGATCTTTTGTTGGCTGATGCTTGCTCTCGCATACTTTTTTGCCGTTGATTCATGTTGACAATTCCCATTACTTTGCAAGGGTCATTGCTTTTAGCTGCCAAGCCTCTCCCTTACCCAAAGGAATATATTTTATAGTTAAGCAAATTGGTGGTGGCAGATGTAGGTTCTTTAACTGGCCGTTTGTTTGTTCATACATTTGCGGTTAGCTATATATGATCTGCTTTTATCCCCCTTGCTTACTTTCGGTTGAAGTTCTCCTTTTGTAAGATTTGGATATGGGAATTTTGAATGGCTCAGTGCTTGACTACTGGATGTTGTTGCGGATTGCTTCGTCTCATGACTGGTAAGTCTTGTTTTTATGGCCTGCATTATTAAATGGTCTTTTTAGCAACACGCTCAACGTATTTCATACGCCAAAATAAAACAGAGCAGTTTATAATAGTAGGGAACACGAGAATTATAGTGATTTAGCCAGAATTGGGCCTATATTCACTTTACTGCTGTTGTTATTCGCCTGCCTTGCAATTGCCCTTAACAAGAGAATCATATATCTGTAAATTTATTGCAATATCTCAGCAGAGTTTTTATGTAAAATATGGATGTAAGTGGCTATTATTCCAAGTTCTTGGAATTGGTTCTCTTTTGACAGTTGCGAACTTGATTGATTATATTAGCAGTGCCTCAGTGCCATCCTTAAGTGTGCACTATCTTCTTCTGTTGGCGGGTGGTTTTAACTGAAGAAGCATACTCTAGCCAAATCTTATTTATTTGCTTAGAGTATTTCTTATTTAGGTTTTGCCCCTGGACTTTCGTCACTTAGGACTTGCTTTAGAAAGCTACCAAGGGTTGCTTGATATTGTAACGAATCGGCTGGACATTGATTGCCTGCAAATTTAGATCGATAATTTTAGTGACATTCTTAGAATATTTCACATATCGAAATAAAATAAGCGACTTGTAATAATAGGGAGAACAAGGCTTATAGTTTTTATTATTTATTTGCACTGTCTTTATAACAGATTTTGATACAAGAATTATTGGATCAGCATTCCTTTATAAATTTGAAACATAGTATTCAAGTAAAGTAAGAAAGCAGTTGTTGCCCCAAGCTTTAGGGATTGAATCTTTTGGCTTGAAAGGATTGGATGGCAACGTTTTTCAGAATCGAAACTTCCTTTCACTTTGAAGGTCTTCCTGAAGCGTGTGCATGTCTTCCCGTCTCATCCAATTTTTTCCTACCTGGTGAGGGCTTGCTGTGACGATACTGATGATAGGACCTTCATTTCCCTGTGCCACGGTTCTTTTATTTGAGCTACATTGTTGAGCGGACACCAGCTGCACCTTGGAGGATGAGGAGTAGTTAATTCCATCTCTTTTCACATATTGTTGCAGTTCATTCTGTTTGAGCAACTCTTCAATCTCCTTCCTTAAATGGCGACATTGATTGGTGTCATGGCCAGGCTGATTGTGAAATCGGCAGAATTTTCCATTGTCTGTTGCGCTTCTTCTCAACAGAGATGGTTTGGGGTACACAACAACATCCTTTGTTGCCAAGAAGATATTTTCCGGAGTGTCGGTCAAGGGAGTGAAGTCAGAGGATCTGAAGCGTCGAGCTTTTTTCAAGAGCTTCTGCTTTCTTTTCCCTCCATCGTCCTCTCTTTGTTCAATCATCTCCGGTATGTATTCTTCATCGTTACCAGGACTCAATGGGTAGTCGTCAACTATTCTCTCGAAAGTTGCCCTTGACAAACGTTCGTGGATAGTTGGTCGTGGCCATGAACTTTCTGTTTGGGAGAATGGTCCAATAATGCCAGTTGCTCGTTGAGGAATATTCCATTCTTCTGAAACCTGAGCCTCCTTAGCAATGGTTTTTATATTGCTTTCTAGTCGACGGACTTCCTCTTGCAATGTGTTCATCTTGTCCAGTATTCTATTACTTTGAACTTCCATGTGTTGATATATTCCATAAATCACAGCATTTAATTCAGCCTTTGTGACCCCAATAGTTGAAGCTGTTTCCCCTAATGCGGGAAGAGCAATGGCGTTGCTGCTAGTACCTTCAAACCTCAAAAACTTTCGTTTCCTTTCAGAAGCCATAATTTCTGCTAGACTTCTAGTCTTCAAGGAAATTCTCTCTACAAATCTTCTGTAAAGCAATGATAATAGAAGTCCTGAGTTCAATTCTCAGTGAAAGCACCAAAATGTTAACGCTTAAATTTAAACGCCAACACCCTAGTGTATAAGATGTGATTGTGAAAGCACCACCCACTTGTATGGGAATCAGAAATAAGCAGAAAGTATGTAGAAAAACAGTAAGAGACACAGTATTTATAGTGGTTCGGCTTAGGATCAAGCCTACGTCCACTTTGAAGCTCTTTATTGTTTATTTAGATACAGTTTTTTTACCATCAACTCCGATTACAACACACTTAGACAAATATCTCAAACCCCGATGTAGAAGAATCCTTTGAATGCATGATGAATGAGTTATTTTTCTTCACGAGATTTGTTGAAATGTCTTTGGTGATTGGAGTGATTGAAATGTTGCTTGAGTGTTGCTTGAAGTCGAGACAATAGCAGAGTAATGGCCCGTAGGAAGTCAGTCCCCAAAAGTCCTTTGAACGTTGGAAGTGGCTACGTATTTATAGGCAAACTTCCTAGGCTGAAATTGCAAAGTCATGAGTCGTGGTCGACTCATCATGAGTCGTGACCGACTCATGATGAGTCGTGAGTCGTCTGCAAGTCACTTCTTTGCAGCATGATCTTGAACTTGCCTCTGAGTCTTGTGTCGTGTGTCGGCCCATCTTTTGAGTCGTAGCGGCCTCTTGAGTCGTTGAATTGGTCTAGGCCTTGAGTCGCAGACCCTGCTGAGTCGTTAATCCACACTGTACCTTTAAAGCACTAGCTCGCTGAGTCGTTGCCACCAATGAGTCGCTGACTGCCCTACATGTTGAGTCGCTGACGCTTTAACTTATTAGGCTCCTTAAGTCGTGAGTCGCTCCTTTGAGTGGCCTTATAGGATGAGTCGTGGGCTAGTTGAGTCGCTAGTCTTGATGAGTCGGCACTTACTGAGTCGCTCCTTTACATGAGTCGGTAACTATTATGGGTCGTAGGCTCCTTGAGTCGCTCGGCGTTAACAGATACCAACTGTAACGATCCACCATTTTGGACGGTTTAAATCGACAGTGAACCACAAATGTCAACTCAAACCATTCAAAAGGAAGGATTATTAATAGGTAAATAAGAAAATAAGAGAAAAGAAGGAAAAAAACAAAACACAAAATCTCACAGCAGAGTAACAAAATATAATAATCAAATAAACAGTTCATGAAGCTGTTTTATAATATACATTTGATTACATAATTTTTTACAACAAGCATAGTATAAACAATGAGATATCAATATGATGCAGCGGAAAAATTACTAATAATATAATATATACCAAACTTCATCTTTGTCCTCCAGAAATAAAGACTGCAACACTGAAAATCTCAGACTGACCCAAGCATAATTAAAGGAAAAAACACTCGAGTCAGAACTAAAAGATCTTATATGAGTTAAATCAGTAATAAGTAAGTACGAGTGTAATAGCTTCAGATATGTTTATAGGATTTTATATCTCCTATCTAGTATATAACGTGTGTGCAATAACTTAAGAGATGTTTCGAATTTCCATCTCCTAAGGATCTGTTAAACTATTTATATGTAGTAACGTACGATATATATATAATATCTATTAGTAAAGTAAAGTATTAAAATAGCGTTAAGGCTTTACTTATATCCCCCTTTAACACATTTTATAAATATAGTAGTCTGTACAGTTTGTAAATTCCGCCAAACCAGTAGGCTATCAGGGAGCACTTCATAGGTACGACACAAACCAAAATCATAGTAGGGTCGATAAGGCATATGGTAAGGCATGCGAGGCAATGTGTAGAGTAGGATTCTACCATTTTGCACTATCGGACTGGTGGTAACGCATAGCAGCTACTACCGCCCATCTCGGAATACACTCCAATAACCAAATCAAGGGTGACCACCAATCAATCATAAAGTAACAGATATAATATCAAAGAAATGTCCCCGATCGGATGAGCGACTTCACTTGGCCCGGTATAGCTCCTGTTTTAGTCATTTCAAGATGACCCGAGGGGGTCAGGGCTGTGTTCTTTCCTCATAACAATAGCGTTCACCAAACCATCCTACTTCATTCTGGATTCTCTACCACGTGCACATTTGTTAAAGTGGTTTCAGAATTGGCGGAGATTACGACAATATCTAACCCGGTCTCTTTAACAACCAATCGTTATATTTTTCACACCGTGGTCATTTTATAAAACATAAATAATAATAAATCTAGAAAATAGTTTATGCCGTCATATCAAGATACCTATATACTTATTTCAAAAGTATAAATATATTCATAAATACCGAGGAATATTTCTTTCAATCAATTCCAAAAGTAATTTATAAATCTCTATTAAACCATTTATAAACTATTTATATGATTTAGAACCATTTATAAAACTATTTATAAATTCCAAAAAAGTTTAAAACTCTTTCCTTTTCATAAACTTCTATGCAAATTCCTTTATAACATTTCCAAATCCCTATACCCAAATTCTCTTATGAAACCCTTTATAAAATCCTTTAAAACCCTTATAACTCCTTTATATAACCATTATAAAAATCCTTTATAAAAATCTTTTACAAAAATCCTTTTTATAAAAAAACCATCATAAGATCTCTTACAAAACTTTTATAAATTCCTTACAAAACCTTTTACAAAATTCAAGAATCTTTTACAAAGACTATATTAAATATTTTATTTAATTAAATTTTATATAAATCACTTAAAACTACATTAAATATTTTATTAAGTTAAAAATTAAACCATTTAAAATATATTTTTAAAACTAAATGAAATTATAAGTAAAAATCTTAAATTTACTTTTTAAATCATATAATAACTTATAATTTGAAACCTTTAAACATATAAAACAAATTATTTTCCAAATATGAATTTTGAATAAAATCATTAAATTCAAATTAAAATTCAAATTTATAAATCAAACATACTTTACTATCTAGCAAATAAATTAATTCTGATCCGTATATAATTTTCTACCCTATGGGCAAGTGATAGGGTATGCATCATTTCAACCCCAAAATAGTTAAATTTTTCGGGTATATATCATTTCAACCCGCATCCCGAATCAATAGTTTCCAAATCAATAAAATCGCTCAGGTTTATCGTTTCAATCCGTAATGATTTTCACCAATCTATAATATCATTCGGGTATGTGTCATTGCAACCCATGGTGATAATAGGGATAAAAACATCCGATCATCTAAAATGTCAGCAAATAAACGTCCATCACAATCAACATCCAATCATCCAATAAATCACAACAATTAACTGATTATCATTGTTGGGTATTTAAATAACATTATCAGGTATTTAAACAACAATTTAAATTCAATATTAATTTAAATGGCAATTTAATTCAATATAAATTTAAATGGCAATTTAATTCAATATAAATTCAAATTAAATTAAAATGTTAAATTAAACTACGAAACAACAACCAATAATATTCTTATCACATCATAAATTAATTCAACTAACATAAGAAGGTTTAGTATTTGTGAGTGGGTTAAACCACTCATCTTTGATTTACATCCCATTTAAAATCCAAAAGAGCATCCAAATTTTAACAGCCTCAGAGTCCAAGCAACACAGTTCCATAATTTCTGAAATTTCGATATGATTACAATGAAAGAAACCGCGTCCAAATCCAAGATCATATGCAACAGTTATTAGAATTAGAAGTTTAGAATTTAAATTTAAATTTAAAATAACAATATGTGCAAATTCATAATTATATTTACCTTTCAAAACCCTAACTGCCATAGAACATCGATCGAACCACGAACCTGCCCTATAGCTACTGCTTGGACCACCAGTTCGCCGCTACCACGTCCATTAATGCCAAGATCCAAACTCACCACCTGCATCCACGTCCTAGGTCGCGCCTATGACCACCATCACGACATCTCTACCGCTACCGAACATCCTCCGTCGCCACTGCAAAACGTGGACAATCATGGCGAATCCAAGCACTATTAAGATGAACTAACATCATGTATCAACTCCTTTAGACTCCCTCCACGCAGTAGTGCCTCCCAATCGTCCTATAATCGACGATCCACCATCGAATTGAAAACCCTAGGATGGACGGCTGAAACTTCATCACCAATTTATAGCGAATCTGAGACTCAATTGCAAAAATGAATAGCAAATCTAGATTATGTTCGTCGAGTGCTTTCCAATGATATACAATTTGATATGGTTTGAAGAGTTTGAATTTTGAAGTTTGATTTTGAATTGGGAAATTAAGGTTTGGAATTGTCTAACATTGGGAAGGAAGGAGATAATTGAACAGATACGTACATAAAAAGCAAATAGAAAGCTAGGGTTTCAGAAAAAAATCTATTTACATAGACAGAGATGGATAAGAATGAATGGACATATCAGATTGGGTTGAAACGATAACAACGGTCCGGAAAGTCCATTTCGTCTCTGAAACGAAAGTAAGTCATTCATATATCAAAATATAGGTTTTCGATATTTTTAGACTCAACGGAATTAATTTCAAATCCTGATTCCATTGTATACAGAAGTTAGCTTTTACAATCGAATTATATTCATTCAAATTCTTTTAATTGATTTCTACGCATTTCGAACCCGCACGATCAAACAATAAGTCCGATCGCTATGAAACTTGAAATCCTACAATAATTCACTGTTACGGATCCGATGAAACTAGTTTCTTCGAAATCCGAGACAATGGCCAAAATGGCTGATTTTCACGTTAATTAAATAAATTATTATTAAATTGAGTTAATCATTTTTAAATTCTAAATTAAAAGCTTAGAAATTTTCATCATTCCTGGTTATATAGAATTTATAATCTCAAATAAATTTTTCATATCAAATTCAATATTTAATTATTGCACTAATTTCAGCATTCAATTACAACTGTAATAAAACCCAGTTAATTATATTTTAATTTCAATCAAATTCTTTTATTTCGATTTACACTCTTATTATTAATCAACTATTACCTTATGAATATAATTAACATTAGTTTACATTTTGTTACATTCATATTCTACAGTTATCATCTAAACTCGTATTAACTCCAATATTTAATTACACTAAATTTCAATTAATTTATAAATAAATTTCAACGGATTAAATAATAAGGTAATAAATAAACAATTGTCATAATTAGTAATCCAAACACATTTCCAAATTTTATTGTTTACAATAGAAGCTAATAAATTACGTACAAATTAATTCATTTCATACTCCATAATAAACCAATTCCAATTTATAACAGATATTTTCAACATTAAATCCAACATTTAATATATTCCTTATTTGCAATTTTAACCAAATTAACTTTATAATTATTTCAATTTATTGAAATTACATTAAAATAGTGTCAATAACATTCAAACAATAAAATTAAATTATATTCTAATTATTTTCTCATCAATAAATCATAAATTTTAATGTCTTACAATATTAATTTCCAAAATCTTATTAAATTTAATATTTTTAATTATCAAAAATACGGGCCGTTACAATAGCTTTATCAAAATGGCTATGATTCCTAAGCCAGGGTCCCGGCTTTGGTTGCTGTGCTTGCGAATCCTGAATGCAGAGTGTTCTCTCCATATGCTTACCTTTATCGCGTTGCTTCGCTTCTCTTAGTTCCACAACAAAGCATTCTCTTCCAGTGCTCTGGTCACCTTTCACCACTTCGACTACGTTTTCCATGGGGAATTTCATCACTAAACACCAAGGCGCCAATGCTATTCTAAAGTCATCGAGGGTCGGACGGCCCAAGTAGGCATTGTAACGAACCTCTGAATTTGGACTATCTTGCGATCTCCTTCGCCCAACTCCATAGGAAAATCATCGATTCTAATTGGCTACTTTGCTTTTCCTATAAATCCTTAAATCTTGGTTTTACAAGCTATGACCTCCTTCATGTTGTTCTTTATTTGATTGAATGTCCTCTTAAAAAGTATGTTCACCGAACTCCCGATGTCTACCAGGATTCGATGCACAGTTACTGCAGTTATTTCCATGGGTTCAAAGGTTGGTGCATCGACTCCGTCGGCATCTCTATTCTTGAATACTATATCATCGGTTTTATCCTCTGTTGCTTGGCTGGAGCTCCGTGTTCTATAGCAAAGCAACCCTCCTATGGTATGTACTTCAGCAAGCTCATGTACAGTTCCATCTCTCTCTATCTTTTCTCTGTTGGATGAGGTCCTCAGGATATAGTATTGACAACCAATTGTTCATCATTCCGCCTAGGTTCTTCTCCGCTAAACACCGGTTGATTCCCGAAGGCAAAAGACCCTTGGGGTATTGAAGCTTAGCCACCATTCTATGATTCCTTGTCATACTAGTGGAGCTATTCTTCCCTATCAGTTCCTTAATAGGTCCTTCAGATGCTGACACTCATTCGTGTTGTGTCCAAAAGTTTCGTGGAAATGATATAACGTTCCAAAGTGCCTTTCCTACTCAGTTGCCTCCCTTCTTAGAGATTTTTATAATATTCATTTCCTTGAGTAGATAGATACATATTTTCCAACATATCATTTAGAAATGTGTAATCCTCTGGTTTCATGTTCCTTGGATGCTTCTTATTGTTACCCCACCGAGGCCTTGATTCGGTTTCTTCTGATTGCTAGAGTTTCCTGTAGAATATGTTGGTATTTGATTTTTTTGATGATAATAAACATATATATATATATTCATTTAAATGTATTTGTTATTATACTATTGCACATAATTAAATAAATATGTGTTGAATAAAATAAACGACTCAAAATTCATATTCAAACAAATATTTTATTTAGACAAATATTTTATTACAAATTCAAATAGTACAAATTTGAGATCTCACTACATTTATACATTTTCAATTACAATACAACTTCGATTATAACACAATTTTCAATTTACAATTTTCACCTCACTACATATTCACTGTCACTAGTATTTGATCTACAACTTTGTTCCAGTTTGTATCCAGCATCTGAATTATCTGCAAAATAAACACTAACGCGGTAAAATTAAAAAATAAATATTTTGCAATGCAAAATGAAGTGTGTGTTTTGAATATATTATTTTCCTCAGTTATTTGGGTTGTTCGTCATCAGTTTTGTTTAATTCATCATACACGAACAACTTGTGACATGCATAGTGTATCACTGTACATGCCACAAGGTCGTGCATACCGATATACGCTTGCTCATTAGAACTGCACGGACATGTGAGCACAAGGTCAAACCCAAGCAAATGCTGGATTCAACTCAGGTGCAATACAAAAACATCAAAAAATGGTCAAGTACAAGTTCTCATGCAACAAGACTTCAAAACGAACCACACCAGACTACAAGGCCACAATACAACTTAGATGAAAGCAAAATTAACCAAGTCCAGTTACAACATAAACTAGCACAATATACACATGCATATGGTCAGAGCAACACATGGTGCACAATGGATATACAATCACTCAAGTTCAACATGCTCACATAACAAAGTGGTGAACCACACAAACGTAATCAAACTACACAGATGAAGCGCGAAGCAAATACAATGTTCAAGCATGAACTTGACTTCAAAGTGCAACCCTCGACATGATAAATGGATGCTAAGCAGCAATGTCATATGGAACCAGACTCCAAATAGTGGTGCAATCATACTACATTTCAAACCATAACAAAAAAATAACAAGAACAATGCACATGTGCACAGTGGAGTATGCAAAAAGTTTATCTACGAGTAACTCGAAGCACAATGCAGATCAGAGCAAGTGGAACAAGACCAAAGTAACATAGCAATACAAATATAACTCAACAAGCCAGTTAAAAAAGGATAGACTCAAGTGGAACTTGAAGCGACTGGAAATTTAACTCATAGCGAACCGTGGACCAAAGTGTAATGCAGTTCAACATGAATGAACCCAGACTGATCAGAGCACACAACAACAAGCTCAGTTTCAACAAAGCAACATGAAGACACAAATGCATGCATTCAGACATGAGCCGCATGTATATTCATGTGCAACAACAATGAGTAGAACAATGAATCACAATACATACATACACACATACATATATATATGTATGTATGTATATACATGGTGACAAACATGAATCATTTCAGGCATGAACAAGAGCAAGGTACATATGAAGACTTCAACGAGACCACACATGAGTTTCAACATGTACATCAAGTTAGTGCATATGAATCAGAGGAGACAATCTCACCATATCAGTACAGCTAGCTAGGTAGTCCAACCAACATACAAATAAATGTAACTAGACTACAACATAATCAGTTCAATGATGTATACATGAAGACATAACTCACTTGAACCAGAGATGTATGCATACATATGAAACAGAGACTCGAGTACTCATGAAGAATCAAACAGACAACAACTAGCATAATGAACCAGAAATATAAAGAAAGCCTCAACTTCATCACATCTCTCGAACAAAAATCAATGGCATAGTGAATCACGTGAAGAATTCAAACAGAAATTTACAAACGAGAATTTATGGCTTTAATCCCTATAAAAACCCAGTTCATCATTGGCATATTCTCATTCGGGTTCAAGCAAATCAGAGAGCAAGCACTGAATTAAATCACGAAACTTGAATCGAAGTTGATTGTAATCAAAATTGAAGGGGATAAAATTGCATACCATTCTTATCATTCATGCTCGACAAAATTGGAGCCACCGTGTGCAATCAAAGCCAGCAAATTGATTGACGAAGCAAATAGAATCAAAAGCCTACTTCAATCGATCGAGAGTTCAAGCTGTGGATTCAATCAAACAGGACCCTAGTCGTTTGAAGAGAAATATAGGAACAGCCAAAGTAGTTCAACGAAAATAAAAAAGAGATGTCTCAAATCTGAAGTGGGCCGAGCACAAAAAAGGGGAAAACATTTTTTCTCTATTTGGGCTGATCCTTGTTTATTTTATATGGGGTTTAATTTTATTAGGGTTATGTTTTGTTGTATTTAATTTGCAATTTTCTTTTAAATTTGTGAAACTCTAGTTGTGTAACTAGGTTACGAACTACGGTGGTGTAGTTCGAGAATTTGCAACTCAGTGGCTGAGTTGTAGTAGGGTTTTGAGGTAGAGTTAGGTTAGTCAAGTAGCGGGTGTCGTAAGATTACGTGTGTAAGCGTCTGACAACTTAATTTCTAGTAGAAACCTTGGAGGCAGCACGTAGGCAGGGTTTTGCCGAAGCTGGGTAAATTTGCGTGTGATATCTTTTGCATTATTTTATGTTATTGTTTTTATTTGCGCATTGATTTTTATTATTGTTAATATCACCGTATTCAACCCCCCTTTAGGGTCAAAATGATCCTCATGTGGTATTAGAGCAAGGTTAATAGCATAGGTGTCTAACCCTAATTGCAAATCTAGGGAGAGTCGGTCCAGTATTATTCTCCCTATTTTTGATGGAAAAGATTTTTTAAATTGGAAACTAAAAAATGGAATTTTACTTAAAATCTATTAATTCTAAATGTTGGGATATTATTGGAAATGGGTGTGATATAGTAGACAAGAAAAATACTTTGATTATCCCTGGCCAGGCATATATTATATTCTCTAACTAATCGAGATAATTTTAACTATATCTCTCATTGTGAAAGTGCACAGGAAATATGGAAAACTTTTGATGGAATATGTGGTGTAAAATTCAAAAACAGTGAGAAATCCTCCACATTCGAACCAGTTGAAGAAACATGCTTGACAAGATTTGCAAAAGACATCAGTGATAACCGATGAGATAAGTGATCTTTCATTTAATGATTTAGTTCCCTTGTGACGAAAATTAATTCAAAATAATGAAGCTCTTGAGATGAAAAATAATAAGTTGAAAAGGGAACAATCTAAACTGCATCAGAAAAATAATGATTTTGAAAATGATCTTAAAAATATTAAGAAAAATAAAAATTCTAATTGCAAAACATTTTTAGACTATTAAAATGAATTTTCTTGTTTCCATGAAAACTTTCAAAAAGTTAGAAATCAAAATTTTAATTCGGGAGAAAACAAAATAGAGTTGGCTTGTAAAAATAATATTTTGCAAAAAGAGGTGGATAGTTTTAAGAGGTCGAAAGTTCTAAATGTGCAATTTTTGAAAATAAATTAAATGAGGTCAATGAAAATTTCAAAACCCTTGAAAAAGAAAATGTGACTTTAAGAAAATATGAAATTATTCGATTAAATCATGAGTTTGAAAAGGAGATGGAAAAAATCAAGGATTTTGAAAAAGTTGAATTTAAAAAACTCCAACTCTTTGAAATTGAGATGCTTGAAATTGAGACTAAAATTAGAGAGCTTAAAAATGAAAATATGGGCTTGAAATGAAAATATGGGCTTGAAAATGAATAATTTTGAAAAGAGAGATAGAACCATTAGTTGTTATTCGAAGCTAATAAATAAAAATAAACTTTTAAAATCCAAAGTTAATAAACTTGAGTTGATTACTCGAAAAATTTTCACTAGAGAAAAATCATTTAATATTCTCTTAGAAAATAAACTCTTTAGGAAAAGATTTGGATTTGCAAAATTGCCAAAATACGAACAAACGATTAATAACATTGTTAAGGGAAAAATGTGATACCCAAATGTGTAAAGTGTGGAAATATTGGACATGGCAAGAATAATTGTCGAAATATATACAAACACAAAACCGTTAAACAAATATGGATTCCAAAGTGTACGAATATAAATGGTTTGAAATTTAAAAAAAATTGGATTCACAAGGGTACAATTGTTGATGCTAACGGTTTATTATATAGACAAATTTGGGTACCAAAGATTAAATAGATAATAATAGTGGTCCTACATCCTTAGCTAGGCCACTTGTCTTCTCCAAAGTTTAGACACATAAGTGGGCTAAGGAACAAATTTGATGGAGATAGATTTCGAGTTGTTCTAGGTGATTGATAAACTAAAATTTAAATGTTCCTTAGCTTATAAAGATTAGATGGAGATCATCGCATTTCGAATATCACGGCATCGAAGGAAAGAGAGGTATGATCTCTTAACTCAATTTTTTTCACATATTGTTAATTATGTTTTCATCGACATTGTTGAAGTATTTCTGCCATATCTTGAGCTTCTTAACACCGATTTTTAAAATTCAAGAAGTTCTGGAAAGCTAACCGATAATGCTACAACTTTTCTGTTTTTAGTTTCTATTGATTCACTCTAGAATGTCATGAAAAACTGCTTTAACAAATTTTTTGAATGTGTGTTTTTGCTCAATGTAGATTACTTTACTTGTGCTTGATATAAATGGGCGTGCTAAAAAATTTCAAAAAACAATTCAAATGTTGAGGAGTACACGTTTTTCTTATATATCACTGTATATCATCATGAATATCTCAAATACAAGTGGTATCTGATATCATCTCATGCTGAAATCATTTTTGCAACTATTTAATTATTTGTATTGATTTTGAACTAGAAGTCATTTTCACAAAACCAGCCTTACATTAAATTGATTTTCACTTATTTTAATTTTTGAAACTTGGGTTTTCATCATGATAAAAATACTTTAGTTTATTTCGGTAAGAGATTTACTCTAGAAAAGATAATCATTGACCAATTGAATCTTTTGGAAGTTATCAAAAATTATTATAGTGCTTGAAAAGTGATGGATAATGATTAAATTATATTTTATAACAAGAGGAAGTATAATTTTATTATTTCCAAAACTAAACAAATTTTATAATATTTTTAGATTAGTACTTATTCCATGATCATTTCTATCACTTTCACCTTTCTGTTAATCCATACATCATAATATAGTGTGCAGAATTTGATATTTAAAAATATGAAAATATTTTTTTTTGTAAAATAATTATATCCTAAAGTATTCACTCTCATTTAAAAGTCTTTATGGTTATGCATG
The DNA here is from genome assembly GCA_030765085.1 of Allium cepa. Taxonomy (NCBI): domain Eukaryota; kingdom Viridiplantae; phylum Streptophyta; class Magnoliopsida; order Asparagales; family Amaryllidaceae; genus Allium; species Allium cepa. Next base: position 883,214,001 of record CM060929.1, read on the forward strand.
GGTGAATTACTTGAATTTCTATATAAAGGCTTCCATTCTCATTTAAAAGTCCTCGCTGTTATGCATGGTTGGGACGCATATAAGAAAGGGATAAATATCAAGTGTATTCTAATCTCATTTGAAAGTCCTCACGGTTATGCATGGTTAGAAAATACTTGACATGTTTTTTTGAAAAAAAGAGGGTAACTACTAACCTCATTTAAAAGTCCTTACTGTTATGCATGGTTAGTAAGTGCTTCACATTTTTGTTTATAATATTTGAAAAGAGAAAGTGCACAAATTATTCCTTTATTGAAAATATCAAACTCTTGTCAGTATATTAAATTTTCTATAATCCTACCATTTCTCTAAAGTGGAGTTTGTTTCTAATTAATTAAATATTATGATTTTTGTTTGATTAATTGGAATTTGAAATTAATATTTCCCTCTTGATTTGAATTTATATTTTTAATCAAAATCGTAGCTATTTCAATTACTATTATTATTTTTGATAATAACAAAAGGGGGAGAGAGGTTAAGATTTTGATTTTTGAGTGATATCCTTACTAATATTCGAGAGTGTTTTTATTTAAAGTTATTCTTAATTTATTTTTCAGTTTTAACTACATGCATATGTGTTAGGGGAGTTTTGTTATAGGGGGAGTATTCAAATAAGGGGAGCTCATGGAATTCATCAAGACCAAATACATTTAATAGAGTCAAAATCTTAATATATGTTTGTTATCATCAAATGGGGGAGATTGTAGAATATGCTAGTATATGATTTTTGTTTGATGATAATAAACATATGTATATTCGTTTAAACGTATTTTTTATTGTACTATTATATTTTTCCACATAATTAAATAAATATTTGTTGAATAAAATAAACGACTCGGAATTCAAATTCGAACAAATATTTTATACAAACAAATATTTTATTACAAATTCAAATAGTACAAACATGAGCTCTCACAACATTGATACATTTTCAATTAAAATACAACTTTGATTACAACACAATTTCCAATTTACAATTTTCACCTCACTACATATTCACTCTCACTCGTATTTGATCTTCAACTTTGCTCCAATTTATATCCAGCATCTGAATTATCTGCAAAATAAATACCAACGCAGTAAAATTGAAAAAGAAATATTTTGCAGTGCAAAATGAAGTGTGTATTTTGAATATATTATTTGCCTCAGTTATTTGGGTTGTTCGTCATCATTTTTGTTTAATTCATCATACACGAACAACTTGTAACATGCAAAGTGTATCATTGTATATGCCACAAGGTCGTGCATACCGATATACGCTTGCTCATTAAAACTACCGGGACAGGTGAGCACAAGGTCAAACCCAAGCAAATGCTGGATTCAACTCAGGTGCAATACAAAAACATCACAAAATGGTCAAGTACAAGTTCTTATGTAATCAAAAAGAACCATACTAGACTATAAGACCACAATACAACTCAGATGAAAGCAAAACTAACCAAGTCCAGTTACAACATGAACTAGAACAATATACACATGCATATGGTCAGAGCAACATATGGTGCACAATGGATATATAATCACTCAAGTTCAACATGCTTACATAACAAAGTGGTGAACCAGAAAAAGGCAATCAAACTGCACAGATGAAGCCCGAAGCAAATACAATGTTCAGGCATGAACTTGACTTCAAAGTGCAAGCCTCAACCTGATAAATGGATGCTAAGAAGAAATGTCATATGGAACCAAACTCCAAATAGTGGTGCAACCAGACTAGATTTCAAACCAGTACAAAATAACAAGAACGATGCACATGAGCATAGTGGAGTATGCAAACAGTTTAACTACAAGTAACTCAAAGCACAATGCAGATTAGATCAGAGCAAGTGGAACAAAATCATAGTAGCATAGCAATACAAATATAACTCAACAAGCCAGTGAAATAGGGACAGACTCAAGTGGAACTCGAAGCAACTGGAAATTCAACACAAAGCAAACCATGGACCAAAGTCCATAGCAGTTCAACATGAATAAACCCAGACTGGTCAGAGCACACAACAACTAGCTCGGTTTCAACAATGTAACATGAAGACACAAATGCATGCATTCGGATATGAGAAACATGTATATTCATATGCAACAACAATGAGCAGAACAAAGCATCACATTACATATATACACACATACATATGTATGTATGTGTATACATGGTGACATACATGAATAATTTCAGGCATGAACAAGAGCAAGGTACAGAGCAAGACTTTAAGGAGACCACACACGAGTTTCAACATGTACATCAAGTCGGTGCACATGGATCAAAGGAGACAATCTCACCATATCAATACAGCTAGGCTAGGCAGTCCAACCAACATACGGATAAATGTAACCAGACCACAACATAATTACTTCAATGATGTATACATGAAGACACAACTCACTTGAACTGGAGATGTATGAATACATATGAAACAGGGACTCGAGTACACATGAAGAATCAATCAGACAGTAGCTAGCACAATGAACTAGAAACATCAAGCAAGCCTCAACATGTATAAGTTTAAATGCAGTAACATACATACATACATACATACATATATATATATATATATATATATATATATATATATATATAAATATGCATATACACATATGTATGTATATGTACATAAGCATATATTAAAAATGAAAAAATTCAAAGCCGTGTGTCACGAACAAGTCAAAGTCACATTCAAATTCAGACTGCAAGCAAACTTCAATGAATTGTTAATCGTCAGCAAAGAATGGAGAACAATGAACCGGTCAAGATTCATAAAGTCTCGATTTTCTCAAAATTTCAAAGTGCTGAAGTCACAGGAGCAAAAAGAATGGAACCGACTTAGAGAAAATCAAACAACGTCAAGTAATGAACAAGTCAATTTCATCACATCGTTCGATCAAAAATCAATGGCAGGGCAAAGCACGTGAAGAATTTAAACAGAAATATACGAACGAGAATTTAGGGTTTTAATCCCTATAGAAACCCAGTTCATCATCGGCATATTCTCATTCGAGTTCAAGCAAATCAGAGAGCAAGCACTGAATAAAATCATGAAACTCGAATCGAAGTCGAGTGTAGTCAAAATCGAAAAAGGGGTAAAATTGCATACCATTCTTATCATTCATGCTCGACAAAATTGGAGCCACCGTGTGCAATCAAAGCCAGCAAATTGATTGACGAAGCAACCAGAATCAGAAGCATACTTCAAACGATTGAGAGTTTAAGCGGCGGCTTCAATCAAACAGAGCCCTAGCTATTTGAAGAGAAATAAAGGAATGGCCAAAGTAGTTCAATGAAAATAAAAAAGGGACGTCTCGAATCTGAAGTGGGGCGAACACAAAAAAAGGGAATTTTTTTTTATCTATTTAGGCCGATCCTTGTTTATTTTATATAGGGCTTAATTTTATTAGGGTTATGTTTTGTTGTATTTAATTTGTAATTTTCTTTTAAATTTGTGAAACTCTAGTTGTGTAACTAGGTTACAAACTACGGTGGTGTAGTTCGAGAATTTGCAACTCAGTGGCTGAGTTGTCGCAGAGTTCGTAGAGTTAGGTTAGTCAAGTAGCGGGTGTTGCAAGTTTATGTGTATAAGCATCTTACTACTTAATTTCTAGTAGAAATCTTGAGGGCGGAACGTAGGCAGGGTTTTACCGAAGCTGGGTAAATTTGTGTGTGATCTTTTTTGCATTATTTTCTGTTATTTTTTTATTTGCACATTAATTTTTATTGTTGTTAGTATCACCCTATTCACCCTCCCCCTCTATGGTGAAAACGATCCTACATTTTCGTTGTTAATAACCGTGTTACCAATGCCATCTTCAAACTATTTAACCGCTACATTGCGCTGGATAACCTTCTTTGACTATCTGACGTTGGTATTTCTTGAAGCTAAACTTGACTCCTCCAAACGTTGAAATTGATTAGCCTTCTAATGGTACTCTTTCATGGTTGTAGGTTGCTTCATCTTTAGCTATCTTCAAAAATTTATGTCGGGTGGATGCCTCAAACCAATGCCATAACTACCAAATCCTCCTTCAGATTACTTACTTTAGTAACATCAACATTAAACCAATTCAAGAAACCTTTCAGCGACCTATTAGGCCCTTGAGCTAAGCTCGACTAGGACATCACGTCCTTCGGCCGTGCAGTACGCAGTCAGTACTACTTCATGAATTTCCTAGCCAACCCATCAAAAGTCGATATGGATCTCGGCATGAGCTTAGTGAACCACATCAACGCGACTCCTTCTAAGAAAATGGAAAAACATCTACGAACAGTATCCGTCGTCCTAGCACCATCCATGTGTCATTCATATTTAAGTAAATGTTATCTAGGATCGGTAGTTCCGTTATATGATTGCATAGTTGGCATTGTAAATTTCTTGGGATACTCTTCTCTTAGAATATTCTCAATGAACGAAGTTTTTCTTAGTGTGAAACCCAATCATCATTCTTCCTACCTTTCACTTGCCTCAACTAATCACTTAACCATGTCTGCTATGAATTCTTCGCTAGAACGACATTTCATAGGACGATTGTACGGGGCTGCACCAAGTGTTTGACCCTACATATTGTTTCGGTTTGTCGGTTGACATCTAGGTCCTCCAGGCTTAGGGAGAGCCACTCCTTTAGTATTCGGTGAGCCTACTGTTGGTTTAGCTGTAGCTATCTGAACTCTATCTCCATTAGCTTCAATGTTCGGCTGTTAATCATTACCAACAAGCAGCAGCCCATCCTCAAAATTAGATAAGTCCAATGCTTCAACACCCTATCCCTCCTCTTCTGTTACATTCTCCTCGGTACCTAGAGAAATCCTCTTGGGACATAGTTGTTTTCTTGTAGGGGGAGCACTTCCGCTTCCTCTTGTGGCTCCTTTTACAGCTCCAAAACCTATTTATTCTATTTTCCATTTTCCTTTGACATGTCCTGGCCAAAAACAGATGAATTCTCTTCTCCAGATCTTGGGACAGAAACTTCTCCTATGTTCCTCCTAGCCCTTTGCATTTGTTGGGTTTGTAGAGCATCCATCTTGTCCATTAAAGCTTTTTGGCTATCCCCCATCTTTTGGTTTAGTTCCCCCAGCATCTTATCAAGCTCACCCCTAATAACCATTTCTTATTGAGTAGATGATTCTGGTTTTGCCTATTTGGTTACTAACTTCAACATGGTAGCATTCCCTTCATCACCACTAACTACTATTCTAGATGATATTGTACATTTCCTAGAAGCCATTGATTTCATCTGGCAAGTTTCCAAATTCCTTAAGTAAAACTTCTAGATCTAAGTAGTAGACTTCTTCAAATCAAAAATTAGTAAGTTAGATCTAACCTTGAGTTAGATTTCTTGATGAAAGCACCAAAATGTGAATGCCAAAAGTGGCACAACATCCAAATATGATCCATTGTAGGATTAGATCTAGTAAAAATAGCAAGAAAGTGCAAAAATGCATAGAAAAGTGGGAAGGCACAAGATTTTTATAGTGGTTCAGCAATTTCTAGCCTATGACCACTTTATATTTTATTGATTATGGATTTGATAGAAATTTAGACTCACTAATACAAGGGACCGATATGTTCTTGAGCCAAGAACTGCTAGAAGCATCTGCCTAGGTGACTAATATGTAGAGAGATAGGAGATGAAGAAGATCTAGAGTCTGAATTGGAGGAATGATCAGTTCCCTCTTTAGTTGCTATAGGTCGGTATTTATAGAGGAAACTGCTCTATGGATCTAGGAGCCCACATAGTATGAAGTCCAGATGCAAGCCCAAAGGCGTAAAATAGAGCATGTGGCTTAATCTTCGAAAAAGAGCTCTTGCTGTCAAGAGGTTTGTGTTAGTGCGAACTCTCTCTTCTCTTTTTATTTAGTTTCCTATCTTCGATTCAATGTTTTTCAAACTCTTTTCCATGTAGGTCAAATCATTCTCGATGATTTCCTTGATAACATTTGTATTATCTTGCTTTCTTCTCATCAATCCTCTGATTTTCTTGTCCATTATTTGCAAAAATCACTTAACAATGATTATTAAGAGTAGTATGAGAAGCATAAGTGATTATCATGGTCTAAAGAGCAATAAAAAGCTCTCGGTACTAAGAGGTCTTGTTTGCTCCAATGGACTTGCAATTTCTTGAGTCCCCTCTTTTAGCTCTTCTAAGCGTGTTTCAAAATTCATGAGTTTCTTTGTCTTCCTTTTAGAATTCTACTTCCATTTGAATTTTGCCTGGTTAAAAACTTGGTTAACAATAAATAAGGAAAATATCCTTAAAATCAAAATAATTAAATATATTAGAACATGAGTTCAATTTTGTTTTTTGGGAATTTTATTAAGGTTTTCTATGAGGGATATCAACTGATATGTGATAGGTACTACACAAAGGTAAAGTGGAAACTATGAGGATGCTTGTAATATAAAATTATATATATATAAGAAATATAAGTGTTAGGTAAATAGGGAACTAGATCTAAATAAAGTGCTAAAAAGAAATATAAAAGACATTGTACATAACAGAAAGTGAAATCTTAACGTATTATATGCGACACATGTGAAGAAGTTGCCAGATATGTCAGACTTTGTCTACTACAGTGTTGAGGTGTCGGCTTAATGTTGTGTAAAGGAACTACACAAACGGAGAAGAGGTAGTGATTTGATAAAGGGATCTAGGGAATTTCATAGGAAAATAAAACTACACTGCAATTTCTAGATCACATTTCGTGCCGTAATAATATAAAGATGGAATAAACCAAACTGTGTCGCAATATGCAAAAGAGATACTGTGTTGTAATATAGAAGTTTTCACTTAATAAATAAAGAGTGAATTGTGCATTCATAAGTTGGGGAGGGAGTGTGCTGCTCCAAGGAGGGTGTGAAAGAAACCTAATAAAATACAATTAGGTAGGACTCAAGAGGGACCAAGGTTAGTAAGGGAAAAACTCATGTGCTCAGGGACAGAGTTGAAAGGGCTATTGATGTCAAGTGAGGACTCTCACTCGAATGCATACCTAGAGAAGGCGAGGAGAGGCATTCAACTTATAGGGACCGTGGTAGGGTATTCCAAGAAGTTCTAAATTAAAAAAATGTTTAGATATTGCATGTGGGTTTCTTTATAGTCAATTGCGGTGTGTTATTCCAAGCAGTTTAAAATTAAGTAAATATGTAAGGACTACGGTGGGGTATTCCAAGCAGCATAAAATGAAATAAGTATGTAGTGACTACAGTGGGGGTATTCCAAGCAGTATAAAATGAAATAAGTATAAGGTGGATACAGTAAGGTTATTCTAGGAAGTTGAATTTTTAATAAATTAAAGGATAATGTGGGTAGCTAGTTTTAGGCAATATCAGATTAAAGACAAAGCCAAAAGGGAGGTTAGAGGGGACTACAGGGTGTAGTAGCAGATGGTTATAACAGATAAGGGAATAACCTAAGAATGGTAGTTAATTGGGGATTGCATCAAAAAAGGTGGAGTATAAACGTGAACCGCATGGGAACATATATAGGGTAGTAGTAAATAAGAACTACTTGTGTCAGAACTATGATTATTTCGCATATGATGTTTTGGATAGCGAGGGGGAAACCCATTCCATGCAGTAAGGTTTGGTTTCACTATATGTCTATTTTGGGGTAAGTATTATTCACACCAGACTTTATGTCTGACCCATGTTTTTATTACTTTTTTCCCATAAACTCATGGGTACTCATTGAAGTAGACTGAGTTTATAGGAAGACAGTTTAAAACAAGGGTCGTCATATGAAGATCGAAGATGGTGCATGAGGCGTTTTTAGTTAATAAAGATGTTGTTTCTGTTGTTTGAATGGGTTTTGGTGGCATCTTCATATGTTGACCTAACTCTTCACCATGTTATTGTATATTTTTATTTGACCCCCACATAGGCACGACTTTGTGAATTAATATTGTTAAAAATTATATGTAATGAATATCAAGTATATTTCTATAAAATGAAAGTACTTAGTTTCTATGTTTACTTTGTCTGTATTTTTGAATATAATGAACTCACATCCATCCCTGGAAGATAATTCTGGTGATGACTGTAGCATTATTCGTATTCATCTTCGAGTCCCGAAGTGAGGGATGTTACATTGAACCTTGCAATGGTCTAGAAAACCATAAATTACATTCTATTTAATGTATATGAGGTTATGAAATTTTCATCTATAGGTGAGGTAACTATCGCCTTTTCAACTCCTAAATGTTCACACTAATACATCCACGGTATTCATGTGTCGAGCACCCAAGTTCCGGAAAGACAAAGCTGGGTTAAAAGAAAAAAGAAGAAAAGAAAATAGAATAGAAAGAGGAGAACAAAAACATCAGAATCTCACAATGGAATGATAACATACAATATCAAAATGACCTTTTACAAAGGAAACTGCATGTGTACAATAAACAAAGCAACCTAACCTATCATCAGCCTGGACAGTTATAACTACCTATCTCCACCATTGCTGATAAATATAAACAAAGTAGTGCAACAAGAAATAAAAAACTACAGTAGGTAATCATCCAGGTCCTCTTCATGAGCTGAAACGATAATCAACGATATTTTGAAATATATAAGGGGCTGACCTAAGCATTATAAGAAAAATAAAACCCAAATCAGTCTGGTAAACTAGCATGAAGAACTCAAGTCTTTTGAATAATTTAATGTTTGTAAAACCCTTTTGAAATAAATGTATCTCATAAGACAACATCGCAAATAAACATGGACGACTTTTACCTTACGATAACCCAACCATTCCTATAAGAAACTCCAGTGATATTATAATAATGTCTAGGGTGTTTAGTATAAATAATAACATAGATGGAATGATTATATTGGTTACATTCAATAGCATATTTAGGTATACAAACAAAACTGCTAAGGCATGTTCATATAAATGGATTTTCCACGTAGACCTCCTCAGTGAGACTAATCTCCTATGAAAAGGATCGAAAATTACCTTTCGAGCATCGTATATCTCTAGATAAAATATACCTTAAGGTAAACACAACTGGCCCAAAATCTAAACACTTTCGTGAAAAACGTGAACCAAGTATTAACAACTCCCGCCGGCCGACATTTCGATAATCATGCTCTAGATAATGAAGTTGAAGTACCCCTTTGAGTTAGCTAAACCTTGGGTTGTGCAGCCTACTCTATGTCTAGTCAATTTTCGGATGTCGAGGAAACATTCAGCATCTTCACATGAGTCTTTAATACTCGAACAAATAATGAATTCCACATGGTTTCCATCATCTCAACGGAATTCAGAACCACACATGGATTCCATCATCCTATTTCTAAAATATAGAACTTATATCTCAGTCTTGAAGTGGTTTTCGATAAGTAGAACACTTACCGATCCTGGTCTCTCTAAGAGTGAATCGATGAATTTGGTTTTATTCAACAATAATGTGAATTTAGTCTTATTATAACAATGTTGATTTTTAACAAAACGTTTTCCGACCACATTTTCAATATTTATTTAAAGTGTTTATTTTTGTAAACACATTTCAAAAATAAGTTTTCTATCATTGGTTATTAATTAAAAAGTGTTTAACAAGGTTATAAATCATATTTAATAATATTAAATCTTAGATACAAATATTTAAATAACATGGATATTTAAATACGAAGTATTCAAAATTCCGAGTCATTATAAGTGACGAATGCAGGGGTATTGCTGGTCAAAGGAGTGTAAGGGTTCAAGTGAAGAAAAGTGAGAGGATAACTTGATTTATATAGAGGAGGAGGAGACAAATTCTCCACCTTTTCCCATTTCTCCTCTTCCTAATTCTTAGATCTTAATCTAGAATTTAAATAAAAATATCTCCTCCCTCCCACATTTATGGCTAGAATAAAATTAGGCTAACCAAAATCCATTTCATAATTAATTAACGATATCATATATTGACACACACACACACACATATATATATAACTTATATATACGCACCCAATTAATTTCCAACGCCATAGAGAATACGAATTGGACCCTGTACTTCAAATAAATAAATAATACTTCATAAATATTAGTTAATTTAGTTAATTTGTAACGATTATAAATTAATTAAACTATGTTTTATTTCAGAGAAATCAACAATGCGGTTGTTCGACCAATTTGAGTATTAACGATCGCACGTTACCATAGCTAGTGATGTAACAGTTTGGCCAAATCTACCGCTTATAAATCTTTAGCGATAAAATCAAATTTTACAGTTTAAGCAGCACCTTTTAGTAATGATTTACACCAACTCATCAAAACTATATCACTTTGGGATACACGGAATTTGGTATTGGTCATAATTCCAACATTATCCACAACCAACTCGATTTTTCTAAAAACAAAGTCCTTGGTTCAGTAATAACATTTATTAATAACTGTTCCACTCTAGTCCAAAATTTGACTTTGAGTTGACTGTAGTTGACTATGATACTAACCTCATATGACTTAGGAGATGAATTCTTCATTGAATAGTGCTTCACTCCCAATGCTTGAACTCAAATCCAACTCTAATCCCTGGATGGTTTGTAGTGTCATGATTTAGGTATAATCAAAGTGGGTATTTACATTGAAGTTATACAGTATTCTGAAGTGAAGGAACTGTGTAACATCATCACCTTGAGATTTTCTTTTTGACCTAGTTTCTATTATCCAACAAGAAACTCTTGGACGAATCATTCTATAGTTATCCAATATCTATGAGTACATAACCCCTTGGTGCTCCTAAGATACATAAGTATACACTATCCAACATTTGAAGAGCGTCACGTACTATGGCCTCAATGGATGTATCAATATCCATTCTTAAAACATCTCGGCGTGGAATATTTAAAATATATGTTATTTTATATTATGATTATTTTCGCATGATTACAACTCTTAGTAATTATTATCAGATAACATATCATGTAAAGATTTTCTTTTTGACATTCCTTAAAATTAACATACCACAATATAACAAGTATATAATAGAAAATAAACATCTTTATTACAAATAGGATTGGTTATATAGTTATATATATGTAAATTACATAATTACCCCTAGGGCTTACCCTTAACTCTCTTACATTTGAATCAGCCATAATACATAAGTCGTTATCTTTAGACAATTTCATATTTAAAATATATATTTCCTTTTCTTATACCTTCAAAAATAGTTTTAATGTCATGATATAAAATATTATAGCTATCTTTTTCAAACCTTATTTCAAAACCTTTATTACATAATTGACTTATAATTAGCAAATTATATTTTAGAGTTTTAACAAGTAAAGCATTTTAAATTAGAGGAATTTCAAAATTACCAACGTTGCCAAAGCTCATGATTCCACCATTTTTGTGTATAGTGTTACTCGGTAATTATGGATACCTTATCATATATTTTGAACATCCACTATCCGGTATCAATTTCTCCTTCTATATATATGTATATGTGTATGTATATGTATATGTATATATGTATGTAGCATAAATGTTTTAAAAAAATGTATGTAGCATAATTAACATGTGCCTAAAAGATAAGAAATATGCTCATTGGTACCTTGCTTTACTTTTGGTGTCCGTGTGGTTAAATTTTGGGAAGCCAAACCCACGAATAGTTTTAATACCCTTTAAAAAACATAATTATTTGATAAATGAACTTTAAATTATCAATATACTCATCCTTTGATTATTATTCAAATTTCGTGGAACCTATATATTGATAAATTTATTTGGGGGTTTTAATCTTAATTTTCTATTTTTATGTTTGAACTAGGAAGCCTCAATAAATTTTGTACTTGATTACTATTTTTCTTCGGTTTAGACTTTAGGGTATATCCAAGTCCATGATTATTATTTGAGGGGTTTTGATGAAGAATTTTTTTTCTCTAAATTACCTTAATCCTTTTTAAACTTATCGACATTAGTTGTTATTTTGTCAACAAGCTTGCCACAATTAAGAATAACATTATCTAGAGATGTTATTTTATCATTAATATTAGTGATCTCTGACTTCATTGAAAGATATTTTATTTCAAAAATTTCATTTTAACTTTCTAGTTTTTCAAAACTATACAGTTTTGGATCCATTTTATCATCAAGTCCGTTAAGTCTTTTAATCTCATATTCGAAACAATTTTTTTCTACAGTTAACATTTCGTTAAACATCTTTATCTATCCATCTTTACTAAACTTTTCTTGTATTGTTTCTTAAGTATTTTATATCCTTTATACATGTCATATAAAACATTCGTTATTTCTTTATTTGAATTCTATACCTAGTCATTAACCATCATGAAGCAAGTGTTGGTGTTTTCAATTTCCAAATCATAATCACTTAATGATGTGTCAGAATCATCCATTGTTTTACTAAAAGCTTATGTTCTCTTCTTAGTAAATGTGCCAGTGATGGAAGAGTACTTTTATTTCTTCAGATTTAGAGAATCTCTTTTTAAATGACAAATTTTATTATATTTAAAACACTTGACACCATTTTCATTTCTGAAATTATTTTATTATTGTTAATTTTTTGAATTTTATTCACTTTTCTATATTTTAAGATCTTCTTGAAATTCCTAATCACGCTATGGAGGATTCAAATCTGTGATCTTATAGAACAATGCTGGAGCATCCATGTAACAACCCACCTTTACTCCACATAAAGACGCATCATTATTAAGAAAGAAAGATGTAGAAATAGAATAGATAGAAGAAAGAACTCAATAATATCATAATCTTATAGCAGAATCGAACAAAATATAATATATAACATAACTATTACATAGTCATTTACATATCAGAGTTACACAGATACAACAACACAAAATCGAAAGTTTTAAAAGCATGTCTATTATACAACTCTAATACAATACATACATCATCACAGAGATATAACGCAGCGGAAACACTATATATCTACAAACGCTGAAGCCTCCTGCTCTATCTCTCCTCCAGAATTCGTCAAAGCTAACCTGAATCCCTTGGCTACTCGTAAAAATTTCAGTACCCAAGAGTTTAAGAATAACATAATAAACTCCGGGTCAGACATGGGTTTGGTGTAAGTAAACGGGTTAAAGTTGCTTAACTGAACAACCTTTGAAAACAAAAGGTATCACGTAAGACTTCCCACACATAAACATAGGTAAGTTTTTACCTTACGCTAACCAAAACATTTGATAGGAAATCCAGTTATATTATAATAGGGTCTAGGGTTTTAAGTAAATAAGAAATAGGTGAAATTGTTACATTCTTCAAATTCCAGCATACTAGCCACAAAAGTAGGTAATACAATCAAAACCGTAAGGGCTTATAGGAAGAATGGGTTTCCATCAATGGCAGGGCTACTGGGATACCGCCGGTCATAGTACGTGGCCTAGATCACCGTACCGAGGATCCACCCTCAATCCCCTGCAACACAAGGCCGGAACCATCCCTTACTGGACAGTTCCGAATAAGAAAACCCCAGCGGTTGTAGTTATTCAACCGTCCACACAGTCAAATAAAAAGGGACTCTAGATAGGGGTAAATCTTATCCTACTTGGGTGCTACCCATTTTGCCTTGCTACACCTCCCCTATTTTAGCCATTCTCGGTTGATGAGGCTTGAGGCTACGATTACCTTTATAGATCACATTTATCTTAGAATGCTCATCGTCCGCCTGACGATGTACTGAAAGCATTCAGTCCATACAAGTTCATTCCGAGTTCGAACGAAATCGAAGGCATTATCTCATTACACTCATTTTGGAATCACCTTCAGAGTTAACGACAATAACCCTTGCACTATGAAACTCCATTCTCGAACCTGAAAGCACTATCTTTGTTATACTCGTATTGGAATCACCCTCATAATTTTACGACGGATAGTTCTTACACTTCAAGTCTTCAACTTGATCTTCTGACGCAGCGGATAATTCAAAACAAACTTTAATCGATGAAATGTAGCAATCGGTGGTTTGAAAATACTGTAATGCCCAAATCCGTTGATCCAAGGATGCCGGATTCTAGCTATCTTCGTCTCGTTGATCGCGCACGATACCGAGAAACAAAGTTCTACGATTCTTCGACGTTGATCAAGCGCACTTGATTCCGTGAATCGGCTTCACAAACGAAGATTCGAGCGCACTCGAATGACGTAGGTGGAGATAGGAGATTACACTCAACTACCAATTAGAGAAGAAAGCACAAAGCAATCAACAAGAAATTTTATTTCCAAAATCCACCACCACAATGTACAACGCACCCCCCCTATTTATAGAGTTTTGACCCTGACCCTTAAGTCGCATACGACTTACGACTCACTATAAGTCGGCGGCGACTCAATGCACACGGTTTAACACTTACTACACCATGCCGGCTCAATGACTCACGACTCAACAGATTCACGACTCATGACTTAGGACTCACGACTCATACTATAATGCGACACATACTTACATCTCACAGAACATAGTACACGACATACGACTTACGACTTAAAATATTTACAGCTTCAAACAACACAAACGACTCAAAATACAACACAATGTGTACGACATACGACTTAACAACATATGCATACCACCGACTCAACATAGGTCACGACTCAACATACTTCCAACGACTCAAGTTCCCAAGCTTACTTGCGGCATATCCCTTCAACCGAGTCAACTCCGAACGACTCATCTACTTCCACTTCTCTGCTCTTGTTAACTCGTACACGACTTATGGATAAGTCATTGAGTCGTGTACGACTCATCACACTCGCACACCTCAAACTTTTGCTAAGTCGTAACTCCTCCTCTTCTTTCTTGTTAACTCGGATACGACTCAAATCCCTTTCTTTAACTCGCGTTTCTTTCTCCGTGTCCCCTCTGGTCTCCAGTTGAGTCGTGTATGGTTCAACTCCTCCATGTTGAGTCATGGACGACTCAACCCTTCCACTCAACTTAAAGCGCTGCTCCTTATCTCGTAACAACTTGAGTCGTATACGACTCATGACTGCATCATTCTCCCCTGGTTGAGAAAAATTCGACCTCGAATTTGTAAATTCCTCCACAACAATCTCACCTCCATGATATGGAATTAAATATTTGACGTTAAAAACATCAGAAGTATAAACATCATCTGGTAACTTTAATTGATAATCATTCTCATTGATTTTCTTCAAAACTTCAACTGGACCAATTTTTCTGGCTTTCAGCTTATTATAAGTGCCCACTGGAAAACGATCCTTCGTCAACACAGCATACACCAAATCGCCTTTGTTAAATTCAACATTTCGTCGTTTTACATCTGCAGACTTCTTATACTTCTTATTCGCTTTCTCCAATCGTTCCTGAACGATTTTATGACATTCAGTCAGCTCACCAACAAAATCAGCAGCTCGTTTAACTGTCACCTTCGGTTGTGGTACTACTGCTAAATCCAATAGCCCCCTTGGTAAATTTGAATAAGTCGTAACAACTTGGTAAATTTGAATAAGTCGTAACAACTTGGTAAATTTGAATAAGTCGTAACAACTTGGTAAATTTGAATATACAATCTGGAATGGACTGAAACCCGTACTGCGATTCTTGGCATGATTATGAGCAAATTCTGCTTGGCATAACTTCATGTCCCAACTTCTCAAATTATCCTGTACAAGACATCGTAACAAATTTCCCAATGACCTGTTTACAACTTCTGTCTGTCCATCAGTTTGCGGATGATAAGCGCTACTAAACTTCAGCTTTGTTCCCACCATCTTCCACAAACTTAACCAAAAGTGACTCAGAAAACGAGTATCCCTATCTGACACAATAGATTCTGGCAGTCCATGAAGTCGATAGATCTCCTTGAAAAATAACTGAGCAACACGAACAGCATCCGTCGTCTTCTTGCAAGCAATAAAATGTGCCATTTTAGAAAATCTGTCAACCACAACAAATATAGAATCATTTCCCCTTTGAGTTCTAGGCAAACCCAAAACGAAATCCATGCTGATATCAACCCATGGCTTAGACGGCATAGGTAATGGCATATACAATCCTGCATTTGTCGCTGTTCCCTTTGAAACCTGGCAAATATGGCATCTCTCCACAAATCTTTCAATTTCTTTTCTCATCGACGGCCAAAAATAAGATTGAGAAATCAACTGCAATGTACAATCTCTACCCACATGGCCTTCTTCATGCAACTCCTTGATAATTTTCATTCTCAAGCTGCTCTCAGGAATACATAACCGATTTCCTTTAAACAAGAATCCATCAACCATTATAAATTCATCGGTACTCCCATCCTTCACCTTTTCAACATATTTCACAAAGTAAGGATCTTCTTTAATCATCTCTGGTAGTAATTCAAACCCTGTCACCTCAACTTTCAATGTTGTCAGCAAATGACTCCGCCTACTCAAAGCATCAGCCACACGGTTCGTCACCCCTGACTTATGTTTGACCACAAAAGTAAACTGCTGCAAATAAGCAATCCATGATGCATGCCTCGCTGAAATTTTATCCTGTCCCTGTAAATGCTTCAAAGCTTCATGATCAGTATAAAGAACAAATTCTTTCTGAAATAGATAATGTCTCCAATGTTTAACAGCTTGCACAACAGCATAAAACTCAACATCGTATGCACTATATCTCATTTTTGCTCTTGATAACTTCTCACTGTAATATGCAATAGGTTTCCCCTGCTGACTCAACACTCCTCCAATCCCAACCTTTGATGCATCAGTGTGTAACTCAAACAACAACTGAAAATTAGGTAAAACAAGAATTGGTGTTGTCGTCAAGAGTTCTTTGATTCGTTCGAAAGCAACCCCCGCTTCCTCCGACCAAGAAAATTGTTTCCCCTTCATGCAATCAGTAACTGGTGCCATCACGCTACTGAAGTGTGGAATGAATCTTCGGTAGAATGATGCCAATCAATGAAAACTTCTAACTTCAGTGATAGTTCTCGGCTGTGACCAATTTCTAATAGCTTCAACTTTACTCTGGTCCACCTGGATTCCCTTCTCAGATAAAACATAACCCAGAAATAAAACACTTCTTGTCATAAACACACATTTCTTCGTAGCAGCATAAAATTGTTCTTCACGAAGAATAATCAACACTTCCTTCAAATGTAGAACATGCTCCTCCATACTCCTGCGATATATCAGAATATCATCGAAATAAACCACCACGAACTTCCCAATGAATGGTCTAAAGATTTGATTCATCACTCGCATGAATGTACTAGGTGCATTTGACAAATCAAATGGCATAACCAATCATTCGTATAACCCCTCTCTTGTCTTGAAAGCTGTCTTCCATTCGTCACCTGGTCTAATTCGAATTTGATGATAACCACTCTTCAAATCAATCTTCGAAAATATCGTAGCCCCACTCAACTGATCCAGCAAGTCATCCAACCTTGGCATAGGAAATCTATAGCGAATAGTAATCTTGTTCAAAGCTCTACTATCTGTGCACATTCTCCATGTTCCATCCTTCTTCGGCACCAACAAAGCTGGTACTGCACAAGGACTCAAGCTTTCCTGAACACGTCCCTGCTCAAGTAATTCTTCCACCTGCCTTCGTAACTCTTCATGTTCCTTTGGACTCATTCGATAATGTGGTCGATGTGGTAAAACTACTCCCGGAACAAGATCAATTTGATGTTGAATGTCTCTAAGTGGCGGTAACTCCTTAGGCAACTCTTCTGGAAACACATCTTCAAATTCTTTCAAAACTGGCTTTGCTTCTTCAGGAATTTCAACCTCTTCACTGCTCTCTCCCCAATCAACAAATAGACTTCAGGCTCCTCTTCAACTTCTTTAACAAACTCCTTCAAAGATAATAAAGTTTTCAGCTCTTCAATCTCTTCCAGCTTGCTCTCCTTCTGTTGTTGCTTCTTGGGAACCAAAGTGATTTTAGTACCCTCGAACATGAAACTGTAACTATTGGCACGACCATCATGTTGAACTGATCTATCAAACTGCCATGGTCTGCCCAACAACAGATGACACACGTCCATGTCTACAACATCGCACCAAATTTCATCCTTGTATTTCTTCCCAATTGAAAATTTAACACAAGCTCTCCTTCCAACTTTCACTTCACCACCTTTCCTCAACCAAGCTAACTTGTACGGTTTAGGATGCTTCTCGGTTTTCAATTCCAACTTCTTTACTGCCTCTGTAGAGATAATGTTATCGCAACTCCCAGCATCAATAACGAATTTACAAACTCTTCCAAGAATAGTGCAAGTAGACTGAAATATATTATTCCTCAACCAACTGTCTTCCTCCTCTTGCTTCGGTGTCAAACAACTTCTCCTCATCATTAGTGAATACCCTTCGTCTCCTGACAACTAGTCTTCCTCCTCAACCGGTAATGAATTAGAACACTCTGCCTCTTCATCCTCATCCTTAGCTTCAACTATCATAGTTCTCTTTTTCGGCTTCGGACACTCGTTGCTTTTATGACCCATCTCCTGGCAATTGTAACATTTGAATCCACTGTTAACCTTCGCCTTCTCAGTCTCCTTCACAACTGGTTTTGTAACAACTTTAGGAACATTATAACTTCCACTGACTCCCTTCACTTGATTGTTAGAATTAGTAAACACACCACCTCCACGCCTTCCCTGCTTCTCCCAAGCCAACGCCTTTTGGTGTGCTTCCGCCACAGATCTTGGATCAAACATATTAACCATATCCTGGATCTGCATTCGTAACCCTCCAACAAATCTTGCTGTCAGCTGCTCTTCCGTTTCCATTATATCGTTCCTGGCAATGAGTTGGTAAAATTCATCTGCATAATCATTGACTGACTTCGTCCCTTGCCTCAGATTCTGCAACCTCTGGTACATAAGTGATTGATAGTTGTAAGGTAAGAAAGTAGATCTCATCAACTTCTTCATCTTATCCCACGATTCTATCTTCGACTTCCCCATTCGTTCTCTCGTAAGTTTAGTTTGCTGCCACCACGCCAAAGCTCTCCCCCTCAACCTAGTAGCAACTAACTTCACTCGGCGATTCTCCGGAATCTCTTTGAAATCAAAGATCTCTTCAACATTAGACAACCAATCAAGAAATTCTTCAGCTACCATCCCACCTTTAAACTCCAGAATCTCCATCTTCATTCCCGATTCCCATCGACGATCATCATCTACATCTCGATACTGACGTCGTGTTTGTTCTCTATCTCGATGCATACTCCCTCTGTCACCAACAAATTCCTCATCAAAATCTGAAGTATATCGTTGTCTTTCACGCCCTTCAACATCTCTACCACCACTCCTACTACCCATGTCTCTTCGATCACGACCATCATCATTCCTCCTACTTCGATTATCAACACTCCGATGATCCTGACTCTCTCTCCTCTCCCGATCTGAATGATGTGAAACTCTACTTCCTCCATGAATGGACTCAGGTGAATTTCTTCTTCTACTTTGATTCATATCAATCATAAGCTTCTCCAACCTACCAATGCCTTCATCAATCTTCTCATGCATACGTTGTTCCATTTGATCGGCCTCTTCTCTCCGATATAAAGCTTCAACATTTTGATGGCGGTTAGCTCTCCTTGGCGGCATGATTGAAATTCACAAAGTTTCAACAAATCGATACCAAAGTGATACTTCACAAGCAAATCACGGCTTCGCAAGCTTCTACACAACTTCTCAAGGCTCGGCCTTAACACCTTAGCTCAAAACAAGCTTCCAATGATCCTCCCTAGGCTCGGCTACTTCACTAGTATACACGGCCTACTTCAAATTCAAACACTTTCAACACTTTGATCCAAAATGGAATGGATCAAAAGTTCTCCCTCTTGTTGCAACTTCAATATGAACACGATGAACAACTTCAAACTTCAAATTTAAATACTTGGCTCCAAGAATCAACTTAGCTATGATTGGCTAAGTATGGCTCCGATACCAAAACTGACGTAGCGGATAATTCAAAACAAACTTTAATCGATGAAATGTAGCAATCGGTGGTTTGAAAATACTGTAATGCCCAAATCCGTTGATCCAAGGATGCCGGATTCTAGCTATCTTTGTCTCGTTGATCGCGCACGATACCGAGAAACAAAGATCTACGATTCTTCGACGTTGATCAAGCGCACTTGATTCCGTGAATCGGCTTCACAAACGAAGATTCGAGCGCACTCGAATGACGTAGGTGGAGATAGGAGATTACACTCAACTACCAATTAGAGAAGAAAGCACAAAGCAATCAACAAGAAATTTTATTTCCAAAATCCACCACCACAATGTACAACGCACCCCCCCTATTTATAGAGTTTTGACCCTGACCCTTAAGTCGCATACGACTTACGACTCACTATAAGTCGGCGGCGACTCAATGCACACGGTTTAACACTTACTACACCATGCCGGCTCAATGACTCACGACTCAACAGATTCACGACTCATGACTTAGGACTCACGACTCATATTATAATGCGACACATACTTACATCTCACAGAACATAGTACA
Source organism: Allium cepa (assembly GCA_030765085.1). Classification (NCBI taxonomy): domain Eukaryota; kingdom Viridiplantae; phylum Streptophyta; class Magnoliopsida; order Asparagales; family Amaryllidaceae; genus Allium; species Allium cepa. Next base: position 883,234,452 of record CM060929.1, read on the forward strand.
CGACATACGACTTACGACTTAAAATATTTACAGCTTCAAACAACACAAACGACTCAAAATACAACACAATGTGTACGACATACGACTTAACAACATATGCATACCACCGACTCAACATAGGTCACGACTCAACATACTTCCAACGACTCAAGTTCCCAAGCTTACTTGCGGCATATCCCTTCAACCGAGTCAACTCCGAATGACTCATGTACTTCCACTTCTCTACTCTTGTTAACTCGTACACGACTTATGGATAAGTCGTTGAGTCGTGTACGACTCATCACACTCGCACACCTCAAACTTCTGCTAAGTCATAACTCCTCCTCTTCTTTCTTGTTAACTCGGATACGACTCAAATCCCTTTCTTTAACTCGCGTTTCTTTCTCCGTGTCCCCTCTGGTCTCCAGTTGAGTCGTGTATGGTTCAACTCCTCCATGTTGAGTCGTGGATGACTCAACCCTTCCACTCAACTTAAAGCGCTGCTCCTTATCTCGTAACAACTTGAGTCGTATACGACTCATGACTGCATCATCTTCACTTGAATTCACGACCTAACGTTTAACTTGGATCGATGTGGTTTCCGGATAATCAAATTTGATACCTGATATCGGTCTCATCGAAATCCAAATGTATCTTAAAGGCCAAGTAGTTTAAAGTTTAAAAAATTCAATTTAATATTTTGAATTCACATGGCATTAACACAGATAAATATCACACATTTATCACTGATTACAATATCATACCACAGAATATCATAGCACATCATCCAATAGATATCAACCAATTTAGATATTCTACAAACAATCATCCATAAACAGGAATTTATTAATCCATATCATAATTAATTTAATTAAATTAATTACTTAATGATTAATCATCTTATCCTGCTTAATCAAACATTAATTAATTACAATCATTTAATTAATTAATCACTCCTTCATTACCTTATCAATCCATAAATTAATTTCTAATCACAGATTAATTATCCTTTAATTATCAATTAATAAACCTTAATTATTAATTAATCTCCTTCAATACAAAGTAATCAATCCTTATTTACTTTATAATTAATTAATTAACCTTTAATTAACTTGTTAATTATCCATTAACTATTGATTAATTACCTTAAATATTAATCAATATCTCTTAATAAAAATTAATTAATCCATAATTACCCTTATAATTAATTAATCAATCATTAATTAACTAATTAATTATCCCTTAATTATTAATTAATAAAACTTAATTATTAATTAACAACCTTAATTACAAATTAATTAATCCATAACTATTAGTTAATCAATCCTTGATTAACTGTTAACCCATCTTTAATTAACAAGTAACCAATCCTTAATTACCATTTGCTTAATCCTTTATCACCATTTTATTAATCAATTAATTACCATTTAACAAATTCTTAATTAATCATTAATTATAGATTAATTATCCTTTAATTATTAATTAATAAAACTTTATCAATTAATAAAACTTAATTACAAATTAAGCACTTTTTATTACTAATTAAGTAACCTTTAGTTACTTAATTAACTAATCACTAATTACCTGTTAATTAATCTCAAATCATTAATTAACCAATCTTAATTACATAATTAATTAATTCTTAATTACACTTAATTAATTATTTAATCTTTAATCATTAATCAAAAATCTTCATTATTTAATTAATGATCTTTAACTACAAATTAAATAAACCTTAAATTAATTAACATTTAATCCTTAATCATTTATTAATCAAGTAAATTAATTACCCTTAATTAATTTTTTAATTAATTCTTTATAAATTAATTAACCTAATTAATTATACTTAATTTCCTTAAATAATTTAATTAATATCAAGACATTAAAACCTTAATTAAGATAAAACATTATCTTATTAATGCCTTTATTACCATTAACATAATTACACCATTTCTTTAAAATTATCTTTACTTAATTAAATCATTAATTAAGTTTTATTTTGTTTTTTATTTTTTAATAAAATAATCATTTAACTTGATAAATTAAAGTTATCAAAACATAACTTTAAAATAACTTAAAACATTTATCAATTAATAGTTTTTAAAAAAAACTATTTTCAATATGAATTTAAAAACTTATCTTTTTATATAAATCTTTAAAATTACGTTCATAACTCAATTTTAAATAACTTAAAATTCACTTAGAAAATTAAAATTTATCAAACTTTAAAACTTCTTAATCAAATTGTTTAAGAAAACATTTATTAAATATACAGTAGTTTATATAAAAAGGTTTAAACTAATTTAAATTTTAAATTTCCAAAAACCTAGTTTTTTTTAAAGTCTTTTTTTAAAACTACTCAATTACATTACTTCGGGTCAAACCCGAATGCCACTTTGGTTTAAACCCGAGTTTTCTTCCTCTTCTCCCCATTTTTAACAATTAGATAAAAAATTTAAGTTTTAAAACTTAAAGTCTAACCACACAAAACCTACTCGAGTTTCAACTCGAGTCACTCAACCTTTTACCAGTGTACCACTACGAGGAAACAACCAAACCCAACAACCGACCTCCACCTCTGTGCATATGCACCACTGCCGGAGCCACCTCCGACCATCGACGCATCCTCCGACACGTCACTCATCATCGCTGCAACACATAACGACCCCCAAAACACAATCACGATCCCTCAAACAGGTCGAGCTACCCAGTTGAGTTTGGAACTGAAGCAACGTCCAACAAATCCCTTCGACAACACTGCTCCGACCACCAGAGGTCAGACGACTCTGGCCACACCTTGTCGAACCACTACGCCACAAATCCTCTGTGTTACGCGACACTCAATCACCCTGAGACAAAGGCTGACCACAAAATCCAGCTTTAACAAAACTAGGGTTTAAAACCCTTTTGACCTACCGCCGATGTCGCGGCCCACGATCGCCTCATCCACCATTTTTGCCAAACACCCTGATCGTCAATCTATCATCAGACGAAAACTCAACCACTCGAATTCCTCCAACCACCAGAAAATGCTCAAGAACCATTTTCCAGACATTCCCTAAATTCACATCCATTTCAACACAAAAAATTATGATTTTTTTTTAAAAATCCTAACTTTTAAAGTGGATTTAAGTTATCATCCTGAAATAGTAAATTAAAATGACTGATTGTAGCATGTTTAAAAGAAATTCTACTGTATTCAAATTTCCAGATATACTTTCAAATATTTTTACTTAAATTCATTTTTACAATTAATTTTATGTCTAAACAAACATTTATTGTTTGAAGACCAAACCCTATAGGAAATCAGAGGAGGAGAAAAATGAATTTTGGTTTAAACTTGAAAATTCTATAGCAAGAACAGGGCAGACAACATACACAGACATGCACACTTTTGAACACAATCAAATAAATATAGATACTACACTTATACATATATATGCAAAGCATCATCAATACAGAATTTCTCAAGCAACAATTATTAATCTACTTAAGTTTTAAATTTAAATGTTTACTCACCTTTTGAAAATTCAGAGAGTTTGAACTGGATTGAAACTGAAGCTTTTGAAAATTTGAAAACTACAAATTGATATTCGATTTCTGAAAGCTTTATCTTGTTTGAAACTTAAAAACTTAAAAGCTTGATACTTGAACATTTGAAGCTGGAATGCTTTAAGACTTTGAATATTTGTTGTTTCTAGATTGCAGTTTTAAAAAATGCTACAGGCTTGATATAATGGTCACAGGCTTTAAAAATGCTTTGATAAATCTCAGTTGTGATTTTGTTTTTGAGGAGATTACATGCTTTGAATTTTTTTTTTGGTTTTAGACTTTTAAAATGTTTTGAGGAGGATACAAATTTGAAACTTGTTTGTAGTGTTTTGAAAATGATTTTTGTTTGAGGAATGAATTTCAGGTTGAAGATAAACATTACAGGCTTTGATGTCTTTCAGAGGAGATGATAGCAAGTTTTGTTATTGAGGATTTTCTGTTTTGAAGAGTTGAACAGGTTTGTTTTCTTGAGGAAATGTTTCAGGTTGTGGTCATTGATTACTTGTTTGAATTGAAAGGATAAGCAAAAGGAATGAAGAAAGAAATAGAAGTTTTACATTATGTAAATTATGGTTTATCAATATTAAAGAAAAAGAAAATTAAATAAGGACACTTGTTCAATCTTCTTACATTTATCAAATACCTATGCTAATTATCTTACACATGTTAATCAATAAGCTTTAAAAATTAACACTTGTCATAACTTATTTTAAAATTCTTTTTAAAAGAAAATAAAGCCTTTATTAATAATTTTCCTAATAAGTAAGTGCTTTTATAAATTTATAAATGCTTTTTCTTATCATATAAAAGTAAAACTTTTAAAAGAAATAAAATAAAAACCAATTAGATTCTAAATAAAATCATATAAAATTATTTAATCCATTTTAATTGCTAATTTAAAAGCTTTTGTATTTATCTACTATTAAATAAATATTTTCTAAATTTATAAAAATCCTTTTGTTTTAAATTAGTATAAAACAAATCTTATTTTAAAATAAAAACTTTATTCATATATTCTTTTATATCCAAAATAATTTCAAGATATAAATTCTTTTTTAATTTCAATTTAAATTCAAATTCAATTTAAAACGAAAATTTAAAATCATCTCAAATATATCTATATTAATTTAAACAAACACTTTATTAAATTTAAAAATATTAAATTCTATCTTTAAAGTTAACTTAGATAATATATATATATACACACACACATTTAGACAACACTTATTAAATTAAAAAAAACTATTTAAAATCAATTTCATAAAATGACACAAATTAAATAATTATTCTATTTAAAATCAAACTATATCTATATTTAAAAACATAATATTATTATTATTGGTAATTTATATTTGAAAATAACAATTTCATCGGTTTTAAATAATTAATTAAGAGATTATCACATTTTAAATTCCTTGAAATTCCTGGATATCACATTCCTCCCCCTTAAAAGAATTTTGTTCTCGAAATTTAAAACAAAGATAATCCTAAATTTTATTTCATTTTAACCATTCAAGCATACCTATCAGCCAAACACTCAACCAAACAACAATTCATCCAAACAAACAGTTTATTAAAACAAACAATTCATTCAAACAACTCTAGCTATCCGGACACAGATCCGGATATGCCTTCCTAAATTACTCAGAGTTTCCAAAGACAAACTCTGAAATCCTAGCTCCACAACAAAAGATAGATCATTCACGTATTTCCTTAGATGAGATATGTGAAAAACATTGTGAATTTCAGCCATCCAAACTGGCAATTCAATCATGCAGACCATAATCTCTAATCCTCTCTTGATAAGCTCCACCATCGCAGATGCCTCACGGATCAAAACTGGACCAAGAACCAGACGACCTCTCAACTTTACTCAACAGGCTGGAAATCTATAAGGTCTTCCAAACAAAGCTCCACAGGGTACCATCTAGATACTCGTTCGAAAAATATACGAGAATTCCAATAGATATAGATGGTCCCCCTAACATCCATCAAAATAAAAAACACAAGCCCTCTCAAATCCTCAAAAATTTGGTTCAGCCTTTCCGTTGGTCTGGGACTGATAGGCTGTATCCAAACTCAATCGAACCCAAAGATGATACGTAAAGCCACCAAAATTTGTCGGAGAAGATAGGATCACGATTGCAAACAATGCTGACTGAAACACCAAATAGTCGGACAAACTCTCAAGAAAAACTCAGCCAAATATGCTAAAGAACATGTTGCCTTAACTAGAATAAAATGGGCGCTCTTGGTCAACCGGTATTCAATCACCCATATTCCCTCATTTCCCTCTTTGGTCCTTGGCAAAACGTCGATGAAATCCAAAGAAATCATTTCCCACTTCCACTTCAGAACTTCCAAAGGCTGCAACAAATTTGCGGTCTTCTGTAGATCACCAACACCTGCTGACAGATCGCATATCCAAAGACGAATGCAGCTACATCCTACTTCATGCTTGGCCACCAGAAGACTCTCTTCATATCCATATACATCTTGAAATCGCTAGGAGGATACACAGTATGGAGCGATGACTCTCTGCCAGAACTTCTTGCTTCTAGTCCCATAAATTTGGAACACGAATCCCTCCCATGATCCTCAATGTTCCTTGGCCATCTATCTCCAAACTGGAACACTGACCATTCTCGACCCAATCCATCCATAACAGGCACACAAACGTCCGAGCAGACCTAAAACATACTCTTGCTATTAGAAATAACTAGAACAGGCACACTAGTCAGCCTTGCCTTCAAATCAAAGAAAGCCTCTTCACACCCGGATCCACTTAACTTTGCTCCTTTCCGAGTCACTTGGTTGAATGCGAAGAAATCTTAAAAATATTCTTGATATGCTTCCTGTAGAACTCTGCCAAACTAGAAAACTTCAGTTGCTTCAGTCTTGAATAGTAGCTAACTGGACTGGATCTACAGAAATACCATCACCAAAAACAAAATGCTTCCTCAAAGCCTCTAACACTAACTCCAAATGCCCCTTGCATTCCTCTTCAGACTTGGAGTAGATAGGAAAGACATTGATGAACACAAGAACAAGCTTACTCAACATATCACAAAAAACTGGTTCATCAAACCCATACAGAATCTCAAAAGACTCATCCTGACTAGGCCACAAAGACAGCAGCTGAACCCTAACTGGGAGAAACTAGGCCAGACAACAGGCATTGCTCCCAGAATTAAGATGATCCAAACCTTTATCACCTGATGAGGACAACATTACACTTTCTCGAAAACATCCGAAAAATCCCTGATCACCTCGATGGGCTTTATGCCTTCTAGAGATGCCTTAACTCCAATCAATAGATTGCTCAAAAGAACTCCGGAATCATCGCAAGTCACTTTTGCGATTCTTCCCAACTCAATCTCCAAAGATACAATCCTTGCTTCACCATCAAAACAGCCTTACTATCCAACCAATCCAAACTCCGAATAAGATCAAACCCTTTTGAAATCTAATAAAAAGGGTCACCAGAAAAACTATGGGGGAGATAAGAAAGCTTTAAGCCTCTACAGATCTTATCTATCTCGGTTGTTCGGCCTATAGGGATAGATACAAGATAGGACGGTCAACCAAACAAAGAGAGAGATGAAACTCTTCTAGAACTTATGTTGGAAATCCGAACAGATACCGAAAAATTTATATAGGTATATAATTATATAAAAATAAATAAAAATACGCGCTCTCAAGGTAGACACCACTCTAGAGCCTAGGTATTATCTTAACCTATGATCTGATACCAAGTGTAATGACCTGCCTTTACTCCACAGAAAGACGCATCATTATTAAGAAAGAAAGAGGTAGAAATAGAATAGATAGAAGAAAGAACTCAACAATATCATAATCTCACAACGGAGTGGAACAAAATATAATATATAACATAACTATTACATAGTCATTTACATATCAGAGTTACACAGATACAACAACACAAAGTAGACAGTTATAAAAGCCTGTCTATTATACAACCCTAATACAATACATACATCATCACAGAGATATAACACAACGGAAACAATATATATCTACAAACGCTAAAGTCTCCTGCTCCATCTCTTCTCCAGAATTCGTCAAAGCTAACCTGAATCCCTTGGATACTCGTAAAAATTTCAGTACCCAAGAGTTTAAGAAAAACAGAATAAACTCCGGGTCATACATGGGTCTGGTGTTAGTAAACGGGTTAAAGTTGCTTAACTTTTGAAAAACCTTTGAAAAAAAAAGGTATCACGTAAGACTTCCCATACATAAACATGGGTAAGTTTTTAACTTACGCTAACCAAAACATTTAATAGGAAATCCAGTGATATTATAATAGGGTCTAGGGTTTTCAAGTAAATAAGAAATAGCTAAAATTGTTACGTTCGTTAAATTCCAGCATACTAGCCACAAAAGTGGGTAATACAATCAAAACCGCAAGGGCTCGTAGGAAGAATGAGGTTCCATCAATAGCAGGGCTACTGGGGTACCGCACGTTACAGTACGTGGCCTAGATCACCGTACCGAGGATCCACCATGAATCCCCGCAACATAAGGCCGAACCATCTCTTACTTGACAGTCCTGAATAAGAAAAACCCAGCGGTTGTAGCTATTCAACCTCCCACACAGCCGAATAAAAAGGGACTCTAGACAGGGGTAAATCTTATCCTACTTGGGTGCTACCCACTTAGCCTTGCTGCACCTCCCCTGTTTTAGCCATTCTCGGTTGATGAGGCTTGAGGCTACGATTACCTTTATAGAACACATCTATCTTAGAATGCTCATCCTCCACCTGAGGATGTGCTGAAAGCATTCAATCCATACAAGTTCGTTCTGGGTTCGAACGAAACCGAAGGCATTATCTTGTTACACTCATTTTGGAATCACCCTCAGAGTTAACGACAATAACACTTGCACTCTAAAACTCCATTCTCGAACCTGAAAGCACTATGTCCATTATACTCGTATTGGAATCAACCTCAGAGTTTTACGACAGATAGTTCTTACACTTTGAGTCTTCAACTTGATCTTCACTTGAATTCACGACCTAACGTTTAACTTGGATCCATGTAGTTTTAAGATAATCAGATTTGATACCCGATCCCGGTCTCATCGAAATCCAAACTTATCTTAAAGGCTAATTTGTTTAAAGTTTAAACAATTCAATTCAATTCAATATTTTGAATTCACACAGCATTAACACGGATAAATATCACACATTTATCACTGATATATACAATATCATACCACAGAATATCACATCACGTCATCCAATAGATATCAACCAATTCAGATATTCTATAAACAAGTATACACAAACAGGAATTTATTAATCCATATCATAATTAATTTAATTAAATTAATTACTTAATGATTAATCACCTTATCCTGCTTAATCAAACATTAATTAATTACAATCATTTAATTAATTAATCACTCCTTGATTACCTTATCAATCCATTAATTAATTTCTAATAACAGATTAATTATCCTTTAATTATCAATTAATAAACCTTAATTATTAGTTAATCTCCTTCAATACAAAGTAATCAATCCTTAATTACATTATAATCAATTAATTAACCTTTAGTTAACTGATTAATTATCCATTAACTATTAATTAATAAACTTAATTATTAATCAATATCTCTTAATACAAATTAATTAATCCATAATTACCCTTATAATTATTAATCAATCATTAATTAACTAATTAATTATCCCTTAATTATTAATTAATAAAACTTAATTATTAATTAACAATCTTAATTACAGATTAATTAATCCATAAATATCAGTTAATCAATCCTTGATTAACAGTTAACCCATCTTTAATTAACAATTAACCAATCCTTAATTACCATTTGATTAATCCTTTATCACCATTTGATTAATCAATTAATTACCATTTAACAAATTCTTAATTAATCTTTAATTATAGATAAATAATCCTTTAATTATTAATTAATAAAACTTAATTTATTATTTAATAAAACTTAATTACAAATTAAGCACAATTTATTACTAATTAAGTAACCTTTAATTACTTAATTAACTAATCACTAATTACCAGTTAATTAATCTCAAATCATTAATTAACCAATCTTAATTACATAATCAATTTATTCTTAATTATAGTTAATTAATTATTTAATCTTTAATCATTAATCAAAAATCTTCATTATTTAATTAATGATCTTTAATTACAAATTAAATAACCCTTAAATTAATTAACCTTTAATCCTTAGTCATTTATTAATCAAGTAAATTAATTACCCTTAATTAATTTCTTAATTAATTCTTTGTAAATTAATAAAACTAATTAATTATACTTAATTTCCTTAATTAATTTAATTAGTATCAAGACATTAAAACCTTAATTAAGATAAAAAATTATCTTATTAATGCCTTTATTACCATTAACATAATTACACCATTTATTTTTCAAATTAACTTTACTTAATTAAATCATTAATTAAGTTTTTTTAAATAAAACAATCATTTAAGTTGATAAATTAAAGTTATCAAAACATAACTTTAAAATAACTTAAAACATTTATCAATTAATAGTTTTTTAAAAAAACTATTTTCAATTTGAATTTAAAACTTGTCTTTTTATATAAATCTTTAAAATTACATTCATAACTCAATTTTAAATATCACTTTAAATTCACTTAAAAAAATAATAATTTATCAAACTTCTAAACTTCTTAATCAAAATGTTTAAGAAAACATTTATTAAATATAAAGTAGTTTATATAAAAAGGTTTAAACTAATTTAAATTTTAAATTTCCAAAAACCTAGTTTTTTTTAAAAGTCTTTTCTTAAAACTACTCAATTACATTACTTCGGGTCAAACCCGAATGCCACTCTGGTTTAAACCCGAGTTTTCTTCCTCTTCTCCCCATTTTCAACACTTAGATAAAAAATTTAAGTTTTAAAACTTAAAGTGTAACCACACAAAACCTACTTGAGTTTCAACTCGAGTCACTCAACCTTCTACCCGACTACCACTTCGAGGCAACGGCCAAGCCCAACAACTGACACGACCCCCAACTCTGTGCACATGCACTACTACTGAAGCCACCTCCGACCATCGACGCATCCTCCGGCACGTCACTCATCATCGCTGCAACATATAACGACCCCCAAAACACAATCATGATCCCTCAAACAAGATCGAGCTACCCAGTTGAGTCTGGAACTGAAGCAACCTCCAGCAAATCCCTTCGACAACAATACTCCGACCACCAGAGGTCAGACGACTCTGGCCACACCCTGCCGAACCACTACGCCACCAATCCCCTAAGTTACGCGACACGCGATCTCCCTGTGACAAAGCACTGATTACAAACTCCAGCTTCAACAAAACTAGGGTTTAAAACCCTTTTGACCTACCGCCGACGCCACGGCCCACGATCGCCTCATCCACCATTTTTGCCAAACATCCTGATTGTCAATCTATCGTCAAACGGAAACTCGACCACTCAAATGCCTCTGACCACTAGAAAATGCTCAAGAACCATTTTCCAGACATTCCTAAAATTCACATCCATTTCAACACTAAAAATTATGTTTTTTGTTTCAAAAATACTAACTTTTAAAGTGGATTTAAGTTATCATCCTGAAACAGTAAATTAAAATGACTAATTTTAGCATGTTTAAAAGAAATTCTACTATATTCAAATTTCCAGATATACTTTCAATATTTTTACTTAAATTCATTTTTACAATTAATTTTATGTCTGAACAAACATTTATTGTTTGAAGACCAAACCCTATAGGAAATCAGAGGAGGAGAAAAATGAATTTTGGTTTAAACTTGAAAATTGTATAGCAAGAACAGGGCAGACAACATACACAGACATGCACACTTTTTAACACAATCAAATAAATACAGATACTACACTTATACATATATATGCAAAGCATCATCAACACAGAATTTCTCAAGCAATAATTATTAATCTACTTAAGTTTTAAATTTAAATGTATACTCACCTTTTGAAAATGCAGAGAGTTTGAACTGGATTGAAACTGAAGCTTTTGAAAATTTGAAAACTACAAATTGATATTCGATTTCTGAACGCTTTATCTTGTTTGAAACTTAAAAATTGAAAAGCTTGATACTTGAACATTTGAAGCCGGAATGCTTTAAGACTTCGAATATTTGTTGTTTCCAGATTGCAGTTTTGAAAAAAAATGCTACAGGCTTGATATAAATGGTCACGGCGTTTGAAAATGCTTTGATAAATCTCAAGTGTGATTTTATTTTGAGGAGATTACAGGCTTTGAAAAAATTTCTGGTTTCAGGCTTTTAAAATGTTTTGAGGAGGTTACAAATTTGAAAGTTGTTTGTAGTGTTTTGAAAATGATTTTTGTTTGAGGAATGAATTTCAGGTTACAGATAAACATTACAAGCTTTGATTTGTTTCAGAGGAGATGATAACAGGTTTTGTTGTTGAGGATTTTCTGTTTTGAGGAGTTGAACAAGTTTGTTTTCTTGAGGAAATGTTTCAGGTAGTGGCGATTGATTACTTGTTTGAATTGAAAGGATAAGCAAAAGGAATGAAGAAAGAAATGGAAATTTTATATTATGTAAATTATGGTTTATCGATATTATAGAAAAAAGAAAATTAAATAAGGACACTTGTTCAATCTTCTTACATTTGTCAAATACCAATGCTAATTATCTTACACATGTTAATCAATAAGCTTTAAAAATTAACACTTGTCATAACTTATTTTAAAATTATTTTTAAAAGACTTAAAAGCCCTTATTATTAATTTTCCTAACAAGTAAGTGTTTGCACCAAAAATGGTCCAAACCCCAATATCGTGAAAGCACCCGTTTATGAACGCAAATCAACAATATTCAGCACAAATCTCAGATCTAAGCAATATCAAACACAACAATTCAGAAATAACAATTACAAACACATGATTTATAGTGGTTCGGCGATCTTGCCTACGTCCACTCTGAAGTTGATGACTTTATTGATTCACTTGATGATTTCAATCAATTACAGCGGATTGCAGTTGATAATAGCTCTGAAGTTTGATTACAACAGCGGTAATGAAGAGTAGAATTGAATCTGGCAGAGTCTGGACGTTCAACGGCCAAAAGATCCCTTTTCTGTAAGCTTCAGGGTGCTATTTATAGGCGTAGGAGGCTCATATCTCGCTCAAACTTCGGAAGACTTTTTCTGGCACGTGAGTGGGCCCACGCGACCGACCCCACCAAGTTTCGACTCGATCTGCGATCGATACGAATTGATTTCGTGTCCATCAAAAAATGATCCAATCGAGTTGAAACTTGGCAGGAGCATTCTTTACCTTGTATGGAAGCTGCTGTGAAAATTTCGTTGCATTTGGATCTGTGGTTTGGGAGATATGATCGATACGAGTTGGAGTCTCCGGGTTGGCTGTTCGCTTCGACTAGATCACTTCGAATCCATGTGTTCGAATCGATGGATGCACGTGCCATCGAGACGACGTGGCGCGCACATCTCGCATCGATCCGCCTTTTGCTCCGAGTTGACCGCTTCGACTCCATGAGTTTCGCCTCGTTTGTATCGATTACCGTTGTATTGCTTGAATCCACCAATGACGTGTACTTCGCATCGGTTCGTAGCGTGCCCACTTCATATTGATGGAGGTGGCGTTATTCGTATCGATGGAAGTTGTCTCCATTCGATCGATACGAACAAGCATATTTGGGATGGATACGAACCAAGGTTCTTTGATGGATTCGACCAAATGCCTTTTTTATGGAATCGATACGAACTAAGTTTTATGGATGTGCATCGATGGATGCGACGCGGTGTGGGTTGATCGATGCGAAAGTCGTCGATTAGAAACTGGTGGATACGAATCAGATGGATTCGAATAGACCAATGTATGATTTCTTGATGGATGCGAACGATGGATTCGAACTGCTCTAAACTCGATGGATACGAACATGCTGAGGCGATGCCAATTTGATCGATTCGAAACCGATCGATTCGAAGTATGTGGAACCTGATGGATTCAAACAAAACAAACATTGATGGATACGAATCCGATGGATTCGAAATGGGCATCTCCTCAACTTTTTGATAGATAGGAACAGCATACTTTGGCTAACTTGCATCGATCATGTCTCGTTCATACGAACTCCGATTAACCTGAAATTTGAAACACTGGCTTTTATGATCTTTCTTGTCATGTCCTATCAGTTGTAGCCTGATCCGGGCTCGGACAAGATTCATCGGTATCCATAGTGAGCAAAGTATAATCAATCTTTGAGACGAACTGTCTTTTGTTTCGGATTGATCTTTTGGTATCATGGCTATTCCAAAAAGCGGGATAACATTTGCCCCCCAAAACATGCCTTGTGATAGGAAGGTGTGTTTTGTAATGCCTTGAGTTGGATGTTCATATCCTGTCAACAACCTGTAAAGAACTTGATAGTTTCATATGACCTCAAATGACGATCGTTCGGGATCGTGTGCCATTTGAGGTGAATCGGGACCGTTCGCTGTCAATGCCATTCGTGGCAAATGGTGAAATGGGACCGTTCGCGGTCGGATGCCGTTCGCGGCAAATGGTGATCGTTCATGATCGGGTGCCGTTCGAGGCGAATTGTGACCGTGCGAGGTCATGTGCCGTTCGGGGAGAATTATGACCGTTCGAGGTCGGGTGCCGTTCGAGGCGAGTTGTGACCGTTCGAGGTCGTGTGCCGTTCGAGGCGAGTGGTGACTGTTCGAGGTCGGATGCCGTTCGAGGCGAGTTGTGACCGTTCGAGGTCGGGTGCCATTCGAGTCGAATGAGTGTGCCCAGGGGGAACTTAGTATTATCGATACCAGGTTTCACATTCGAGTGAGTTCCTGGATCGTTTGTCAAGGCGACTTATAGCCATCTCATAATTATGAAAATCAAATAATCATTCAATAGAAGAGTTTTAAAGCAAAAATGTTCGACAAAATCAAATCCAAACACAAGAAGCAAAACACAAAAGCAAAGCTGTGACGTCAGAGTGCAAACACCTACACCGATATGATTTATAGTTGTATCAGAGCATGCCTGAGGATCGTTCGCGGTCCCGTACATGTGTGAACAACCTAGTTGTGTCGATGTGGGGTTTTCCACTCGTTTGTCATTATCTCAATCAATTGATAATAAGCTGACGTCTCAATCTCGAGCCGTCTTCAGTTGATGTAGGTGGTGGTCGTTCTCTTTCCACTGTTGCGGCCCTCCTTCTCACATACTGTAACAACAAACCATTCCGGATGTGCCCCTTGACTTCGTCTTTCAAATGTCTACAGTCGTTTGTGCTGTGACCATTCAACTCATGAAACGAACAATACTTGTCCGACCTTCTCTCATTGCTAGTCGGGTCTCTCTTCGTTGCCTTTCGATAAGGGACATGTCCCTTAGTATCCTGGTAGATCTATTCCTAAGTATCGTTCAACTCTGAGTATGTGGTGAATCTTGGTTCCTTTCGTGGTCGCATTGATCTGTTATCATCATCCTCAGCCTTTCGTTTCCCCTTGCTAGTTTCTGTACCTTTCTCGGGGGGATTTCCATCTTCGACCGTATAAACATTAAGTTCATCATTTTCTTCTCTTTCTGTACTCGCATCTTCCAATCGCAAGAATTTTTCTGCCTCGTGATAGAATTCTCCTAGATCCATAGGCGGATCTTTAGTCAATGAATTTTTGAATTCTGTGCCGTCAGCTATTCCGGACACAGCTGCCATCATAACCATGGATGGGTCTGGTCGATCCACTGATGCTGCTGCCGCGTTGAATCGCGTCAGGAAACTCCTCAAAGACTCCCCAGCTTTCTGCTTCAAAATTGCCAAACTCATCACAATTTGGGTCTTGCAATGTGAACCCTAAATTGCCTCATGAATCTCTTAGTTAAATCTGCCCATGTTCCTATGGAGCCGCTCTCCAATTGCCTAAACCATAATGCTGCGATATCCGTCAGATATAATGGAAAGCATCGGGCCATAACTTCTTGTGATGCCCCCAGCACTTTCATGTGCCTCATATACCTTGTCAGATGGACCGCGGGGTCCGTTCTCCTATCGTACATCTCCACTGATGGTAACTTGAACTCCGGTGGGTTCCTAGCCATCCTAATTGCAGGAGAAAAGGGACTCCTGTTCACATCTTCTAGATCTCTGTTTATTAATCCGCCTCTCATGGCTCGCCTGACCATTCGCGCCAATCTATCATTGTCTCCAAGATGCAATCCTCGTTCATCACTTTCGACCTGCCCCCCGAGTTCACGAGGGAATTCTGGAATCTGCCCCCTGGTTGAGCGTTCATCCCTCTACTACCTCTAGGTTGCTCAGATGCTCCTCTCTCTCTGGGATTGGATCAACATGCTCTAAGTGTGTGCCCCCTAATCCAGGCGCTACGCCGGATGGTCCTGCTCCGTTGTGGACTCCATCTGCTCCTCCGTTCTGCGCTCCAAGTTGCCCAATCTGTTGAAACAAACTCTGGATCAGCTCCTCTTATCTCTTCATCATCGCCTCCATTTCATCCCTGGTAATGAAGATCGATGCTTGATTCGCTCCTGAAGAAGCCTCCTGACTTCCTTCATGTTCACTTCTCTCTGGCCTTTGTCTTCTACTTGTTTGTCTTGTCATAGCTCTTAGATCTGAACTCTTAAATCTTCAAATTCAACTTCTCCTGAATCAGCTTTCTCAGTGAAAACACCAAAGTGTTTGCACCAAAAATGGTCCAAACCCCAATATCGTGAAAGCACCCGTTTATGAACACAAATCAGCAATATTCAACACAAATCTTAGATCTAAGCAATATCAAACACAGCAATTCAGAAATAACAATCACAAACACAGGATTTATAGTGGTTCGGCGATCTTGCCTACGTCCACTCTGAAGTTGATGACTTTATTGATTCACTTAATGATTTCAATCAATTATAGCGGATTACAGTTGATAATAGCTCTGAAGTTTGATTACGACAGCGGTAATGAAGGGTAGAATTAAATCCGGTAGAGTCTGGACGTTCAACGGCCAAAAGATCCCTTTTTTGTAAGCTTCAGGGTGTTATTTATAGGCGTAGGAGGCTCAGATCTCGCTCAAACTTCAGGAGACTTTTTCTGGCACGTGAGTGGGCCTACGCGACCGACCCCACCAAGTTTCGACTCGATCTGCGATCGATACGAAGTGATTTCGTATCCATCAGAAAATGATCCAATCGAGATGAAACTTGGCAGGAGCATTCTTTACCTTGTATGGAAGCTGCTGTGAAAATTTCGTTGCATTTGGATCTGTGTTTTGGGAGATATGATCGATACGAATTGGAGTCTCCGGGTTGGCTGTTCGCTTCGACTCGATCACTTCGAATCCATGTATTCGAATCGATGGATGCAAGTGCCTTCGAGACGACATGGCGTGCACATCTCACATCGATCCGCCTTTTGCTCCGAGTTGACCGCTTCGAATCCATGAGTTTCGCCTCATTTGTATCGATGACCGTTGTATTGCTCGAATCCACCAATGACGTGTACTTCGCATCGGTTCGTAGCGTATCCACTTCGTATCGATGGAGGTGGCGTTATTCGTATCGATGGAAGTTGTCTCCATTCGATCGATACGAACAAGCGTATTTGGGATGGATACGAAGTGAGAACAACCGATGGATACGAACCAAGGTTCTCTGATGGATTCGACCAAATGCCTTTTTTATGGAATCGATACGAACTAAGGTTTATGGATGGTGCATCGATGGATGCGAAGTGGTGTGGGTTGATCGATGCGAAAGTCATCGATTCGAAACTGGTGGATACGAATCAGATGGATTCGAATAGACCAATGTATGATTTCTTGATGGATGCGAACGATGGATTCGAACTGCTCTAAACTCGATGGATACGAACATGCTGAGGCGATGCCTATTTGATCGATTCGAAATCGATCGATTCGAAGTATGTGGAACCTGATGGATTCGAACAAAACAAACATTGATGGATACGAATCCGATGGATTCGAAATGGGCATCTCCTCAACTTTTTGATGGATACGAACAGCGTACTTTGGCTAACTTGCATCGATCATATCTCGTTCATACGAACTCCGATTAACCTGAAATTTGAAACACTGGCTTTTATGATCTTGCTTGTCATGTCCTATCAGTTGTAGCCTGATCCGGGCTCGGACAAAATTCATCGATATCCATAGTGAAGCAAAGTATAATCAATCTTTGAGACGGACTGTCTTTTGTTTCCGATCAATCTTTTGGTATCACGGCTTTGCCAAAAAGCGGGATAACAGTAAGTGCTTTTATAAATTTATAAATGCTTTTTCTTATCTTATAAAAATAAAACTTTTAAAAGAAATAAAATAAAAAACAATTAGATTCTAAATAAAATCATATAAAATTATTTAATCCATTTTAAATGCTAATTTAAAAGCTTTTGTATTTATCTACTATTATATAAATATTTTCAAATTTTATAAAAATCCTTTTGTTTTAAATTAATATAAAACAAATTTTATTTGAAATAAAAACTTCATTCATATATTATTTTATATCCTAAATAATTTCAAGATATAAATTCTTTTTAAATTTCAATTTAAATTCAAATTCAATTTAAAACTTCAATTTAAAATCATCTCAAATATATGTATATTAATTTAAACAAACACATTATTAAATTTGGAAATATTAAATTCTATCTTTAAAGTTAACTTAAGTAAATACATATACATATACATTTAAACAACATTTATTAAATTTGAAAAAAAATCTTTTTAAGGTCAATTTTATAAAATAACACAAATTAAATAATTACTCTATTTAAAATCAAACTATATCTATACTTAAAAACATCACATTATTATTATTTTTGGTAATTTATATTTGAAAATAGCAATTTTATCAGTTTTAAATAATTAATTAAGAGATTATCACATTTTAAACTCCTTAAAATTCTGGGATATCACAATCCAACCACCAAGATAATGGTGGTAGACTATTTATAGTTTTTATTTTTGATATGTCTTAAGAATTTACCCGTGATCTATGTGTTAATGATCAATGCGTTGTGTATATTAAAGTTATAGAAATTCAATGTATAAATTTTTGATAAATTGTTTAATTTAGGAAGAAAGGGTGAATTGTTGAGTTAAAAATTAAGCTTTTATTTTTTGTTTTATAATATACTTTTTTTATAAATTAGATTTCTATTGCCTGAATAAAAGTTTTGTTGACATTTTCGCTCTAGGAAAATATAGAGAAGAAAATACTTCAGCTACATTTTTGAATGAAGGACACAAATTTTAAATTTTAGTCCAAAGGACATTGAATGCTATATAAACTGTGAACATGAAAACTATATGAACTTAGCATTATATTTGTGTAATGTTATGTAAACTTAGCATTATATATGTGTAATAATATATTAATTTCGCATTTATTTAACTGTAAAAATTAATGCTATTTTAGTTCATCTGATGCTAGTTTAATTTAGAATTTCATTTATTTAATGCTAGAATATGGCATTCTGCTATATAAATATAGCATTTAACGTTTTTTAGACTACATTTTAAAGTTTGTGTCCTTCAGACTAAAATCGATCTAGGGATTTTTTTTAAATTAATTCCCTCTTTTTGAGTAATATAAATTAGTAGGTATATTAGTATAAAGTAAGTTATTGGTCCTTATATTTGATGTTGCTATAGGAAAAGTTCTTGTTATAATAAATATGTAAATCATTCCCTTTTTTTAAATAGAATGCATAATTAAACTTGTATGTTTTTGATAAAAAGTGCAAATTAATGCGTGATTTTAGAAAAAAAAATCATAAGTTATATAAAATTCCATGGTAGGAATTTTTTTGATAAAAATGTATTCAAATAATTATTATATCTACTTATGAATATTGAATTTTTTTTGAAGATATTCGAAAAGTGTAATTCAAGTTGCACTTTCGGTCATAAAATCATAAACTAGTTTGAACACCCTATTTTAAAAAACTAGCGACGTGATTTACATATTTATAGGTATGAGGACTTTCTTACATCCACATCAGAAATAAAAACCCAATGTTTAAAGTTTCTTACATTAAAGTGCAAAAAATAGGTGCATATCTATTTCTTATTTTTAAGAGTTTATTGCTTATTATTGAAGTTAATGAATATTAATTTACCACAATTAGCTATTAAGTTTAAAATTTAGAATATATTAATTTATATTTAGATAAAAAAAAATTTGGTGATAGTAAAATATAATTAAGAAATAATACATCATTTTGCGGACTATTACATTGTGCATCGTATTAGATTTTATGGTCGTGGTATATTTTTGGTTATGGATTCTATTCTAGGTTAGTATGGTATTATTTTTTTACTCCTTATGCATACATAGGCATGTGTTTACTGGACATAATGCATAATTCTAGATTATTCTTAATCTACCCAATAATCATTCTGATAAGCTTCATGCAATATTTTATGGAAATTAAGTAATGGTCCCAATACGTGACTAGCTAAGATAACTCCTCTTATTATGAACCTAGATTATTCTCCACGGTAGTTCTATAATGATCCTCTACCATTTATGAATACTCTACTTATTTGTTGTATGAAATGAACTATTGGAACAAAATTAGTGATGAAAATCGAATCAATAAAATTACTTTGGATGAAGTGCTTTGGTTTCTATGCTTATCTAATTATTATTTTCTCTGTTATCCTATCAAATTTTTTAAAGTGATATTAGAAACCATCATGACCTAAGGCGAGCATCGTCATGGTTACCACTAAACCAGTCTAACTTTTTCCCAAAGTTCAGCTGAAAAATTATAACCTTTTTCTTTGAACCATTATTTATTCTTATAAAAGAAAATTACTAGTAGTAGAGTGCAGGTAAGAAAGAAGAGTTATTATTTAAAGGATTATGCGATGTTGTTGAGAATGCCTACAAAGGGTCGCATGGTTGGAAAATATGATAAAAAATGAAATAGGAGCATTTGCATTTGCAGTGGGAAGATTTTTCTGCTTATATTAGAATGAATGATAACATTGACAAACTAACATCATGTCATATTCTTGAAAAGAATCAATAAAAGATATAAAGAGTCTATTGAAAGAAATATACGAATGGAATGAAATAAACAAAATAGAAGAAGACAATTTCATTGATAAGAAGGAAAAAATATGGAAGAGAAAGTTGAAAAAATAAATGTCAAAAGGCTGATAAACAAAGGAAAATAAAAATGAGGCAACTAAAGGAGTAAAAAATGGAAGATGTAGTTGTAAGAATGAATTGTAGAAAGCAAGTGATGAATCTAGTAGATATGTCAATAAAGTAAAAGAATTCATGACACTCTTTTTTATTGCTAAGCATAGAGAAACAATTAAAGAAATTGACTTGGATACTAATGTTGAGAAACTCGAAGACTCAAAGCTTGATATGAAATTGGGACAATTAAGTACACAATGAAGTCAATCAAAAAACATGTATGGTATAATGTTTGCAAAACTTTAAATAAAGAATGTTCGGTGAAAGCCATGGAGGAGGAGAGTGGAGTGATAGAGGAAAACAAGGAATGTTTGCTACCACTGCACAATAACTATTAAACTAATGGAGGTACTGAGATAAAATATTGCAATATTGGAAAACAAATGGTCAATATTTTCGCGAAGACATTCGAAAAGAAAATTTCAAAATTTCCTTAAGCCTGTTTGTAGTTTCCAAAATTGCATCAAGGAGTAAAGTTAGAAATGATGCATTTTCTAGAATGTAAAACTCTAGATTATTCTTACTATTGATTAATCTATTACTTAAACCTAAAAGTAGGGTTAAAAATTAGCTAGTAGCATAAATTTATATCATATCAAAATAGTAAACTTGTGTTCAATCACCTTATCTATCTAATGGTGAAAAGATTCCCCACTATATCTCTATCTCCCTTTGATCACTTACTTTTAACAAAATAAAAAACTTACCCCTTACTATATCAATTTTTGTTCCCTTTCAACTAACAACAGTGGCTCAAATTAAATCAACTAAAATCTGAAATTTGGGTGTCAAACTTTTAATCCTCTATTAATAGCAATCTGTTATAATATATGTAAATATATAAGTGATTATGCTTTTATGTTCTTTTGTTTAGCCCCACATCATGGGATATGTTCCATCTCATGCTCCAAGGCCTATATATAAAGGAGCCTATGTAATGTAATTGTATGACTAATCTCTGAATGAATAAAATTGTTCTCCCTCTAATGGCTTCCACATTCTTCATTTCATAACACATTATCAGCACGATCCTTTTCTGGAATGTATTGGATATTCTAATCCAGAAGATTAGATCACTTGTTTTTTCATGTAGGTACATCTCTTTCTCTTATTCAGTTACTGAAATCAGATCTATCTCTTCCTCTTATTCAACCATCGAAATCAGGTTTGAAATTTTCTAGATCTGCTTTTCTAGATTTATTTTGCGATTAATTTAGATCTAGATTTAAATATTCTTGTTTAACAATTCTATATCTATTTCCTAATTTTTTAGATTTGGATTTAAGTTTTAATAGAGCTTATCTTTACAAGATCTTATTTTGTTATAGATCTAAATTTATAGATCTTATTCCACTGTAGACGTAATTTTGTCATTATATTTCAGATCTCATCCTACAATAGATCCGATTTTTTGGTTCTTATTTTTCTGATCTCATTATATTGTAGATCTTAAAATCACACTCAAATAATATATCGTTGAGATCTGTACATTGTTTAAAAATAAAATGTTGTGATTTTTTTTAATTTGGATTTGAATTGATTTCAAAATTGCTTATTGTTGAATGTTTTTTGAGTTCATTAGTTTGGAAAACAAGTTTTGAATTTGACAATTTCTGTTGTTGATTCAAATAAATTTATTGACTTTGATTGCGTTTTGGTTTGTGATATAGATCTAAGTAACCTATACATGTTTAATAAATGAAGTTTTCATTTTGAAAACTCTTTGATTTGGATTTGGATTTTGGAAATTATTTTGATATATATAGTTTATATTTCTAGAAGAAATATTTTATTATTTCTTAGAGAAACATATACGGTAAACTTAATTTCTAGCATTTGAAATAAAAGTTGAGAACCTGCAGTTCCTATAATGCTAAAAGCGTGAGTTTCCATAAATTATTAAATTTCAAGTTTTCTTATAATAAAGAACCAGAAGTATCAACTCCCCAATAACATTTTAAAAATAAGTTACAGTGTACACTTTTCCCTTATTTAAGATTTTTCCCACTGGGTTTTTCTTTCTAAGGTTTTAACGAGGCATTGTCTTGATCTAGAAGAATCAAACGTCTTTTCAAGAAATAACATCTCAAATATGTTATTTAAGTTAAATTGTATTTTTATCCTTGACTAAGGCTTTTCCCATCGGGTTTTCCTTTGTAAGGTTTTTAATGAAGTATTATATTGATCCAGAAGTATCAAACTCTATTTGATTCTGTAAATTATTGAAATATCTCATACTATATTTTACTCTTTTTCCTTCACTAAGATTTTTCCCATAGGGTTTTCCTTAGTAAGGTTTTAACGAGGCATTAGTTTGATCCAGAAGTATCAAACTTCATTTGAAGAAATAAGAAAATAAAATATGTCATTATACTCTTTTTCCTTCACTAAGATTTTTCACATTGGGTTTTTCTTAGTAAGGTTTTGATGAGGCATTGTTTTGATCCTGAAGTATCAACCCTTTAGAAAGAATTTCATTTTTAATATGATTTTACAAGTTGCACTCTTTTCCTCGTTCAAGGTTTTTTCCTACTGGGTTTTCCTAACAGAGGTTTTAATGAGGTAACATACAATATTTATAACGACTGAATGGATGTATGAAAGCAAGATAATAATGAGGAGGAGAAATTGTCATGGACGTTTTACCAAATTGCTGGGTACATGGAATGTAATAATGCTAATGAATAAATATTATAAAACTATACAACAGCATAAAACTATAGAAGTTAGGAAGAAATAAGTAGATATACAACTAGAAATGTGGAAAACAGATGGAGGGACAAAGTTTTACAAATGATTCGCAATCGCTGAATTGGGAATTTGGCAATTTGTATTTTTGGAAGATGACATCTAGTCTTTTTAGATTACATGAAAAAGTTGCGAATAATGTGGATAAACTATTTTTTTTTCTTTTTACTAGGTTTTAAAATGGTTCTTAGCTACTTAGTCTTCGAGATAAACATTAATACAACACGTGGAATATTTTGGGAAGTGAAAAAAAAATTATTTTCAACCAGGAGAAATGAGTTATTTTGAAATGTTGCTCTACAAATTGCTACCATAGCATTGCTTTGTTCTTGTTTTCTTAAGTAGTAGATAGATTATTTGGGACCCAGGTAATTATATAATAGAAAAGTATTATAACTAGACAAACTACAAATGCAGTTTGTAATAATAATTACATAAGAAAATCTAATGCAATAACATTGCTAACATAAATAAGTTTCATTGAAATAGAGATTTTCATTTATACTTAATGCAAGCAAAAAGAAATAATTTTTTCTCGCTTTAGCTCATAGAACTAATTTGTTCTCCAGTAAGAATCTTATTCAAATAAACTGCGAATGAATTATAGAATACCAAACAAAAATAAAAGATCATTGATGTCTAGGAATATTGAAAGCTTACCCAACACAAAATATACAGTATACACATGGGTTAGTTAACCATTCCTCGCTATCAAATAAAGAGTTGTACATGTCACCTATAGTCCTGGATGAACTGTAACAATCCATTCTTCATAATACCCCAAATCAACATAAAATGACAACGTCCGACTCTCGAATATCTCAAAACACATATTGTCGAGATAAAATCAAAAACAAAAACACTATACCAAGGCATATCAATGGAATCTAACAATGGAATTATAACATATAATATACTAAATATACATGAACATAATGACATATATATATATATATATATATATATATATATGAGACTGTACCATTGACAAATGAATATCAACACAGAAAGTTAGAATACATCAACTCGTCGAAAAATGTAGTACTGTGTATAACATCTAGTACAACAAGTCTTATGTATAAAATGATATATCTGCCATGAATTAATATAATATCAGTATATATCCAAAGTATCCAAAGTTCCAACTACGCCACTCTAATAGCGTATCCCAAAAAATACCTGACTCCCAAACTACTCAATCGAGTACATGTGCATCCAAATAGGATTCAGTAGACATCTAGTGATGAGCAGAGACCGAGTCAATGACTTATATGCATTTTACGTGGAGTTGTACATGTTAGAAGTTGTCTATCCTATTATGTTCATGTATATTCAGTATATTATATTTTATCACTCCACTATGAGATTCCATCAATATGCCTTAGCATAGTGATTTTTTTTTTATTTTACCCTGACAATCTAACTTTTGAGATATTTGGGTTTCCAATGTTGTCATTCGACGTTAATTCAGTGTATTACAAAGGATGGGTTGTCGTAGAAACTAAAGACAAACATCTTACTAAGGGATCTATTATTTAACAATTAATCAAACTTACTTACCAATAATTACAAGTTACAAATTAGCATATGAAAAAATATACAATTTCTTCGAACTAAGTTGAAGGGTAATATCGAACATACTTATTTACTCAATGTAGTGACCCAATAATTATTGTAAGTAATTAAAAGGAATTTTGTGGAGACTATAAGATATGACGTACCAAAATGGATCAACCAAAGAAATCAAGAGATAGAATTTGTCAAAAATTGAGAATATAAAGATAGGATAGGAAAAATGTGTAGGATCTTCTTTAATATTGGAAAGCATTTGCCAAATCATCATACTATGATGAATAATATTACCGAATGTCAAATGCAGTTTGAAAACTGAAATTGCAGGGTGCAATTAGTTAAGTGAATGAATTGAATAATGAAGTGGAGAATAGCACCACCTATAATCAAAGATTGTGTTATGAAATGAAGAAAGTGGAAGCCATTAGAGAGAGAACAATTTTATTCATTCAGAGATTAGTCATACAATTACATTACATAGGCTCCTTTATATATAGGCCTCGGAGCATGAGATGGAACATATCCCATGATGTAGGACTAAATAGAAAAACAAAAAGCATATTCACTAATATATTTATATATATTATAACACTCCCCTTTGAATATGCGTCTTCGAAATCTTGGAAGCTCATCTGGTTGCTAGAAATTGTTCGTAGAAGTAATAATATTAGAAGATCGCAGATTGATGGTCTTGGTTGGGTAAGTGTTGTTGTTGGCCATTACCAAAAATTAGAACAAAAATAAATTATGATCCATTTTTATAGTGTAACAAAGATTTGTTTTCATCCTCTTCAGAATTATTTTTTCCTTTCTATTTTTTTATCCCCGTCACCGTTAGTTACAAATTAGAGTATCCATCCACCTAAGTTACAATATATGGCCACATATAATATTTATCCAAAATTCATTCCAACCAACATTAAATTCAATAAACCATTCGACTACCGTATTTGATTGTCATATTAAAGTTGTTCGTGCATTCAGAAAATAATGATATTGTTGAAAATAAATTAGTCTTGGTACTTGGCACAAATGTGGTTTTGTTGTTAAGCAGTTATGTACTATGCGTTGATTATGAATTGCGGTAGCATTAATTTGTGGTTATAGTTGAGAGAACTATATATATGGTGTTTTGATGATAACAACTATACGACAATGCTACTATGCGCTAATTATGTTATTTTACGTCAAAACGATGATGGAAAAGTTGGAAAGTAAATAGTTAAAATTATACGTACAAGGTGAAATTCAAACCTAAGAAAGCCGAGAACTAGCACACGCCTTTACCACGACACCATATAAAACTTTGTTTTTAACAACATTCATTCGACTAAATAGAAGGACCAGTCGACAGAACTCGGTCGACTAAAAACATCTATAATTTGTTGATTTTTGGCTATGGTCTTAAGATTAATTTTTACACTAGGTCAGTCAACTGAATTGAGCTCTCAATCGACTGAACTAGTTGACTGAACTCTATTTAGTCTATTAATTTTGATGATGGTCTTGGGCGTAATTTTACAAAGAGTTAGTCGACTAAAATCCACCCTAGTTGATTGAATTCACATAATGCGCCTAGTCATGAAAATGTGTCTTCACAACTCTTCGTACCTACAATTGCTTCTTTTCATCAATGGTTAATCTGAAAGATTGCACCCTTATTTTAGCATCCCTACAAAACTATATAATCCTATATGTAAAGGCCCAAATTTCCATACCCTTTGAGTCGACAATAAACTGCACATGTCTAACCCGAATTGAACGAAAATATGTATCTTTAAAGGTAAGAAAGGAAAATAGAAAGAATAGATTATCACTCGAATGGAATAACATATATTATTGAACAATAATCTTTACAACGAAAAAATAAAAATATATAAATCAGAGTTCAACCTAAATTCAACTTGGATAGTTATAATATCTGTCCTTAAACTAGCTGAAAACAACAACACATGGTGCAGCGGAAAATAGAATGCGTCCTTACGTTGATGAAGATCTCTAACTCTCCTCTAGTAACTCCAAGCGTCTTCAGCTAATCCTGAAACTACTCGGATTTGACCCAAGTATAAAAATAACCGGATCGGTCTGGAAAACCAGCGTGTAAAACTCAATTCTTAAATGATGGTGTCACAGATCAAAGATTGGTGACAAAAATATTTTGAAAAGAAAGAGTATCTCATAAGACCATGCCGCATATAAACACGGTTGGGTTTTTACCTTATGAGAACTAAAACATTTTTATCAAATCTTTTGATATTATTTTTAATGACATTCTTTGAAAACACTTTTCAAGTAAATATATTCAAATAGCCGAAATTTTTACCATCATTAAATTCCAGCATACTAGGCTCTATAATCAAAATGGCAGGGTACGTAGTGGAGAATGGATTTCTATAAAATGACCAGGTGAAGGGACTATCTTTCGGCAGTATATTTCTAGAGGAATGTACCGAGACCTAACTGATGATCCTCTACCAACATAAGACCGCCTACCTCTAACTAGATAGTAACGAATATGTCATTATTCCGATCATTAACGACCGATCCAAGCGCTCTTTTAGCATACATAACATTAATTTAAACTAAAACATCATAGCAGGTAGAAATATATATAGAACAGAATAATCATATACTTGTTGAATATGCGAGTATATGATTTTTGTTTGATAATAATAAACATATATATATTCATTTAAATGTATTTGTTAATGTACTATTTTATTTTCACATATTATTAAATAAATATTTGCTCAATAAAATAAATGACACAGAATTTAAATTCAAACGGATATTTTATTCAAACAAATATATATATTACAATTGTAAATAGTACAAATTTGAGCTCTCACTATATATGTACACAATTTTAATTACATTACAATTATCATTTACATCAGCACCTCACTACATATCACTCGTTCACTCAAAATTAATCTTCAACTTTATTCCAGATTGAATACAGCATTTGAGCAATCTGCAAAAATAAATACTGACGCGGTAAAATTGAAAAGAAAATATTTTTGCAGTGTAAAAAAAATGTATTTTGAAAATATTATTTGCCTCAGTTATTTGGGTTGTTCGTCATCATTTAATTTTGAATTAATCATACACGAGCAGCTTGTGACATGCACACTGTATCACTGTACATGCCACAAGGCCGTGCACACCGATATACACTTGATAAAATTACAGGGACAGGTGAGCACAAGGTCAAACCAAAATCAAAAGCCGGGTTCAACTCAAGTGCAATAAAAATAAAGTCACGATATCAGCACAAGGTCAAACCCGAGCTATAAGCTGGATTCAACTCAGGTGCAATACAAAACTGTGGGTCAAGATACATACAACAGAACCTCGACCAAAATTCGAATGCGCACTTGAACCCAGACAGGTCGGAGGAATGAAGCATGGTCAAACCAGACTACACAATGAATGCAGCAAAACCAAAATGAACAAAATATACATAATGCATTCTACTAAAGTGCAGACCAAATTTATGAATCAAACCAACACCTAAAGAAGGCCACACAAACAACCAGACTGCACATTCAAGTGCAAGCACAAGTGCATGACCATGAAAAAAATACTCAATTCAGTGCACATCAATCCAATGCAAACCATACATGAGTTCAAATGCAATACAACATACATGTACAATAGTGGACAGATCTCAATGCAACTCATCACAATATCATATAAACAAATACCAAACAAAACATGGAGCAACAACATGAATGCAATAAACAGGTCAGAGCAACCTAGACTCTAAACTGCGACATATGATATAAATATGTACATGAATATGTCCAGTGAAAACACAGCAATATGGAAGTCATGATATACAAGTGAGAGCAAACCATAAATAACAAACAAGTTGATGCCAGTGAAACAATATATACATATGTACTCGAGGCAACATGGAAGCAGTGACAGTGCCGAAGTCACAAAGACAATGGTCAACATCAAGCATCATAAAATGGCCAGAGTCAACCATTACCAATTTCGAGGCCAAACTCAATCTGAAACAGCATGGTACAAGTCGAACAGGTCAAATTCCAAAACAGTTAAAGTCGTGGTTGTCAAGAAATGGGATAATTCAAAATTGAAGCCGTGAGAATCAAGGCAACAAAATACACGAATTTGAACAAGTCAGAAAAATCATCAGCATTCAAGCAAAATCAAACGGCCGAGCAAATTATCAGACAAGCAAAATTCAAGGGGTTCGAACACTACTTAAACTCGATAACATCATAGGCCAATACTCATTCGAGTTGAAACAACAACAGAGCAAACTTTAATCAATTACTTGAATCAAATTGAGTTCGAGCATATAAACAAGAATTAATAAAAAGGAAATCACATACCAGATCATTCAACCGAACTCAACAATTTGAAGTAGCTATCTGCAATTCAAAGAAACACTTGATCGACAAAGCAAGCATTGTTAAATAATCTGTTTCGATCGAACAACCTGAAGTGGCGCTTCAATTTCATCAAGAACCCTAATTTTATTAAAAGAGGAAATGAACGAGAAAAACAGCCATTTTCAAAGAGGATTTGGCCGAAGAAATAAAAGAGAACAAATGGGAATTTACTCTTATTTTACTTTAGGTCGGCTGGTTTATTTGTTTGGTTATTAATTATATAAAGATCTAGTTAAATAAGGGTTTATTTGTTTTTAAATTGTTTTTTAAAATTTGTAATTTCTTTTAAACCGTTGTAAATTCTAGTCATGTGACCAGGGGACGTACTACGGTGGTGTAGTTCGAGAATTCGCAACTCAGTGGCTGAGGTGTGGCAGGGTTTTGAGTGTAGAGTTAAGGTTAGTCGATAGCGGGTGTCGTGAGTTTACGTATATAAGCATCTGACTGCTTAATTTCTAGTAGAAATCTTAAGGGCAGCACGTAGGCAGGGTTTTGCCGAAGCTGGGTAAATCTGTGTGTTCTATTTTCTGTTTTTTATATTCTGCTGCTATTATTCTACTGTGATCTGTGTTAAAATTATTTTATATAAACTTCCGCAATAAATTTTTATAATTAATAGTATCACCCTATTCACCCCCTCTAGGGTGAAATCGATCCTACAATTCTAATGGTTGCGAACCACATAGCCTTGCTGCATCTACCCAGTTTTGGTCATTTCGGGTGTGAGGATTGAGATAACGATTACCTCTCACATAGCACATCATCTTTCTTCTTTGAATGCCACATTGCCGTTCCATAATAACACAATTGATTTCTATAAACGTATAACTTCTGAGCTCGTACGTCTCAGGAAAGGGTATTAAGCTAAGAGAAGTTGCCTTCTCCGCCACCAAACAGATGATACGTTTATAAAGATCAATCAATGTGATTTTTTAAAATGTAATGTCAGACATTTGTCCATAAAAGTAGTCCAAGAATAGGACAAACCAAAGGCACTCCTCTTACCACATCATATTTGGGAATCGCCCATAGGATCAGTAGCAAGGAGTCCTTGCAAATCGAAGATTTTCATAATGGAGCGCTCTACCAATATATGATATGGTAAATTTCCTTATGGGTCTAGTGGCAAGTAGCCCTATATCATGAATATCCTTCTGTTCAATGATCTTATCTTCAACATGTTTTACTTCGAAACATAAATTGGTTCAAAGTGGTTTTCAGGTAGGAATTACCCAGATCTGACTCTGGGTCTTTTGAAATCCAATTATCGATAAAAATGTGAATATGTGTATATAGGATTTGTTAAGCCTCTTCTAATTTTAACTTTTTACTGATTTATCAAAATCCTTTTAACTCTGAAACTCTTCAAGTCATTTAATTTCTAACAAAATAAAAAAATCCATCTTTCAAAAATATGTCTTAACTAGGTCAAAACAATGTTATTTAAGACAACATTTTCTATAAACCCAAATCATTTAATATTGAGTAGAAAAAGGACATTATTTAAGACATCTTATTTCCAAAATGTTAAAAAATAATTACAAAGATTTCTTATTTTCTAAATCATATCCTTTTAATAAGTTAAAACCATGTTATCTAACTTGGTAAATTCAAATTAGTTAGTATTCTAGTTAAATGGATTTGCAGAAATTATATCAATTTATACTCAATACTAGTTTCCATATTCAATAATTACTATGGGCAGAATAATGGTGAAATCATTTTTTAAATTTACGTGGATAGTACAATTTTCCTTTTCATAACTTTATAAAGAGTTTGGCTAGAACATTCCTTATATTACTAAAAACCTTATTCAACCATTTTTTATTTTGGAAAAACTTAAATATGATCTTTTCATTTAGAGCATCCAGGCTTTCCCTTCGATCGTTTCACCCCTCACTTAGAAAGAGAAAACAGAGGCCAGGTAAGATCATGACACTGGTTGCTCCATTCCTAAACTTAGTTACACACCTTGTTTTATCTTCTCGTATCTCACAGGCGGGACAAATGTGCTAGTCGTTTCTACATACTCAATTTTTTATTACATTCCATACTTTTAAGGAAATATCCCAATTATTGTTTAAGTGTTATAAACAATTTCTCTTATTTAAACTCTTATTAAAACTTTCCAAATCATCTTTAAAATATTAATTAATTAATTTATATATATATATATAAATTATTTGAAAAAGATTAGTTAAGTTTAAATCTATATTTCTAAAGTTTATTAAAACTTCCGTAGAAAAGTGCTACGAAAATTGCTTTTAAAATCTTACTTGATCAAAAAAACTTTTCTATCATTTGAAAATCTATATTTATAACGCAAATATATTTTGAAACATTTTAACATATTTATCAAATTTATTTCGTATTTTTAAACATTTAAATATTCATTTTAAAGAATTTTACACTATGGTCACTTAACTGCAAAAGCGCGATTTCCGTGAAAATTTGATTTAGTCATATCCTAAATTCTCCAAAATGAAATTTTGGTTTTTCTTTTTCATTTGAAAACTATGCTTATAAATATCCCGAAAATTCTTATTTCAAATTTTTGACTCAATTTGCACCCTTTACGTTGATTCAAAGTTACGGGTTGAAAATTACGAACTGCCGCTATGCAACAGGCTCGATTTTTGACCATTTTGGTGAATTGTTCCGGAACTTGTCAAAAACACTTCAAAATAGTTTTAAATCCATATTAAAACTATTTTAACTCATTTAAAATACTATTTTATCATTAAATCATATTTCTTTTAGCTCTTTATCACATATTTGAATATTATATTATTTTAATATCCACTTTAAACAATTTTCAAAATCATTAAGTTGTTTACTTTTCCAAATTTACCACTTAAGCATTTTTTTTAAATTATTAACTTTAAAATCAAAAACATTTACTTCCATTTTTCAAAATACTTCCAACTTTAAGCTTTAACTCTTTGTTTTCAAATCAATTTCTAACCTTTCCAAAATGAATTCTTTTCTGTAGTTAATTTGAAAAGAGGCTTGACTATGCCAAATATATTGCATATAATTCTAAACAAATATGGTCTCAAATCAACCATTATAAACCATGACAAATAAATATAACCATAACTAACTTTATTTAAAGTGTTGATAAAATCAACATTAATAAATCATCCATTCACCCATATAACCAAATCTATTCTAATATCCATATTTTCAACCAATAGTGTCAAATCAACACATTATCATTGGATATAAGCATGGTTATCATAAAAATAATCAAAATATCATTTCAATATTTAAAGGGCTTACTCACCTTCATTTTCGCAAATCCTTTCACTGTGAACTAAAGTGTCCTTCCTTTGCTCTATCACTATGTAATGACACATACGAATGGAGACATAGCTTACTTAAAGAGACGGAGTGCTCGGACTAGAGGTTTGGCCTTGGATGCTTGGGTCCGTGAGGGTTGGTACACGTATTTTGGAGGTGGTTAGGGTCGGGCGTGTGGCTTATGGGATCGAGTTGGAGAAGTGTGTGGGTTTGGGTGGAGGGTATGGGTGTGTACTATGTTTTAGAGGTGGGTATGGACGTGGGTAGGTGGTGTAGGCTCTGGTGGAGGTGGGTTTGGGACTCTGGCATGACGTGTGGGGTGGGACGGCCTTTGGGTAGGAGGTAGGCTTGGGTACGTAGGCTTTGGGGGGTGGGTGCATGTGTATGGCCTCAAGTTTGGGTGTGGGGTGCACGGGTGTAGGGGTTTGGCCTTGGTGGAGGTGGGTATGTGTGTGGGTGGGGAGGTATATGTGCTTGGTTTAGTGGTTTAGGAGGTAGGAGTGTTGGACGCCATGGAAGAGATGGAGAGAGTGAAGAAATGGTGAAGAATGAAGTGTGAAAAAATGGAGAGATGGAGGTGGTATTTATAGTTGAAGTTTTCTACTAAAATTGCTTTTCTAACCTTAAGCTAATTTTGAATTTTCAACCACTTTTTATTTCCTTTCTAAGGTAAGAAAGGACATGGAAGAGATGGCTTATAATGAAATTAGATATATGGATTTGAGATTTGTACTTAAGGAAATGGTTGTGCATTTTTCATTTAATTAACAAAATTCATAAGAATAAAATGCTCCTTTTCCATGCATTGTTTTGACAACTAAGTACTAAAGCATTTATGGAGAAAGGATGTTTGAGTATTTATTTGAAATGATTATGTTATTTACATATCTTTATAAAATAAAAATATTTCTTTTTTTATATTTTAACAAATGTAAACTCCACTTTTCTTTTAATGCTAATTGCAAATGTTTACCAAAGTGTGTAAATGTGTAAGTATGCATGTTTAAAGAAATCATGTTGCAAAATGTTGAAACAACTTCCGTTTGGTCATCGGTCGTAAATCTAAAAAATGATTGTCAACCACATTTTTTACGTTTTTGTTAAACTATTCATTTATATAAACAAAACTTGATAATAAGTTTCTTATCATGTTTAAATAATTAAAACAAGTTTATTCGAGTTATAAAATTATATGTAATAATATTAAAATTTCATTACGAAATATGACGTCGAATTTACAAAATACGACGAATTAGAATATCTTATAAAACAAGTTTATATATATTTGTAGAAATTTATAAATCAATTATTACTATTATATAACATTTTGAAAAAAATTATTTATTATTTAAAAAAATTATTTGATTATATACCTAATTTTATCGAAAACCGGCATTTGTCACTTCTATGAACAAACTTCTTGATTTTGTAATCAAATTCTAAAAATAAGTTTATCATTCTTTTTTGTAACATAAAACATGACTATTTAAATTTGAAAATTCTATATTTGGATATTTAAAATAAATTAAATATTTCATTTTTAAAGTGATAAAATTACGTATCCTTACATTCTCCCATTCCTAAAAGAATTTCACCCTCGAAATTAAAATTTATACTTATAAAGAAACCCATCTTGCAACTAAACCTGAATAAAAATTCTACTTTAATCTAATTTCAAAATAAGGTAACAAAAATAGAGAGATCTGCTAAATACTGATACTACAAAATGGTGTCATCAAATATATACATAAAACTACATATATCCACATCCCTAGCCTTAGTGCGGATTATGCACTTAAGGTAATATACATAGTCACAAAATATACATCAGCTATATAGACAATATTCCCCAAAATGAATCATCCTAACCATACCATAGAACTCCCCAAAAATATCATCCACGGTAATCATTCCTACACATCAGACTATTCATCCGTTGGTTCTCCTAAACCTAACACATATGGCATAACCTCTTATCCTTCTCCCTCTTTGGGCTCCTCATCCTCTTGTATCATGTCCCGACCTAGTGGTAGGCAGGGCTGTCCTACTGGAACATACGGAATATGGCCCATCTCTACTGGAATATACTTATCTATCTCCTCCAAACCAAGATCCTCGGTCAACTCTGGGATTGGTGATCCTATCTTCGGAATAGGAGTGCTTATCTCCCATATAATACCCTTGTCACTATATAGTGGGCAATCGAACTACCAAGTGTCGTATATTCCTAAATCCTCTCCTGAAGGCTCCTCCTCAATGAGCTCATCTCCTACTGGCTCCTCTATGACGGGCTTGTCCTCTGTAGGCTCATCCTCTTGATCCTCCTCACTCAAATTGACTACAATCCAAAGATCTGAATTGTCTGCCACTACCATGGTTTTAAATCTCCTATATATCACCCGAGATCTCCTTTTCACACTTAAATGAGACGAGACATCAAATCTCCTCCATATCTCCCTCGACACTCATCCCGTCCGAGATATTCAAATCTCACCCAAAATATGGATCAAAATCTCAATCCAAAATCTCACCCGAAATTATACATTTTTCTTATTTTACATAATATTTTTTTATTTTCATATTGATTCAAAACAAACTACTCAGTCCAATTATAATTTACCAACTTCTTGAACATTTTCTTTACTTTTTATCTTAATGAGTCACAGCGAAAGGTTTCACTTCTTTATTATGTTCAAATAAATGGATATTATTCAATCATTAGTAATTCAATTAAGTTAATCAAGCTATTACTCTTCTAAAAATATTCCTTTTTCCATGTAAATCAAGTATGTTACCATTTTTATTTTTACTAAGAAAGTTATAACCGTTAAATAAATTTTTGACACATCAATTTTAGACACATAAGTACACCCGATATATTCTCGAGATGCATCATAAGACCCGAGATGTTGATCCGAGATGTACACCCGATATTTACTCATCTCGTCCGAGATCTTCCCCGATACGAGACAACTTGTGTAAAAATTCCGAGATGAAACATGATCGAAATCCGATATTTAAACCTTGGCCACTACTCCTACTTCGGCCTATACCTCGGCCTCCTTTAATACAGGAACCATAATCATATCCTCGTCATCTGAAATAACTATCGAGTCATCAGCAGATCCTACCATAAATCCAGATGGCTCCCTTATTTGGACGTCCTCGTCACTATTAATAGGAGTATTTAATACCTCTAAATCTCCATACTTCGATAATGCTCTCCAAAGTCTTTCCCTTAACTCAAAACACTCTGCTTTAGTTAATTTCTATAATGATAGAAAACTTAGAATTAGTTACTAGGACTTTTAAAATTCTTATACTTAACAATTTTATAAAGTCTTATCTTACTTAACACCCCCTTTCTTTTTCTTTTTACCTAAGGTCTTGATTACTTATATAATTTAAGCTTATTCTATTTGTCTTATTCATATATTGATAAGAAAATTCTTATTAAATGTACACCTTTACCAAATAATTTCAAATCCATGTTACCTGTCTTAATTTAGGAATTTTATTTATCTAGCTGAATTGTTTTTAACCTAAATTTTTCCAAACCTTTATGTTTTAATCCATGTTGAATTTCCAAACGCTATATATTTTCCTTGGAAAATGTTAGATTTTAGAAGAATTTAATTGAAATTTTTTGCACAAAAAATGGGCAAACACCTCCAAGTCGTATGAATTAGTTGATTTTATGTTGTTTCTAGTGATTTGGGGGATTTACGCAAATATATGAAAAGCAGGGACTAAACTGTAAAAGACACACAGATTTATAGTGGTTCGGCCAGAACGTGCCTACGTCCACTTTATATGTTATTCTCCTTTTTCTTTCAGATTACAAGTACAAAGCTTGGTATACAAGTATATGAAAGTTGTTTGAAAGTTCCTTCCGTGCTTGAGCTCTCAAACTTGTCTACCATTGTTGTACCCCTACCTTTCTATTTATAGAGTGAGGCTGAGGCAGGGGTCTTGGATGTATATTACAGCTGACGGGCCTGGACTGAGGCAACCAGGTCTGGCAATCTTGGATCGGCAAGGCCTTGGTTCGGTAGCGAGGGCGTTGCTTGGTTCGATGGTGAATGGTCCGGTGGGGAGCCATCTGGTGATGGTGGTCCGGTGCTTGATTCTGTGGGGCTTGGTTCGGTGGGAAGACATCCGGTGAGGGTTGGTCCGGTGCTTGATTCTGTGGGGCTTGGTTCGGGGGGAAGACATCCGGTGAGGGTTGGTCCGGTAGTGGGTGGTGAAAGATGGAGCTTCGGTTGTGGTTGGTTCGGTAGGGAGTCGTTCGGTGATGATTGGTCCGGTGGGAGCCGATTCGGTAGAGGACATGGATGGTCGACAGTATTTGGTTCGGCTAGGGTTGGACCGGTGGTGAGAATTCTCCCAACATATGCCCCCCAAAGTGGGGCATGTGCCTGCATATGTCGCGCTTTGTTCTTGGTTATCCTCTTTCGGTCCCTATTTGCCGAACCAGTCGGTCCGGTATCCTGTGCTTGCCTATAAATAGGGGCGTTAGGCCTTCATTATTCCTTATCGAACAAAATAGCCGAATCCGTCTCTGAACAGCCGAATCAACTATCGTGCCGAGCCCATTTCAACTGCCGGACCAGGTGAGCTCTCTTCTGCCGAATGATTTTAAAGACTTTCAGTACAGGATGAATTTGGAACCTTCAATACCGAATGAACTGTCATCCTTTAACGCCGAATGAAACTCGAACTTTCAATACCGAATGGAACTTGAACTTTCAATACCGAATGGAACTTGAACTTTCAATACCGAATGAAACTATTGGTTTACATTTCCATACTCCTTGTTCTAACGGTGTGCTTTTGCCTTTGTGTTTGCAGATAAATGTCTCACAAAGTGGAAACCCGATCAGATAAACGGAAGTCCAAGGACAGAGCAGAGTCCTCTATAGTGCCCCCAGTTCGGGCCGAACGTCCTGGGCCTGCTCCGAGATCGCTAGTAGATGGGTATGGCCCCCAGGAGCTCTTGAATTCTCCGCCCGATTATTTTCCTAGCTCCCTCAGGGAGGAGCAGCTTGATGTCATCTCTCGTTCCTTCGGGATTGACAGGGCTCGTATGCTGTTGCCGAGAGAGGGGGTTATGCCATATGACCCTCCTGAAGGATATTTTGCTTACAGCAGATAC
The DNA here is from genome assembly GCA_030765085.1 of Allium cepa. Lineage (NCBI taxonomy): Eukaryota > Viridiplantae > Streptophyta > Magnoliopsida > Asparagales > Amaryllidaceae > Allium > Allium cepa. Next base: position 883,272,437 of record CM060929.1, read on the forward strand.
CATTGTATGTGTGGGGCCATTCCTCCGATCAATGCATGGATAGTCAGCTTCCTTACCTATCTGAAGGTGGCCCCTCTCCAGCTCCAGCCCAATTCCTACGCTATTCTGGTGTGCTTATTCGTTATCTTCCAGAGGAGGTATGGGCGCCCTCCTTCTAACCGGGAAATTCGATACTTGTATAATCTGAGAGGCTACAAGAAGGGGTCTCCGTATGTTAGTTTGGAAGCGGCCGTGCCCTTCAAACCGGTCTTGGACTTATACTCAAAGTTCACCATGTTTAAGAAAGAATGGTTTTTTATCAAGGACGATTCTGTCTCCTTCCGCCTCTTTACTTCTGCCTGTAAGTTGAATTTTATTTACAGTTTCCTTATTCCGACTGCAGTGCTTCTTCTGATATGCTTCTATTTCTTGCTAGCGACAGGTGGCTTTGCAGTCGTAGAAAGTGATTCCCTGGTCCAGATGGCTGCGGAAATAAAGGCCATTTCGGGACGGGACAGGTCGGCTTCTTTCCTGATCAGGAATGCTACTCTCCTGGAGCACAACTTGATCCTGCCACACCAGTCCGTGGTTAAGCAGAGAGATACGGCTGACGAGAAGGCTGCCGAAGCCAAGGAAGGGGCCACGGTGAAGAGTGGCAAGAGGGAACCTTTTACAAAGCCTCCCGTTGTCGGAGGTAAGAAGCTTAAGAAGTCTGATGGTCCCTCTCCTAGCACATGCCCAATTGCTTCGGGAGAGGAAGATGTGGAGGAAGATAGAGGTGAGGGTGAAGGAGGAGATGGACAGAGCGGTAGAGGCGTTGGTGCCTTAACCTCCGGGCAAGCGGGAGAGATTCATGAGTGGACGGATGATGCTTTCCGTCAAGCTTTTGGGGAGTCAGAGGAAGGATCGGCTTTGGTTGAGAAGGCTAAGGGGGTTGACAAGATTGGGGCTGGCGTCGATCCATTCTCTGAGAGTTCTTCAGCTAAGGCGACAACAGCGATTAAAGGTGAACTTTTGACTTCTGTAGACTCCATTTACGATAGGGACTTAGGAATATTTTATGGTTCGCTTCCGTCCTGGAATGAGATTCAGGACTTATTGCAGTATCCCACTCCTCCGCAAGGTTTGTATAACAGATGTGCCTTCTCATTCTTTTTAACCTAACATATTTCTTGAATTATGGATCATTGTATGTTCGTAACACTTGGTTTCTATTCCAGGAGCAGGTAAGGCGGCCAAGACATCAGATATTCGGCACCGCCTCGAACAGTATAAGCTACTCAAAGCTTCTGCCAAACCAAAGCCGCCAACTAGCCGTCCTGGGGATGTAGTTAGATATCGCCCTCTTCTTGGAGTTATTGAAGAAGATATGCAAAAGAGGAAGAGGGGCCGATCTTCGTTTGAACCTTCACCTGGCCCTCAGCCTCCAGTCCAGCCTATCCATGATATTACTGAGGAGGATACTGAGTTTATGCCTTCCCCCATCTGTCCGAAAATCCAACCGTCACTCCGATAGACTGTTCAGGTTTGGATCGCAACCCATTTGCCGGCCACCCGGATCTGGACCCGAGTTTTCAGGATATCTCTTTTGATGAGGTCATGGGTGAGCATCTTCTTCCCCGCAATCCCATGGTACGGGTGCTTGATGAGGCTAAGTCGTTAGACCTCGATTTGCTTACTACTCGGATTGTGACCATGGGGAATGAGGTCAAGGCAAGCATCGATCGGGTGGTTGAGGAAACCAAGAGGCTAATGGAGCATCACGCTCGACTGGCCAGGGCTGGGGAGGAAATCGGAAGTGCTAACATCCGGTTGCGGCTACAGGTCTCTGATCAGGCCAAACAGCTTGCCGATCAGGCTATCCAGATATCTCAGCATGAGGCGGCCTCCCGACGACTAAAGAAAACCATGGAGGAGGCTAGCAAGGCTGAGTTGCGAAAGATGGAGGCCGCCTGCAAGGAGCGGATTGACATAGCCATTGCTACGGTGGACGAGGTTCGGAGGGCGAATCTCGAGCAGGTAGAGGAGTTATCTGGGAGGCTTGAGGCCGCAGAGCTTGCTCAGGCCAGGCTAAAGGAAGAGATGGAGGAAATGAGGAGGTCTCTCCAGGCTGACCGCTTGAGATATCGATCGGAGAGGGATGTTGTCGTTGCTAAGTTGCTGTCCTCCGAGGCCCGGGTGAGGGAGTTTGAGGAGAATGAGGGGATGATGGATGAGATATTGCAGGATATGTACTTCCGTACCTGGAAGCAGGGTAATCTATCCCGGATGGATGACTATCCCCGGATCATGGTTAGGATATATCTTCGGGCTTTGAAGGAGGCCAAGGCTGATGCGGATAAGGAAGGTGGAGCGGCATTCAGGATGGATATGGTTACCGCCCAGTTCTCAAAGGAGGAGAAGGTAGCAGTGAAGGAGGGGATGCGACTACTTACTGCGGAGGAAGCCGGTGTGCAGTTGGGGGATGAGGACCAAGAAACGGGTGTTGGTGAGTTTTCCCTTTTTAGCTTTTCATAACTTGATCGTTCGCTGTTTATCTGATGGATTCTTCTCCTGAATTGGACAGGTGGGACCTCTGGTCAACATGCTGGGAGTTCCGATCCAGCAACCAAGTAGATTCGGAGAGCTGGTTCTGAGGCGTAGTGGTTAGCACTTATGCAGCTGGTTATTTTATTTGGTCTGCTTGACATTCCTGTATATACTAGTTCAAAACATTAATGTACTTTCGAGTTGTAATCATGTCATTGAACGACTTTGTGTAAGTTTATAACACAAGCTGATTCTGTTATATTTTGAATGCTGTTATTATTTTGATGTGCTGCATAAGAAGTATAACTATGCATGTGCCTGTGATTTAGTTGTGTTTGATGCTAAGCTCTTGTTTGAAATATAATTTCATGTTTCGCAATGTTGGTGTAATGTATGAATAAGTTATAGTTACATGTTTATGTACAAGAGAAGAGAGTACCGCCCTTCATGTTTTAGTTGCGGGGGGTAGCTTTGAGCGTCTTGTGTAACTGGTCATGGATACAGCTGAGTGCCTTGCTATCCAGTTTGCGGGCTCCGATCCTTATTAGCCAATGTCTCCTAGTCGGTGTCCTGTACTTTAGGGACCGTTACACGGGATAGGAGAAAAGTATTTAAATGGAATGGAAATATAGGAAAAGTAAAACTTCCAGTCACGGAAGGCCGTCGATGTGCTTAAGTTCGTGGCAAACGGGTTTTGTAGTCACTTTCCCTAGCTGTGGGTCTTGGAGACATTTGTCACCCATCTTACGCCTCCGCGGGGAGTTTTCTTTTTTACCACAGCCGCACTTAAGACATATCGGAGCCGAGATCGCGCACAGTAACTACCCGAGCCATTATGGCCCGTAATCGTGGGTGTTATTCGATTTACTGTGGCCGGCTAGCGTGGGTGTCGATCGTCAACCGTGAACTACCCCTGGCTGGCCACACCTTATGTTGGGGCTTAAAGTAGGTTCACAGTTGCCGGCGAGCCTAACGCCGTAATGAGCTGCGATCAGCTATAGTCGGCCTTCGTAATGGCTTATAATTGGCTCATTATAATTGGCTTTAAGGGCAATCGCGAGCAACGAGTTAACCCACAGCAGAGGGATGCTGGAGCAAAAGTGTCTCATTGGCGAGTGCATAGAATCGCATAGTACCTGTTAGGCCTTGTCCAGATGAGGCCGTGCCCTGATGTGGCTTGAATGGAGGTGCCATTACACAGAATTTTGTTCAACAGAAAAGGATACAGTTAACAAGTAGCCAAGTTATAAAGGAACAAGTTAAAAAGAGACAAGATTTTTTAAAGTGGTTCGGCATGAGAATGCCTACGTCCACTGATTCTCTTTGTTAATTCACTTCATATGGGCAGTACAAGTTAAGAAAAGTATCGACGGAGGTGTTGGATGTTCCATGCCCTCTGGAACACCTCTCCGTCCACTGTTGACAAAATATAAGCTCCGTTGTGGAGATCTTTATGAATTACATAGGGTCCGTCCCAGATTGGATCTAGCGCTCCGGGGCGCGGGAAGATCCGCTTGAGGACAAGATCTCCTTCCTGTAAGCTGCAGTGCTTGACTTTGGAGTTGTATTGTGCTACAACTTTTTGCTTGTGAGCTGCTGCTTTGAGTGGTGCATCGTTTCTTCTCTCCTCAATTAGATCCAAAGACGTAAGGAGGAGTTCTTCGTTCTCTTCCGGGTTGTAGTGGATCCTGCGGTGAGAGGGCACTATAGTTTCAACTGGGAGCATGGCCTCCGATCCGTATGCCAAAGAGAAAGGAGTATGCCCTGTTGAAGTTCTGTAAGATGTGCGATAGGCCCAAAGTGCCGTAGGAAGCTCGTCCACCCAAGCGCCTTTCGACTTTTCAAGTTTCTTCTTGATTAAGGTTTTGAGAATCTTGTTGACAGTTTCGACTTGTCCGTTCGCTTGAGGATAAGCTACAGATGAGAAGCTTTTGTGAATTCCTTGCTCTTGGCACCAATCGGCGAATTCTTCGCTGTCAAACTGAAGTCCGTTGTCTAATATGATCTTGAGTGGGACTCCGTACCTGCACAGAATATTTTTGATCAAGAAGTTGATAACTTTTGCCGAGGATATTTTATTTAGAGGTTCCGCCTCCACCCATTTGGTGAAATAGTCAACCGCCACTATAGCATATTTGGCTCCGCCTCGGCCCGCTGGCAGTTCGCCAATCAAGTCAATTCCCCATACTGCAAAGGGCCAAGGGCTGGTCATTTGAGCAATCTCATTTGTGGGTAGTCGAGGAATCTTGGAAAATTTCTGACATCTGTCGCATCTCTTAACGAAGTCCAAGGCATCTTTGTTTAAAGTGGGCCAGTAATATCCATATCGGAGTATCTTCTTTGCCAGAGTCTGCCCTCCAGTGTGATCTCCGCAACTTCCTTGATGGATGTTGGATAAGACTTCTTTGACTTCCCTTCCAGCGATACACCTTAATAACGGATTAGAGAAGCCGTGTCGATAGAGGATGCCTTCCTGTAATGTGTAGCGGGAAGCTTTCCGCAAGATTTTCTTGACTTCGCTACGCTTGTCGGGCAGTGTGCCATCTTGTAAATATTTCCGGATAGGAGTCATCCAGGTTTCTTCGTCGATCGCAGCTATCAGATTCACTTTCTCGAAACTTGGTGCCAGCTGTTTTGAGATGGTTAATGCTCCGAAAATAGTGATGTTCTTCATACTAGTTTGTTTTGCTTGTTCGTCGGCCTCTTGATTCTCTTCTCGGGGAATGTGTTTGATTAAATAGTGATCTAATTGATTAAGCAGTAGCATGGTCTTCTTTAGATACGCTGTGAGTCGTTCTCCTCGAGTCTGGAATTCTCCCAGTATTTGATTTACAATAAGTTGAGAATCACTATGGAGACATAAAGAACTGACTCCAATTTCCGGTGCAAGTTCTAATCCGGCTATCACTGCTTCGTATTCTGCATCATTGTTGGTGGCCGCGAATTCCAATCTTAGGGCGTAGTGCAGCTTCTTTCCCCTGTGAATCTCTTGCTTACAAAGTATACGGGTCGCTGCGCGCGGTTGTCTTCTCTCACCAAAGCGGCGCTCAAAGCGTGGGACGATACAGCAAGGTATAGGTATCGTTCCTCGCCTTCATTTGGAGTTGAGAGCACCGGTGGTCTCTGGAGGTGTCTGATTAAGTTAAGGAAGGCTGTCGAGCATTCGTCAGTCCATTCGAGCTTTCCTTTGTCTTTCTTTAGAGCTTCGAAAAAAGGGATGCATTTGTCGGTTGCTTTAGAGATGAACCTACTTAGGGCGGCCACTTTCCCGTTTAGGCTTTGCATCTCTCTTCGAGTGGATGGTATCTTGATATCTTGCAAAGCTCGAACTTGTTCAGGGTTTGTTTCAATCCCCCTGGCATGAACGATGAATCCCAAGAACTTTCCCGATGATACTCCGAAGGAGCACTTTAGAGGGTTCAGTTTCATTCCATATTGGCGAAGTACTTGAAACATCTCGTCCAAGTGGTTTATATGGTCGTTGTCTTTCCTCGATTTTACCAGTATGTCATCCACATAAACTTCCATAGATCGCCCTATCAGTTCTGCAAACATCTTGTTGACGAGGCGCTGATAAGTAGCTCCGGCGTTTTTAAGTCCAAATGGCATTACCCTGTAGTAGTACAATCCTCGGTCAGTGATGAAGCTAGTGTGGTCTTGATCGGGGGCGTGCATAGGGATCTGGTTATATCCTGAGTATGCGTCCATAAAGGATAAGAGCTCGTGTCCGGCTGTGTTGTCCACGAGTTGGTCGATTCGGGGGAGTGGGAAGCAGTCTTTCGGGCAAGCGTCATTTAAGTTGGAGAAATCGATGCATGTTCGCCAATTCCCATTAGCTTTCTTTACCAGTACCGGGTTGGCGATCCATTCTGGGTAGATGGCTTCACGTATGAAGTCATTGGCAAGTAAGTTCTTTACTTCTTCCTCGAGGGCTGCTGATCGTTCGGCCCCCATGCTCCTCTTTTTCTGCTTCACTGGCACCTTGGTGGGATCTATGTTCAGCATGTGGCATGCTACGTCTGGGGAGATTCCCTTCATGTCAGCGTGCGTCCATGCAAATACATCCATGTTGCGGCGAAGAAAATCAATGAGTTGATTCTTTAATTCTCTTTTTAACTGAGACCCGACTCTCAGCAGTCTACTTGGGTCGTGTTTGTCTACAGATACGAATTCCATAGCCTCTGCAGTCGGCGGTGGCCTCCTCCTCTTTGTCCCTGGGGTCTAATTCATTGAAAGGATCACTGGTATATCGAAGAGGAGGGGCTTTCTTTAGTTGCTATGCTTCCAAGCTTTTCATGCAGAGAGTAGTCTCTGCATTTTTCCCTTTATCTTTTCTGCGGTTATTGCGAAGTTCAGTTACATAGCAGTCTCGAGCAGCGTCTTGATCTCCCTTTATTTCTCCTATTCCGTTACCGGTTGGAAATTTCATCTTCAGGCACCACGGGGCTAGGACAATTTGGAAGTCAGACATGGCTGGTCTTCCCAAAAAGGCGTTGTAGGCCGAATGGCTTTCTATTAGCACAAACGTTTGTTTTCGCACAGCGGAGCGAGGATGACTTCCTATTTCAACAAAAAGGTCTAGTTGCCCGAGGGGCATCTTCGCATCTCCAGTGAAACCATGTAGTGGTTTGTTGCAGGGAGACACATCCTTCATTGATAGCTTCATTTTGTCGAAAGCATGCTTGAATAGGATATTCACAGAGCTTCCAGTGTCTATTAAAATTCGAAAAACTTTGGCTGGTCCGAACCAGGCAGAGATGACCATAGGATCCATGTGCGGGTACTGTCTTCCCTCTAGATCACGCCTACTGAATGTGATGTTGTCATTCTCTTTCCGTTTCGGGTGGCGTTCTTCCATAACAGAATTAACGCAGCCTTCAGCGTTCCTCAGTGACTTACCGTATCTTTCCATCTCTGCCCAACGTCTGTCGGCGATGTGCGGTCCTCCTGATATGGTGTGGACCACTATCTTCTCTTGACTAGAGCCGCTGGTGTTGCGATTTCCCCGGCCTGCTTCTGGGGGGGGTAGTCCAGGATTCTCATTGGCAGGAGTTGAAGTCCTGTTCTGGCCTTTTACATAGCGCTCCAGTCTCCTCCTTCTGATGTGTTCTTCAATCAAGTCCCGAAGATGGTGGCGTTCATTGGTATCATGTCCGTGGGATTCGTGGAAGCGGCAGAACTTCCCAGATTTGAGTGCGCTATATGACTCCTTCTTGTGCGGGGGGCGCTTGTATCTAACTTCGTCTAGAGTGGCTAGGAAGATGTTTTCGATCGTTTCATTCAAAGGAGTGTAAGAGTCAAATCTTGGTCCTGGTCGATATAAGCGCTTTTCTCCCTTTTTTCCCCCAGCATTGTCTCTAGAGTCATTTCTTCGAACATCCTCTGCTGCAGCGAGGAACCTGTCTGTAGCCGTCTTAGCCTGTTGCCCTGATTGCCTCTCAGTGGCAGTGTCCTCAAGTCTCATATACTTTCCAGCTTCAAGGAAGAAATCAGGTAACGTAGCTGGTTTTTCTTTGGTTAGTCTTCTACCAAATTTAGTATCTGGATGTACACCACTGCAGAGGGCCATTAGGATAAGTTTCTCGTCGGCATCTTGGACTGCGGTTGTCGCGGCGTTGAATCGGGTTAGATATTGTTGCATTGTGTCTCCGGGTTTCTGTTTGATATGGGTTGCTCCACATGAATGCGGAACTGACTGATGAACTTTTCTTTCAATATTTCCTATGAGCCGATGGACCCTTGGGTAGGTGGCAGAACTAGGAGGTAGCTAGATCTGCCAAGAATAGTGGGAAGCATTTACATAACACTCCCTCTGTTACTCCGCTCATGAGCATATGTTGGGTGTATCTCTGCAAGTGTACGATGGGGTCAGAGGTTCCCTTGTAAGGTTCCATCGTTGGCATTTTCCATTCCCGGGGGGTGATGGCAGTTTCGATATTGCGGGTGAAGGGGCTGGTTACCCTAGCACCTATTCCCCGATCCCTTTGCTCCCGTTGGACGCACTCTTTGAACAATCGCGCCATCCTTTCATCAGAACTTGGAGCGGATAGAAATGAGTTTGGTTCTTCTCTGCGGGATTGAGTCCGTCCAGACGACTTGTAGGGATGGTATCGTCTGTCACTCCTATAATTCTCCAAAGGCTGCCTCTGCTCTTCTGGGGGCATGCTGGGGTCAGCCATAGTTGGCCCTTGCCTTGATCTTCCCCTGCTGGGTTCTGTTCTCAGTGCTTCCTCGGGTCCAACTTCGGGCTGGACTCCAGCTCGGCCCCATCTACTGGTGTTTTCATGGTTAGGTAGCATGACAAGCTCAGCTACATCCGACCCTTGCCTGGCACCTCCCCCGTTGGGTTTGGTTCCAAGTGTTTCCTCGGGTCGGACTTCGGGCTGAGTCCGGGCTCGGCTCCTACCATGGTTGTTTCTGTTGTTAACCTCTTCGAAGAAGAAAGGTCTTTGTCGCCTTCCAGATCCTCCAGATTGGGACTCGCCCCATGATTCGGTGTTGCGGTTGGATTCTTCAGCATCCCTTAGGCGTGACATGAGTTGGTCCACCAAGGCTTCTTGCTGAGATGCGAAGCGGTTAGTTACTTCAGCCACAACCCTGTCTAGATCTGCCCTAGTAATTGGTTGTTCCGCGGCGGGGGCTGTTGGATTTGCCTGATTTTCATCTGGTACTGCTGTTAAAATGGGATGATTCTCTTGATTTGGGGCCACTGGATCTGGGATATTGCTAGTTGCGACGTTCTTTCCTTTGTTAACATCTCTCCTCTGCCTGGAAGTCATGTTGTCAGAGCAAGGAACGATATTGGGAGGAAGAAGGTTGAGTAGGAGAAGCTGTGGCTTCTAGCTCGGTTCCCAGTGAAAGCACCAAAAATGTTTGCACAAAAAATGGGCAAACACCTCCAAGTCGTATGAATTAGTTGATTTTATGTTGTTTCTAGTGATTTGGGGGATTTACGCAAATATATGAAAAGCAGGGACTAAACTGTAAAAGACACACAGATTTATAGTGGTTCGGCCAGAACGTGCCTACGTCCACTTTATATGTTATTCTCCTTTTTCTTTCAGATTACAAGTACAAAGCTTGGTATACAAGTATATGAAAGTTGTTTGAAAGTTCCTTCCGTGCTTGAGCTCTCAAACTTGTCTACCATTGTTGTACCCCTACCTCTCTATTTATAGAGTGAGGCTGGAGGCAGGGGTCTTGGATGTATATTGCAGCTGACGGGCCTGGACTGAGGCAACTAGGTCTGGAAATCTTGGATCGACAAGGCCTTGGTTCGGTAGCGAGGGCGTTGCTTGGTTCGATGGTGAATGGTCCGGTGGGGAGCCATCCGGTGATGGTTGGTCCGGTGCTTGATTCTGTGGGGCTTGGTTCGGTGGGAAGACATCCGGTGAGGGTTGGTCCGGTGCTTGATTCTGTGGGGCTTGGTTCGGTGGGAAGACATCTGGTGAGGGTTGGTCCGGTAGTGGGTGGTGAAAGATGGATCTTCGGTTGTAGTTGGTTCGGTAGGGAGTCGTTCGGTGATGGTTGGTCCGGTGGGAGCCGATTCGGTAGAGGACATGGATGGTCGATAGTATTTGGTTCGGCTAGGGTTGGACCGGTGGTGAGAATTCTCCCAACAGAAATCATTTTTCTCCTAGATTCATTAGAAATTAATACTTCTGAAATTCCTTTCAGAATTTACATAAAATAGTTTCCATATTTATCTTTTACAAAATCATTTTATTTGTAAAACATGCTCAAAATTTTGTTTAACTTAAATAAATTTCTTTACACTAAACTAATATTATTACCAAACACCTTATAGTCAAAACAAGAAACTTAATTCATAGGGTGTTCATATTTAAACCTATATACCAAACAATCAATCAATTAATGATAATAACTAATATTATCATTCCTTAACAACCAAATATTCAATATATAACTATATCATTTTGAAAAATATCTTTTATATCCAAAATATAATCCTAGGTAAAATTATTTTATTTACCAATTTTTCTCAAAATAAAAATTATTTTATATAACATTATAAATACGTGTTCATATATATGATACTTTCAACTCATTCTTGAGTGACACTACCCTATCTCTAATGTGTTACTCGTCTTAGGGCATTACTAACCCTATTTTTGATGAATCTTAACCCTATCAGGCTAAGGTGTTCACTCAACCTAAGCTCTAATACCAAATGTAAATGCCCAAATTTGCGTATCCTTTGAGTTGACAATAAACCACATATGCCGAACCCGAATTGAAATAAAATATGGATCTTTAAAGGTAAGAAAGAAAAATAGAAAGAACAGAATCTTACTCGAATGGAATAACATATATTATTGAACAATAATCTTTATAGCAGAAAATTTAAAATATATAAATAAGAGTCTAATCTAAATTCATCTTGGACAGATATAATATCTGTCCTTCCACTTGCTGAAAATAATAACACATAGTGCAGCAGAAAATAGAATACGTCCATACGTTGATGAAGATCTTTAGCTCTCCTTTGGAAACTCTATGCATCTTCAGTTGATTTTGAAACTACTCGGATCTGGCCCCAGTTTGAAAATACCTGGATTAGTCTAGCAAACCAGCGTGAGAAACTCAATTCTTAAATGACAGTGTCATAGATCAGAGATTAGTGACAAAAACCTTTTGAAAAGAAAGAGTATCTCATAACACCACGCCGCACATAAACACGGACGAATTTTTACCTTATGATAACTAAAATATTTTTATCAAATCATTTGATATTATTTTAATAACATTCTTTGAAAACACTTTCCAAGTAAATATATTCATATAGCCGAAATTATTACCATTATTAAATTCCAACATACGAGACTCTACAATCAAAATAGCAGGTACGTAGTGGAGAATGGATTTCAAACAAATGTCTAGGTGAAGAGACTACCTTCCGGTAGTACATCCCTAGAGGAATGTACCGGGGCCCAACTGATGGTCCTCTACCAACACAAGACCGACCTACCTCTAACTAAATGATACCGAATATGCCATCACCCCGGTTGTTGATAACCTATCCGAGCGCTCGTTTAGCATACATCATAAAAATTTAAACCCAAATGGTTAGAAATATATTTAGAAGAGAATGATCATATGCTAATGGTTGCAAATAACATAGCCTTGATGCATCTACTCTGTTTTGGTCATTTCCGAGTGCGAGGCTTAAGGTAATGATTACCATTCACATAGCACATCATATTTCTTTTTTGAATGCCACATTGTCATTCTATAATCACATAATTGATTTCTACAAACGTATTGATAAACATATAACTCCTGAGCTCGTACGCCTTAGGAAAGGGTGTTAATTTGCCTTCTCCACCACCAAATGGATGATACATTTATAGAGATCAATTGATGTGATTTTGAAATTGTAATGTCAAACATTTGTTCATACAAATTGCCCAAGAAAAGGACGAACCGAAGGCTCTCCTCCTAATACATCCTATTTGGGAATCAACCCTAGGATTAGTAGCTATTAGTCCTTGCAAATCGAAAATTTTCATAATGGAGCACCACTGCCAATATATAATATGGTACATTTCCTTAAGGTTCTAGTGTCAAGTAGTCCTACATCATGAATATCCTCGTCTTCAATGATCTTATCTTCAACATGTTTTATTTCGAAACGTAAATTGGTTTGAAGTAATTTTCGAATAGAAATTACCCAAATCCGACCTCGGTTCCTTCGAAATCCAATTATCGATAAAAATGTGAATATATGTATACAAGATTTGTTATGCCTCTTCTCATTTTAAATTTTTACCGATTTATCAAAATCCTTTTACTTTGGAAATTTTCAAGTCGTTTAATTTTGAATCAAATAAAAAAATTCCATCTTTCAAAACATGTCTTAACTAGGTAAAAAATAATGTTATTTAAGACATCATTTACTATAAAACCAAATCTTTTAATATTGAGTAGAAAAAGGACATTTTTAAGACATCTTATTTCCAAAATGTTTTAAAAAAAATTTTTACAATGATTTCTTATTTTCCAAATCATATCCTTTTAATAAGTTGAAACCATGTTATTTAACTTGGTAAATTCAAATGAGTTAGTATTCAAGTTAAATGGATTTGCAGATCTCCTAGGCAGGACTAATGTACTGTCATTTCTACATACTCGTCTTATTATTATATTCCATACTTTTAAGGAAATATCTCGATTATTGTTAGTTGTTATAAACAATTTCTTTTATTTAAACTCTTATTCAAACCTCCCAAATAATCTTTAAAATACTAAATTATTTATCTAAAGATATTTAGAAAAGTGCTACGATAAGTGCTTTTAAAAGCTTATTTGATTAAAATAACTTTTCAATCATTTCTAAATCTATATTTATAACTCAAATCTCTTTTAAAAGATTTAAAGTATTTATCAAATTTATATCATATCATTAAACATTTAAAATATTCATTTCAAAGAATTTTACACTTTGGTCACTTAACTACAAAAATCCCTGAATATTTGATTTGGTCGTATCTTAAAATTTACAAGATGAAATCTTGGTTTTTCTTTTCCTTTTGAAAATTATGGTTATAAGGAGCCAAATGTTTTTTATTTCAAAGACTTTTGACTTAATTTGCACCCTACGCATTGATTCAAAGTTGCAGGTTGAAAATTACGAACTACCGCTACGACAGACTCGATTTTTGACCATTTTGGAGAATTGTTCCGGAACTTGTCCAAAACACAACAAAATTGTTTTAAAACTATAGTAAAACTATTTTAACTCATTTAAAACACTATTCTATTATTACATCGTATATTTTTTTTTTAATCTCTTTATCACATTTTTGAATATTGTATTATTTTAATATTCACTTTAAATCTTTCAAAATCATTAAGATATTTACGTTTTCAAATTTACCAATCAATCATTTTTAAAAGTTGTTAACTTTAAAATTGAAAACATTTACTTCCATTTTTCAAATTACTTCCAAGTTTTGGCTTTAACTCTTTGTTTTCAAATCAATTTCTGACCTTCCAAAATGAATTCTTTTCTATATTTAATTTGAAAAGAGGCTTAAGAAAGCCAAGTATATCGCATGTAATTCTAAACAAATATGGTCTCAAATCAACTATTATAAACCATGACAAATAAGTATAGCCATAACTTAATTTATTTAAAGTGTTGATAAAATCAACATTAATAAATCATTCATTCATCCAATGTTGATCCATATAACCAAATCCATTCTAACATCCATGTTTTCAACCAATAGTGTCAAATCAACATATTATCATTGGATATAAGCAAAGGTATCATAAAAATAATCAAAATATCGTTTCAATATATAAAGAGCTTACTCACCTTCATTTTTGAAAATCCTTTCATTACAAACTAAAGTATCCTTCATTTTCTCTATCACTACATAATGACACATACAAATGGAGTTATAGCTTGCTTAAAGAGATAAAGTGCTTAGACTTGGGGATTCGGCCTTGGGTACTTGGGTTTGTGGGGGTGGATATGCGTGTTTTGTAGGTTGGGTAAGCTCGGGTGTGTGGCTTATTGGCTCGGGTTGGGAAGCGTGCGGGTTTGGGGTGTGTGGTGGGTTTTGGAGGTGGGTATGGACATGGTAGAGGGTGTAGGCTTGGGTGGAGGTAGGTTTAGGGCTCGGGCATGACGTTTGGGGTGGGTACGACCTTTGGGTAGGGGGTAGGCTCGAGTATGTAGGCTTTGTGGGGATGGGTGCGTGTGTTTGGACTCGGGTTTGGGTATGAGGTGCACAACTGTGGGGGTTTGGCCTTGATAGAGGTGTGTGTGTGTGTGTGTGTGTGTGTGTTTGTAGAGAGGTACAGGTGCTTGGGTGAGTAATTTAGGATGTAAGAGTGTTGGATGCCATGGAAGAGATGGAGAAACTGAAGAAATGGTGAAGAATAAAGTGTGAAGAAATGGAGAGATGTAGGTGCTATTTATAGTTGAAGCTTTCTACTAAAATTACTTTACTAACCTTAAGCTAATTTTGAATTTTCAACCACCTATTATTTCCTTTCCAAGGCAAGGATGGACATGGAAGAGATGGCTTTTAATGAGATATGATATGTGGATTTGAGATTTGTATTAATGAAATGATTATGCATTTTTCATTTAATTAACAAAATTCCTAAAAATAAAATGCTCGTTTTCCATGCATGATTTTGACAACCAAGTATTAAAGAATTTAAGGGGAAAGGATGTTTGAGTATTTATTTGAAATGATTATGTTTATTTACATATCATTATAAAATCAAAATATTTTCTTTTTTTAATATTTTAATAAAAATAGACTTCATTTGTCTTTTAGTGCTCATTGTAAATGTTTACCAAAGTGTGTAAATTTGTAAGTATGCATTTTTAAAGAAATCATGTTGCAAAATGTTAAAACAACTTCCGTTTGGTCATTGGTCGTAAATTTAAAAAACAATCTTTCGGTCACATTTTGACATTTTTGTTAAACTATTCATTTTGAAAAAAAAATATTGAAAATAAGTTTCTTATCATCTTTGGATAATTAAAACAACTTGATTTGAGTTATGAAACTATATTTAAAATTTCATTATGAAATATGACGTCGAATTGGCAAAATACGGCGAAGTTAGAATATCTTGTAAAAAAAGTATATATATATATATATTTATAAAATTTTTATAAATCAATTATTATTATTAAAAAAATTTTAGAAAGAATTATTTATTATCTAAAAAAATTATTTGACATATACCCAATGTTATTGAAAACCGACTTTTGTCACTTTTACGATGAAAACCCAAACTTCTTGATTTTGTAATCAAATTATAAAAATAAGTTTATCATCCTTATTATCACATAATATATGATTAATTAAATTTGAAATTATATATTTGAATACTTAAAATAAAATTAAATATCCCATTTTCAAAGTAGTAAAATTATGGGTCTTTACACTCTAACTATTCCTGAATCAATGCACATGAATAGACAACAACATACAACCTACTTTGATTTCCACGCCTAAAACTCTCAATTCCAAAAGCAAGAGTCCAAACCTCAAGAGGTTCAGTTGATTCAGAGAATATCTAATACTATGCTTTATCTTCACATCTCATATGTTTGTTAAATAAACTCCTTATCCTCTACATCTCCACTCAATATCAATTGGTTCGGTTGTAGAAGTCATTGTACATCAAAGGGACAATCTTTATATCAAGATACTTCAGAATGTAACATTTGTTCACTACTTGTAAAAGTTGTTGAAATCCTGTTGTAGTATCTTTAGACGGTATTGAAATCTTGTTCGGTTGTTTATGCGAAGCCCATGGATCTGTTTCTTCGAGTGAGTGAGGGTGTTGCTTAGTTAATTCCAAAAGGTGTTTGGGACTGGATGTAGGATGGAAGGTCCGAACCAATATAAAATCGATTGTGTAATCTACTATATTATTTCACTGTATTTACATTATTTGTTACCGTTAGGCTTCTTCATCCTATACATAGCGACTAACAAGTGGTATCGGAGCTTGATGTTCTATTGATCACAACTTCATCTAATAATGACTAGAAATAGAAGATCTAGTCAAAATTCAAAGACAATCGAGAAAATGAAAATTTTCGAAAGCAAGCAAAGGTTTATAAAACAAAGGTACATGTGTTGCATGGCTAATCTCAAATCAAAATCGGTATGCTTGGATTCTTTATATTTTCATCTTTTACAAATGCATGGGAAATTATCAAAAGATTTTAAAGCATCACAAAAGGTCAGTTCCATTGCTTAGCTAAATTACATGATTGTGAGCGTAAATTAGTATTTTAATAAAAAAAAATAATTTTTTAGTAAAAAAACTGTAACTTTTGAAAATATATTAGAAGAACTTTTTTTTACAAAAGGATTTCCTATTAAATGATAATGGGTGTTTAAATAATAAAAATATTGATCTTTCGAAGGAAATAAAAGTTTTGCGAATTAAAAATATAATTTGGAAAATTCTTTACATTAATCTAATTCTAAACTTTTATCTCTTGAAAAAGAGAATAGTTCTTTGGATGCTAGAAATTTAGATAAGAATACAAGCTTTCAAAAGAAAATAATGTTATTTTGCTTCAAGGCGCGGAGGTGGGTCCCCGTTAATCCTATAAAAACCGGTTGGGGGCATCAAATCTCTGTGCTGTGATGGCTAACCTCTCTTCTGTCTGTGGTCGGACCAGGCAGGTTGAGGGCTCCTCCTATCCCTTCGATTTCATCAGGGCTCTGGGTTGAGGTTTTTTCCTTCTAAAATTTACGACTCTAAAGCAAATTTTAACAAATTAAATGAGAGAGTTACGAATTTCAACAAAGGAAAAGATCATTTATCACCCTTAATAATAAATACTAAAGCTCACAGTAACAAAAGTGGTTTAGACTATAAGCTTGATATACATAAAAATAGTATTAGATAAGCATTCTTATAAACATGTTTTAATGCTAGTACTAAAAGTAGAGATAGTTCTACAACAACTTCATGTCATGATAGTATTATACTTAAAAATAGAAAACATCCTTTTAATACTAAATCAATGACAATTAACCTTGATATATGGTTTCCTGCTAATCTAACCAATCATGATAGACAATTATACATTAGCAATTATTACAATTCCTAATAATAAAAATTATAATCAACCACATCTAACTGAACATGGTTTCCTAAGTCGTGAACTCTGTATTTTTATGAAAATGAGTATCATATTGTTTACGCTTGATATATCTATTAGATACACATCCCTTTGCATTAATGTTAAATTATTTTTTATTTACTTTTCTATGATACTTCTTATCTCTTTCATAAAGGGGGGAAAGTAGATAAATATATTTCATAAGAGAAAAATTATATATATGGGGGTTTTATAACATATAGTATGTCTTCGTTCTTATCTCTTTTTGTTGATGACAAAGGGGGAGGAGAACATGTTCTCTACATATTTTATTGCATAAAGTTGAGGGAAATAAACCGATATATATTGCATATACTTAGGAGGAGCTATTATTTAATATTACAAAGGTGTATGGTTGTCATCATCAAAAATGAGGAGAATGAAAGAACCTATATATGGTTTTTGATGATAACAATCATACAACAATGCTACCAATATATTTATTGAGTTATTTCAGGTCAAAATGATGATAGAAAAGTTGGAAAATAAATGGCTAAAATTATACATACAAGGTGGGATTCGAACCCAGGAAGGCCGAGAAAAATAGCACACGTCTTTACCACAGCACCATACAAGACTTTTTTTTGAAGAGCATTCAGTTGACTGAATAAGAGAAACATTCGACTAAACCCAGTCGATTGAAAAACAAATATAGTATACTGATTTTTAGTTGTGGTCGCAGGAGTATTTTTTACACTAGGTCAGTTGACTGAATGGATCTCTTAGTAGACTGAACCAGTTGATTGGACTCTATTTAGTTTACTAGTTTTGATGATGGTCTTAGGCTTGAATTATGCAAAGAGCTAGTCGATTGAACTCCATCCCTAATCGTTTGAATTCACATAAAATATTAGTTCACGTAAAGGTGTCTTAACAACTCTTTGTAGCTGTATTTGCTTCTCTATATCAATGGAGAATCTAAAAGGTTGCATTCGTATTTTAGCATCCCCACAATACCTATATAATCCCCTAACCATCCTTGAACCAATACACAACAACATACAACTCCATGCATTGATTTCCATGCCTAAAACTCTTAATCCCAAAATCAAGAGTCTTAACTTCAGGAGATTTAATTGATTTAGAGAATATCGACTAGTGTGCTTCATCTCTACATCCCATATTCTTGTCAAACAAACTCTTTAGCCTCTACAACTCCACTCAATATCATTTGGTTCAGTTATAGGAGTCATTGTACGTCAAAGAGATAGTCTGTATATCAAGATAGTTGTGTCAGAAAGTAACATTTGTTACATTACTTTTAAAAGTTGTTGAAGTCCTGTCATAGTATCTTCAAGCGGTGTTGAAGTCTTGTTCAGTTGTTCAAGCGAAGTCTGTAAACCTATTCATTTGGGTGACGTTAGGGTGTTGCTTAGAAAGGGTGTTACTGCGCTTACATTATTTATTACTGTCGGCCTTCTACGATCTAGTGCATAGCGACTAATAATAGTTTGTTGTTGTTTTGTGTTATTGCTCTTTTGATTTGATTCTTTTCTTTGTTGTTTTATCAAAATTAACTAATTTTTAGATTTACACCAATGGAGGAATATGTTTTAACTCATTGTAATCTTTTTTATACTTACTAGTAGCAATATAAAGACAACTGTTTGTACCGAAAATGGGCACAACACTCTTCGAAAGTTTTTGAAGAGATAAAAGTGAAGAATATAAATTTAAAATGAAGATTATCTAACAAAAACTCCAACAAACAATAACACAAATGCACAGACAAGCAACTTAGAGTGGTTCGGCATGTTGCCTATGTCCACTATGAAGTTTTTATGATTTTATTGTTCTCTTTGAACGATTACAAGTGATTACAGCGAACAACTGTTAAGTACAGCCTAGAATTCGAATTCCACAGCAAGGGTAGGATGCAAATCTCGATCCGGTAGAGTTTGCGTGCTTGAGAATCAAAAGATCCTTTTTCTATAGGCTCTGGGGCTCTATTTATAGGTATAGGAGGCTGATATTTCGCCCAAACTTCGAAAGACTCCTTCTGGCATGTGAGGGGGCACACGCGATCGATACCGGAGAGTTTCGACCCGTTTGGTGATCTATACAAACTCAATTCATATCGATCGAGACTGCATCCGATGGAGGTGAAACTTGGCGAGAATAATCTTTTGCTTGCATGTAGTCTTCTGTGAAAATTTCATGGCATTTGGATCGGTGGATCTCGAGTTACGATCGATACGAATTTGAGTGTCTCGGTGGCTGTCTGGTTCGAATCCATGATTTCGAATCGATTCCCTTCGAACCGATGATGCACGTGCCTTTGTAATGACGCGGCGCGCATTCCTTGCATCGATCCACTTTTTGCTCCGAGTTGACCGTTTAGCATCCATGAATCTCACATCGTTTGCATCGATGACCGTTGCGTCAATCCAGGCTCATTTGACTTGATGGACACGAACAAGCCATTGGACGTGGATTCGAACAAGAGCCCCTAATGGGTACGAAGTACTTATCGTCTGATGGATGCGAAGCAAGGTCATCTGATGGATACGAAGAGCAGTTGCCTGATGGATTCAAACTAACAGAACCTGATTGGTTCAAGTAATCAATTACTGATGGTTTCGAACTGGATGATTGCAAATGATTGTGCGTTAACGGATTCGAGACAGATGGATACGAGGGTATTGTACCCCTGATCGATACGAAGTCGGTGGATTCGAATAGAGGCTCAACCATGGATACGAGCTGTGTCTAATTGGATGGATACAAAAGAGGATCTATTCGATCGATACGAAATGTACGCTCTGTCGATGGATACGGACTTGATCGGTACGAACCGAGGATTCTTGATGGATACGAGACAGGTCAGTGCAAAGTTGATGGATTTGAAATATGGCTCACTGATGGATACAAAAACATGGCTTTTCCCTTCAACTTGCACCGATCATAACTTGAGCATGCGAACTCGGGTTGACCTGAAATTTGGAACACTGGCTTTCACGGCTTCGCTTGTCGTGTCTTGCTGATTATAGCCTGATTTGGACTCGGACAAAATTCATCGATATCCATAACGTACCAGTGCGTACCCAATATCAGGGATGAATGCCCCTTAGTTCTTAATCTTTTCCTTGATATCTCAGCCTTGCCAAAAGGCGGGACGATATTTTTCCCCCAAAGTACGTCTTATGGTAACATGACGTGCTTTAAAAAACTGCAATCTTCATTCTGAACAGTTATTGCTTCTTTGTTGAAGGTTGTAACTTTGCGTTGCTGTATAATAGTGCTCAGACGTATATATGCTAGTCTGACTCTTGTCAGCGTTGCACGTTCATGAGTCGTTGTCATTTTTCTCGTATTGAGTGTCGTATCGATCCTCTCCTGAATCGATATGAGACTTGCGCTATAACAACACTTGATGGTTGGTTTTGGGTGCTCCTTCATATCGATCCTCTCCTGAATCGATGTAGAAGTTTAGATTGTTGCTGTCGTGTTGACGAACTTTGCATTGATGAATGCGACATGGATATTTCGCATTGATGTGTATGTGCCTTGATGGATTCGACACTGCCGTTCGTATTGATGGAACCAATGGGTTCGAACAGGACAGTTCGTAATGATGGACCGTGACTGTGAACTTATCGATGCGAGCAAGGACTTCGAATCGATGGAACTCAATTGCCTCCAGAGCTATCTTCATCGTGTATTTCATTTCGATGGATCTATTTACCATTTCGAATCGATAGGAGCTTGGGCCGATGGATTCGAACTCGCCATTCGACTCGATCGGAGTGTGACCTGCAGTGGCCGGTCATGTTGACTGGGAGGCGAATCGGCCCTCTTTCTCCTTAGGATCCATATAAATACCCTTGGACTTGGCCAATTTTCACTTTTTACATTTTGCTGCTGCTCTCCCTATTTCCTGCATTCGCATCGATCCACAAATTTGAGAAAAGAGGAACTGTATGCTTCCTTCGAATCGATCAGATTCATTCTTTCAATCCTTCGAATTTCAACTTCAATCTAGGTAATGAATCGGCTGTGACCAAATCCATGCGACAGAATTCAAATTTCAGATCCATCCTATATTTACCGATCGCCACTTTTGGCAAGCGCTAAGTCTAGATTCGGGCCAAGGTTTGATTGAGAGTGGCTAGGGCGACGCTCGTGTAGGTTAGAGAAGAATGGGTTAAGGATATGGAGCAATCGATTGATGATTGTTCGGCCTCCATTTCGTACCGATGGAAAGAAAGATCGTGGCGTGATTTCGTATCGACGACCGGATGTGGGGTTCGCATCGATGTAGTGTTGATTGAGGAGCGATGGTGTCCGTATCGATCCTCGGTGGATGCATTTCGTATCAGTGGATCTTAATTTGGAGCAAGTGGTCGATACGAACTCCATCGTTTTCGATAGTTGTGAATGTAATCGATGTGACGTCCCCGAGTTGTGATCGATACGAAGTTGGCTCGACTTAATCGATACGAAATGTATCGATACGAAACGTGTCGTTTCGAATTTGATCGATACGAAAAAGAGGCCCCTGACTCGTTACTAATTTGAGCTATGGCGATCGATCCCAAACTAAAGTTTGATTGATCTAAAGAACTTTTGCACATTTGAACATTCAACTCCAACGAGCTTCTGCGTTGCATAATCGGACTTGACCGTAGAACTGCACATTTGACTGTCTTTCGAAGCTCGTTGATTGAACTATAACTTAACAACATGATAAGAAATTTTAATTTGGATCGATCACTAACATCTTGATGGTACGGTGGTGACAATCAGCGGTGACGGTCACTCCAACTGGATTCCGATCATCTTCGTCGTTTGCAAATTTTTCTTGAACTCTGCAAAATCTTTTCAAGTAATGCACAACACTGCAATGCACAACACACACTCTACACGAGGGGAACACACGGGCTCTCTGTGGTCTAATGATGATTTTTCGTGAGTTAGTTAGTTATGGAAACTCCAAGATCGCAGCCATAGGAAACTCAGAGTATAATTCCTCACAGACTTGAGATACTGGACATCGAGGCCGAAGTTATTGATCCGTCCTCGGATGAGGCACCAGATGCATTTGTTATCAATAGTCTGCCAGACTCCGTTCCGTCCAACGTTTCGGAAGATATGCTAGGGAGAATATGCCTAAGGCACAGTTTGTCAATGGACGACGTAATATTGCCGTGACCAAATGACAAACCACATAATCCACCGGAGGGGTATACCGCATTCAATCGACATGCGTGCGCAGCTGGGATGCTTCCCCCTTTCAATCAATACATAAGAGAAGTGTTGTCTTTTATAGGGATTGCCCCATCTCAGCTACATCCAAACAGATACGCTTTACTGAATAGCTTGTTCATTGCATTTATGGAGCACCTCTATCGACCACCCCGTCTGACCGAGATAATATACTTGTTCAACTTCAAGAGTCGAACAGACAGTCCATCTTTCACCTTCTTAGAGGCTGCAAGAAATTGCCAAATAATTACAGGGTCTTGGACTAGGATGAGCTACTTCAAGACGGAGTGGTTCTATGTTAGATTCCCTTCAGGATTTGCTATGCGATGGCTATTTAGACGTGAGTATTGCAATCTTCTCGAGTAGTCGACAAGACAGTTGTAGATGAAACCAAACTCATATCTCTTTTTCTTTACAGCGATAATCTAGCGACCCGAAGGCGGATATTACAAGGAGATTGTTCGGGTTCTTCAAGAGGTCCCAAGCGAAGAGAGGAACATCGACTTGGTCTTGACGGATAGAAACCTTAGGATTCTCGGGCTAATCGAGCGAAGACAAAGTATAAGGCTCGATGGCGCACTAAGGACTATCTCGAGGGAATGAGTTAAGCATAAAATGCCTAGGATTGTCATAGTTGAAGAAGCTGACTCTGAAAGAACCCATACGGAGATGAACCTTTGGTCGAGCCTGCGGATGCAGCCCACGATTCTGAAGAAAAGAGAAAAGGCAAGGCAGCCGTTTTTAAGCAATCCAAAACTGGGAGATGGAAATCCGTAGTCATGTCTCGGCTCGCCTTCGGAAATAGAATTTCGAAGATGTCTCCCCCAAGAATGGAAAAACTTTACGAAGGGCTTGTCGATCTTCCAATTCCGGACGACGTGTCCATGCAGCATGATGCCGGATTGGATGAACTCCAACATGCCTTAGTTTTAAGCGAGTGTATGCCCACTAGCATGGTCGATACATCTGGTTGGTCGAGGGGTTGCACATACATTCAGACTTCATGGCACTACACGATTTCTGTCTATAATTCGTCCACGGTGAAAGATTACTAACTTCGTTTCTATTTTTCTTTGTAGATATCATGTCCGGTCGAGGCTCAGTGCTTGGTAGTCTATGCAGCTAACGCAAGTCTTCGTCATACTACGAATCGCATAGGAGGGAAGGAGATAGGGACTACGATTAAGGATATTCTAGTCAGAAATGGTCTGACAGAGATATGGGTTACAGACGTCGGTCTCGGTCTCGCACGCCACCTCGCAGAGCTCCGTTACCGCCGCCAGTTCATGTTCCACGACCTTCGAAAGCTTCGCAGCACAAACTATCTTCCCAATCATCTAGGCCTGAATCTCAGCGTAGAACTGAAGTTGCAGACCCTTCCACTACTGCAAAGGCCCTCGTCGAGCCCATTGGGGAAGGAGCGATGAAGCTCGCTCAGCTGAGAAAGGATTTTCCTGACATTTGTTTTCATGGGCCTCCGCGCTTGAAAAGGATCCCGGCGTCGACCGAAAATACAGTGCATGATTATGTCACGGACATATTTTTCCAGTATCAGGAGTGGTCAACAACCGCGAAAAAGGCATCGAAGGTGGCCTTTGATCGAGCAGCCATGATTGAAAGACTGGAGAAAGAACTCGGCCAGAAAGATCGGATCATTCAAGCGCGCAATAGTGAGGCTAAGTCTTCTCGCAAATCTGAGATTGAGGCTCTTAAGAAAGCCAACGAGGCCCAGGCGGCGATGGATAGGATGAAGCAGGAGCACCACGCCATGGTGGAGGACATGGGCCACCAGAACACCATCGTAACCGCTGAGCGGGATGCAGCCCTGAAAGAGCTAAACGAGCTTAAGGCCAAAGTCTCGGAAATCAATTAAGAGAGAGAGGCTGCTAATGTTTCCGCATAGGAAGTGTGCGATCAAGCGGTGTTGCTTCTGAAGGAGAGAGATACGGCCAAGGAAAAGGTCCGCGAGGTTGAGGCTGAAGTTGATGAAAAGGTCCGATTGGCGGAGATCAGGCTCGAGTCGGAGATAGAGGAGCTTCTCGTCACCTATGATGCCAATGTGCTGAAACACAGGAATCTAGCTTCGCTTGACGATTACTCGACACATCTATACAACGCTTGGAATTTGGTGGTTGAAGAGGAGAAGGCGGTGCTATCGGGTAGTGCCCTCGACGAATTTGAGCTGGAGAACCGCATTTTGAGCGAAGATGAAAGAAGGTTCTTCATGACTCCATGATTTCTCATGCAAGAGAGAGATTGGGCACCCAGCATCTAGAAGTTGGCGAGGGCTCCGGCGTCGCACACCAAGCTATAAGTTCTGAGATGATTAATTCATCTTGACCCGAGCCGATGCCAGCAATTGAGTCGCAGCCGGTCCCAGCCTACGACCCGGAACAACGACACATATCTCCCATAAGGGAGCATTCTTCGGAAGCTGTTCAGCCAGCCACGAGTCAAGTTGAGAAAGGTACTCTGCACAAATCTCTTGTGGGTGTCTGAAATGAAGTACTTGTATTAAAGCGTGTACTGACAACTCATTCTTTTTCCTTGTCCAGTACTGAAGCTACATCAGCAGCGCCTCCTGTGATATAGGAATCACAACAAATGCAGAAGGCTATTATCACCGACGCGGTCGCTATGACCATGACCGCGCCTATCGAGGTAACACAGGGGAGCTCCCTTTCTTTTGATGAGCAAATGATGAATGAGCTCCTGGGCTGACAGAGCGACCCCTTTGCGGACTTACTGTTCGTCCTTATAAGTGGATTTCCACCTGTCTCTTGTGCTTCGACATAGACCACCGCTACCCACAGTGAAGCCCATGCTGCTCGTGAAGCAGAGATACTAGCTGAAATCAACGCAGAGATGTAGGCTACGGCTCATGGCGGTATTTCTGAGGGTGGATTGACGGCATCTGGCCCAAATCCACTTAGGATTATATCACCCGGGGGTACGCTTGTTGATACTGTACGTCTGTTCCTCCCCCGTTCATAGATCCAGATCCTCCGACTCCTCCTACAGGGAGCGTTCCCATAGATTCAAGTTCGGAGGAGGATGTTGATATTATGCCTCCATCTGGAGATGATCTGCCAAAGAGTAAAGGTTCAAAGCAAAAAATTATTGGTGGCTCTGGCGGGTATACACTTAAGAGGAAGCCGAAGAAGGCTAAGGAGTAGATAGGCCCTTCCAGTGCAAATTTTTGTTAGCTAAGAACTTGTCTTTCCTTTATAGACCGTGTATAGATGCGGGTTCGACCCCTGCTAGTAGGAATTTTTTGGGAGAACTTGTATATAAGTCTTTGCTTTTGATTAGTTGAAATAAAACTTTGTTTTTGTTGCTTCAACTCTTATATCTGTCTTTTATACTTAAGTGTCATAGATTTTGGATCTCGGTCCCACGTACTCGCTAAGTTTCAACCCTTGAGTTCTCTTTATTTTCCAAGTCTGAAAATCATGAGCACGGGTTGTACCGAGAGATCGAGTTGGACTTTGGACGTCGTACTGCTTTAGCTAACGGTTAACACTTAAGCTCTACCCCCAGTTTTAGGAACAAGTTATAAAGATCGGCTAGCGATTGTGATTTGTCTCTATTTTTAGAGTCCAACATCGTCATATTGATGCAGAAACAAGCGTAAGTGGAGCGATTGCATCGCATTCGCTTACCTATGAATAGTCGCTTCCACACTCTGGGGATCAGAATTTGCACTTCGGCAGTCGATTACATCTATTGAAGTTTTTTAAGTACATGTCCACACTCCGGGGACATAAGCTAATTTATGAGTGGCCATCCGCACCCGAGTTATTTTTATATTTTGTCAACACTCTGGGGACTCATGATAATCCGTGATCGATAATCTGGTTCGCACTCTGAAAATTCGAGAGTTATCGGCATTTGTAGCGCAGTTCGCACTTCGGGAACTTTGACTTGGTATTTATACTCCAATTCACACTATGAAAACTTGGAGTTGGCATTTATACTCCAGTTCGCACTCAGGGAACCTAGAGTTGACGTTTATACTCCAATTCGCACTCCGGGAATTTGGAATTAGTGTTTATACTCCGGTTCGCACTCCGGGAACCTAGAGCTGATGTTTATACTCCAATTCGCACTTCGGGAATTTTGAGTTAGTGTTTATACTATGGTTCGCACTCCGGGAACCTAGAGTCGATGTTTATACTCCAATTCACACTCCGGGAATTTGGAGTTAGTCGACAGATGGTCAGTCACATCTGTTTAGACTTTTTAGGAGGTCGTTCACACTCTGGGAACGATAGATTTATCGAGATCGTGGACGGTCGGATCACATCCACCCCAAATTAACAAGCAAGGTCGTTAGATGGACGAGTCCATCCTCCTCTAGCTTGGTCAGGACACGGTCGAAGTCGTTAAGTAGACGAGCTTGCCCTCTCCAAAACCGTATTCAGGATTTCTCATCCAGAAGGTACTTTCATTTCGACTGGAATAACGGTTTCTGAGCCGTAAGATAGAGAAAATGGAGTGTGTCCGGTCGCAGACTTGTGGGTCGTTCGGTAAGCCCGTAAAGCCACAGGTAGTTCATCAACCCACTTTCCCCCAGCCTTTTCCAATCGCTTCTTCATAATAGATTTCATAACCTTATTAACAGCTTCAACTTAGCCATTTGCCTGAGGGTGTGCAACCGTAGAGAATTTCTTGTGGATATGGAATCGTTGGCAGAAATTCTTGAATTCAACACTGTCGAATTGGGATCCGTTATCGGTGATAATGGTATGTGGGAGACCAAATCGGCAGATGATATTGCGAACTATGAAGTTGATTACTTTTTTCATCGTGATTGTCGCAAGAGGTTCAGCTTCAGCCCATTTAGTAAAGTAATGAACTGCGACGATGCAATGAACCGCCATCCGTCTCCACAGAATGACGCATCATTAAAAATAAAGAAAGGGATAGAAAAGAGAAAAGAAAGAAGAGAAAGAAGAGAAAGAAGAAACAACATCAGAATCTAAATAGAAGAACGAATAAATTATATTAATAACATAAACATTACATAGTTTACAACCATTACCAGAGTTACACAGATATACACATCACATACTAGACAGTTATAAACACCTGTCTAGTTATACAACTCAATACAATACGAAACTACTCAGAGAAATCAAACACATCGGAATACTATATATCTACTCGCAGAAGCCTCCTGCTCCATTGCTCCCCCACAATTCGTCAAAGCTAACCTGAATCCCTTGGCTACGCGTAAAAAATTTGAGTACCCAAGGGTTTAAGAAAAATAGAAGATAAACTCCGGGTCAGACATGGGTCTGGTGTGAGTAACAGGTTAAGGTTGCTTAACTTTTAAAAACCTTTAGAAAAGAAAAGTATCACGTAAGACTTCCCACACATAAACATGGAAAAGTTTTTACCTTACGCTAACCAAAACATTTGATAGGAAATCCAGTGATATTATAATAGTGTCTAGGGTTTTCAAATAAAATACAGAAATAGCTGGAATGCTTACATCTCACGTTCCAACATAGTTGAGCACAACTAATACGTACGACACTTATTGGATTTTGGATTCCTTCAATGGCAGGGCTACTGGGGTACCGCCCGTCACAGTACGTGGCCTAGATCAACGTAACGAGGAGTACGCCCGCTCCCTTGCAACACAAGGCCGGAACCATCCCTTACTGGACAGTCCCGAACAAGACAACCCCGACAGTTGGAGCTCACAACCGTCCACACATCCGAAATAAAAGGGACCTCTAGACAGGGGGAAATCTCGTCCTACTTGGGCACGACCCACTTAGCCTTGCTGCACCTCCCCTGTTTTAGCCATTCCCGATTGATGAGGCTTGAGGCTACGATTACCTTTAGTGAACACATCACTTAGAATGCTCATCGTCCACCTAATGATGTTTTGAAAGCATTCAATCCATACAAGTTCGTTCCGGGTTCGAACGAAACCGAAGGCATTATCTCGTTACACTCATTTTGGAATCACCCTCAGAGTTAACGACGATAACCCTTGCACTCTGAATCTTCATCTTCACTTGGAGATTCACGACCTACCGTTACTTTGGATCGATGTGGTTTTCGGATCTCCAAATATGGGAACCCGATCTCATCGAAATCCAAAACGTATCTTTTAGGTCCAAGTTGTTTTAAAGTTTAAAGCAATTCAATTATCTATATACACACAGATAGATAACTCACAAATCACAATTGATAATCAACATTATCATAATAAACAGATGATCCATATCATAATAGGCAATCCCAATCATCATCACAATAGATAATCTATATTATCATCACAATGCAACCAAGCATTCATACCACACAACATTACTTGTCTCATTTCTGAGATCTCATCCATTCAAGGAAATCAAAACCATCCATTCATATATAAGCAATGATTTACTCATCACAATATAATTAATTTAAAATGAATTAAATTAACTATCTCTATCTCTAATTAATTTAAAGTGAATTAAATTAATTACTTCATCTTTAATTAATTTAAAATAAATTAAATTAATTACTTCACCAATATAAATCTTGCTTACTTAACCATTTAATTGATTTACAATCACTTGATTAATCATTCAAATTAATCACCTTAATTAATCACCCCTGATTAATTATCCTTTAATTACATTCAAGTAATTAACCTTTATTAATTTCACAAATTAATTATTCTTAACCAAAAACAGTAATTAACCCTTAATTACTTCAATTAATTAATTAACTATAATTAATTACATAAATTCTTAATTAATTACATAAATTCTTAATTAATTACATTTATTAATTACCTTTAATCACTTATCATTTATTAATTAATCTTAATTAATCAACTTTAATTACACCATTAATTATAATAATTAATGATCCTTAATTTTATTTAATTAATTATCCTCCTAAATTAATTACCTTAAGTAATTAACCCATAATTATTAACCCCCTCTGATTAACCATATTTAGTAATTAACTAACTTAATTACTTTATTTAAAACAAATTAATTATTCCTAAATTAATTTCTTAATTAATCCCTTGATTAATTACTAAGTAATTTAATCCAAATTACTTCATTATTAAACATCCTCAATTAATTACAATCTGTAATTATCATTCAATTACTTCACCAAGAAATTTCCCAATCTATTTATTACATACAGTAATTATCTTTAAAACCTCAAGTGTTTAAAATTAATTAAACTTAATTAATTAAATTAAACAATCACATTAAACTAAATTAATTACATAAAGTAATTAATTTCTTAATTACTTCATAAAGTAATTACACTTACACCATTTCAATTGATTATTATTAAATTAATTAATCTAATTAATTGTAAAAAATTAATCACATTAATTAATTAATAAATAATCCTTGTTAATGACCTTCATTAACCATTCTCTAATTATTTCTTTAAGTAATTAACTTAGATAATTACAAATTAAATCATATTTAATTATTCATTAATTAAAGTCTAATTATTTAATTAATTAAGAGTTAACAGTCACTTAATTAATCCTTAATTATTTAATTTATTAACCTTGATTAAAATTTAATTACTTAATAATTCTTTTAATGATTAGTCAATAATCAAATTAATGATCTTAATTATAAATTGATTAACCATTAACCAATATTTATTAATTTCCAAATCATTAATTAATTAAATTAATTAACCATTCCTTAATTACTCCATTAATTAAATTAATTTCAAAACATTAATCTTAATTAATTCTAAGATAAAACATTTCTAAACTATGTTCAAAAACAAATTTATTTAAAATAAATTACTTTTGAACTTACCATTAAAAATTCATTTCAAATACAAGATTTAAAAGGAATAAATTTAAACTTAATCAAAGTTTAAACAATTTAAAACTTTTTAAATTGCAAGACAAACAAGTGTTTGTTTTAGAAATGAAATTCAGCAAACTTTTGAAACTAATTCCATTTCAAAATTCAATAAATTTAAATTTACATCTTGTTTAAGTCTTCAAATTTAAATCTTCCTTTAATTTTAAAAACTGAAGTTCAAGTTTAACTTTTAGATATCCAGATTTAAATGAAATTTTAAATCTTGCTCATATCTTAAAACTTCATTTTTAAAAGGTTTAAACTACTTTTCCAAATAAAGTAGTTAAACAAGTTTAAAGCTTAAACTTAATTTTTATTTAAAACTAAGATTTTAAATTAAACTTGGATTCCAAAAATTCAATCTTGAATTTAGAACTTTGTTAAACTTTTCTTTATATCTAAATGCCTCAGGTTTACAAAATTTAAAACCCAGATGTTACAGGTTTTATCAAACCAGTAAAATAGTGAAAATACCCGAGACTCCCCAAAATATTCTTCGAGTAAATCCCTCATTTGCTTCGAGTCAAAAACTCGAATAACTCGAGTCATTTCCGAATTCAAAAACTGCACACCACTAACACATTCACCTAAACTTCAACTGCACGGTGCACGTGCACCGTGGCTCCGGCCAGCACCGGCCATTCAGCATGCTTCTACCCATTAGTGATCATCTCCATACTCGAACACGAACACCAGAATCCACCACAGTAGCTCAAATCAAA
The DNA here is from genome assembly GCA_030765085.1 of Allium cepa. Taxonomy (NCBI): domain Eukaryota; kingdom Viridiplantae; phylum Streptophyta; class Magnoliopsida; order Asparagales; family Amaryllidaceae; genus Allium; species Allium cepa. Next base: position 883,303,405 of record CM060929.1, read on the forward strand.
AACGAGCTAACTACCCAAACCTGGAAACAACAAAATCAGGTTTTCTTCAAAACCTGTCAACGGCAAGTCTTCGCCGCTCTGACCACCAGATGATCAACCCCTCCGGCCACAACTTCAACCACATAACAACTACCAAATCCCAAAACATTAAAACACTCGGTCACTTATTCAGATCGAAATGTTCGATTCTTTAAACCACCTTAAAACTAGGGTTTAAAATTGAATCTCAAAACTGCACCTTACACAATGATAACCATCGCCATCTTTGATTTTTCCTAGCATCTACAAACCCTTCTCTACTACCAAGAAGAAACCCGAGACCTCCCAATTCAAGAATCACTTGAATTTGCTTAAAATCCTATTTCAGTTCAATATCCAACTGCAGCTTCAACTTATTCCTAAAATACAAATTCTTAATTTAAAAATCAAGTTTTTGTTATTACTTTTGTTTTATGATACTGACTTACAAATTTAACATGTTTGAGTTTTGATAAAGATCAACTGTACTGATACATTCAATATCTCCAGAGGCAAAACAACTCTGTTTAGTTTGATTTAATTTTTAATTCTACTCTATGATAAGCAAACATTTTTTTATTTTAAAATTCAGATACTATCACAAATTAGATCAAGTGTAGAGGATTTTTTAAATGGAAAGATGATCTGGGGACAAAGCAGAGCACAAACAGCATGCATACACAAACATATTTACATCAGACTTTTATAAACACACAAACAATACTTATTAATATCAAAACATTTTAGCATGCAACCTATTTAAAGTTTAAGATTTTAAAGTTACTCACCGTATTTAAAAGCAGCAGAGCCTCTGTTATGCTTTGAACTTGTTGATTGAAGTGCAGGTTGAAAAATGCAGGCATGATCTTTTTTTTAAAAAAAATTGAGTTGCAAGCCTGTTGAAACTGGAATGCAGTTTCTATTGAATTTGCAGAGAGAAGATGTGGATATGCTCTATTTCCAAGTTGCATGCAGATCATTTTTTTCAGATTGCAGAAAAAAGGATGAAAATGCATAAATCATTCTTTTCCAGATTTTTCAAAAAAAGAATGCAGGCCTTTTGGATATGAGGAAGTTGAATATGCAGACTTTTTGATAAATGAGGGATTTGTGAAATGGTATTGATCATGATTTGATTACAGATTTGATTTTGATGAGGAGTTTTTGATTTGGTATTGAATATGCAGGCTACGGATTTTGTTTTGAGCTAGAAGAATGTTTTACTGATTTGGGTTTTCATGTTTCAAATTTGAGAAATAAACAAGTTGCAAATTTCTTTGGTTAAGAAATGAAAAAAAAAGATAGGGATGAAAAATGTTCTTATATAGGTTATTTCATATTTTATTTAATAAAAGAAAATTAAAACCAAATTGACACTTGTAAAAATTACAACATTTGTCAACTTGAATGTTTATCTTTCTAACATTTGTTTAATGAAGTTTAAGAGATCAACACTTGTCCTTTTAGAGAAATTTGTATTTAAATTTTAAAGTTGATATATATGTTAAGCCTAATTAATTTGTTAAATTAGAATTTTATATGTATATAAATTTAAAAAGAAATAAAAACAAATCATGCTTATAAATAAAAGCTCATACGTAATAAAAATCAAAACAATCAAAAATCTATACTTTGGAATTTAAATTAAAATCAAATTCAAAATCTAATATTTTAAAAATCAAGCTATGAATACAAATTAAACCTTGAAATAACAATAACTATTTTTTTTCAAAATTTATTTGTAAGTAAATTCACTATTAATATTATTTTTAAAAATATCTCATTATTAAATTAAAATCATTTTAAAAGAAATTATATTTTTATTAATAAATTATCTATTTTATTAAACCATAAAACTCTTTGTTTGTTAAGTCATTTTAAATTTAAAACTCAAGCCAAATTATTTTAAACATTTAAACATTTTTCTTATCAATTTTAAAATCATATACTTATTTATTAATAGCTTTGAAACTTAATTTTTAATTAAATCAAAATTTCCCAAATTATTAAGGTATATATTTGAATTTTAAAACATGATTCATTTATTAAATTTAAACCAAGATTATTTATTCAGTAACTTTGAAAAGCAAATATATTATATAAAAACAAATTTCCAAATTACTAAAAATAATAAGAATAAGAAAATATGCTTTACTTATTTAAATTAAAGCAATACTAATCTATTTACAATATAAACTATATATCTATATTATAAATAGAAACCAATTTATTATTTTTAAAGATAAAATAACCAATTAAATATTTATTGAAGAAGATTATTAAATCAATTTGAATTATTATTAACAAAATGTCAATATCAATTTAATTTTAATACAGATTATTAAATTGATATTGTTAAAAATTTTGGGATGTTACAATCCTTCCCCCTCAAAAGAATTTCGTCCCCGAAATTTAAAACAAAGATAATTTAATAATCTCATTAAAGATTTTAAATTTTTAAAACACAAGCATATATCAAACGTATGCTAACAACCATAGCAGCCAATTCATCTTATCAAACAAATCTACTTATCCAGACAAAATTCTGGATCAATTTTCTTCGAGTTTCCTCTGGTGTATATATATACCGGGATACTCGCTTTATAGAATTCAAACAATCAATACTATGAAGCTACCAAGCTCCTATTTATCTATATCTACCACACTAGACAAGATATCAGACTACAGACGAGTCTGACTCAACAATAAAGACTCCAAAACTGCTGGTTCCACGACCATAGATAGATCATACACATATTCCCTCGGAGATACGTGAAAATCATCGAATCCCAGTTATCCAAACTGGCAATCCAATCCTGTAGATCAATCACTTATTTTCCAAGATCACATAAAAGATCCAAAACTCTTCAAAGCTAGCTTTCCAGCCTTACCCAATCTTATAGCTTTTTTATGATCGGAGAAAACTTATCCAAGATCAAATCTCCGACTCCGGAATCCAAATTCCTTCGTCTCTTATCCACAAAAATCTCCAGACGATCCTGGGCTGCCTACAACCTTCCTGATCGGCTAAACCTTCGCTGATGTCTCTAGAAACATATTAGGCCAATCAACTCAACAAAATGATCTCCTCAAGATCAACCAGATCCAGGTACGCAAACTCTACTCCTCAAACATCAGAAGACAACTTCTCCTGACCGAAAAAGAAAAGCAGATACACTTCCCAAATGCTTCCACTGCTCAACTCTGATTCGCAGTAGAAGAGAATACTGAAGAAGAACACAAGCACAAACTGGAAAACACCTCACAGAAATATGGCTCATCAGATCCATAAAGAAAACTCAGAAGCTTTTCCAAAACCTGAGCTGCTTCACCGACTTAATCTCTTTGAACCATCCTACCATCAAGCTGAACCACCGGTAGTACTCCTGGAATCCTAGTCAATAAGGAAATTCAATCTCCAGATGCGAACAAAGCTTCGACTTCCTGAAGACATCCGGAAAAACTCAGATATCCCAAGAGATCACTCAAACAATCGCAAGTCACTTTTGCGATCAACCCCAACCAAATCCAAAGAAAACTGTTCTCCCTTTACCAAATAGAACAGCTACACTTAACTAACCAATCCACCGAAGAAATGGGTCCACTCTGGTGCTTCTGAACTCTACTTCAGAAAAACTGCTCAGCCAGAAAACTTCCTGGAAACACAAAACACCCCGAGCTGCACTGCTGACACAGATGCTAAAGATCTCCTAATCCAAAGCTCTTCGAGAAACTCGGACTTCAAATCAACAGAAACACAATGCTGAACACAGCCACAACACCGAAGCAGACTCACTTCCTTAAACTTGTTCCAAAGAAAACATCTTCGGAAATATCCATAGTCACTGCATCTCATCACGCAGCTACTACTCCCTGTGGTATCAAAATACCATCACTCGATTTTACCCAGCCGACAGATCCAAACTCTACTCATCCAACTTCAAAGATAGACTCCAAACCTTAACAGGTTTCCTTCAGAGATCAAAGAAATCTTTCATCACTACAAAATTCACTCGAGACGGCATTAGGTCTACAGTCTCGACAAATACACTTTCAGCCTCAAACATTCAAACTCCAACCAATGATAGTCGTGTTATACACACTACTACCCCATCTACCTTTATAACTTATATTGGAAAACCCGAATAGGTAACCCAATAGATAGGTAGAAATATATATATATATATATATATATATATAGTAATACATAAAAATTACAAATACGCACTCTTAAGATAGACACCACTTCAGAGCCTAGGTATTCACTCAACCTAATGCTCTGATACCACTGTAATGACCCGCCATCCGTCTCCACAGAATGACGCATCATTAAAAAGAAAGAAAGGGATAGAAAAGAGAAAAGAAAGAAGAGAAAGAAGAAACAACATCAGAATCTAAACAGCGGAACGAATAAATTATATTAATAACATAAATATTATATAGTTTACAGCCATTATCAGAGTTTCACAGATATACACATCACATACTAGACAGTTATAAACACCTGTCTAGTTATACAACTCAATACAATACAAGAAACTACTCAGAGAAATTAAACACAGCGGAATACTCTATATCTACTCGTAGAAGCCTCCTGCTCCATTGCTCCTCCACAATTCGTCAAAGCTAACCTGAATCCCTTGGCTACTCGTAAAAATTTGAGTACCCAAGAGTTTTAGAAAAACAGAAGATAAACTCTGGGTCAGACATGGGTCTGATGAGAGTAACAGGCTAAGGTTGCTTAACTTTTAAAAACCTTTAGAAAAGAAAAGTATCACGTAAAACTTCCCACACATAAACATGGAAAAGTTTTTACCTTACGCTGACCAAAACATTTGATAGGAAATCCAGTGATATTATAATAGTGTCTAGGGTTTTCAAATAAAATACAGAAATAGCTGGAATGCTTACAACTCATGTTCCAACATAGTTGGGCACAACTAATACGTACGACACTTATTGGATTTTGGATTCCATCAATGGCAGGGCTACTGGGGTACCTCCCATCACAGTACGTGGCCTAGATCAACGTACCGAGGAGTACGCCCGCTCCCCTGCAACACAAGGCCGGAACCGTCCCTTAGTGGACTGTCCCGAACAAGACAACCCCGACAGTTGGAGCTCATAACAGTCCACATAGCCGAAATAAAAGGGACCTCTAGACAGGGGAAAATCTCGTCCTACTTGGGCATGACCCACTTAGCCTTGCTGCACCTCCCCTGTTTTAGCCATTCCCGGTTGATGAGGCTTGAGGCTACGATTACCTTTAGTGAACACATCACTTAGAATGCTCATCGTCCACCTGACGATGTTCTGAAAGCATTCAATCCATACAAGTTCGTTCCGGGTTCGAACGAAATCGAAGGCATTATCTCGTTACACTCATTTTGGAATCACCCTCAGAGTTAACGACGATAACCCTTGCACTCTGAATCTTCATCTTCACTTGGAGATTCACGACCTACTGTTACTTTGGATCGATGTGGTTTTCGGATCTCCAAATATGGGAACCCGATCTCATCGAAATCCAAAACGTCTCTTTTAGGTCCAAGTTGTTTTAAAGTTTAAAACAATTCAATTATCTATATACACACAGATAGATAACTCACAAATCACAATTGATAATCAACATTATCATAATAAACAGATGATCCATATCATAATAGGCAATCCATATCATCATCACAATAGATTATCTATATTATCATCACAATGCAACCAAGCATTCATACCACACAACATTATTTGTCTCATTTCTGAGATCTTATCCATTGAAGGAAATCAAAACCATCCATTCATATATAAGCAATGATTTACTCATCACAATATAATTAATTTAAAATGAATTAAATTAACTATCTCTATCTCTAATTAATTTAAAGTGAATTAAATTAATTACTTCATCTTTGATTAATTTAAAATAAATTAAATTAATTACTTCACCAATATAAATCTTGCTTACTTAGCCATTTAATTGATTTACAATCACTTGATTAATCATTCAAATTAATCACCTTAATTAATCACCCTTGATTAATTATCCTTTAATTACATTCAAGTAATTATCCTTAATTAATTTTACAAATTAATTATTCTCAATCAAAAACAATAGTTAACCCTTAATTACTTCAATTAATTAATTAACTATAATTAATTACATAAATTCTTAATTAATTACATTAATTAATTACCTTTAATCACTTATCATTAATTAATTAATCTTAATTAATCAACTATAATTACATCATTAATTATAATAATTAATAATGCTTAATTTTATTTATTTAATTATCCTCCTAAATTAATTACCTTAAATAATTAACCCATAATTATTAACCCCCTCCGATTAACCATATTCAGTAATTAACAAACTTAATTACTTTATTTAAAACAAATTAATTATTCCTAAATTAATTTCTTAATTAATCCCTTGATTAATTACTAAGTAATTTAATCCAAATTACTTTATTCTTAAACGTCCTCAATTAATTACAGTCTGTAATTATCAATTAATTACTTCACCAAGTAATTTCCTAATCCATTTATTACATACAGTTATTATCTTTAAAACCTCAAGTGTTTAAAATTAATTAAACTTAATTAATTAAATTAAACAATCACATTAAACTAAATTAATAACATAAAGTAATTAATTTCTTAATTACTTCATAAAGTAATTACACTTACACCATTTCAATTGATTATTATTAAATTAATTAATCTAATTAATTATAAAAAATTAATCACATTAATTAATAAATAAATAATCCTGGTAAATGACCTTCATTAACCATTCTCTAATTATTTCATTAAGTAATAACTTAGATAATTACAAATTAAATCATCTTTAATTATTCATTAATTAAAGTCTAATTATTTAATTAATTAAGAGTTAACAGTCACTTAATTAATCCTTAATTATTTAATTTATTAACCTTGATTAAAATTTAATTACTTAATTAATAATTATTTTAATCATTAGTTAATAATCAAATTAATGATCTTAATTATAAATTGATTAACCATTAACCAATATTTATTAATTTCCAAATCATTAATTAATTAAATTAATTAACCATTCCTTAATTACTCCATTAATTAAATTAATTTCAAAACATTAAATCTTAATTAATTCTAAGATAAAACATTTCTAAATTATGTTCAAAAACAAATTTATTTAAAACAAAGTACTTTTGAACTTACCTTTAAAAATTCATTTCAAATACAAGATTTAAAAGGAATAAATTTAAACATAATCAAAGTTTAAACAATTTAAAACTTTTTAAATTGCAAGACAAACAAGTGTTTGTTTTAGAAATGAAATTCAGCAAAATTTTGAAACTAATTCCATTTCAAAATTCAATAAATTTAAATTTACATCTTGTTTAAATCGTCAAATTTAAATCTTCCTTTAATTTTAAAAACTGAAGTTCAAGTTGAACTTTTAGATTTCCAGATTTAAATAAAATTTTAAATCTTGCTCATATCTTAAAACTTCATTTTTAAAAGGTTGAAACTACTTTTCCAAATAAAGTGGTTAAACAAGTTTAAAGCTTAAACTTAATTTTTATTTAAAACTAAGATTTTAAATTAAACTTGGATTCCAAAAATTCAATCTTGAATTTAAAACTTTGTTAAACTTTTCTTTATATCTAAATGCCTCAGGTTTACAAAATTTAAATCCCAGATGTTACAGGTTTTATCAAACCTGTAAAATAGTGAAAATACCTGAGACTCCCCAAAACATTCTTCGAGTAAATCCCTCATTTGCTTCGAGTCAAAAACTCGAATAACTCGAGTCATTTCCGAGTTCAAAAACTGCACACCACTAACGCATTCACCTGAACTTCAACTACACGGTGCATGTGCACCGTGGCTTCGGCCATCACCGGCAATTCACCAACGCTTCTACCCGTCAGTGATCATCTCCATACTCGAACACGAACACCAGAATCCACCACAGTAGCTCAAATAAAAAACGAGCTAACTACCCAAACCTGGTAATAGCAAAATCAGGTTTTGTTCAAAACCTGTCAACGGCAAGTCTTCGCCGCTCCGACCACCAGATGATCAACCCCTCCGGCTTGAACTTCAACCACACACCAACTTCCAAATCCCAAAACATCAAAACACTCGGTCACTTATTCAGATCGAAATGTTCGATTCTTTAAACCACCTTAAAACTAGGGTTTAAAATTGAATCTCAAAATTGCACCTTACACAATGATAACCATCGTCGTCTCTCATTTTCCTAGCATCTACAAACCCTTCTCTACTATCAAGAAGAAACCCGAGACCTCCCAATTCAAGAATCACTTGAATTTGCTTAAAATCCTATTTCAGTTCAATATCCAACTGCAGCTTCAACTTATTCCTAAAAATACAAATTCTTGATTTAAAAATCAAGTTTTTGTTATTACTTCTGTTTTATGATACTGACTTACAAATTTAACATGTTTGAGTTTTGATAAAGATCAACATGTACTGATACATTCAATATCTCCAAAGGCAAAACAACTCTGTTTAGTTTGATTTAATTTTTAATTCTAAGCTATGATAAGCAAACTTTTTTTTTATTTTAAAATTCAGATACTATCACAAATGAAATCAAGTGTGTAGGATTTTTTAAATGGAAAGATGATCTGGGGACAAAGCAGAGCACAAACAGCATCCATACACAAACATATTTACATCAGACTTTTATAAACACACAAACAATACTTATTAATATCAAAACATTTTAACATGCAACCTATTTAAAGTTTAATATTTTAAAGTTACTCACCGTATTTAGAAGAAGCAGAGCCTCTGTTATGCTTTGAACTTGTTGATTGAAGTGCAGGTTGAAAAATGCAGGCATGATCTTTTTTTTTAAAAAAAAATTGAGTTGCAAGCCTGTTGAAACTGGAATGCAGTTGCTATTGAATTTGCAGAGAGAAGATGCAGATATGCTCTATTTCCAAGTTGCATGTAGATCATTTTTTTCCAGATTGCAGAAAAAAGGATGAAAATGCAGAAATCATTCTTTTCCAGATTTAAAAAAAAAAGAATGCAGGCCTTTTTGGATATGAGGAAGTTGAATATGCAGACTTTTTGATAAATGAGGGATTTGTGAAATGGTATTGATCATGATTTGTTTACAGATTTGATTTGGATGAGGAGTTTTTGATTTGGTATTGAATATGCAGGCTACAGATTTTGTTTTGAGCTAGAAAATGTTTTACGGATTTGGGTTTTCATGTTTCAGATTTGAGAAATAAACAAGTTGCAAATTTCTTTGGTTAAGAAATGAAAAAAAAAGATAGGGATGAAAAATGTTCTTATATACATTATTTCAGATTTTATTTGATAAAAGAAAATTAAAACAAAATTGACACTTGTAAAAATTACAACATTTGTCAACTTGAATGTTTATCTTTCTAACATTTGTTTAATGAAGTTTAAGAGATCAACACTTGTCCTTTTAGAGAAATTTGTATTTAAATTTTAAAGTTGATATATATTAAGCCTAATTAATTTGTTAAATTAGAATTTTATATGTATATAAATTTAAAAAGAATTAAAAACAAATCATGCTTATAAATAAAGCTCATACATAATAAAAATCAAAACAATCAAAAATCTATACTTTCGAATTTAAATTCAAATCAAATTCAAAATCTAATATTTTAAAAATCAAGCTATGAATACAAATTAAACCTTGAAATAACAATAACTATTTTTTTCAAAATTTATTTGTAAATAAATTCACTATTAATATTATTTTTAAAAATATCTCATTATTAAATTAAAATCATTTTAAAAGAAATTATATTTTTATTAATAAATTATCTATTTTATTAAACCATAAAACTCTTTGTTTGTTAATTCATTTTAAATTTAAAACTCAAGCCAAATTATTTTAAACATTTAAATATTTTTCTTATCAATTTTAAAATCATATACTTATTTGTTAATAGCTTTGAAACTTAATTTTTAATTACATCAAAATTTCCCAAATTATTAATGTATATATTTGAATTTTAAAACATGATTCATTTATTAAATTTAAACCAAGATTATTTATTCAATAACTTTGAAAAGCTAATATATTATATAAAAACAAATTTCCAAATTACTAAAAATAATAAGAATAAGAAAATATGCTTTACTTATTTAAATTAAAGCAATACTAATCTATTTACAATATAAACTATATATCTATATTATAAATAGAAACCAATTTATTATTTTTAAAAGATAAAATAACCAATTAAATATTTATTGAAGAAGATTATTAAATCAATTTGAATTATTATTAACAAAATGTCAATATCAATTTAATTTTAACACAGATTATTAAATTGATATTGTTAAAAATTTCGGGATGTTACAGACGATGGCATACTTCGCTCCTCCTTTGGCAAGAGGTAGAGTACCAATGATATCAATGCCCCATACTGCAAACGGCCAGGGACTGACCATTTGGGTTATCTCAATAGATGGGGCTCTCGGAATTCGAGCATGTTTCTGGCATTTATCACATTTCCTTGCATAGTTTGATGCGTCACGGTTCACGGTTGACCAGTAATATCCATATCGTAGTACTTTCTTGGCGAGAGCTTACTCCCCATGTGATCGCCACATTCTCCCTCATGCACATCATGTAACACTCGTTTAATTTCATCGTGTGCGATACATCGGAGGAGAAGAACGGAATATCCTCTTTTATACATGACTCCATTCTGAATGGTAAACCGCGAGGCTTTTCGAATAATCTATCTTCTTTCACTCCTACGCTCAGGCACTATTCCGTGCTCGATATAGTTTCGATATGGGTAAATCCACGACTCCTTATCGGGAGCGATTTCAAATATAAAATCCATTTCCATCTGATCAATGCTGGGAGAAGATAGAGTTTCTACAGGAACGAGTCCCATCTGCTGTGCTTCGTCCGTACTTGCTAACTTGGCCAATGAATCATCCTTCTGGTTATGCTCACGGGGTATGTATAAAATGGTATAATAATCGAATTGATCAAGTATTTCCTCGACTCGAGCTAGATAAGCCGCTAGTCTTAGATCCTTGGTTTGGTATTCACGTCGAGATTGGCATACGACTAACTGAGAGTCACAGTAAACTTCAACAGCAATAATTCTCAAATCGCGGGCTAGCTTCAACCCAGCAAGTAAAGCTTCATACCCAGCTTCATTATTGGTTGCACGGAATTCAAATTTCACAGCGTAGCATATGGATCGGCCCTCGGGGGTTTCAAGTACTACCCCAGTACCTAAGCACCGATCGTTGGATGCACCATCGGTATGCATCTTCCGGATGTATTCGAGAGATTGACTGGTCTCGGGCAAGTCCTCTGGAACGGTGAATTCGGCTATAAAATCCGCTAGGACTTGACCTTGAATGACTCTTCTTGGGGTATAGGTGATATCGAACTGACTCAGTTCGATATTCCACTTAAGCAGTCTACCAGATGTCTCAAGCCGCGTAAGGACCTATCGTAACGGCTGATCGGTGTACACAGTTACATGATGAGCCTGAAAATATGGACGGAGCTTCCTCGAGGCAATGAATAGGCAGTAGGCCAACTTTTCTAGCTTTCCGGTTAGTCGCTTGCTAACATAATAGACTGGTTTCTACACTCGGTCTTCCTCTCGAACTAGGGCAGCACTGATCGCATTTTTTGATACTGCCAGGTAAATATACAACTACTCATGGTCGATAGGCTTTGATAAAATCGGCGATGTGGAAAGATGTTGAACCAGCGCTTGGAATGCGCCCTCGCACTCCGTAGTCCATTCGAAGTTTCACTTTCCTTTTCGGATCGGATCAAAGAAGGGGATGCATTTGTTGGTAGACTTCGATATGAACCTGCTCAACGCTGTTACCTTCCCGTTGAGACTCTGAACTTGCTTTATTGTTCTTGGAGTCTGCAAGTTTTTGATTGCCCAAATCTTTTCTGGATTGGCTTCTATTCCTCGAGTGTTGACAATGAACCCAATGAACTTTCCGGATGCGACTCCAAAATGACACTTCAGCTGATTGAGCTTCATCCCGTACTTTCGAAGGATGTTGAACATTGACTCCAAATCTTTGATGCGATCAGTGGAGAACCGTGACTTAACCAGCATGTCATCTACATAAACCTCCATGGACTTCCCAATCTGGTTAGCAAACATTCGGTTGACTAGACGTTGGTATGTTGCTCCGGCATTCTTTAGTCCAAAGGGCAAAACTTTGTAGCAGTAGGGTCCCAGGTCGGTTACGAAGCTAGTATGTTCTTGGTCGGGTACATGCATGTGTATTTGGTTGTAGCTGGAATAAGCATCCATGAAAGATAATAATTCGTGTCCTGCTATTGAATCCAACAGCTGATCAATCCTGGAAAGTGGAAAACTGTCTTTTGGACAAGCTTTATTTAGATCAGAATAATCAACACATGTCCTCCATTTCCCATTCGGCTTTCGGACAAGTACGGGATTGGACACCCACTCCGGGTATAAAGCATCTCGAATAAATCCGTTTGATTTTAGCTTATCGACCTCTTCTTTAAGGGCGGTAGATCTCTCTGGATCCATACCACGCCTTTTCTGTTTGACTGGGATACACCGCGGGTTAATATTCAGGGTATGGCTCGCGATGTCCGGCGAGATCCCACACATGTCAGAGTGTGTCCAAGCGAACACGTCGAGATTCGCCCGGAGAAATTCAACCAATTCCGGCTACGTCTCTTGGCTCAACTGAGAAACAATCTTTAACATTCTCAAATCATCATCATCATCATCACCGATCGAAACATCGATCGTCAGTTCGGCCGAAGAGGCTTGACTGCTCTTTCCTTTCCTTTCACTCTTCGTTGCGCCTCGCACAGCTCAGCAACATAACAGGCTCTCCCAGCAGCCTGATCTCCTTGAGTGACTCCAATCCCACAATCGGTGGGGAATTGCAGAGTTAAACACCATTGGGCAATTGCTGCCTTGAATTCAGCGAGGGTCAGTCTGCCCAAAAATGCTTTATAGGGGGATTGAATGTCTAACACAACAAATTGTAACATACGGACTCTCCGGCACTCGCCAACTCCCAGCTCCACTGGCAGCTCCACTACTCCAGTGGGAATATTGGCATTTCCATCGGAACCGTGAATTCTAGATTGACAAGGTTTTAAATCCTTGGCTTCCATTTTCATCAGATCGTAAGCTCTCTTAAACAAAATATTTACTGAACTTCCACTGTCAACCAGGATCCTCTTCATCCAAGCAGGACCAACCTGGGAAAATATGACCAGTGGGTCAATAGTGGGGGCCTCGACCCTGTCAGCATCCCGGCTTCTGAGCACGATGTCATCAATCATTGTTCTCTGTTGTTTGGCCGGAGCCCCTTCATCAAAACTACTGCAACACTCGAAGTCTGCATGCCTGATAGAGCTGGCATATGACTCCATTTCCCTCCAGCTTCGTTCTGTTGGATGGGGACCACCACTAACTGTATTTATTACCAATCTTCCGCCCGTACGAGCGGGTTCCTCCTGCTTTTCTCGATTCTGCACACGATTTTGGTTTGACGGGTCCGCACCACCAGACTGCGGCTCCCGCACGAACTGATCTTACTTTCTCTCCCTGATTAACTTCTCAATGAGGTCCTGAAAATGTCTACACTCATTGGTATTGTGGCCATAACTCTCATGGAATCTACGGAATTTTCCCGTTTGAACCTTCTTCTCCGACGATGGCTTCTGAGCAGGCTTCTTACAATGCATGGCATTGCAGATTTGCAGATACACATTCTCTAGCGACGTATTCAATGGTGTGTAGTTATCAAACATTGGAGACCTACGTCGTGGGCCACGGTTTTTGATACCGTTTCTTATTCTGATTATCATTGTTTCTCGGTTGAGATTGCTTGTTCTGTATATTCAACTGTAATTTTCCAGAACTCTCACCCGACTATTTAACAGCCACACTGCTTTGAATCCCCTCATTTTTGGGTCCCATGTCGTCCTGCTTCCTAGATATTTCGCGTCCTCTCGCCTTAAGAATTGGGCGGCTTTGGAGTAGAAACGGTCCAACGACACGGGAGGCTTCCTGGCTAACCAATTTCCAAACTCGGAGTCAGGGTCAATTCCCTTAGTTAGTGCCATCAAGATTGAGTTGTCATTGGGGTAACTGATCTCTACGCATGCCGCGTAGAATCTCTCTAGATAACGTCTAAGTGTCTCTCTTGGAGCCTGAGTGACACTGGATAATGTGTTAACATCTTTAGGTCAAGCAACATGCATACGAAACTGTTTTACAAACTTCGTGGCCATTTGATCAAAACAAGAAATGGATCGGGGAGGCAATCACGTGAACCACATAGTGTCAATGCCTTTCAAAGAGATAGGAAAACTACAACACTTTACCGCGTCATCTGCTCTTGCAGCATTCATCAACCACTCATACTTCAGGATGTGCTGGTTGGGTCTGAATTTCCTTCATAAACCGGTAAAGTAGGCATTCTGAATCGTCGAGGAGGTTCGGCATGGAGTATGTCATCCGTAAAGGGGGTGTGACTACGGGAGATTCCCCAACCGTCGCTGGTAAGACCCTGACTTTCATGGATCGTTTGACTTATCATAGCTGGAAGGTCTGGCGTTTGAATGTTCTGTGCATGTGGAGCCAAGGTGTGGTCGGGTTCCACATTACGAGGCTGTACCGGGCGCTGTCGACGGTCCACGTCTCACCTCCTTGGCTCGACGTCTTCTGGGACGTAAGGTTCAGCAGTACGTCCATGTTGGTTCCGGGCATCAATCCCTGTTTAAACCACGGCGGTGGTGGCACAGTTATCTGTGGTGTAATAAGGAATAGTCCCTTCCTAGGAAGAGGGTCCAGTATGGAAGCCAGCCGGTGGGCCAACTCTCAGCTGCCCAACGGTCAAGGCGGGCCGATGTCCGGCGGCCTGTGAATAGCCTTTGTCCGGTCGAGGACGAATGGATCTATGGTTGTAGCCTAACGAGGTAGAACTTCCTGTGGAGGAGTGTGAAACTTGGTCTCTTCTAGATCTTCTGCGCTTTTGGCGATTTAACTGGTTGGTCAGCTCAGCATTTGCGTGCAACTGCTCTGTTAGCTATTGACAACTCTGTGTCAACTCCTGTAGCAACAACTGGAACTCTTGGCTAGTAACCGGGCCCGACGGATCTGAGGCTCCGGCAACGTCTTGGTTGGACGAAGGTAGCTGCGCGTGATTTTGTCTATCCCGGCCTTCTTGATCGACAGCATGGGAAGTGGTCCTTGTACTAACCATCTTGAGGATTGAACTCCTTTCCTAGACTTTATGCAAATCTGAATAGGATGGAAGGAATTCGGATTAGTGATCTTGATCTTTCTCTTAGATTTATGCAATCCAGTATCGACTATATATCCAAGGAGCAGGAGAAAATCTGGGTTATTTCTCAGTGAAAGCACCAAAGTGTTTGTACCGAAAATGGGCACAACACTCTTCGGAATTTTTTGAAGAGATAAAAGTGAAGAATATAAATTTAAAATGAAGATTATCTAACAAAAAGTCCAACAAACAATAACACAAATGCACAGACAAGCAATTTAGAGTGGTTCAGCGTGCTGCCTACATCCACTATGAAGTTTTTGTGATTTTATTGATTCTCTTTGAATGATTACAGCGAACAACAGTTAAGTACAGCTTGGAATTCAAATTCAACAACAAGGGTAGGATGTAAATCTCGATCCGGCAGAGTCTGCACGCTTGAGAATCAAAAGATCCTTTTTCTGTAGGCTCTGGGGCTCTATTTATAGGTGTAGGAGGCTGATATTTTGCTCAAACTTCGGGAGACTCCTTCTGGCATGTGAGGGGGCCCACGCGATCGATCTCGTAGAATTTCGAGCCGTTTGGTGATCGATACGAACTCAATTCGTATCGATCGAGACTGCATCCGATGGAGGTGAAACTTGGCGAGAATAATCTTTTGCTTGCATGTAGTCTTCTGTGAAAATTTCATGGCATTTGGATCTGTGGATCTCGAGTTATGATCGATATGAGTTTGAGTGTCTTGGTGGCTGTCTGGTTCGAATCCATGATTTCGAATCGATTTCCTTCGAACCGATGATGCACGTGCCTTTGTAATGACGCGACACGCATTCCTTGCATCGATCCACTTTTTGCTCCAAGTTGACCATTTCGCATCCACGAATCTCACCTCATTTGCATCGATGACCGTTGCGTCAATCCAGGCTCATTTGACTTGATGGACACGAACAAGCCATTGGACGTGAATTTGAACAAGAGCCCCTAATGGGTACGAAGTAGTTATTGTCTGATGGATGCGAAGCAAGGTCACCTGATGGATACGAAGAGCAGTTGCCTAATGGATTCGGACTAACAGAACCTGATGGGTTCGAGTAATCACTTACTGATGGTTTCGAACTGGATGATTGCAAATGATTGTGCACTAACGGATTCGAGACAGATGGATATAATGGTATTGTACCCATGATCGATACGAAGACAGGGGATTCGAATAGAGGCTCAATCATGGATACGAGCTATGTCTAGCTGGATGGATACGAAACAGGATCTAGCCGATCGATACGAAATGTACGCTCTGTCGATGGATACGGACTTGATCGGTACGAACTAAAGATTCTTGATGGATACGAGACTGGTCGGTGTGAAGTTGATGGATTCGAAATATGGCTCAGTGATGGATACGAAAACATGGCTTTTCCCTTCAACTTGCACCGATCATAACTTGAGCATGTGAACTCGGGTTGACCTGAAATTTGGAACACTGGCTTTCACGGCTTCGCTTGTCGTGTCTTGCTGATTATAGCCTGATCCGGACTCGGACAAAATTCATTGATATCCACAACGAACCAGTGCGTACCCGTCCGGGATGAATGCCCCTTAGTTCTTAATCTTTTCCTTGATATCTCGGCCTTGCCAAAAGGCGGGATAACAAAAACTATTTCATAAGAGTATGCATGTAATATGTTTCCCTCAACTTTTTTCTCCAAAAAGACCAAGTTACCCAATATAAATAAAAATGACATTATTTCATTTAGAAAAGTAACCTTTAAATTAATCGTATGTGTATTTAGTTTATAAGTTATGCATTTTCTCCTGCCGAAAGTTGTTCTATATCCGACAAATTTCTATTAAATTTCATTAGATATCTTTTTTACAAAAGTAAAATGATACTAGTACTTTTATGTAAACATACATACATCTACTTTAACTTTGTAAAAGTAAACGAAAAGAAAAGATTCACAGAATTTTATAGTGGTTCAACCTTAAACCACTGTCAACACCCACGTTAATTTTATTTCAAAGGATTTTGCACGGGTGCATTCGTGTTTTGAAGTTTTAACTATAGAACGCTAAGTAAACTCGAGTTCAACAGCACTTCATGGGAAAATAGAGTTAAAGAGCTGAAAATATCCTTCTTTCGTTGCACTAGGATGGATCTTTATAGGTGAATCCATCCCCTAAAGTCATCAGCTTGTAAAAGATCGGGTAAGAAATCAGATCCATGCTTTCAGGCACGAATAACGAGTCAAACCTAAATATCAAATCATATTAGTATCGACAGAATCATGTTGGTTTGCCAACATGATTTTGCAGATTCAATCTTCGAATTGTCCTTATATTTGTCCAACACTTCAAATTTCCAAGCTTCATTGTAAAAATTGCTCCTAGAAATCATGTCGTTAATGACATGTCTTGTCTAATGCGAAACGTGTCCTTTCTGCCAAGCACCCTACATCTTCACCTACTACTCAAAAGTGGACCCCACATCCAAATCATCTTGGTACGGACATGATTGATCATGTTGGTACCGACATGATTGATTATGTTGGTACCGACATGATTTGACATATGCAGAATCTCATCAAACTTCTTGTACTTCTTATTGTCATCATTCTTGGCATCTTCTAAGCTATTTAATCCATCCCTTCATCATCTTAAAGCATAGATTCATCAAGAAGTCGCTCGATTCAAATGTTGATAACACTTGCTCTAAAGCATGCTTTTAAGAAAGCAAAGCATACTTTGAATCAAGACAATTATTAGATATCAACCACACTTTGAAGCATCACATCTATTCAAGAGCGTCCATTTATCGCTTCAAATAGTCGCTAAATCATCTTTTTCTACAGTAAAGTTGAAGCCTTTGATTCTATGGAAGCTACATCATAGGTTAAGCACATAGACTTCCTTTTTTACTTTTCCTCTTCTTCCTTCATTTTTAAAAAATAATAATATGAGGAGTTGACATGATCATGTTGGTATCGACATGGTTTCCAACTGTAATATATATACTTAACACTTAGGAAAAAATTTCACATCTCATTTTCAATCTTCCACTTGTTTCCTTGAGTCTGCTACTTTTTGCCACTACCATTCCTTTGCTTTCGTAACACTGCTATATGCCACTTTAGCGGCGCCATGATCTCAACACTATTATCACTTGGTTCATTACAATTACGTTGGCACTAACTACCTTTCACCTTCTTATAGGATCTCGTTTTTGAACCTAGGTGAGCTCTGACATTATCCTTGGCATTGCCGCCACCATCATATTGTCATCGTCACTACCAACGTCAAGGCATGGTCAAGATTTATATTTAACCACTCCCCCCTTTTCGCCATGGCCGATCTAAAATGTCCACACCAAAAACCCACTCGAAAGTTTTCTTTTTTTAATTTCTTAGTGTCCACTTTGGGTTTCCAAGTCTCTGGCTCTAGTCATTTCAATGCCAACTTAGAATTCTTGAAGCATAAGCACTTTTATTATTTTAGACAAGTTTTATACATATGGAAAGGGGTAATTGATATTTACCATATTTTTTGGAATATGGATTGGTGACTCAATCCCGATGGAGAGGTTTCAAGAAATAGCCACACCAAATGCACTTCAGCGTTCAGTCAACACTTCGAATCGAGTGTCTCATTCTTTTGATCCAGCACAGAATACTCTGTACTGCTCCAGACAACGGTTACATTATTATAATTTTACGATAATGGGTAAAGTCAGACATATAGTTCCATAGAGTTACGAAGTTCGTTTGTGAGCATGAGTGGGCTATCTACACAGAATGTTCACATACTCTGTGCGATGGATATAAGACATATTGCATTGATTGACACATTGCCCTACCCTAGTCAATATGTAGAATTTGAGCGGTCGTCACACGCCAACATCCATTAGACTCCGTATATCGGTTATACGGGTTTCAATTAAAGTATACATCAAAATAAAACATACATGACCACTTTCTTCATTAAGCTTTTCAGTTTAAAATGGCTGATCCTAAATGATCTTCCTATCTGTGAACCAGCATAAGCCCTTCTATAGCTCTCGTAGGCAGGTTCATCAAGTACTCGATCGTCTCTACTCCATCAAGGGTAATACGTTTAATCATAAAAGAGATTCAACTTCAAATTGTTCCAACAGCTCAGCCTCATAGCCTTGCCTCCCAAGGGAGGATCAGCCTGTTCTCATGATTTTGAATAATCCTTTAGACCAAATGTGATGACCGTCCTATACCACTGGCACCAATAAAAATAAATAATGCGTTGCAGACATGTCCGACTAATATAGGACAATCATCTAAGTTGAAACAAGCAATGTAGCATAAAACCTGTCGTATATCTCATAGCACATGGACAAAATGTAATTTCACATTTATAACAGAAGAGATAATAATAACAATGTGAACAAATCATCATCAGAACATAGTATCCACAGAGTTATACATCAGTAGTAGAGTTTATACAACGAAACCAAACTCAACAACTATCTCAAATACAATACTTAATAGAAATAGAAATAGGCAAGCACTGTCATGGCTCCGTAGTGTTGGTCAACATAATAAGCGTTGATTCCATATACGTATATAGTACGTGACAACTCCATCCAGCTCATTCTACGAAAAGCTACCACGTCGCGTAGACCTGTTATCTACTCTACTCATTTAAGAGTACTTGAGATAATAAGAAGCAAATCATAAAATCTCGAGTCAGACAGCAGTCTGGTGTGAGCGATAAATCTATTTCAAAATGCTATATAGGTAAATATGGTAAGGAATAAGAGTATAGGAACCATACCTAACCTGTCCCTACAACCAAAGAATTAGCACATAATACTATAATATGGTACTCTACGATATCATAAAGTACAATACAATATAGAACAGTGGATGTCCCAATATATCTATCTCATGTGCTTACTCCCAATAATATTCCAGAGTGATAGCCCAGAAAGTAACCAAGCAAATATAGCATCCATCAAAAATCCATACTATCATTCTTCCCTTATGCCATGATTATATGATAAATCGTATGACCTCCTTACTGCCTGGGACTAATGGAAAATCTCAGCTCTCCGTTGTACTCTCGTATCTCGTAGCCCAAAGTTGGATATATGTCTCACAACCCAAAGTTGGACACTAGACCTAAAAGGTCCAGGGTATACAGGTCCCTTGACACAAGACCACTACTTCGCGTACAACAGAAAACACTTCGAGTTATCAACGGTTCCTTGGCACTTTCAATCTAGCCTTCCTTTGCTCCTTTTTGGACATCGAGCCCTTCTTGCTCATTCCAGTTTCCATTATCCTAAAACCTACAATGTTCTTCCACTCCACAGCTCCCAATATGATTCGGGACCTACTTCCTATACAAACCGAAGGTTATAGAGTCGTTAGTCTTCAACACCTACTCCTATCATGAGTCACAAATCGAAGATTCACAGCCTTCATCGTGTTGTTACATCCTCATCCAACCTGATACAAGCAAGCCAAAAGCTCCAGCACAACCTACAGAACCTCAACAATAGTCCCAAGAAGTTCCAACATCCCCAGGCTCATCATGTGAAGTCGGTACTGATCTCTTAACTCAGTGCCAACATCTCTACATAGCCTCTCTACGACTAAGTTTCCTTCCACTCCTTCCTTGCTTCAAGTACTTCAACCTAGGTGCTTTGACCCTGACATCTCTACCCAAAACATGTCATCATAGAGCAAGTCCACTCTTCAAAGCAACCAACTTCATATTCCAGAAACAAGTTGTAATAGCCTTGGGCACTTAACCAATCACCAATCCAACACCATAGGCAACCTACACTAGCAATATCACTGCCTTCCCCAAAGTCGCTGCCACCAAGGACTAACCTAAAGATGTCCTTATCGACTTCTCATGTTGGAGCTGACTTTTCTACTTAAGGAATTAGGGCTTGCGACTTAGAGCCTAAGCTCTTCTTATCCTCCAGTATTCCACCACCATGTTTTGTCCAATTCCGACCATATGTGCCACTAATATGCTTAATTATCCAACCTAACTTTCTATGTTATCCAACAAATCGTATCATATAAACAAAGAATAACAAGTTATATCATCCGATCGAACTTGCAATCCATCAAAACAAGATACACATGTCAATTTACAACATAGATCTACATATAGCATTAATATATGAGCATAACAAATCTAGACCACTTTCATTATTTAACATGCAATTAAAGTTAGAAAAAAATTTATCGTCAGCAATCGATTTAAAATATGTTAAATCCTTCAACTCTACCATATAAACATGTATAGTATTGTAAGAAGACATAAACTAATCATCAATTACCAAATTCAACCAATATAGATGTAGATCTAATCCAAACACCAAACCAAAGCAATGAAAATCAGTCAAATGGATGATCTCTATCTTCTAATCGATAATTTATTCACCAATCTCTAATCCGTTTTGATTTAGATAGTAATTTAGATAATTTTGGATGAAACTAGGATGAAATGAGGGCTAATTAGAGTTAGAGCTAATTTAGAATGAGAGGGAAAATTTTCATTTGACTCTTATAGCCCCTATTTATTGTGATTCTCTAATTAGGCTAATGAGTCAACTAATTGGCTTCACTAATTACACACTAACATGGCCAGTAGTTCTTAAAATTTAAAACAGCCATACTTTTTAACCATAAATCCATTTTTCTATTATGACCAATCTACAAAAAGAGAAACCATTATTCCAAAGAAATGGAACTAGTTTATGACCCTAATTCGACTCCTATCAAAAATTATAGTCCAAACAAGGTTTTTAATATCAAAATGGTCACATAGAAATCTGGGGAAAATCACAAGTGTATAAAATATCCCAAGAGTCTTATCACAAAATTATAGAATCATACGACCTCATAGGAATAAAATAAAAATATTTTACGATCCTCCTATATGTAATATATGGTTCACTACATTCTCCTCCCTTTAGGAATTTTTCCCTCAAAATCCCCAATAAGCCAAAGCGTAAGCAATCATAGTTGTACCGCATGCCTACCAATCATAAACACTTATCACATAGATCAATCATGCAGCCATGTAATTAATAGTATAAGTAACCTATCCTAGCATGAGGAATAGCGACCATCAAATATAACATACAATGGCGAAAGTAGATATGATAAACAGTGGATCTTACCATTCAAAGAGCTCCGGACATGTCCTCATGCCCTCCTCCCTCTTCCATGTACAATCTTCATCGCTTTTAATCCACTGCACCTTCACTAGCTTTACTGTCTTTCTTCTAGGCTGTTTTGTATCATACCCAACAACACGAAGAGGCTTATGAGATCCCATAACTTCTGGCTCCACCTCAACATCTTCTAGTTGGTCTGGTGCAACTACCATGCTTAAGTCATGCAAAAATTTCCATAGATAAGAGATGTGAAAGATATTGTGCACACTTGTCATTTTCTAGGCAAGTCGACCCTATATGGCAACTTTCCAATCCTTTCTTTTATTGGAAAGTGTCCTACAAATCTAGGTGCCAAATTCTCATTCTTACCAAACATAACCACATTCTTTAGAGAAGAAACCTTAACAGATATTATATCTCCGATGGAAAGCTCTAAATCCATTTGTTTCTTATCGGCATAGCTTTTTTGTCTATCCTGAGAAGCTTTCTTTCGTTGTCGAATGATCTTAATCTTTTTCGATGTTTCTCTAATCACATCCGACCCAAATATTGATTTCTCTCCCTCCTCCCACCAATATGAAGGAGCATTACATGGTCTTCCATAAAGTACTTCTTATGAAGCCATACCAATACCCGACAGATAACTGCTGTTGTATGCAAACTCCACCAAATGCAAATGGTCATTCAATGATTCACCAAAGTCTATAATGCATGCTCGCAAATGATCTTCTAACATACAATTTACCCGCCCGGTCTACCCATTGGTTTGTGGCTGATAAGCTGTACTTCGATGCAGCTCCATCCCTAACACCTCTTGCAAGCTCGTCCAAAACCCACTATTGAAAAACAGGTCTTGGTCGCTCACAATGCTCTTTGGTACACATGAAATTGTATTATCTACTTTACATACAAGTCTGCCAGCTTGGACGTCGTTCTATTTGACTTGACGAGTTTAAACCTTGCACTCATGGTCAGCCGATCTACTATTAACCATATGTCATCTACCTTACTCGAGTCCTTGACAGTCCATCAATAAAATCCATTGATACTTGTTCCCACTTCCACTTAGGATCATCTAGCTGTTGCAACAATCCACTAGGTTTCTTCTGCTCTGCTTTTACCATCTGGCAGTTCGTAAACTTCGAGATGAATACCCCTACATCATTTTTTATGCCTTCCCAGTAGTAGGTTCGCTTCATGTCTCGTTACATCCTCTTACACCTGGATGAATAGTCAATCTGGAATGTTGGCACTCTCTTAGTATTTCATCTCACAATTCATCCACAATGAGAACAAACAACCTTCCATCCTTACAAAGTCAATCTTCTCGGTTGAGTTCGTACTGCTTCATGTCTTCAGACGCTACTCCCTCTTTTATCTTTATTATGATCTCCACTTGCCTAGAATCCCACTTCTACCTAGTATCGATCCTTTCAATTAGGGTAGGTGCAATTGATAAGCTTGCCAACATTTTAGGTTTTAGTTGGTAGTGAGGCCTAAAATTGAATCCACAATGTACTCCATTTGCTTCCATTCTAAGAACATTTCTCCTAACCTAGCATGTCTTCTACTCAATGCATCGGGGACTGCATTCCCTTTTCCCAAAGTACAAGAAATTCTAAAATCATAAAAGGCCAAGAAATCCTACCACCGCTGTTGTTGAAGGTTGAGATCCTTCTGAGAGAAAAGGTACTTTAAGGATTTGTGGTTCATAAACAGCTCAAACCTTTCTCCTAGAAAATAGTGCCTCCATATCTTCAAAGCAAAAATAGTCACCGCCAACTCCAAATCATGAGTTGGATAATTCCTATCGTGCGGCTTTAATTATCAACTAGCGTAAGCAAAACTTTTCCTTTCTGCATATAAATCGCTCATATTCCAGTACCACAAGCATCTGTGTGTACCATCAATCCTTCATTCCCACTTAGAATAGTCAACACTAGTACACTCTTTACCTTTTCATTATGAGTCACAAATGCATGCTCGCACTTCACGTCCCATACAAAAGTCTGATTCTTCTTCGTCAAATTGGTCAACGGTGCTGCTACTTTCGAGAAGTCCTTTACGAAGCGCCTATAATATCCCGGTAATCCTAGGAAACTCCTAACATCAGTAGCATTTTTAGGTTGATTCCAATCTTAGACCCCTGCCACCTCTGCAGTATCCACTGCTATACCTTGTCCCGAAATGACATGACCCAAAAATCTCACTTTTACCTCCAGAAGTGACACTTAGAGAACTGTGCTCTCAATTTTTGCTTCCTCGATATCTTTAGCACAATCCTTAAGTGCGTCTTATGCTCCTCTTCAGTTCTGCAAGAGATCAAAAAATCGTCCAAAAACACAAGCATAAACTTATCCAACTGATCCCTGAAAACCCAATTCATGAGATCCGTAATGTATGCCAGAACGTTGGTCAATCGAAATGGCATCAACAATCACTCATAGAAATCCGACGACATATGAAATGCAGTAATAGGCACACTCTCCTTTGCTACTTTAAGTTGAAGAAATCCAGTTGCCAAATCCATTTGAGAAAACACCTTCGCACCGTGCAGCTGATCAAACAAGTCATCTATACATGGGAGTGGGTACTTGCTTTTCTTCGTCACTTTATTCAGCTCATGATAATCCATGCACAACCTCAAAGAGCCATCCGCCTTAGTTGTGAATATAATAGGTACGTCCTACTTAGATATGCCATGCTTCTTCGAATGAACCCATTTCTCAATAGGTCATTCATTGCACCTCCAATTCCTTCTACTCTATGGGTGCCATATGCCTCAAAGGCATAACTACCGGTCTTTCTTCCTTCATCAACTCAATCAAAAGTTCGACCTCTCTATGCGGCGGCAATCTAGTGATTTGTTCGAAGAAATCTAGATACTCTCTAGCGATGGGCACTTATAACATCCCTTCTTATGGAACCTCCAGTGAATATAGAAAGATGACCATCACCCTATCCTCTGGTAGGTAGCTAATCACTACCGGTTTCCCATCCACACCATCGATTGTGACCAATAGCTTCTCATAATCCACTATGGCCGCATATCTCTTCGGCTAGTCCATTCCCAAGGCAATCCCGAACCCCACTAAATTCCACCATATAAACACACATAGTATAGTGAGATGGCATAAACCACACACTAATTATCAAATTCAACCAATATGGATGTAGATCTAATCCATCAATGCAAATCGACCAAATGGATTATCTCTATCTGTTGAATATGCGCTTATATGATTTTTGTTTGATGATAATAAACATATATACATTCGTTTAAATGTATTTGATAATATACTATTTATTTTCACAGATTAAATAAATATTTGCTGAATAAAATAAATAACACGGAATTTGAATTTAAACGAATATTTTATTCAAATAAATATTTATTACATCTTTGAATAGTACAATTTCAAGCTCTCACTATAACTGTACAACTTTGATTACAATTACATCACATTTCACATTTACAATTCACCTCACTACATATCACTCACACTCGTATTTTTATCTTCAACTGCATTCCAGTTTGAATCCAGCATCTGAGAAATCTGCAAAAATATAAACTAACGCAGTAAAATTGAAAAAGAAATATTTTTGCAATTCAAAAATAAAACGTGAATTTTTAAAAATATAATTTGCCTCAGTTATTTGGGTTGTTCGTCATTATTTAAATTTGAATTCATCATACACGAACAACTTGTGACATACACAGTGTATCACTGTATATGCCACAAGGTCGTGCACACCGATATATACACTTGATAATGCTACAGGGACAGGTGAGCACAGGTCAAACCCAAATGCAAAGCCGGGTTCAACGCACGTGCAATATATTTAAAATCACGACACAAGCACAAGGTCAAACCCGAGCTGCAAAACTGGGTTCAACACAGGGCAGGTGCACAGTTACAACCAACTACATGCAAGAGGCAACAAAGACCAATCAGTAGCATGCTAACGAATTATCAAACTTCACAAGCAATGACCCGTGCAATGACCAAGAAATGACCAAACAAAGCCAGTTCAACAAAGATCAAGTCATGGAGTCGCAGTCACAATGAAACTGCAGTGGAACAGCTGCAACATGAATGAAAAGACCAGACACTATAGCATGTACAAACCAAATAAGTCAGACCAACACTGCAACTCAAAAAGTAACATGAATGTCACCAGCATGCAAACAGGATCTCAATATCCAAGCATGAAGGTCACAGTGGAAATTACTCAACTCAGATAATATGTCAAAGACCACAAGTAACCAAAATCATCAATGCAATAAGCAACAGTATGCACCAGTCCAGGCTACGACATAGATGGAGCTACAGGAATGTACCAAGCTAACTGCACTGAAACTCGACCAAGTACACATTAAGGCAACCAAGACTAAACAAGATAGCAAAGAAGTACTGATCAATGAATGCAAATAAATTCGAACCGAGTATGGTGATGCAGTCAACAAGGCAACAATGCAGTGCAACTACATAACAACAAGTCAAGGCCGCCATCACGAACAAAGAAAATGAAAGAGAACCAGGTTAATGCAATCTACAGCAAACAATGAATGCAACAGAGACCAATGGTTAACAGAAGTAACAAGTGCAGCATAAACAAGACAAGTACACAAGGCATGGGGGCACTGGAGCATATGATGCAACTATAATGCAACAACACCACAAGTATACAAACATACCAGATCAATGAAACAGAATTCATCACAGTGAAACCAGACCACAAAGAAAAAGCAACAAGGAAAACAATCGATCAAGGCTACACTCGACAATCACAAATGATATCAAGCTGATGCCAAACAGAGGAAGTAAAATGATCGAGCATTGAATATGCTGCAATTTTATTTGTGAACAAAGTCAAGTGACCAGGAAGAGTTCGTCATACCGAAGCCGAAGCCAGCAGTATAAATGACAGTATGCACAGAAGCACAATCCAGTTCAAATGCAACAATCATAAACAAAATTGATCAACACCGTGTGTTACTCAAGACAACAGAAAAAGCAGCGGTATTATCGGAATTCTAGCCGTGAATTTTAAAGCCGTGTCAATCAAGCAATCGAGGATTTACACGAATGAATTGGTCAAGGAAAAATCACGAGCATCCAAGTATAATCGAATGGCCGAAGCACAAAATTGACAAATTCAAATAAATATATACGATCGAAGATTCAGGAAATTAAACGCATATATAACCCAATCATCATCGGCAATCAATGTATTGAATTCCAGAAAGCATAAATCAGTAAAGAAAAAGCACATAATTACATACCGGAATTCGATCAACGAAGTAGCTGTCTGCAATTCAAAGTAACATCTGATCGAACAAGCTAGCATCGAAAATAATCATCTGTTTCGATCGAACATCTTGAAGCAGCACTTCAATTAAAAACCCTAAATTGGAACGAAGAAGGGAAAAATCCCTAATTCAATTTCACGAAAAGCCGAAGCCCTAAGTCAAATCTCTCGAGAGCAATTTTACAGCAGCCATTGATTAGATAAGAGAAGAAGTCGAAAATAATAAAAGGATACGGGTTAAGGAAATCAACCAATTGGGCCGGCTTGTTTACATAAAGGGATAAGAATTTAAAATAGGGTTTTTTATTTGTAATTTGTTTTGTTTTGTATTTTCCTTTTAAATCGTTTTATTTTTCTAGTCGTGTGACTAGGGGACAAACTACGGTGTGTAGTTTGAGAATTCGCAACTCGGTAGTTGAGTTGTGGCAGGGTTTTGAGCGTAGAGTTAGATTAGTCAATAGCGGTGTATAGCGAGTTTACGTGTGTAAGCGAGGGACTATCTAATTTCTAGTAGAAACCTTGGGGGCAGCACGTAGGCAGGGTTTTGCCAAAGCTGGGTAAATTCTGTGTTGTTCTGATCTGTTCTGCTTTTTATTATTCTGATATTATCTGTGCTGTGTTTATTCTGCAGTGATCTGTGTTAAAATTAATATACACTTCTGCAATAATTTTTATAATTAACACTATCACCCTATTCACCCCCCCTCTAGGGTGAAATCGATCCTACAAGTGGTATCGGAGCTAGGAACAAAAGCCATTTTTGTTTTAAAATTTTGATTTTACAAAAATCAATTTTTGTTTTAAAAATTCGTGTTTCAAAAATCAATTTTTGTTTTAAAAATTCGTGTTTCAAAAATCAATTTTTGTTTTTAAAAAATTCGTGTTTCAAAAATCGGTTTTTTTTGTTTTAAAAATTTGAATTTTTAAAATGGCTTCTTTTAATAATGCTTTTGCAGAAGGGCAATCCATAGTTAGACCACCAATGTTCAATGGTGAATATGCTTACTGGAAAAATAGAATGCAAATTTTTCTGAAAACCATTGACGCTTGGAATATTGTTGAGACAGGTTATAGAATACCAACTATAATTGTAGATGATCAGGAAATAGAGAAACCAAAGGAACAATGGACAGAACTAGAAAATAAATTACAGAATACTAATGCCAAAGCTATGAATTCTATTATCTGTTCATTAGATCAATTTGAATTTAATCGTGTCTCACATTGTCTAACTGCGCAGGAAATATGGCACATATTAGAAGTAACTCACGAAGGAACATCTCAAGTCAAAGAATCTCGCCTTGCCATGCTAAGCAGCGAATACGAGAACTTTACAATGGCGAAAGAAGAAAATGTCAAAGAGATGTACGGACGACTTTCCAACATCGTATACAAATCAAAAGCTCTCGGAAAAACATACACTGAATTGGAAATAGTCCGTAAAATCCTCAGAGTTCTTCCACGAAGCTTTGAAGCAAAAGTTACTGCCATACAAGAATCGAAAGATTTAAAACAACTTAAAGTTGAAGAACTCATCGGAAATCTCACCACTTATGAGCTAGAAATGAAATTCAAAGAAGAGCGTGAAGGAGGTGACACTCAAAAGAAATCAATAGCTCTCAAAGGAACAACCGAAAGTGATGATGATAACGATGAAAATGATGGAGCAGCAGAATTGGAGCTGTTAATAAGGAAATTCAAAAAATGGAATCAAAAACATGGAAATTCAGCTCGAATTCAAAAAGCAAAAAGCAGAATAGCCAAAGCACTAGACTACTCGGAAGAACAAAAGTTTATTTGTTATAATTGCAACAAACCCGGCCATATCAAGCCCGATTGTCCACAAATTAAATCCAGCCACGGAAAGAAACAGAAAAAGAAAAGTTTTGCAGCCACTTGGGATGAAATAGACGAGAATGATCAAAGCACTGGCAGTGAAAGCGAAAAGGCAGAATTGTGTCTTCGAGGTGATACAACTGACAGTGACGATGACGAGCCAAGTGAGGTATCAAAACTTACCCATTCTGAGTTGCTTATATATTTTCATGAAGTAAATGGTTGTTTTGAACGACTTAGGGAAAAATACGCCAAACTTGAATCTCAAAAAGATACTTTGATAGAATGTAATAAACAACTTGATCAATTAGTTAAAACCTATCAAAGTAGGATCCCTATGTGTGATAAGTGTCCAACATTTGATGAAGAAATTAAAAAATCAGAAATTAAAATAAAATCGCTTGAAAATGAAATTCTGATTTTAAAGGAGAATGAAAATACTAGGAGAAAGAATTCTATTAAAAGGTGCACACAGTTGTTAAACGAAAATGAATCTCTCAAATCACAAGTCCAACAATTGTCAACGACTTTAGATAAATTTTCAAAAAGTGAAAAATCATTGAATATGCTATTAGGAAAGCAAACTGTTAATAAGGTTAGACAAGGACTTGGATATAATAATTCGAAAATTGTTGAAAACAAGATTAATCAAGTTAATTCTATGTGCACAATTTGTAAAAAATTTGGACACGGTCACAATAATTGTTGGTATAGACCCAAACATGTGAAAACTATACCGATTTGGGTTCCAAAAGGCACAAATATAAAATCTCTCAAAGTTAAACAAATTTGGGTGCCAAAGGGAACAATTATAAATAGTTTTGGGTCTACACAAAATTATTTTTCAAAATTTTCTGCCACTAACAACCATGGACCTATAAAAACAAATAGGTCACATAAATCTTTTTCCGTGTAGGTCTGGTGGCAGGCTAAGGAACAACAATAGTGTTCTCTGGATTTTGGCTGTTCCAGAAACACAATGGGCGACAAAGCAAAGTTCCTTAGCCTAGTATAAGGGTGACAGAATCACAATGGACAACGACGAGAAATATCGTAAAGGTAAAGACAGGTAAAGGTATATTTATTTGTACGATATATTAAATGTGATAATCTGTACCATTTTCTGAATAAAATCAGCCAATTATGCGATGATGATATGATGATGATTTAATGATGATTTTGATTCTGACTTTATTCAAAATTGTTAGCCATTTATATTCTTATGCCAAAAACACTATAAAATTCTCTAGAATTACTTGATATATAAGTTTGAGAGAAAAATAGTGTTTTGATTGGATAATAATATTGTTGTTATAATATTTTTGGCTAAATCTATATTCATGTTTTGACACAGCCTCGATTTAAAATCCTAATGAATTCTATTTTAAAAATTGTAAAAAGGATTTTAAATTTTTTAAATTGTTGAAACTTTTAAGAAATTGCTTTGAAATAAAAATAATGTTTGATGGCTTCTAAAATTGACACTTTAATATATGTTTGATTGTTGACACGGTTTTCATTTCAAATCCAAGAGAATTTCATTTAAAATTTGTTGATAATAATCATGAGAAATTTCTTAATCTGGTCTTTGACATTCAACGAGTGAATTTTGAGTGAAATTTAAATTCAGATGCAGATTACACTGGTAATATGGTTGATAGAAAAATTACTAGTGGAACGTGATTAATTTTTGACACATTCATTTGCTGCATCGTTTTTCAAAGAAAATATCTGCATATTTTTCATTTCAAATAATTTTCAAATAGCAGAAAATTTTCTTTTAAAAAACCCCCTGGAGAAAATCATTTTTGACCATATTTTCAGATTATTCATTTTTGAAAAATTAATTTCATAATTATTTTTGAATTTGATGACTAATCTGACTCCCAAATGATTATCGAAAAGAAAAATAGTGATTGAAAAAGTGATGAGTGTTGATATTGATTATATATTATAACTCGAGAAAGTATAATTAGAAAATTTCCTTAGAAATGTAAACAAGAGTTATAAAACTTTTTGTTGGTAAAAATTCCATGACCATCTCTATACCTATCATATTTCTATCAACCATCACTCATCAAAATTCTATATAGTTTGTCGATATGTGGTACTTTAAACAGGAATCGTTCGTTTTTCATTTTCACATTTTTTAAAAAAAAATAAAAAATAAAAAAAATAAAAATATAAAAAATATAAAAAAAATAAAAAAATAAATACCAAAGTATTCACTCTCATTTAAAAGTCCTCACGGTTATGCATGGGTGAATTACTTGGAATTTGTTATGTGCTTCCATGCTCATTTAAAAGTCCTCGCGGTTATGCATGTATGGAACGCATATCAAAAGTTGATTTGTAAAATAAACAAGTTGATTCTAATCCCATTTAAAAGTCCTCACGGTTATGCGTGGTTAGAAGATACTTGAATTCATTTTTTTTAAGAATAAAATTGGAATACTACTAATCTCATTTAAAAGTCCTAACGGTTATGCATGGTTAGTAGATATTCAAATTCCTAATATAAATATACCACAAATAGACACAACTGTATGGTTTTATATGATGACATCATTTCCATCATTCTAAAAGTGGAATATGCGCCTAACAAAATATTTATGATTTTTGTTTGACTTTTTATTGAAATTTAATATTTATATTCAATTGAGTTTTAATGTTGGATTGATATCGATTACTTTATCTCTATTTTCTCTAACACTATTATTCTTTTGCTGATAACAAAAGGGGGAGAGAAAAGTTAAGATTTTGTCAAATAGAATCAAGCAAAGGTCAAATAATTTTCCATTTGCATATAGGCTCATTTACATATTTTTATTTGTATGCATATATGTAGGGGGAGCATCATGTAGAGAGGAAGCATTTAAATAGGGGGAGCAATTAGAATATATCAATGATCAAATACATTTAACATATTCAAAATCTTAAATATATGTTTGTTATCATCAAAAGGGGGAGATTGTTGAATATGCGCTTATATGATTTTTGTTTGATGATAATAAACATATATACATTCGTTTAAATGTATTTGATAATATACTATTTATTTTCACAGATTAAATAAATATTTGCTGAATAAAATAAATAACACGGAATTTGAATTCAAACGAATATTTTATTCAAATAAATATTTATTACATCTTTGAATAGTACAATTTCAAGCTCTCACTATAACTATACAACTTTGATTACAATTACATCACATTTCACATTTACAATTCACCTCACTACATATCACTCACACTCGTATTTTTATCTTCAACTGCATTCCAGTTTGAATCCAGCATCTGAGAAATCTGCAAAAATATAAACTAATGCAGTAAAATTGAAAAAGAAATATTTTGCAATTCAAAAATAAAACGTGAATTTTTAAAAATATAATTTGCCTCAGTTATTTGGGTTGTTCGTCATCATTTAAATTTGAATTCATCATACACGAACAACTTGTGACATACACAGTGTATCACTGTATATGCCACAAGGCCGTGCACACCGATATATACACTTGATAATGCTACAGGGACAGGTGAGCACAGGTCAAACCCAAATGCAAAGCCGGGTTCAACGCACGTGCAATATATTTAAAATCACGACACAAGCACAAGGTCAAACCCGAGCTGCAAAACTGGGTTCAACACAGGGCAGGTGCACAGTTACAACCAACTACATGCAAGAGGCAACAAAGACCAATCAGTAGCATGCTAACGAATTATCAAACTTCACAAGCAATGACCCGTGCAATGACCAAGAAATGACCAAACAAAGCCAGTTCAACAAAGATCAAGTCATGGAGTCGCAGTCACAATGAAACTGCAGTGGAACAGCTGCAACATGAATGAAAAGACCAGACACTATAGCATGTACAAACCAAATAAGTCAGACCAACACTGCAACTCAAAAAGTAACATGAATGTCACCAGCATGCAAACAGGATCTCAATATCCAAGCATGAAGGTCACAGTGGAAATTACTCAACTCAGATAATATGTCAAAGACCACAAGTAACCAAAATCATCAATGCAATAAGCAACAGTATGCACCAGTCCAGGCTACGACATAGATGGAGCTACAGGAATGTACCAAGCTAACTGCACTGAAACTCGACCAAGTACACATTAAGGCAACCAAGACTAAACAAGATAGCAAAGAAGTACTGATCAATGAATGCAAATAAATTCGAACCGAGTATGGTGATGCAGTCAACAAGGCAACAGTGCAGTGCAACTACATAACAACAAGTCAAGGCCGCCATCACGAACAAAGAAAATGAAAGAGAACCATGTTAATGCAATCTACAGCAAACAATGAATGCAACAGAGACCAATGGTTAACAGAAGTAACAAGTGCAGCATAAACAAGTCATGTACACAAGGCATGGGGGCACTGGAGCATATGATGCAACTATAATGCAACAACACCACAAGTATACAAACATACCAGATCAATGAAACAGAATTCATCACAGTGAAACCAGACCACAAAGAAAAAGCAACAAGGAAAACAATCGATCAAGGCTACACACGACAATCACAAATGATATCAAGCTGATGCCAAACAGAGGAAGTAAAATGATCGAGCATTGAATATGCTGCAATTTTATTTGTGAACAAAGTCAAGTGACCAGGAAGAGTTCGTCATACCGAAGCCGAAGCCAGCAGTATAAATGACAGTATGCACAGAAGCACAATCCAGTTCAAATGCAACAATCATAAACAAAATTGATCAACACCGTGTGTTACTCAAGACAACAGAAAAAGCAGCGGTATTATCGGAATTCTAGCCGTGAATTTTAAAGCCGTGTCAATCAAGCAATCGAGGATTTACACGAATGAATTGGTCAAGGAAAAATCACGAGCATCCAAGTATAATCGAATGGCCGAAGCACAAAATTGACAAATTCAAATAAATATATACGATCGAAGATTCAGGAAATTAAACGCATATATAACCCAATCATCATCGGCAATCAATGTATTGAATTCCAGAAAGCATAAATCAGTAAAGAAAAAGCACATAATTACATACCGGAATTCGATCAACGAAGTAGCTGTCTGCAATTCAAAGTAACATCTGATCGAACAAGCTAGCATCGAAAATAATCATCTGTTTCGATCGAACATCTTGAAGCAGCACTTCAATTAAAAACCCTAAATTGGAACGAAGAAGGGAAAAATCCCTAATTCAATTTCACGAAAAGCCGAAGCCCTAAGTCAAATCTCTCGAGAACAATTTTACAGCAGCCATTGATTAGATAAGAGAAGAAGTCGAAAATAATAAAAGGATACGGGTTAAGGAAATCAACCAATTGGGCCGGCTTGTTTACATAAAGGGATAAGAATTTAAAATAGGGTTTTTTATTTGTAATTTGTTTTGTTTTGTATTTTCCTTTTAAACCGTTTTATTTTTCTAGCCGTGTGACTAGGGGACAAACTACGGTGTGTAGTTTGAGAATTCGCAACTCGGTAGTTGAGTTGTGGCAGGGTTTTGAGCGTAGAGTTAGATTAGTCAATAGCGGTGTATAGCCAGTTTACGTGTGTAAGCGAGGGACTATCTAATTTCTAGTAGAAACCTTGGGGGCAGCACGTAGGCAGGGTTTTGCCGAAGCTGGGTAAATTCTGTGTTGTTCTGTTTTATTCTGTTATTTATATTCTGCGATATCTGTGCTGCTATTCTGTGATCTGAATTGAAATTAATTTATAAGCTTCCGCGATTAATTTTTATACTTTACACTATCACCCTATTCACCCCCCCTCTAGGGTGAAATCGATCCTACACTATCTTCTAATTTATGATTTATTCGCCAATCATTAATCCGGTTTGATTTAGAGAGTAATTTGGATGAAATTAAGATGGAATTAGAGCTAATTAGGGTTTAGATCTGATATAGAATGAAAGGGAAAATTTTCATTTGACTCCTATAGCCTCTTTTTATAATGATTCTCTAATTAGACTAATAGGTCAACTAATGGGCTTCACTAATGATATACTAATCCTAGCAGCAGTTCTTAAAACTTAAACCAGCCATAACTTTTTAACTATATATCTGTTTTTCAATTTAACCACTCTATGGAAAGAAAAATCATCATCCCAAAGCAAGGGAACTAGTTTGAGACCCCAATTCGACTACTATAAAAAGTTATAGCACAAATAAGGTTTTCAGGGTCAATATGGTTACATAGAAATTTGAAAAAAAATCACTAATGTGTAAAATATCCCCAAGTATCTTATTCCCTAATAATAAAACCAAACGACCTCATATAAATAAAGTAAAAATATTTTACGATCCTTCTATACGTAAAATATGGGTCATTACACCAAACATCTTTCAAACTGACAAATAGGGAACTCAAGTCTATCTGCATCAAATGTAGGATTCTGGAAGATGAGGTCCATCTACCTAAACCCCATCAAAGGGCCAATCTCTTGCTAGTAGGCTATACCGCTTGTAATAGATATATGTGCCTCTTAGGAGTCGTGTCCACCCACTTTAATGAATTTCTTAAATTCTTTCTTCAAGAGCTCATGCTAACTGTGACATAATTTTGCCAAAACGGTTGTGCTCCGCTGAGTTCTGTCTATGTCATATTCATAATGCATTAGGGTCTCTCCCTTCCTTTGAAGAGCTAACTTACCTTGTCAACTTCAAAAAGAGAATGAAGATTCCTTCATTGTTGATAGTTAAAGGTATCAACCAATTCAAGGTTGTTCAAGGGTTGCATGATAAGCGAAGCTATTTCAAGTGCGAATATTAATTTGTTTAATGCCTTAAGGGTTTCTACCGCTTATGGCTATCTAGCCGTAATTTTTCTTATATGATACCTTCCTTAAACTTAGGCTTTCTTTACCCAAGCATCTAACATCCTTTCCATATCTCTGTCGGATCTCCCGAAATGAGTCCCAAACCGAGGATCTTGCGAACACACTGGCATTTTAAAGAGGATCGATCCAAATCTGAGAAAAACTTCTTACCTTCTTACAAATGCTCGATACGATAGTTTCACCTCCTGTACAATGAAGGAGTGTCATTCCTAACCCGGTTTCTACTATAGCGACTTGAGTAACTAGTGATCCTTATGCTTCGAAAGGCAATTTCGACGATGGTGAACAGTGGAGTAAAGAAGGCTAGGGAGTCAAGGCAAACCTTGGAGGAGAAGAAGAGGATAGAGGAGCCAAAAACTTTGGTGAGGAAGGAACAAGTGAAGGAGAGAATGTTGTAGAAATCAGGGGTGAAGAAAGAGATGAAGGAGAGGAAGAAGATGAGGAAGTTGAAGTTGGGGACTATAATGACAGTGGGGACGAACCATTTGGGGAGACATCCCCTAAAGGTACAATGATCACTTCACCTCCTAAGCCAAAATGATTGTTGATCAAGTCCTCCCAGCTTGCACTCAAACCATGACATGAACCTATCGAAGAGTTTACTCCTCCAACGAGTGCATTGGAAAACATTTTTAGTTCTCTAAGTGACTTGGAAACCTCTCTAAATTTCCTTCTAGTGGGCCAAATTTCGAAGACATGCCATACAGTAGCCCTCATAAAATCAGATTCTACTGGGGTGATATTCTTCAGACCGTTGAGGGTGATGAGACTCCATCTCTAGATCCTGTCGAACATTGTCTGTAATCTACTAAGGCATGCCAACACGACACACACTTCTAGGATCACAAGCGCAAACACTTCGCACTTGTTCTTACTCCATCAATTCAATTTTGTTTCGATCTATTTTTTCCTTTCATGTACAATGGAGAGATGTGGCTGTAAAGAAAGGCTCGAAGAACACACTGTACGTCACCGATCCTAGACTATCGAACATATTATTCATATCCTGGCGCTAACCAAGAGACATAGGAAAGTGATTAAGAAGGAAGAAGTAAGAATGTCATAATGCTGAGGAAAGACTATGCTACTGTGATGAACAAAGTGAATAGCATGACCACTCTGGATTCGATTCCCATCATCAACAACTCTCACACAGTCAGCCTTCCCAGCACCAAAAATCTTCTTATCATGAGCTTCTTCCATCATTCCATCCTTCTACTATGCTACTTCAGCTACCCAATAATTTAAACCTGTCAACCCTTCCCAGTCTTAGCAATCTCACAAGACTGGCAAATAAACACCTTTACATCATGCTTCTCTTCCTCCACATCCCAAGGGCCAATCCACAACTGTTACTACTAAGATGTAAATGGCTCTTCTCGGGTACTACCTTAAGGTGGTAGATTGATTGCAATGTTAAGGACTTTGCATATATTTATGTGAATGAAGGACTTGCCTGATACAACGAGGCTGTGGAGCAACTATATAAGTGGACGAAACTAGCTAAGGGCCTCTCTGATACAACCATACTAACTAGTTAATCACCCATACTTTCAACACGGAGAAGGCAAATCATAACCGAATATGTGAGGATTACAAATGGGAAATAGCCATCATCATGAAAGAAATAGATGTGGCCAAACCCGCCAAGGACTCCCACCAAAGGCTATCTGAGTTGGCTACTGCTCACGCGACTGAGACCCTAGCTCTAAACTCGTAGCTGAAGATTTGGTTTGCTTTTGAGATTAAGAGTGTATGGGGAGAAGAAAACGGGATGAGGGTTTAATCGTTTATTTGACTTTGAAAAGGGAAAAATTGAATGAGAGAAATAGAAGAGGGAAATAATTAAAAGAAACAGCGGCCACAAAGTAATTGAGAGGGAAACCAAAATATAGGTAGAGCCAAAGCTAATTTTTTTTATAAATTTAATCAGACAACAGATAAAATGTTATCTTAATGACAAGCATGAACATTGAGATTTCAGAGGCTATGTCAAACAACAGATATTTTTTTCAAAAGTTGTGTGAAACAGTGGTAAATATTGTGATAATAGAAAATTTACCTTATGTTATGTGATCAATATTATCTGATTCACTTTGTGGGATAGTGATAGCCTTAGCAGCGTAAGCCAATGTGAATGGAGTATGAATAGTCATGAAATTATGAGTTATCCTATAATCCCACAATGCTAGTGTTAACTCATCAACTCAGTCGCTTTAATCTCTTCTTAATGATGGATTTGATGATCTTATTCACTACATCCGGCTGTCCATTTTCTTATGGGTGTGCTACTACCGAGATGCTCTTCTTAATTTGGTATCGAGCATATAATTTTTTGAACTTGAAACTTTCGAATTAAGTTCCATTATCATTGATAATCTTCTATGGAACTCCATATCTACACAAAATGTTCTTTATTATGAAGTTAATCACCTTCTTTGAGTTAATCGTTGTTAGTGGTTCCGCTTCAACCCATTTTTTAAAGTAATCCATAACTACTATAACATATTTTTCTCTGCCTCTCTCGACTGCAAACGGCCATAGGCTAACCATTTGCATAAGCTTAGTAGACGGGGCTCTTGGTATCTTTGAAAACCTCTAGCGCTTAGTAAATCTTTTAGAATAGTCGGTCGCATGTCAATTGACTGTTGGCAAGAATTACTCACATCGAAGAACTTCCTCTGCTAATGTCTACTGCCGAGTGTGATCATTACAACTACCTTCTTGCATATTTGTAAGAATTTCCTTAATTCGTATTTAGTGACACACTCGGCAGGGCATCGAGAATCTCTCCTATATAGCACTCTTTCTTGCATAATGAATCGAGGTACTTTACGTAGGAGTTTCCATCATTCATTTATTCATTCAGGAGAGTCCTTTTTAACAAATATTCTTTAATTAGAATCATCCATGACTCCTTCTCTTCCTTGACATATGATATCTGATCGACATCTATCTCATCGATGTGTGGAGTCGTTTAAGTCTCAACTAGAATGATACCTAAAAGTTGTGCATACTCAGAGCTAGCCAGCTTGGCTAGTTAATCAACTTTCATATTTTCCTCCGTAGGGATGGCGCTATAGTGTACTGTTCAATATCATCAAGTAATTCCAACATTTCTATTAGTAAAGGAAATCCTTACTACCTTAGGCTAAAATTCCCTTTTTACTTGACAGACCATCAACCAAGATCACTAAATATACGCAATGTCTTAACCCTCGGTTCCTTTGTAATTTGAGTCCTGCAATCAATGCCTCGTATTCGACTTTGTTGTTTGTCATTGTGAACTCTAGCTTCAAGACATAACAGATCCTCTATCCCTTTAGGGTCAGCAAAACAATACCCACCTTAGAATTATGCTCATTAGAGGCTCCATAAACATATATCTTCCATTGTGAAGGTTGAACCCATACCTCTTCCTTTTCATAATTCCAAACGGTGTACTCGACAATGAGATCCACCAATGCTTATCCTCGAATCGTGTCTAGGGTAGTAAGATATTCATATTGGCTCTACTTGTTATTTGATTTGATAAATCTTCTCGAGGTCCAAGGTTGATGTAATACTTGCCTTAATAGAGCAAACAATACGCTAGCTAATGTATTCTTTAGACTAAATGACATGACCCGATAATAATACAACTCCAAATCTATGATGAAGCATTTTGCCCTTGATTAGGATGTGTATTGCTATTTGATTGTAGCCGGAGTACACATCCATGAAGAATAAAAGTTCATGTCGAGCAATTCCATCTTTAAGTTGGACAATGCTTTTTAAGGGAAAGAAGACCTTTGGGCACACTTTATTCAAGTTTGAATAATCAATGCATGTCTGCCATTTCCCATTTCCTTTTGATCAATACAGGATTTGGTACCCAGTCCGGGTATAGTGTATCATGGATGAAGCCATTTTCCTTTAGCTTATCCACTTTTTTTCAATGCAGAGGATTGCTCTAGTTCCATAATACTTCTCTTCTATTTCACAAGAGAGTATCTTGGATCCACATTTAATGTATGACATGCTATCTCTAGTGAAATCTACACGTATCAGAATGTATCCAGGTAAACACGACCACATTTGCACGAAAAAGCTATACAACTCCTTCCTCATTTTTAGGTGAAGCTGAGACTCGGTCTTGAGAAACCTTGTCAGATCCTCATTGTCGGTCGGAATATCGATCATCGGCTCCACTGGTGTCACCCTTACATCTTTCGACTCTTTTCATTGGTCCATAAGCTTGTAGAACTTGCTTTGAGAGCCGACCAAGGGGTTAGGCGGTAGTTGTTATGTATCGGTAGTCTTGATACAAAGTCTTTTATGCACCCTTTCATTTATCTCGTCGCTCTGCTTCTCCGATCTCTACAGCGTAACATTCTCGACCAGTACTCTGGTCGCCTTATATTGCTCCTGCTCCGTTCTCGATAAGGAACTTCATCATCAGATGCCACGGGGCATGGGCAATTTTGAAATAGGAAAGTGCCTATCGGCCTAATAAAACATATAGGCCAAGAATCCATTAACCACAACAAACATCTATAACTCACTATCTTGCGGCCTCCTTCACCTAATTGAATGTGTAACTATATGCAACCAACATGTTCCTTGGCCTCTTCGATAAATCCATGGACATGAGAATTACAAGGCTTCAGATCCTTCTTGTCGAGCTATATCTAATCAAATATCTTTATAAACAAAATATTACTTGAGCTCATATAATCAATAAGGACCTAATGCACTGTTATCAGCCTAATCACGACCGTGATCACCATGGGGTCAAGTGTCGGCACCTACACCCCATCGGCATCTCTATTCCTAAACACGATATCATCATTCATTGTTCTTTGTTGCTTCGCTACAGTCCAATCCTCTATGGAAAAAAATGTTTCCTGAGGAGGCACATGCCTTGACGCTACCATATCTCTCCATCTAATTCTAGCTTTTGTCTGTAGGATAGGGTCCTACGGAGATGGTATTAATCACTACTCCTCTCATGGGTCGTCTTGGTATCTCTCTCCAGCGGATCCATCCTGAAACGTTGAGTCATGCTTCCCTTGGGTTTATTACTTGTTTACCCTCCAGGTTGTGGATTCTTAATGTATTTCTATAATGTTTTCTATGTTATCAGATCCTCATTCACATCTATTAAATGCCAGTACTCATTGATATTCCGTCCATGTGTTTCTTGAAAGCAAAAATACTTCCTAGAATGCCTCTCTTCCTTAGTTGCCTTCCTCTGAGGCGGGTTTTTACATTTTTTAGTATCTTGCATGGAAAGATAGATATTTTAAATGGAATCATTCAATGGAGTTCAATCCCATGGTCTAGTATACCTCATGCGCTTCTTGGTGTCTTCCTTCTTCCCACCAGCGCATTGGTTCTTTCTTTTAGGATAATTATTGTTTCAATGTTCACAATAACGTTTCCTACACTATCACCACTCTATTTGATAGCAACATTTCTTTGCACTACAACTCGGTCCCTCATGACTATCACTCGCTAAATCTTCCTTTTCTAAGCACAAAAAATGGGATGACTTTTGACAAATTTACCCATGGTTGATGATTGTTTTCTCTTTAACCATCTACTAAAATCATTCCTTAGGTTAAACCCATTAATCAATGCCATCAAAATATTCTACTCTACAGGATTGCTCACTTCCATAGCTGCAGCATTGAACCTCTTCAGAAAATCTTTCAAAGTCTCTTTGGAACTCTAATGAACATTCACAAAGACATCATGTCCTTGTCTAGCGGTATGAGATTGAAATTACTATATAAACTTCTGTGTTGATTGGCCAAATGAGGATATGGACCTCGTCATGAGCCGAGTGAACCACATCGCAGTAAATCCATCTATGAATATAGAAGAGCGCCTACATCTAACATCATCTGTAGCACGAGCATTGTCCACATGCCATCCTTCAATAGATGATGCCTTGGATCAGTAGTACCATCATAAAATGGCATAGTTGGCATCACGAACTTCTTTGGATAACATCATGCTAGAATATTTTTAGAGAATGGGATTCATCTTGGTAATGAGCCCCACTCATTGTTATTTTTGTGATGATTTTCATTTAATAACCTCATGATTATATCGGCTATGTACTCTTTGCTACTTTGGGCGACTAGATAGCAAGCATTAAGCACATCCTCGAGTGTTTGACTTTGCAAATGCTCTTGTTTCATAGCATGATATCTAGGCTCATTTGTCTCTAAGGAAGCCATTTGTCCTGACCTTCTTTGTTTATGCCTCTCTAATTTTATAGCGTTCGATCAATTAGCCCCTGCACCATTAGCTTGCTCACACTAGGCCCGACATCCTGCTTCTCTGCTTCACTATCTAAAAAATCCACTACCCCAGCATTCATATTGGTACCGACCTCATGAATCAACTCGATACCAAATTGATTTCGGTCAGCACCGACTTGGTTACCAATTGCCAAATTAACTCTATGTAATTTCGCACCTTAATGGGCCTAATTTTTCAACTAAATTAAAAATCCAAGTCCATTAGGGAAAGGATCGTTGGTGTTGGTAACCTATAATAAACATAAGCATATCAGAGAGCTGTCCGTACGAACTCGCAGCAGAATAGTAAAATATGGTTATATATATATATATATATATATATAGAGAGAGAGAGAGAGAGGCTAAGGTGGCTACCTTGGAACCAATATTATTTCTTGGCTATCTAATTGCTATGTCTGTGCCAGGTATGAATGAGAAGACCTATCCATCTATCATTCCCGTCTTATACCGATATCATGACGCTTAAAATTTATCATTTAAGTTGAAATGAGGAGGGGGTCAGAATAGCCATCTGGTGACAGATAAATTATATACTTTATCTATAACACTAGTAATGTGAATTGATCTTCGCTTAAGTGTTGTGTCTATTATTAAGGATTCTAGATTTAATTTCACCTACGCATAGACTGATCTAACCTACTCCGAGGTATAAGTATGTATATGCGCATATATATAAGTGTACCTATTTTCCTAAAAGAAAACCCCTTCGCATCATAATTGATAGTCAACCGACTCGAAGGCCGATGACTCCTAAACATGGCTTTATAATTTAACTAGCTGTTTTACTACCATATCTCAAAGACTTACTTGAGGTAAACTAGCCAACGTCCAACCAACGAATAAACAACCAACTTTGAGATTAGAGCATATCTCATACAAACACTACATCAATAGGAAGTGTATACCGTATAGGCTTAACCTAAGTCTTTGCTAATCGATCGCTGGGGACCGGTGGTGGTTTCATTTTATGCCTAGCTATACTAAACAAATGCTGGTTTACCAAACAATGCTCATATAGCATCGAACATCATCTCAAAATCCTGTTTAGATTTGCCTATACAGATCAAGGAAAATGCCCATTACCGGTTACTTACCTCCAGTTTGGAAATTGAAGTAAACCATTTGGCCATTTAGTACTTCAAATCCAAGATAAACCCCTTTGTATATTTTCCCAACCTTATACTCAAACGTATATCCCCATATATCTTGTGGCTGGAGATGTTCCACATTAATAGTATATATACACGACTACTGGTAGCCTCTTATGGATGATAGACTTCCATTATGTAACTCCAATGAGCTCGCATTCCAAACCACACCAAGCAACTGTTGAAATCGGGCCAGCACATAGTGGAAGAAATCGGTGAATTTAAAAAAAATTACCATTTTGGATCATTAATGGCCTATGAAGTCTAAATCCATTTAGATCTTATCAAAATTTTCTTTTAAATAAAATTAATATTTTATTTAATTTGGTAATTACAGGATTTTTAAAATTAATTTAAATAAATATGTAATATGATGAATGTATCAAGTACATTCATGTGTTTGAATGATAAAG
Organism: Allium cepa; assembly: GCA_030765085.1. Lineage (NCBI taxonomy): Eukaryota > Viridiplantae > Streptophyta > Magnoliopsida > Asparagales > Amaryllidaceae > Allium > Allium cepa. Next base: position 883,347,737 of record CM060929.1, read on the forward strand.
ATAACATATGAGCAGTACATAAAAGTATGTAAATAAACATGCAAAAGGTTAGAGAAAGAAAACTTTTATTTCTTTCTCTTAATACAAATAATTAAATAAGAGACGATGGGGCCATAAATGTAGAGATGGAAACTTTTTATTCCTCTCTCTTTAATTAGGTTAAGTGACAATTTAATTACATTTACTGCTGAATTAATACATGCATTTGTTATCTAAGTTTTATTTTAAAATATTTAAGTGATCATGAAAAACGTATGCATATGTATGTGTGTGCGTATAAGTTCAATTTATACCAATGCATAATACATTGAAAGATATTTTATTAATAGGCAAAGTTAATATATATTAACAAAAAGGACAGTAAGGAAATTAAGGTAGATATTTATGAAAAAAGATGAAGCATTTTCCTTCTTCCTTTACTCATTCAACCAATGTCAATTCAAATTAGTAATTTAAATTATAAATCATATATGCATATAAAATAAAATTTTACCATTATCATAATTTAAAATCTAGAATTAACAAATATAATCAAGCTTCAATTTAGGAAGAATTTTAAGGTTAAAATTGTGATTTTACATAAAAGTACAATTTAAACCATGAATTAAAACAACACATTCATTCATATATGTAATTAATTGCAAGCTAGTTTAAAAATTAAAATAACAAAAGAATATATGAAGTTTTTGATTTAGTATGCATTAGAATTAGAAGTTAATTAATTTACATAAAGGTCCATTTTTTTTTTTACAAAAGAATACAATAACATAAAAATCAAACACAAACATATAAAATCATATTCAATTCTCAGATGATTTAAAATAGACAACGATGTAATTTATATAAGTTGAAACAAAATAAAATCATATAAATAAATGGTATCAAACAGGAATAAAGGGGGTAACTTAGGCAAATATAAATTCACAGTAAAATATCAGATCTAAACTATAAGGACAACATGAATAATAAATTAAGTGAGATGTAATATTTCACAACTTGAATGCTTAGAATATGGACATGTAATCAAATTCGAATAGCATAAATTAGATCTAAATCAGTTGATATTATAAACATATATTAGTAAAGAATATATGATCAAAAGAGAATTAAATCATAAACAATATTAACAGTAATTAACATAAATAAATAAAAGATGAGAAACATGTTCAGATTTGAGTTGAATCAAATAATAAACAAGTTGTTATTTGAGGAAAAAAGTTTTGATTTACATGTTTAAAATTAATATATTAAACATGCAATGAGCCATTCATATGCAAACATATGAAGGATAAAACATATAAATAAATAAATCAGAGGATCACCTTAGGATGTTGCCTAGAAATCATATGTTGAATGATGATATCTCCTTGGATCTTCAAGATCCATATCCTATCCTTACAAGAGATGGATAGACCACTTTTGTTTCATTTTATTTGATATTTTATTAGGAGTTGAAAGATTTGGGAAAGCTTATTTTCTCCCTGCCATAAAAAGTTAGAGGGAGAGAAAGAAAAAGAATAAATGAGAAAGAAATGAATTGTACGTATAGAATGAATAAGAGAATATGTTTTATTTGAAAGAATGAAACCTTTCCCATCTGGTAATTAATTCCTTTGATTGTTTCTCTTTCTCCAATTCTTTCTTGTCATATGATGTCATCAAATCACATAAAATTTCCACAAATTATGTCATCAAATAACATAAAATTTCCATAAATCATTTCATGCAATTATCTTTAAATAACATCGATATCATATATTAATGCTTGCAAAAATAACTTTTATAAATGCATTAAAATAATTAGAAACAACTTCAAAAAGTCCATTACATAATCACTAATATTTCTCAAATATCAATTAATTTAATCAATTTACAATATTTTATAAATTAATTAAATCATGTGGTTTTTCAGAGAATTCATCATCACAGTTGTGTGACTCAAATGTGTAAATTCAGTCGGCGATTAATATCGAACTACTGTAATGTTAACGTTTATACGTCACTTAACAGGTGGTGTGCATTTCTGCTGAATTTATCACTTATACGGTCTTTTGGTAAAATCCAGTTTTACTTATTATAAGTGGTACTCGATAGTGAAAAATATTTACACCAATTCTCTTCGTCAAAACTATATCACATTAGGACTTATGGAATTTGGTAATGATCGAAATTCCAATACTATCCACATTCAATTTTATAGTCCGAACGCAAAGTCCTTGGTTTAATCATAACAACTATTATTAATCGAACTACTCTGACCAAAGACTTTGACTATGAGTTAACATCAGTATGCCGTGATACTAACCTCATATAACTGAGGAGACAAATCCTCTCTTGAACAGTATTTCACTTCCAATACTTCCACTCGACCCAACTACAGTCATTCGATGAATATTGTGCCACAGTTTAATTATAGTTAAAACAGAGCTTCCATATTAAAGATCAACAGTATTCTCAAGTTGAGAGAACAGTGTAAATTAGCCACATTAATATTCTATACTTGACCATAGTTATATTAACCAACATAAAACTATCGAGCAAGTCAGTCTATAGTTACTCAATAACCATCGGTATATAACCCCTTGGTACGTCCTGCAGTTAAAAGTAACTCACTGCCCAACATTTGGAGAGTGTTATGTACTCTAGTCTCAACGAATGTATCGACATCCAGTCTCGATACATCTTGACTAGGAATATAAAATTTTATATTTGTTTTCATTTTGATATATCTTACGATTACAGCACTTTGTAATTACTATCATAAAACATACCATTTATGGATTTATATTAAATATATTTTTATTTAAATTAATTAATTAATATAACACATTATATCTAGTATAAAGTATAAAGAAAACACCTTTTAGTTTAAACATGATTGGTTATCAAGTTAGATATATGTAATAAATTACATAATTGCCCCTGGGGCATACCTCTAACTCTATCTATCCCCCATTTGCACTTATGGTCAATTATGGAATCTCATTCCAGCTTCTTCGATCTATTTTCTTAAAGCCAATTGGACCAATTCCTAGGTGAACGGATGTGCTATTATATTTTTATTTCCTACTCTATCAACCAACTCTCTCCGATGCTGATAGACTTCCTTTATCATGTGGAAGAATTCAGAGTATGTCTCTCAACTTCTAGTGAGCTTTAAGTTCTATTATGGACCACATCGTGACATTGTTATCAGATGACAAAGTTATGGGATTCTCAACATTTGGAATTGCCCTTGGTTCGGTTATAAATTTGTGCATTTATATACATACATGCATGCATGCATGCATTCATATAAACATGCATACATATACATACATACATACATACATACATACATACATACATACATATATATATTAAACAAAAATATGACCTAACAACTAGATGTTATGTATGATAAGTTAGACCATAACCAATTTGATTATGTATAAAAGGTCAATTTATCATTTGGGATCCAATGTGTGATTGAATTGTTAAAGAGTGACTTCATAGCATCATAGAATCCTTTATAGATCAACCTCCTCAAATTCATAGGACTTAAGGGTGCTTTGTCCCAATAACCACATGAGATGAAGGCCGAGTGGCATTCATGTGCGTATATATCACCTTAAGGCTCCAACATCCAAATGGACTCTATGACATGATATATGTTTATATAGAATTAAGGAGATAAGTGTAAGTGTTGTGCAATGTTTATTAGGCATGCTAATGGCCATGTAGATCATTCTTATGCTCGAAGTCAACATTTATATATGTATATATATTCATCCACTCCCACAAGATTCGAAGAAGCATAAGTGAGGAGATTATAAACGATCAAGCTCATATCCTTGAATTTATTAAGTGTAAGATGGTTACAAATTGATAGGATTTGTCCCTAAATTGATTTAGGATTACAAGAGTGTGAGATTACAAAAGAAGAATGGAATGAAAAAACCTTCTCAAACCATGACCCCTATGGTCCTATTATAGATGTCGGTCCAGGTCCTTCCGCCTCCATCCTTCCGTTATCGTCGGAAGGACTGCCTTACTGCCTTTCGCTATTCTTCTAGCTCCGCCTTCGTCACTGTCAGTGGCAATCCTTTCATCTATTGATGTTTATGCTGAAGCATCTTTATTTTTCTTGTAAAATGCTTCCTCTGCACTTAAATGGATGATTTCATCATTATCAGAAGCAATGTCTTTAAAGATATTAGCTAAGAATTCCTTCAATGCCGCTATTATATACGAGCTGGGCGCTTTCGACACCACCAGAAGGAACTCTTTTGAGAAGAAGAGGGGAATTGATGCGACACTATCCTGCTGAAGGCATGTTGAATCCCTTTGTCATTATTGAGCCATGGCGGTGCCATATGTGGAGTATTGTTTGAAGAATTGCAAAAGGCTTGTAAAGAGTGTGACGGAAGGATGATACTTTCTTATGGAAGGATGACTGTTTCGAAGGTTTAATGATTGCGGTAGGGAAGACTTTGGCAAACTCTTAGAAGGAAATCTTTCAACACTTGCATAAGGGACGGCTTCAGTAGAAGTATTGATTCTTGTGAAAGCACCTCCTTTGATGCTTATAGAAGCCTCTCCTTTGATTCTTACGAAAGCATCTCTTCAACCTTGTCGGAAGCATCTCCTTCGATGGTTGTAGAGGTGCCATTTCAACCCTAACATAGGCATCTCCTTTGATGCCTGCGGAAGAAACCAACTTTCGTATTATAGCTTCTTCTTTCATATTTTTACTCTGAAGAGGATTTTATAGGTAACATTTAACCCCCTTGTACGAAAGAAGCTTTTGTTCTTTAGGGCAAAATCCAGGAATTTCTCTGCTATTTTCCTACAAAACATAATGCGCATAATATTTCTTGTTATTAGATTTGAAGTCTATATAAAAATGTGTCTAATATATCATTATTGATTGTTGATAATAGAAGTCCTAGAACCCAAAGTTGAAAATAATATAAATCCAGAAATCCAAATGTGAAAATAATAGAAGTTTAGAGATCATAATCCTGAAATAATAATAGATAACCAGAAATCTGCAACTGGAAGTAATAATAGAAGACTGGAAATCGATATATGGTAATGGAAGCTCAGAAATCATTATCTGAATATGATAATAGAAATCCAGAGATTTGGATCAAGAGATAATAATAGATGTCCAGAAATCCCTTTCCGGAGATAATAATAGAAGACCAGAAATTCAAAATAATAGAACACTAGATATCCACGTCCGGTAATAATAAAAGGCCATAAATCCATATCTAGAAATAATAATTGAAGTCTAAAAAACCATATCTAAATAATAAAAGACCAGAATCCATATCTGGAATTAGTAGAAGAAGACTAAAAACCCTTATCCAGTAATAATAGAAGTACATAAATCCTTTATATGAATATAGTAATAGAGGACTAGAAATTCCCCTCTGGCAATAATAAGAGAAGTCCAGGAACCATTATCTGAAAATAATAGGAGAAATCCATAAATTGTCATTTGAAATGAATAAGAGAAGTCCAAAACTCATTTTCTGGAAACAATAAGAGATCTATTGTCTTGTGCCACCCTTCGAGCCTTTGGACATTTGAATTCTTGATTTTGCGCCACTCTATGGGATTTGAATGTCAGATGTCTTAATTTTCTAATTTGAGCCACCCTCCATGCATTTGATGCCTTAATCCCTTATTTTATGCCAATTTTTGGGCTTTGGATGTCTAAATTCTTTATTCTGCACCACCTTTTACGCTTCGGATGCCTTCATCCTTTGATTTAACCCCTTATCACCATTTGGGGTAATGCATTAGGTCGTCGTTTGGTTAGCTATCATCAAGCAGGACCAAAGACTTACTTGACCTCCCTCTAGGTAGCCCTTCAAACAAGCCTTATAAGCAGGAAAGAAGGTTTGGTTCTGTGCTTTGACCCAGCCATCTTAGGCAGAGACCAAAGGCTTACTCCATCCTCCTCTAAAAGGTGCTTCAGATAGGCCCTATAGAAAGGAATGAAGGATGGTTGGTGCTTTGACCGGCCATCTCAGGAGGGGACCAAAGGCTTACTCCATCTTCCTTCTAAAAAGTGCCTTGACCTGGCTACGTAGGAACGATCTCAGGAGGGGACGCAACTAAAAGCTTACTCTGACCTCCTTCTAGGAAGGCTTTGACCTGGCCATCTTGGAGTTGACAAAGGCTTTCTACCATCTCAGGTAGTTTCTAAATTTGAGTAGAATCTTTCTTCCGACTATATAATACACTTAAAGATTGTCCCTTTATTCGCCCATTGTTGGGAAGTACTGTCGCAAATACTCTTCATTCCATGTTTTAAGGACCATATTGCCATTAGGTCGGCATATACGATAAGCTCTTGAAGGAATCACTTTATGTATAATTAGGGGACCTTACCAGTTTTCTCCAAGTGGTCCATCTCCTGGAGTTTTAGTATTTTCCAACACTCTTCGGAGAACTAGATATCCTTTTTGAAACAAGCTTGCTTTTACATTCGAGTTGTAATATTTTGATATCTTCCATTGATATTTAGCAATTTGAATTGCTGCTTTATCTCTTAGTTCATGTATTAAATCCAATGATTCTTTCCTCAATTCTAGATTCAAATCTAATGCATATGCGATTTTCCGATGCCAAGGTATCTTAACTTCAACTAGCAGCATTATCTCACACCTATATGTTAAGGAAGAAGGAATATGACCCATTTTAGTTTTGTTGGACGTTCTGTATGCCCAAAGCACAAGTGGTAACTCTTCAACCCAATTTCCTTTGGCTTTGTTTATGCACTTTTTTATAATAGTTTTAAGAGTCTTATTGGCTGCTTCCACGGCTCTGTTAGCCCTTGAATGTGCTATAGAATAGAAACTCTTAAATTGCTATAGAATGGGGCAAACTCTTCACTCTCGAATTGCATTCCATTATCGGATATGATTTTAAATGGAATTCCAAATCTTGTGAAAATGTTCTTTGATCACGAATTTGAGTACCTTCCCTAAAGTGACATTCAGAAGTGGCTTTGCATGCACCCACTTAGTAAAGTGGTCAATGGCAACTGCTTCATATTTGGCCCCTCCCTTGGATATTGGCAAAGGTCCTATCAAATCATTCCCCATGCATCAAAGGGCCATGGACTTGAAATTGTCGTTAATTGGATTGATGGTAAACGAGGAATTTTGGCATGCTTTTGGAATCTTCAATATCTCTTTACATAATACGTAGCTTGATTGGTCATTCGGGGCCAATAGAAGCCTTGTCTCATGACCTTCTTAGCTAATTTTATATCATTGGAGTGGTCTCTACATAAACCCTTATGTGCTTCCTTTAATAGTCTCAATCCGTTTTCTGGAATCACACATCTTAGGTAAGGAAGGGCATAACCTTTCTTATAAAATACTCCATCCATCATAGTGAAGGTTGGGGCTTGATATTGGATTTTTCTAGCTTCTATCTTATTAGTTGGTAGTGTTCAGTTAACAAGATATTCCATTGTTGTCGTCATCCAATTATTTTTTAAGCAATCATTTTCTTTTGAATCAGTGAGTTCCTCCTAAAGATTTTCATTCTCGGTTTCTTTCTCTTCTCCTTTATGCATTAGAGCTTGAGACCTAGTTAACACTAGTAACTCTCTTCCCGGTTTAGATATCTTATCTTCAATACTGGGATTTGCTTGATAACCCTTCGGTACAATCTGGGTTTTTGTGCTTCCTTTGAACTGGCCAGTTTTGCCAATAAATCTACTTGTGAATTCTTTCCTCTTGGGACTTGTTGTATTCATAGTTCTTCAAATTGAGTCAACATTTTTAGTACCTTATTGACGTACTAAACTAATTTGGCATCTTTAGTCTGATATGTCTGCTTTAATTAGTTTACCATCAACTGAGAGTAACTGAAGATTTCAATCCTTGGAATTTTAAGCTGCAAAGAAAAAGTGAGTCATGCTACCTTTGATTCATATTCCGCCACATTATTTGTTGCCGGAAAGAACTGTTTCATAGCATAGTGCAATCGGTGTCCGTCTGGTATGATTATAACATAACTCGATCTAGCACCTTTTCATTAATGCCTTGTCCATGAATAATTGCCATTTGGGCTTTTGATCCTTTTCTTTCTCTGATTACTCTTTCTCTGATTACTCTGTGATAAAGCTTGTGCATTCATTTACAAAATTGGCTAAAGCTTGTCCTTTAATTGCCGTCTGCAGTTGGAATTCAATATCATATTGGCTGAGTTATACTCCCCATTTCACTAACCTTCCCAAAGTTTCCTAGCTTACTAAAGACTTGCTTAAGTGGAAAGTTGGTTAATACCTTGATCAGATGTGTCTAAGAGTAGGCTCTCAGTTTTCATGTTGTGGGTATCAAGCAATAGGCCGACTCTTTTAATGATTGTATATCTAACTTCAACATCCTTCAACCTTCTACTCACATAATAAATAGGCCGTTGAATTCCATTTTCCTCTCGGGTTAGTACTGAGCTCATTGGATGCTTCGAAGCTGCCATATATAAGTACAAGTTTTCCGCTCCCACAAGACCAGATAATGTCAGTGGCATTTCAAGATGGTCTTTTAGTTCTTTGAAGGCTTTTTGACAATCTTCTCCCCATTCAAAATTCTTTTTCTACTTGATTACATCAAAGAATGGAATGCACTTATTAGTAGCTTTAGAGATAAACCTACTCAATGTTGCTACCCTTTTATTTAAACTCATTACATCTTTGCTAGTTTCAAGCTCGACTATGTCCTTTGTAGCTTGAGTTTGGTCAGGGTTGGCTTTAATTCCCCGAGCGCTAATAATATACCCTAAAAACTTCCCAGATTGAACTCCAAAAGAGCATTTTTTCAAATTAAGTTTCATCTGATGTCTCAACAACACTTCAAAAATTTCTTTAAGATCCTTCAAATGATATCTTTCCTCTTGAGACAATACTAACATGTCATCACGTAAACTTCCATATTCTGGCCGATCTGCTATTTAAACATTAAATTCACTAGTTGTGGCGCCCTAGTTTTTCAACCTAAAGGAGATCACCTTGTAGCAATAGGTTCCCCAATATGATAATGCTTGTATTCTCTTCGTCGATCTTAAACATAGGAATTTTATTATTTCCTGAATAAGAATTCATGAAAAACATAAGCTTGTATCCTAACTGAACTATTCGGGGCAATGGATAACAATCTTTCGGACATGCTTTGTTTAAGTCGGTGTAGTCGACACAAGTTCTCCATTTACCATTCGACTTCTTAACCAATACCAGATTAGCTAGCCATCTTGGACAGAATACTTCTTTAATGAATCCGTTTTCAAACACCTTCTTAACCTCTTTTATCAAGGCATCAGATCGAAATTTGTCAAACTGTCTTTTCTTTTGTCAGACAGGAGTTATACAAGGATTAATTGTCAAAGCATGGCACATAATTGCTGGGTCGATTCCGATCATGTCTGAATGAGTCTATGTAGATACTTCCTTGTCGGCTTGAAGGAACTGAATTAAGTTCGCTTTAAGGTTGCTTTCTAATTCTTTCCCAATTTTGACCTTCTCCATCGGATCAGCCGGATCCACGCTATTTTCTTAAGATCTTCAATAGGCTTATACTCTCCAATTCTCCATGGCAGTCAAAATCTGTAGCAATTCTTCATTATCCACTTCCTCCTCTACCTACTTAGTATCTCTTCTTTTCATTTCCTTTTCAAATGAATTGTACTTCTTAAGCTTATGTTTAGTCATATTACAGGGTCTTGCTTTTGCTTTGGATGGTAGATTTAAAAATCCCTTATCCAAAGGCTAAAAAATAGTAGATGAATCATAATAAGAAGCATGTTCCCTTTTGAATTATTCCAGGGTAGCAAAGTGAGAGTTGAATTGCTACCACTTTATAGTTCCCTAACCCCTCTTGGTCAAGGACTTCACCAATAAGTATTTGCTGAGACAAAAACATCCACCTCGTCCAAAGCAAGATGAGCAAAGAAAGAGTTGTAATGTGAAGGCTGATTGGTGACCGCCAAAAGTGTCCTGAATGTCCTGCAGCATGATGGAAAGCCCATCTGTACTAATAACTTCGATTGTCCCATTGGAATTGATTCTTTGTTGTTAAACCCAAAGATAATCTCAAGATTTGGCTCAAGCCTTTCTTCAGGGATCACCATTTGATCGAAAGTATGTTTGAAGATGATGTTGACAGTGCTTCCAGTGTCTACGAGGATCTTGGTAACTATGGAGAGTCTGATTTGAGTAGTGTCATAAGCGGGTCATTATGAGGGTGTTTGATTCCCTTCAGCTCTTGTGGTTGATGGTGAGATTAGGCATTTGGATGTTATATCGAGGCTATTTGAGTGGAGGCTGCTCTTGAATAAAAAACACTCCCTGTTTATCTTCTCTGATATACCTGTTTCCTTTGCTACTTCTGGCTAGATGTGATCCTTCATGGATTACATCAATTCTGTTAACATGCAGGCTTAGATTTAGCTGGTCTTCCTCTTCTAGGATGTCCACAACGTTGTTAGAAAGTTTTTGCGGCCTGTTGTCAATTTGTGGAACCTTCTGTTTATCCCTGATGAATTCTTTCAAATGTCCTTCACATATCAGCTTTTGAATTATATCGACCAGCACGGCGCTCGTCCGTCTTATGGCTATTCGCCCTATGATAGGTGCAACAGTCACCTCCTTTCTTCTGCTCGAGAAAGGTCTTGGCTTTGAATGAGGTTGGAAAACCAATCTTCTCCATAGTCATAGAATAGATGTAGGATAAAGAATTATTCAGGGTAATAGAGTTGGTATTTGAGTTATCTTCCCACCATGACCTCTTATGACCGCAATCGAAGCTAGCTCTCCCCAGCCCTCTCCTAAGCTAAATTTCATCATTCAAATGAATTTATCATCCAAAAAGTGAAAGTCTTGAAGGTCCTTACATCCATGGATGTAAAGCTCTTTCCAAAATGGTGTGTGCTCTATCAATCCAGAATACACTGCAATTAGCTTATCCCTATCATTCATGTGTTTGGACTTTAGTGCTTCCACAATAAATATTTTGAGGTAGGCTCCCAATAGATCCCATGGTCTTTGTCTTATATTTGCCAGCACATTATAATCGATGGTCGGATCCTTACAGATATAGAAATTGGAAAAGAAATCATAAGAGAACTACTTCCAAGATTTGATAGTTTTCTCAAGGTATTGGGGGTACCATTTAGCAGCTGCTCCTTGGAGAGTCAAAGAAAAGCATCTACATTGAACTGCACTGGATGCATTATACAGGTCCATCAGGCTCTCAAACGTCGTTAGGTGATCATCAGGGTCCATGGTTCTATTATATCTCAAAGGCAGAATTTTTACTTGCAATGGGATTTTTGCGAACATAATCTCATTGGTGAATGGAGCTTCTCGATGATTATCGTTAGCTCATTCATCCAAGGTTCTCTTTCCCTTATCATTAAACATTTCTTCAGCTATTTTCTCTACCATGTCCTTTAAGTAGGCTTCTTCATTATGATAATTGTGTCTAACAGGTTGGTACTCTCTAGAGGTTGAGCTTCCAGACTATTCCTTAGACTTGTCATCAGCTTGTCCTTGGTAATTTAGCTTAGAAGTTTGATTGTTTTTCTTCATCTATAGGGGTGAGTTAAGCTTACTTTTTCCTTTTAGTAGAGAGGTGTTTAAGTTTCTTCTCGGTGAGTTCACTTCTTCTCCAACAATTGGTCCAGCAGTTTTGGATGACTTTTGAGTAGGCACCGCTTCCTATAGCCCTTTCACTTCATTAATTATTATTCTGAGCTCTTTATTTTACCTTCATTGTTGATGAGCTGTGTCAGTTGCGATGGTTAACCAGGCTCCAAGCTTGAAATGTTGAAATATAGAATTCACATATTCCTCCCGAGTTGTTGTATGCATGATTACTTCTTTGTTTGGAGCACTGACTTTCTTAGATCTTACCATTTTCGTACAACAAAACTTTACACAATTAGTTTCTAGATAAGGAAATAATGAGTTAGAGGTTCGAGCCCTCCTTCTAGCGCTAAAAATGTTGAAATAAAATTTGATCTAACACCCCAGATGCTATTTGTGATAAGTTAACCCATAATCGATTTGATCATGTATGAAGGGCCAGTTTATCATTTAGGATCCAATGTGTGATTGAATTGGTAAAGAGTGGATTCATGGTGTCATAGACTCCTTAATATATTGGCCTTCTTAAATTCATAGGACTTAGAAGGCTTTTTGTCCCTATAATCACATGAGATGAAGGTCGAGAGGCATTCATGTGGGTATAGATCACTTTAAGACTCCAACATCCAAATGGTTTTATGACACAATATACGTTCATATAGAACTGATGAGATAAGCTTAATTCTTATGTAATCATCATTAGGCATGCTAATGGTAGTGATCATTCTTATGCTCGAAGTCAATATTCATCCATACATACATATATATATGTTCACCATTCCTACAACATTTGAAGGAGCATAAGTGAGGAGTGATCAAGCTCATATCCTTGAATTTATTAAGTGCAAGATGGTAACAAATTGATAGGATTTGTCCCCCAATCGATTTAGGATTACAAGAGTATAAGATTAGAAAAGAAGAATGGAATGGAAAAACCTTCCCAAAATATGACCCCTAAGGTCCTACTTATAAATGCGGTCCAGGCCCTTCCGCCTCCATCCTTCTGTCATCGTCGGAAGGAATGCCTTCATTGCCTTTTTCCATTCTTCTAGATCCGCCTCCATCACTGTCGGCGACAATCTTTTCATTCCATTGATGTTAGTGCTGAAGCATCTTTATTCTTCTTGTACAATGCTTCTGCCACACTTAAATGGATGCTTTCATTACTATCGGAAGTAATGACTTTAAGGATATTGGCTAAGTGTTTCTTCAATGCTGCTTTTATATGTGAACTATGCGCTTCCAACGCTACCGGAATGAACTCTTTTGAGAAGTGAAGGAGAATTGATGCGACACAATGCCGTTGAAAGACACATTGAATCCCTTCGTCGTTATTGAGCCATGGTGGCTCCACGGGTAGAGTATTCTTTGAAGAATTGCGAAGGGGTTGTAAGGAATGTGATGGAAGGATGATACTTTCTTGGGAAGGATGACTGTTTCGAAGGTTTAATGATTGCGGTAGGGAAGAATTTGGAAACACTCGCAGAAGGGAATCTTTCAACACTTGTGGAAGGGATGGCTTCGATACGAGAATTAATTCTTGCAGAAGCACCTCCGTTGATGCTTACGGAAGCATCTCCTTTAATTCTTGTGGAAGCGTCTCTTCAACCTTGTCGGAAGCATCTCCTTCGATGCTTGTGGTGGTGCCTCTTTAACCCTAACAAAAGCATCTCCTTCGATGCCTGGGGAAGGAACCAACTCTCATACTATAGCTTCTTCTTTCATAATTTTACTCGTAAGAGGACTTTGTGGATAATAATATATTTGTATACATTACTTTTATTTTGACGCTATTCAAGGTGATATACTTAGCCTTTTTCATTGAATCAGTCACAGTCTTTCATTTGGAACATTTTCAATTTAAAGATTCTTAACTTGAATTTATTATTGACACATTATAATCAATATCACTTATGAAGTTTGAGTCTGAACACTCCTTCATAAGAATTTTTTATTTCTATAAATAATTCTCTAGTAATTTAAAAATATGCCAGAACACTTCAAACAACCATTTAATGATATCAATACAGAATCAATATTTTCTTCATGTAGTAAATACATAATAAATTACGATATTATGGATAATATTACATGTATGATAATTCCTATTGCCAATACATGAGGAATCCTTCTTATATGTTCCTTATTAAACATTTTAATAAGATGTCCTAGCATATCATTTGGGACATTCCAAATATATGTTATACTTACTATAAAAGACATCATTTAACAAATCCAACATCGAGTATTAAAACATCTAAAATTGATTTTAACACAAGTACATCGTTAATAATCAGTAATGTGTTGTTTACTTATGATTTAGAAATAACTATGTACCTTTTAACTTTCTTTCTTATAAGCACACGCTTCCACTACACCTTGATTAACAATCAAACTATTTGATATTTCTAACAAAACATTTGTTCAATTTTGATGCTTGTCGAAAGACACTTTTCTATCTATTATTGGATCATATCCAAAAACTCACAAACTTAATATCACTCCCACTGACTTCAAGACACTTTGGTTATTAGGTGTAAACAGTTTATTCTACATCACTATTTAGAATTTTCTGTTTCAACACATATGTATTAATACATAAATTCATGCTATGCGATAATTTTGTTAGTAAAATCTGAACTTAATTGAGCATATTGAATGGTGAATCTATTACATTATTTTCAACAATCTAAATTTATAGTATTATTCTTATCAATATGGCTCACTGCATTCCAACTGCATTTATCTTTCTTTTAAAGACACATATGCAGCCAAAGGGTTCATATCCTTTCAGATACAACTATCATAATCATATTTCGATAGCGTACTTAAAATCTATTTTGGATTTTCACATCGTACCATATCATAGAGTTAATACTGTTAATGGTCTAATTAACTGTCGAGGATTATCTATTCTCGACATTGATAAGAAACTCATAGTTTCTCTTTAATGTACAAGAATACATATTAGCCATTCTAATGCGTTGTGTTCAATTTGGTTTGGTTAATTTCATTCTATCCCTTATAATCAGTTTTATCCTTGGATCATATCCAAATCCATTTTATACCAATAATTTCTTAAAGAAATTCCTTCACTGCGAAGTTGGTATTTCTTGGAACCACAATTGTTTCTCAATACAATGAAACGAATGTTCATAAATTTTTTATAAATTGCTTTGTATAAAACCTATTTTTTGTTAGTTCATAATATATTTATGTTCACAGCATAAATTAGTCATCTAATGACTACAGTTCCTAAAATTCTCGTAGCATACATCTAGACTTTCAATTTTCATAACATGCCAACTTCTTGGCCAAGGATATGTAGGGGTTCTTATAAACCCTTATCTTTTATGGTTTCTAAACTATTCTTTGGATGATATTAGTTTTAATCTAGTGTAGTACTCTTAAATACACACCTTACAGAAAGAATTTATCTCAATTTTACTCATCATTAATCGTGCTTTGTCCAACAAAGTTCGATTACTCCTTATCAATACATCATTATGTGTTATAGGGCAGAGCAACCTTATAGATTAATTCATTATTCATTTTTAGATACGTTTGGAAAGCTCTCCAATATACTTACCTATTCGATCAATTCGAATCATTTTATTTTATTGCACGTTGTTTTGCTTACTTTCATATTATATTCTATGATGTTACCATAGACATACAACATGTGTATCAAATACACACGTCCAGGTTGGTGATAAATCATCAATGAATATAACCAAGTATGTGGAACCGATCTGGTATTAATAGACTTACGATTACAATATGTATTAATCCGAAGAGTTCATCAACTCTTATGATGCTCCCACTAATTGGATGCATAGCTCTTTAATTGTTTGGGATGTCATTAACTAGTATCTATGATTCATAATCACATAAAAAGGTTATTTCTCAAAACTACGATTTAGTCTATAATTCTAAAATAATTGTAAATAATTTTAGATCTTCTGTATTCCAATGCATCACTTTTGTTAAAAATACCGTATTATAGTTTTATTTCATAAGGATAATTCATAATATTTACATTGAAATATAACTATGTCTATTTTTTAGTTGGCACCAACAATAGGCATTATTTCATTAATAATGTTTGGTAAGTTTTACGAAAACAATTTTTGAAATTTGATGAAATCAGTAAGTGTTTTATGCGATGCTCCCACTATTTCCACCATTTCTATAATAGCATACTAAATTAGAAGGTCCATTATTCACTTAATACAGAATATTTATTTCACATATTATAGCTAGTATATGGTTGAGAGTTCTTTGACCAAATATTTTGAATCCAAAGAAATGAATCTCGTAGAAAAAAAATATCTATATGAAATACATTTCAAAATAGAAATCATATTTCTTGTTCCAAATTTAAGTATCAATCATTATTATCACAATTCTTGCTCCCGATGTTTTTTTTTGAAGCAGAAGTGACCATTCATTCTCTTCTTCCCAACTGTACCTTAAACCACATTTACTCTTATACATTCCTTTTCCTTTCTAAATGGTCAAACCATTTTGAATGAAAACGCTTACTACAATATCATAATGAAATCTTTAGAAAAGTGCATTCGGTTATCCTTAACATTTAAGGATGTCAAATATCTTGCACCTTGCTCAACCGATCAAACTGGCATTTTAGCGATCGAGTTCTTAGATATATCTTGTAGTTTTGGTCTAATGTTACATTTAACACAAGATAATCCTTTTTGTAATCAATCAAATTGAATACTCAATCTCATAATATTGTTTATTGGCTTATTTCGAATGAGCTATATTCATCGAAGTATCATACAATACGAACTATGACCGTTCACCATATAACATTTATATGTGATAATATATGGATCAAAAATCCATATTCTTGTATTGCTTTTAGAGTTTGAAACACGTAGAATGCAATATACAGCCCCAACCAAACAAACATGTGAGTGACCATATTATGAATGTATTAAATAGTTGCAAAATTAGGCACTTACATAGGTATAGAAAACATTAACATGAAATAGGCATTTAATAGTGAGTATATATTATATTTCTATTTATCGGTTTTTAGTTCAGTTCATTTGTATATATTAATTGATAAAAAAATTATCAATCGTACTAAACGCACAAATTTATCATTGTAGATAGTTATAAAATTATTTAGCATATGTTCTTACAATATTAGAAAGGTTAAATGTTATCATTTTATTTTTTCTAATAAGGCTCCCATTAGTTTTTTATGTTTCTCCAATCCTTAAGGTGAAACATGAAAGTCTTTCGATTTCACTAGTGGGTGGTAGAACTCACTTGTCTTGGTATTCTGACCCTTAGTTTGCTCAGCAAATCATTGCCCCACAAATGGTGGATAATTCTTTATCGTTTTTATTGCATATAACTCCTAACCTATGTTTCCTTATCTAACCTCATTTCGACCTTGAGCTTACTCAACGAATTGAAAGAGACCATTAAATCATACGTATCATATCGTAATGGCCTAAGTATAGTATATATACCTTGAGTTTGCTCATCAAATACATATAGTTGTCTTGCCTCATCTATTTAATATATTAATAATACTACATGTAACATCTCTAGCTTGAGTTTGCTCAACAACTTAGGAGTGTGCAAGTAATTTATTAATATATATGGTAGAGGACAACATTACACTGAAGATTCATAACCTTTAATATATATACCGAGTGATATTGACTTATGGAATAATGTATTTATTATGAAATACCCTCGTGATTCAAGTGTCAGACACATTAGAAATCATGTTATATGTACATTTACGTATGTATTTATTCCTTAAGTCTATTTGGATTTTTCTAGTGTTCCACATTTAGTTTATACATTCATATCATATAGGTTTTATTACTATATAACTTTTATATTTCGTATGACTTATATAATATTCTTATGCGTAATATTATATTAATTAAATCTTATTTAACCAAATTTAATTAATTTTATATTAGTATTCTAATACAACTTTTATATTGGACATATCTACTATAACTTTATAGTGTATAATAGTATAACACATATATCTTGTATATGCGTATTTTTGTTTAATTAATTAACCTTTAATTAATTTAATTAATTAAAAAAATTGAACTAAATTATATTAACTTCAAAAGTTTATCTTATATACATACATGTATACTTATGTTATCTTAAACACTTTAAAATAACATAGCATATATAAATATATTTAATACATGCATATTAACTAATCAACTCATGCACTTGATTTATTTTATTAATCTTATTAAAAATTTTGAAATTAATATTTAAATAGTTTTAAACATTTTGAAATTTTCAATACCTTTTCAAACATTTTGAAAATTTATGTTATATTATAACCTTTTACAATAAACATGTTTTACTTTAAATTTAACTTTAAAATCAAAATCATATCTTAATTTTCAAAACTATTTTAAAATTAGCCCAAGCCCGAATTCAAATTGGGTATTTTCTATTAGTGGCAACCTTTAGGTGCACCTTACCTTTCAGGCCAGACATGCAATCAAGTAGGATTAGGTACTTGATTACCCAATTACAATCCTAAACATCACCTTTCCAGACACTGTACTAAGTGTGCAAGCTTAATTAGTTTGTCCTAATATGATTCATTTGACCACATAGGCTATAAGGCTCTGATACTATATTAGAACTGGGCCACCCTGCAGTGGAAGAAATTGATGAATTACAAAAACATTTACCATTTCGGATTATTAACGGAGCTATAAAATCTAAATACATTTAGATCTTAACTAATGTTTCTTTTAAAAAAAATCAATATTTTATTTAATTTGGTAATTAAATGAGTTTTAAATTTAATTCAAATAAATATGTAATATGATGAATGCATCAAATACATTTATGTGTTTGAATGATATGAATAACATATGAGCAGCACATAAAAGTATGTAAATGAACATGTAGAAGATTAGAGAAAGAAACCTTTTATTTCTTTCTCTTAACACAAATAATTAAATAGGAGATGATGGGCCATAAATATAGAGAGGAAAACTTTTTATTTCTCTCTCATTAATTAGGTTAAGTGACAAATTAATAACATTTACTCCAGAATTAATACATGTCGTTGTCCATATGCATGTGTGTGTGTATAAGTTCAATTTATACTGATGCATAATATATTAAATGTTATAATATATGTAAATATATAAGTGAATATGCTTTTATGGTTTTTTATTTAGTCCCACATCGTGGAATTGGTTAAGTCATTTGCTCTGAAGCCTTTATATAAAGGAGGCTATGTAATGTAAATACATATCTATTCTCAGAAGTGAATAATATATCTTTTGTCTCTCTCCAGTGGCTTCTATATTTCTTTATTCTATAACACGTTATCAGCACGATCTCCACAAAAGTTTTTTTTCAGATATACAATTGTGATAATTTATGAAATCAAATCTATTCTTCTCCAGATCTAATTATAGATCTCAAAACGGTAAGTTATTTTTCTAATATGATTGATCTAATCTTCCAATTTTTTTTAATATATCCCATTCCATTCTAGATCTACTTCTTCAGATCTAAATCTATTGTCTTATTTTTTAGACTTTATTATACTAGTCTTATAATTTTATATCTTATATAGATCTAAACTTTGAGATCTAATTCTTATTTTGTTGGTTATTATATTTCAGATCTAATTTGTTTGTTGTTGCTATTTTTCTGATAATATTATATTGTAGATCTCAATATCATACTTATTTTTATGCTTTTGAGTTCATTTATTTTGGAATGCAAGTTTGAACTTGACAAAATTTTGATATTGTTGATTAAAGCAAATTTTTTGACATGGATTTGAGAAATCAAACATGGTTGGTAAATGGGGTTTTCATTTTGAAAACCTTTTAATTTGATTTAGATTTGAATGCAGACTTTGGAATTTATTTTGAATATGATTTATATTTCCAAAAGAAATATTTTATTGTTTCTAAGAGAAACAAATATAAATATAATACGTATCTAGAAGATCGTATTAAGTGAATGGAAACATTAGTAAAAGCTTACGTGATAAGCTTAATATCTTCCAATGTTTCCTTTAAAAAAAAAGAGAAAAGAAAATAATAATTGAGAACCTGCAGTTTTCATAAATCAGTAAATTACAAGTTTCCTCAAAACAGAGAACCAGAAGTTCTAACTAAAAAAGAGGATTATATATCAAAAGTCAAATATATAAATTTGAGATGTGAAGCTTTGAATTATTAGAAAATCTAATTCAGATTATGGTAAATTTCAATTGTAATCAAACCTGAAGTTTGATAATGAAAATCAAGTTGTACCATTTAGGATCTAAAATACTAAACAAAGACTTTTTTTTAAAGTAAAATTGGAACCTGAAGTTCTAAAAATATTTGCCAATGGTATTAACTACTAAATCAAATAAATATATAGAAACTTGTTCACTCCAGAAGTAGTGAAAATAATATATTAAAAAAAAAAGGTCTCCAGAAGAGATTTGTTGATATATTTGGTGCTTTTACTAAACCAAATAAATACGAAGAAATATATATACTCTCCTACTCTCTTTCTTTTTAATTAAAAATAAGCTGTTCTGATAGAAAGTTTATTTCTTAATTATTTTCCTTCTTCCATGCATCCAATCGCTCTTCAAAAGGTAAAATATAATAGATCAAATATAATAGATTTGAAATAATCTTAATTTCCTAAATTTCCAAAATAACTTGTGTTGATTTGAATATTTACATGTTTGTTTTGATATATTTGGTAAAGAATTACGAAGTTAGTTTTCTTATGAAAATAATAATGATTTGGATCTGAGATTTATAGTTATTTATGATTATGAATGATATGGATAGATCTGAGATAATTTTGTTTATTTAGAAATTTTTATTATTGGGAAATAAAGTTTCGCTTTAAGATATTTATTTTAATTTTATTATTGAGTAATATTGAACCTATATTTGAGATGAAATTGTGTTACTTTGAGTACTGTTTGTTCAATTAGTTCATATATTTATAATGAAATTATTTTGCTATGACAGTAGTTATACCCTAAACCACATAAAGGTTAATTGTTGTTATTTTTATCACAAATGAATTAATTGCAAGTGTTATGGTAATAAATTAAATCATTTATTGTCATAAATGCATTAAATGCATTGATTATTGTAAATTAAATGACGTTGTATGTTTGTGTTTGAAATAAGAATAGACGTATGATTTACTATTTGATGTATTTATTTTGACAAGTGATGTGTGTTGTAACCGAAAAAATAGGTTTGACAACAACTTGAAGTTGTGCAAAGGAATTATTTTAATAGAAGTTGTATAACTCAAAGTCCAAGGCCTGAAGTCTGGAATTACGAAAAGATTTTCAGACAAACTTTACAAGCTCGAATTCTTGTCAGAATTTTTTTTTAATTTGTCAAAATGTACAAGCTTCTAAAAAAAGGCAGTTTACACAAAATTTTAGAACCCGAAGTTCATAATAAATTAGTGAACTTGAAGTTCATGAATTAGAAGCCCGAAGCTCTATTGAAATTGTGTAAAATGATAAGGTTGTACTTCTTGAACAAGTTAAAGGAAAATAATATATTATCATATGAGATAATAATGCTGCATTCAAGAGATTACAAAAATATCCAAATGAGTTATACCTTACCTTATATCTTCATATTTATATTATATTAACCAAATATCCTGAAGATATTATGTTATATGATGTATCAAACATCATTGGATGTGTGTGTATTAATCTCTTGAAAAGATGTTTTAGAGATTTATTTATATTTATATTGCAAAATATAACATCCCAGAAGAGATGTTATAGAAATTTTATTTTTGTTACATTGCAATTCCTTAAAAGGAAATACTATATTCCCCGAAGGAATAATGATATAGATATTTTTGAGTAATAACAATAATTTATCGAGAGAAAAAAATGATATTGTATACAAATGTTACACTCCAGAAGTAGTGGTTTTATCTTTCGCATCTTACTTTTATTTGATGCATCTAATTTTGTTACTGTATTTAAAGTCTGATATGTCATTTCAAAGATAGTTACAACAAAAAAAAAATTCCAGTAGGGATGTTTTATGTTATTGTAAAAGTAGTCATTATGTAATTTCTACAAATAGAAACATTGTACATTGATATGACATTCCAATAGTACATATATATCTCTAGAAGAGATAAATTCACTCCAGAAGTAGTGATAATAAAATATCTCTAAAAGAGACTAATAAATTAGGAAATGATAACATATCTCTAGAAGAGATTTGCTTATATGTTTGGTAATTTTATTAAACCAAATAAATGCATAGGAATTTGATTATAAAGGATCCTAATTTAGCTTAGATTAGATCCTAAAAGTTTGAGAACTATACATACGGTCCTGAGGAAATCTGTATCTGTAACATTTCAAGTATCCAGAAGATACTATTATTATTTTTGCTGTAATTTTTTTTACAGAACTCTCAATAGAGATGTGTAGAAATGTCTATACGCAATTAAAATTATTCCTTGATAAGTAATCATAATTGGGTTCAAAAAATGATATTTGAGATATAATTGAGGAATAAACTTAACAATTTGAAGTTGTGTGTATATTTTATTCGAACCAGAAGTTCGATATGGTTTCAAACCAAATGTTTTGAAAATTATCATGCTGTTTTGACAGGTTTGCATTGACATTGATTTATAAATAGAAATTAATAGTTTGGATCCTTGTAATAGTTTGTTCTAAAAATCACTAATTCAAATGAGAAAGAATATGAAAATTTTATAATATATATGTGATACGTGGACGCACGTATACATCCATATATGTAAATATTTAGCTAACAACCTGAAGTTTGTTATAAGCTCATCTTATAGATTATGCATAGACATTATTTAGTGATTTAAAATTCAATCAACATAAATGTTGAATGACCTGAAGTCATGTATGTATTCAAATGATCTACACAATAAGTAAATTCCTCCAATTGCTTAGATCAATGAATGAGAACAAACTCTAATAATCAATATCAATTGAATGCATCTTACAAAAGAATTATCCTCCTATTATTAATATGTATGATGTATTTGCTAGTAGAAATATCGTAATGGATCAAAATAAGAATCCAAAGATGATTATTATTTAATGTGACAATGTTTGTCAACATTGAGGGGGAGGATAAAGGGATACAAGTTCATTTTGATCATCAGTGTTAAATATTTATTAAAATATACAATGATGCAAAATATTATCAATATTATCCCTAGTAGACTTTCTCCAATATAGATTTGAATCCCTGAAGGATCAAAATTTGTAAACCACATCTGAAATATGGTTCAAAAGTCAGTTCAAAATATTTTTGGAGTTAGTAATAAAGATGCCAAATAAAGGAGGTGGGTGTTCTTGAAGAAACACTTAAGGATGCTCTGAAAGAGATCCATGACATGATTCTCAAATAACCCTAGAAGTGGGTTAGGTACCTAAAACATAATTAAAGAGATCTCAATAATTCATGTCTAGAACTGACAAGAAATAATCATCGATGATAAATTTGCAAATAATAAAGCGCTTATATTTATAAATAGATTAAGAATCTTGAATTAGGGGAAAACATGACTGGCCATCATGAATTCCTTAATAGTAGAGAAATATGGACATGTAGTCCGCAAAGTACCGAAAGTACTTGAAATGCTTAATATACCCTGAAGGTATAAATGTGGTTTAAAATCATATTAAATAATGAAAGTATACAAATTCCTGAAGAATATAAATAACTTTCATTGTTATAAAGAATGCAAAGAACAAGAAGAGTAAATTTCAACCTACTTTTAAGTATTGTTGTAATGAAAATCTTGATATAATTCATGATGAGTAGATTACTTCCTATTTTTAAGTATCGTTGTAATGAAACTCTTAATATCCATTGAAGTGATAGTTGCGATATGCAAATACTTATTAAAGTATACGAATTTCTGAAGAATATATATAACTTTTGTAGCATGAAGTATAGATTACAAATTTCTACTAAGTATTGTTGTAATGAAAATCTTGATACATCAAGATGAGTAGATTACTTCCTGCTTTCTAGTAATGTTGTAATGAAATTTTTAATATTCATGAAAGATGTATAGTTGCAATGCGCAAAACTAATTTGAAGCATAAAAATGAAAGCTCATGAAGTGTTTTTCATAAAAGTAGCATACAAATGCATAAAATGCAAACCATATTTGGAAGAAACAATCTTAGAAAATTTGATTGTATCAAAGAAAACTATTACTAAATTGTATTATGAATGAGATACATATTTATGGATCCAGAAGTATCTATAACCAATTTAAGTTTTCGAAAGACGAATATGAATTCAGAGGAAAAATTAAAATCAGGGGGAGAATTCATAAGTATTTTATAATGCACTCTTTTTCCTTAACTAAGATTTTTCCCACTGGGTTTTTATTAGTAAGGTTTTAACGAGGCATTATCTTGATCCAGAAGTATCAACTCCCTAGTAACATTTGAAATAAGCTATAATGTACTCTTTTTTCTTATTTAAGATTTTTCCCACTGGGTTTTTCTTATTAAGGTTTTAATGAGGCATTATCTTGATCTAGAAGATTCAAACGTCTTTTCAAGAAATAACATCTCAAATATGTTATTTAAGTTAAATTATATTTTTATCCTTGACTAAGGTTTTTCCCATCGGGTTTTCCTTTGTAAGGTTTTTACTGACATATTAAATTGATCCAGAAGTATCAAACTCTATCTAATGCAATAAATTATTGAAATATGACATACTATATTGTACTCTTTTTCCTTCACTAAGATTTTTCCCATAGGGTTTTACTTAGTAAGGTTTTAATGAGGCATTAGTTTGATCCAGAAGTATCAAGCTTTATTTAAAGAAATAAGAAAATAAAATATGTCATTGTACTCTTTTTCCTTCACTAAAATTTTTCCCATTGGGTTTTTCTTAGTAAGATTTTAATGAGGCATTATTTTGATCCTGAAGTATCAAACTTTTATAACGGATATCATTTTTAGTATGATATTTATGATTTCACAAGTTGCACTCTTTTCCTCGTTCAAGATTTTTTCCCACTGGGTTTTTCTAATAGAGGTTTTTAATGAGGCAACAGACAATATCTATATCGACTGAATCGATAAATGCAAGCAAGATAATAATGAGGGGGGGCAATCATCATACAAAACAGAAATTTCAAATTATCCGAGCATTCAAGATTTTGAAGACGCATATTCAAGGGGGAGTGTTATAATATATGTAAATATATAAGTGAATATGCTTTTATGGTTTTTTATTTAGTCCCACATCGTGGAATTGGTTAAGTCATTTGCTCTGAAGCCTTTATATAAAGGAGGCTATGTAATGTAAATACATATCTATTCTCAGAAGTGAATAATATATCTTTTGTCTCTCTCCAGTGGCTTCTATTTTTCTTTATTCTATAACATTAAAAGATATTTTACCAACATACAAAACTTAACATATATATTAACAAAATGAACAGTTAAGGAATTAAGGAAGACATTTATGGAAAAGGAAAGATGGAGAATTTTCCTTCTTCCTTTGCTCATTCGATCAATGTCAGTTCAAATTAGTAATTAAACTCTAAATCGTATGGGCATATAAAATAAAATTTGACCACTGTCATAATTTGAAATATAGAATTAACAAATATAATCAAGCTTCAATTTAGAAAGAATTTGAAAATTAAAATTGTGATCGTACATAAGAGTAAACTTTTAAACCTTAAATTAAAACAACACATACACTCATATATGTAATTAATTGCAAGCTAGATTGGAATTAAAATAACAAATAAATATGTAAAGTTTCTGATTTAGTATGTGTTAGAATCAGAAGTTAACAAATTTACACAAAAGTCTAATTATGTCTTTTTATGACAAAATAATACAATAACAAAAAGAATCAAACACAAAAAAATGAAATAATATTCAATTCTTAGATGATTTAAAATAGACAGCATGTGTAATTTATATAAGTTGAAATAAAATAA
This sequence comes from Allium cepa, assembly GCA_030765085.1. NCBI lineage: Eukaryota > Viridiplantae > Streptophyta > Magnoliopsida > Asparagales > Amaryllidaceae > Allium > Allium cepa. The sequence continues at coordinate 883,373,412 of CM060929.1, forward strand.
AATCATATAAATAAGTGGTTTCAAACAGGAATAAAGGGGACAAGTTAGGCACATATAAATTCACAGTAAAATTTTAGATCTGAACTATAAAAACAACGTGGACAACAAATTAAATGAGATGTAATATTTCACAACTTGAATGCTGAGAACATGGACAGGCAATCAGAATGAAATATCACAAAATAGATGTAAATCAATTGATATTATAAACATATATATTATTAAAGAAGATGTGACAAAAAGGGAATTATATCATGAACAAAATTTACAATAATTAACATAACCAAAAAAAGATGAAAAATATGTGTAGATCTCAGTTGAATCAAATAATAAACAAGTTGATAATTAAGAAAAAATGTTTCGATTCACATGTTTAAAATTAATCTATTAAGCATGCAATGAGCCATTCATATCTAAACATATGAAGGATAAAAACATATAAATAAATAAATCAGAGGATCATCTTAGGATGCTGCTTAAAAATCATAACTCGAATGATGATATCTTCTCAGATCCTCAAAATCCACATCCTATTCTTGCAAGAGATGGATATTTTTATTTGATATTTTTATTTGGAGTTGAAAGATTTTGGAATTTTGGTCTTTTTTCTACCATGAAAAATTAGGAGGAGAGAAATAAAATAAATGAATGAGAAAGAAATGAATTGTATGTACAAAATGAGTTAGAAAATGCTAGATTCTATTCATACACCTTAAGTTGCTATACAAACACCAAATATTTTACAAAAATCAGGTACGTCATTTTTTACTTAATATACACCATATATATTGCAAACTATCCTCAATTTGGAATATCTTATTTTAGTAACTCTCCTCTCTCATGCATTAACCAAAACTAGGTTCCTAAATTCACTTTGTAAATTTCAATTTTCAAACTCAAGTACCTTAAATTAAAAGCTTTATATATAGCGAATCTAAAGCTATTTCAATTTTGATGTCAAATTCAACCTTAATTTAATTTGAGTAAAAGATAGAGAATAATTTCATACTCTATGAATTATATGACTTTAGTAATAATTTTAAATTTTAATTTTCATATTTAAATTGAAGTGAAAATTGTTGAAATTGACTATGGATGAATACAACCCGAAACTGCATAAATAGAATTTGATACCTAAAATGAAATTAATCTAATTAAACCACTCATGCATAGAAATTTAGTTACTTTATGAAAGAAATTATATTGGTTATATTATGAATTTGTGATTCATTAATAGTGATTATTATTATTTTTTCTTAAATAAAGGCAATTTTGCCTAATGTTTTATTGAATCATTTAGGATGTAGGTAAAGCAGATAATGGTGTATGAACAGAATTTGCCTTAGAGAATATGTTTTATTTGAAAGAATGAAACCTTCAATTCTTTAATTAAAATTTCCTTAATTAATTCTCTTGATTGTTTCTCTATCTCTCTCAAATTCTTTCTTTCACATGATATGTCATCAAATGACATAATCTTTTAACAAATCACATCATCAAATGACATAAAATTTCCATAAATCATTTCTTGCAATTATCTTTAAATTAGATCGATATTATATATCAACGCGTGTAAATATAACTATTATAAATGCATTAAAATAATTAAAAACGACTTCTAAACATTAAATAAACTGTAATTAATATTTCTCAAATATAAATTAATTTAATCAATTTACAACATTTTATAAATTAATTAAATCATATGGTATTTCATAGAATTCATCATTATGGTTGCGTGGCACAAAGGTGTAAGTTTAGTCAGTGATTAATATCGAACTATTCTAATAATGACATTTACATGTAACTTAGCAAGTGGTGTGACATTTTCGTTGAATTTATTGCTTACGCATCTTTTGGTAAAATCCAATTTTACTTATTATAAGTGAAACACGATAGTGACAATTATTTACACCAATTCTCTTCACCAAAACTACATCAGATTAAGACTTATGGAATTCGGTAAAGGTCAAAATTCCAATATCGTCCTCATTCAACTTTATCGTCCAAACACAAAATCCATGGTTCAATAACAACAATTATTATTGACCGAACTACTCTGGCCAGGGACTTTGACTTTGAGTTGACATCAATTGACTGTGATACTAACTCATATTCCTAAAGAGACGAATCCTCTTTTGAATAGTGTTTCACTTTCAATGCATCCACTTGATCCAACTATAGTCGTTCGATGGATGTTGTGCTACAATTGAACTATAATCAAAGTGGAGCTTTCACACTGTAGATTAACGGTATTCTCTAGTCAAGAGAACTATGTAAATTAGTCATATCGATATTCTCTGCTTGACCTTAGTTATATTAACCAAGAGAAAACTATCAAGTGATTTATTCCATAGTTATCTAATGACTATCAATACGTAACCCCTTTGTGCCTCCAGCAGTCATGAGTACTGAACTACCCAACATTTGGAGATTTTACATACTCTAGTCTCAATGGATGTATCGATAAAATGGTATACTTGTTTTCATTGTAATAAATTACTCACAGTTACTGTTTGCGCCAAAATTGGCCACAAACCCCAAATACCGTGAAAGCACCAGTGTATGAATACAACTCAGCAATATTCAAACACAAATCACAGATCTCAGCAAATATCCCAAAAATGTTTGCACAAAAAATGGGCAAACACCTCCAAGTCGTATGATTTAGTTGATTTTATGTTGTTCGTAGTGATTTGGGTGGTTTATGTAAATACGTAAAAAGCGGGGACTAAACTGTAAAAGACACACAGATTTATAATGGTTCGGCCAGAATGTGCCTACGTCCACTTTATATGTTATTTTCCTTTTCCGATCCGATTACAAGCACAAAGCTTTGATTACAAGTATATCAAAGTTGTTTGAAAGTTCCTTCCAGGCTTGAGCTCTCAAACTTCTCTCCCATTGTTGTACCCCTGCCCCTCTATTTATAGAGTGAGGCTGGGGGCAGGGGTCTTGGATGTATATAGCTGCTGGTGGGCCTGGGCTGAAGCAATCTGGCATGGCAGTACTGGTTCGGCAAGGCCTTGATTCGGCGGTGAGTGGCTTGACTTGGCATGGAGTTGGTCCGGTAGTAGTTAGTCCGGTAGTGCATGGAGTTGTTCCGGTAGTAGTTAGTCTGGTAGTGCATGGAGTTGGTTCGGTAGGGTTGGTTCGGCAGTGGAGGGAAGTAGGTTGGTTCGGCAGTGGCACTTTGGGTTTGATTCGGCAGGTAGTGGAGTGGTGAGGTCTGGTTCGGCTATGCTTTGGTCCAGCCTTGCTTGGAGAGGGTTTGGATCGGTGGTACTTTGGTTCGGTCTCGGTACTACCGAATGGATGTTATACTGAGAATGCCGAATGATCCCTTGTGTTGGGAATGCCGAATGAGCCATGTGGAGTTCGAATAGTATGTCCCTCCTACCTTGCATCGATCATATCTCCTTCATACGAACTCTGATTAACCTTAAATTTGAAACATAGCCTCTCCAAATCCTCATCATCATCTCCAATCAATTTCGTCCTGATCGGAGCTTAACCCCGATATCCAACATTCCTTACCAATTTGTTGATATTCCAGTTTTGACCAAAAAATGGGATAACACTTTGCCCCCCAAAACATGCCTTGTGATAACAAGGCGTGTTTTGAATAGTTCCGAGTCCAATATCCAAAGTCCATAATCATATTGCCTGAGTATGTTATCTTTGACTGCTCCGAGTCGATGTCCAATTCCAAATCCAATAACCAAAGCTTGAGCCAATTCCATGTCCATCCGAACTCGGCAACCGAATCCCAAACCATCCTTATCCAATAGCCGATAACCGAATCCAGGACCACTCTGGGTCGATATCCAAATCCATAATCTCTCCGGGCTCTTGCCAAGTGCAATCTACACCTGGCGGTCGTGATCCAGTGTCCCTGGATGTTAAGCTAGCCTCATCGTGTTCTTGTCGAGCGTAAACCACACTTGATGATCTTGGTCCAGTGTCCCTGGACGTTGAGCTAACCTCTCCGGGTTCTTGCCAAGCGTAATCCACACTTGACGACCTTGGTCCAGTGTCCCTGGACGTTGAGCTAACCTCTCCGGGTTCTTGCCAAGCGTAATCCACACTTGACGACCTTGGTCCAGTGTCCCTGGACGCTGTACGATGCCATGGCTTAAGTCCTAAGCCGAATCCTGGTCTCTCCGGACCCTTGTCGAGCATAGTCCATACTCGATGACCTGAAAATAACAATTGATAATATAGGGCCTAAGTCCCAGGCCGAATCCTGGTCACTCCGGACCCTTGCCGAGCATAGTCCATACTCGACGACCTGAATGAGTCAATTTACCACGTTCGGGCAAAGCGACTCACCCCTTGCCAGGCATAATCCATACCCGGTGACCGTTTATCAAAAATCAGATAAAAATTCAATCCAAATCCAATCCGAAATCCAAATCCAAAATCAGAAAACCAGAAATCCAAACCAGCATCCAAAACCGAAAACAATCATCCAAAGGAAAATCCAAATCAAAAAGCAAGAAAAACCAGGAGCTCAATCCAAGCTCCAAAACCGAAAATCAAAAAGAAAAGCAGTGTCCTATCCAAAAGCAAGAGATAAATTTCACAAACCATAGCATTGCAGTTTATCATCATTCAGAGCATGCCCTCCGTCCCCGTACATGTGTAAATGACTTGGTTGCATGCCAATAGTTCGCTACTTATTTCATATTAACCTGGTCAATGGATGATCAACCGACCATCATTCCTGGGTCTCCCACCATCGTAGCTTGAGGTAGGCGGCGGTTGCTCCTGCCCCGCCGTTGCATTCCGAGGTCCAACATATTGTGGCAGCTGTCCATTCCTTACATGCTCCTCAATTATGTCCTTTAAGTGCCTGCAGCTGTTGGTGTCGTGTCCATCCAAATCATGGAAGAGACAGTGCCTTCCTGATGTCCTTTCCGGTCTGTTGGTTCTCTCCTAGCCGGCCTCCGGTAGGGAAGGCGATTCCGAGTATTCAGGTATATCCGCTCCAGTGTCTCGTTCAATCCTGTGTATGTGGAAAACTTTGGATCCTTCCATTGCTTCCTAGCATTTTCAGAACCATCATCCAACTTCCTTTTTCCTTTGTCTTTATCCAAACCTTTGCTGGATGGTCCTCCAACCTCAACTGCATTAACCTTTTTCAACTTTAAATCCGTACTCGCATCTTCTTGCCGAAGGAACCTTTCTGCCTCGTGAAAGAATTCGTCGAGATCCCGTGGGGGATCTCGTATCAGAGATACCTTGAAATCCGAATTATCCCTGACTCCTGATACTGCTGCCATTAAAACCATCGATGGATCGGGCCGATCCACTGAAGCAACTGCGGCACTGAATCGAGTTAGAAAAGCTCTAAGCGATTCATCCATCCTTTGCTTTACCGATGTCAATGTCATCACGTTCTTTGGTCTCTTGACATGAACCCGAAACTGTCCCAAAAACCTTTCCACCAATTCCCTCCAAGTCCTGATAGATCTTTCTTCCAGCTGCCTAAACCACATCGCAGCTAAGTCCGTCAAGTACAAGGGGAAGCATCAGGCCATCACTTCCTCCGATGCCCCCAGCACCTCCATGTGTCTGGTGTACCTCATCAAGTGATCCGTAGGGTCTGCCTTGCCATCATATACCTCCACGCTAGGTAGCTTGAACTTAGGTGGATTCTAAGCCATCCTTATTTCCCGAGTGAACGGACTCCTGTTCACTCCTTCCAAGTCTCCGTTGGTCAAACCACCTCGCACAGTCTTCCTGATTATATCTACCAATCCAGCGTTGTCTGTCGGGGGTGGCCCTCGAGGGAATTCCGGTACATACTCTTCATGTGGCTCGCTAGCAGCAGCGTTGGTTCTAGCCTGTTGAACTCCTTCCAAAGGTCCTTCTGTGTTGGATCCTGCGGGCCTGCCCCCAAGCCCTTGTCGATTGCCCTCTGGCTCTGCATCCTATCCTCCATTGGGTTCCATAACCCTAGCTTCTTGTCCTGCATCCACGGCTGTTGTAGCTGTTCCTAAGTTCTGGGTCCCTGCAGCTCTCATTTGCTCCAAGAAAGTCTGCATCATCTCCTGTTGACTCTTCAACAACCTCTCTTGCAGTGAATTTGTTACGGCTTCCATTTCATCCCGAGTTATGTAGATCGAAGCTGGTACTTCCTCACCTCCGGAGAATGCTTGTTGACTTCCTCCATGTTGGCTTCTCTCAGCCCTTAGCCTTCTACTATTTTGCCTAGTCATTGTCTTCCAAATCCAAACTTCTATCCGATGTTGCGGGTGCTGGTTCCTCTCAATGAAAGCACCAAAATGTTTGCGCCAAAATTGGCCACAAACCCCAAATACCGTGAAAGCACCAGTGTATGAATACAACTCAGCAATATTCAAACACAAATCACAGATCTCAGCAAATATCCCAAAAATGTTTGCACAAAAAATGGGCAAACACCTCCAAGTCGTATGATATAGTTGATTTTATGTTGTTCGTAGTGATTTGGGTGGTTTATGTAAATATGTAAAAAGCGGGGACTAAACTGTAAAAGACACACAGATTTATAATGGTTCTGCCAGAATGTGCCTACGTCCACTTTATATGTTATTTTCCTTTTCCGATCCGATTACAAGTACAAAGCTTTGATTACAAGTATATCAAAGTTGTTTGAAAATTCCTTCCAGGCTTGAGCTCTCAAACTTCTCCCCCATTGTTGTACCTCTGCCCCTCTATTTATAGAGTGAGGCTGGGGGCAGGGTTCTTGGATGTATATAGCTGCTGGTGGGCCTGGGCTGAAGCAGTCTGGCCTGGCAGTACTGGTTCGGCAAGGCCTTGATTCGGCGGTGAGTGGCTTGACTTGGCATGGAGTTGGTCCGGTAGTAGTTAGTCCGGTAGTGCATGGAGTTGGTCCGGTAGTAGTTAGTCCGGTAGTGCATGGAGTTCGGTAGGGTTGGTTCGGTAGTGGAGGGAAGTAGGTTGGTTCGGCAGTGGCACTTTGGGTTTGATTCGGCAGGTAGTGGAGTGGTGAGGTCTGGTTCGGCTATGCTTTGGTCCGGCCTTGCTTGGAGAGGGTTTGGATCGGTGGTACTTTGGTTCGGTCTCGGTACTACCGAATGGATGTTATACTGAGAATGCCGAATGATCCCTTGTGTTGGGAATGCCGAATGAGCCATGTGGAGTTCGAATAGTATGTCCCTTCGACCTTGCATCGATCATATCTCCTTCATACGAACTCTGATTAACCTGAAATTTGAAACATAGCCTCTCCTAATCCTCATCATCATCTCCAATCAATTTCGTCCTGATCGGAGCTTAACCCCGATATCCAACATTCCTTACCAATTTGTTGATATTCCAGTTTTGACCAAAAAATGGGATAACAGTTACAAGACTTTTTAAGTATTATCACAATACACACCATTTATGGATTTTCCAATAAATATACTTCTATTTAAATTAATTAATTAATATAACACATTATATCATGTCTATAATAGAAAGAAAACACATTTTAGTTTGAACAAGATTAGTTATCAAGTTAGATATATGCACTAAATTACATAATTGCTCCTGGAGCATATCCCTAACTCTATCAGCAACGTCATTTACGATTAATCTAAATATTAGACTAGACTCATTAATTCACAACCATTGCAAACATATTATTATGGCCATATAATTTCAGCTATGGAAATTATTATGCATCCTAAGTTTGTTATTTATCCATATTCTTTTATTTACTTGCCATTATTTCTTCTTATTTTATAAGTTGACTACCTTTTTTTTCTTATTTCCATTAATTTTACCTTTACATATCCTTCATGTTCAATTTCCTTTACCATTTCTATATTTGATCTTTGTAATTAAATTCATTAAATGGTTTACTACCCATATTGACTTGGTTGCAGTAACTTCTTTTTTACTCCTTAATTTATTACCTTATTCTTATTTAGCATTCTATTTATGATTAATACGATAACGTACAATTAATTACATGTTAATAAACACACACATAAATTTGTGTACACACACATGTGTGTGTGTGTGTTAATAATGAACATTTTTTAATTCATTTATTATGCTTATACTTTGTTCCTATATATATATATATTTAATTGGTAAACAAGATAATTTATATTTCTATTCATAACTTTTTAGTTTCTATATTAAGGCATTTCTGGATATACGCTATGTGTAACTTCCATAAATATTTATTTCCATATTTTAATGCATTAGAATCATATCTCTTCTAAGAAGGAAATGTTACGTTAAAATTTTCCATAAACTACCAACGACTGGATTGTGCTACCTTTGCAATTACAAGTAATTATCTCTTTTTATTTTTATTGAAATAGATAATGTAAACTACAGAAAAACATTCTTACTTTGTACATCTCTTTCCTTTGGATATATGAATATTTGTTATTATTTAAAATGGTGCATTTTTCATATATAACTGCAAAGTTGGACAATTTATGGAAATTCCCTTGGAGATTTTACGATTCCAATGAATTAAAATATAGAAATTAGAATTCCAAATCAAATTAAAGCATCTCCAATCAAGTTTAATCATTTACAATCCAAATAGCAAAAATCTAGAAATAACTAAACAATTCCATTAATATTATATTTCATAAATTTTAGAGGTTGTTTTCCCTAACTTCTAGATCTAGGGTGTATACATATAATTTTAGAAAAGTTAAGAAATTTCTAAATATGTAGAAAATAATTTCAACCTAGATTATCCATTTAAGCCTATAACTCAATGGTTTTCACATAGGCATAATTAAAGAAATAGAATTTCAACAAAATAAAATTGGTATTATATAAATTACATAATTTTCCTCTTACCTCATGGCTTTCAAATCTCCAAACCCAACCCATTCTTCTTAATTGACTCCCTTTTATTTTCCAACCAAAAAATCGTATATACATACCGTTAGAATTATAGAATTGAGAGGAGAATTGAGTTAAGTGGAGTTTAAATTTACAATTCTAGAATTTACCTTTTTCGCAGAATTGATTCACTCCTCCTCTTCTCTTTTATTTTCCATCCTTCTCCAAGATACACATTATATATATAATATTGTTATAATTTCTAGAAGTAGCAGAGAAAAAGAAATAGCAAAGCATTGGTGCTCAGTTCAGAAAATATGAGAAGAAAAGTAAGGGGCAAAGCCTGTATTTATAGACGTTGGAATCGATTCTACTCATTAGATTAAATTATATTAAATTCGGACCATTTAGGCCAAGGTTAAACCCTAACCACCACACTTAGGCCGATCAATCGGTCCTTCAGAGGCGGTTGAAAATCCCAATTAAGGTGGTCGACAGTGTTCGTGCAACCGGTTATTAATGTTAACGTATCTCGTTTAATTTTTATTCCCTTAATTAATTTTAAATGTTAACCATTAGTTAGACATGTAAGTGGATCATTAACGTTAACTTAAATGTTATGCTATTATTATTCATTTCCTTGATTAGTTTTAAATTATTTCTAATTTCAAAACTTTAAATATCGATAACTTCTCCATTTGAACAATGATGGTGAAGCTTTACATATGAAAGTTGCTTAGAAAATTACCTCGAACATAATGGTGCAAGTTTCATAGCCAAATTCTAACATTTTCTCCAACTCCATTTTTGAGCTTTATAAATTACTCATTAACTCTGTTTATTTAAAACTTTTTATTTTACAAAGAGATACATTCTTCCCCTATTTAAATAATTTCGTCCCCGAATTCCCTAAGGACCAAACCATGTCATCAATTCCCTAAGGATTTCAATAATTTTTGTGGAAAATAATAATGGTATTACTTAAAAGTTATTATAAGTATAATCATTTCAAGAAGAAGTATTCTTACATTTACTAGTTCAAGTGGCTTAAAAATAACTTTAAAATGGAAAAGAGACATGTTCGGATGGTAAACATTCTCTTAAGTATTACTCTTCTTAATAAGGGAATGTATGATACTATTTGGTAGTACCCAGTTCCTAAGTATCATTTTGAGTTACTCAAGCTATACATATATATTTTTTTGCTATGGTTAAAATATGTAGTATGAATTCAAAAAAAGAATTTGGAAATAAAACCGGGTATTTAGATCTTGAATTTACTTAAGGGAAATAAAAGTAAAAGGTTTAAACTAGATAATTACACACACACCCCAGAAGGTAGTGGGGGTATTATTCAAGTTTGTAAACTTAAGTGCGGTTTATATAAATGTTTCCATAAGTAATTATGAAAATAAAATAGTTAAGTTCTGTGTTAACTAGTTCTCTTTCTTTGTTTATTTGAGATGAAATTTCGAGGATGAAATTCTTTTAAGGAGGAGAAAGGTAACGACCCGGAATTTTATCGCTTTGATGTATAAATATTTAATTCATTTCAAATATTAAATTAATGATTTTTATTAAATAATCCTCTTTTAATTAATAACTATGATGGAAGAGTTGTTTTAAAATTTTGTTTACAAAATTAATTAGTTCAAAGGAAAATTAAAAATGTGACTAGATTTATTTCCAAAATCTTGATTTTTCATGGTCTAAAAGTTGTTGTAAACATGTAGTACGCATATACACATCAATTTACAAATGTTAAAACACTTTCATTTGTAATAATATGTTATTAATAAGTATTTAGATAAAAGTTTTATTTAAAATTAAAATAAGAATAAGATGTGACATGAAAAATGTAAAAATAAACCAAAGTAAATGAAAAGACGATATTAACCACTATGCTTTTCGATGATTAGTACTAAGATGAAATGAGATGAAGAAAACTGTAAGGGGGTAACATGTATGAGAAGGCATGAAAGGAGGGAGGATGGATGATGTTGCATAAAATGAGTGGAGGTTATGTACTTAAGGGCATTTACGTGATTCGCTTAATTCATTTTCCATAAAAATCATATTCCAGTTTCTCTCTCTATTCTCATTTCATTTTAACTTTTAAAAAATTTCTATCTTCTTCTCTAAAGCTTCAAATTCTTTCCATACTTAACACTGAAGGATAAAGTGGTTTGGGTTTGTGTTAAACAGTGTTTTAAATGACATTTATTTTGACTCATTTAATACGATTTTGAAAGAAGAATCTTTATTAACAAGTTTAGGAATATATATATATATATATATATATGCCTATGAGATAAGTATGTAAATGTTTTGGAAATAATTAAAAGGATTTAATTAAAGAAAGATTTATTAAATGAGGCTTAGTAGATCCAATGGAATTAACAATGATGGATTGTTGTTTATTTGATAGTTAAATAACGAACTATCAAATCTTGACCAGTTTTTTAACTCTGGAAATATCTTAAGGAAGCATGGAAATTTAGCATACAATTATCTTAGATGATACTACTACATGTATAACTCATGTGTTTGATAAAGGAGATATGTCCTCTTAAACGGTTAGGGGGTGATCCCAGCTCTTATCATGTCTATCAATTTTTGAAAGAACCCGAGTGGAGTTTACCGAAAATTGTCGAATATTGGTTCGAAGAGATCAGGATCGAGTAAGTATGAATTATCTGAAAACCACTTCAAACCAACTCAATCATTTGAATTGAAGACATCTCGAAGATGATGGGATTGAAGGCGAAGCACTTTGAAGCTCAAGGGCTACTTGCTACCCTGAGAGTGATTTCAAAATGGATGTAGTAAAAGCAGTGCTTCAGCATATTCATATCCCGAACAACTTGTATGGATGAATGCTGGTATATTGCATTATCTTTTGGAGGGCATTGTTAGCATTCTAAGTGGGATTGCTATATAAAGGTAAAACATAGCCTCAAGCCTCATCAACTGAGAATGACTAAAATCAAGAGAGATGCGGCAAGGCTAAGTGGGTCGCATCCAGATACATACATATTTATGGATTTGGTTATGCATGAGAGTTCTCGGTAAAAGGTTACAAAGCAACTAAAATTACAAGATAATGCATATGATCCATATGATTATGTTTCTCATGCTGGTTTTACAAAACTAATTCAGACATTATTTTCTTATAATTCTCGGGTCAGACTAAGCATGTTTCTAGATTTAGCTTTGGATGCGTTGGAGCTTAGAAGACGAGCTAGATGTCCAATACGAATTACTCATATATTCCTTTTATTTCCACTGCATTGTTTGTTGTATATTTCAACATTTGTAAGGACATGCTGTTATAACTGTCTAAGCCGATTATAAGATAGTTTACTCTGATTGTGTGTATAAAGCATTTTCTTCTATAAAGATCACTTTATATGATATATTATTCATTGCTTTGTGAGATTATGTTCTTCTTTCCTTTTCTTTTCCCAATGAGCTATCTTTTCGACACTTGGATGCTCGATACATGAGTATCGCTGGATGTATTAGTGTCGTCTTCTTAGGATTGAAAAGATAGGTCATTACTGGTTGTGTAAGGGTCTGCTAACTTAGCGTGAGGGTGCCAAAATTTGGTATGGGGAGGAGAGGGCTTGGGTTTCTGTTAGGACGTGCTTAGCTTAGTCGCATGCTGGACTAGAAAAGGCAAGCTTGCTGGCGTTGATGGCGCTCATGCTAGTGGGGGACATGCAGTGGTGATTGAGAAAATGAGGAAGAGAGGGGTCGAGAGGAAAAGGAAGGAAAGGCAAAAGAATGTGGTGGCTGAAGGTCTAGACGTAGCTATATGTCGCGTTCAAGGTTCAAGGCACGTGAATCGTCAGGGATGGGTCGACCACTACCAGTCGACCGCTATCGATCGACTGCTTAATTCTCGACTATCGACCAGTTGCCTAATTTTAGGCCTTGGTTAAATCTAGACCCTAATCGCACTAGGTGATTTAATTTTATTAGTTTCATTTCTTCCGCCCCTGATTCCATCTTCTTCAATCTTCTTCCATAACTGTTCTAGAAAAACTCTCGTCCACCTATGGTAATGCATCAGCCTATTTCCTTAGTCATCTAGCTCTTTTCTTCTTTAATATAACTTCTACTATAGATATCCTACCATTTGGGCCTACCTACTTCATCGCTTAAATTATTCACTGATCATTTTTCTCCATATCTTCCTTAGGTGAGAATATTTTCCTACCTTTATTGTCGGGTATTCTTACCCTTCTACTCTTCTTACCCCATTTAAATCTATTATCACTTCCAATCGTCCACTCCTCAGAAATTTATTTAAAACTTTTAATTTATAGAAATAGAAAAATTATCAGGCTAAACATATGCTCTATTTTCCATTTATTTCAAAACGAAAATGCCTTTTTTAAATCAAAAACCTCTTCGACTAAATTCTTTTGGTCTAACCAGTTTTAACTTCAAATGGAAATCTCTTGATATCTCTTTTAATTAAAATTCCTGAATTTTCTAATTTTCTCAAAAATCTATTTTTAAAGATATTTTATATGAAATTTTTGTTCGTTTTTTTTACATTTTTAAAACTATTTCAAATAATTTAAGAAAATATAAAATCTTTGATAAAATTCTTTCACATGGGGCCGACTCAAAAATGGATTTTACTTGTCCTTCCTTTTGGACTTTTCTTCTTTTCCAATTATTCTAGCTTATCTTCACTAAGAATATATTAAAGTCCGGTTATCATCTTGTGGTGATTAATCACAACTTCTTGTGGGAACTTGGTCATTCCTATTTATGCCTTACCTATAGATATTTGTAACATCTAGGTCCTTATTTTTCCATTTATCTAATGAAATATAAATTTTCAATCGGCAATCTCGTGAAATCCATAATAATAGGCCAGTCTAGATCTTGCAAAAGGAGTCAAGTATCATCCAGTTTCAGGGACCCTTCTCTATGTCATGTTCATGCTCTTTTTAAGTCAACGCCTTAAGGTACGGCCTATATCCCGTAGGTTAATCGGGGTAGGTGTATAAATTTAACTCAACTTATTGTTCCAACCCATAGTTTCCTTATCCATCTTTTAAGAATATGGTCATCACTAATACTATAGTCTGAATTCATAGAATTTAGCATGCGATATATATAGGTAAAAATATAAATATGTTCACTCAACATATCCTAATTCTTATGATCGACTAACCTAAGTTCTGATACCAAATGTAACAACCTTCACCTTAATGGGCCTGATTTATGACTAAATCGAAAAACCAAGTCCATTAGTGTAGGAATCATTAGTGTTGGTAACCTATATTAAACATATGCATATCAAAGAGCTACCTATACGAACTCATAGCGGAATAGAAAGATATAATATGACATATATATTGACTAAGGCTGCTATCTTGGAACCGATATTATTCCTTGGCTATTTAGTTAAATTCTCAGTGCCAAGCATGATGATAAAACCTATCCATCTACGGCTCCCATCTAGTACCATTATCATGTCCCTCTATATTTTGAAAGCGTACTATGGATCGTGTAATATGGATATATGATAATACAGAGTATAATGATGATAATAATACTGTAAATAGTGTGGAATATAAAAAGCAGTATAGTAAAATGACACCAGAGATTTTTATACTGGTTCGGAGCATCGTCCTACGTCCAGTCCCAGACTCCTTATGGAATTTCACGAAAACAACAACCCTCAGTTAACCCGGAGGAATAGGTCTATACACCTCTGAGCAGCCGAATAGGGACCTGAGCAGCAGAACACGATTTTGCCTTAACAGCCGAAGATGACTTCACTCGCCTGAGCAGCAGAACGGGACTTCAACAAATACAAAAAATAGTTTTGACTAATGTGTGTTCTTGATAACACAGATTTGTCACTTGTAGTACACTCTTCCTATAATCTTCTCCTCGAGTATAAATATTTATATTTGAAGTATATGAAGAACTGAAAGGTATAGTATTGCTTTAATGCAGAATAATTGAAAGTATGATAGCAAATAGATTTCATAAAGTTAGATCATAAAATAAGAGAATTCGATTGTAATTCAGTGATTTGAAATCAAGTTGGAGTTTGTATTTATAAAGGTTAGAAAGTAGCGACTTTTGGTGAAGATTTTCAATCGAAGTGTAGCGTCTAAATCTTTTCGTTAAAGGTTCGTATCTCTTCACAAAAAGTCGTGTCTTTTCGAAAAGTGGCTATTATAGAAATTCAGTCAATTGAGCCTCTAAGTCAGTCGATTGAATATTCAAAGTTATTTTTTAAAATTTAAATTCATATATCTATGTACCTGTGCATATTGTACAGTATTTTCTGGGTCAGTCGACCGACCCTTCTGGGTTAATCGACTGACTTGGTAAAATCTGTGCAATTTGCATAGGTTTTATAGGTATAGTAATATATATAATTTTAAACACTTTTATAATATAATACATATAACTTTAAACAATTATACATGCTTATATATGTATAAATTATTTGAAAATAAGACGATTAAATATATAAGCTAATATATGTGTAAGCGAGGAGAGATTTTAACAAAGTTGACCTAAGACTCAAAAACAAAATAATACAATTGATGCACCAGTTTTGAAGTCTTGTCCTCTTGTAGTATATATTCTCTTTTTGTCGTAGCAGTCGTCAAATCTGTATGCCGTAGTGATAGCTTTGTGTCATGAGTCAAAACCAAGTCTCAACATTCTCCCCCTTTTTGATTGATGATAACCTATAAATAGATATAGATTTCAAATGCATATATAATATAAATACTTACTCCCCCTGAATCTTTGACACTCTATATCCTGTATTCTTAACGTTAGTAATAATATTTCTCCCCCTTTGTCATCGATAAAAAGGAATAAAGAACATGAACAATATAGACAAAATAACTACTACTTATAATGTAAGGTATCAGAAAAAAATTAACATTTAATACCCAAGGTTCTTATAATTTCCTAATTTTTAGGAAACCATACCTATTTGGGTGCGGTTGAAGCTTTAAAAATATAAACTTCATTATTAACTACCATATCAAAATAATCATCAATGTATTTTTCTCTATTTTTCCACTTAACAGGAACCCAAATACTTAGATAATTTTTATTCATATTTTCCGTCAATAATTTTGTAATTCTAAAGAAATTACAAACATTATTAGCCATAGCAATTTTTGAATTTCTATAAAAATTTGATTTAGACTTTACTCGTAATCTTGTACTACCACTAATATATTTACTATATATGAAAGCGTATTTAATGTTATTTCTACGATTAGTTTTATTATATCCTAAACCACTTTTATCATATAAAGGTCTAGAACTAGATAAAATCATGTTTAAATCGATTTGACCTTTATTAAATTTTGTGACTTCATTGTTAAGTTTATCAAATTTTGATTTAAAGTCACAATTATTAATTTCAAAAGAAATATTAATGTTTTTCAAAATATCAATTTGCTTGTTTAATTCAGAATTCTTCTTTTTTAACGTATAGTTCTCATTTTCGAGAAGAAAAATCCGAGATTTTGAATTATCTAAAGATGATTGCAATAAATCATTTTGTCTTTTCAAATCAAAATTTTCTTTGGAAAATTTTTCTCTCTCTTTTTCAAATATAGTGTTTTGTTCATCTAGAAAATTTTTAAGAGCCTTAAAATTATTCTTTAAAACACCAAGTTGGTTTTCTAAATCTAACTTCTCATTTTTCAATTTCTCATTTTCAAGTTCAACAGATTTCATCTTTTCTACAATAATAAAATTTAGCTTTGAAATCTTATTGCTTATACTAAATAATTCACTATTATCTTTTCCTAAAATTTATAAATCAGAAAGTACCTTTTTGTAGCCCTCAGGGGTGGCTTTGATAGAGATTTTGTCTGTTGTATTTCGACCGGATCATTTTTTAGTCATTATTCTATAATGTTGTGGCGATCGATAAAATTCCAGGCTCTGATACCAAATGAAAGTGTGTCATGGATTGTGTAATATGGATATATGATAATACAAAGTATAATGATGATTAATATTGTAAATAGTGCGGAATATAAAAAGCAGTATAGTAAAACGACACCAGAGATTTTTATACTGGTTTGGAGCACCATCCTACATCCAGTCCCAGACTCATTCTGGAATTTCACTAAAACAAAAACTGTCACTCAACCCGGAGGAACAGGTCTATACACCCCTGAGCAACTAAACAGGGACCTGAGCAACAGAACAGGATTTCGCCTCAACAGCCGAAGAGGACTTCACTTGCTTGAGCAGCAGAAGGGGACTTCAACAAATACAGAAAATAGTTTTGACTAATGTGTGTTCTTGATAACATGGATTTTTCACTTGTAGTACACCTTTCCTATAATCTTCTCCTCGAGTACAAATATTTATATTTGAAGTATATGAAGAATAGAAAGGTATAGTATTGTTTTAATGCAGAATAATTGAAAGTATGATAGCAAATAGATTTCAGAAAGTTAGATCAAAGAATAAGAGAATTCGACTATAACTCAATGATTTGAAATCAAGTTGGAGTTTGTATTTATAAAGGTTAGAAAGTGGCGACTGTTGGTGAAGAGTTTCGATCGAAGTGTTGCGTTTGAATCGTTTCGTTAAAGGTTCGTCTCTCTTCACAAAAAGTCATGTCCTTTCGAAAAGTGGTTGTTATAGAAATTCAGTCAACTGAGCCTCTAGGCCAGTCGACTGAATATTCAAAGTTATTTTTTCATATTTAAATTCTTATATCTATGTACCTATGCACCTGTGCATATTGTACAGTATTTTCTGGGTCAGTCGGCTGACCCTTTTGGGTTAGTCGACTGACCTGGTAAAATCTGTGCAATTTGCACATGTTTTATAGGTATAATAATATATATAATTTTAAACACTTTTATAATATAATATATATAACTTTAAACAATTATACATGCTTGTATATGTATAAATTATTTGGAAATAAGACGATTAAATATATAAGCTAATATATATGTAAACGAGGAGAGATTTTAATAAAATTAACCTAAGACTCAAAAACAAAATAATGTGATTGATGCACCGGTTTTGAAGTCTTGTTCTCTTGTAGTATATATTCTCTTTTTGTCGTATCAGTTGTCAAATCTGTATGTCGTAGTGATAGCTTTGTGTCATGAATCAAAACCAAGTCTCAACATATTCTTCATGTAGGTTGTAACGAAGATGTGGTCAGAATAACGTTCTGGTGACTGGAAAATTATACATTTTATCCGTAACACTAGATTGTGTCAATTGATCTCCTCTTAAGTTTTTTGTTTGTAAATAAGGACTCTAGATTTAATTTCATCTACACATACGATATATCTAACCTACTCCTAGATTTAAGTATATATATCCATATATATGTATGTATGTATGTATGTATGAATGAATGTATGTATGTATGTATATGTATGTATGTATGTATGTATAAGCATGTCCTTATTCTCCCAAAAAGAAAACTCCTTCGCAACGTAATCGATAATCAACCTACTCGAAGGCCGATAACTCTTAAACATGACTTTATAATTTAACTAGTCGTATTACTATCGCATCTTAAAGACTTGCCTAAGGGTTAACTAGCCAACCTCCAACCAACAAACAAACAAGCAACTTTAAGATTAGTGCGTATCTCATACGAACTTTACACCAGTAGGAAGTGTAACCCATACAGGCTTAACCCAAGTCTTTGTTAGTCGACTGCTCGGGACTGATGGTGTTTCGTTCTATGCCCATCCCTACTAAATAAATACCGATTTACCAAACAATGCTCACATAGCATCAACCACCATCTAAAAATCCCGTTTAGATTTTTCTATTGAAAATTAAGGAAAATGCCCATTACTGGTTTCTTAATACCTCTAGTTTGGAAATTGAAGCAGACCATCCAACCATTTAATACTTCAAATCTAAGGTGAACCCCTAGGTATAGTTTCCCAAACCTATATGCAAATGTATATCCCCACGGTCATATAATTGGAGATATCCCACATCAGTAGTTCATACACACATCTACAGATAGCCCATTGCGGAAGGCAGACTTTCGTTGTGTAACTTTACCGACCTCGCATCCTAACTCATACTATGCCAAGTCATTTATAATTAATATAAATATTGGGCTAGGCCCACTAATTTACAACTATCACAACATATTACTTAGGCCATATAACTTCAACTATGGAAATTATTATGCCCCTTAAGTTTGTTATTTATTCATATTCGTTAATTTACTTGCCATTGTTTCTTCTTATTTTAGAAGTTTACGCCTTTATTTCTACTTTCCATAATGTTATTAATGACCTTTGTATATGCTACCTATTCGGTTTCCATTACCATTTCCGTACCTGATATTTGTAATTAATTTCATTTAATAGTTTACTATCCATTACTTGATTGCAGTAACTTACATTTTAATCATTAATTTATTACCTTATTCGTACGAGATAGTACTCCTAACCGATCTAGTTAATGAAAACCTAAGAGGATTTAGCTTAAAGCAAAGCATAATGGATATCGTATCAAAATCGAGTCAACTCCATGGATAATTGGTAATCGTCGTCGCTGTTGAATTGGTGAGCAAATCGATCTAGTTTTTTCCCAACGAGTGTGAAAGAGAAAGTAGGGTTGTTTAGTTTTAGGAAGAGGGAGGAAACCGCGGATGTGAGATATGCAATAGTGAAACAGAAAAGGAGGAAGGCTATATTTAGTACTTCAAAAAGACACCGTGTAAATCTATTCAATGAATTTTCTTTATTAGCACTAAAGATTTAGCATTTTATCTATAATTAATACGACACCGTAAAATTACTTGCGTGTTACAATATAAATTTATGTTATAAAAACGCTTATTTATTTATTTCTTAAGCTTATTTTTTGTTCATATACATACATACATATAATTGGTAAATGAGATTATTTATATTTCTATTTATAACTATTTAGTTTCTATATTTAAGGATTTCTAGATATACCCTTATGTGTAACTTCCATAAAAATATTTATTTTCACATTTTAATGCATTCGAATTGTATCTCTTCCATGAAGGAAATGTTACCATTGAAATTTTCCATAAACTACAAAAAATAGGATTTTTCCACGTTTACAATTATAAGGAATTATCTCGTTTTATCTTTATCGAAATAGGCAGTGAACTGCAAAAAACATCCCTACTTTGCACATTCTTTCGTTTGGATATGTGAACATTCATTATACTTTAAAACGACACATTTTTCATATATAATTGTGAGATTGGACAATTTATGTATATTCCCATGGATATTTTACAATTCCAATGGATTAAAAAGCAGAAATTAGAATCCCTAATCACATTATACCATCTAAAATCAAGTTTTAATCATTTACAATCCAAATAACAAAATCTAAAAATAACTATAAAATTCCATTAATATTACATTCCATAAATTTTTTGGACTGTTCTCCATAACTTCTAGATTTAGGATGTACACATATTATTTCATCAAAGTTAATCAATTTATGAATATATGGGCAAATATTTAAACTTAGATTATTTATTTGAGACCATAATTCCATGTTTTCATATAGATACATAATAAAAATAAAATTTCAATGAAATACATTTAACATTATGTAAATTACATAATTTTCCACTCGCTTTATGGCTTCTAAATCTCCAGATCCAAGTCCATTCTTCTTAACTGACTCCCTTTTATTTTCCAACCAAAAAACATATACATGCACACATACCATTGGAATTACATATTTGAGAGGAGATTTGAGTTAAGTGGAGTTTAAATTTATAATTCTAGAATTTACATTTTTCGCAGATTTTATTCACTCCTTCCTTTCTTCACTTTTATTTTCCATCCTTCTCCAATATATACATATATATAATATATTTATAATTTCTAAAAGTAGTGGAGAAGGAGAAATGGTAGAGCTTTGCTGATCAGTTCAGAAAATATGAGAAAAAAGTAAGGGGCTAAGCTTGTATTTATAAGCATTGGAATCGATTCTACATGTTAGATTAAATTATGTTAAATCCACATCGTTTAGGTCAAGGTTCCACTCCAACTACCACACATAGACCTATTGACCGGTCCTTCAGAGGCGGTTGACCGGTGTTCGTGCAATTGGCTCTTATTGTTAATGTATCTCGTCTTTTTTTTATTTCCTTAACTAATTTTAAATGTTAACCATTAGTTAGACGTTAAGTATACTATTAATTTTAACTTAAAAGTTAGTTATTATTATTTATTTTCTTAATTGGTTTTGAATTATTTTTGATTCGAATACTTTGAGAACTTCTCTATATTTGAACTTCGATAGCGAAGCTTTATATATGAAACTTTTTTAGAAAATCACCATGAACACAATGGTGCAAGTTTCATAGCAAATTCTAACATTTTATCCAACTCTATTTTTGAGCTTTATCTCTACTACAAATAAAGAAAATTCGTTGAATTAATTTACTCGGCGTCTTGTTGAAATTCCAAAAATGTCCTTGCTTTCCGTTTACAGTAATATAAACAGCCCGTGCATAGAGCGACATTCATTTTCCCATTTCCTTTCTCTGTGAATGTTCACAATACAGTTTTAATGAGAATATGAAATGTTTTATCATATACGAGTAGATCATTTCCTTTCCTTACTACCTGGCTGTGTACGTGTGCGTGTAATTTCGCACGTGTGTGTGATCATGTGGGTGTTTATGTGCATGAGAACAAATGCATGTGCAGGTGGTAAGTGTGTAGGCACGCATAGGAGTCGAGCCATTTGTTTGGAGCGGTTGACGTGGCATGGAAGGCGTGAGTGGGAAGTAGTGTTGAGCTGTGAGTTTCAGGAGAGGCATTAAGGGCGGAGGCGTAAAGGCGGCATAAGGTGGTTGGCCGAGACTTGTTTAGCCTTTGCATGTAATTCATGAACGAAAGCAAAGATGATGAAGCTGCTATTTCTTTAACATGATTTTGCAAACAAGACCCTGTAAATGTGTTCAATAGCAAGGATGGAGGGGAGGCTTTCATTTATAGCTTGCTAAAGCTTTTCACATGGGCGGTTTGCAAATAGGCTTTAGGCTCGACCCATTCGGATTTGAAGGTGAGCAAACGTTGTTCTATATTTTGCTATTTTATATCTTTATTAATAGTTGTCTTGAAAGCCCAATCATTTGGTCCGACCGTGAAGTTCTAAAAATGCCCTTATATATTCCTTTATTATCTTTCTTTAGTAATAGTTGTAATACCTTTGGTGTCACACCTTTTTGGTATCAACGTGAACTACCAAAAACGTCCCCCTATGTATTATCAAATCTTAATCACTTAACAGTAGGATCTATTATTATATTTCTTTTACAAATTCAAACGCCCCTAAAAGTAGGATCTATTGCTTTACAATATTAAAATGCTTCTAAAATTAAGACCTAAAATTAAACTTCATTTACAAATTCAAAATACTTCTTTACAAATATACAAATCTTAATATAACTTGAAAATAAAAAATCAATTTTTTTACTGATTTAAATATATATAATCTATAAGGAAAACAATTCATGCGCGAAGCGCGTGCCGTAACACTCGTAAATTATTTATTAATTTTTTTATTTGATTACCATTTATTTCACGGAGTGTTACGCTCTATCTCCTATGCTTGCCTCCTTAATGTTCCAAGGCTCTTCCTTTTCATTTTCTACTTGCCATCTCTTCGATTCTAATTTGATGAAGATGAATTTTCTTTATCTGGATCTAAAGAAAATGTATCCTTGTGGCTTCTTCTATGCCTTTGATTTAGATGGGACATCATTGCAAATTTTTTCTCTATTTGGCCCAGGATTGCATTATGGAATTCTTAAGCGTCTTCTAATTCATCTCAACCATCATTTTATTCAGCTTAGCCTTTTTCACAATCTCCTTTTGAGATGAAGGTCCTTGTAAAGCTTTCAATGGTTCAGTATTTTGTTCATTTTGTTGAGAGCCTTCTTCATCACCTTCAGCAGCAACTCTAGACTTAGAAGTAGCTTTCCTTGAGGACATTTCGTATTAGATCTATAACAGACTCTTTTTCAAAATCCAAATAACTTCAGATCTATAATAAACAATCCTTGGATCGGCCTTTTATATTCTTCAAATTCAAAGTTAAAGCTAGTCTCGGCTTGACAATCTGCTTTCTCAATGAAAACACCAAAAGTTGTGTAAAAAATGACATAATGCCATAAATTAATTAAAATCGAGAATATATTTACTACAAAGAAGACTTGGGTTCACCACCCTTCGTAGATACGCTTTCTCTTAAAGAACATACCTACTACAAATATGTTAAAGACAATGAAGGCGAGGAAAGATATCTTTACTACGAAATCTCTAAAGGTGACTATGTTCTATCCACTAAAGATGAAATTGGTGAAAACAACTTAGAGATTCTTTGGGATGCCAATTAGCATAGGAGCTATATCTATACCGTTAAGTCGCCTATATACAACCTTTACAGGCTATTCTCAGATTTCGTCCATGTGATTGGCCCTGGGTCGGCTAGTGACTCATCCACTATGAGGGTGGTTAGCCTTAAATTGGTTGTTGTTAATATTTTGGTTTTTCAGCCTAACTCTTGTACTATATATTTTTCATAGTAGCTGAGGGGCCTATACTTCACACCTATTATATCCATTGTAAAGTGGTATGACTACTATAATAAGGTTTGCCTATGAAAAATAATAATAATAACGAGAATAATAGATCTAAAAATGAAAATTAAAGCTTGAACACATGGAATTTTATTATGGTTTGACCTCAAATCACTACTTACGTCCACTTATTTCAAAGGTTTTTGCATAAGTAGAATCGTGTTACAAAGTTTCAGATTTAGAAAGCTAAGTAAACTCGAGTTGAATAACAGTTTGTGGAAAAACAGAGTTAAAGAGTCGAAAAGATCCTTCTTTCATTGCAACATAATGGATATTTATAGGCGAATCCATTCCCCAAAGTCGTTAGCTTGTAAAAGACCAAGTAAGAGATCGTATCCATGCTTTTAGTCGAGTAGAACGAGTCAAACCTGTAGCTCAAATCATTTCAGTATTGATATGATCATGTCGGTGCCAACATGATTATGTAAGTTAATTCTTCAAGTCGTGCTTATATTCGCCCAAGTCTCCAAGTTTCCAAGTTTCATTGTGAAAATTACTCCTACAAATCATGTCGGTGCCGACATGATTTATCTTATGCAAAACTTGTTTTTTTGCCAGGTACACCGCATCTTCACCTACTATTTAGAATTGGACGACGTGTCAAAAATCCTGTCGGTATCGACATGATTGATCATGTAAGTATAGACATAATTTGGCATATGTTGAATCTCATCAAACTACTTGTATTTCTTCTCTTCATTATTTCTGGCATTTAATGAGCTCCTTGATCCATCCCTTCATCATCTTAATCCAGATTCATCAAGAAGTCGCTCGTTCAAATGTTGGATAGCAATATATATCCAATCTAATGAAAATCTGTCTCAAGTTTGACCTTATAGTAAATTGACAATTTTCCATTGTTTTAATTTGTATTTAAAACTAAAAACAAGCAACGCACTACTATATATGTTGCTATGGATGTTGATCATTCTGCAGGTTGAGGTATTAAAACAAACTGGTTAAATCGGTTATGGCTTATTTTTGAAATGTAC
The DNA here is from genome assembly GCA_030765085.1 of Allium cepa. NCBI lineage: Eukaryota > Viridiplantae > Streptophyta > Magnoliopsida > Asparagales > Amaryllidaceae > Allium > Allium cepa. The sequence continues at coordinate 883,397,877 of CM060929.1, forward strand.
TGAATAAATATAAGCAGTGCTTTACATTTTTTTTATTGATAAATTCTATCCAAACACCAAGAAATACCATACCCACACCAATACTTTTAGCAAATCATTATACATCAATTTTTACTTTACATACATCATAATTATTACAACACTACTCTTACCTTTCAATAAAATTACATTACTTTCCTTGTTCTTAGTTTTTTCCCTTACAAAGTTTTTAAATAAGAATCCAATATAACAAATTCAACTCTATATACTCACATTGATTTTCATGTCTTTTAATTCATATCAATTTTTAATTTTGGAGGACTATCAATATTTATTTTAAAAATCATTATCTCAGTTATGTTAATTTGCAAAATAAAAAAATCGAAAAAGAAAATAAACTTATTATCTCATATATTCTATTTTGTTTCAAGCTTCTAAGGAAATTCATAATTAAAACTATTAAATGTTTCCTTTTGTCTTTATATAACTTACGGTTTTAATTTAATTGGTTATAAAAACAATTATTAAGATTGTAACAATGGACAAATTTTTCTTAAAATTAATTTTGAAAGTACAGGCACACCCCTTTCCACACACACAAAAGAAAAAACCCAGCCCCGGATGATTTGTTATACGAACAACATGGTATAATCCAGCTTCCTAGTCAAGCCTTATGTAAAAAAGAACTTTTTCCAGACTTTATCGCTGTTGATTCGACACCCACTGCTATGTTTTCTTTCAACCCTGGAACCCGTAGTAGCTAAACTGACTATCGAAAACACGTCCATCCTCTTATGCATGGTATGGATCGTATCTTGATGTAGGGTATCAAAGGAAAGAAGTAGGAAATCTCACCTGTAGGTCGTTTGCCGAGCTAACTCTGCTTCTCCGCGACCTTCATCAAACCCACGACTCAACTCCAGCATTGCTCGGCAATTCAACGACCTACCCTACGTCGCTACGCGGCCTAGTACCATTGGCCTGTCTCCAGTTCCCTCCCGCGACTTTGTTCAACTCGCGAAGCCCTAAATCGCTCCAGCTAAGTTTCGAACGACCTTCCTATGACGCAAATGTAGCAAGCTCTAGGTCGTTTCAGCTTGAGTCACCTCCAGTAAGTCGCGGACCAAACCTAGGTCGCGAAATCATAGGTCGCTCCTCCTCCTTCTTCTCCGAGTGTCGCGCACGAGCTACGAACGATTTCCTAAGTCACGATCGGCAATAGGTCGCGTGAACGAGCTTCAGTAGATCGCGTGAAAAACCTTCAGTAGATCGCGTGAAAAAGCTTCTTTCCCTTATGTCGCGTGTCGCCTCCCATAAGTCGCTGCCGAGTTTTATTAAATCGCGAACGAACTTTCTTAAGTCGCGAAGCGACATAGCTTAGCTCGCGTGACAATTTTAAGCCGCGTGCTGTCTTTTTTAGGTCGCAAACGAGACTGTTGAGTTGTTTGTATTGTGTAGCTTTATGTCGTGTACATATTATGTTGTAATTCATGTTGCATTCGTGTACTGAGTCGTGTTTGTGATGCAAGTGTGTAGTGTGAGTGTAACCCTAGAAATAGGGATGTGTTGGTCATTTGTAAGGTTGTTGAATTTTGAATAAAATTTAGTTTGTACTTTGTGCCTCCATTTAAATTGGTAGTTGAGTGTTATCTCCTATCTCCACTTTCGGATATTCGAGTGCGCTCGAATCAACGATTGTTGAAGCCAATTCACGAAATCAAGTGTGCTTGATCAACGTTCGAAGAATTGAAGATCTTCTCTCACGGTATCGTGCGCGATCAACGTGTCGAAAATTGCTAAAGTCTGGTATCTTCGTGATCAACGGATTTGGGCCTTACGGTATTCTTAAATTCATCGATTTATCAACGATTCATCGATTATTTCCGCTAATCGTGTGAGATCCTGGACGGATTCAATTTACATTGTCGAATTCGCTTCCCACGCTGCGTCAGTTTGGTATCAGAGCCAAAGTCGCAAGAAGTTTGTATCAATTGGAGAATTGGGTTTCGAGGATTTGTAGTTTGGAGTTCAGATTTGTAATTGTTGAGAAGTTTGGTGTTCATAGTGTTCATCGTGAAGTTGCAACAAGTTTGGGAGTTTCGATCCATTTCACTTTGGATCAAAGTTCGAAAAGTGTTTGAAATTTATTTTTGAGTTTGTTTGAAGTTCAATCATGCCTCCGAGACGAGCTCAACGTCATCGCAACATTAATGCTTTGTATGGAAGAGAAGAGGCCGATGAAATGGAGCAACGAATCAATGAGAGTTTCACTGAGAAGTTGAATGAAGGAATTGGTCGATTAGAGAGAATGATGCTTGAAATGAATCAAAGTAGAAGAAGGGTTTCACCTGAATCGAGTCATGGGGGAAATAGAGTTTCACCACATTCAGATAGGGAGAGAAGAGAAGATCATGATCGTAGAAATGTTGACGATCGTGATAGAAATGTTGATGAATGAAATCGGAGAGATGTGGATTATCGTGATCGGAGGAATGTAGATCGAAGAAATGTTGGTGGTAGAAATGTTGGTAGAGATACTGGTGGTCATGAACGACATCGATATGCATCAGATTTTGATGAGGAGTTTGATGGAGGAAGTGTTCATAGTCGAAATCGAAGCCAAGGAAGAAATCATTCAGAGTATGATCACAAATGGGAGTCCGGAATGAAAATTGAAATTCCATAATTTAAGGGTGGTATGCAGGCTGAAGAATTTCTAGATTGGTTATCTAATGTTGAAGAGATCTTTGATTTCAAGGAGGTTCCGGAAGATTGTGGAGTGAAGTTGATTGCTACTCGTTTAAGAGGGAGAGCCATGGCGTGGTGGTAGCCGACAAAACTTACACGAGAACGGATGGGAAAGTCAAAGATTGTTTCATGGGAGAAGATGAAGAAGTTAATGAAAGCTACTTTCTTATCTTACAATTATCAATCTCTTATGTATCAACGCTTACAAAATCTAAGGCAGGGGACAAAGACTGTTAATGATTATGCTGATGAGTTTTATCAACTTATTGCTCGAAATGACATCATGGAGACGGAATAACAGTTGACCGCTAGGTTTGTTGGAGGTTTGCGAATGCACATCCAGGATATGGTTAATATGTTTGACCCGAGATCTGTGGCTGAAGCGTACCAGAAAGCGTTGGTTTGGGAGAAGCAGGGAAGACGAGGAGGTGGTGTGTTTACAAATTCCAACAATCAAGTGAAGGGTGCCAGTGGGAGTTCCAATGTTTCTAAAGTTGTCAGTAAATCAGTTGTGAATGAGGCTGCGAAGGCAAAGGCCAACAACAGTTTCAAATGTTATAATTGCCAAGAAGTGGGTCATAAAAGTAACGAATGTCCAAAACCAAAGAAGAGAACGATGATTACTGAAGTTGAAGGTGACGATGTTGGGGAAGGTGATTCTAGTCCAGTGGAGGAAGATGAACAGGATATCGCGTCAGGAGACGAAGGATGTAATCTAATAATGAGGAGGTCTTGTTTAACACCGAAGCAAGAGGATGAGGCTAGTTGGTTGAGGAGTAACATCTTTCAGTCGACATGCACTATATTGGGGAAAGTTTGTAAATTTGTGATTGACACAGGAAGTTGTGACAATATTATTTCTACTGAAGCTGTGAGAAAGTTGAAGTTCAAAAATGGAGAAACATCCTAATCCTTACAAGTTAGTGTGGCTAAGAAAAGGAGGAGAGGTGAAGTTGGACATGCGAGTTCGAGTTCCATTTTCTATTGGAAAGAAATATAAAGACGAGATCTGGTGTGATGTAGTCGAGATGGATGTTTGTCATTTGCTTTTGGGAAGACCGTGGCAGTATGATCGAGCAGTGCAGCATGATGGTCGAACCAATGGCTACAGTTTTATGTTTGAAGGCGTTAAGATTATTTTAGTTCCAAAGAAGAGACAGCAGGGAGAGATCAAATCAGAAGAGATTGAGGAGCTTAAAACTTTGTTGACTTTAAAGGAATTTGTTGAAGAAGTAAAGGAGAGTCCAGAGGTGTTTTTGTTGGTTGGACATGAGGCTAGTGAATCTGTTGAAGTTCCAGAGGAGGTAAAGCCAGTAGTGGAAGAATTCAGAGATGTGTTTCCAGAAGAATTGACGAAGGAGTTACCACCATTGAGGGACATTCAACATCAGATTGATCTTGTGCCAGGATCAGTATTACCTCACAGGCCACATTACAGGATGAGTCCTAAGAAACATGAAGAACTCAGAAGGCAGGTGGAGGAGTTGTTAGAACAAGGGCGTGTTCAGGAGAGTTTGACTCCATGTGCTGTCCCAGCCTTATTGGTACCGAAGAAGGATGGGACGCGGAGGATGTGTACGGACAGTCGGGCTTTAAATAAGATCACTGTGAGATACAGGTTTCCTATGCCAAGGTTTGACGATTTGATTGATCAGTTGAGTGGAGCAGTTGTGTTTTCCAAGATTGACTTGAAGAGTGGATACCATCAAATTTGTATTAGACCGGGTGATGAGTGGAAGACTGCTTTTAAAACCAGGGAGGGTTTATACGAATGGTTGGTTAGGCCGTTTGGCTTGTTAAACGCTCCTAGTACTTTTATGAGAGTGATGAACCAGATTTTCAGACCATTTGTTGGGAAGTTCGTGGTTGTTTACTTTGATGATATTGTAATCTATAGTGGGAGTATGGAAGAGCACATCCAGCATCTGCGAGAAGTACTGTAGATTCTACGACAAGAGCAGTTCTATGCAGCAGCAAAGAAATGTGTATTTATGATGGACAGTGTTTTGTTTTTGGGGTATGTTCTGTCGAAGGAAGGTATTCAAGTGGACGAGAATAAAGTAGAAGCTGTCAGAAGTTGGCCACAACTGAAGACAATTACTGAAGTGCAAAGTTTTCATGGGTTGGTGTCTTTTTATCGAAGATTCATTCCACACTTTAGCAGTGTGATGGCACCTGTAACTGATTGCATGAAAGGAAAGAAGTTTGCATGGTCAGAGGAAGTAAGGGTTGCTTTTGAAAAAATCAAATCACTATTGACGACAGCACCAGTACTGGTACTGCCGAATTTTCAGTTATTGTTTGAGCTGCATACTGATGCTTCGAAGGTTGGAATTGGTGGAGTTTTGAGTCAGAATGGAAGACCAGTTGCTTATTTCAGTGAAAAATTATCTGGAGCCAAGATGAGATATAGTACATATGATGTAGAGTTTTACGCGATTGTTCAAGCTGTAAAGCACGGGCGACATTACTTGTTTCAAAAGGAGTTTGTTCTTTACACTGATCCTGAGGCGTCGAAACATCTACAAGGGCAGGACAAGATTTCAGCGAGACATGCTTCGTGGATAGCATATCTACAACAATTTACTTTCGTTGTGAAACACAAATCAGGAGTGACAAATCATGTAGCGGATGCTTTGAGCAGGAGGAATCACTTGTTGACAACGTTGAAGGTTGAAGTGACAGGATTTGAATTATTGCCAGAATTGTTTGAGGAGGGTCCTTACTTTGCAAAGTTTGTTGAGAAAGTTAAGGATGGGAGTACTGATGAATTTGTGTTGGTTGATGGATTCTTGTTTAAAGGGAATCGATTGTGCATACCAGACTGTAGCTTGAGAATAAAGATTGTTAAAGAGTTACATGAAGAAGGCCATGTAGGCAGAGATCGTACATTGTAGTTGATTTCTCAATCTTATTTTTGGCCGTCAATGAGAAAAGAGGTAGAGAAATTTGTCGAGAGATGTCATATCTGTCAGGTTTCGAAGGGAACAGCGACGAATGCGGGATTATACATGCCATAACCCGTGCCAGCTAAACCATGGGCTGATATTAGCATGGATTTTGTGTTGGGTTTGCCGAGAACTCAGAGGGGAAATGATTCTATATATGTTGTAGTGGACAGGTTTTCGAAGATGGCGCATTTCATAGCCTGTAAGAAGACAGCTGATGTCGTCCGAGTGGCTCAATTATTCTTTAAAGAGGTGTATCGATTGTATGGTTTACCAGAATCTATTGTTTCTGATCGAGATACTATATTTCTAAGCCATTTTTGGTTGAGTTTGTGGAAGATGGTCGGAACGAAGCTGAATTTTAGTAGCGCTTACCATCCGCAAACTGATGGGCAGACGGAGGTGGTTAACAGGTCGTTGGGAAACTTGTTGAGATGTCTTGTAAAAGATAATTTGAAGATTTGGGATTTGAAGTTGTGTCAAGCTGAGTTCGCACACAATCACGCAGTTAACCGGAGTACAGGTTTCAGTCCATTTCAGATTGTATATTCTAACTTACCAAAGGGGCCGTTGGATTTAACAATAGTACCACAACCGAAGGGGAGAGTTAAGCGGGCTGTTGATTTTGTTGATGAATTGACAGAATGCCATAGAATCATTCAGGAATGATTGGAGAAGACGAATGAGAAGTATAAACGAGCTGTAGACAAAAAGAGAAGAAGTGTGGAATTCAACGAGGGTGATTGGGTGTATGCTGTGTTAATGAAGGATCGTTTCCCAGTGGGTGCTTATAACAAGTTGAAAGCTCGAAAGATTGGACCAGTAGAAATTATAAGATGGATTAATAAAAATGCTTATAAGTTGAAGCTACCAAAGGATGTTTACACTTCTGATGTGTTTAATGTGAAGCACTTGATTCCGTATTATGCTGATGATCAAGAAAATGCGAATTCGAGGACGAATTCTTTCGTACCCAGGGAGGATGATGTAGGGTATCAAAGGAAAGAAGTAGGAAATCTCACCTGTAGATTGTTCGCCGACCTAACTCTGCTTCTCCGCGACCTTCATCAAACCCACGACTCAACTCCAGCATTGCTCGGCAATTCAACGACCTACCCTACGTCGCTACGTGACCTAGTACCATCGGTCTGTCTCCAATTCCCTCCCGCGACTTTGTTCAACTTGCGAAGCCCTAAATCGCTCCAGCTAAGTCTCGAACGACCTTCCTATGACGCAAATGTCGCAAGCCCTAGGTTGTTTCAGCTTGAGTCACCTCCAGTAAGTCGCGGACCAAACCTAGGTCGCGAAATCATAGGTCGCTCCTCCTCCTCCTTCTCCAAGTGTCGCGCACGAGCTACGAACGATTTCCTAAGTCGCGATCGGCAATAGGTCGCGTGAACGAGCTTCAGTAGATCGCGTGAAAAAGCTTCTTTCTCTTATGTCGCGTGTCGCCTCCCATAAGTCGCTGCCGAGTTTTATTAAATCGCGAACGAACTTTCTTAAGTCGCGAAGCGACATAGCTTAGCTCGCGTGACAATTTTAAGCCGCGTGCTGTCTTTTTTAGGTCGCAAACGAGACTGTTGAATTGTTTGTGTTGTGTAGCTTTATGTCGTGTACATATTATGTTGTAATTCATGTTGCATTCGTGTACTGAGTCGTGTTTGTGATGTAAGTGTGTAGTGTGAGTGTAACCCTATAAATAGGGATGTGTTGGTCATTTGTAAGGTTGTTGAATTTTGAATAAAATTTAGTTTGTGCTTTGTGCCTCCATTTAAATTGGTAGTTGAGTGTTATCTCTTATCTCCACTTTCGGATATTCGAGTGCACTCGAATCAACGATTGTTGAAGCCAATTCACGGAATCAAGTGCGCTTGATCAACGTTCGAAGAATTGAAGATCTTCTCTCACGATATCGTGCGCGATCAACGTGTCGAAGATTGCTAAAGTCCGGTATCTTTGTGATCAACGGATTTGGGCCTTACGTTATTCTTAAATTCATCGATTTATCAACGATTCACCGATAATTTCCGCTAATCGTGTGAGATCCTGGACGGATTCGATTTACATCGTCGAATTCGCTTCCCACGCTGCGTCATATCTTCTCTTTCAAAAATTAAGTGGTGTGAATTTTGGTCTAATTTCCTATTTTTACGTTATTTTTCACCCTCGGACAATTAACTAACCTTCCGTTATTTCGTTAGTCAAAGGTAAATTAACTTTCATGCCAACGAGTGTGCAACCTATCATTATTTCTATTGTTAGCATTAATGTTAATAAACATTCGCATTGTGCTGAAGGTATTCTCCCAAACGATCAGGTTGATACGTCGTTTTATACAATAGTGTTATAGTTGTAGATTTCATTGACAATAGTTTCATTTAAACTTCTATTTAGATAACACAAATCGTAATAAACAGGTTCTTGGCAAAAGCATTTCAATGACTGATCTCATGCAGAAGAAGTGTTAATTGCTGTTTTTGCTTTTCCTCACCTCAGGTTAGTATTTTATCACCATCCCTCAACATCTACGAGCTTCTCTGCTATCTCGTACATCAGTTATTTACATTCCGTTTGTTTAAGGTTTTTTTAAATGCAATGTCATGTTAATGATAAGATGATCTTTTCATTGATTGGGGAGGCTGAACAATGTATTTTAGTATAAAATAAACATGGGTTTTATTCGTAACAGGTCAAGAAGCTATACTTTATGATTATGATTGTATTCTAAAACTTTAGAATTTGAAAAGACAAGCTTACGAAACCTATAGAACTCCCAGAAAAATCCGTACCTCTATTTTGTACTAGTAAGCTTCAGTTTTACTTCATTTGAGTGTGCTATTCTCATTATTTTTTGTTGACTTAAGCATATACTAATTATTATTAGCATATAGCTTGATATTTGATGCAAATCAGACCAGGGTCGAAAAATTGCAAGCTATTGGCATGAGTCGTTCACGACCTAGTGGGAGTTTAAGTCGTTCACGACTTAACAGACTAGAAGGTGAAGGCATGAGTCGTATACGACCTAAGGAAGAAGGGTTAGGTCGGAAACAACCTAGTGGAGGAGTTTTAGGTCGATCACGACCTAACAGGCTATGTGAAAAGGAGTTACGGCCTAACAAAACGTTAAGTCGTTCGGAATCTTTAGGTCGTCCACGACCTATAACTACAAGAGCTAATGAAGTAGCAAAACGACCTAACGATCTACGAGATAACAGAAACTTCTTTAAGCCACTCTGAGGACCTACGACCTAGTCATGCTGCTATGGATTTCTTAAGTCGCTGAACGACCTAGTTAGGTCGCTCATACGACCTACCGATCTATGTTAGGTCGCTGAAGAGTTATGCTGCATGAAGTTAGGACGCGTGTCGTTTATTCTTAGGTCGTTGTGATGTGGTGTTGTGTCTGTTAGGTCGCGTGAGTTGTTTTTAGGTCGCTTCAAGAGATTGTGATGTACTTAGGTCGGTAACGACCTTGTCTAAGTCGTATGTGTTGTATATATGTGTTGTGTTGCAATTAAGGCGAGTAGTATCTGTTAGGTCGGCAACGACCTAGTTGAGTCGTGAGTCATGAGTCGGCAACGACTTAAGGGAGTTAAGTCGGCAACGACTTAAGGGTCAGGGGTTGGAAATTACTATAAATAGCGAGTGTGTTGTAACTTTTGGGGTTGGTTGATTTTTGAATAAAATTCTTGTTTGATTGCTGTGTGCTTTCATCTTAAATTGGTAGTTGAGTGTAATCTCCTATCTCCATTTTCGGTTATTCGAGTGCGCTCGAATCAACGATTGTTGAAGCCGATTCGCGGAATCAAGTGCGCTTGATCAACGCTTGAAGAATTGAAGATCTTCTTTTACGGTATCGTGCGCGATCAACGTGATGAGGATAGCTAGAATTCGGTATCTTCGGATCAACGAATTTGGGCATTCCAGTATTCATCAATCCACCGATGGCTACTTTCATCGATCTATATCGTTTTGTTAATTATTCGCTGCGTCAGTTTGGTATCAGAGCTTGACTTAGCCAATCATAGCTAAGACGAGTCTTGGAGCCAAGGAGTTTGAAGTTTGGTGTTCATCGTGTTCATCTTGAAGTTGAAACAAGTTAGAAGCTTTCGATCCATTTCATTTTGGATCAAAGTGTGGAAGTTGTTTGAATTTGACTTGTGTTGAAGATTTTTGAAGTATTTGTTGAAGTGTTGTAAAGTTCAATCATGCCACCAAGAAGAGCTAATCGTCATCAAAATGTTGAAGCGTTGTATAGAAGAGAAGAAGCCGAGCAAATGGAACAACGCATTAATGAGAAATTTGATGAAGGAATTGGAAAGTTAGAGAAATTGATGAATGATTTGAATCAGAATCAAAGGAGGAGATCACCAATCTCGAACCATGGAGGAAACCGAGTTTTGCCATCGGTTACGGAAGTGAGGAGGGTATCACCGCAATCTTTTAGAGAGAGAAGAGAAACATCAATTTCGTCAAGAAGAGATCACCATGACTATGGACATGAAGAGAGAAGAACTCCACGTGAGTTTGAAGATGAGCCATATAGAGATGAAGAGAGACATAGTAGAAGAGACATGCATGATCGAAGAGATGTTGATGGTCGAGATCGATACAGACATACATCTGACTTTAATGAAGAGGGTGATAGAGCTAGCATTCATTATCGAGATCGAGACCAAGTTCGGAACTTATATGGGATTGTTGATGATGATCGTCGATGAGAATCGGGTATGAAGATGGAAATTCCAGAATTCAAGGGTGGAATGGTAGCAGAAGAATTTCTTGATTGGTTGTCTAATGTTGAAGAGATCTTTGATTTCAAAGAGGTCCCGGAAAATCGTCGACTGAAGTTGGTTGCTACTAGGTTGAGGGGAAGAGCTTTATCATGGTGGAAGCAAACTAAACTTACACGGGAGAGAATGGGAAAGTCGAAGATTGAATCATGGGAGAAGATGAAGAAGTTGATGAAAGCTACATTTTTACCTTATAACTATCAATCACTCATGTATCAGAGGTTGCAGAATCTGAGGCAAGGGACGAAGACTGTTAATGATTATGCTGATGAATTTTATCAACTGATTGCTCGAAATGACATAATGGAGACAGAGGAACAGCTGACTGCTAGATTTGTTGGAGGGTTGAGGATACAGATTCAAGATATAGTGAATATGTTTGATCCTAGATCTGTAGCAGAAGCACATCAGAAAGCGTTGGCTTGGGAGAAGCAGGGAAGGCGTGGAGGTGGTGTGTTTACTAATTCCAACAATCAAGTGAAGGGTGTTAGTGGAAGCTCTAATGTTCCTAAATCTATCAGTAAACCAGTTGTGAATGAAGTTGCGAAGACGAAGGTCAACAATAGTTTCAAGTGTTACAATTGCCAGGAAGTGGGTCACAAGAGTAATGAATGTCCGAAGCCGAAGAAGCGAACTATGATTGTTGAAGTTGAAGGTGAGAATGTTGATGAAGGTTATTCTAGCCCAGTTGAGGAGGATGAACAAGATATTGCGTCAGGGGATGAAGGATGTAATCTAATGATGAGGAGGTCTTGTTTAATACCAAAGCAAGAAGAAGAAGCTAGTTGGTTGAGGAGTAACATCTTTCAGTCAACGTGCACTATTCTGGGAAAGGTTTGTAAATTTGCGATTGACGCTGGAAGTTGTGACAATATTATTTCTACTGAAGCTGTGAGGAAGTTGAATTTGAAAACGGAGAAGTATCCAAATCCTTACAAGTTAGCGTGGTTGAGAAAAGGAGGAGAAGTGAAGGTGGACAGGCGAGTTCGAGTTCCATTTTCTATTGGGAAGAAGTATAAAGACGAGATTTGGTGTGATGTAGTTGAGATGGATGTTTGTCACTTACTTTTGGGAAGACCATGGCAGTATGATCGAGCAGTGCAACATGACGGTCGGACCAATAGCTACAGTTTTATGTTTGAAGGTGTTAAAATCATTTTAGTTCCAAAGAAGAGACAACAAGAAGAAAGCAAGTCAGAGGAGATTGAGGAGCTCAAGACTTTGTTGACTTTGAAGGAATTTATCGAAGAAGTAGAGGAGAGTCCAGAGGTGTTTTTGTTGATTGGGCGTGAAGCTACTGAATCTATAGAAGTTCCAGAGGAAGTCAAGCCGGTATTGAAAGAATTCAGAGATGTATTTCCTGAGGAGCTACCAACGGAGTTACCACCGTTGAGGGTTATTCAGCATCAGATTGATCTTGTGCCAGGGGCAGTATTACCACACAGGCCACATTATAGGATGAGTCCTAAGGAGCATGAGGAACTGAGAAGGCAGGTGGAGGAGTTGTTAGAACAGGGGCGTGTTCAGGAGAGCTTGAATCCTTGTGCAGTGCCAGCTTTATTGGTGCCAAAGAAGGATGGTTCGTGGAGAATGTGTACAGATAGTCGGGCGCTGAATAAGATCACTGTGAGGTACAGATTCCCAATGCCAAGGTTAGATGACTTGCTAGATCAATTGAGTGGGGCAACTATCTTTTCGAAGATTGATTTGAAGAGCGGATATCAACAAATTCGTATTAGACCGGGTGATGAGTGGAAGACTGCTTTTAAAACCAGGGAGGGTCTATACGAATGGTTGGTTATGCCATTTGGTTTATCAAATGCACCTAGTACGTTCATGCGGGTGATGAATCAAATCTTTAGACCATTCATTGGGAAATTCGTGGTGGTGTATTTTGATGATATTCTGATATATAGTGGAAGTACAGAGGAGCATGTAGAGCATTTGCGGAAGGTGTTAATTATTCTTCGTGAGGAACAGTTCTATGCCGCAACAAAGAAATGTGTGTTTATGAAGAGGAGTGTTTTATTTCTGGGGTATGTTGTGTCAGGAGAAGGTATCCAAGTGGACCAGAATAAAGTTGAAGCAGTCAGAAATTGGCCGCAGCCGAGGACAATTACAGAAGTGAGAAGTTTTCATGGCCTAGCATCATTCTACCGAAGATTCATTCCACACTTCAGTAGCGTGATGGCTCCAGTTACTGATTGTATGAAAGAGAAACAGTCTTCTTGGTCGGAGGAAGCAGGGTTTGCTTTTGAACGAATCAAAGGACTTTTGACGACAGCACCAATTCTTGTATTACCAGACTTTCAGTTGTTATTTGAGTTACACACTGATGCTTCTAAGGTTGGGATTGGAGGGGTGTTGAGTCAGAAGGGACGTCCTATTGCCTACTTTAGTGAGAAGTTATCAGGGGCAAAAATGAGATATAGTACGTATGATGTGGAGTTTTATGCTGTGGTGCAAGCAGTGAAACATTGGAGACACTATCTGTTCCATAAGGAATTTGTTCTTTACACAGACCATGAAGCTTTGAAGCAGTTGCAAGGGCAGGATAAGATTTCAGCAAGGCATGCATCATGGATTACTTATTTGCAACAGTTTACTTTTGTTGTGAAGCACAAATCTGGGGTAACGAATCGTGTAGCTGATGCTTTGAGTAGGAGGAGTCATTTATTGACAACAATGAAAGTTGAGGTGACAGGTTTTGAACTATTGCCAAAATTGCTTGAAGAAGATCCTTACTTTATGAAATTTGTTGAGAAAGTCAAGGATGGGAATACTGGTGAATTTATGTTGATTGATGGTTTCTTATTTAAAGGGAATCAATTGTGTGTACCGGATTGTAGCTTGCGAATGAAGATAGTAAAGGAGCTTCATGAGGAAGGACATGTGGGTAGAGACCGAACATTGCAGTTAATTTCTCAATCCTACTATTGGCCATCGATAAGGAAGGAAGTTGAAAGGTTTATTCAGAGATGTCATGTTTGTCAAGTTTCGAAAGGGACAGCTACAAATGCAGGGTTGTATACGCCTTTACCTGTACCTACAAAACCTTGGGTGGATGTTAGTATGGATTTCGTATTGGGATTGCCGAGAACTCAAAGGGGAAATGACTCGATAAGTGGATCGTTTCTCGAAGATGGTACATTTTATTGCGTGTAAGAAGACGGCGGATGCTGTTCATGTCGCTCAGTTATTTTTCAAGGAGATCTATCGACTTCATGGATTGCCAGAATCTATTGTGTCGGATAGGGATACTCGTTTTCTGAGTCACTTTTGGTTAAGTTTGTGGAAAATGGTTGGAACGAAGCTGAAATTTAGTAGCGCTTATCATCCGCAAACAGATGGACAGACAGAAGTTGTTAATAGATCGCTGGGAAATTTGTTGCGATGTCTTGTGAAAGACAATTTGAAAAGTTGGGACATGAAGTTATGCCAAGCAGAGTTTGCTCATAATCATGCAGTGAATCGTAGCACTGGATTCAGTCCATTTCAGATTGTATATTCAAATTTACCCAGGGGACCGTTGGATTTAGCAGTAGTGCCACAACCGAAGGGGACGGTTAAACGAGCTGTAAATTTTGTTGATGGATTGACGGAATGTCATAGAATCGTTCAAGAACGGTTGGAAAAGTCGAATGAGAAATATAAGAGGTTTGCATATTTGAAACGAAGAACTGTTGAATTCAATGACGGAGATATGGTATATGCTGTGTTAACAAAGGACCGTTTTCCAGTAGGCGCTTATAATAAGTTAAAAGCCAAAAAAATTGGTCCTATAGAAGTTGTGAAACGGATTAATGAAAATGCTTATAAATTGAAGCTGCCGGAGGATGTGTACACGTCTGACGTGTTCAATGTTAAGCATCTCGTACCATATTATGGAAATGAACAATTTGATGTGGGAGAACTTACAAATTCGAGGTCGAATTTTTCTCAACCAGGGGAGGATGATGCAGCTCAGACCAGGGTCGAAAAATTGCAAGCTATTGGCATGAGTCGTTCACGACCTAGTGGGAGTCTAAGTCGTTCACGACTTAACAGACTAGAAGGTGAAGACATGAGTCGTATACGACCTAAGGAAGAAGGGTTAGGTCGGAAACAACCTAGTGGAGGAGTTTTAGGTCGATCACGACCTAACAGGCTATGTGAAAAGGAGTTACGACCTAACAAAACGTTAAGTCGTTCGGAATCTTTAGGTCGTCCACGACCTATAACTACAAGAGCTAATGAAGTAGCAAAACGACCTAACGATCTACGAGCTAACGAGATAACAGAAACTTCTTTAAGCCACTCCGAGGACCTACGACCTAGTTATGCTGCTATGGATTTCTTAAGTCGCTGAACGACCTAGTTAGGTCGCTCATACGACCTACCGATCTATGTTAGGTCGCTGAAGAGTTATGCTGCATGAAGTTAGGACGCGTGTCGTTTATTCTTAGGTCGTTGTGCTGTGGTGTTGTGTTTGTTAGGTCGCGTGAGTTGTTTTTAGGTTGCTTCAAGAGATTGTGATGTACTTAGGTCGGTAACGACCTTGTCTAAGTCGTATGTGTTGTATATATGTGTTGCAATTAAGGCGAGTGTTTGCGTAAAAAATGGTCACAAACACCCAATACCGTGAACGCACCAGTGTATGAATACAAATCAGCGATATTCAAACACAAATCACAGATCTCAGCAAATAACCCAAATACGTTTGCACAAAAGATGGGCAAACAACTCCAAGTTGTATGATTTAGTTGATTTTATGTTGTTCGTAATGATTTAGGTGGTTTATGCAAATACGTAAAAAGCAGGGACTGAACTGTAAAAGACACACAGATTTATAGTGGTTCGGCCAAAATGTTCCTACGTCCACTTTATATGTTATTCTCCTTTTCCAATCCGATTACGAGTACAAAGCTTGTAGTACAAGTGTATGAAAGTTGTTTGAAAGTTCCTTCCAGGTTTGAGCTCTCAAACTTCTCCCCCATTGTTGTACCCCTGCCCCTCTATTTATAGAGTGAGGATGGGGGCAGGGGTCTTGGATGTGTATAGCTGCTGGTGGGCCTGGGCTGCTGCAATCTGGCCTGGCACATCTGGTTCGGCATGGTCTTGGACCGGTGGTAGGTGGTAGGTGGGTTGGTTCGGCTAGGCTCTGGAGTTGTTTGATTCGGAGGAGTGCCGGTCCGGTGATGGAATGGTGGACCGGCAGTGGGTGGACCGGTAGTAGGAGAGAGTGGTTGGTCGGTCCGGTGAGGCTCTGGACCGGTGGAGGCTGGCTTTGGTTTGGTAGGAGGGGATGTGGAGTTGGTTCGGTGGTGAGAGGGGATGCCGAATGACCTTCACTTGGGAGTGCCGAATGACCTTCACTTGGGAGTGCCGAATGACCTTCACTTGGGAGTGCCGAGTGGACTAAGGGAAGGCCGGATGTGATTTTACTTTACACTACCGAATGTAACTTTAAACCCTTGACACCGAATGGAGTTTTATCCTTGAACCATGAGTGAAATCCCGACCTCCATCATTCCTTGCCAGTTTGTCGATATTCCAGTTTTGACCAAAAAATGGGATAACACTTTGCCCCCCAAAACATGCCTTGTGATAACAAGGCGTGTTTTGAATAGTTCCGAATCCAAAATCCAAAGTTCATAGCCATATTGCCAGAGTAGATCATCCTTGACTGCTCCGAGTCGATATCCAGTTCCAAATCCAATAACCAAAGCTTGAGCCAATTCCATGTCCATCCGAACTCGACAACCGAGCCCCAAACCATCCTTATCCAATAGCCAATAACCGAATCCAGGACCTCTCTGGGTCGATATCCAAATCCATAACCTCTCCAGGCTCTTGCCAAGCGCAATCCACACCTGACGGTCGTGATCCAGTGTCCCTAGACGTTAAACTAGCCTCCTCGTGTTCTTGTCGAGCGTAATCCACACATGACGACCTTGGTCCAGTGTCCCTGGATGTTGAGCTAACCTCTCCGGGTTCTTGCCAAGCGCAATTCACACTTGACGATCTTGGTCCAGTGTCCCTGGACGTTGAGCTAACCTCTCCGAGTTCTTGCCAAGCGTAATCCACACTTGACGACCTTGGCCCAGTGTCCCTGGGCACTGTACAATGCCATGGCTTAAGTCCTAAGCCGAATCCTGGTCTCTCTGGACCCTTGCCGAGCATAGTCCATACTCGACGACCTGAAAATAACAATTGATAATATAGGGCCTAAGTCCTAGGCCGAATCCTGGTCACTCTGGACCCTTGCCGAGCATAGTCCATACTCGACGACCTGAATGAGTCAATTTACCACGTTCGGGCAAAGCGGCTCACCCCTTGCCAGGCATAATCCATACCCGACGACCGTTTATCAAAAATCAGATAAAAATCCAATCAAAATCCACTCCAAAATCCAAATCCAAAATCCAAAATCCAAATCCAGAATCCAAATCCAAAAATCCAAATCCAGAATCCAAATTCAAAATCCAAATCCAAAACCAGAAAACTAGAAATCCAAACCAGCATCCACAACCGAAAACAATCATCCAAAGGAAAATCCAAATCAAAAAGCAAGAAAAACCAGGAGCTCAATCCAAGCTCCAAAACCGAAAACCAAAAAGAAAAGCAGTGTCCAATCCAAAAGCAAAAGATAAATTTCACAAACCATAGCATCGCAGTTTATTATCATTCAGAGCATGCCTAGGGGCTATCTTCGTCCCCGTACATGTGTAAATGACTTGGTTGCTTGCCAATAGTTTGCTACTTATTTCATATTAACCTGGTCAAGGGACGATCAACCGACCATCATTCCTGGGCCTCCCACCATCGTAGCTTGAGGTAGGCGGCGGTTGCTCCTGCCTCGCCGTTGCATTCCGAGGTCCAACATATTGCGGCAGTTGTCCACTTCTTACATGTTCCTCAATTATGTCCTTTAAGTGCCTGCAGCTGTTGGTGTCGTGTCCATCCAAATCATGGAAGAGACAGTGCCTTCCTGATGTCCTTTCCCGTTCTGTTGGTTCTCTCCTAGCCGGCCTTCGGTAGTGAAGGCGATTTCGAGTATCCAGGTATATCCGCTCCAGTGTCTCGTTCAATCCTGTGTATGTGGAAAACTTTGGATCCTTCCATTGCTTTCTTGCATTTCCAGAATCACCGTCCAACTTCCTTTTTCCTTTGTTTTTATCCGAACCATTGCTGGATGGTCCTCCCCCCTCAACTGCATTAACCTTTTTCAATTTTAAATCCGTACTCGCATCTTCTTGACTTTTCTGCCTCATGAAAGAATTCGTCGAGATTCCGTGGGGGATCTCGTATCAGAGATACCTTGAAATCCGAGTTCTCCCTGACTCCTGATACTGCTGCCATTAAAACCATCGATGGATCGGGCCGATCCACCGAAGCAACTGCGGCACTGAATCGAGTTAGAAAAGCTCTAAGCGATTCATCCATCCTTTGCCTTACCGATGTCAATGTCATCACGTTCTTCGGTCTCTTGACATGAACCCGAAACTGTCCCAGAAACCTTTCCACCAATTCCCTCCAAGTCCTGATAGATCCTTCTTCCAGCTGCCTGAACCACATTGCAACTAAGTCCGTCAAATACAAAGGGAAGCATCGGGCCATCACCTCCTCTGATGCCCCCAGCACCTCCATGTGTCTGGTGTATCTCATCAAGTGATCCGTAGGGTCTTCCTGATTATATCTACCAATCCACCGTTGTCTGTCGGGGGTTGCCCCCAAGGGAACTCCGGTACATACTCTTCGTGTGGCTCGTTAGCAGCAACGTTGGTTCTAGCCTGTTGAACTCCTTCCAAAGGTTCTCCTGTGTTGAATCCTGTGGGCTCTCCTGTGTTGAATCCTGCGGGCCTGCCCCCAAGCCCTTGTTGATTGCCACCTGGCTCCGTATATTGTCCTTCATTGGGTTCCATAACCCTAGCTTCCTGTCCTGCATCCACAGCCGTTGCAGCTGTTCCTAAGTTCTGCATCCCTGCAGCTCTCATTTGCTCCAAGAAAGTTTGCATCATTTCCTGTTGACTTTTCAACAACCTCTCTTGTAGCGAATTTGTTATGGCTTCCATTTCATCCCGGGTTATGTAGATCGAAGCCGGTCCTTCCTCACCTCCGGAGGATGCTTGTTGACTTCCTCCTTGTTGGCTTCTCTCAGCCCTTAGCCTTCTACTGTTTTGCCTAGTCATTGTCTTCCAAATCCAAACTTCTATCCGATGTAGCGGGTGCCGGTCGTTCTCAGTGAAAGCACCAAAATGTTTGCGTAAAAAATGGTCACAAACACCCAATACCGTGAACGCACCAGTGTATGAATATAAATCAGCGATATTCAAACACAAATCACAGATCTCAGCAAATAACCCAAATACGTTTGCACAAAAGATGGGCAAACAACTCCAAGTTGTATGATTTAGTTGATTTTATGTTGTTCGTAATGATTTAGGTGGTTTATGCAAATACGTAAAAAGCAGGGACTGAACTGTAAAAGACACACAGATTTATAGTGGTTCGGCCAAAATGTGCCTACGTCCACTTTATATGTTATTCTCCTTTTCCAATCCGATTACGAGTACAAAGCTTGTAGTACAAGTGTATGAAAGTTGTTTGAAAGTTCCTTCCAGGTTTGAGCTCTCAAACTTCTCCCCCATTGTTGTACCCCTGCCCCTCTGTTTATAGAGTGAGGATGAGGGCAGGGGTCTTGGATGTGTATAGCTGCTGGTGGGCCTGGGCTGCTGCAATCTGGCCTGGCACATCTGGTTCGGCATGGTCTTGGACCGGTGGTAGGTGGTAGGTGGGTTGGTTCGGCTAGGCTCTGGAGTTGTTTGATTCGGAGGAGTGCCGGTCCGGTGATGGAATGGTGGACCGGCAGTGGGTGGACCGGTAGTAGGAGAGAGTGGTTGGTCGGTCCGGTGAGGCTCTGGACCGGTGGAGGCTGGCTTTGGTTTGGTAGGAGGGGATGTGGAGTTGGTTCGGTGGTGAGAGGGGATGCCGAATGACCTTCACTTGGGAGTGCCGAATGACCTTCACTTGGGAGTGCCGAATGACCTTCACTTGGGAGTGCCGAATGGACTAAGGGAAGGCCGGATGTGATTTTACTTTACACACCGAATGTAACTTTAAACCCTTGACACCGAATGGAGTTTTATCCTTGAACCATGAGTGAAATCCCGACCTCCATCATTCCTTGCCAGTTTGTCGATATTCCAGTTTTGACCAAAAAATGGGATAACAGCGAGTAGTATCTGTTAGGTCGGCAACGACCTAGTTGAGTCGTGAGTCATGAGTCGGCAACGACTTAAGGGAGTTAAGTCGGCAACGACTTAAGGGTCAGGGGTTGGAAATTACTATAAATAGCGAGTGTGTTGTAACTTTTGGGGTTGGTTGATTTTTGAATAAAATTCTTGTTTGATTGCTGTGTGCTTTCATCTTAAATGGGTAGTTGAGCGTAATATCCTATCTTCACTTTCGGTTATTCGAGTGCGCTCGAATCAACGATTGTTGAAGCCGATTCGCGGAATCAAGTGCGCTTGATCAACGCTTGAAGAATTGAATATCTTCTTTCACGGTATCGTGCGCGATCAACGTGACGAGGATAGCTAGAATTCGGTATTTTCGGATCAACGAATTTGGGCATTTCAGTATTCATCAATCCACCGATTGCTACTTTCATCGATCTATATCGTTTTGTTAATTATCCGCTGCGTCAATATTATATATAGGTGTAAAAACCCTTAGATGGAGCGTAAACACTTGCTGATCTCGATTTTAATTAACTTGGCACGTATAACTTATAGTGCATGATGATTCCTGGATGGTAAGAATATGTTTTTGCAACATTTGTAGAAATCTAATTAATGACAAAATATTCTATTGAACTTATTCGATATATTTGTATGTAAAACTATAATACATTGTCATTTCATTGTTTTTCTATTATCCAAC
This sequence comes from Allium cepa, assembly GCA_030765085.1. Lineage (NCBI taxonomy): Eukaryota > Viridiplantae > Streptophyta > Magnoliopsida > Asparagales > Amaryllidaceae > Allium > Allium cepa. The sequence continues at coordinate 883,418,272 of CM060929.1, forward strand.
TTCGGTCTATCATCACATCTGCTAAATTTATCAGTATTCATCCAAAATTTAAGTTGGAAATTATTAGTGGGAATTTGTTGCTTTAAGCATATCATTAACCCTAATGCCACTACGCATAGCTTATTTGAATATAGTTTCTCTTTGTACTTTTTTCGGGTATTAATTTAAATTTTGTTTCAATTTTGAGTTGTATTTCTTATAGTTTGCAAATGTTTATATACTACTAACCGGAATAAACCTACAAGAGTAACATAAGTCTATTAAAAAGTGCAAGGAGTATAACTCTTGCATATCTACCAATCTACACACATAGGGGTGTGTGCGCATTTTCCAAGTCATCGGAATGAGTTAAATATTCTACATATATGGAAAGGAAAAAATCAATTAAAGGATAGATGAGTATACTTATTTCTTCTAAATGAGCACCATAAACAAACCTCTGGTGATTTTAGTTCAAAAATAAATAAATTCAATTGAACTGCAGTCTGCATGAGTTCCATATACAAACATTTTTTGAAGCTAAAATTTACTCCTGGTGGAAGAAAAGAATTGCAATCCACACAAGTGTATAGACATGATAGGATTTTCCTAAATAGGTGATAGAAATGAAATCTAATAATTACTAAAAAAGTTACTGGGTTTCCTGATACAACCTTCTGAGTAGAAGTGTAAGACTTCATTTTAGAATAAGAAAGACTTGTGCAAATTGTGCAATACTAATGAATATGTTTGTATCAAACAAGTAAATCCGCCATAGGAGAAAATACTCAAAATAGACATCCACCTGAAAATGCAAATAAAACAGGTTGGACCATATTTTCTTTTTACTATTTCTATACTGAATCTAACTATAAATTCACAAAATAATATTGAGTGCTATTTTTGTATGGTAAATGTAGTAGCTAAAAAAGATATTGAGCTGAAAGCCATAATTGACATCTTATAAAATCAAAGGAAAGATGAGTACAATTATTTCTCTCAAATGAGATCCATATGCAAACCTCTTATACATGGTTTAAACTTTAAATAAGTACTAAAAGTGTAGCAGCCATTGAAAATATAACCGTTACTTTAGAAGTTAAGGTACTGTTTGGTTTAAAAATGAATTTGTGTTTTTGGTTTTCAACACGTATGTCAAATATGAAAAGAATGGAGGGACGACGGTGAGGACGAAGGGGATAGAAAGACCGTGGAAGAATGTATTGTTTCACGTGCTTGTGTTATTTCTCAAAACACGAAAAATTAAAAAAAAAATTGTTTTCCATTTTGTATGTTAACATCGTTTTCGAAAATATACATGCGTCGTGTGCATTTTTGTATGGACGATAACCAAAACTAAAACCAAACACTACCTAAATCTCCGTGATTTAGCGTACTCTTTGGTTGTTGCAGTATGCTAATTTACGAGGGATTAACGGGTTTCTTAGTTTAAAGTTTTAAACTTGAAACACGATACTAGGTATGTGGCTATGGACAGCGGTCGTACTACATGTCAAGGTAGGAAAGGAGCCAGGGGTGACAATGAGATATGACTTATCTTTATGTTTCTGTATAAGTAAACTAGTTAGCTGTGTTGTGCTGTTATTTGGTTTGCTCATGACTGTCCGCGTTTATTAATTTATGATAATGTTGCACAAACCTTTTTTCTTCAATTCTTCAAAGATAAGAATTTCTATTATCCATGTCATATGTGTTAGTCTAAGATGGTTAAAGCGTTTTTTCCTGTGCGCATGCATATTGTTGGTAAAATATTTAGTTAATCAATCTCTTTTCCAGCTGCGTATGCACTATCCACTTTACGTCACAAGTGTTGGTTAGAAAGTGAGATGACACACTATTTTTAACATCTAAAATCTGTGTCAAATGCTATCAAAGTATGCTTGGACACTGAACCTAAACATCAAGAACAGTGGACCGTGCATTTTATAATTCTAAAAAATTAAGATCAATATAGGCAAAAAGAGAAAAAGCTCACAACAGAGTAAAAATATACATATTACATTGTTGACATTAAAAGAAGTTGAAAAGAAAAGTTTGTTTTATCATTTGCAGTACTGTTTTCATACATCTTACAATACACTGCACTACTGTATTTATAATACAGATATCAGGCTAAAAGCAAATCAGGCCCATACAACAAGATGGCCCAAGAAAAAAAAAGAAAAAAACATAATGTGGATTCGGGTGATGCTGAACGAAGCCCATCCTGATATGACTAAAATCAGTGAATGCAGAGAAGAGCAAATCCATTATTACGCCCCCTCAAATGAAACTAGGGTTTCGATGTTTCCTCTTCTTTCATGGCGGCGGAGAAAACCCTGAGTTCTTCTCTAAATCGATTAAAATTCTTCGATGAGATGACTTTAGTTAATACATCAGCCCGTTGATAATAAGCTGGAATATGTTGGATCTGCAATTTCCCATTTCCTGTTCGTTCGCGAACAAAATGAAGATCCACTTCAAAATGTTTCGTCCTTGAGTGCTGGATGGGATTCATGGATAGGGAAATGGCACTCAAGTTGTCAACCCAGATTGTCGGCTTTCTATTTGGCATAAGCCTCAATTCTTGGAGCAAATTTTCAGTCCAAGTTATCTCCGCCGTGGCACTGGCTATAGCCCTGTATTCGGCTTCAGTGCTCGATCTGGAAATTGTAGCTTGCTTTCGTGTGCACCGTGAGATAGGATTAGCACCGAGATAAACGCAGTACCCGGTGGTAGATCTTCTATCATCGAGGTCGTTTGCCCAGTCAGAGTCACTGTAAGCTTGTAAATTTTAGTTTTTGCACGATACAAGTTTTAATCCATGATTGACTGATCCTTTCAAGTATCGTAGAATACGCTTTACAGCACGCCAGTGTTCACTTGTAGGGGCTTGCATGTATTGACAAACTTTATTTACACTAAAACATATATCTGATCTAGTAATGGTAGCGTATTGCAGTGCCCCGACAATGCTCATGTACTGTTTGATGTTTTCTATGGGTTCACCCCTCTCCTTAGACAACTTAAGGTTACTTGTCATGGGAGTAGGCAGTGGTTTGGCTTTGTCCATGTTTGATCTGATAAGTATGTCTAAAATATATTGCTTTTGTGATAATAAGATGCTTGAGTCTCCATTCCTTTGAATATGTATGCCAAGGAAGTAATTTGCTTCACCCATGTCTTTTATTGCAAATTCCTTATTCAAATATTTTATGACGAGGTTGATCTCATGTTGACTGTCTCCTGTGATGAGAATATCATCAACATAAACTAGAATGTAAATACTTTCTTCCCTTGTTTTCCTTGTATAAAGAGAACTGTCTGATTTAGTAGTAGTGAACCCCAGTTTAACTAATATGCTTTTCAGTTTATCATACAAAGCCCTTGAAGCTTGTTTTAGGCCATAAATTGCTTTGTGTAGTTTGCATACTTGATTAACATTAACTTCAGAATTATAACCTTTTGGCTGCTGCATGTATACTTCCTCTACTAATTCTCCATTTAGAAAAGCATTGTGCACATCTAATTGCCTTATTTTCCAGTTCTTATGCAAAGCTATGGTTAACATTATCCTAACAGTGGCTGGTTTAATGACTGGAGAAAAAGTTTCACTGAAATCGAAACCAAATTGTTGGGTGTAACCTTTTGCCACAAGCCTTGCCTTGTATTTAATGATCTCACCATTAGCATCCCTCTTGATTTTGTATGTCCATTTACTTCCTACAACATTCTTGTGTCTTGGTAGATCAACAAGTGTCCAGGTTCTATTTTTGACAAGAGCATTATATTCTTCATCCATGGCTTTTCTCCATTTTTTGTCTTTAGCTGCCTGTTCATAACTAGTTGGTTCCACCTCATTGAGTTGAGCATTTAATATTTTGGGTTTAAAAATACCACCTTTTGATCTAGTAATCATGAGATGTTGGCTGATAGTTGGCTGTGGTTCACAATGAATCTCAATATTCTCACTAGAAGTTTCATTTAATAATTCCCTGCTGGTATGATCTTGCTGTGAGTTGAATTCATGTTGTTCATCATGTTGGATGCTGCTTGTTGTTATTTGTTCAGAACAATCTTTATGCTTATTACTTGTTGGTTCTCCATTTGATTGATCCTCTGCATTTAACCAATCTGACAAGTCTGAAATGTGACTAATGCCTGCTTTATTTGCATCATCTCCTTGCATATGCTTTTCCTTTTCTGCAAAAGGAAAAACATTTTCATTAAAAACAACATGCCTTGAAATGTAAATTCTGCCTTGATTATCTAGACAAATGTACCCCTTTTGATTGTGTGCATATCCTAAAAAGGTGCATTGGCTAGATCTGAGGCATAATTTATGTTTATTATATGGTCTGAGGCAGGGAAAGCATAGGCACCCAAATGTTTTCAAAAATTCATAATTTGGTTTAACCCCAAATAGTTTCATGAAAGGACATACATGATCTAACACTTTAGTGGGCATTCTATTATATGAGATATACTGCTGTGGCGAATGCCTCTCTCCAGTATCTCATTGGTAGATTTGCTTGAGACAAAAGTGTTAACCCTGTTTCCACAATGTGCCTATGTTTTCTCTCAACCAAACCATTTTGTTCAGATGTATGAGGGCATGTGACCCTATGCACAACCCCTTTTTTGCTGAAAAACTCCTTTAGAGGTTTGAATTCACCCCCACCGTCAGTTTGCACAATTTTCACACTGCTATTGTGCTGTTTTTCAGCACAAGTGATGAAATGTTTTATGGCATTGCATGCATCTGATTTTGCCTTTAGAAAATATATCCATGTGTACCTAGTGTGTGCATCAACAAGAGATAAATAGTACATGTCCCCCTTTGTTGAATTATGTGGTGATGGTCCCCACAGATCAGCTGCCACCAGTTCAAGTGGCTTTTCATACACAGTTTCAGAGTGTTGAAAAGGCAACTTATGACTTTTACCAATTTGACAGTGTATGCATATTGATGAGTTGTGTAGATTTGAAAAGGAAATTTTATTTTCATTTAATACTTGTTTTACAACATCATAACTAGGATGTCCTAATTTGCAATGCCATTTTTGGAGTACATTGTCACATTTATCATGATTGAAACTAGCATTGTTACAGCTGATATCATTACAACTGATATTCTTTGTTCTCACATTGCTGAACTTGTACAAACCCTGTTCCAGTTTACCCTGTAATAATATGTCTTTACTTAGCATATCCCTGACTAAACAAAATTTAGGGTGAAACTCAAAATATACACGATTTTCTTTAGCAAATTGTGAGACACTTATTAAGTTTTTCTTGATACTTGGCACTCTTAATAAGTTATTAAGATAAAGTAGCCTAGTACCTTGTATAGTGCCTGTCCCAACATGTGATATATTCACAGTTTCACCATTACCCATGGAAACAAGATTCTTACCATTGTAGCTTTTGTTCCCCAAATTGAGATTTTGTAAGTTGTTAGTGATGTGATTTGTGGCCCCTGAATCCGGAAACCACTCCTCTGTATTGATATCATCAGTCTTGACAGCATCATCTGTTGAGTTATCTGTGTTGTTTCTTGACTGATGATTGGTTTGTGCCATGTTTACTGTTGGTTGCTTGCTTGATTGAGCCTGTTGTGCTGGGTTGTAGTCCTCCTTGAATCTAAAGTAGCATTTATTTGCCATGTGACCAAATTTTTCACAAATTTGGCATTTGATTCTATTGTTGCTGGAGAACCTTCCTCTACCCCTGCCCCTTTGACTGTAGCCTCCTCTTGGATTCTGATTATTTTGATTATTTTTCTGACCTCTGTTCTTTGTGGTTGAAACATAATTTGCTGAGTAATCTTCTTGCATAAGTCTTCTCTGCTCTACTCTACCTTCATGTGCAAGAAGGGCTGTGTAAACATAATCAAGTTCAGGTAGGTTTGGTTGAGTGGCAATGAAAGTCACCAAAGATTCATATTCTTGATCAAGCCCATTGGTGATGATGAGAATCTGTTCACTGTTTGAAATATTGTGGCCAACTGCCCTTAATCTATCACACAGATTCTTGATCTTGGCAAGGTAGTCTCTCATGCTCATGTCATTTTTTCTTGTGTTTTGTAATTCTCTTCTATAATGCATAATTCTTGCTGCCGATTGAGAATTAAAAAATCTTTCAATGGATGACCATATTTCATATGATGTGTAACATCCTACGAGTTGTGACAGTAGGGTTTGACTCACAGAAGATAAAAGCCAAGATGCAAGCAAGTTATCTTGTTTCTGATATGTGATGTATTCAGGATTGCTGACTGTGTTTCCTTTATCATCAGTAATATTAACAGATGGAATCACCTTTGTTCCCTTGACATAATCTTGTAGATCATATCCTCTTAATGCAATTTCAACTTGATATTTCCATGTGATGTAATTATCTTCATCTAATGGGGTGTTAATTGCTTGATTTTTAGGTCTAATCAAGACATTTTCAGATCTTTGACCATCATTGGGTCTGTGACCAGTGTTTGCTGAAGTGACATCTTCTTCTTCGATGGCCATAGAGGATCAAGAAATTGGATATGCTGATTTCTTGATCAAGAAAATTACAATTGCGCTGGAAACAGGGTGCAACCAGAGGTGGAAGTGATGATCTTGGATCTGATCTGCCTCTTGGATGGCACAGTAGGTAAGAAAAATCGATGAACACAGTTACTATGCAGATCTCGAGAAGGGTAGCCTCCCCTATGATGATGATTTTCTGAGGGGAGCCTCACAATATAACAATTTCACAATAAAATTTGTCGTTGGGCAATGGTGGCTCTGATACCATAAAAGAAGTTGAAAAGAAAAGTTTGTTTTATTATTTGCAGTACTGTTTTCATACATCTTACAATACACTGCACTACTGTATTTATAATACAGATATCAGGCTAAAAGCAAATCAGGCCCATACAACAAGATGGCCCAAGAAACAAAAAGAAAAAAACATAATGTGGATTCGGGTGATGCTGAACGAAGCCCATCCTGATATGACTAAAACCAGTGAATGCAGAGAAGAGCAAATCCATTATTAGACATCATTTATGATCTAATAAATCAAACTACATCTACTCTTCCAATACATTAATCGTCATTAATTAAAAGAGAATACATCCATGATGTGAAAGAAATATACCGAATCAACATCCTACAAATACAACATATATCCAAACATTTGCTCATCCTTGGCTCCTACCTGCAAATCTCCAAGTACATGTACATAATAAATGAAAAAAATGATCAACTATGTTTGGATTGCGCCAATTTTTATACAACTCAACACAACCTAATGGATTCGGTGGCTACTTTATAGAAAAAAATGTATACATATCCTTTCGGGATCAAGTCCAAGTAGTTCTATTTCATGCATTTCTCCTACACCTGATTACTTGTTAGCATATAACAAGCATAGCATCCATGCAACCAATTCAACCAATGTAAGTAGAAAGCACAACTCCTACTAAGTCATCATAATCGACCATCATAAATACTGGGTAACAACAATAGTAGTAACACAATCATTAAACATTGACAATGTTATCCACCTTTTTAATCAAGCATGTTTTCATTGGAACTCAAACGTCGAGATGAAGACGAGACGACTCACGGACTTGGAAACAAGCTAAGGGGAGTGATATGAATGGACTCAAGAATTTAGGAGTCCATTGGAGTTAAGGAAACAAATTGGTACCGATTACTTTTTACTTCCCCTATCGGTCCCTAAAGCTCTTGTGCGTAGAGGTATAGTTTAAGTGATCATCTTGGAGGGCTTGACAAACAACTCCAATGGAGTTCTAGAAGAAAACAGACAAGTACAAGCATGTTAGAACCTTCTAATAATAACTCAATGTCAAAGGAAAAGTTCTCGGAACACGATGGATCAGGGATAGAAGACCAAAGAAGAGAAGAAGGAGAGGTCCCTCCTTTAAAATTCATGTTGGCACCAACCACTTCTGGTCAGTATTAAGTAGAATTTATGGCCTAGGTGCCTCATCTTTCTCTCCTACGCTCTCGGATCGGGATCTGGGATTGGTATTGCATGGGCTTTCGATTCTACTGGACAGTTTCCCTATAAATATAGATGCTACAGCAACTAGAGAAGGACTTTTGGCTCATTATCTTCTTCATCTTGTATCTCTTCTCTATTAAAGTCACCAAGGAAACAACTTTTTGATGTTTTTAGGCTTTAGATCAGTAAATCTCTTGTACTAGTTGTTTGCACCAAAATTGGTCACAACACTCTTTGGGAGTCGTTGAAGAGATAATAACGAAGAATATAGGTTCAAAACGAATATTATCTAACAAAAACTCCAATCAACAGTAAAGTACAAGAGTAGACAAGCGATTTATAGTGGTTCGGCGCATTGCCTACGTCCACTGTGAAGTTTTTTGATATTTTATTAATTCTGTTTCAATGATTACAAGTCGTTACAGCAATCAACAGCAAGTTACAACTGGAAATTCGAATCAACGGCGAAGTTATGATGTAAGATGGTGGAGATCTCGATCCGGCAGAGTCTGGGCGCTTCAGAGTCGAAAGATCCTTTTTCTGTTGGCTCTGGGGATCTATTTATAGGCGTAGGTTGCTGTTATTTCGCTGAAAACTCGGGAGACTACTTCTGGCACGTGATGGGGGCCCACGTGCCCGGTTTTAGGAAATTTGGGCCCGCTCTGGCATCGATTCGAACTCTATTCGAATCGATCATGAATTCATCTAATCGAGGTGAAATTTGGTGTGGACATTCTTCCACATGTATGCAAGCTTCTGTGAAAATTTCGTGGCATTTGAATCAGTGGATTGAGAGATATGATGGATTCGAGATGGGATTTATTGCGTGGCTGTTTGGTTCGAAACCATCCTTTCGAATCGATGGTTTCGAATCCATGGTGGCACGTGTCTTCGTGTTGACGTGGAGCGCACACTTCGCCTCGATCCGGGTTTTGCTCCGAGTTGAATGCTTCGACTCCATATATCTCGGCGCATTCGAACCGATGAAAGACACGTTACCATGGCCAGTTGACCCAGTGGATTCGAACGAAGCTTTTTAGATGGATTCGAATAGAGCTTCGTGGATGGGTTCGAATAAGGCTTCATGGATGGGTTCGAACATCTGATGCTTGATGGATTCGAACTTGCGTTCCTCTGATGGATACGAGCTTTGTGACTTCTCCATGGATACGAGGCCCATCGATACGAACTCGATGAATTCGAAGTTGATGGAGTCGAACCGAGGCACTCCGATGGGTTCGAGGTCCATTGATTCGAAGGTGATCGGTTCGAATGGTGTTCGATGATGGATTCGAAGACACCTACTATGATGGATTCGAAACCAGTGTTTTTCCCTTCAAGTTGAATCGATCATAACTTGAGCGTATGAACTCGGATTGACTCGAAATTTGAGATGATGACTTCTATGACCTTTCTTGTCCTGTCCTATCAATTGTAGATCAATCTGGGCTCGGACAAAATTCAGTGATATCCATAGCGAAACGAAGTATGACCAATCTCTGAGACGAACTGTTCTCCGTTTTCGATCGATCTTTTGGTATCGCGGCTTTGCCAAAAAGCGGGATAACACTAGTGACTCTCAAATCTATAATCAATAAAATCTACAGTGGACGTAGGCCAGAGATTGCTGAACCACTTTAAAAATCTATTTATTTTTACTGTTTTTCACATACTTTCTGCTAGATCTCAATATTTCAACAGATCTTTGGGTGTTGATCCATTTTTGACGTCAATATTTTGTTGCTTTCACCAAGAAAGGATTCTCAGGTTAGATTTAGCTTTCTGTTTTGGAATATAGCATCCAAGGGTTAGATCCGGAAGATTTACATTAAGGAACTTCAAGGATGTGCAAATAGAAATCAATGGCACCTAGGAAACTTGAAAGATTAGCATGGACAGTTGCGAGAGCAAAAGAAGCACTAGTTGGTGGAGGTGAAGGAAATGCTTATCAAATGGAATTCGGTAATCAATAAGAAATACAAGGCCCATCTGCTCCATAGGAGACGATTAATATAGTGGAATTTGGCAAGATAATATAGGAGCTAAGTCAGAAGTTGGTCGGCAGTCAGAAGGCTTTGATGGAAAACATGGATGCTAGCACATCACTGCTGACCTAGCAACCACGAGAAGTAATAGGGAAGTTTCTCCTGCTAGATCTGAAGAAGAGAACTCGTACGTTTCTAGTCAGAATAGGCGAAATCAAAAACAGAAAGAAGATGTTGCTAGAGTAGCAGGAGTGGTTGGTGGAAGTTGGAGTGCTCCCCTCAAGAGAATCAACTTGGTACCGGCCATATCAGGTCGGTACCAAGAGGAATTTTGGAGGATTTGGGGAATAAGGAGCCGAGGCCGTGGACTTGATTGACTCGAAGGATGACTGCAGTATGATGGTGAGCTAGATATTGGAGTTAACGGTGTTGGATTTCAAACACTGTGACGGAACTAATCGGACATCAATGGAAGACCGAATGAGTGGTTCTCCCAGAGACAGGAGAACCTAGACTTCATCGGGAAAATCGAGATCGTTTGCGGAGCCAAACACTCGATGAGCCCCTGATAGGTGATTTTCAGAGTATCGTGCCAGTGAAGAATATATTACAGATATGTTAAAATGGTTAGTAGAAGAATGCAAAGGTAGAAGGAATGAGAATTAGGGTTCAACACCAAGCATAACTCCATTCACTAATAACATTCTTAGGGAAGAGTATCTAAGTTTACGATGCTAATAATGCTACCTTATAACAAGACTACTAATCCCAACCAGCACTTATTCAAGTATGAATGACACATTGATGGTACTACGGCAACCGATGTGGTACGGTGTAGGTGTTTTCCTATCTTCTTGGAAGGTGTGTCATCAATGTGGTTTACCCGACTCTCGTCGAAGTCCATATCAACCTATGATGAATTAGCAAGGACAGTTTAGGCTCCACACTGCTCGGTCTAAGGATGTAATGTCATTGTCAAGTTTATCTCAAGGACCTGATGAGTTATTGAAGGGGTTCTTGAATAAGTTTAATGTAGCTATAACGGAACTTAACAATCCAAGAGGATATTTAGTGTTTATGGCACTGCTTTGGGGCATACATCCCGATAGGACTTTGGAAGTTGGTTAAAAATGAAGCGATCAACGATTAGGGAAGAATTCCATCGGAAAGCTAATCTATTCTTGCGTTTGAAAGAACCAAGTCAAGGAAGTGGAACGATTGATGGTGGATAGTCAAAGAATGTAGTTTAAAGAAATGTTGCAATTATGCAAAACGACAATAGCTTCCGTAATGTAGCCGTAAATGTTGGAAATTCTAATAATAAAAAGAAGAGAAATTAAGACCCGGTTGGTAGGAAAAATGAAACCAAAAGACATTCGAGGAATATGAGGCCTGATGAATACACACCCCTAAATGGTACACCGGATAATATATACCTTGCTACGCAAGGAATGGAACTATGTAAAAGGCCACCTAGGAAGGAGGCGACTGAAGAGAAGAAGCGCTCAAGAAAGTACTGTCATTTCCATGAAACTCATGGACACAACACGAATGAATTCCATCATTTGAGGGATTTTATAAGGGAACTGATAAGGAAGAAGAAGCTTCAACAGTATATGAGAGAACACAAGATGATGGTCAGAATGAAAGACCTCAAGGGTCGTCTGCCTAAGGAAATCAACCTAGACATGGTGGAGAGGGGCCCAGGAGGACGGACAAAAGGTTGGTAATTAATACGATAACATGAGGACCACATCCAGTGGAGAAAAGCTAGAGAGAGATGGAGCGATATGCGAGCTCATTGAGGAACGTGCCACGGGAAAGTTACTTCACCATAGAAGATGAAGCTCTGGATAAGTAGCAAAGGATGATTATGGATAGTGTGGTATTCAGAAACAGAGATGCTCATGGAGTAAAAGCACTAAATTTTGATCCTAAGGTAATAACGTTGGGTAGTGGCCAGACAATAGTATGTTAGGTCCTAGTGGATATTGGAAGGTCTATGAACATTCTGTTCGGGAGAATGTTTGATCAAATGAAAATTAATATGAAAGAAGTTATGGCTTGCAAAATTAAAATTCAAGGATTTATGGGTGAAGCGAAAAAACCAATCGAGACCATTGACTCACCCATATAGCTGGGTGAAGGAGATCGCAAGATAGTTCAGATTCAAAAATTTGTGATCGTGGATGAATATTCGGTATATAACTCCTTTTTGGGCCGAACATCCCTAGTTGATTTTAGGGTAGCATTAGCTCCATGGTGCTTAATGATGAAGTTCCCCATGAAGAATGAGGTCGGATTAGTAAGGGGAGACTAGAGCATAGGAAAATAATGTTATGTCGCAGAGCTAAGGGAAGCGAAACGACGGGAGAAAGGCATGAATTTGAAGAAGGCTCTTTGCATTTAGAATCTATAAGCATAGCAATTAAAGCCTAAGACCTGGCTCGAGAATCATAACAGGTTTGATAATTCTATGGATCTCAGGGAGAAGTCAAAGGAAATGCAGGCGGCGCTGACCGAGCTAACGGTCGATGATCCAATCGATATGGATGATCCTTCCGGACTCTTAAAGATTGGATATCAGATCGGCATTGGACTAAGGAAGGAATTGTTTAATTTCCTTCGAGGGAATCTGGATGTATTCGCTTGGATGAATATGAATATGTGTGGGATATATCTGGAAGTAGTGCACCACACACTGAATGTGGATCCAAAATTTCCACCAGTAAAGTAGTAAAGATATAGTCTGCGTTCGGAACGATCTACTGTGTTAAAGGAAGAAGTGGATAAGCTAATGGAAAATGGCTTTATCTGCAATGCTCTATACCCAAAATGGGTATCAAATCCTGTGCTGATCAAGAAATCAACGAAAAGTGAGGGACATGTTATGATGACCGCCATATACCGCCGGCACAAATAGTATATAAATAGTGTGTTGTCCATATCTGAATAATATAGGAAGATCATTAAGATTGAAATAAACTAATATAGCATATAACTATCATATCTCATAGAGCATAGATAAAATATAATATCATAGATATAACAGAAAAGATAGCAATAACTATGTGAACAAATCATCATTAGAACAGTATATCCACAAAGTTATACATCAAATACAGTAGAGTTTATACAATAGAAGTAAACTCAAAGAAACCATCTCAACAAATAGTAAGAAGAAAGGATTCTCATGGGCTCCATAACGTTGCTCAGCGGAATAAGTGTAGACTCCACATATGTATATAGTATGAGATAGATCCATCCATCTCGTCCTTCGAATAGCTACTGTATTGCCTAAACCTGTTATCTAGTCTACTCATTTAAGAGTACCCAAGATAATAAGAGGCAAAGCATAACCTTGGGTCAGACAATAGTCTTGTATGAGTGATAAATGAGTCTCAAAATACTAAGCAGATAAATATGGTAAGGAACAAGAGTAAGCGAACCATACCTGATTTGTCTCTGCAACCAAAGAGTTCGCATAAAGCATTATAATATGCTACTCTACAATATCATAAAGATATACCACAAACCAAATAAAGGATATCAATATTCAAGTATTCCTATCTCTAATACCTACTTTCCTAACTATCACTCTGTTCTGAATATATGATAACTCGTATGACCCCCGAGCCAGGGACTAATGAAAATATTGGTTCTCTGTTGTACTCTTGTATCTTGCAACCCAAAGTTAGATATGTGTATCGCAACCCAAAGCTGGACACTAGACCCAAAAACTACAGGTCCAAGATATGCAGCTCCTTTCATTGACCTATGGACGTCCCCACTTACAATACCTCTGCTTCAAGTACAACTAAAAACTCTTTGAGTCATCAATGATTCCTAAGCACATACAATCGGGCCCATCTATGCTCCATTTGGTTACCAATCCCTTTTCCTCAATCCAATTTCCATTATTCACTAGAAACACTTCCACATTCCCTAATCATATGGCCTATCCCTTTATGAGCCGCCATCTTTGGAACCTACTCCCAAGTCCCAACACGATCCAACATATGAAGACTATAGCTTTTCATCATGTTGTTATGTCGTCATCCAATCTGATACGAATGATCAAACACGTCCAGTACGGTCTACATGACCTCTACTTTACCTTCCAGATGTTCCAATCCATTTGTACTTAAAATAAGAAGTCGGTACCGACCTCCTATCCCGATGTCGATCTCTCTACTTAGCCATCCTACGACCAAGTTTACTTCCACTTCTTTCTTGCTTCTAGTACACCATACCCAGACGCTTTGATCCCGACTTCCCTATATAAATCAATTCATCATAGAACAAGTCCTCTCTTCAAAGCATCCTACTTTATATTCTAGAAACAAGTCATCATAGCCACCAATAATTAGTCAATCACCGATCCATCTCCTTAGGCAACCTCTACTAGCAATATCCTTGCTCTCTCTAAAGTCGCCACTACCATGGACTAAACACCACATGTCAATGTAAACCTCTCAACTCGGTGACAACTTGTGTAGACAATGAATTGGAGCTTGTGCCTTGAACCACAAGCTTTTCCAATACCCCAGAGCCTCCCTTTCAAATTTCATCCAATTTCGACCAACTTTGCCTCCGATTTTCTTAATTCTCCAACCTAACTTTCTATGCAATCACAACACTAGCAAACAACATCAAATATATCATCCAACATAGAATAACAAGCAATTTCATCCAATCGAACATGTAATCTATCAAAATAAGACAAACAAGTCAATTTCTGACATAGATCTACATATAACATGAATATATGAGCATGAGCAAAGGTGATTTCTAGTCAATCTAGATCATATACATAGTTTAACATGTAATTAAAGTTTGAACAAGTTTTATGGCCAAAGGTCGATTCAAAACATGTTGAATCCTATGATTCTACCATATAAACATGCATATTATAGTAAAAAGGCATAAATCACTATCTATTACCAAATTAAACCAATACGAATGTAGATCCTATCCGGATAGCAATCACTACACCAGAATCCTCATTTCGCAACGGCTTTAAGCCGTTGCAAAATAATTTTGCAACGGCTTTGAGCCGTTGCGAAATGGGCAGTGGTAAAATTTCGCAACGGCTCAAATCCGTTGCGTAATATACTTTTTGCAACGGCTAAGGGCCGTTGCAAAATATACTTTAGCAACGGCTTGTAGTCGTTCCAGAATTTATTTTGCAACGGCTTAAAGCCGTTGCTAAATGTAGATGTATAACTGATGTTTTAAATACTAGCAACGGCTTTAATCCGTTGCTAATTAATATTGTATTTTTAAAAAAAAATTCAAAATTTTTCTCTGCACCAGCGACAGTCATTTCATTATCATAATTAATACAACTGCAAATTTAATAGTATCACAAAAGAAAGATTATTAAACCAAATATTTTTCATAGGTTAAACACAAAAACCAAACATAACAAATGTTTGAATTATAATGTTCAACATCAACACATACCACAATATAGTTCAACAAGTATACATAACATACATAGTACAACAACGGCATCATTACATAATACTACAACATACGGTACACAACGTCTTCCACCAATCGTCTAATGCTTATTGGAGACTGGAAAATTGACATAAAATACTTATTTCAAGTATCACTGGTATATCTAGCAGCAGTATATCCTGCAAACACAAAATCAAATAATGTATTAGAATATCAACTAGCATATAGAAATTTGGATAAGAAAATTTATTAACCAAAAGATAATAATAAGAAATTTAATGACTTCTACAGGTACAAAACAATTAAATTCACCGCCCATGTGCATGTACACGTGAATGTGTAAAATACATTGTTGTATATGTTATATGTGTCTATCTTCTGTGCTTGCATGTGTAGTCATAGAGCCAAGGATTTTAATCAAAATTAAGTCAAAGCTAGCATGTACATGCTTTTTACATAAGACAGAGGGAGTAACATCACTTATTATTCTTTACACCGGCATTTTTGTAAGAAGTAAAAATGTCAAAGCAATCGAAATTGAAGTGAAAAGATACAAAGTGCACAGAAAGATGATAGGATAGGAGCAAATTTATATGCTAGCAACAAGGAAATTTATGTGCACAGAAAGATGATAGGATAGGAGCAAATTTATGTGCTAGCAACAAGGAAATTTGTGTGCACAGAAAGATGATAGGATAGGCGCAAATTTATGTTGCTGTAGATGAGGGAGGGAATGTGCAAGGGTTGAAGTACTGATTGTAACAGTTTGTAAACAACAGTTTGAGACATGCATAATATAGGAAAAAAACACAAAAATGATGTTTGTAACAGCAGTGAAGTGAAAGGCACAGGGGAAATGCAGTGAACAAAAACGTAGAAAGCGGAAATGTAGAAAAGCATTTTTTCTTTCGAAAATGCAACAAAGTAGTAAACTGAAACAACGGTAAAATGTATTAAAAACTGAAACTCTTTTGTGCACAATGCAAAACTGAAAAGAGATGCACAATGCACATGACAGTTTTGAATCTTTTGAGGTATTAAATCAATTGAAATGCACAAAAACAAAACAACAATTGAAAACTTAAATGCAAAAGTGGAAATTGAAAACAGCAACTAAACAACAATTGAATCTTTTTCGTGGAAACTGAAACGCAGAAATGCAGAAGAAATGAACCGAAGACATGAACAAATGCAGTGTGACTTTTTCTTAAATGAAAAATATATACAGTGCATGTGATAAAGTATTTAGAATGCAAGTAGTGAATGGTGAAATCCAGAAAGCCCCATTCTAGCCAAAAAGGAAGAGAGGCTGCAGTGACATCATTTATTTATTAGTTTCTTGTTGACTTGCAATTCCCTATATCCTATTGGAAAACTTTCATTGAAAGCTTACTTCTTGGTAAAATGATTCCACAAAACAGGCATGATATTACTAATGCTAAATTGCATGCACATGCAGCAGCAGGTGGTGTTTGGAAAATCGCGGCCAGAAATCGGAAGAGAGATGTTGACACTAAATTTAGAGCAAATAGAAGAAAAAAATGTCGGAACAACCTAGTTATGATATAATTAGTTAGTTGCTAATGATGCAAACTATGCACACATGTACAAGATATCATTGTGTTAATCTACTGACCTCTCTGGTTCTGCGCTATAACATATGACATAGTAAGTAAGCATGGTCCAAAGAAAAGATTCTATAAAAGAAATTAGAATCTTAAGAACAAATGCTGGTACTGAGTATGCCCATGCTGGATAAAAGGAAAAATCTCGCTGTTTATAAAAAACTGGTAGCCTTGATACTGTCATTGCCAACTCGGCAATCCCATTATTTGCTAGCCTTATTATTGTATAAAAGATAGAACCCATGTAGTAATTTGAATGAATTAGGTCATTTCTACCATCAGATAATCCATCATCAAATACCCTTCCACTTACGTCTCCTACAACCATCACCTGCCTCCACATAAGCAACATCACACTTCCCTACTACAACCCCATACAAATTTAGCTACCAGTAACTAAGTAACAACCCACTGCTTCCACCAGCACCTTATTTCCTCTTTCAACCTGAAACAGCACTACAGTAACATCCTCCTTCTGCCTACCTGCAAACTTGAATCAAATCCATCACTTCACTGCTACTACCAACAGCCAACCAAAACCACTCCCCTTGCATAACTGCATCTCCTACATCAAACCACCCATCTGCATACTCTAAGACATTGCCTTTACTGCAAACCTTCCAACTGTTAACTGCTTACAACCCATACTTCATCAATATACCTCAGCAACTTCACTGCCAATACAACCATCGTCCTCAACAAACCTATCACTGCCACCAACACACTGCAAATCACCTGTAGCTTTGACTGAATTGAATCCCAGCAACCACACCACTGCGACCCAATCCACAGCAATCGAAACCCAAAGTTAATTCCAATCAACCAACCACTCACGTCCAGTCAATCCAATCATCGAAACTGAACCCATCACTACGCATATCAGCAAATGTTACTCCTCAAACCTGCAAGCACAAACCAGAACTCCAAAGCACCTCAAATCCGTAACCCAAAAACTGCAACAAATTCGTGAAAGGCAAGAATCCGCAACCCAAAAACTGCTACTCCTCAAACCTGCAAGCACAAACCAGAACTCCAACACCCCAAACATATCACTCTACTTGCCCAAGCCACTAACTGCTGCTATCATCCACCTGCTATCACATTAGCAACATACTTCACCACGACCTACCTCCTATCATTCAATTGCGAACATCACACAAAAAGCACACTCGACAACCCATTAAAACATAATTCAGCATTTCTTTTGCCTGCACTCAAACCAAACTCACTGATATTTTCTTCCACCTACACGCAACACCTTCACCAAACAGAAACACCTCTACTTCACCAAACTTTCCTCAAACAACCACAGCTCGACCACTATCCTTTCCAATTCCCAATTCGACCACCCCAATCGTTCCTCAACCCAACTGCTGCAACCAAACAAACCAACCCCAATTCGCCAAATCAAATATGTTCTCGGCGCCTCGAATTCGCCGCGACCCTCAACCATCACCTCGAACCGTGACCAAACCTACAAACCATCGCCAAAAAGAACTCCATCCAAACTCCATTGCGAACAAGAAGCAAACACCCAAATCCACATATAGATAACAGTCGCGCGTACTTAACTCAAAAAGTAGGAGACTTCAATGCAACTAATTAATTAATGGAATCTATTATTTGGATTATCAGAGGTATGAACTCCCCAACTAAACGATTAGACATAATACATAGTTTAAGAGGTCACAACACTTCATTTATAGCATTTTTGGAAAACAAGTTGAATAAAGAAAACATAGAATCCGTGGCAAAGAAAATCAACATGAATAGGCAGAACTATTGAAGGTAGGATATATTGAAGGTTCAGCCTTTTAATAATGACCAGGTACTTTTAATAGAAAGTCATAAATCAAAATTCAAACTGTTAACCATCAAGTTTGGGAGATGAAGCTTGAATTTTTTTTACTACATACTGGCTTTAACTGCAAGTGAGATATATCTGATAAAACATAACTACTGAATTTATAGTAGTGTCAAGAGATGATTGCTTAATTATTAACTTTGAATAATTATTTATACAGCTAACAGCTGTATAGCTATTCATGGACTAAATTTGTTTCAACTATTTTGAAGTTTGAGTTATAAAATAATAATAAAAAATTATGAATCAAATTTTATAAGAAATTCAACCGAGCAACTTTTCTAAATAAATCAAAATTTGAGTTGTTTAACGTTCCAAATCTCGACTACATCACGACTTACAGTAGTAACGCATACAATGCAACATAACATCTTTAGTAGCAAGAACAACTTGAGTAGTAGAATGTGCTTGTAGCTTTATTATATTTTTCAATTTAGAGCATGAAACTCATCTTTTTATTGGGTAACTGTGATTTTACTTTAAAATATTTGAATTCTTGCTCACATTTTACTGAAAAGTTATGATTAATTTAAATAATATGGAAAAAAGAGATAAATGATCGTTTAAGCTTAGATTAGTAAACAAATTGTATAGTCCTTTATTTACCATATTAATAGTTGGAATATTTCCTTTCATTTATAGAGTGGACTGGATAAAATTGGATTTGCAGTAATAATTGGATCTGCATGTAATTTGAGAACATACACTGTTAGACATTATTCATTGCTTCATACTAATTAAATAAAATAGAAGGCTTACACCACTTTGGTTCTTAGATATAGCATGACTAAAAATGAATATTGATTCTTTTTTATTACCTGATAGAAAATATAGATGAACTACGCATATCATGAAAACATGATTTCGAGACAATTAAACCCTATGCTGCAAGATAATTGGTGGATCTAATATAAGTTGGATAAGTCATTTTGAACATCAAGTGGCTTTGGTAAATATTACGTTTACATATATTTTGGGTAAGTTAAAACTAAAAGGGAATTGTTATCTTAATTGTGATGAAAGTAGTTCTCCAATATCTTCTTTTTTACGTGCCTTTATAAGAAAAATACATGGTTTTAACAATTTTTTCTATCGTTTCACAGCAACCAAGACCAATTGCATGTTCCAGGTGTGAATCAAATGGATACGTTGAATGTAAATGGTGTAATGGAACATGTTTCTTTATAATCGGCAACAACATGCTCTGTGAAGTGCCCTCTAGGATTACTAGCTGCATAATATGTGCAGGGAAGGTAATTAACAAAAACAAATAAATTGCAAGAGCTTTTATAATGTAGTTCGATTCAACATTTTCTACTACTATACAGTTATAACATAAAGCAAGTAGAATATACCTATATTAGACTATAATATTTACAATTTATATTGATATTAGTTTATTGCAACTATTAAGAATAAATATGCAACATTATACCATAAAGCAAGTAGCGTTTGGCTTCTGAAACTATGACGAATGCATTGTATTTCAAAAAAAGAATTGACAACATTTCAGTTTCATGTTACAGGGCTCTGCATTTTGTGCATATTGCAAAGGTACAGGTTTTCGAGCTAAGTGGCTGAAGAAACCATCTACGCATGTCTAAATCATTTGTAATATTCAAAGGGTTCGTGTGTTTTCTTTTACCCTATAAGCTTAATCCCTTGTATTGTCAACAAAATTGTACTGAATGTTTCTTAATTTTTTTAACAGACATCACTTTGGATCTTAGATATAGCATGACTAAAAATGAATATTGATTCTTTTTTATTACCTGACAGAATAAGTAATCAAATCAATTGTTGAATCGAACAATTTACTTTTATACTTAGAGGGGGAAGAGATTATAATATTCACAGCAAAATTGACTATCACTTTGTCAACTGTGAATGCTATAATAACTTCCCCCACTTCACAGTGCATTTTAACAATCACTCTACAAGTGGTCACACCCCACTTATTTTTGACTTTTGAGCATCTAAAAATGTGATATAATAATGTCTAGAGCAAGCAAGTTGGCTACAGAGAACCTTTTGAGTAGAATTTTCAAAAACTTTTTTGTTAACCAATTGTTCAAAATTATGCAAAAAAATGAAGGCAACTAAAATGGAAATGCTCGTTGAAAACTAAATCCAATTTCAACAACTCTTGCAACAACCAGAGACAAGAAAATGACTTAAATTACCAATAGTTGTCTCTTAACCTAAAATATGAGAATCTTCAAACACAATACAGAGAAGGAGTGCAAGCTCAATCAGTTAATTCAAATAAAATTGATGCAAAATCTTTAGAAAAACAAATTCAGATGTTTAACTGAAGGAGATAAATCAGAAGAAAAAAAATCACTCAAGGTTTTCGAAGATCTCACCAGGCATTAAATCTATTCAACTAGTTAATTAAGAAGGTAATGCTTCAGAGTACACTGAAACCATCAGTAGTGAATCTATTACCTTCTTCAAGGAATTATTTAACGGTGAATAAATTAATAGCAACATTTCTATTATTACCTATAGAAAAATAATAATATGGTATTTGAGAACTTACAGGCGCGACTTTGATTTTGATGGTTTAAACACGGCAACAGGCGCGACTTTGATTCCAGCACTAGGGTTTAGTATTGGGGAGGAGGAAGGTAGTGATGAAGAGAAGTGGAAAGAACGTGAAGCTAGGGTTTTGTGGGATTTAGGGAAATCGCTATGTTGCCTGAAGAAATTAGGAAGGAGCGGGAGCTAAAAAATTGAAGGGTACGGGGTGTGTTGTTTTGAGGGTGTGCTGTTATTGTATAGAAGACCACGGTTTGCAATTGCCCTATAGCCCGTTCTAATATAGCAACGGCTCAAAGCCTTTGCCAAAGTGTTCGCAACGGATCAAAGCCGTTGGAATATTGCAACGGCCTAAGTCCGTTGCGAATTTGCCGCACTATGGTGTTGCAAAATTGCTTATATGGTGTAGTGAATGGAATGCACTTCAAATCAATAAAATCGACGTTCTCAATCTTCTAGCTGATGATCTAATCTTTAATCTGCAATCTAGTTTGATTTATAGAGCAATTTAGTGATTTTACATGAAATTAGGATGAATCTAAGGCTAATTAGGGTTTAGACCTAATTTAAAATGAGAGGGAAAAGTTTTGACTTGACTTTTCAGCCCTATATCTATAGTATTCTCCTATTAGACTTATGAGCTCCCTAATGGGCTTAATTAATTAACACTAATCCTAGCCAGTAGATTTAAAAATTTAAAACAGACATAACTTTCTAACTTTACGTCTATTTTTATGTTATAACCACTTTACGAAATAGGAAACCATCATCTTGAAGCAAAGGAACTAGTTTGAGACCTTAATTCAACTCCAATCAAAAGTTATAGCCTAAACCAGATTTTCAAGATCAAAATGGTCACATAGAAATTCGAAAAAAATCATAGGCGTGTGAATTATCCCTAAGAGACATATTCCAAAATTATAGAATCATACGACCTAATATGAATGAAATAAAAATATTTTATGATCCTTTGGTATATTAAAATTACATTCTTTCCCCTTTAGGAATTTCACCCCCGGAATCCCTAAACAAGCCAAAGCATAAGCAACCGTAGTTATCACACATGCCTATCAATCATAAGAAACCGTCAAACATCTCAAACAAGCAACTATGCAGCCAATAGTATAGTTAGTCTATCCTAGCATGCGGAATACTAACTATCAAATATAGTATACAATGGTGAAAGTAAACAAGTTAAACGATGGGTCTTACCATTCAGGGTGCTCCTGATAAGAAGTCCTAATGCTCTCTTCCATCTTCCACTTACAATCTCTTCACTTATGCTGCATTGAACCTTAACTAGCTTTATCGTTTCTCTTATGTTGTTTCGTATCATACCCAACAATACGAAGTGGCCTATGAGATATAAAACTTCTGCTTTTACCTCAACATATTCTATCTGATCTAATGTAATCTTCACGCCCGAGTCATGCACAAACTCCGTAGATAGGAGACATGAAAAACGTTGTGCATGTCTATCATATTCTAAGGTATGTTAACACTATATGCTAGCTTCTTGGTTCTTTCGACTATAAGAAAAGGTCCTACAAATCTTGGTGCCAACTTCGCCTTTCTACCGAAATGAACTACATTCTTTAGAGGCGAAACCTTTGCAGATACCATATCTCCGACAGAAAACTTCAAATCTCTTTGTCTTTTATCCGCATCACTTTCCTATAGATCCTAAGAAGTTTTCATTCATTGCTGAATGACCTCAATCTTCTTCGAAATCTCTCTAATCATATCTGACCAAAGTATCAATTTCTTGCCCATTTCCCACCAACATGAAGGAGCATTACATGGTCGGCTATATCTTCATATGGAGCCATACCAACTCGACTGATAACTATTGTAGTATGAAAACTCCACCAAATGCAAATGATCATTCCATAATCCACCAAAGTCAATAATGCATGCTCACAAGAGATCTTTCAATATATGATTTACTCTTTCGGTCTGTTCATCCGTTCATGGATGATAAGCTATATTAAGATGCAGCTCTATCCCCAATGCCTCTTGTAAGCTCTTCCAAAACCCACTAGTGAACAACGGGTCTTAGTCGCTTACAATGCTCTTTGCATACTATGAAATCGTGCTATCTATTTTACATACAACTCTGCCATCTTGGATGTCATCCTAATTGACTTGATAAGTATAAACCTTGCACTATTGGTCAACCGATCTACTATGACCCAAATGCTATCGTACCCTGCTTGAGTCCTAGGCAATCCATCAATAAAATCCATCGATACTTACTCTCATTTCCATTTAATAGTTGCAACAATCTACTATGTTTCTTTTATTATACTTTTACCAACTAACAGTTTATACACTTGAGATGGATGCCCCCAACATCCCTCTTCATACCTTCTCAACAGTAAGTTCACTTCATATCTTGTTACATCTGTTACCACCGGGATCGGTCAATCTGGAATGATGACATTCTCTTAGCACTTCATCTCACAATCCATCAACATCGGGACCAAATAACCTTTCATTCTTACGAAGCCAACCCTCTCGGTCGAATTCATATTGCTTCATATCTTCAGATTCTACTCCTTGTTCTATCTTTGCTATGATCTGCACTAGCCTAGCATATCACTTCTGACTAGTATCGATCCTTTCAATTAGAGTAGGTCTAATCGATAAGCTTGCCAAAATTTCATGTTCTAGCTCGCAGTGAGGCCTGAAATCATATCCAACAATATACTATATCTACTTCCATTCTAAGAACATTACTTCCAACCCAGCATGTCTACTACTCAATGCATCAACGACTGCATTCCCTTTTTCTGGAGTATAGGAAATATTAAAATCATAAGAGGCCAAGAACTTCAACCACCATTGCTGACGAAGGTTGAGATCCTTATGAGGAAAAATATACTTCAAGGATTTAAAATCTGTAAACAATTCAAACCTTTCTCCCAACAAATCGTGCTTCCACATCTTCAAAGCAAAAACAATTGCCACGAATTTCACATCTTGAATTGGGTAAGTCCTCTCATGCGGTTTCAGCTGTCGACTAACATAGGCTACAACTTTTCCTTTCTGCATCCACACCGCACCCAATCTAGTACCACAAGCATCGATGTACACCATCAACTCTCTATTTCCACTTGGAATGGTCAACACTGGTGCACTCGTCAACCTTTCCTTTAAACTTACAAATGCATCCTCACACTTCGCATCCCATACAAAGGTCTAATTCTTCTTCGTCAAATTGATCAACGATGCTGCTATCTTCGAGAAGTCCTTTATGAAGCATTTATAATAACCCACTAATCCTAGGAAACTTCTCACATCCTTGCATTCTTAGGTTGGTACCAATCTTGGTCTACTGCCACCTTTGTAGGATCCACTGCTATACCTTGTCCTGAAACGACATGACCTAAGAATCTCACTTCTTCTCTCCAGAAGTGATACTCAGAGAACTTCACTCTTAACTTGTGCTTCCTCAATACCTCTAGCACAATCCTAAAGTGCGTCTTCTGCTCCTCTTATGTTCTGAAGTAGAACAAAATATCATCCATGAACACAAGCATGAACTTATTCCAGTGGTCTCTGAAAACCCGATGTATGTAATCCATAAAGTATGCCGGAGCGTTGGTCAACTCAAATTGCATTACCAACCACTCTTAGAAACCTGACGACATACGAAACGCAGTAATAGACACACTCTCTTTCTCTACTCTCAACTGGTGAAATCCCGTCACCAAATCCATTTGGCAGAACACCTTTGCACCGTGCAGCTGGTCAAACAAGTCATCAATGCATGAGAGTGGATACTTGTTCTTATTCGTCACTTTATTCAGCTCATAATAATCCACACACAACATCAAAGAGCTATCCACCTTTTTTGCAAATGCTACAGGTGAGCCTCACTTAGATATGATTCTTCGAATGAACCATTTCCTCAATAGGTCATTCACTTATACCTCTAATTCCTTCTGCTCTCTGGGTGCCGTACGCCTCAAAGGCATAACTATCGGAATGGCTTCCTTTACCAAGTCTATCAAAACTCAATCTTTCCATGCAACGACAATCCAGTCACTTCCTCAAAGATATCTGGATACTCTCTAGTGATAGACACCGATGACAATCCCTTCCGTGGAACCTCAAGTAAAATAGAAAGCTAACCATCACCCCATCCTCGGATAGGCAGCCAATCACTATTGTTTGCCCATCCATATCTTCGATTGTCACCAATAGCTTCTCACAATCCACTATGGCTGCATACTTCCAAATCCAGTCCATACCAAGATAATCTCGAATCCAACAAAGTTTAAAATAAAGCGCCTACAAACCAAAGAACATCTATGACTCAATAAAAGTAGACCACGAAAAACCATAAAAAGACTTATATAGCCTCTAATAGGGTTCGTCCCGATTAGGGGTTGGTCTGCCATCATAAGTTCTAATCACAACCTATCTACTAGATCAGTATAGATGAATGATTGAGAAGCATCGGTATCCAACAAAACTCTAACATGAACATCATCAATAGATAGCACACCTTGGATGACGACTTCCTTCCTTTTCTATTTTGCTAAGGGAGCACTCGATAAAATAGGGACTGCGTCTAAAGCATACACTTTCATCACGTGCTTATCCTTCACCTGTTTTAGACAATTCTTCTTCAAATGCCCAGGCTTATCATAGTTGTAACATTTCCTCTTCTCATTTGCCTTGCAATATTTAATTAAATGCTCTCATTGCATCCACGGCAAGTAGGTTCCTATTTACCCTTCTTCTTACCACACTTTCCCTTGGATTTCTTTCTCCTTTGATTCCACTTCTTCTTGCCTTTACCACATTGCTGCAGTTTTGGCTCTTCTTTCTCAGCAGAAACAAAAATAGCAACCTTAGCCATAGGGTACAAGCTCTTATGGCAAAATGCCTTCTCTATAAGCTTATAAAATAGCTCATTTATATGGTCCATTAGCTTTTCCCCTAAGTAGTCATCCAAACCAATGATGAATTTCTCATTATTCCTCAATGGAGTGTCGATGAACAACATCCCACACTTAGACAAAGCATCAAATTCAGCCAAATAATCATAAATTTTCATCTCTCCCTGCTTGAGATCATCAAATTTTTTGAACAGAACTGACTTCTGAGCAGCCGAAATAAACTTCTCCTCAAATCTTGTCTTGAATTGATCGCAGCTGAACTGATCCTTTGGAGTAGCAATAGTAATAGCATTCCACCAATTCATGGCTCGGCTCTATAGCTATATCAAAGGCAACTTCCTCTTCATTGCATCTTCCACCTCCATATCATTGAAGATGCGCTCACAAGTATCTAACCAATCTTGTACTTCTATGGTAGACTCTATTCCATAAATTGACTTCCCTCCAAGAGTAAAATAATCTTTGTTCAGCTTGGTGAAATCAGTCCTAGACGCTTGTACGGGAGCACCTCCACCTTTCACCACTCCAAGAGCATTTCTCATCATATTAGCCATCATAATATTAAATAAGGCTTGGACATCAAGCATAGTAGCTTCTAATCCTACTCCTTTCTCTACTCCTTAAGCAGATTTCCTTATAACATTCGTTGTATGCTGGTTCATTCTTATCTGTAGCAAGAATTATCAATCTCTCATAAAACACTATGTCTATAGTGCTCATGTGCATTCAACTTATACTATATAGTTATATAGTTTTGAAAACCAAACTTATAACAAGTAAGCACTCCCTCATACATATACATACTCTCGATCCAGTCTAAGGCGATAACACCTTCCCTATCTCTACTAGATCATGGTATCAACTCCAGTTAACCGTGTAACCAAAGCTCCGATATCAAATGTGATGACTGCCCTATACCACCAGCACCAATAGTATGTAAATAGTGCGATGTCCATGCTCGGCCGATATAGGACGATCATCAAGATTGAAATAAACAAATATATGTATATGTATATGTATATGTATATGCATATGTATATGTATATGTATATGTATATGTATATGCATATGTATATGTATATGCATATGCATATGTATATGTATATGCATATGCATATGTATATGTATATGCATATGTATATGTATATGCATATGTATATGTATATATTTATGTATATGTATGCATATAAACTGTCATATCTCACAGTGTAATGATATATCATAGATATAAAAGAAGAGACAGTATTAACTATGTGAACAATCATCAACAGAGAAATAGTCCACAAATTTATACATCAAATGCGGTAGAGTTTATATAATAGAAAACTCAAATAAACTATCTCAACAAATAGTGACAAGCAAGCACTGTCAAGGGCTCCACAGCATTGCTCAACAAAATAAGCATAGACTCCATATGTATATAATACGAGATAGCTATATCCAGCTCGTCCTTCAAACTGCTATTACGTCACCTCAACTTGTTATCTAGTCTATACATTTAAGAGTACCTAAAATAATAAGAGAAAAAACATAAACCTTGGATCAGATAACAGTCTGGTGTGAGCAGTAAATGAGTCTCAAATACTAACAGGTAGATACGATAAGGAAAAATGGTGCATGAACCATACCTTACATGTCCCTACAACTAACGAGTTAGCATACAACACTATATTACGCTACTCTATATTATCATAATGATATACCATAAACCAAATAAAGGACGTCAGTCTTCCAAGTATCCTATCTTCAATACCTACTTCCTCTGATACTTATGAGTGATAGCCTACTAAAGAATGCAATCAAAGCAACCATAGCGTCCATAACATCCACCAAACAATCCTATCACTTCATATGCTCTAAATATATGATAACTCGTATGACCTCTGAGCCAAGGACTAATGGAAATCTCGGTTCCCTGTTGTACTCTTATATCCTACAGTCCAAAGCTGGATACGTGTCTCGCAGCCCAAAACTGAACACTAGACCCAAAGCTACAGGTCCAAGGTATACAACTCCCTTCATTGACCTATGGACATCCTCACTTACATTACCTTTGCTTCGAGTATAAATGAAAACTCTCTAAGTCACCAACGATTCCTTAACACATATACCCGAGCCCATCTTTGCTCCATTTAGATGTCAAGCCCTTCTTATTCAATCTAGTTTCTATTATTCACAAGGAACCTTTCTACATTCCCCGATCATACGGCCCGCCCCTTTATGAGCTGCCATCTTCGAAACCTACACCCAACATGCGCTAACATATGAAGACCATAGCTTTTCATCATGCTATTATATCGTTGTCCAACTTGACATGAACGAGCCAACACCTCAAGCATGATCTACATGACCTCTACTTCACCTCCTAGAAGTTCCATCCCATTTGGCCTAAAAACAAAAGGTCGATATCGACCTCCCAACTCGGTGCTGATCCCTCTACTTAGCCATCCTATGGCTAAGTTTTCTTCAACTCCTTCCTTGCTTCTAATACACCATGCCCAAACGCTTTAACACTAACTTCTCTACACAAATCAAGTCATCATAGAACAAGTCCTCTCTTCAAAGCACCCTACTTCATATTCTAGAAACTAGTCGTCGTAGCCTCCAACACTTAGCTAATCATCGATCTATCACCTTAGGCAACCTTTACAAGCAATATTCGTGCTCTCCCCAGAGTCGCAACCACCATGGAACAAACATCACATGTCGGTGCCGATCTCTCAACTCAAAGATGACTTATGTAGATAATGAATTGGAATTGCACCTTGAACCATGAGCCTTCCATTACTCTAGAGCCTCCCTTTCAAGTTTCGTCCAATTCTGACTAAATTTGCCTCCGATTTGCTCAGTTTTCCGACCTAACTTTCTATGCAATCACAACACTAGAAAGCAACATCAAATCATATCATCCAACATAGAATAACAACAATTTCATCCAATCAAACATGTGATCCACTAAAATAAGACTAACAAGTCAATTTCTAACATAGATTTACATATAGCATGAATATATGAGCATAAGTATGGGTGATTTCTAATCAATCTTGATCGTACACATAGTGTAACATGTAATTAAAGTTAGAAAGGTTTTATGACCAAAAATTAATTTAAAACATGTTAAGTCGTACGATTCTACAATATAAACATGCATAGTATAGCGAGAAGATATAACCACTCACCAATTACAAAATTCAACAATACGAATGTAGATCCAATCCAGACAATAATGAAATACACTTCAAATCAAGCAAATCAATTACTTTTATCTTCTAGTTGATGATCTAATCTCCAATTCGTAGTTTAGTTTAATTTAGTGAGCAATTTGGACATTATGATAGACCTAGTGCTAATTAGGGTTTATACCTAATTTAGAATGAGAGGGAAAAGTTTTAACTTGACTCTTTAACACTCTATTTATAATATTCTCTAATTAGACTAATGGGCTTACTAATGGTTAATTACATACCATTCTTGGCCAATAGCTTCAAAAACTTAAAACGTGCATAACTTTCTAGAAGTAAGTCGTTTTTCTATTATTACCACTCTACGAAATGAAAAACAATCATCCTGAAGCAATGGAACCAATTTAAGACCCTAATCCAACTCATTTCAAAAGTTATATCCCAAACAAGATTTTCAAGGTCAAACAGTCGCATAGAAGCTCGAAAAAAAAATCATAGATGTGTTAAATGTTCTTAAGAGTCATGTCCCAAAATTATACAATCATATGACTTAATACGAATAAAATAAAAATATTTTACGATCATATGATATGTAAAATACGGGTCGTTACATATGTATTGATTATTCGGATTCGAAAAAGCATGTCTAAAGGACAATTTCCCCTTGCCTAGGATTGATCAGTTGGTACAGGTCATCGCATGACACGAGTTGCTCTCATTTATGGATGCTTACTCAGGATATAATCAGATTCTGATGCACGTACCGAATCAGGAGCATACAAACTTTATAATGGATTTAGGTTTGTTTTGCTATTGAGTAATGCCGTTTAATTTAAAGAATGCTGCAGCTACATGCTAGAGGTTGGTGAATTCAATTTAGAAAGAAAATTGGATGAACGATGGAAGTATATATGGATGATATGCTTATGAAGTCACGGCTATCACAGAACCACTTGGATGACCTTTTAGAGATGTTTGAAATTTTTTGAAAGCATGAAATGAAGCTGAATCCATTGAAATGTTCCTTTGGAGTCGCATCTAGAAAATTTATGGGATCTATCGTGAATGCAAGGGGCACTGAAGCCAGTCTAGAGCATATTGATGCCTTGAGAAATGTAAGGGCCCCAAAGATGAAAAAGGAACTACAAGGCTTGAATGGGAAGATTGTTGTCTCGAGTCGGTTTCATTTCAAGGGCAACGGATAAGTGCATACCATTCTTCGACACCTAAAAAGGGTAAAAAGAATTTTGAATGAAATAAAGACTGTTTGAATGCTTTCAAGGATTCGCAGAGGCATATGGAGATACCATCGGTTCTATCTGAACTGTTGGATGGAGAGGATTTGTTTGTTTATTTGGCAGTGCCTTCTCATGCACCAAGTGCAGCATTGTTATGTTAGGAGGCAAGGATTCCAAGGTCGGTTTATTATATCAATAAGTGATTTACTAGAGCTGAAAAGAACTACCTGAAGTTGGAGAAACATGCGTATTGCTTGTTGATTGTTTCACTGAAGTCGTGACCATATTTCCAGGCTCATCCTGGTACCAATGAATTGGCCCATAAAGCAGGTGTTATACCAACCCAGGACTGAAGGGAGATTGCTGAAGTGGAACATAGAGTTGAGTCAATATGATGATACCTACCATCCGAGGAGAGCGATAAATAGATAGACATTGGTGGATTTCATACTGAGTTTACCACACGAGATGGAGAAGAAGAGGATGATACAAACACACCTTCCCATTGGAAACTATTTGTGGATGGAGTCTCAAATGAACATAATTCGAGCATAGTAGTGAGGGACGGTCAATTTATTATGCGCTAAAGTTGAAATTTCTCGCAAGTAACAATGAGGCAAAATATGAGGCGTCGATAGTGGGACTAAGGATAACAAAAGAGCTAAGGATAAGGATGCTACGTATATTCAGTGATTCCCAATTGGTAGTTTGTCAAGTGAGGAAGGAATATCGGGCTAAAGGTACAAGGCTTGCTCTTTACCTGATGAAAGCGTTGGAGCTACTAGATGACATAGAGCACTATATGATTACATACATCTATAGAGAGAAGAATGTAAAGGCCGATTCATGGCGAAATTTGCTAGTTCTGGGGAGGCACAAATGATGGTTTGGTTCCAATGGAGGTTTTGAAGGCTCTAAGTATTGAGAAAATAGATGTCGAGTAGATTTTTGGAGACCACAAAGGAAGAGGAATCATGGATGACTGCGATCAAAGATTATATTTATTTAAGGGAACT
The DNA here is from genome assembly GCA_030765085.1 of Allium cepa. Lineage (NCBI taxonomy): Eukaryota > Viridiplantae > Streptophyta > Magnoliopsida > Asparagales > Amaryllidaceae > Allium > Allium cepa. The sequence goes on from CM060929.1 coordinate 883,450,091, forward strand.
CTCTTGAGATATAGAAATGAACGAAATAAGCTCTTTGAAAAGCACCTCGGTTCATGATGCAAGCAGTGTCGTATAGAAGGGAATTCTCTGCCCTATTGCTTCAGTGTGTGACCAAGGATGAAGCTAGGATAATCCTCATGAAAATCCATAAGGGTAACTTTAGTGACCACGCCGGGAGTAGACCTTGATAAAGAAGGTACTGTGGTACAGATATTTCTGACCAAGGATAAATCAAGATGTTGTTAATTACACCAAACGGTGTGATCGTTGCCAGAAATTTATGAAGATTCCAAGAGTCCCATCTATAAAGCTTATACAAATAGTTAGCCCATAGCCATTTGTGGTCTGGGGAATTGATATTATCAGTATGCTACTAATAGCGAAAGGAAAAGCCAAGTATGTGATAGTTGCGATGGATTATTTCACGAAGTGGGCCGAAGCAGAATCTTTTGCCATGATCACAACGAAAAAGATAATCGACTTCATGACAGAGAACATCATCTGCAGGTTTCGAGTGTCTTAGAATATTATAATGGACAACAAAACTTAGTTTGAAAGTACCGAGCTCAAGGATTTCTATAACTAGTATAGGATCGAGAAGAGCTTTTCAGTAGTAGCACACCACAGGCGAACGGACAAGTAGAAGCAGTGATTAAAATCATTAAGTCCACCTTAAAGAAACGATTAACGAAGGCCAAGGGAAACAGGGTCGAAGAGCTTCCATTGGAATTATGAGCTTATAGGACAACTCATAAGTCTACGACTAGACATACACTGTTTGCTTTGGCTTATGGGTTGGAGGCGATGATCATAATAGAATTAGAAGTCCATTCCCACTGTAAAAGCATTACAATCCATAGGTGAATGAGGAACTCTTGATCGAATCCTTCGATTTAGTTGATTAGGGAAAAAGGGGAATTAAGTGTTGATGCTCTCCAGAAAAGAGTAGCACAACATTTTAATAACAAGGTCCAAAACCACACTTTCATAGTAGAGGAACTCATTCTGAAACGAGCTCTCCCAGGTACAGGGGCATTTAGTCCAAATTGGAAAGATTCTTTTGTGATCGAATGAAAGCTTGGAGATGAAACATCCAAATTAGCCACAGTTGATGGAATCATGATTCTACAGGCGTGGAAAAACAACTTGTTGTAGCATTATTATGCTTAGTTTTATTTAATTTATTTAGCAAATAAGCTAGCTAAGGAGTTTTGAGGCAATCTAATAAGGAAGGACTTGTCATGGTTTCCGCTTATAAATAGATTTGCTTGGTGCTGCGTGATTAGCAGTATGATTAGGTACTACCTCTTTTGGTCTAGGATAAGGACCGAGGAGGATGATCATCAGGGTCGATCGGACAATTCGGTCCTATGGAACTATCTCCTTTGGTCCAGGATCGAGACCAAAGAAAGTAAACACTAGGAACGATCAGATAATCCGACCATGACCTTCAAGTTTTTTCCCTTGCCCGGAGTTTAGTAATGTCAAGAAGGCCTATCCACAGAGGTGTCGATTGGATAATTCGATCCTGACTTGCAGATGTTGGCCATTGCTTGGAATATGGCAACGACAATGAGGCATATTCAGAATCAGATGGTTAAAGCACCAGCTTTCGGATAAATAAATTGGTGCTAGTTAGAATTATAAGGACCATGCTCGCGGCTCGGCAGGATATGCTAGGCCGAGGCTAGGCAAGGATGGCTAATGAACACTTTTAGTTGACACTAGGTAATTAGCATTACCGAAGGTCGATGTCCAGAGATAGGCATCTAAGCCACTAGTTCTCCGAGACAAGAACTGATGTATGGACTGGATTTCCATGACTGCGCTGGTTGTCTTGGCCGAGGATAAACAAGGATGATCGTTAAAAGATCCAAGGCTGGTATTATCGAACTCTTTTAGTCAAGGATCAGGACTGGAAAAGCACGAACGGACTGGGGGCAATCAAATAATTTGCCCATGATGTTTGTCTCCTACCATGTCTGAATTCTGCCATTTGGAATAGCAAGTCTCGCGAACAGGATTTGGTTCACAATGGAAATATATATAAAGGAAATGAGTACTTTAGTAAATACTCACTAGCAATAGGGAGCAACGGGGAACTTAGATTGATCACAGTTAGTTTTTAGTTAAAGGAAACTCAACCTAACAAAAACTGGAATAACTATAGAGTTGATTCAACCTATTTTGGCTTTGCCAAACAGGAATAGTTTAGCAACTACAAACATGACCAAATAATAGAATATACATAGAGCGACTGCAGGATTTTATTTACATGCACAGAGCTACAGTAAATAAAAGTGCTGCTTGGAAATAGGCATGTGTAATATAAATAAATTGCAGTACATGCAGTTGTATTATATATGCAAACAATTATACATAAGTAGGTACAATATATAAAAATGCGAAAAAGTAAATGAAATAAAGGTTACAAAAGAAAACTATCTTTCATTACTCAAACTTTTATATGCAAAAGGTTGCGGGGGTCGTTTCTATACAAGCGTTCCCCGTTTATATAAAAAAGGGATGATAAAAGGAACTGTCTTGCCCACAGGTCCTAGTAATCTTCTACTTATTCTTCCTCCTCTTGCTGCTCTTATGGCTGGGCTATCGGGTTGCCTCTTGCGCTTTCATCCACCACTGGATTTTCCGCCTTTGAGAGTGTCACCGTCAGATTAAGTGGCCTTCCCCTTGGTGATAGTGTGGGGCTCATCAGTCTTCCCGCAAAGGCATTAGAGAATTTAATTTTGAGGGGCTTTAGCTTAATAGCATGCTTTTTTCTCAACGAAAGCATACTCTGGGGCAATTGTTATCCGGCTATTAACCCAAGCAGGTTTTCATTAGAATCCAAATGTCGAGATGAAGATAAAATGACTCACGGACTTAGGAACAAGCTTAAGGGAGTGATAAGGGTGAACTTAAGAATTTGGGGGTCCACTAGAGGAAACAACTCAATATCGTGTACTTTTTACTCCCCTGGGGTTCCCCAAAGCTCTTGTGCATGGAGGTATGGTCTAAGTGATCATCTTAGAGGGCTTTTCTTAAGGAATAGACAAAAATCTCCAAGGGAATTCTAAAAGAAAACAGGTAAGTACCAGCGATATCGTAACCTCTTAAAAATACATGTCATGATAAAAATTATGATTATTACAACTTAATCTTAAAGGAAAAGTGCTCAGAACACTATAGATTAGGGAAAGAAGACCAAAGAAGAGAAGAAGAGAAGGTTCCTCCTCTAAAATTCATGTCAGTGCCGACTACTTTTGGTCGATACCGAGTAGAATCTATCATCGAGAGGCCCATCTTTCTCTCATACACTCTTGAATCTGGATTTGGGCTTTTTATTTTATGGACTTTTGATTCTGCTAGATAATTTCCTATAGATACAGACCCTATAACAATTGGAGAAGGACTTTTGGCTCATTATCTTTTTCATCGTCTATCCCTCCTCCATTAAAATCACTAAGGAAGCTACTCTGTTCTAGGCTTCAGATCGGTAAATCCCTTGGACTAGTGACTGTCAAATCTACAATCAATAAAAAATACATAAGACAAAGGCCAGAGATTGCCAAACCACTTTAAAAATCTTGTTATTCTTACCGTTTCACGTACTTTTTGCTAAATCTCAATATTTTAACATGTCTATGGGTGTTGATCAATTTTTGACATCAACGGACAACATTCGATGACAACCCCAAGCATCATATAAGCCAACAACACAAATATACTCAAATTCATATTAATTATCAATAGTATGCATTATTATTTCATACTAGTAACACGATCTCAATCTTAACAAATGTGTATTAATTAGTCAACATTGGTAACACAAACATGAATATCATCCAAACAACCAAGAACCATGATTAACTATCCGTCGTTCGGAAGTAATAATGGTAAATATTGCACATTCATTAGGAATGTTATTTCATCATCGTATGACAAACATACATGAATGTAACGGTCCGCCTTTTTGGACGGTTTAAATCGACAATAAACCACACATGTCTAACTCAAGCATTCAACAGGGAGGATTGTCGATGTGGTAAATAAGAAAATAAGAGAAAAGAAAGAAAAACAAAACACAGAATCTCACAGCGGAATGACAAAATATAATAATCAAATAAACAGTTCATGAAGCTGTTTTATAATATACATTTGATTACACAATCAGAGTACAAACAACGACATACCAATAATGATGCAGCGGAAAATTGCTAAAAATATGATATATCAAACTTCGTATTCTTGCACCAAAAATAAAGTCTTCAACACCGAAATGCTCAGGCTGACCCAAGCATAATGAAAAGGCAAAACAATCAAGTCAGAACTAAAAGCTCTTATGTAAGTTAAATCAATAATAAGTAAATATGATTGTAATGGCTTTAGAGATGTTTACGGTATTTTACATCTCCTATCCTGTGTATAACATGCATGTGATAATTTAAGAGATGTTTCAAGACTTTCCATCTCCTAAGGATCCGTTAAACTGTCTATATGTAGTAGAATATGCTATATATGTAATGTCTATCAGTAAAGTAAAGTATTAAAATAGTGTTATGGTGTTACCCATATCCCCCTTAACATATTTTTATAGGCATCGTTTTTTATACAGTACTATAAACTCCACCGTAAACTGGTGGGCTATCAGAGAGCACTCTATAGGTATGACACAAACCAAAATCGTAGTTGGCTCGATAAGGCATATAACAAGGCACGTGTAGGGTAGGATTCTCCGTTTTGCACACCCAGACTAGTGGTAATGCATAGCAGCCACTATCTCCCACCTCGAGACACTCCCATAATCAAATCGAGGATGGCCACCAATCAATCACAAAGTAACTGATATGGTATCGCAGAAGCGTGTCCGATAAAAGAAGTGATCTCACTTGGCCCGGGATAGCTCATTTTTTAGTCATATCAAGCTGACCCGAAGGTCAGGGCTGTGTTCTTACCTCATACAAACAGCGTTCGTCAAACCATCCTGCTTCATTATGGATTCTCCATCACGTGCATAGTTGTTAAAGTGGTTTCAGAATTAGTAGAGATTATGACAATATCCGACACCAGTCTCTTTAACAACCAAACGTTTATTTCACACCGTAGTCATTTTATAAAATATTTTAATAATAAATTCAGAAAACAGTTTATACCTTCATATCAAGATATCCATGTACTTATTCCAAAAGTATAAATATATTCATAAATACCGAGGAAGATTTCTTTCAATCAATTCGAAATAATTTATATATCTATTCTAAACCGTTTATAAACTATTTATATGCTTTAGGACCATTTATAAAGCTATTTATAAAGTCCAAACAGTTTACAACTTTTCCCCTTTTCATAAGCCTCTACGCAAATTCTATTAAAACTCTTCCAAATCCCTTTATACAGGGTCTTTTATAAAACCCTTTATAAAATCCTTTAAAAGCCTTTATAACTCCTTTGTAAAACCATTATAAAATCCTTTATAAAATCCCTAAAAACCTTTACAAAATTATAAAATCTTTTACAAAAATCTTTTATCTATTAAAGTTATTATTAAAGTCTATATTTATTATCTTAAATCAAAACTATATTTATTATATAAAATTAAATTTAAAATATATATATTAAAACTATATTAAATATTTTATTAAATTAGATTTTAAACTATTTAAAAAAAATATTTAAAACTAAATAAAATTATAAGTTAAAATCTTAAATTCACATTTAAAACCATATATTAACTTATAATTTGAAGCTTAAAACATATAAAAATTTATTTTTAAATAAATTCATTAAATTAAATTTAAAAAATCAAATTTATAAGTCAAACATACTTTACCATTTAGGAAATAATTTAAAACCGACTAAGGGTGTCTCTATATAATTTTCTACCCTATGGTCAAGTGATTGAGTATGTATCATTTCAACCCAAAATAGTTAAATTTCCTGAGTATATATCATTTCAACCTGTATCCCGAATCAATAACTTCCAAATCTATAAAATCGCTCGGATATGTATCATTTCAACCCATAATGATTTTTCATAATTTATAAGATCATTCGAGTATGTATCATTTTAACCCATAGTGATTACAGGGGTATAAAATAAGTAAACATCCAATCATCCAAAATGTCAACAAATAAACATCCATCACAATCAACATCCAAACAGCCAATATATCATAACAATTTACCGGTTATCATTATCAGATATTTAACTAACAATTTAAATTCAATATTAATTTAAATGGAAATTTAATTCAATATAAATTCAAATTAAATTTAAATGACAGTTAAATTATCAAACAGCAATCAATAAAATTCTTATCAGATCATAAACTTAATTCAACTAACATGAGAAGGTTTAGTATTGCGTGAGTGTGTTAAATCACTCACCTTTGATTTATAGAATATTTAAAATCCATTAAAAACCCAAAATTAGAACAATCTCCAATGTAACGACTCGATTTTTCGACGCCCGAAAATCGACATCAATGCGTCCACTGTATCGAATGCCGGAAAACCGAACCATTAGGGTTAAAGAAGAAGGAGGTAGAAGAAGAAAAACAAAACAAACAACAGAATCTTTCCATCGCAGCGGAATACTATATAATAGATAATAACTGATCTTTACACAAAGAAACTATATCTGTTTATACATTACACCATCAGAGTACATCAAAATCGAAACAATTACTGGACAGTTATATTAATTTGTCCTTCCAAAGCTAAATATGCATCTTACGCTGCACAGAGAAAATATAAATCTACGGAAACACACTTCGTCATCCAGCTCGTCTCCCGAGCTTCACAGCAGTCCATCCTAAAATCTGTACTCTATAATACTCGATCTGACCCGAGCATTATAGTTAAATAACACCTGAATCAGCCTGGAAAACCAGCGTGAGAAAACACACTCAATTGGATTATTAAAGATTTTGAAATCATTTTGAAATCAAAGGTATCTCGTAAGACCACGCCATAAACAAACATGTCGGGTATTTACCTTACGATAACCAAAACATTTTCTTATAAAATCCTCTGATATTAAAGTACTGTCTACATACAAATACTTATTCAAATAGCCGAAATTGTTGCATTATTAAATTCCAGCAATATTAGCCACAAAGTGGGTTCTGCAAACCCATGTACTGACCTGAATTCATAAATACTCAACAGAACAAATTAGCACAATATAAAATATTTTTATATCATTAACAAATACGCTCTCTCATATTTATACTCTCAAACTCATTCTAGGGTATTAATAACCCAATCTCTAATGAGTTAACCCCGAACATGCAAGGTATCCATAAACCTGGCTCTTATATCAACTGTAACAACCCCCCTTTTGGATGGTTTAAATCGACAATAAACCATACATGCCTAGCTCAAACCATTCAAGAGGAAGGATTGTCAATGGGGTAAATAAGAAAATAAGAGAAAAGAAGGAAAAACAAAACAGAGAATCTCATAGTGGAATGATAAAATATAATAATCAAATAAACAGTTTATGAAGCCGTTTTATAATATACATTTGATTACACAATTTTTACAACAATCAGAGTACAAACAATGACATACCAATAATGATGCAGTGGAAAATTACTACTAATATAATATATCAAACTCTGTCTTCGTCCTCCAAAAATAAAGCCTTCAACACTAAAATTCTCAGGCTGACCCGAGCGTAATGAGAAGGCAAAACACTCGAGTCAGAACTGAAAGGTCTTATGTAAGCTAAATCAACAATAAGTAAATATGAGTGTAATGGCTTCAGAGATGTTTACGGGACTGTACATCTCCTATCTTGTGTATAATGTGAGTGCAATAACTTAAGAGATGTTTCGGGATTTTCCATCTCCTAGGGGTCCGCTAAACTATCTATATGTAGTAGAGTGCACTGTATATGTAATGTCTATCGGTAAGGTAAAGTATAAAAACAGTGTTAAGGCATTATCCATATCCCTCTTAACACATTTTTATAGGCATCGTTGACTATACAATACTGTAAACTCCACCATAAACTGGTGGGCTATTAGGGAGCAATCCATAGGTGTGACACAAACCAAAATCGTAGTGGGCTCTATAAGGCATATGACAAGGCATGCGAGGCAATGCCCAGGGTAGGATTCTACGTTTTGCACGTCGGACTGGTGGTAACACATAGCAGCTACTACTTCCTACCTCGAGATACACTCCCATAATCAAATCGAGGGTAGCCACTAATCAATCACAAAGCAACAGATATGGTATCAAAGAAGCGTGTCTAATAGGAGGAGAGACCTCACTTGGCCCAGGATGGCTCCTGTTTTAGTCATATCAAGCTGACCCAAAGGACAGGGCTACGTTCTTACCTTATATCAGCAGCGTTCGTGAAACCATCCTGCTTCGTTTTGCATTCTCCACCACGTGCACAGTTGTTAAAGTGGTTTCAGAATTGGTAGAGAGTATGACAATATCTGACCCCGGTCTCTTTAACAACCAAACGCTTATTTCACACCATGGTCATTTTATAAAAAAAATTAATAAGAAATCCAAAAAACAGTTTATACCTTCATATCAAGATATCCATTACGTATTCCAAAGGTATAAATATGTTCATAAATACCGAGGAAGATTTCTTTCAATCAATTTCGAAAATGATTTATAAATCTCTTCTAAACCATTTATAAACTATTTATATGCTCTAGAACCATTTATAAAGCTATTTATAAATTCCAAACAGTTTACAACTCTTTCCTTTTTCATAAGCCTCTATGCAAATTCCTTTCAAACTCTTTCAAATCCCTTTGTAAAAGTTCTTTTATAAAACCCTTTATAAAATCCTTTAAAACCTTTATAACTCCTTTATAAAACCATTATAAAATTCTTTAAAACCTTTACAAAATTTTAAAATCTTTTACAAAAATCTTTTACCAAAATCTTTTATAGTTATTATAAAAGTCTATATTTATTATCTTAAATCAAAACTATATTTATTATATAAAATTAAATTTTAAATATATATATTAAACTATATTAAATATTTATTAAATTAAATTTTAAAATATTTAAAATATATTTAAAACTAAATAAAATTATAAGTTAAAGTCTTAAATTTACATTTAAAAGCATATATTAAATTATAATTTGAAGATTTAAAACATATAAAATAAATTATTTTCCAAATATAATTTTTTAAATAAATCATTAAATTTAAAAAAATCAAATTTGTAAATCAAATATACTTGACCATTTAGAAAATAATTTAAAACCGAGCGACGACGCCTGGATATAATTTTCTACCCTATGGTCAAGTTATTAGGTATGCATCATTTCAACCCAAAATAGTTAAATTTCCCGGGTATATATCATTTCAACCGTATCTCGAATTAATAACTACCAAATCTATAAAAATTGCTTAGGTATGTATCATTTCAACCCATGACGATTTTCCCTAATCTATAAGATCATTCGGGTATGTTCATTTCAACCCTTGGTGATTACATGGATATATAAAATAAATAAACATCCAATCATCCAAAATTTCAACAAGTAAACATCCATTACAATCAACATCCAAACTAGCCAATAAATCACAACAATTAACTGGTTATCATTATCAAGTATTTAACTAACAATTTAAATTCAACATTAATTTAAATGGCAATTTAATTCAATATAAACTCTAATTAAATTCAAATGACAATTTAAATTACCAAACAACAATCAATAAAATTCTTATCACATCATAAACTTAATTCTACTAAAATAAGAAGGTTTAGTGTTGCATGAGTGTGCTAAATCACTCACCTTTGATTTATAGCCGATTTAAAATCGAATAAAAGCCTAAAATTAGAACAGTCTCCAAATTCAACCAAACTAATTCCATGTAGTTTAGAATTTCGATATGATCCCAACGGAAGAAACCCTGTCCAAATTGTTAGAAATGCGGATTACGGATCTTAAGACTAGAATAACACTAGAAGGAGGGTGAATAGCGTTTTGTGGATTTAATAAATATTTTTCAAACTTATGTAATTTAATCACCAAAAAATGCAATACATAGACACGGATATAATCACAGAATCAGACACAGATGCAAATAATAAGTTAAAGCGGTAAAGGAAAGAACATATCGGGATTTTATACTGGTTAGAGTTACCCTACAACCAGTCCCACATAATTGTACGGATTTCTTTTCAAAATAATCTCCCAGATTACACCCTCTATCAAGGCCACAAGATACACCCTCCTGCATTCGAGTTTGGGGCAAACTCTCTTAATTTACCAGGCCACAAGATCACCTAATCGATTTCTGGGGCAACAATCACACCCAATTGATTTCAAGGATCAAACGCACCTTTTACTCAACAGTTTGATTTACAAATAATCCTATAACTTTGAAAGGCACTGAGATTTTATGGAGAAAGTGGCAGAGAATCAAACAAGAGATATTCAAGTTTTTTTCACTTGGTATTTCGGCAGAGTATATTTTTAGGATTCTTTAGGATAAACGTGGAAGATGAAGAGAAGAGAAAAATAAGTGAAATCTAATTAAAAAATCATTTAGAACTACTGGTATTTATAGAAGATCGACAGCCATATCTATTCGTGAAATGATACGACAAATATACACTTCTTTTGAAAATTTGAATTTTGAATATTAACGGGCACCATGTCGACATGGGTGGGTAGGAGTATGTCGACATGCTCTAGGCAAAAATGGTGATTTTGATTTTCTTATTGAAATTGGTTTCTATAACTTTTCAAAACAATTTCTAAACTTTCATAAATATATATTTGAATATAGTTTAAAAATATAAAGAGTTTAGAAAGTAATTTTTAATATATAATCTTAATCTATAAAGTGATTTAAAATCCGAGTATATAAATATTTAAAAGCTAAATTTAAAACAAGAGATGGTTTAAAATCAAGGACAATTTTGAAATCAAAATATTAAAAATGATAAAGATAGTTTTGAGGCTAAAGTATTTCAAACAGGAGAGATGTCTTTTTGAAAAGAAGGTTCTGAAAACATTTTAAAATAAGAGATATGTTTTTGAAAAGCATTTTTCATAAAATTAGTGGATATCAAAATAGGACCACTATATGTTCCACTAGATATTGTCGTGGGTTCCATACCACTAGTGTTCCATCCCTTTAACAGGCTCGAAGTGGATTCCATTTCACGAATAAATTTTGAATAAAGATGTAAGTGCTTTCAAGAAGTTTTAACATAATTCTAGACTCAATACTTATCTTATACTTTGAAATCTTGAACTCTTGATATCTTGATAATCATGAGTCTTCAATCTTGATATCTTTTATCTTTAAATTCATCAGTCTTGTATCTCTATATTATACAGTCTTCATTCTTTGGTACCTGCATGTTTATGTCCTACATATACATATATATATAAACTATAATGTTAGTATTTATATTTTATAATAAGTCTTAAGGTTGTTGTCATCAAGATCGTCCTTCTCAAGGACTAACAATCTCCCTCTTTTTGATGATGACAACCTATGTTTATAAAATATACTTCACATTTACTATAACTCCCCTTAAAACTAATAAATCCCACTTAATCTAAGCCTAATTACTCCTAATGCTCTATTTTATAGTTCTCCCCCTTTGTCATCACAAAAAACATCCTAAAACCATAAAACTATAAAACTCCCCCTTAAACTAATATGGGAGTACCTGTGACAAATTAAGATGGAATATATATAATAACATGAGTTACTTAACATAACAAATATGATAGTTTGATTCCAATAACCATATACTATGTTTTATATAATTTTATACATTCCATTCAAACCAAATCAAGTCTAATCAAAGCAAACCAAATCAAATCAAACAGTTTAAATCAAATCAAACAATTCAAGCAATTTAAATTATAAGAAGATCAAATAATTTTAGGAACTTCAACCCATCCTTCTTCTCCAAAAATAGGGTCCTTTTTAATATCTTCCAGTTTTCATTATCTTGAATCAAAGTTCCTTTAGGGTTTGCATCGAAATCATCTTTGTTTAGGGCAGAAATCATCCAACGGAGGGCAATGAAATGCTTCTCTTATTCTTTTATCATCTGCATTTGACTTAGTTCTAAGTGCCTTTGATTGCGGAGAACAAAAGTAAGTATATTCTTGAATGACTTGAGAGTTTCTTCAAGATTTTCACTTAATGTTTGAGAAGAGGATGCCATTTTTGATAAATAGTTAAAAGATGCAAATAGAGATGAGTAGAAATAAAGAGTTTACAAATTTCTGAAAGAAACAGGTGTTTAAATTGGCAGGAATTCATTTAAAATGAATAGACATAAGTTAGTTATTTTAAATTCAAAATTTTAAAAAATAACTAAATCAGACAGTTATACGTCGACATAGGATGTTGGGGTATGTCGGCATGGGTGTGTTGATTTATGCGTCTTCTTTGTTTTATGCATGAGTATGTATATATATAAATATAAACTTATATATTATACTATCATTTATTCCAGAGGTATGATAAGATATAAAAATGTAAGATAGATAAAAAAAAATTATAGATAGATGAGCTAATACATGAGATACTTCATAACATGATAAAAGAGCAATACAAGTTCATACAAAATAAACTAGTACCTCACATCCTAGTTTTTAGAATATGCTAGAGGATGAGGAGGATGATGATAGGCCAAGTTTCTGGCCAAGTTTAGCAAAGAATTTGTTCATATTAGTGATCATTTTATCCAATTTCTTTCTAACGGATCTTTTGAGAATCCGTTGATTTTCCATTATGATCTTTTGACTTTTGAGGAGAATTTTGTTGGAAGGATTTTTTGTATTGATAGGATATTCAATACTTTCCAAGGCGGTGTCTTCATTCTCTTCTTCAATTTCCATTTCCCGCTCTTCTTCTTCTTCCTTATTTTCTTCTTTCATCTCTTCATGTACCAACCTTTCATCCTTTTCGGCAAGAGATTCGTATTGTTGAAATATGAAAGGAATTTTCATAAGAGAAATATTGGCATGATTAAACACTTTTCTTGAAACAAATTCTTCCCGTTTATAATCAACACCAAAATAATTAAAAACCTGAGTGAGATAGATTACATAATACAAAGTATTCTCATCCATTTCCAAATTCTTAGGACGAAGTTCATCCATAATCACTTGCGCCCAATTAACGTCATAATGACCAAAAATAGCGAAAGGAGCTTTACAAACTTTCAAAGTATGGTTATTGAAATTTCCCGATCTAGGAGTGATAGTATGTTGCAAAAGGAGATTAACAATACGTGCTTTCGGACGAAAGTTACGATTTTTAAATTCAAAGTTGTCATCTCCTTCGAAAATATGATGAAATGTCTCATGATCATGTTCATCAATATTAAAAGTAGAAAGATCTATTCCCGAATTCTTGCAATTGAGAATGTTGCCCAAAATTTCATAATTTAAAACAATTTTAGTGCCTTTAATACTACTCCAAATTTCATTTTCATTTCCTTCATGAAAACCGCGATTCAAATTCGCATAAAATATTTTAACAAGATTTGGATAGCAAACAAAATCATTTTCAGAATTGTCAAAAAGACTAAGAATATGGTTCTCTTTAAGAAGAGTATTGATTTCATATGTAGAGAAATCGCTAAACTTTCTCGTATGAACTTTTCCATAGTTAGCATAGCTTATATAAGCCTTGATTGCTTCCAGATCATTATAGAGATACTCTTTAATGGTCTTTGACAATCTCATTATGGATGTAGTGCTTGAAGATGCCATTTTTGAAGAGAGTAGAGAGTTTGAAAGAGTAAAAAAGTGTTTGAGTTTTGAAATGAAAGTGAAAAGATATGAAGATGGAGGGAAGTTCAAATTTGAATTCAAACTTGAATTTCAACTTTCTGACAGGCATGTCGACATCATGGGTAGGGCCATGTCGACATGGGTCAGAGAATTCATGTGACCTATCTATTCTTAAATACTTTAATATATATATATATATATATATTTTATTTTTAATGTCTATTTATTTTTCTGAAGTAATATAATAATACTCTTTTAATAAAAAGTATTATAATATTTAAAAATAAAAATATAATAATAATAATAAATTTAAAATTCAAACAACACATAATTTCAAGAGCAATCAAACAATTAATCAATTTTAAATAATTTCAGCAAAAATATTGTAAACGTATACCTTTTTTTAGATTTATATCTCTGAAATCATCAGAATCATGAATAGCCGTAAAACACATATTTGAATTTCTGTCTTCTGATCATCACCGCTTGAGGACGAATCTGAGTCTGAATCATCTAGAGTAGAGGTATACGCTCTTTTCCTTTTCTTTCTATAATAATTGCTTGTAGGAAACTGTTGCTTATCAGGATGCGGACAGTCTATTCGGAGATGACCTGGTTCGTCATAGTTTAAACATTTGACGTGATTTGGTATTACATTATGATTTCCAGAATTCCTATGATCATTCTTTTTGATGTTGTTCATCTTTCTGTATTTTAGAAACTTTCGAAAATTCCTTGTCATGAAGGCTATTTCTTCATCACCATCACTACCCGATTTTGATTCACCTGTTAATGCATTGAACGCAATTGACTTCTTTTCGAATGCCTTCTCCCTTGCATTTGAACTTCGAATGACATTATATTTCCAATCAATTCTTCAATCTTTAAAGTACTGATATCATTTTCTTCTTCGATTGCAAGAGTTTTCTGATCCATTCTGGAGTAAGAGAATTTAGAATTTTTCCGACTTGATCTTCTTCGGAGAAATTTATTTCCAATGATATTAGAGAATGCACAATATCTTGAAATCTACTATACATATCTGAGATGGACTCATTTGAATTCACTTTGAATAATTGAAACTGGTTCGTGAGTATGGATATTTTGGTCTGTTTGACTTTGCTTGTTCCTTCATGAGTAACTTGCAAAGTTTTCCATATATCATATGCAGACTTACAAATAGATACTCTATTGAATTCATTCCTATCAAGTGAACAAAATAAAATATTCATGGCTTTGGAATTATTTTGCGCAATAGTCTTTTGCTCAGCAGTCCACTGTGCAAAAGTAGTTGTGGGTTTAGAATATTCAGTTTGTGTTATATTCCAAGTGTCTAATCCTATTGACTGTAAATATATTTTCATTCTGCATGCCCAATATGCATAGTTACTGCCATTAAAAAGTGATGGTCTGGCAGTAGACTAACCTTCTACAAATGAACTAGTGATAGTGTTAACAGAACCAGTGTTGGTAGCCATTTTAAAAACTTTTCAAAATTCATATTATGAAAACTTTGAAAGCCTTGCTCTAATACCAAATGTTAGAAATGCAGATTACGGATCTTAAGGCTAGAATAACACTAGAGGGGGGTGATTAGTATTTTGTGGATTTAATAAACTTCTTCAAACTTATGTAATTTAATCACAAACAAATGCAATACACAGACATAGATATAATCACAGAATCATACACAGATGTAAATAATAAGTAAAAGCAGTAACGGAATGAACACATCAGGATTTTATGATGGTTCCGAGTTACCCTACAACCAGTCCTGCACAATTGTATGGATTTATTTTCAAAATAATCTCGCATATTACACCCTCGATTTCAAGGCCATGAGGTACACCTTCCTGTATTCGGGTCCGGGACAAACTCTCTTGATTTACCAGGGCATAAAATTACCTAATCGATTTTCGGGGCAACAATCACACCCAATTGATTTCAAGGCTCAACCACACCTTCTCCTCAACAGTTTGATTTACAAATAATCATATAATTTTGAATAGCACTGAGATCTTATGGAGAGAGTGGCAGAGAATCAAACAAGAGATATTTAAGTTTGATTCACTTGGTATTTCGGCAGAGTATAGTTTTGGGATTCTTCAGAATAAATGTGAATGATGAAGAGGAGAGAAAAATAAGTAAAATCTAATTAAAAATTCGTTTAGAACTACTGGTATTTATAAAAGATCAACATGCATATCTATTCACGAAAGGATATGACGAATAGACACTTCTTCTAAAAATTTGAATTTTGAATATTAACGGTCACCATGTTGACATTGGGGGGGGGGGGTAGGAGTATGTCGACATGCTCTAGGAAAAAATGGTGATTTTGAATTTCCTATTAAAATTGGTTTCTATAATTTTTGAAAACAATTTCTAAACTTTTATACATATATATTTGAATATAGTTTAAACATATAAAGAATTTAGAAAGTAATTTTTAATATATAATCTTAATCTATAAAGTGATTTAAAATCTAAGTATATAAATATTTAAAAGCTAAATTTAAAACAAGAGATAGTTTAAAATCAAGGACAGTTCTGAAATCAAAATATTAAAAATGATAAAGATAATTTTGAGGCTAAAGTATTTCAAACAGGAGAGATGTCTTTTTGAAAAGAAGTTTTTCAAAACATTTTAAAATAAGAGATATATTTTTGAAAAGCATTTTTCATAAAATTAGTGGATATTAAAATAGGACCACTATATGTTCCACTAGATATTGTGTTGGTTCCATCCTACAAGGGTTCCATCCCTTTAGTAGACTCGAAGTGGATTCCATTCCACGTATAAATTTCAAATAAAGATGTAAGTGCTTTCAAGAAGTTTTAACATAATTCTAGACTCAATAATTATCTTGTACTTTGAAATCTTGAACTCTTGATATCTTGATACTCATGAGTCTTCAATCTTGATATCTTTGATCTTTAAATTCATCAGTCTTGTATCTCTATATTGTTCTGTCTTCATTCTTGGTACTTGCATGTTCATATCCTGCATATACATATATATCTAAACTATAATGTTAGTATTTATATTTTATAATAATTCCTAAGGTCGTTGTCATCAAAACCATCCTCCTCAAGGACTAACACAAATCTGAGTTCGTATGAAAGAGTTATGATAGTTAGAAGTTTGAAAATTTTAAATTTAAATAAAAATAAAACGAGGGGCATAAAAGTAAATAACCAACCTCTGCAAAGTCTAGCCATGAACATCTCGCGTTCGAACCCACTTCAGCCCTAACAGCCGCCTCCACCACTGACCAAACGTCACCACATTGTCCACCAATGGCGAGATCTGACAATGCCAACGCCAAGCCCTCGCCACGCCGCCCCAACGACCACCACGTGACCATCCCTGACATCGCTAGTCACCATCCACCGCGCCGCCTCATTACATTTATCGAGGCGAATTTGAGCACCAATAACACGAACGAAGGCCATAGATCAACTCCTGTCGACTCCCTCCATGATTCAGCACCTCCCGATCGACGAACAGATGCAAATCCACCGTTGAATCGACAACCATTTTATGGACGACCGAGACTTCATTATTGATTTCTGGCCAAACTGAGTCTCAAATGCAAAATCAAACTATAGATGTAGGTTACGTTGTTCGAGAGCTCTGCTATGATATTTAATTCGATAGGGTTTAAGGAGCTTGAATTTTGAAGTTTGATTTGAAATTGGGGATTCAGGGTTTAGAGCTGCTATTGAGAAGGAGTAAATGAAAATAACAGTATATACAAAAGTAAAATATTAGACTGCTAGAGTTTCAAGTAAAATCTATTTAAATAGACAGAGATGGATGAGAATTGATGGAACAGATGGAATGGGTCGAAACGGTAACAACGACTCGAAAAGCCCGTTTCGTTCCCAAAACGAAAATAGGTCATCCAATATATCGAAATATATGTTTTCGATGCTTTTAAGCTCAATGGAACTAGTTTGAATCCTAATTCCATTATATATAGAAGTTAGCTTTTAAAATCAAATTATATTCATTTAAATTCTTCTAATTGATTTCTACCCGTTTCGAGCTCGCATGATCAAACGATAAATCCAATCGCTACGAAACTTGAAATCCTGCAATAATTCACTGTTACGGATCCGATGAAACTGGTTTTTTGAAATCCAAGATAGTGCCCAAAAATGCTAATTTTACTCGTTAATTAAATAAATTATTATTAAATTGATTTAATCACTTTAAATTCAAGTTTAAAAGTTAACAATTTTATCATTCTTGATTACAAAGAAATTTATAATTTTTAAAATAAATTTTCCATGTTAAATCCAATATTTGAATATTGCACTAATTTTAGTGTTCAATTACAACTGTAATAAAGCCCCAGTTAATTATATTTTAATTTCAATCAAATTCTTTTATTTCAATTTACACTCTTATTAATGAATCGACTATTACCTTTTGAATATAACTAACATTAGTTTACATTTTATTACATTCATATTCTACAGTTATCATCTTAACTCATATTAAATGTTATATTTAATTACATTAAATTTCATTAATTTTCAAATTAATTTCAACGGATTAAATAATAAGGTCATAAATAAATCAATTGTCATATATTAGTAATCCAAATACATTTCTAAATTTATTGTTTACAAACAGAAGTTAATAAATTTACATACCAATTAATTGATTTTATATTCCATAATAAACCTACTTCAATTAATAACATATAATTTCAACAGTAAATTCAACATTTAATTTATTCCTTATTTACAATTATAACCAAATTAAATTTACAATTATTTCAATTGATTGAAATTACATTAAAATAGTTGTTAATAACATTCGAACAACATTATTAAATCATACTCTAATTATTTTCTCATTAATAAATCATAAATTTTAATTTCTCACAATAGTAAATTTCAAAATCTTATTTAATTTAATAGTTTTAATTATCGAAATACGGATCGTTACAATGAGAATTACAACCAATAATTAATTACATAGTTTACAATTATCCAAAATAATATATATTTACGACCATCATTTCCTTTTAAGTGTAAAATCATTTTATTGCTGTTTACTATAAAGCACCTTTATTTATTTTATCCTAAATAATAATAATTCTTTAAAAATGAAAACATACTTCCGAAATCCTTTGTTATTATTTTAACTCTTCAAATATCTTAAAGCGTCGTATTTTCATCAAAATAGTAATTCACATCAAGATACTTTTCAAACAATAATATTATTATTTTACGTCAAAATAATGCCACTTTAATATTTCCCAAAACCAATTTCTTGTTATTTATCTCAAGAATTAAATATTCTATATTATACCTTCACTATCAAAAATATATTCTATATTATACTTCAAACCTTCTTTTATTGTCATTTCCCTTAAAATATTAATAATCTAATCAAAACATTTTTTGGAATATATTTTTACTATTACGACTACAGCAACTACTACTATTATTATGTAAATAATATCCTTTATTCTATTATCCAAACAACAACAATAATATCTTCTATATACTTTATAAATCGATTCTATTACCGTTTGCTCAAAATATACTACCCTTACAAAAATCATTTTATTATTTACAAAACTTCACTTTATTATATAAATAATAATAACTTTCCAATTTCAATTTAAAACTAAATTTGTTGTTATTATTTATTATATTCCACATAGATTAAAAAATAATAGTCTCATAAAATTTCTCATGTTAATCTCAGTTTATTTCACTAAACCAATTTATTTTACAAATATCACTTAAAATCTGTAAATAACCTTATTATAATTTATTTATCTGGTTTTTCCATGATTATACAGTATCATCAATTTTATTTTAATTAATTACTGTCCTATTGTAAATCCACAACTAATTACAGTTAGACCTCCAATAATACAACAATCAACAATAAATAATCAAATCAAGGCACAATATATCCAAAATATTCACAATATTCAAACAATAATCAATATAATAGTACACATATCAGAAATTATAAATTTTCATCAATAAATATGCATTTAATATTTTAAAACTCAATATATTAAAATCAAATAACTTAACCAATATGCTTTTACAAATGACTCCAAATTGAGCAAACCAAGCCCTAAATCGTTCGAAAATTTACCATGGAAGAGATTGCACGTGAATTGGAGTACTATGTGAAAGATGCGAAGGTTGTAAGTTTCGGAACGTAATTTGCAAATAAAAATTAAAGGAGGACTAAAATTATATATTACCCACGTTGTTATCGTACTCTAAATATCTTGATCAAATTTTTAACTCTCGGTACCAATCATCACCAGCCCATGCCCTTACTCGTCCGTCCAACCTCAGCACCGATGCCGCCAGCTCACGATTGTTAGTCCGTGAGATGATGGTTTTGATGAAAACAACCTTAGAATATATTACAAAATACAAATACTAACATTATAAGTTAGATATATATATGTATATGCAGGTTTTAACCATGCAGCTACTAAGAATGAAGACTGTACAGTAAGAGATTCAAGATATCAAGATTAAAGACTCATGAGTATCAAGAATATCAAGAGTTCAAGAATTGAAGTAATTTATTCTTTAATTAGAATTTTTTTTAAAACTCATAGAAAAGCACCGGCATCTTAAAATCCAATTTATTCGTGGAATGGAATCCACTTCGAGCCTGTTAAAGGGATGGAACCCTAAGTAGGATGGAACCTACGAAAAATCTAGTGGAACATTGTTTTGTATCCGCTAACTTTTTATTCAAACTGATTTTTCAAAATTATATCCTATTTTCAAAATGTTTTCAAACCTTCCTTTTAAAAGCATCAAAAACCTCTATCCTGATTTTAAATAATTTTAGCCTCAAAATTATCTTTAATTTCAAAGTCAAAATTACTCCTGATTTTAAACTATCTTTTAAAATAACATATTTAACTTTTAAATATTTATACTTAAGGTTTAAATATAAAATTATAGTTAAATTTTATATATATTATTCTCTGTATTTACTTATGAATTTTAACTATAGTCAAGTATACTAGAAAAGTTTAAAATAGTTTTAATATAAGATAAAGGTTATTTTCAAAGACAATCAAATCATTAAAAATTGCTTTGGGATGTCGACATGCCTATGGTGACCATGTCGACATGGTGTCAGTTGAGTTTAAAATTTAAATTTCAAAAGAAGTGTCTATTTTCCATAACTCTTCATGAATGGACATGGCTATTGTTCTTCTATAAATAGGGGTTAGTTTCAACGAATTTTAGATCAGATTTTCTGGTTTTTCACTTCTCTTCTTCTTCCACATTTCTTAATACATAGTCTTACCATTACTCTGCCGAAATCAATATTGAATCATACTCGATTACTTCTAGTTTGATTCCCTATCACTATCTCAACAAGGTTCTCAGTGCTATTCAGAGTTATGGACTTCGTTGTATTCTATTAAGCGAGAAAATGTGTGATTGTGGCCTTGAAAATCAATCAAGTGAGAAAAGATGTGATTGTAGCCTTGGTAAATCAATTGGGTAAACTTGTGGCCCGGAAATCAGGTATCTCTACCCAGAGGATTGAAATTCTGGAGGGTGTACCTCGTGGCCTTGAAATCGAGGGTGTAATTGTACAATCGCTTTTGAAAGGAAATCCGTACTTGTGTTGCGGGACTGGATGTAGGGTAACTCCGAACCAGTATAAAATCCAGTATCTTCTTCCCTTGTTGCTTTTATTTTATTTCTGCATCTGTGTTTGTTTCTGTGATTATCCCTGTATCTGTAGATTGCATACATCTGTGTCTAAATTAGCATAAACTCAAAAAGATTTAGTAATTCTTTATAAACACTATTCACCCCCCCCCCCCCTCTAGTGTTATTCCTAGCCTTAAGATCTGTAATCCGCATTTATTTCAATTGGTATCAGAGCAAGGTTTTCAAAGTTTCATAATCTAATTTTTGAAAAGTTTTCAAAATGGCTACCAACATTGGCACTGTTACTAACACTAGTATTCATGTCACTAGTTCATTTGTAGAAGGTCAGTCTACTGTCAGGCCACCACTTTTTAATGGCAGTACCTATGCATATTGGGTATGTAGGATGGAAATATACTTACAATCTATAGGATTAGACACTTGGAATATTACACAAACTGAATATTCTGAACCCACAACTGATTTTGCACAGTGGACTGCTGAGAAAAAGACTGTTGCACAAAATAATTCTAAGGCAATAAATATTTTGTTTTGTTCACTAGATAGAAATGAATTCAATAGAGTGTCAGTTTATAAGTCTGCATATGAAATCTGGAAAACTTTGCAAGTTACTCACGAAGGAACAAACAAAGTTAAACAGACCAAAATTTCTATGCTCACAAATCAGTTTCAATTATTTAAAATGAATCATAATGAGTCTATTTCAGATATGTATAGTAGATTTCAGGATATTGTGCATTCTCTAATATCTTTGGGGAAGGAATTTTCTGAAGAAGATTAAGTCGGAAAGATTTTAAATTCTCTTACTCCAGAATGGGATCAAAAGACACTTGTTATCGAAGAGGCAAATGACATTAGTACTTTAAAGATAGAAGAATTAATTGGAAATCTAATGTTGTATGAAGTTCAAATGATCGGGAGAAGAGAAAACAAAGCATCTGAAAAGAAACCAATGGCATTCAATGCATTGACCGATGGATCAGACTCAAACAGCGATAATGATGAAGAGATAGCCTTTATGACCAGAAATTTTAGGAAATTACTGAAATACAGAAAGATGAATAATCTCAAAAGAAAAAACTATAAGAACTCTGAAAATCAGAATGTAGTGCCAAATAATGTCAAATGTTACAACTGTGATGAACCAGGCCATTTCAAAAGAGACTGTCCGTATCCAGATAGGCAAAATCCTCCTATGAACAACGATCCAGCAAAGAAACGGAAGCGTGCATTTACTGCTACTCTAGATGACTCAGACTTGTCCTCAAGTGATGATGATCAGAAGATAGATAATTCGAATTTATGTTTCACAGCTATTCACAACTCCGACGTATTCAAAGAAACGGGCTCAGAAAAAGGTACACGTTTACAATACAATTGGTTGAAATTGCTTGCTTAGAATTAGTTGCTTGATTGCTTGATTGATTGATTTTGAATTGGTGTGTTGTTTGAATTTTAATTTTTTTTATTTTTTTGTTATTTTTTAATAGTATAATTTTCTGAAATATACTATAAATATTTCAGCTAAATATATATAGGCATTAAAAATAATAAGTATATATATATATTTTGAGAGAACTTGGAAAAAATAAATTATCAAAATTCTCTGGCACATGTCGACATGGTCCCTACCATGATGTCGACATGGGTACCAGAATTTAAATTTCAAAAACCTTTTGACCAGAGAATATGTCCTTTAAGAATCTATTTAGTCACTATCTTTTATCATATCTTTACTCTCATTTTCAAATTCAAACTCTCTCTTCAAAACTTCAAGCTCTCTACTCTCTACTTTAATGGCTTCTTCAAGCAACACTCCACCATGAGAATTTCCAGAAAAATAAAAGAGCAATTATTCAATGATCCGGAGGCAATAAAAGCATACATCAATTATGCTAATTATGCCAAAGTCCATCATGGAAAGTTTGCTATTTTTAAAGATTTCTCTTCTTATGAACTTGATTCTCTTTTTGCAAACAATGGAGTTCTTAGTCTTATTGATGCTTCTCAAAATGATTTTGTTTGCTATCCAAATCTCGTCAAAATTTTCTATCCTAATTTAAACCGAGGATTTTATCATGGAAATGAGAAATTTGGAGTAGTGTCAAAGGCACTAGAATTGTTTTGAATTGTGATCTTTTGGGTACCATTCTCAATTGCAAGTGTACGGGAATGAATCTTTCTAATTTTAAAATCGATGAAAATGGTCATGAGACATTTCATCACATTTTCGAAGGGAATGATAATTTTGAATTCAAAAATCAAAATTTTTGACCAAAGGCAAGGATTGTCAATCTTCTTTTGCAACATACTTTGACCCCAAGATCGGGGAATTTTAACAATCTTACTTCAAAAGTTTGCAAAGCTCTTTTTGCTATTTTTGAAAATTATGACATAAATTGGGCGCAAGTTATTTTGGATGAACTTCGTCCTAAAAATCTTGAAATGGGTGAGAATACTTTATATCATGGAATTTATCTCACTCGGATTTTTTACTATTTTGGAGTGGATTTCAAAGGCGAAGAATTTGTTTCTAGAAAAGTTTTCAATCATTCCAATATTTCGCTTATGAAAATTCCATATGTTTTTCAACCTTATGAGACCCTTGCCGAAAAGGAAGAGCGTTTGGCTCATGAGGAAATGGAAGAAGAGGAAGAGGAAGAAGAAGGGGATGAAATGGAAATTGAAGAAGAAGAAGGTGAAACATCTTTGGAAAGCATTGAATATCCTCCTAATCCATCCACCAAAACCCTTCTCAAAAATCAAAAGACAATTGTTGAGAATCAACGGGTACTTAAATGATCGATTAGTAAGAAGTTGGACAAAATTTCATCCAAGATGAACAAGTTCATTTCCAAAGTCAGCAAGAAACTTGGACTTTCTTCATCATCATCATCCTCTAACTAGTTTTATCTTTTCGTATCTTGTTGTATGTGTTTTAATTTGTTTAATTCAAAAGTTTATGTAGTTTGGTGTGTGTTTAATCATTGTAACATCTTAGTATGCAATGAAATGAAATTTCTTTTCTGTTATCTACCTTATCTTGTCTACATAATAAATGTTAGTATAGTATATAAATATATACATACACACACACACACACAATTATTCACAAAATCAAAATAGTCATAATTTTTCACTAACCCATGTCGAGATCCCCTCTATGACCATGTCGACATGTACTGGTCAGAAATGACAATTGATTTTGAATTTGAAATTTGAATAACAACCATATGTCTATTCATTTCAAACGAATTTCTACACTTATATATACCTATTTCTTCTAGAATTCTTCACTGAAAATTATTTCCTATCTTCTAATTCTTCATTTCTTTCACAAATTCAACTATGGATAATCTAATTCATAATTTATCCGATAATCTTGAAGAAACTCTTAATTCGTTCAAGAGTATTCTCTCGTTCATTCTTCGTAACTAGCGACACTTAGAATTGAGTCAAATGCATATGATCAAGGAGCAAGAAAGGCATTTCGATGTAATACGATGGACGATTTCCTCCCTACACAAGGATGATAACGAAGCACATCCTCCAGTCTCTCTCACCAACGACAATGATAATTGGGATGCTATTAAGGCAGATCCAATCTTTGGAGAAGAAGGATGGGTGGAAGTTCCACGTAACATTTGATTTTTATTTTGTTTACTTTGTTTGAATTGTTTGTTTGAATTAATTTGATTTGGTTTGGATTGATACTCAGTGTGAATTGATTTCTTAAATTGGTTTGATGGTTGCTACATAAAACATGTATATATATATATATATATATACATTGAAAGGTATATAATCCTTGATTAATTATCATGTTCATAAGGATAATTATTTCTTAATCTATCTATTATATATTCATTTCATAGTTTATTAATATAGGTACTCTAGTCTAAAAATGAGGGAGGGGGGTAGTTTTTGTTGATGACAAAGGGGGAGAAATATAAAATAGGTTATTTAGGCATAAATTAAGGGGGAGTTATAGATTAATGGGAGTTACTAGGATAGAAGTAATATATTAAACAAAGGTTCTCATCATCAAAAAGGGGGAGATTGTTAGTCCGTGAGGTGATTGGTTTGATGATAACAACCTTAGAATAGATTATAAAATAT
Source organism: Allium cepa (assembly GCA_030765085.1). NCBI lineage: Eukaryota > Viridiplantae > Streptophyta > Magnoliopsida > Asparagales > Amaryllidaceae > Allium > Allium cepa. Next base: position 883,475,678 of record CM060929.1, read on the forward strand.
AAATACTAACATTATAAGTTTAGATATATATATGCATATGCAGGTTTTAACCATGCAGGTACAAAGAATGAAGACTGTACAGTATAGAGATTCAAGATATCAAGATTGAAGACTCATGAGTATCAACAATATCAAGAGTTCAAGAATTGAAGTAATTTATTCTTTAATTAGAAATTTTGTTAAAAATCATAGAAAAGCACCGGCATCTTAAAATCCAATTTATTCGTGGAATGGAATCCACTTCGAGCCTGTTAAAGGGATGGAACCCTAAGTAGGATGGAACCTACGAAAAATCTAGTGGAACATTGTTTTGTATCTGCTAAATTTTTATTCAAAATGATTTTTTAGAATTATATCCTATTTTCAAAATGTTTTCAAAACCTTCATTTTAAAAGCATCAAAAACCTCTATCCTGATTTTAAATAATTTTAGCCTCAAAATTATCTTTAATTTCAAAGTCAAAATTACTCCTGATTTTAAACTATCTTTTAAGATAATATATTTAACTTTTAAATATTTATACTTAAGATTTAAATATAAAATTATAGTTAAGTTATATATATTATTCTCTATATTTACTTATGAATTTTAACTATAGTCAAGTATATTAGAAAAGTTTAAAATAGTTTTGGTATAAGATAAAGGTTATTTTCAAAGAAAATCAAATGATTAAATTGGGATGTCGACATGCCTATGGTGACCATGTCGACATGGTGTCAGTTGAATTAAATTTCAAAAGAAGTGTCTATTCGCTATAACTCTTCATGAATGGACATGGCTGTTGTTCTTCAATAAATAGGGGTTAGTTTCAACGAATTTTAGATCAGATTTTCTGATTTTTCACTTCTCTTCTTCTTCCACATTTCCTAATACATACTTTTACCATTACTCTGCCGAAATCAATATTGAATCATACTCGATTACTTCTAGTTTGATTCTCTATCACTATCTTAACAAGGTTCTCTGTGCTATTTAGAGTTATAGACTTCTTTGTAATCTATTAAGCGACAAAAGGTGTGATTGTGGCCTTGAAAATCAATCAAGCGAGAAAAGGTGTGATTATAGCCTTGGTAAATCAATTGGGTAAACCTATGGCTCGGAAATTAAGTATCTCTACCCAGAGGATTGAAATTCTAGAGGGTGTACCTCGTAGCCTTGAAATCGAGGGTGTAATTGTACAATTGCTTTTGAAAGGAAATCGGTACTTGTGTTGCGGGACTGGATGTAGGGTAACTCCGAACTGGTATAAAATCCGGTGTGTTCTTTCCTTTACTGCTTTTATTTTATTTCTACATCTGTGTTTGTTTCTGTGATTATCCCTGTATCTGTAGATTGCATACATCTGTGTCTAAATTAACATAAACTTAAAAAGATTTAGTAATTCTTTATAAACACTATTCACCCCTCCCCCTCTAGTGCTAATCCTAGCCTTAAGATCCGTAATCCGCATTTCTTTCAACGATGCACCTGTGCCAATTATGTAATGACCCGTTATTTTGAACCGTTCAAATCGACAATCATCCACACATGTCGGACTTGAATTACTAAAAACAACAGATTTTTAATTTATATTTAACGAAACTCAGCATATACAGTAAATAAATCAATCACAGAATCATAGACACAGAGTAATACTATAATAAGTAGCGGAATACACAAGTAGTAGTTCATGAAGCTACTACAATAAACAACAGAGTCTAATACAACAGAAATCTAATACTCAAAAGTCTTAACACAAAGCAAATGACAAATCTGAACATAAACAACTGGAACAATCGGAAACAATTTAAAACTGAATAGATATAGGACAAGTCTTCAAGCAAAGATCCAAACTCTAAAGGTGAGTCTCAAACGTTGTGACACTCAGTCTGACCCGAGCATAAAGCAAAACGCAAAACAATCGAGTGAGGATTAACATTCTTATACCAGTAAATCAACTCAAGTGAAATGTCAAGTGAAATACAATATAACTTGAAGGATGTTTGAGATTCCCATCCTCTAAGGATCCGTTAAACTATCTACATACATAGACAATACGCTATATAGATAATATCTATAGTAAAGTAAACTATTAAAATAGCGTTAAGGCGTTACCCATATCCCCTTAACACATTTTATATATTTTCATGCTTTATACAGATACTATAAGCCCCACCAAAAAGATGGGATATTCAGGGAGCACTCCATAGGTACGGTACAAAACAAACTCGTAAAGAGCGTGATAAGGCATGTGACACGGCACGCGAGGCAATGCAAGGATAGGATTCTACCATTTGTAGTTCCAAACTGGTGGTAACGCATAGCAACTACTACCGGCCACCTCGAGACACATTCCATAATCAAAGGTGCACCCAATCAAATCACAAAGTAATAGAATGGTATCGAAGACGCATGCTCGATTGGAGGCGCGACCTCACTTGGCCCGGTATAGCTCATGTTTTAGCCACGTCAAGCTGACTTGCGGGAGTCAAGGTTACGTTAATACCTCATATAGAATCGTCGCTAAACCATCCTACTTCGTTCTGGAATCTCCACCATGTGCACAGTTGTTAAAGTGGTTTTCGATATTGGCAGAGATTATGACAGTATCTGATCCTGGTCTCTTTAACAACCAAACGCTTATTTCACAACATGGTCATTTTTATATTTCAAACAGTTTATATGAAATATCATATTCATTTAAAATCATATCACTCTCGAAATCACATTCACTTTCGAAATCATATTTCTTTCGAAATCATATCACTTTCGAAATCATTATTTTCTTTAAATCATTTCCATTTCCAAACATCACCACAAAATAGTTTAAACCATCATATCAAAATATTCGCATTATATCCATTAAATCATAACGGTTCCAACTTAAACAGATTAAATATTGAAAATAGTTTATATATGTTGAAATAGTTATAAATTAAAAATAGTTTATATATTTAAAAATAGGTTATAGATTAAAATAGTTTATACATTAAACATAGGTTATAGATTAAAATAGTTTATATCAAAATAGTTTCATATTAGAATTGTTCCTTCCAATTTCACAAATCAATTCAAATCAACCATAGTTCCAAAATTCAATTCAAATCAATCTCAGTTTCACAATTTCAATTAAAGGGTTAAAGGTTCAATTCAAATTCTCAATAAAACCATTTTAATTTAAATCAATTTCAAATTCAGGTTGGAACTATCACTCCAAATTCAATAAATTTCAAAGTTAAATATTCAAACACTTACAATATATATTTCATTTATATCTCAACATTCAACTTTAATTTTATTCAAATTTGAAAATATTCACTCGATCATTTTTAAGTAAATCGAGTTATAAATCATACCTTTCAAAATCTCAAAATCCATACGTTTCAAATCAATCCTTATTTAATTCAATTCTCAAAAAATTTAAATTACAAATTAACTTAATTTATCTTCCCGACCTTTATTTTATTAAAACTGTTACAAAATCTGTTTTCAAAATATTAATATAATTTCAAATAGTTAAAAATATATATATATATATTAGTTAAATTAAATTTTTATTGATTTTTATTATATTAATTATTATTATATTAAATCTATTTTAAATCTTATTTATATATTTAACATAATAAAATTATAAGTAAAATCTTAAAGTATATATTTTTCAAAACATAACTTATAAATTTAAAATTTCCAAAACATATAATTTTAAAAATCTAACTTTACACGTATATTAAAATAACAATCTTTATATTATATTCAAAAATTAGTATTTATTAAAACGCATATATTTTCTTTCAAACTTTGGAAATCATTTTCAAAGTAGACCAAAGGTGTCCGTATATAATTTTCTATTCTATGGTCAAGTGATATTGATATTTATCATTTCAATCCGTAATGATTTAATATTTACGGATATATATTATTTCAACCCATAATCCAAAAGTTTGAAATCAATGAAAATCGCTTGGGTTTATCATTTCAACCCATAAAGATTTTTTCCTAATCTATAGATCATTCGGTTACGTATCATTTCAAGCCAAAGGGAATTTCTAAACTAACAAGGAACTTGTAGAGTGAGAACAAATATGATAAATATAACATATCAACAACATGCATATATCATTAATAACACATTTAAATATAATACACACAACAGGTTATGGTGTCATATGTCATAGGTAAAAAATTGTAGATAATGGCATATCATATTTAACAATTAAATAACGTAACAATTCAAATTTAATAGCATATTTCAATCTCCATTTCATGTAAATTAAATTTACTCAATACAAGAATTTTAATCGTGAGTGATTGCTCACCTTTCATGGTTAGGAAGGCAACGACGACGAAAAAAACGATGCAATGGAAACAAACAAGAAATCGGGCACGACAAGCACAAACAAATTTGAGTGACACAATTCAAGAAAAATCAATATATATATATAAGTGAACTTATGTATATAGACTTAGAGCAACAAATAAGCTTGGAATGAATGAGCAAATATTTAACTTTCTGCCAAACAAATACACACACACACACACACACACACACTATAAAGCAAAACACCGGTCAAAGCGGTCAAAGTGAAGCCTTTTTGGCAGTCCCCATTTTTCCCCCAGCTCAAAATAAAAAGGAAACATTCCACCAGGGCAGATTTGTCATTTCCGAAGTGCTCACACGTTGCCGACAACCTTCCGCACACGTCTTTTTTCCACCATCTTATGTTTCCCCCTTCCTTTTCGTCTTCATTTTCCACTTTCACCCAGCACCATATCCGCCTCTCCCCGCAAAAATGGCAACTCCGCTCATTCAATTTTCTAACCGCCACCCCTACACTGTCCTTGCTTCACTTCCACTTCCCATTCCCCTCCACTGTCTGCCGCTACAGCACATGCCGCCGCCGCCACGCTCGTCCTTTAGCTCAACAACCACTTCCCCCCTCCGGCGTACGGCGACACCAACTCTGTGCCGACCGTTTGTTCAAGCTTCCACCGTTCGCCAATCGCATAACGATAGTCAAAGCATCACACTGTTCGACAAAGAGACCGACTATAACTATATTGGGAAGGCAACTACTGATCTGAAATTATTTGATCTAGGTGCAGATTCCTTCCTCCGTTTTATTTAATTTCAATTATTAGTTTCTTTTAATGGTAAATGATAGACATGGATTTGCAGCAAAATTACTGTGGGCTAAACACATGTGATGCCCTAGGAATACGAAGTTGGAAAAGGAAAAGAATTTATGCTTGCATATAGTGGTTGGGTTCAAGTATGCAGTGGAGGGTTTGAGCAAGCTTTATCTTCCTTTTGTTATTTAATCCATAATTTGTGTTTCTTTCTAATGCTACTGGCAATTATGGCTTCAGAGAAAACTATCATTGATGTGACTTGATGATTTTATGCCCATGTATTCTCTTATGTTCCTACATGTTCCTACGAATTTGTGTCCTATGATTTTGTTTTCGATTTTTATGTTCAATTTAGATGATTATCTTGCTTTTAAGACCATTAAGAAGATGGAGATAGGTTGTTTGATTGTTGAAGAACATTAATTAGCTTATGTCGTTAACTTTTTATTTGGATTGTAAATTTTGTGTGTGTAAGTTTTGATTTAAGAAGTTAATAAATACAGTTTCTGATTATAGACTTTGAATGATGTGAACAGAAACATAACAAAGGGAAATGTCAGGTATGTTAGTCATATACCAATGCTAAAATTAATTGAATGTAGTAAATGTGTAATTGAAATGTTTGAGTCCCTAAGTATATTAACTTTTATGAAAATAGTTATCTTCATTAATGTTTTAATAAATGTGACTTATTTGAAATGGAGTTGATTCCTCTGTAGAATTTCACTGTGGTGGATCTAAGAATTTGCAAATTCAAATTCATTAATTCTAATCAGTTTTTGAAGAATTTGTTTCTCAAATTTGTTTTGTGATGTCCATTTTCTTTTTTTCTAAATGTTATTCAATCTTATGGTAAATTATAATTTAATTGGAGTTCAGTTGGTATTTGTTTCTGAATACATATTTTGAAGTGAATTAGGAGTTTCTAATGTGAAGTGGATATCTTTTTATTTACTTCTCATTTGCATTGATAATCATATTGTCTTTGTAACTTTTGAGCCTATGCATTTTTTCTTTTAATTTTAAGCTAACTGTATGTTTTCTCAGTATTTTTTCCCCCTCCAGCGTACGGCGACACCAACGCCGTGCCGACCGATTGTTCAAGCTTCCACCGTCCGCTAATCGCATAACGATAGTCAAAGCATCGCAGTGTTCGACAAAGAGGCCGACTACAACTATATTGGGAAGGTAACTACTGATTTGAAATTATTTGATCTAGGTGCAGATTCCTTCCTCCTTTTTATTTAATTTCAATTATTATTTTCTTTTAATGGTAAATGATAGACATGGATTTGCAGCAAAATTACTGTGGGCTAAATACATATGATGCCCTAGGAATACGAAGTCCGAAAAGGAAAAGAATTTATGCTTGCATGGTGGTTGGGTTCAAGTATGCAATGGAGGGTTTGAGTAAGCTTTATCTTCCTTTTGTTATTTAATCCATAATTTATGTTTCTTTCTAATGCTACTGGCACTTATGGCTTCAGAGGAAACTATCATTGATGTGACTTGATGATTTTATGCCCATGTATTCTCTTATGTTCCTACGAGTTTGTGTCCTATGATTTTGTTTTCGATTTTTTATGTTCAATTTAGATGATTTTCTTGCTTTTAAGACCATTAAGAAGATGGAGATAGGTTGTTTGATTGTTGAAGAACATTAATTAGCTTATGTCGTTAACTTTTTATTTGGATTGTAAATTTTGTGTGTGCAAGTTTTGATTTAAGAAGTTAATAAATAAATTATTCTGATTATAGGCTTTGAATGATGTGAACAGAATCATAACAAAGGGAAATGTCAGGTATGTTAATCATATACCAATGCTAAAATTAATTGAATGTAGTAAATGTGTAATTGAAATGTTTGAGTCCCTTTTTTTTGAATACCTAGAGAACCAAGCTTCGCTCGTAAACTCTAGAGAAGTATGTGCCTGCCAAACACATACTTCGGGTACTTGTTTGAGTCCCTTAGTATATTAACTTTTATGAAAAAAGTTATCTTCATCAATATTTTAATAAATGTGAGTTATTTGGAATGGAGTTGATTCCCCTGTAGAATTTCACTGCGGTGGATCTAAGAATTTGCAAATCCAGATTCATTAATTCTAACAATCTTCAGTTTTTGAAGAATTTGTTTCTCAAATTTGTTTTGTGCTGTCCATTTTCTATTTTTCTAAATGTTATTCAATCTTATGGTAAATTATTAATTTAATTGGAGTTCAGTTGGTATTTGTTTCTGAATACATATTTTGAAGCGAATTAGGACTTTCTAATGTGAAGTGGATATCTTTTTATGTACTTCTCATTTGCATTGATAATCATATTGTCTTTGTAACTTTTGAGCCTATGCATTTTTTTCTATTAATTTTAATCTTAACCGTATGTTTTCTCAGTATTTTTTCTTATGCTTTCTATTTATTTATTTTACATGTTCAACTAGACTAAAACTATGAAACAAATGGATGATATTATATTACTAATTGGAATTCTAAGAGTTCTAACTAGACTAATACTATGAAATGAATGGATGATATTATATTACTAATTGGAATTCTAAGAGTTCCATCAAAGCTATAATAAAAAGATTCTCAAATTCGTGGAATGGTGTTTGCTTTTAGTTCTTTCTTTTTTATGTTTATTATTTTGATAGTTTTATCTACGTTTTTATGCATCTATGTTTTGATTTTCATGCTATTTTAATATGTGAATGATGACCTTAAATATTCAATTCATGTGAAACATTTTTCTTATGCTTTTTATTTATTCCATTCACTACCATATCAAAGCTACAACTTATAAATTTCTCATATAATATTACAAAACTCCATGTAGTGGCTCTTCTTTTAAGTAAATTTGCCTACTCAGGAAATGGTTTGGGCAAAACATTACTGATTTATTTATTTAGAATTAAAATGCTTCTTTATATGTATATTTCTTTAATAATAAAAACTAAACGTCTTATCTTAACTAATTTTGAAAAAATGTTTTGTGGGCATTCATTTTCTGTGAGAATGAGCAGGGATCCTGAAGTATTGGCAGTAAATTCAGAAGGAACCCAAAGCTTTTAGTTTGTGAATCCATTTTCAAGGTTACCACTACCCTATAGGTGATTGCTAAAAGATGCGCCAATGACTCAGCACTTCAGTCTATTTTTCATGAAATTGTATGCATAAAGTGTGTGGTATGTTTCATATCTTTTTGCTCTTACTATATGCATGTGTGTATGTTTTATTCTTGGTAGCTCATTCAATTAGTGTATAGCTATGCTCGCTATGGCAAAATTTTGTTAATGCACAAGCATGTTGAATGTGTCATGGTATATGTAGTTTAAATTTTATTTCCTGTTCCAAATAGTGTTTAAAGACCACTATATTGACCTAACGTGAGATATAGCGCCTAATTAATCACTTGCATATGCATGCTTCCAAAAATTATATATAAAAAACCAATATGTTTGTAAAGGAAGTGAGATGGTTTAATATAGACTTTTAAATCATGTTTTACTTTCTTTGTTAACATCAGACTAAAAATTGCTTAAGCCAAATATGGATGCAAGATATTTCTTAAAAGATACTAAAGATGTAATATTGTTTTGAAACATAAGAAATTTTCTGTGCCTATTTGTATTATGGATCCTAATATTAGAGAGTAATGTTGTATTAATTTTATCTATTGTTCATCATTGTAACCTTTATTTTAGAGTTGCAATTTAATTGTATATTTTTTGGAAGAATATAGTAGATAAAGTAGCGATGAAGCAAAATTAGCATACCGATTTTTAACGTACAGGTTTTTTGATACCAACAACTTAGTATTGGATTTCATTACCTTTACCTACAAGTCTCCTCTGGAATTGTGGAACTTATCTATTATTTAATCTGCCAATGTCTAATTGTGCTGTATTGGCAATTAAATGATGGTACTAAATTGGCTACACACCATTACCTCAACATTTTATCTGTACACTTGCTTCATTCAAGAACTAATTGTAGTTTGTGATGTTATTTTTACAAATTTTATAAGTTTCTGTACTCTTATGTGAAGACTAGATGATAGGAAGTTGTTTGACAGAAATCGGTATAACCAATCTGGAACGCTATACAAATGTCAGAAAGTTTAGTTATGTAATATCACTTAATGGTATGAAATTGTGTGCGAGCAATTTATAAAAAGAGCTAACCCTGCTAAGTTTGCATGCGGTTGTAGTAAGTAAAAGTTGCAAAATTTCTTTATCTTAGAGCTTATGTTAATAGAAACATGCACGTGACTTGATTTTATGATTTTTTACAGCCATGAGATCCAACATTGGATGTTCCTAATGTTATATTAGATGGTAAAATTTCAAAGGCGAGTGAAAATAGATTTTTGCCACCTCCAGTGTTCAACTTCACTCAACTAAAACAAAGCTTCTCTCAAAAAGGACACTCCACTGATGAGTTAGTATCCCTTTTGGCAATTTAAACTTACTAACTTTTTTAATAGGCTTCCATTATGAAAAAAAACTGACAGTTTTTGTATACACAACTTCATATAAACTCGAGCTTGCTGCTCTGTTTTAGTATACATCACTTGAGCTTGCTGCTCAGTTGTAGTTTGCAACTGAGTACAGAGTCCAGTTGCGGTTTGTAAAAATGCAATTGACCAAAGATTTTGCTCACGTACTGCAAAATTAAATCAAACACGGCGTATGTATAAAACCGGGGGTATGAAACCTTATATGTTCTTAAAACTTTATATATTTTGAAAGCATTTGCAAAAATTTGATACAGTTTTCACAACCATATACATATAATTTATATATCCTTAATTCCGCATAAATGACATCCTTTATACTGCCATTATTAGAAGCTCACTTATTTATAAAGATATACATCATTATAGACTGCGTGAATCGTAAACTTTAATATTCAAATTGGTATACACTTGGAATCTATTATATACGTTCAGTGCTCTTATATTCTCATGATCATATTTATACAAAGCAGACAGTTTTGAAATTAGACACATATATACAACTACTGTATACTCTGACATCTATGTATATGGAACCACATTAATCTGAAAGTTCAAACATAATAAGAATATGATACAATTGAAAGTTCTTTTAAATATTTGTGCAACGGAGCATGTTTTCATCATATTGTGACAATTCAATTCATTTAAATACTTATGCAATGGAACATGTTTTCATCATATTGTGACAAGAAAAGTCTACAATATTTTGCAGGTAAGTGGTGAGAAAGGAGTGGAGCAACAATGATGAGTCCACCTCAGTGGCAGGTCCGTAGGTAGTGCAGATTTTGAGGACAACTGTATTTTACTTTTATAAATGAAATATAAGTTTTACATGATTGATACTTGTCTATTACAAAATGATGTTTAATGATTATCATAAGTTTAGCTGATGAATATGAGATTCATGCTTTCTTAATCCTTAGGTAAGATTTTAAAAACTTTATTTTTTCTATCTTTTATCCATATACTCGCAATGGTAGTTGTGGATAATGGTTAATGATTCTGTGTATTCGTCTGTTTGTATATGTGAGCTGTTATCAATGATTACACGAAATATATCTGTACATACAATAACAATGAAATCACCTTTAATCACAGATGTCAAGTATTCTGCTCAATTCCATTCTTTTACCGGAAGAACAATAATTTGACTAAGCATATCGTTTTCAGCAATATATTTATGTGAAACTAATATGTTATTTCGACAATATGCATACGTAACCGTATAATTCTTGGCGTATGCTTATATATATTGTTGATGAACTTCACTACAAGGCACGAAATAATCGTTGTCTTTCAAGAATGTTTTTCCCTTCTTTGTCACAGCGGGTTCTATGAAAACCTTCTTTCAGGATACAATGGAGATTTATCTGTGTAAGTTGTGATTACTTTCTCAGATCAGAAAAAATACTCAAAAGTTAATAATGCTATAGATTTTCGATTTTGAGAAAAAGAGAAAGTGATTTCTGCGTTGATGGAATGCACTGTTTATATAGGGAGTGTGATGTCTATTCGTCTACATGTATCTATTCAAACGGTCGTGAACGTTTTCTAACGGTTGTTACCGTTGGCTGTTGAATTTGAATTCAACAGTCAATAAAACGTACCGTTTTGAACAGGGCGCTGCCCCCCGGACCCCTGTGACCTGACCGGACAGGTCGAACCTCATAACAGGGGCGTTGCCTCCGCATCCCCACCTTGAGGGTTGCCACCCCCCGGACCCCCCCTTCGTAGGGGATCTTATTTGAAAAACATTCAACATATATTACCAATGATCACCTAAATATTATCCTATATAAATAAGTTACCATGTCAACATGTTGATGCACTTACTTGATGCTGCAGCCTGCACTCTCTTCACAAAATGATACTATATCTATTTCTGATTACCTACTACATGTAACGAAGAACATATTCTATTATCATTATGAATCAACGTTGTTGTCTACGGTTTGAATGAACATGCAAGAATAATTCATACTTCCATATGTTTATTACTTCTCTTTTTCTCGACATAAGGTAGGTCTGATATAAAGCTTCTTTCCATGTTTGATACAAATGTTCCATGTACATGTCCATCGGATGTGGATGCATTCTAAAAGTCAGTATCCAAAACATTCAACATTATGTGTACGTCATAGTCATTTTATAAAATTTAACAAACCACACACATTGTTTCTTAACACCAGTTCCTTCTACGCACGTGCATTGCACGTGCCAAACTACTCGTACATATATATGCAATGTATGTAACACACGTATAAGTTTAGATTGAAGCACAAAGCAAATATAATGAAAGAACAACAACACACACACACACACACACACATATATATATATATATATATATATATATATATATATATATATATGTATATGTATATGTATATATACACACACACACATGACATATATTGATGGTCTGAGTGTACATATATACACTAGCATAATCTTTCTGCCGAAAATACATATATGCACAGCACATATATAATCTTTTGACCACTAACATATATATATGATTTTGTATATGCACAACATGTATATTCAACATACATTCCTGGATATATGTAAGACCAAGGGCTGAGGCATGCGATGAAGGGTCGGAAAGCTACTTGTGGGGTTGTGGTTGGCTACTGACATGGCTGGTTGAGAGCGGCGATGGTGGAGAGCTTCGGCAGTTAGGTGACGGATGGGCAAGCTTCGGCTAATAGAGGGAAGGCGAGGAGGTGTTCAAGGTGGCTGTCACACAAGGCAGGCTTGGAAAATAACACGGTTGGAAAGTCCAACTTATACACGTTTTTCTATAAAGATGTAGCAGTTTCATTGTTTTCATGCAAATAGAAGGGACGACCAAGGCTGTTGTCAGATGGAGATTTGACGGTGAGAGGCTGTATCTATGCTACTGCATGATGTTGATAGGTGAGGTGGATCAGTGAGAGGGTGAGAGATGAGGTAGATAGGGTGTTTCATGGTGCTGCCTGACTATAGTGAGTCTTTGCGTAAGTGGCGGAGTTCAAGAACAAGCTGTGGTTCTGGGTGATGGGCGGATCTAGGGAGGCCGTGGCTTACGGCTGCTGGCATGCTGATCGGAGGCATGGCGTCGAGGTGAAGTGACGGAGGTGAAAAGGATTGTGTTCGGTTGTTAGGGGAAGGTTGGCAGGAGAGCTTGGCAAGCGGATGAAGGAGGGATAAGGTTGGAAGGGCTGCTCTCGGCATGGTGGGGACAGGGGCTTCCATGACAGTTTGTGTGGGTTAGAGCATTCTAGATTGTGGGTGATGGAGAAAAAAATGGTGCAGGCAGTGTTGGTAATGGTTTTGGGTGGAGGGAGGCTGTTGAGTTAAACGGGTTTGGATCTGGTGAAATGTGGGCTCGGTCGCAAATAGACGAGGGGTGGTGGAGGGAGCGAAGTTGTGGAGTGGAGGCATTGTGGGTTGGTCGACATGAAGAAGACGTTCAAATGGAATAGGCGAAGGCAAGGAGGTCACGAACAAAAGATAAGGGGAAGTGAGCTGATGAGCAGGTGGGTGAAGTAAAATGAACATGTTTAATACTCATAAACTAATATTATATAATTTATTATTTCTTAAATGAAGCACAAAAGAGAATAAGTCACAAACCATAAATTATTGAATATGGTGGAGTATTAAAAGTCAGAATAAATTTTTAGGGAAAACAAAAAGCTACTTACTATTGGTTAATACATGGTGGATACTTGAACAGATAGGGAGACCAAAAGGCTAAAAACGGTTACCGATACAGCTAGTCGATTCGCAGATTCCGCCATTTATCGGACACCGAAATGCCCAAATGAATGTACTACGGAGATTGTCACGACAAAATGAATAGAAAGTACACAGATATTAGCAATACGACCATCCTATCAAAACTCGATTTTCGCTGCCAAAACTGCTTCCAAAACGCCGAAAATAAGGTAAACGGAACTAGAGCAGTCCAAATTTTACGAAATGAATTATGAAGTCTCACCTAGAAAATGATTTACATTTTTATTATATAAAAATATTCAGATTTCAAAAACATTTTATTTTCATCAAATTAAATTATTTAAATTGAAATTGAAAATTATATAACAAAAACAACTTACATATTTTCCAATGAAAATCTAACACTTGCTACATTTAAATAGATGTATTCCAAATATCAAATTTTTAGTGCTAAATTTTAATTGTTTAATTTTAGGAAAAATTTAGTTAATTACGCTATAAAAATCGTTAAAATTCCTGGGTCATTACTCTCTCCCCCACTCAAAACTTTTTCATCCTCGAAAAGAACGAGATAGGAGAATAGAAGCCACAGAAAGGAAAGATAGGTTCAAAATACATAGTAGTAGATTCAACAATTAATTCAAAAACCACATAAATTTCGTCTGTTTTTATATTGATTAATATTCAATAAATTTGGTTTCAATCCATTTTATTCAGTAAATCAATATTCTATGTATCCATATTTGTTTGATTTTAATTCAATGTATTTTCATTCAATTGATTTGCTTCCATTATTACATTTGTTTTAAAATTTTCTTTCAACACAAAATTTATTTTATATAACTCGTTTATTTAATCCATTGCACTTCACTTAAGTTAATTCTACTTCAGAATTCAATTCCAACTATTCTTTGCAATTTACTTTGTGTCACAACTGTTTACAAATATGACTTTATTTATTACCTGTTTAAGTTCTTATGTTCATATCTATCTACTTAAATAGTTCAATTTAGTTCACTTAACATATCTTGCATTATTAGGAGTATAAACATTTATTATAACCACTCAATTTTATTTATAAATTCCTTTGACAAGATTTCATTTTTTTGACATCTTATTACTTACATTTATATTGTATATTATTTAGTTACTAGTTCTCATTACATCCAAACTTTTCCTAGGTAAGTTTTATTAATGTTTCCTAATGTATTTGAGCATTATTCAAATTTAATTTTTTTTAGTATAACATTTCTTTTAAGTAGAATTTAGTTTGAACATTTTATTACCTATGTTTCTCTTGTACAACCTTCAATTACATTTAAATAAAAATTTGAATATTTCAGGCAAGCTATATATGTTTTTAGAAAGCAATTGAGTATTATAAAATAAATTTATCCTAGTTTGACTGTTTCAAGTTGTTTCAATTTCATTTCTCATTTTAGACGCTCCAATTATTCATTTTTTAATAATTGAATACCATTACTTAACATAAACATAAGAGTTAAATTTTCGGTTTCATTTCAAACTATTTTGAAATAAATATGCATATATATATATATATATATATATATATATATATATATATTATACATCAAATCATACCCTAGAACCCTAGAAATTCAAACCAAATCCATTTTCCAAAACAAAAGTATAGCAAAGCTACTAATTAAGTGGTCTCTCCATTTTGAGATTCGAAAATGAATGTCGATGATGCTGCAATCATCACCGAAATTATTTTCCAGCGACATAAGAGGAGAGTACTGACTTTCATCTTTTGAAATTCTTTGGAAACAATTTCCATTCAAAAATATTTTCAAATAACATATTTTCAAAACTTTGAAAACCAAATTTAGAAAAACACTAGAAATTAAATTCTCAAATCCTTACTGTAAATTCATTCATTTGCAAAACAGATTTATAAACCATTTTTTTCAAAAATTATACAGCAATGATTTAGGAATGTTGACAAAACAATAAATGATAATCTAGTGTTATCATTTTTTACAACCCATTCATTTAACAGTGTATTTTTATAAAATTATAATTTTATATATAAATATAATCATACAGAAAATTATTTCATTTACCCATTTCAAAAACAATATTGTGTCGGTTTGTTCTGTTCAAGTGTTTTAAAATTCCTATCGATTGCGTTGGCCAGACGAATCAATCAAAACTCAAAATTCAAACTTTACAACTCAAACAACATAATGTAAACATTTTTAAATCAATTACAAATAAGATCTCTCAAAGGATGATTCACAAGGTAGAGATTCTAATTTAGAGGGACCCAAATCCAAAAGGAATTCTAATTACGAAGGTAGGCTTGAAAGGAAGATAAGATAATTGAATTACAAAAGAGGAAAGATTGATAGACTTATATTAATCACGGCGACCTTTATCGGGTCAACCGGGACTTAGAAATGACGATAATATCATCAAAGAAAATGGATACAAACTTGTTGAGAACATCGTGGAAAACGTGATTCATGAGATCAACGAAGGAGGCAGGAGCATTGGTTAATCCAAAGGGCATGACTAACCATTCACAAAAACCATTTGTTTGGAGGAAGGACACGAGCTTCAGGAATAAGATCGATGTGGAATTTAATTTTGTGCTTAGGAGGAAGAGAGGCGACTTCACCAAAACATCAGGATAATCCCTGACTATCGGGGGAGTCAAGATCACTTAGGCTAAGGATCAAGATAAAGCTACCTGCATAATCCTGAGGCAATCTACATTTGATCACAAAAGGATTACCAAGGTCGTCTACTCGAGAAACGATTCGGGCTTTGCAAGAAATAATAGCATCAAAATCGAAGATATAGAAACCTCTGGCTATCGATGCCTGTTGTAAAAGATTTTTACCCATTTACAAATCATACTAAGGTTAGCGGGACCACAAGAATGAAATTGCCAATTGAATTTGCAAGATGTACTAAAATTTATTCCAGAGATCAATAGAAATAGAGCTATGGGATGCTCCAATGTCAAAAGAGCACAAACAGGAAGAATAAGACTGGATTTCAAAACAAAGGGAAAAGTCCCAATATTCAAAAGAAATCCAAATCTAGGAGAATCCTAATTAAGAATTTCAAGCTCAAATGAAGATGATTCTATAATTAATTTTACTCATTCTAGGGTATTACTACCCTATCTTTAATGATCTTTTACTCCATATGCTAATTTTTTCCTAAACCTGGCTCTGATACCAAGTGTAATGGGACCGCGCTAGTGGGGTAACGCCCACCATAGCATACAGCCGTACCTGTGTTCTTCTTTACGGCCAGCCTCTCAACGGCACCAACCCCACGGGACATGTAGGAGTAAGAGTCATCCGTTCGCTACCAAACCAAGAAGTGAGAACCCCATATCATGCTGCACTCGTCAAGTGCATGAGTAGACATATGTCGGACTTGAAATGCTCAAAACAATAGATTGTTAATTTATATTTGACAAAACTTGGCATATACAGTAAATAAATCAATCACAAAATTGTAGACATAAAGTAACACAATAATAAGCAGCGGAAATACATAAATAGTAGTTCATGAAGCTACTACAATCAACAACAGAGTCTAATACAACAGAAATCTAATACTCAGAAGTCTCAATATAAAGCAAATGACAAACCTGAACATAAACAACTGGAACAATTGGAAACAACTGAAAGCTAAATAGATATAGGATAGATCTTCAAGCAAAGCTTCAAACTCCAAAGGTGAGTCTCAAATGCTGTGACACTCAATCTGACCCGAGCATAAAGCAAAATACAAAAACTCGAGTCGGGATTAATATTCTTATACCAGTAAATCAACTCAGATGAAATGTCAAGTGAAATACAATATAACTTAAAAGATGTTTGGGATTCCCATCCTCTAAGGATCCATTAAACTATCTACATACATACAATACGCTACACAGAAAATGTCTATAGTAAAGTAAACTATTAAAATAGTGTTAAGGTGTTACCCATATCCCCCTTAACATATTTTATATATTCCCGTAGACTATACAGGTACTGTAAGCGCCACTAAACTGATGGGATACTTAGGGAGTACTCCATAGGTACGGTACAAAACAAACTCATAGAGGGCGCGATAAGGAATGTGACAAGACATGCGAGGCAATGCCAGGGTAGGATTCTACCATTTGCACTCCCAAACTAGTAGTAACACATAGCAACTACTACCGCCCACCTCGAGACACTCTCCTATAATCTAAGGTGCACCCAATCAAATCACAAGGTAATAGAATGGTATCGAAGAAGCATGCCCGATCGGAGATGCGACCTCACTTGGCCCAGTATAGCTCTTGTTTTAGCCACATCAAGTTGACTCGCGGGAGTCAAGGTTGTGTTAATACCTCATAGAGAATCGTCACTAAACCATCCTACTTCGTTCTAGAATCTCCACCACGTGTACAGTTGTTATAGTGGTTTTCGGTATTGGCAGAGAGTATGACAATATCCGATCCCAGTCTCTTTAACAACCAAACGTTTATTTAACAGTGTAGTCATTTTTGTATTTCAAACAGTTTATACTTCATATAAAATATCATATTCGTTTAAAATCATATCACTTTCGAAATCATATTACTTTCGAAATCATATCACTTTTGAAATTATTATTTCCCTTAAATCGTTTCCATTTCCAAAATCGTCACCACAAAATAGTTTAAACCATCATATCAAAATATTCGCATTATATCTATTAAATCATAACAGCTCCAACTTAAACAGTTTAAATATTGAAAATAGTTTATATAAATTGAAATAGTTAAAAATTAAAAATAGTTTATATATTTAAAAATAGGTTATAGATTAAAATAGTTTATATATTAAAAATAGGTTATAGATTAAAATAGTTAATTTCAAAATAGTTTTGAATTAGAATTGTTCCTTCCATTTTCACAAATCAATTCAAATCAACCTTAGTTCCAAAATTTAATTCAAATCAATCTCGGTTTCACAATTTCAATTAAAGGGTTAAGGTTCAATTCAAATTCTCAATAAAATCATTTCAATTTATATTGATTTCAAATCTAGGTTAGAACTATCACTCCAAATTCAATAAGTTTCAAAGTTAAATATTCAAACACTTGCAATATAAATTTCATTTATATCTCAACATTCAACTTTAATTTTATTCAAATTTGAAAATATTCACTTAATCATTTTTAATTAAATCAAGTTATAAATCATTCCTTTCAAAACCTAAAAATCCATATGTTTCAAATCAATCCTTATTTAATTCAATTCTTAAACAATTTAAATCACAAATTAACTTAGTTTATCTTCCCAACCTTTATTTTATTAATGTTGTTACAAAATCTATTTTGAAAATATTAATATAATTTCAAAATAGTTTAAAAAATATACATATATATTAGTTAAATTAAATTTTTATTAAATTTTATTATATTAATTATTATTATATCAAATCTTATTATTATTAAATCTATTTTATATCTTATTTATATATTGAAAAATAATACAATTATAAGTAAAATCTTAAAATTTATATTTTTCAAAACTTAACTTATAAATTTTAAATTTCCAAAAAGTATAATTTTAAAAATCTAACTTTACACATATATTAAAATAAACTTTATATTATATTTAAAAATCAATATGTATTAAAACCCATATATTTCCTTTCAAACTTTGAAAATCGTTTTCAAAATAGGCCAACGGTATCTATATATAATTTTCTATCCTATGGTCAAGTGATACCGATATTTATCATTCCAATCCACAATGATTTAATATTTACGGGTATGTATCATTTTCAACCCGCAATCCCAAAATTTCAAAATCAATGCAAATCGCATGGGTATATCATTTTAACCCATAATGATTTTTTCCTAATCTATAAATTGTTCAGGTATGTATCATTTCAACCCACAGGAAATTTCTAAACTAACAGGGAACTTGCAGAGCGAGAACAAATTTGATAATAATAAACGTATCAACAAAAGGCATATATCATTAGTAACACATTTACATATAATATATACAACATGTTATAATGTCATATGTTATAGGTAAACAATTGCAGATAATGACATATCATATTTAACAACTAAATGACTTAACAATTCAAATTTAATAGCATATTTCAATCGTCATTTCATATGAATTAAATTTACTAAATATAAAAATGTTAATCGTAAGTGGTTGCTCACCTTTCGTGGCTATGGAAGGCAACGACGATGAAAACGATGTAACGGAAACGGACACGAAATCGGGCACGACAAGTCAAAGATCTGCGACAAGCACAAACAAATTTGTGAGATAGGGTTTAAGAAAAATCAAAATATATATAATATATAAGTGAACTTATATATATATATATATATATATATATATAGATTTAGAGCAACAAATATGCTTGGATTGGATGAGCAAATATTTAACTTTCTGCCGACCAATATATATATCTGCAATATACACACACACACACACACATACACACATATATATATATAACACATATATAAGTTTAGACTGAAGCACAAAGAAAATATATTGAAGGAACAACACATATATATATACACACACATGTGACATATGTTGATGGTCTGAGTATACATATATACACTAGCATAATCTTTCTACCGAATATATATATATATATATATATGCACAACACATATATAATCCTTTGAACGCTAACAAATATATTTGATTTTGTATATGTGCAACATATATCTTCAACATACATGCCTGGATATATATAAGACCAAGAGCTGAGGCATGCGAGAAGGGTTGGAAAGCTACTTGTGGAGTTGTGGTTGGCTACTGACATGGCTGGTTGAGAGCAGGTGGTGGAGAGCTTCGGCGGTCAGGTGATGGATGAGTAAGCTTCGACTAATAGACGGAAGGCGAGGCGGGGTTCAAGGTGGCTTTCACATAAGGCAGGCTTGGCAAAGAGCATGGTTGCAAAGTCCAACTTACACATATTATTCTATAAATATGTAGCAGTTTCATTGTTTTCATGCAAATAGAAGGGACGACCAAGGCTGTTGTAAGATGGAGATTTGAGGGTGAGAGGCCATATCTATGCTGCTACGTGTTGTTGATAGGAGAGGTGAGTCAGTGGGAGAATGAGAGGTGAGGTAGATTGTGTTTTTCATGGTGCTGTCTGACTGTAGTGAGTCTTTGCATGAGTGGTGGATTTCAGGAACAAGATGTGGGTCTGGGTGATGAGAGGATCTAGGGAAGCAGTGGCTTACAGCTACTGGAGTGCTTATTGGGGGCATGGAGTTGAGGTGAAGTGGCGGAGGTGAAAAGGATTATGTTCGGTTGCTAGGGGAAGGTTAGCTGGAGAGCCTGGCAAGCGGATTAAGGAGGAATGAGGTCGGAAGGGCTTCTTTCGGCATGGTGGGGACTGGGGCTGCCACGGCAGTTTGTGTGGGTCAGAACCAGGGCCGGCTCCATAGTTCAGGTTGCCTTGGGAAAGTCGGGAAAAAAATTTAGTACAAAATTTGACACTGCCAAGCATTGAACCTATGACGCCTCTCCTAATGGTTTTATAGCCCAACCAACTATACTAAAGGTGACTATTACCAACTATACATATTATCCTTTATATTTTCTAAATACGGTTGTTTCCGCTCTACCCACCATCAGATATGGTTGCCTATCCAGAGGATGTGACGACCTGCCCTCTCGACCCTCGAAAATCAACATAAAGACTATAACAAAATAGAATCTAATAGCGGACTGAACAACATATAGTATGAATAGTACTTTACACAAATCAATAATTCTAATATACATATCTCACATCATAGTACACAAATCAATAATTCTAATATACATATCTCACATCATAGTACACAAATCAATAAATACCAGCCTGGGCAGTTATAATAATCTGTCATCAAAATTGCTGGTAATTTCAACAAAATAAACTGCAACGGAAATAAACAAGTACGAGTAATACGTCTTTGCCATCCAGCTCGTCTCTTGAGCTCCATGGAAGCCTAACCTGAACCTGAAATACTCGGTCTGACCCGAACATTATAATAATATAACACCCGAGTCAGTCTAAAAAACCAACGTGAGAAAATACACTCAATTTGAATTATGAAAGTTTTCAAAATCCTTTGAAAATCAAAGGTATCTCGTAAGACCGCGTTACACATAAACACGATGGGTTTTTACCTTACGATAACCAAAACATTTCATATCAAAATCCTCTGATATTATAATAGTGTCTACAATTACTTATTCAAATATCTGAAATTGTTACATTAATTATATTCCAACATACTAGGCTCTACAATCAAAATCGTAAAGACACGTATAGGAGAATTGATTCCATACAAATGACTAGGCACTGGGGTAACACCTGTCACAGTACACGTCTAGAACAGCATATCGAGGACCATGCCAGGATCCCCTGCAACACAAGACCGGTCTACCCCTAACCTGGATAGACCGAATATGATATCACCCTGGGTGCTCCCACCCTCTCTCAAGCTCCATCCATACATCGTAGTAATAATATCCGCGGGCATCTACAAAGGTGATAGACATATCTAACTTGGGTGTTACCCACTTAACCTTGCTGCATCCCCCTTGATTTTCAGTCATTCCTGGTTGATGAGGCTAGACGCTACGCTAACCTTTTAAAGAATTTTCACTTAGAATGCTCATTGTCCTTCAGTGACAATGTACTGATAGCATTCATCCATTCAAGTCTGTTCCCGGTCCGAACGGAACCGAAGGCACTACTCCTACTACATCCATTTTGAATCACCATCAGGATTAGTAGCGATTAACCCTTGCACTTCATTGCTCCATCTTTGACTCCATGCTTTTGTCTTCATTTCAAAAACGTATTCGTTGGATTAAAGTGGTTTTCGGATAGCAAATCTGATCCCAGTCACTTCGAAACAACGTTCGAAATTTTACGGTAAACTCAACCCCGGTTCTCTAGAAAATAAACAGATGAAAATAAGATCGGAGATCACTTCCTAACCGTTAGTGGACGGATTTTCTTATGAACGTCCTAGAAGAATGAAATGAGTTTATACGTACAGTATAGCACCTCGAATGGTAAGTGTACCATACAATCCTCGTACTTCTTCTAGATATTCCAAAAGTTATATTTAGGTCCAGATTTGATATTCGGTTATTTAACTATCAAATAAACAATCCATTCGACCGAACACTTCATTTTCACTAAAAAAACACGAAGTCTCATTTAATTTAAATTTTAAATAAATTGAATCTCTTTACAAAAGTCTTGTACTATCTTATCGAATTCATTATATTCACAAAGTATCTCTTTCAAAAATATTTGAAAACCTTTTTTTAAATAATGTGGAAAGTACCACTGCGGTATCAAACCATGGATCGCAGCTCAATGGTTACGTTTCTATCCCAGAGAAATCCAAAACTTAACTACAGGCACTCACTGCCTCTGATTTACGCCACGCGAGTATACCATTACTTTCCGAAAACTTTATTTAAAAATTATCTTAAAATAACACTTGTAAGTTCTAAAATAAACTTTTAAGTTATATCTAGTCAAATATACTTAAGTAAAAGTTATTATTCAAAGCCATGTTAATATTTAAAAATTAAATTTTAAACCAAAAATGCTAACTAGTTCTTAAATAATTATAATCTTTAACGCTCAATTTAAAGGTAACTAATTAATAATTAAATACGTTTAAACAACTTAAAATTATTAAATAACTAATTTCCAGAATATTTTTAACACTTTTAAAACTTTCCAGTTAATAAATTAATATCCTCTTTTTAAAACAAGCCAATTTCTTGATTCCAACATTACTTCGTATATTTTGGAAATCCTACTTGAGTTCTAGTACAACAAATTTTATACTTATTTCCAAATCCACCTCTACTCTTCCAAATATTTAAAATCTCGATTTTAAACCTATTATATTTGAAACGGGTACCATTTAAGGATTTATTTTAAAAATTCTTTTATATACTTTTATTCCAAAAATCCCTGTTTACAATACCCTGAATTTGTTAAGTACAAATTCCAAACCTTTATTTTACCCAATTTATTTATCCAAAACTCTGTACAACATTTTACTTCAAAAACCCATTTTTAAATTCTTCTTCATTTAAAACATATATTACTGGTATTTAAAAATACCAAAATATAGGTCAAAACCTACCATCGCATCCAATCAATTCAAATCACACAACAACCTATCATAGATAATCCAGAAAAATCGTATAAAAATAACTATGAATTTTAATTCAACATTTCTGAGGAATCTAGTTGGATCCCACCAACCTGTTTCCCTGCATCCACAGATGTTAGCCCAGTATAAAAATACCAATTCTACTTTGAGATGGAATATCATGGTATATAGGGCCATCCGCTATCATGCGGGGCGCATAGGGTCTCATCCACTATATATGTGTGTGTGTGTGTGTGTGTGTGTGTGTGTGTGTGTGTGCGGGAATATCAATCACTCGAATATATATACTACTATATATGATATCACATCCAACTGATAAAAATGGATGGTTTACTATTTAGGGTTATTTATATATGCATATAAATTATTTTATTATTATTTCCAAAATTTACATACTTTTTCAAACGAACTTCAAATGAGACGTGCCGCCTGACGTTTATAATATTTTACCCCTATTCTGAACACAATGGAACGTGTTTTAGAGACTAATTCGATTGTATGTGGAAGATAGCTTTTTGAATCGAATTAAAATATTAAATTTTTGATATTTATTTCAACGCGTTTCTTTCCCGTACGATCAAACGGTAACTCCAAATACTACGATATTTGAAATTCGATAATAAACTATTACAGATCCAAGGGAACAGGTTTCGTCGAATTTTGAGAGTGTGCCCGGAAGGCTATTTTAACTCATCGATTAAATAGAGCGATTTTCAAAATCGTCCAAATCGGTTAAAATTTCCATTTTTAAAACTTACTAACTCCATCATAATTCAAATAGAATTTATATTCATATTAGAAATCACTTCAATTCATTTTTAAACAAGGTTTAGCTCTTTACACTATCATTATATATTAATTCCACTATTAAATTAATATATAAAATCCAATTTTAAATTTATCTTCTTTTAAATCCCATTCAAAGATCCATATTATAATTCTAATCCAAATAGAATTTAAATAAATTTTAGAAATCATTTCCATGTTCATTTATTTTCGGATTCACATATTATCCCTAATTCCAAATATTAATTTACTATTTTACCAAATCAAATAAATCGTCATATTTGGAATTTTAAATCATTTCAGAAATTCTCCATATTCAAATTCAATTAACAATCCAAATCCAACATTTAAAATAAATCAAATGTTCAAAACTAAATGATCGAAATTCCGAGTCATTACAGTTGCCCTATGCGACCGCCTAGACGGCCTAGCCCTAAAATCGGGCCTAGTCGGGGCACTTCAGGCGGTGTGTGATGGAGAAAAAAATGGCCCAGGCAGAGGTGGAGCAGGTTTCGCTGGAGGGAGGCTGTTGAGTTAAACGGGTTTGGATTTGGTGATACGTGAGCTCGGTCGCAAATAGACGAGAGGTGGTGGCGGGCGCGAAGTTGTGGAGTGGAGGCGTTGTGGGTTGATTGGCACGAAGAAGACGTTCAAAAGGAAGGGCGACGACAGGGAGGTCATGAACAAAAGATAAGGGGACGCGAGCAGATGAGTAGGGCTATCAATGGATATCTGAAAAATTCGAAATCCATCCACATCTGTATCCGAAAAGCGGATAATATCCGATATCCGAAAAAACGAATGCGATGCGGATACGAAAACATTTGCATCCGAAAATTATCCACCCGGTCTTTGTCAAGATTATAGTATAAATTATGTGTATTTTAGTATAATGAAAGATATTTATTTATTGTTTTATTAAGTTAGTAGTTTATATTATATGCACTAATGCTTATCAACTGCTCACAACTATTTATTATTGCCATATTTGTTTATATTTAACACTTTTATAATCAATTGAATTAAAAAAATAAAATTTATATTTCTTGATTTATCAGTCGTTAGCGGATAGGATGATTATTCGATATCCATCCGTATCCACGGATGCGGATATCCGATATCCGAAAATTATTTCGAACGCGGATGCGGATATGGCACTATCCGCATCCGAAAGTATCCGTTGACATGCCTACGGATGAGAAGGTAGGGCTTAATACTCATAAACTAATATTATACAATTTATTATTTCTCAAATTAAGCACAAAAGAGAATAAGTCACAAAGCAGAAATTATTGAATATGGTGGAATATAAAAGTCAAAATAAATTTCTAGAGAAAATAAAAGGCTACCGACTATTGGTTAATACACGGTGGATACTTGAATGGATAGGGAGACCAAATGGTTAAAAACTGTTATTGATACAGCTAACAGTTTTACAGATTCCGTCGTGTACCGGACACCGAAATGCCCAAATGTATTACTGTGGAGATCAGCACGATAAGATGAATAGAATGGTACATAGATATCAGCAATACGACCATCCTATCAAAACTCGATTTTTGCTGCCAAAACGTCGAAAATAAGATAAACGGAGCTAGAGCAGTCCAAATTTTGCGAAACGAATTATGACTTCTCACCCAGAAAATGATTTGCTTTCTTATTGTATAAAATTATTCAGATTTCGAAAACATTCATAAAATTAAATGATTTAAATTGAAATTAAAAATTACACAACAAAACCAACTTTCATATTTTCTAATGAAAATATGACACTTCCTACGTTTAAATAGACGTATTTCAAATATCAATTGTTCATTGTTAAATCTTAGTTGTTTAATTTTAAGAAAAATTTAGTTAATTACGTTATAAAAATCGGTAAAATTTCTGGGTCGTTACAGATTGGTGCGACCATCTCCGACGTCGGAATTCGCCTATGGCAATCATGGCCACTGCCACCTGCATTGTCGATTTCTGTCCAACCTAATGATTACTTCCTCGATCCAAATGTATGGATCGACTCTTTTTTGCATCCTCTACGCTCTTATATCTTTCGACTGTCTAATTGTCATCGTTTCACCGTTGATCGACAAGCCCTTTAGTGGACGACCGAGAATTATTCGCTAATCTTCGGCCACATCAAGCACCATGTCATACAAAAATCCACTTGCCCCTCTTCTGCTTGTCAAGGGTTTCGAATCCATATATTATAAGCCAAGGTTCGAGCACTTTGATTTTGAATGATTTTTAGTTAGTTTGTTAATCCACCATTAAAGAGTGATTAGGAGAAATTCAGATTAGAAGAGGAAGATAAATGCAACGGCTGCTCTCTAGGTTTCATAACATCATATATACAGACATATAAGGTGAGTTCAATTATGTGTAACCGTTTGGTCCAAAAATGACTATGTATTGTATTTCAACGTTGTAATGTTTTTACTTCATGAACTGTAACCCCAATTCATCAAAATCAAATAACAAACTAATCACTGATCAAGGAGACATATGTAAAAATTATAAATAGGATACTCAATTCATCATTTAATTAAAAAATTATTTTTTAATTAATTTAATTTTAAAACTTCAATTTTTCCGATTGATACATCATGCCCAGAGATGTCAAAGGTACCTGCTAAAAATGTGCACATGTTCAACCTAAATAAATTACAGACAATTTTGTGAGTTTATATCTCAAAGAGTACATGAATATGAGAGTGGTTTTTTCATTGCTTTTATTTATACTGTACGGTATTATAACCTGCTTTTGAAAATTGAACATTTATCCTTCTTCTGAACTATAGTGTTGTTGTAAGATTAGGAGGTACAGTAGGTACGATGGTGATCTATCAACTATTAGCGTATTCAATTACCACATATTTATATTAAATAAGGTATGTTCTGAAAATTATAAGACCACTACTGCAGTTTCATATGTAAGCATCTTACTTTTAAACCATGTTACAACGTTGATTACAGTATTTATTTTGTCTAACAAATGGTATCCAACACTGTTGTGGCCAAAATATTACAAAAACTGTTTTGTATACAATTTAATTTTACTCAGCTTACAATTTTCGTGGCCTGCCTAGTTTCATTAAACTGTAAAAACATATAGTACTCCAAACCTACATTTAGAAAAGATATAAACAACAAGTAATACCGTCTCCATGTATTCATTTCCAGATTGATGAAAACCGAATGCATATATCATTCACTATATTATCTATCTGTTTAATGCAGCTTTTTGTTGATACCAAAATTTAATTCATTTTAGCTTAATTCCATTTGTCTTAACCTTTTTTTGTTTGTATGAAATGCTTTTTAGGAGAAAGCAGTGAGCTGACTAAGTACAGATGACGAAGGTGAAGGTTGATAAAGTTTGGCATCTTCTATCTTAATTGATCGGATGTTAAATTTAGACATACATGCACATTGAAGTCATGTAAGTATTATCGTTGGCCTATACGACTTACAAAACCCCATGCATTACTTGCTGTACCGATCTAATCTTCTTATGGTTCATACAATGACACAACAATTTTTGCTTACATAATTTGAATTGAATTATCGCCTTAAAACTAATGTGCAAGTTTCTAATTTCTTGCGGTTTCATGTAGTTTTCACATAATAAATACTAATTTTATGATGTTAAAATAGTTTTATTTTACTCATGACAAAATTAAGTAGAAACGTGCGGTCATTGACTAAAATAAGTACCGCATACAAATATGGTCAAATGTCATTCAACCATTTATCAATTGACATACTTAATAACTATGGATTTGAGTCTTAAATGAAAAATGGATCATTTATCTAAGCCTGAATATAATTTAACGATATTTAGTACAATGAAACAATTGTTAACGTCCAGTATGTTCTTATGTTTTATGTTGCAGGATAGTCCATTGACAAAAAGAAGTGCAACCAAGAGGATATCCCATTCCCATAGTAAAAAGCTCCTTTCAACTATGGACTGCATAGGAAAAAGAATTGAACAGGCTCCTGATCAATTTTCCTAACTAACTGATGCGTAGAACAAATATTTTTTGTTCAAACTTCATAGTGGAATGAGATAATGGTTACAGATTCACTGTATATCTAAGCAATTCAAAGTGGATGCGGGTATGGCCCAATAACAAAAGAATGGGCCACATATATCACTTGTTGTATTATATATATATATATATATACACACACACACACACACACACACACACACACACACACACACACACACACACACACACACATATACTGTGCTGAACATTGTATACATTAATTTGTATTCTCTCTGAAACATAATACAAAAAAATTATTCTCTGTTTCTTCAAATTCATCTATCTCAAAATATCAATCACTGCAATATCTTTTATGGTATCAAAGCCGAATTGCTTAATAGCATTCAGCGTTAGCTTTATTTCAAACAACCCATCAGAAAACACATCATCATTTGGGTGCACTCATCAGAGACATTAATCTCATCCTTTGAGGTTTTGAAATTTACTTGCGAATCAGACAAAAAAATCGAGTGCCTTGCCAGGAACAAGTTCGGCTGCAGCAAGATACTTTGTCAAAATCAAGCAAATCGAAGAAACAACCAGGAAATCAGAAAATAGATCAAGAAGGCAAGAAAACCATCATAAAACACATCAGAAAGTCAGTGCCTTACCAGAAAACCTATCAGAAAGAATTCATCATTTAGGTTTTTTGCTGGTTGCAACGAACCCGTCGACTTCTTTCATTTTCTGTCTTGCCAAGCATTTTCTACATCAAAAGTTTCCTGACTGCTCTTCATTTCATTCTTGAATCTTGAAATTCATCATGGCTGAAGGAGATCATAATTCAGCAACTTCAGATAAGACCAATAATTCAAGTCAGAGTAATGAATCTGCCACTGAAGATTTGATCAAGACAGTAATAAGTCCGCAGACCCAATTGGTTACAGCTCAGCTCGATGAAGATAATTATCTTCTATGGAAATATCAAGTTGAGACAGCTGTAAGGGGATATGGCCTCGATGGATACATATTGGGAACATCACATGTGCCTCCAAGATTTATCACTAGCCAAGAAAACAAAGTTGTTAAGAATCAAGAATTCATAAAGTATCAAAGACAATAGTTCATGGTTACTTTCATCAATAAGTATGAATCTATTGCCAAAAAATGTAGGATGTAAATCATCAAATGAGATATGGACAACCATACAACAAATTTTCAATTCTCAATCAGCCGCTAGAATAATGCATTACAAGAGGCAACTACAAAATATTAGAAAAGACAGTTTATCTATGAGGGAGTATCTGTCAAAGGTGAAAACATTATGTGATTTATTTGAGACAGCAGGGCACAAAGTATCAGACACTGAGCAAATACTAACCATCTTAGGCGGTCTGGGTGATGATTATGAGTCTGTAGTAGCTGTGATAGCATCTAAAGAAACTTTACCATCCATACCAAATGTCAGTGCGACACTCCTTGCTCATGAGGGAAGGTTAGATCAAAAAAGATACTGGACAGTGAATTATCTGTCAACTATGCAGCAAACTCAAAAGGCAAAGGACAAGAGTACAACAAAGCAAATCAAAACTATCAAAGAGGAGGATAGTCCAATAGAGCAAGGGGAAGAGGAAGATATAACAATAGCAACCAACCCAGATGCCAAATTTGTGAAAGGATTGGCCATACTGCATTGAGATATTATTTCAGATTCAATTCAAATTATGTACCAAATCAGAGTCAGAATAATCAAAGAAATAATACAAATCCAACTATCAATCTGGCTCGTCTGCAATAACAAGAATTGAGTAATCAATCAGAAAGGCAAAGAAACTCAACTGTCAGTGCTGCAAGACAAGATGACACACAAGATGAAAGTTGGTATCCTGACTCAGGTGCTACAAACCACATTACGAGCAATTTGGACAATCTAAATCTTGGTCAAAAGGAATACAGAGGTAATCAGTCCACACACATGGGCAATGGTCAGAGTGTCAATATAACACACATTGGTTTGCTTGCATCAAGGGTGATAGACAACTATATCTCAATAATTTACTAAGAGTGCCTCAAATAAGAAAAAAATTAATAAGTGTATCACTATTTGCAAGTGATAACAATGTCTATTTTGAATTTTATCCAGAATATTGTTTGGTTAAAGACATACTAACTAAAAATGTTCTTTTACAGGGTAATGCGGATAGAGGACTGTACAAATTTGAGTTCATTAATTCAAGAAGTTCTCAGAACAATGAAGTTCACTGTAATCTTTCTGAAAATGCAGAAAGAAAAGTCAATATGTTTGATTTTTGGCATTATAAATTAGGCCACCCTAATGTCAATGTTGTGAAACAAATTCTTGTTGCAAATAAAATTCCTTTGAAAAATGTTGTACTGCCATATGTATGTGCACACTGTCAAATGGGGAAAAGTCATAAACATATGATGATTCATGAACCATATATCATAAACCCCTTGAATTGGTTGCTGCTGACCTATGGGGACTAGCACCAGTCAATTCAGATTATGGATTTAAATATTATATATCGTTTGTTGATGCACACACTAGATATACTTGGATATACTTTCTAAGGGAAAAGCCAAAAACTTCAAAAGCAGTAATTAATTTTATTAATCAAGTAGAGAAGCAAACAAGTCACCAGCTAAAAGTTTTACAAACTGATGAAGGTACTGAGTTTAAACCTCTCAATGGTTACTTCTCAAAGAAAGGAATAGTTCATAGGATCACATGCCCATACACTTCTGAGCATAATGATTTAGCTGAGAGGAAACACAGACATATCATAGAGTCATGTCTTAATTTACTATATCAGGCATCTCTTTCTTTAAAATTTTGGCTGGATTCATTTAATACAGCAGCATACTTAATTAATAGGTTACCGACAAAGGTTTTAAAGAACAAAAGCCCAATAGAGGTTTTGTTCAATGTAAAACCTGATTATTATGGCTTGAAAACATTTGGATGCTTATGTTTCCCTTATATAAGACCTTACAACACACACAAATTAAATTTTAGGTCAACCCCGTGTACTTTCTTGGGTTATGCCACAAATCAAAAAGGAAATAAATGTTTGGACAACAATGGAAAAATATTTGTGAGCAGGCATGTGGTGTTTAATGAGCATGTATTTCCTTTTGCCAATGCAGATATAAAAACAACTCAAAAAGTTTATAATCCAAGGATTTCCATACCAAATGTGCCTTTATACCCAACTGAGTTGAGCAGGGAATGGACTGAAGAAGGTTTAGATCACCCTGATCCACAACTCACAGTGCAAGCTAGGCCAGGTCATGGACAGGCAGAGCAATCAGACCAATACATCCACACCCCTGCAAGCAGTCAAACACAAAGTATCAGTCAAACTGATAATGAAGAGCAATCACATATGCAGCAAGACTGTTCAACTGAAAAATCATAGAGCACATAACAGATTCAAACTCGACATCACATGACTACTAGGTTTGTATACAGCCATAGCAGATGATGATGAGCCAATCAATTTTGATCAGGCAATAAAAAGCACTGATTGGAAAAGAGCCATGGACGAAGAGTATAATGCACTTATGAAGAATAAAACATGGGGTCTTGTTTATCCACCTGAGAATAAGAACATAGTGGGATGCAGGTAGACATATAGAGTGAAGAAAAATGCAGATGGAACTATCATGAGATATAAATCAAGACTTGTGGCGAAAGGATATACTCAACAACATGGTTTTGGTTTCAATGAGACATTTTCCCCAGTTGTGAAACCAACAACAATCAGAATTATTCTCACAATAGCATTACACAAAAATTGGATCATCGGGCGGTTGGATGTAAATAATGCCTTTCTAAATGGAGACTTAAAAGAAGAAGTACACATGGCACAACCACAGGGTTACAGACAAAACAGAAATTGTGTTTGCATGCTATATAAAGCCATATATGGGCTCAAACAAGCTTCTAGAGTCTGATTTGATAAATTGAAAGACACTTTGTCAAGTTTAAATTTTCAATTTACCACATCAGATAACTCATTGTTCATTAATCAATAAACTTTCGACTATGTATATTCTTATCGATGTTGATGATTTGATTGTCACAGGTGATAATGAGGCAGAGATAAATGATCTTATCCAAATTCTAGGCAAGCAATTCTCAATAAAGGATCTTGCCACACTAAACTACTTTTTGGGAATAGAGGTTACTAGAGTCTCTGAATCAGAGATTTTTTTGTGCCAAAAGAAATACATCAAAGACATATTAATTAGAGAAAAAATGGATGGTGCTAATTCTCTGCCTACACTTATGACAACAAACCTTCATCTATCAAAAAAACAGGGGAGAACCAATACTTAATCTTAAAGAATATAGAAGCATTGTTGGTGCATTGCAATATGTGACTATTACTAGGCCAGAAATATCATATAGTGTTAATAAAGTGTGTCAATTTATACAGGAACCCAAAGATGAACATTGAAAAGCAGTGAAGAGAATATTAAGATACCTAAAAGGAACAGCTGATCATGGATTCAGCTTTAAAGCCAGCAAACATCTCAACATAACAGGGTATGCAGATGTAGATTGGGCCAATGATCCCGATGATAGAAGATCTACCACAGAATTCTACATCTATATGGGTAGAAATCCAGTTTCATGGTGTTCTAAAAAGCAAGCAACAGTTTCTGGATCAAGTACAGAAGCAGAGTACAGAAGTATAGCAAGCACAACAGCGGAAATCATGTGGATACAATCATTGTTAAGTGAACTGAAAATTACCACAGACTCAATGTTGAGACTGTGGTGTGACAATTTAAGTGCAATGTCTATATCAGAGAATCCAGTGCTTCATTCGAGAACAAAACACATGGAAATTGACTTACATTTTGTTCGAGAACAGGTTTTACAAAGAAAACTACAGATCAGTCACTTACCTGTGGCTTACCAAATAGCCGACATACTTACCAAGCCTCTTTCCGGCATGAGCTTCACAAGACTCAAGGGATAACTTAAGGTCTGTGCGAGGACAGACAACAGCAAAGCTTAAAACACAACCGCGCTCCTTCTATTACTGAGAAAGTTCGCTTATCATTCGAACATATCCAGATTAGTACTCAGGAAGAATATTGTAAGTCGAAACACCTTCAGAACTGACAATAATGGAATTTGCGAGCAACCGTATATCCAAATTGATAGTAATTGAGCAAACAACAGAGAATAGATAAAGAACGAAGTCAACTTTCTTCATCTCGCCACTTGAATCTGATATGGTCTGTAGATCCAAGTAGATCTAGAAGTCACTTGCAAAAATCGTTGATAAATAGAGGAGATAGTAGCGGTTTGTTGAAGGTCTGTTGAAGAAAAGAGTTGAATTTCTGCGCTCTATCATGTTGTTGAGGTTGATTAGTGAATCAGAGAGAATGAGTAGGGAGTTTGAGAAAACCCTAGATGAATTTGAGGTGGCGTATGAAGAATAATGGAATGAGATAATGGTTACAGATTCACCGTATATCAAAGCAATTCACAGTGGATGCGGGTATGCCCAATAACAAAAGAATGGGCCACATATATCACTTGTTGTATTATATATATATACTGTGCTGAACATTGTACACAATAATTTTTATTCTCTCTGAAACATAATACAAAAAATTTATTCTCTATTTCTTCAAATTCATCTATCTCAAAATATCAATCACTGCAATATCTTTTACTAACTAAGCTTATGCTACCAGGATGACTGCAGCAGTGACATCAATGGCAAATGTAAAACTCAAACTCTAATAGCGAAAGGGTGAAAGGAAGGACGAAGTGGAGTTACCATTGAATTAAGATTATTTACCGACTACTAACTTTTTAGACAACTATCAACTATGCAAAATTTACCGTTACACACTACTCTTGCTCATTTGTATGATATCTTCTGTGCTGACTATACCAATTTCAGTAGACATCTTCACAGTTCACACAATATACAATTATGTTATATGTAAATTAAATCTTGTTTTACAAGAATGTGGAAGATGTCGCAACAAGCTATGAATTAAACAACAACAAGCATGACGACAAACGTTGCACGAATGAAGTTTGAAGTGCTCTAATTATATCATTACCATGTTTAAATACATTCCATTCATGCATCTTCACTGCAAACATTATATTAGCTTCGTTACATGTGTTCATTTCTGTCCCGTTTGTGTATGTGAAAATTGATTTTTTATTTCTTTACTGCTTCATGTATTTAGGTTCGAACTTCCCATTATTATGTATGTAGTACTTTATGCGGTTTTATACGTACTACTTTCTGCAGTTATTATTAATAAAATAACCTTATTTTTTACTGCAGTACATAAACTTTGCAAATCCTTTAATGCCGAATGTTTTCTTTTTGTAATGTACCATCTTTTGTATTCAATAGATGCTTCTAAAGTTTTTATAATAATATGACTGTAAGGTGTTATTGGATGGAGAATCGTTCATTTCTTTTAGACACAATCACACACAGATCATCTTTGTCCACTTTCATTTCTTTGATGTTGGTCTTGTGGTCATCAATGTGCAAAGTGGAGTAGAAATAGATTGGACCTATGAAATCTAAAGTGTTTAGTAGATCCAATCTAATATTGTTTTAAATAAAATCTTATTTAATTTAATTTTTTTTAAAAGGAGTTTCATTTCATTTAACTTAAATATATTAAGATCCGCGTATCAAATACACTCATATGTGTATAGTGCAATTGCAATATATAAGCGGTATACATAGTTAATGTGTATGTTTATAGCTGTTGGGATCTATACCGCAAAAGAAACATTTGTCCCTTTATATATGTCTTTGTTGTCCATATTTTTTTAATAATATAAAAAATAACAATTA
The DNA here is from genome assembly GCA_030765085.1 of Allium cepa. Classification (NCBI taxonomy): domain Eukaryota; kingdom Viridiplantae; phylum Streptophyta; class Magnoliopsida; order Asparagales; family Amaryllidaceae; genus Allium; species Allium cepa. Next base: position 883,510,882 of record CM060929.1, read on the forward strand.
CACACACTAAAATTGATTTTTACTTGCGTGTTTTGAAATCTAAAATTAATAATTTGAAACTAGTTTTGATTTAAGGAGTCAAACATTAGCACTGTAATTTTACACAAAAATCCTTTTATAAATTTTGAATTGGAATTATATATACATACATGTGTGTGTAAGATTTATAACATTGTATGTTTCAAAATTTAGAATTCAAAATTTGAAATCTTTTTGAATAGAAAGAAATACAACATTAGATCCATAATTTTGCACAAAGGTCCTTTTTATAAATTTTGAATTAAAATAATATAATTAAACATATCTATAACAGCCAAAAGTATTTGATATTCAAAATATAACACACACACGCATGTGTGTGCGTGAACTTACAATTAATTTAAAAAGATAACTTCAAACAGATGATGTATATGTTTCACTTATATCTGAATATAAAATATGTTTCAAAATATTTCAACTAATTAAAATTGGATCTAGATCTGAATATTTTGAATATTTTATAACAAAACTTCAATTTTAAAAAAAAATTAGCAAACAAAAGATTGGACAACATAAGCATATATGAATTCGATAAATAAGATATGAGATATAAACTAAATTAATAAGATGTGACATATAATCATAACAAGATGTAGAGAAAAAGGATCTAAACCATTCTACCATGGTAATATATTAAAAGAGATTGAAAATTATCTCTTAATGAAGTTGAATTTCTTTAATATTAGATCCGATTGAATCGTCTCCAGAAATTGCAACGACCAGAAGCATCACTTTAATATTTATTTTGTTTTGATTTTGATTTAGGAATTTTTACATCTCGGAGGTCGTGGATTTTTTTCCAAAAGAGAAAGAAAGAGAGCAGGAGGAAATGAATGGTGTGAAAAGAATGTTGAATGAATGAAAGGAATTCCATATTAAAGGACACATTGAGACAGTTTCCATTCTTTCCTTAGAACCTTCCACTTTAATCCCTCAATAAATATCAATCAAATCCCCTCCTTCTTGTCATGTATGGTCGGTCAAAATAGGGCTATTTGGTTCTCAAAATTTTGAAAACCATCTAGTAATTAATCGTTTTAATTCAAATTTAAATATATTATCGATACACACATTCATAACTTTTATATATACGCATTTCATTAAATACCAATGACCTTTAAACATCAAATCAAATCAAATATAATAATTAATATTTTTAAATATTAATTAATTTACAGTGATTATAAATTAATTAAATGGTGTGGTTTTTTGAAGTATTCATCATTATGGTTGTGTGACTCAAATGTGTTAACTCAGTTAGTGATTAGTATCAAACAATTCGAATATTAATATTTACACATCACCTTAGCTAGTGGTGTGACGTTTTGTTTAAATTTGTCGCTTACATATCTTTTCGATAAAATCCAATTTTACTATTATAAGCAGTACCCAGTATTAATGATTATCTACACCAATTCTCTTCGTCTAAATTATATCGCTTTAAAACTTATGGAATTTAGTGTTGATCAAAATTATAATATCGTCCACATTCAACTTCATTAATACAAACACAAAATCTTTGGTTTAATAATAATGGTTATAATTAATCATACTACTCTTGCGAGAGACTTTGACTTTGAGTTGACTATAGTTGACCGTGATACTAAACCCTTATAATAACGAATTCATTTTTGAATAGAGTTTCACTTCCAATGCTTCAACTTAGATACAACTATAGTCGTTCGATGGATCACCATTCCATGATTTAATTATAATCAAAGTAAAGTGTCCATATTGAAGTTCCATAAAATTATCAAGTCAAGGAAACCATGCAATATCGTCACTTTGAAATTTTCTCTTTGACCTTAGTTATATTAACCAACAAAAACCTCTCGAGTGAGTCATTCATAGTTATCTAATAAGTATCAGTATGTAACTCCATGGTGTACCTAACGACTATGTGTGATACACTACCCAACTTTTGAAGAGTGTTATGTATACTAGTCTTAACAGATGAATCAATATCCTTTCTTGAAACATCTTGACTAAGAATATTTAAAATAATACATATTTTAGTGTAATAAATTTCTTATGATTACCACACATTGTAATTACTATCACATAAAAAATAATTTAAGGATATTCTATTAAATATGTTTTAAATTAATTACTTAATTAATTATATTATAAAATAACATAGCATGATATAGAAATCAAACACGTTTATTATGAACAAGATCGATTATCAAGTTAGATATATGGAATAAATTATACAATTGCCCCTTGGGCATACCCTAAACTCTATCAATTTCCCACTTGTACTTGGGATCAATTATAGAATCTTATTCCAACTTTTCGATCGGATTTCTCGAAAAGTAACGAGGCATTCCCTTTGTGAACAAGTATGCTATATTGTTTTAATTAACTACCATGTCGTTTAACCCTCTTCGATGCTAATAAACTGACTTTATCTTGTGGACTCCTTTAGAGTATTTTTTTTTTACTTATATTAAGCTTTAGTTTTTTTTACGAACTATATCATAGAATTGTTATCATATAACAATATCATGAGATTCTCAACATTTTGAATCATCACTTTTTTAGTTATGAATTCGTGCGTTCATTTATAACTTTTTTATCGCAATTCTATTCAAGGAAAGATGCACTTAGCCTTTGGTTAAATTAGCCACCACTTATTGTTTGGAGCAATTCCAACTTAAATTTTTAACTTAAGATTGAACATAAATTTAGGATGGACATACTATACCGAATATCACTTAAGAAGTTCGAGTCCATGCACTCCTCATAAGTAGTTCGTTGTTTCTATAAACAATTTTCTAGTATTTTGTATATACTAGAAAGAAATCTAAATTGTCATTTAATAATCTAATTTAGATTTAATACTTGCCATATGTATCAAATACATAAGCGAAATGTGATACTGTAGGTAGTACAACGTGTATGATAATTTCTATTGACAATGCATAAAAAATTCAACATACATACTCCATATTAAACATTTTAATATCGTATACGTGTTTGTCGTTTAGGACAATCTCAATATCCTTAAATGTTGATTATAAAAGTTATTAGCTTCAAATCCCATATTAAGAATAAAATACCGAACTAAAATGATTTTAATAGAGTACGTCGTTAATAATCCTAAGTTTGTTATTTACTCATAGTTTTGAAATATATTAGTACCTTTATACTTTTTTCTTAAAGACACAAGCTTCCTCTGCATTTTGATTAAAATTCAAACTGTTTGATTTTTCTATCAAAATATTACTCAACTTTGATGCTTTTTGAAAAATACTTTCATATCAATTCTTGGATCTCATCTAATAACCCATATAATAAAATCGCTTCATCCGACTTTGAGACACTTTGGTTATCAAGCACAAAAACATATTCTAAATCACTATTTAAAATTTCTGTTCAATGCATATATATCAAAACTCAAAATCATACCGAGTGGTAATTTTGCAAGTAAAATCCGAATTAACTTAAGTACATTGAATAACGAATTTATTACGTTAATTTCTACAACTGACATTTTATGATATCATTTTATTAATGTAGCTTTCCATATTCTAACTACAATGGTCTTCTTGTTGGAGATAGTTTGGCGACCAACGGATCATATCCCGTCGGGAACAACAATCAAAAGACATTTTGATAATGTACTTGAATTCTATTTTGGATTTTCTCATCATGCCATATGATTGAGACAATATATTTAATGGCTTATTCACAATTGAGAAATATTTTTCTCGATGTCCATGAGAAAAACATAATTTCTCTTTAATGTGCGAGAGCTCTTATTATCATTCTAATTATTTGTGTGTATTTAGGTTCGATCAACTTCATTTTATCACTTATAGTCAGTTTTATCTTTGGATTGTATCCAAATCAATTTTACTACTAATAATTTATAAAAGAAATTCCTTCATTATGAAGTTGGTGTTTATTGAAATAACAATTTTGTCTTAATGCAACGAAATAAATATTCAATTTTTTTCATTGATTTCCTGGATAAAATTGATTTAATTTTTAAGTTTACAAAACTTATGTTCATAATATAAATTGGTTAATCAATATTAATCGGTCCCATGCTCATTTAAGGTGGTCCATACATGATCCCTCACGAATAAGTATTACATGTAGTCTCTCGACTCACGTAACCTATCAACTCATTGACCTAGGATGTGTATGGGGTTATTTCATCAACTCTTATCTTGTATGATTTTGTAGCTTTTGTTTTGATGAAATAAAAATTAACCTTACATGCTTATTCTTAAGCATGCATCATTCTAGAAAGAAGTTTGCTCAATTTCACTCATTATCAATCATACTTTGACAAACAAAGTCTGATTACTCTTTATCGATGCATCATTATGCGTCATAGAAAGGAGTGACCTTTTGAGATTGAATCTTGTTCATTTCAGATACATTCAAAACTCATTTCCATTACATTAACATATTCAATCAAACTGAATAGTTTTATTTTCTTTTGCATGTCATGTTTACTTCCGTTTAATGCTCTATAAACTTATCATAGACATACTATGTAACGACCCGCTATTTTGGACCATTCAAATCGACAATAAAACCATACATATCCGACTTGAATAATTCAAAATACTGAATTGTTAATTAAAATTTGGCAAAACTTAAAATATATAGTAAATAAATCAATCACAGATCACAGAGTAATATAATGCAGCGGAATAGATAAAGAATAGTAGTTCATGAAGCTACTATATACATCAGAGTTAGAAATAAAATACATCAGAATATCCCAGATGCAGTGAAGTCTCCAGTACGAGCAGATGACTTCTCTGAACCAATCAACTGGATGACTGAAAGGATAGATAGCTGGATCTTCAAGACAAAGCTCCAACTTCGAAGGTGAGTCTCAAATGCTGTATCACTCAGTCTGACCCGAGTGTAAAGCAAAACACAAAACACTCGAGTCAGGATTAACATTCTTATATCAATAAATCCAACTCAAGTGAAATATCAACTGAAATACAAATAACTTAAAGGATGGTTGGGATAACCATCCTCTAAGGGTCTAAGGAACTATCTACAGGGTAGAAATATACACTATAACACCGAGGTCATTTCAAGTTAATTTATACTTCAAAATATCTTTTCATTTCAAATATATATTTTTCCAAAATATATATAGGTATTTATAAAGTAGACTATTTGTAATTTCCTCAAACTTAACAAGTCGCTTCAAATCAACCCGACTTTCCCATTCAAATTAAATTCAATCTCAATTTATCAATTTTCATTCAATTAAGTTTTGACCAAACATATTTAAATTTTATTGATTTCAAATATAGATCTAAATCACAAATTAACCATTTAAATTCTAGTATATTTCAAAGCTTTAATATTCAACATTCTCAAAGTTCAATTTAACAGTTTATATAGATCTCGATTTAACCTTGTTATTTATCTTGAAATGTCCACTTAATAAATTCGATGTTTACTAAATAACCAAACTTTACCTTTAATTTATTTAAAACATGAAATGTTCATCAAATCACTTAAATCATCTTCCGGTTATAAAATCATACCTTTAAGTTTCACATTCAATAGTTCAAATTGATTTAACTAGATAAAAATTTAATTTACTACTATTTTAGCTAAACCCAATTTTACCTCCCATCTCAATTTATCCCAATTTTTGCAAAAATCTATTTGAAATATAATTTACATAAATATTTAACATAATTTATGTATTAAATCAATTTAATTAAATTAAGTATTATTAAATCTGTATATATCATTACCTTTTATATATAACAATTTAAGAATCAACATTTATTAAGACCATATATTTCTTTCCAAACACAATGAATTTATTTTCAAAATATTTATATATGATTCAACGGTGTTTGTATATATTTCTTATCATATGGTCAAGTGCTACGGATATTTATCATTTCAATCCGTACACTAAATATATACGGGTGGATAGCATTTCAACCCGTAAATCCCAAATTCAATTAAATGAAAATCGCTTGGGTTTATCATTTCAACCCATAACGAAATTCTCCTATTCTAAAGTCCGTTCGGGTATGTATCATTTCAACCCATAGTGAATTCTAAACTACAGGGAACTTGCAAAGTGATAACAGATAATACAATAAAATAACAGTCATATATCATCAACAATTTAAATAAAATATAAACAACATGATATGGTGTCATATCCCGTAGGTGAACAATTTCAGGTAACAACATATATAGCAATGTAAAATCTAACAGCAGCATATTTCAATTGTCGTTTCAATTGAAATCAAATTTAATAAATAAAAGAACGTTAATCGTGAGTGATTGCTCACCTTTCGAGGCTAGATAGGTTTGACAAAGAATTGAGCTATGAATTTAATCACGATCCAGACAATCGAACAAATCCAAGCAACAATCTTAAAGCGAAGTAAGCTGAAAGTGAATTTGATTGGCAAAGCTGAAAGATAGGGATTGATGGAAACGAATCAGAATCATCTTGATATAATCGAAACCAAATATGCTTATAACTTCTCTCTCTAAACAGATTATAGACATACATTAAAATAAGATATACATATATATATATATTAAATATATTATATTTATTTTTAAGTCAAAAAAATAAATAAATTTAAACACAAATTATATTAATATACATATTCCAAAATCATTGTTTTTAAATAAACCCAGATATATATAGTGTAGCATACATATCATATATAATAGTACACTTAAAATAAAATATACAATGACAACCTATATGCTTTTATATGTACTTAAGAAAAAATCTGACACGATATACACAAACGCTATGATATATTTATCTCCATATTATCAATCAATATTAAAATTTAAACATATATCTAAGAGTATATGAAACACATCTAGACTGGTTACAACTTATATAACTGACTGGAAAAAAAAAATCTATACAAACACGTATATTTCATATAAAACACCTTTATAAACATGACTTAATTTATAACCAACTATCTATAAACCAATATCTACACATATATATAATACATACGAATAACCAAAGAAGAGCCTGGAAACAAAAACCAAATTCTGATATAATATGCGTTTAGATTCGTACCATCATATACAACCAAATGGTATAACATAATACTGACCACAATAAATAACTAACAGAACGTAGCCAGCTTACTTAAATCAATATACATATATAAGCAGATTTCTTTCTTTTCCTTTTTTATATAAAAGGTTATATATAAAAAATTTATAACCTCCCAACCTAACTGTTTATAAAAAGTACTTGATATATATGTATGAAATTGTCAGATCAAAGTGTATAACATATCCATTTAAAGAAAAACAAAATTTCGAAAATTAATATATATATATATTTAAACAAATATTTCTTTATATAATTTAATATACGTATAGAAAGAGCCTGCAGCCTTCTAACACAAAATATATGTATGAAGTTAGACTTTACATAACACTGATATATAATATATACTAACATATATGCATACTGCCTACCTACCTATGCGCAAACACTATGTAAAGTATACAAATAATTAAATATAAATCAATCCCTTCACGTACATACTATGTATACGCAACTAGTGTATATTATTTACAGTAACTTATAGTCTACGTTCCAAAATTTAAAACAACTCACGTAACTTATATAGATAAATATATTACTTTATACACGGTCCCTTTTTAACAGCATGTAGCTTCTAAAACCCATATATATTATAACATATATAACTCATGAACTTACTTATATATCCACTAATACAGTTTTATATATATCCTGCAAATTTAATTTGAAATCTATTGACATTAGAATAACACAACCTATAGAATACGTCACTTAAACAAGTTAAAATTTTACCATATATATTATAAACTAACTTATCAATAAATTGTACACACAAATATATACACAAACAGGTTGTAAAATAGATTTCGTATGTTTACCTTTTAAAATACATATACAACGTGTCACTCCTATATAAATTTATATTATATACACTGCAGACTACATACATACTCAGACAACATACTTTATGATATATTATATATATTTTTGTTATAAAACTAATGTACATATATAAATTAAGTTCTGTATATGACCATGCGAATAAACAATTATACATTACCATACTTACTTATATAAAGCACAGAGGAGAAGGGTCACGAAGTAGAGAGTCGGGGTCGAGGAGATTAGAAGGAGATGGGCGGCGATCTGTGCATTGTTTGCTGCCGCTCGGCGAGGTGGTGATGGGGATGACGTGGAGGAAGGTGGTGGAACAGAGGGCTTGGGGCCATTTGGTTGCGTGAGATGTGGGATCTGGCTCAGGTGCTGCATGGGCGTAGGAGGGAAGTGGCGATGGCGGAGGTGTGTTCGGTGATTGGGCTGAGGTTGGCGATGGGTCGCTGGTTTGTCGGAGGGGAAAGCAAGCGGGTGGAGGAGATGTTGTTTAGTCGGAGGGGCGTTTGGCGAGGCTGGGTGCACTCGGGTGGCGGAAGCAAGGAGAAGACGTGGTGGCATCGGCCAAGCAATGCAGAGGTGTGGTCGCGGTGGTGGTTCTCTGTAGGCAAGAAATGGCTAGGGAGGAAAGGAAACAAGAGAAGAGAGGAGAGGAAGAAAGTAGTATGGGGAAGAAAAGCAGGTTCAAAAAATATATACACTCCTATATTTGAAACATACGCATTTATTTGGTTTGATTGCCGAAGGAAAGAATTAAAGGCAGAGATGGTAGGCCGATGCGTTGAGGGATAGGGGAGAAGTCTTCGGCTACAGGCTCATAAAGTAGTGATAGCTAAAGAAGGAAAAAAATATAATTAAATAAATAGAAGATTTTGAGAGGCCAATTTCCATGGGTATAAAAGAATGTACCTTTTCTTTCAAGAGCTATAAACGGAAATAAAGATAGAGTAAAAGAAACGTGCATCATAAATATAAATATAAAGTTTCAAAAGCAAAAGAAACGCACAGCTGTCCATAGATTCAGCATAATGATTAAAGCAATTTATTGCATTGCTTGGCCTGCACGTTTAGACCTGAAAAGCAAATTGAAAGTGAAAGGACCCAAGTTTGGTACCGTTACAACGGACCGTTATCATCGTTTTCATCGCGTATCGGACTTCAAAATACAAAAATAAATATACCATTGGGATCAGCACGACGAGGCGATCAAAACGGTATACAGATTTCGGTGGTACGATCGTTTGATCAAAAGTCGATAATCGGTACCAGAAATGCAGTTATTTTGCCAGAAATAAGATAAACGGAGTACTAGAATTCGAATTTTGAAAAACGAAAGATGACGTCTTAGTCCGGAGATGATTTAGAATTCTTTTATGTAAAATATTCAGGTTTGGAAATTAATTTATTATCAGCTATTATTAGCTAGCTTGAATTTAATAGAATTTCATAATAAATAAACTTTCATAAATTAAATTGAAAACTTACCATTTGCTATATTTAATTATATGTAAACCAAATATTAAAACTTTATTTCAAAATATTATTATTAAAATTTCTCAAAATCCAAATTAAATACGTTATAAAACCAATTAAAATTTAATAAAATTTTATGGGTCGTTACATACTACATGTGTATTAAATACACATGTTCATGTCTACGATGAGTTATCTGTGAATTTAACAAAGTACGTGGAACCGTTTTGGTATCATCAGACCTAAGATGGAAAACATCTATATGTATCAATCATAAGAGTTCACGAACTCTTATGCCACTCCCATTGAATGCGTGCTTCATTTTGAGATATGATTTACCTGTACTATATGATTCATAATCATATGGTTAAATAATTATCACTCAAAATTATGCCTTAGTTTACACTTCAAAATAATTGTAAGATTTCAGATACTTCTATATTTTCTAATGCATCATTTTGTTATGAAACCAATACCATGTTTATAGTTTTATCTTATAGTGTATATTCTAACATTCACATTGAGTAAAACTATGACTACTTTCAGTCAATATCGAAAACAATAATTATTTCATAAATGATATTTGATATATTAACAAATAATTTTTCATAACTTGGACAATCCACTAAGAAGTGTTATATGGTGTGCTCCCACTGTTTCTGCCATTACCATAATAGCTTGTGAAATATGGATTCCATTCAACCACTTATCATGAATTTCATACACCATAATTAGTTTATAATCGAGCGTTTCAGATCAAATATCTTAAACTCAATGAAATAACTTTCATGGAAAACAATTTTATATGTGAAAATAAATTTGGGATGTAAATAATATTTCTCATTCAATACTAAGTATATTTCAATAATTTGTACAATTTTCGTTTCCAATATATCTTCATGAACCAGAGATGACCATTCACTCTCTTCTTACAAATGTGTCTAAGGTACATCCACTCTTGTACATTCTTTTTCCATTCCAAGTGGTCAAACCATTCAAAAGGATACCGTTACTAAATGACTGTAACGAACTCTTTACAAAAATACATTCGGTCACCCTTAAGATTTAAGGATATCGAATAATTAGCAATTTACGCCAACTGCTCAAACTAGCACATTGATGATCGAATTCCTAAGTATATCTTACAGCTCTTGGTTAAGTGCTACATCAACACATTAAGCTCATTACTGTAATTAATCATATTGAATACACGATTTCACACTGTGGTTTACTTGCTTACTTCGAATGCACCAATTTCATCGAAGTTTCATACATTACAAATCACAACTGTATACGATACAACATTTATATGTATTTTAATATGGATTAAATTTCCATATCATTATATTACTTAAGAGTTCAAAACTCATAAAAGACATACTCCATCTTAGAAAAATATACATTTAAGCGACCGAGACATGAATATTTTAGTGGTCATGTAAATTAACTCTTGCATGGGTTTTATAGTGACAATATGTCAAAAGATTTATTGGTAATTATATTCTATATTTCTTTGCCAAGCTTACATACTTCATTTTTATACTTTAATTGATAAACATTTTATCAGTTTACATTAGGTGCAAAAAGTTTGTCAGTGTAGATTATTCAACTTTACATAGTAAATAGTCTTACAATATTAGAAAGCTTAAATATTACCATTTCATTTTTCTAATAAGGCTCCCACTAGATATTTTATGTTTTTTTTAAAACACTAAGAAAAATGTAGAAATCTTTCTATTTCTCTTGTGGGTGGTAGGAATCGCTTGTCTTGCGATTCTAACCTTAGAGTTCTAAACAAATCATAAACCCGTAAGCTATGGATAACACTTTATCAGTTGTATCATATACAACCCCTAACATGTGGTATTTGTCTAAATCTCAATCTTGACCTAGAGTTCACTCAATAAATCAAAAGAGATTATTCACTCATACCCACTACCAAGAATGTTAGTTTTGACAGCAAATTTATACAGCGTTTTCCATAGCAATGCAGTCCTTCTATCAGTTAAACAAATAAAAATAATATAAAAACGTTGTTTTTACTATCGCCAAATTTTTTTGCGGGAAAGCTCAAATATTATTTTTGGTGGCCGCTCTTTTGCCATTTTTTCCATCCCCTCCCCAGAGCAAAAGGAAATAAATCTAAAAGAATTTCTCCTCCCTTTCTTTTCGTCTCTTCAAAGAAATATTCATCCTCTGCCTTCACAGTAAACATTCCTTTTCTTCTCGATTTCTCTTTTACATCCTTCATCTAACCTAAAATAGATTATAAGTTAATTGGCAGCACCATCGCTTTTACTAAAATGATGGAGAGAGTAGCAAAAATCATTGATCTGGTGGCAGGATGATCGATTTTGGGTGGCTGTGGTTGATTTGATGGCGGCTGCGATTGATTTGGAAGGCTTCTGTAGATTTTGGGGTCCATCCATAATTGCATGTATCCCATGAATCTTTTCCTATCTTCTTTTCATTATGTGGGTTTACTATGTAGTTTCCTTTTTTTACACATTTTATTGTGCTTCATGTTTGGTTTTGAACTGAATTGAAACTCTATTACAGTATGCTTGAGTAACCGCACTAATTGAGTAACTGCGGTAGTATCTAATCCCTAGAAGTTTGTATAACCCCTTTACATAACATGTATTGGTTATGGTGATGATAGTATATGGTCTGATGGGTGTTTCATCTTGTTTCTATTTTGTTGGTTGCTGACATTGGGTTTAGGCTTTAACTGTTTGGATTAAGTTTTTTTGGCAAACTGCAGTAGTATTTTTATCCCCATTACTAGTCGTTCATTAATATAGTTTTAGGTATGTGACTAGTAAGGAAATTATTGTTTGAGATATCAATAATTAACTAAAATCAAACGTTTTACAAAAATCAAAGTTTTTTTACAAAGTTTATATCATCGTGATATAACATGAATAAATACAAGGCAAATTGGACAAATCAACAAAATCCAAAGACTACTGGTATCTATCAACTAATACCTATGCATATTGAATGCAAACTTTACCTGTTAGTTAAGGATTTCTCTCAATCTTAGTTGAAGAATTCGTTGTCCCATAAATAACATCAATGTAATGTTCAACCATTCACATGGTGAGACTTGGAAATCTATGAGGGCCCTTTGTGTGCAAAACTGCAGATCTATTTTTATAAATGGCCAATTTATTTTCTGAGAACCTTCACATTCTTCCATCCCATCTCCAATGACATAAAAGTGAACACCTGGGCCTCCAAATCTTTCTTTCATCCACTTGAAACACTAAAATTTACCCACTTCCCATGCATTGTACACTGATAAATGGGCAATGTGTCAGTCAATGACATTGATTTATAAGGTATATATACCTTAGGATGGTTTTTGAATATTTAATTCTTAAGGCATCTCCAACCGAGAGTATCAATATTGCAAGATTGTAATTATAACCAAAACAAACATTTCAACAGTTGATTACAACTTGTAATATAATGGAAAATTCAGCATGAACATTGAAATTTTGTAGCTGTGCCTAGGAGTTACAAACTTTCAACATATAGACGTATTTCAATAGGTGCCTACATAATGACATTTATTTAACATATGCCTAAAAGATGAACACATTTTTATAGGCATCTAAAAATAAGCACATATTCAAAATGCATACAGCTTCGGGCTCTAGTGTGGAAGTCTTGTGATAATGAGTTGTAATATTACATATTTGTAACATGTAACCCATACTTAGCTGGATATGGTCATATGCCACAAACTGGTCATCAAAGAAATGAACAATTTGCATACTATTATGTGCCACATTTTTTTGTATCACTACAGAAAATTACAACAAGGAACAAAAAAACACCAAAATACATAGATTATGTAACTAACCATTATCATGTGAAATCAAGTCATCCAGACGAAAGAGTAAGCATTTGACTAGTCTGGGAATCAATGATCCAGAAGTAACTAATATGTTAATGTGCTGGCAACTTGTTTGAGAAGCGGATGAACTTTCAGATAATTGAGGATCATCTACAATCGTTTTACTTTTATAAGTTTGCTCCAACAATGCACGTCCTACAACCAACATGAGCAAAACGTTATCTCAAGCTAAAAGCTTTAAAGCTAAAAAAATAGATTTAAAGGTTGACTTCTTGGAACTAAACAAATGAACTTTAACAGTTACCAAGTCTCTCTTTTTCCTCTTTGATAAAAATTGAGAACCTCCAATATAAAGGGTGATTTAGGCCAATGCTCTGTTTGTTAAAGCTTGAAAAAGCAAGGGTCTGACACTTTTTGATTATAGCATCCTTAGAAAAATAAGCGAGAAGCTGAAAATGAAATGCATGTTGTTATTTTTTTGACTGATATAGCCTGACACTTTGGCCAACACATTATGTATGATAAGTCAATAACAGTTTAGTGTTCTTGCTTATAAAAACATTTTTGAGGTCAAAAGCTTGTTTTAGCGATATAAAATTTTTAGAGTTTGTTTAAATAGAATGAAAGGTTTGGATAAAATACAAGTTTTGATTAAGTGGACCTAATGCCTAATAACAATGTGTAGTGTAGGTTTTCAGTTTGGATGACCTAAAATCCCTATAAAAGTGAAAAATGCAGATATTTCTACCTTTTGTTAGTTTTTAATATATGATCTAAAATGATTTATGTAGAGCAATTGAAGAAAAACAACCGAACTTAGATATTCATAAATATTTTTCCTTTTGTATAATGCAGTCATATAATTATGTTAATGCACTATTGGTACCTCGAAATGGTTAAGTACCTGTTGATTATGACCAGTTGTGCGCCCAAGGAATCTTCCAAGTAGTATATAAACTTTATCTCGGTTTTTTTCTTTTTGATATAGGATCTAGATGATATAAGAATTCCATTATTAACTATCATATAATCCCTAAGACTCACATGATCTGCCATTTATTTCAAATATGATATATGAAACATGCCTTGGTTCTATCAGCCCTATAAATCTACACCCCTATAAATCTACGCAAAGGAAAGATGAGAAAATAAATAGTAAGTCTAGGTTAATTCTCAAGTATTTAGATTATATGGCAAGCCTAGAATCATCACTATCCAAGAAACCTTAGGTACTTGTAACCCTGTTTAAACGATGTGGCATCGTGTGCCATATAAACACGATAAGATTCATATTCCCTTTTTAGCATATACAATTTATTGGCTTCTATGATACTACCTATTTATGCAGGTAGCATCAAAATATGGAATATATACGAGATAAGGAGAGAAAGAGAGGGAAAAAAGACTTGAAACTGAATCAGATTCCAAATCAAGAGTTGGTTATCTGAATATATGTGTATGTCAAAAGACGTATCCATTTAGCTAGTTGATGAATTTTCTTATTCTTAACTGTGTACTCATTTAGAGAGATATAAAATGTTTATTACAGCCGTAGCATTAGCACCAAATTGTTATTTTTAGTGGTGCAAAGTGTAAAGTTAAAGATGTTGGTACTTGCAGGTTTTAAACCTGATTGGTGAAGTAAGAGGGAAAGTGGTTGTGATGGTGGATGATATGATTGATACTGCTGGTAATTTATACATATTATTATCCTTTTTTTTAAAGTACCATAATAATTTTCATTATCAATCAACTTATATGTATTGTTTTATCTTTAATGTTATTCGGTATTTATATTGGGCCTGCTTGGTTATTAGGAACTATTACTAAAGGTGCAGAACTGCTACAACAGGAAGGAGCTAGAGAAGTATATACTTGTTGCACACATGATGATTTCAGGTATATATCAATTCTCTTATGGCCCAGTCGATTCCACTTCTTGTAGATCAAAATAATTCATTTTATTGAATGAAATGTCTTCTAAATTTTTGATTGGTTCCTACTTTATATTCAAATGCAAAACTGCCAAAAGAACTCTCATAATAATCCAATATAAGTATACTAGTATTCAAACAACCATCTGATGATATTCTTGCATCCTTGTTGGATAAGCTTAACCATATTGTAAATTCTAGTTTAATACTATTTCATTTCTCATCTCTGTTTGTTTCTAAAACCATAGGTGCTATTGTTATAAGATAAACATTGCAGATATCAAATTCACATTTTTCGATAAATACGATATAATTGTCCATGTTTACAAATTAATACCGTTTGAAAGTTCTAATTATTGGCAACTTATACTCAAGCCCTCCTGCTATAGAGAGATTATCAAGTGGACTATTTCAAAAAGTTATCATGAAAAATACTATCCTCAAATATGGTTTTCAGAAACTTATTTTCACAATTGATGTTTAGTAAAAACATATTTATGTTAATAAACATTTAACGATTAATTTGTGACATCCTCAAATACTTTTGTTCCTACTAAATCATTTGCTCGAGCTGAAAATTTAAGTAGCTATTCGACTAATTTTTAGCGACTTAGTTTCAAATCTAATGAGGCACAAGTTGGGCTTTGCTAACAAGATAATGCATTTGTGACGTTTTAGTTTTAGTTTCAATTTCACAAACATGATAAATCCACACACATATGGTAAATAGAAATAGTATCTTGATAAACTTAACCAAAACTTAAAAACATATTACAAAATTATACATATGAATTAATATATAACAAATAATATAATAAATGTGTATAATAAGTATACGAACTAGAGGTCAAACAAAAGTTAAAAGACTTCCTTCGGATGTTGCAAGCCAAATTGAAATTGAGTTTAATTCATCAGGCATACTAGTAGGGAAAAGGTCGGTGAAATTATCTTCTTATTTAGGGCCACTTGTCCGTGAGCACCTATCATTTACACTTGAAATTGGAGGCAACTTGGTGACGATTTAAAAGTAGTTCTATGGAAATCCGTTAAGGTAATTTTTTTTAATCCCCTAAACTGTAAAAACTGTATATTTAAGTAAAGTGTTCTATCTTTAATCTTACTTCATCTTGCTAAATATAAACATAATGAAAAGATAAAAATAAAAATGGTTGAAATTGAGTTTAATTGTGATTGATGCTTACATAATAAATTATTTTAAGTTTCAAATTAAGGAAGCATAATAAAAATCGGTTACACCTTGTTCCGCTGATTTTCGTATATTTATCATTGATTTACATCGCATGCTTCCACATAAATAATAGCATGAAATAATTAAATGTGAAAAAGAAGTAGAAATAAAAGTTAACGCACATCTTTCAGTTTGGTCTATAATAATGCAATTCTTTATCGTTTACTATCAGTCTTTTGACAGTTTGTCAGATGATATAAGTATAAAATATACATTTATAAAAGGATAAGATCGCTATAGTTTTATTTTCCAGAAATATTTAACAATGACAATGAGACTTTCCGAACGAATGAAAGATAAACAAAATCAAGTTTCCTATTGATTGACAACTTAAAATAAAATAATACGGAAGGCACTAAACCATTTCAAGAACCATAATTCTATGCTTGGTGTCAAGATTTTATGCATTGTACAGATTCAATAACCGTATTAGCTAAAATTGGATACTACAAGATTTTTATAAGCTATACCTATGGGGAATTTCACCAGAAGGACAAACTTTGTTGTCCAATTAGTTTTTAGGACACACATTCAAAAAAATTACTTTCAATGCCAAAGTCAACAGAATAATTACTTTCAAGGACAAAGTCAGCAGTCCAATTACTTTCAATGACATAATTTCATAGGTTTTTAGGCCCTAGAAAACTAATTATTTTGTGTTTTGTCCTTGAAAATAATTACTTCAGTTGTGTGTCCTAGAAACTGATTCCACTTGCTAAGAAGGCCCTTGTGGCTAATTTCCACCTTTTTTTTATAAGCTATACCTATTATATAAACTATTATCAGTTTATTATATCTTAATACTTGATTCAAATTGAAGATGACTCTTCTCAAGCACTTAAATTTGGTTACAGAATAAGAGAAATTCATAATATATACCAATATAATTTTCATCATGTACAAAGTGAAGAGTGCATTATTTACCAGTGCAATAGCATGTGTGCTTATTTAAATTTTTTTTTTATCGATTTCCAATCAAGTAGCGGGAAACTTCCAAATGTGCCTGAACTGTTTCTTACTTAACAAAATACCAAAACCTCTTAGCATGTAAGTAGCAAATAGCTAGCATGTTTGATCTAAGTTTCTCCAAAGCTTCATCTTCAACTTTGCTACTCATACGGCAACTCCGTAATTAGATGAGGAATAATAAATTATTTTGTATATAATAATAAATTATTTTGATTATATTTTGATAAATGTTATAGAAAGATTTAAATCAGATGACGAATGACAAAAGACTCCCATTTTTCAGCAAATGGGATGCGTTTGGAGGTGTTCGAAAAGTAAATTCGTTAAAAAGATATTACAAGCAAAAACCACGGAGGAACAACTTTAACTAAACCAGAAAATGTCAAAAGTATGAAGGAATGGAAGAAGTTTATTGAGTCAAAGATGAGTAAAGATTTTAAGGTAATTGTAATGTAATTTTTATCATTTCTTATATGATATACGAGCGTGCAAAAAATACAAATTAACTAATCAATGTGGTAAAACCTTGTAATCTAGTTACGAAGTGAAAATTTTAAATCCATGAAGGACATGCAAATGCCATAACCATGTAGTTGTCAAGGGATGGCTTGATTCACTGAAGATTTGGTGAGAAAAATATTTGATTTATTAAATATGGTTATTAGTTCTGTTTAATGTTGTCTCTTTTAATGTAGAAGGAGGAAAGTATCGACCCCTCTTCCATTTCTAGATCTGATGTTTAGATTAAATCTCACACTCGAAAAATTGGTGAGCCGGTGAATATGCATGTTGCAGATGCTATTGTAAGTGTTGTGTACTGTTTATTTAAGCCTAACTTTTTGAAAATATATAATTTAGAACTCATTTACAAAATATAATTTGTGTTCACTTTTGTAGGAGAAAATAAAAATGTTGAAAATGAGTCACGGTCTAGCTTAACATGTAAGTTCAAAGAAGATTCTCTCTCACTAGTATTAGGACAAGATAGACCGAGAGGACTACGAGGAATAGGAAGGGGTATAACAATGACCAAAGCAGTTTTGTCTCATATCAAAGATAAGCAAGTAGCTCAATGTCAACATAGGATTTCAGAGCTAGAGTAGTTGGTTCACATGTTAATGAAATGTCAGGTACAATTTCAAATTATATTTTAACAATGTATAGAAAATACAGTCTTTTTTTACCAACATAAAATTATATTGTCACCACCCATTTTGCTTTGACAATGCTTGATATTATATCGATTGATAGTTTTAAATATGCTAAGCTTGATTGAGTTCAATGGGTAGTTAACTTGACATGATTAATTTTGTTTGATTAAATTAGTTGTTACAGGAAACATTTTCTAGGTATTATGTTTGTAATATTATATGTCTATTTTCCTACTGCATGAATCCAGGGCCAACCCTAAGGCAAGGCGAGCAAGACAACCGCCTAGGGCAACCGACCCGACGGGGGCAACGACGCGGTGATGGGGATGAATTCAGTCATTTATTTAGATAAAAGTGGGTTATATAATAACAAAAATAATTGACAATGTAGTGAGCTGGTTAGGTTATTGTGCTTTAAATCAAGCAACCGAAGTTCGAGTATGGAAAGCTGCGAATTTTTGGGGCAATTTTTTTCAGTACGGCCTAGGGCAACGTGATCGGTTGGGCCGGGCCTGCATGAATCGATTTTTAATTAGCTTGAATAATAGACAAAGGATCATATATGGATACTGTCATGAATGACTACAGTAAGGATATGCTCTGCTTTATGACAAATGGTTGTTATTTGTTAAAGAAAGTGGTACGTTTTTTAAATTACTTTTATTCTTAGGTGGTTAGTTTTTCAAAGTGAATTGAGTACAATTAGTCATTTTGTTTGCTTGTCGGTCATATTGTAAAGCAACTTCATTACATAAATAGTGAGCCGGTGACACACAAAAGGCTGTTATATCCATTGTTTCACCGCATGCATATTTTGCTTTTGGTACCAAGCTGAAACAAGGATAAGATTTGGTGCACCACCCATTTTTCTTTTTGCAACAGAAAACAGCCCAAGGATTTGAATCATCGATCCTCAGTGACAAATCGTTATTCTAAAAGTATTGTTTTCCAGTAGGTTGACTTTACAACTCATTTTGATTACTTGCACAAATATTACAAAAATGTTAAAAATATTTTATGCTTTGCAGTTTTATACATCACATGATTGTATTCTGATATGAAAGTCCAACATTAAAATCAGTATATGAATTCAGAATTTACTTGTACTAACTTGTTTTGGTTGTATTTAAGAAATTTTGGAAAAGATTTGAATATCATATATTACATATTATCAAATACTTAATTTTATTTTTGCCATCAGATTGTAGTGTCAGGGATTTTTAAATCAAGCATGTTCATTTTGATTTCCATATATGATGTACAAATACATGTAGTGTATCAGAAAATAATGAACAGTTAACTAGGTGTAATCATCTTAATGCCATCATAGCCAAAATAAATGAACAATAAATGACTGAAATATAGTTTTTTATTCAGTCTTAATATCCCATCATAGTCAAAATATGGTCTTATATTTTTTTCCTATCTAGAATTCATATTAAGTCCTAATAAAAAACACTTTCATGCATAGAATTCTCAGTTTCGAGAACTGAGCTTTCAGTTTTAAAACAAAACCGAGCTAATGCTCAGTTTGTTTCAAAACTCAAAACAGTGCTCTCACTCAGTTTTGAGTCAAAACTGAGCTATGTCTTAGCTTTAATAAAACTGAGCTAATGCTCAGTTTGTTTCAAAACCAATCTCTCACTTGTTTCAATTCAAAACTAAGCATTAACAACTTGTAATAGTGATAAAAAATGTGTTTTTATTGCATTCAAAACTAAGTTAATGTTACAATGTAAATTTGTTTTGCTATTTTTTAGTAGTTTCAAACTAAATATGTTATTTTAAATGTGTATTTGATCACTAACTTTTAAATTTCATTGTTACAGGTAAGTGAAGTTTTTAGATGCAAAAATGCACAAGATACTCAGGTTTTGAAGGTTCGGCCTAGTTAGCAATGAAAAGTTTTTGGTTGCATGTTTTGCCATTAATATTTGATGTAAACTTGGTAGATATCGTGCCTTTGTCTAATGTTGTATGAAGATGGTTTTATAAATTTCATCGTTGTTTGAGTAAACTTTGTTCATGGATATTGTGTTCAACTTATTTTAGGAAAATGATTAATTGTTATGCTTTTATTTTATAGTTTTTAGTTTGATTTGTATATGTTTTGTATATTATCCGATTGAAATATAATTTAATGCAATTAGATTAATGATATGTGAATATTGCAATGGTATAACATGTCATAAATGACAACGTTTAAAATGCGCGATCAGTTTTTGAAAAAATAATTCATATTAATATGACAGTGTTCATACCATGCTGTGAGTTCTTTGAAAAGATAAAGTATATTGATACTGCAACATTTAGGAACTGCTGATGATAATAACAGAGTTTATAGATTGCTGTTGAAAACTAATGAATAAGCCTTAGACAGCGTATTTTAAACGTTGTCATAACTTACTAACAGCACTTTAAAACGCCGGTGAAAATGTAAAATAACACCTAAACACTTTTTCAGAGCAACTTGAAAATGTTGTTTTAATTTTAAAACAGCAAAATATAAACGCTGTAGAAAACCAATTAACAGTAACACGATAACGCTTTATAAAATTATTTTTGGCAACGTTTTCTTTTAGCTGTTAGAAATTGTATATCAACGACCGCATGCCGTTAGACAACGTTTCTAACAATGTTGTTATATCCTTTAACAGCGGTTTTCAAACGCTGTCAAAATGCTATTTTGTTGTAGTGGCCCACTAGAGGACAAATTAAATATTAATACATAAATGGTGGAGTACAACTTATATATTAAGAATTCGTAATCTCTAATACGCATACTCATACACATTGAGTGATATCGATTTAGGGGAAAAAGTACTTTTATGAAATATCCTCATGATACAAGTGTCAGATGGATCTGATATCACGATACATGTACAATACGCATGTGCTTTATAACGAATCAAGATTTCATCACTTTGATTTTGGGATATTTATTTTATTTTAAATATTCAAAATCATAGTTTTAAATAGAAAGAAAATCAATTTGGTAATATAATGAATTTATAGGATTTTTCCATAATTTTTAGTTTGAAAATATTTAAATTAGCATTTGATGTATTTTACGACAAATGTTGGTATTTTTCGAATTTAACAGAATTTAATAACCAGCATATTTGAAATTGTTTTGTGATCCTGTCACATTTTTGTATGCGACTGTATTTTTATTTTTGTCATTCGCGATTTGTGCATGTAGGGAATATTGCATAGTGTAGTGTCGTATATCTTTCTTTCAAAAACTTTTCCCCAATCAAATCAAATTCAAATTTTCAGCTAGCGTTGATGTTGATTTATTGATTTGATGGGTTATCTTGGATTGTGAATTTGGGTTTGGGTTATCTTGTAGTTTTTGGTTTACTTTAGGTTGAAAAAATGACTTGGATTTGGTTCAGTTATAAGTGTGCATTTCTAACTCAACACTTCATCTCATCATTTTTCATTTTCTTTGTTCTTCCTTCATTTTCTTTCTTCTTCTTTCATTTTTTTCTTACTGTAACAAAGAAAAAAAGGCTCCTCCTCCTTTCAAAAATCCATATCTCTCAATCCATAGATGATTAGCCAAACCATCCAAGATGAAAGTTGTGTGTTAAAACCCCTAGCATTTTATAAAAATATTAGCTCATCATTTCTATGAACATAGTGATGGGAATTGATCGTTTACAGTAGATATCGAAAAATGATGGAAATTCGACGAGCACGAAATGGAGACTGGAGGGTAGAGATGTGTTTATATCGTCGAATGGAGATTTTTAGAGGTGGTTTCATGTTTTTTTGTGGCGTAGTAGGGTGGTCATGGCACTTAGTTGAACTTTTTTCGTTCATCAATAAAATTTCAGCATCAAAGGCTTCGAAAGGAAGTGCGGTGATGTCTGGAAGCAATGTTGGATGATGACGAAGACGTTGGAGGTGGTAGCGAGTGCTCTAGTAGTTGGAATTTCTCTATTGAGCTCAAGTTAGGGTTTCGAATTTTTTTGTTAGGTTCGGGTTTTAAGTTGTCAACAACAATGGAGGTCATCGAGTTCAAAGTGGCGATGGTCAAAGGTGAGGCGTCGAAGGGGCTTTCAAATGGCGGTGGTGGCATGGGTCCAGGTGGGGTGTAGTAGCGGTAGTGGAGCGATATCTCCATGTTTGTGTATTTCCTATACGCGAATTCGGATGGGGAGGCATGGACGGATTCTAGTGGAGGGTGCCAGAGGTGACATTGAGGTGGCGTTTGGGACGAGCTCATAAAGTGGGGTTTGCTGGTAGCTTAAGGTAGGCAAATGTTAGTGGAGGGTGGGCGTGCACGTGCACAACCGTGTGCACGTTTGGTTGCTAAAATCAATTTGGGAAATGTTGATTTTAGGATAGGGTTGGGGAGGAAGAGCACTGTGCAGTGTTATTGGGCTATGCTCAATTAGTAATGGTGGGAAAAAAGAAATTCATTTAGTTTTATTTTATTAATTAAATATGTTGAAGTTAAATTGTTTTATCTCCTTCATTTTAAATCCATTCGACCCACAGTTTTTTGCACTAGATTCATATAAACAAGTAGAACACCATGGCATAAATAGTTTTTAGATTAAATATACTACAATTTAATGATAAAATAACACTGATTGAATATTATTACATTAATTTAAGTGATAACATAGTTAATTAATTATACTTCAGCATAGTTAATTAATTATACTTCATTAGTGATATCTATTTGGCCTAATAAAAGACTATTCTGAATGAATAAATTATTTTGGACATTTATTTAGTAGAAACAAACATCATTTTGCTATAATTAAAATGAATATATTATTGATAACATCTGTTTAGCAGAATAAATTATCGATCTACTATTATATTAATTTGGACATTATTCATATATTAGTTAATTAGTATTGGATAAGTGATGAAAAGTTAAATTTAAGTAAATAGTAGCTTGTTCAAGTGCCATTGTGATCACTAAGCCTCTTTCCAAATATGAAAAGCTATGGATTTAAATAAACTTTCATTTTATAAGACTTTGAGGTTAAGTGTTTATATAATTATATACCTAAAATATAGAGATTAATTATGTTTAAGAAAATTAATTATTTAGTTAATGATATTTCAAGATATTTAACTATAGTATTAGTGTCGTTTAATGATATTTAATTATAGTTAGTATTGTTTAAATATATTTATATACCATTAATGTTGTTTAAAGACATTTAATTATTTTATTAATAATGTTTAAAGTTAAATAATTATTTTATTAATGAGGTTTAAAATTAATTAATATTCTATTAGTGATGTTCAAAGTTAAATAATTATTTTACTAACGATTTTAAAGTTAATAAATTATTCTACTAGTGATGTTTAAAGTTAATTAATTATTTACTTACGATGTTTAAAGATAATTAATTAATTTAATAAATGTGTTTCAAAGTAATAAATTGATTTATAAAAGGAATTTTTACTTAATAAAAAGGATTTATTAAAGGAGTTTACAAATTTGGAAAGAGATCTTGGAAATTTTAAAATAATATTTTTAGGAAGTGGAAATTTGAAAAGACTATAATATTCTAATTGTAGCAAAAGATTTTAGAAAATGGTAAAAGAAGTTTGGTATACAACGCTGTTCTTTAAATGAACAATATATGGAAATTTAGTAGTCCAATGCTTGATACTAAAAGCCGATGAGTAGACGGATCCTCTATCTGTGAGCTCTAGGACCAAAGTTTCTAGATGAGTGACATGGTAAGTCGAAATATCAGAAACAAGTCAAGTAAAGGAGTTTTACAAATTGATTTTAGAGGAATATATAAAAGGTGCTTTGTAAATAATTTAAAGACTTATAAAGGAGGTTTTATAAATTAATTTGGAGATATATAAAAGGATTTGTAAAATATGGAATGGGTTTATAAAAAAGGAATTTATAAAAGGATGAGAATTAATTTTGATAAATAATCCTCCTTAATTATGGTGGCATGGAAGCATTCTTTTCATACTTAACACCGAAGGAAAGTGGTTTAGGTTTAGAATAAGCAATGTTTTAAATGATATTTGTTTTTTGTCCATTTAAATATGAATTTGGAAAAGAGGAAATCTTCCTTAAGTTTTGTTAATATACTTATACCATTGAGATAAGTATATGGATATATTTTATAAGTATTGGAAGCGTAATGTTTTGTTAATATACCTATACCGTTGAAATAAGTATATGAATGATTTTCCAAGTATTGAAAGCAGTATAAAGGGTTTGTGAAAATATCTTTGTGAAGGTATTTTGAATCAAATAATATAAACGAAATTTAATTGATGAAAGATTAATTAATAGAAGCTTGGTGGATCCATATCGAATTAAATCTATGTTTGATTGTTTGTTTATTTGGTGGTTAAATAACCGACTATCAAATCTTGGCCAGAATCTAACTTTAGAAATATCTAAGAGAGACACAGGGGTTATATGACACAATATCTTCGACGAGGCTACACTATGCTTATAAATCACATTTTTTTCTCTAAGGAAAAATGATAAGAAAATCCGTCCGCTTAAACGGTTAGGAGGTGAGCTCCGCTTTAAATATTGTCTTTTTATTTTCAAAATAACCAGAGTTAAGTTTACCGAAACCTATCAATTGGTTTTGGAGCACCCAGTAAGCGGGGGAGTGTACTTAAAAGAATTTACTCAAAACCATAACCACTCCAAAAACATATACGCATTCGACGCTTTGGAAGAGGTTCGAGACTAGTTCGAAATGTGGATTCTTTGAAGTGCAAGGGATACTGCTATTAATCCTGAGAGTGATTCCAAAATGGATGTAGTAGAAGTAGTGTTTTCGGTTTATTCATATCCTGAACAACTTGTATGGTTGAATGCTGACATAGCATTGCTTTTGGGGGCAGTGTTAGCATTTCAGGTGGGAATTGCTAGGAGTAAAAGGTAAAAGCATAACCTCACAAGCCTCACAATTCGGTAATGGCTAAAAAAGGGATGCTCGTAGAGCTATGTGGTGAGCTACCATTAGGTGCATCATTCCTCGATCTAGATCGAGATTTTTGGATTTTGGTGTGCATGTGGGGCGATCCTGGGGCAACGTTTGCAGCCTCGGTGCCTATGGGATGATGTTATTTATTACGCCATGTTAAAAGGACAGCTGACTCTGTGTTCGTAGGGGGTCCATGTGCAGCCCTTAGGTACATTTTATCTAGAGGTGTATTATATGGAAGGTAATCCCTTACCTTATCATCAATGGAATCCAATCTCCAATACGTGCCCTATAGTTTTAGTTATAGAACCTGGTACTATTGAATGTAATAATGGCTAACCATTCTAGATATGTTGTATATTTATTTTCCACCCCTAGAGATTATTGTAATATCATTGGATTTTCGAATAAATATGGTTTGATATCGTAAAGTAAACATTCATTCGTGTTGATGTGTGACGTGGTCTTATGAGATACTTTATTTTTAAAGGGTTTTATAATTATTGAAGTCCATATGATTTGATTTGAGTTTTCTAACGCTAGTTTACCAGATTGAGCCAGGCAATTTTCTTATAATGCGCAGGTCAGCACGAGCGCATTTCTAGATTTAGTGATCGATGCTTTGGAGCTTCAGGAGATGAGCTGGATACTTCAAAGATGTATTCTCATTTTTTCTTTTATTTCCGCCATATTTCCTTGTTTGTATTTA
Source organism: Allium cepa (assembly GCA_030765085.1). NCBI lineage: Eukaryota > Viridiplantae > Streptophyta > Magnoliopsida > Asparagales > Amaryllidaceae > Allium > Allium cepa. The sequence continues at coordinate 883,537,157 of CM060929.1, forward strand.
TCAGCAATTATGTGAATAGGTTGTTACAATTGTCCGGACTGATTATATATTAGCTACTCTGATTTATGTTTGTATATCATAGTTTTCCTTTGTAAAGTTTATTGGTATATTATATATTACTGATCACATTGTGCGATTCCGTTCTGTCTTTTTTCTTTTACCCCACCAATCTATTTTTCTGGCTCTTGGATGTTTGGCTCGTGAATACTGTGTATGTGTTTGTATCGACTTCTAAGGATCGAAAAAGCGAGTGTTATAATTGGTATCAGAGCTGAAAGTTAAGTGAGAATCTTGGCCCTGGTGGGGTAAACTCATTAGAGATAGGGTTATTAACACCCTAGAGTGAGTTTGAGTGTATGTATAAGAGCGCATATTTGTTAGTACTATAAAAAGGTTTTATATTGTGATGATTGAACTATTAAGTGGCTTACTAATTCTGGTCAATACGAGTAGCTAACGTTATTGATAGGGATCTCTAAACATTTGAACAAGGCCTAGCAAAATGTTATTATTTTTTAAATTGGTAAATGAAATAATTTTAGCTAAGATTATATTTTATATATAAAAGAATAATTTATAAAAATTAATATATTTAGTTTTGGTGTGCTTATTTATTAGGAAACGATAATAATCAATTATTATCATTTTGGATTTGATTATTTATGCTCTTCTAGTTTTGGGGCATTGACTGTGGTACTAGTAATTTTCCTTTTTGAAATCTGTTGTGGGTAGATAGAAATCGTGGGGACACTTAAACGAACATCTTATGAATTAAGTTTCACAGTTTGGCTATAATGCATTCAGTGATAATATCAGGTTAAAATTAGGTTCTAATAAAATGTGCCTATTAAAAGAAAGCTAGAATATTTTGAAATAAATATCTAGGAATGATTTTATGGAAAATGATTATATGAAATTTGGATTTATAAAAATGTGTTTTATAAATAAAGAGATTTTTGAGGATTCAAACCCAAGAGTCTTGAAAAATATTTTGAATGTTTTATAGAAAATGTAGTACTGTATTTGTAACAACCCGCCATTCATTCCATAGAATAACGCATCATTAATAAGAAAGAAAGGGATAGAAAGGAGAAAAGACAGAGAAGAAAAAAGAAACAACATCAGAATCTCAACAGCGGAATGAATGAATAAATTATATTAATAACATAAGTATTACATAATATACAACATCAATCAGAGTTACACAAATTTTACATCACATACTAGACAGTTATAAACACCTGTCTAGTTATTACAACTCAATACAATACAGAGATACCAAATAGCAGAACACTATAAATATCGACAACGTTGAAGCCTCCTGCTCCATTGCTCCTCCACAATTTGTCAAAGCTAACCTGAATCTCTTGGCTACTCGTAAAAATTTGAGTACCCAAGAGTTTAAGAAAACAAAAGATAAACTCCGGGTCAGACATGGGTCTGGTGTGAGTAACAGGTTAAGGTTGCTTAACTTTGAAAAACCTTTGGAAAAAAAAGGTATCACGTAAGACTCCCCCACATAAACATGGGTAAGTTTTTACCTTACGCTAACCAAAACATTTGATAGGAAATCCGGTGATATTATAATAGGTCTAGGGTTTTCAAGTAAATAAGAAATAGCTGAAATTGTTACATGATTAAATTCCAGCATACTGGCCACAAAGTGGGTAATACAATCAAATCTGAGGGCGCTTATTAGAGTTTGGATTCCATACAATGACAGGGCTACTGGGGTACCGCCCGTCACAGTACGTGGCCTAGATCACCGTACCGAGGATTACTCCCAATCCCCTGCAACACAAGGCTGGAACCATCCCTTACTAGACAGTCCCGAACAAGACAACCCCGGCAGTTGTGGCCACAACTGCATATACAGCCGAATAAAAAGGGACCTCTAGATAGGGGTAAATCTCGTCCTACTTGGGTGCTACCTACTTAATCTTGCTGCACCTCCCCTGTTTTAGCCACTCTCGGTTGATGAGGCTTGAGGCTACGATTACCTTTAGTCAGAACACATCACCTAGAATGCTCATCGTCCACCTGATGATGTTCTGAAAGCATTCAATCCATACAAGTTCGTTCTGGGTTCGAACGAAACCGAAGGCATTATCTCGTTACACTCATTTTGGAATCACCCTCAGAATTAATGACGATAACCCTTGCACTCTGAATCTTCATCTTCACTTGAGATTCACGACCTATCATTAATTTAGATCGATGTGGTTTTCGGATATCCAAATATGGAAACTCGATCCCGGTCTCATCGAAATCCAAAATGTATCTTTTAAGGCCAAGTTGTTTTAAAGTTTAAAACAATTCAATTCTATTATCTATATACACACGGATAGATAATTCACATCATCTCAATAGATAATCTACATTATCATCACAACTAGATAATTCATATTATCATCACACATCAACCAAAGCATCCATATCACACAACATCATTCATCTCATATCTGAGACCTCAAACCATTCAAGGCAATCAATATCATCCATTCATACATAAGCAATGATCTATACCATCTCTAATTAATTTAAAGTGAATTAAATTAATTACTTCATTTCTAATTAATTTAAAATAAACTAAATTAATTACTTCATCATTATAAATCTTACTTACATAACCATTAATTAATTATAAATTAATTAATTAATTATCCTCTAATTATCCACGTTGATTAATCATCCCTGATTAATTATCCTTTAATTACATTCAACTAATTATCCTTTAATTAATTTCACAAATTAATTATCCTTAACCACTTATAGTGATTAACCTTTAATTACTTCATTAATTAATTATCTATGATTAATTACATTAATCTTTAATTAATTACATTAATTAATTACCCTTTAATCACTTATTAATCAACCCCTAATTACATTATTAATTATATTAATTAATGATCCCTAATTACTTTTCAGTTAATTATTCTATTTGAATTAATTACATTAAGTAATTAATCTTTAATTAGACCATATTTATTAATCACCCTTGATTAATCTTATCTAGTAATTAACTACCCTTAATTACTTCATAAAATAAATTAATTACTCCATAATTAATTATCCTTAATTAATCCCTTGATTAATTACAAAAAGTCATTAAACTCAAATTACTTCCATTAACAAATCATCATTCAATTAATTACATCTAGTAATTATCCATTAATTACTTCACTAAGTAATTATACTAACAAATCATCCAATGATTATCTTAAATTAATTAAACTTAATTAATTAACTTACATTAATCACATTAAACTCAATTAATTACAATGAGTAATTAATTCCTTAATTACTTCCCTTAAGTAAATACACTTAAACAATTTCACAAATGATTATCTCTAATTAATTAATCTAATTAATTATTAAAATTAATCACATTAATTAATAGTTAAATAATCTCAAGTTAATGATCTTCATTAACTATTTACAATTCTTTAATTACTTTTCTTAAGTAATTAAACTTACATTAATCATTATTAATTACAAATTAATTAATCTTTAATAATCCATTAATTAATTCCTAATTATTTAATTAATTAAATTTTAACAGTAACTTAATTAATCCTTAATTACTTGATTAATTAATCTTCTAATCATTAATTAAAATATAATTATATCTAATTAATAATCCTTAATTACAAATTAATTTTTCTTTAAATAATTAATCTTAAACTTTAATTAATTAATTTAAAACCCTTAATTATTAAATTAATTTATCCAAATCATTAATTAATTAAATAAATTAATTATCCATTTTAATTACCTTAATAATTCAGTGAATCTCAAATCCTAATTAATTTTAAGATAAAACATTATTCTTACTTATGATTGAATTATCATTAACAAAGTATTTAAAAACAATTTACCTTTAAATTTACTTTTTAAATTTCATTTTAAATTTAAGATTTAAAATGAATACCACTTCAACTTAACAAGTTTAAAACACAATTTTAAAACCTTTAAAATCTCATGTTAAAGAATACTTATATCGTATAAAAGAAATTTTAAAAGATTTTAAACCAAATTCCTTTATATTCAAATCATTAAAATTTTACTTTAACATCCAAAGTTGTTAAAACATTTAAATTTTATAAAACTTTATTTTATTTCAAAACAAGGATTCAAATTTAGATTTGAATCCTGATTTAAAAATTTTGATTTAAAACATAGTTTAAATATTTCCTTTACATTTTTAAATTCCATTTTAAATTCAAATCCTTTTAATTACTTAAACAGTTTAAAGTTATTAGAACAATTTGAATTTTAAAAACTTATGTATCTCCAAACTAAGATTCAAACAAAACTTGAATCCATATTTAAACTTTGATTTAAAAGTTATTTTAAATCCTTGCTTTATAATTTAAATTTCAGTTTTAAATTTTAAACAGACAGATTTGAAAACTTGTCACCAAAATCATTTACCCGAGCCACTTCAATTTTGCTTCGAGTCCCACCTAACCCGACTTCGAGCCAACCACTCAATAACTCGAGTAAAACTCGATTTCCATCTCTACTCATAAACCAGCATCACCAGAACAAAGTGCACCATGCACATGCACGGTGGCCCTAGTCGCCTCTGGCCAACTTCGACGATCTTCCAACATCGACAAACAACACCACAACCTAACTCGATTATCGGATCTGTAACAACCCTAGATTTTTATGCATATTTTAATTTTGACTTTATTTCATTTTGATTTTTTTTTAAAACTTGTTTCATTTCAAACATTTCATTGTTAGATATAAGTATTGATTATTATGTGAATTATAATTTCAAACAGGTATAAATTGGATATTTTACTGAAAGATGAATTTGTCAAACTTTGACTTTTAAATTTCAAATTTAAATATTTAAACTCCTAAATTTTATCTTTTATTATGAAAATATATTTAACAACTTGAATACTTCTTTTTGTTTCGTTGAAAACGGACTTAAACTGTGAAAGTTATGCACATTTCAATTTTGAGTATAATTTATATTATTTTGCAATTTTGTCTACTTTAGATTATATAAATCATATTTTCTTTGTTATATTTTATTTTAATATGTGTTAATATGTTATTTTATGTATGTTTTTGTTTTTTTGATATTTTTAAAGTGATAATATAATTTTTCCAAAATTTATTGCATATATTTTCTATTTTTAAAGGCTAGTTTCCATTTTTTTGTTATTTTCTTCATTTAAATTATATTTAATTAAAATTTATTTATTTATTTTTGTGCATGCATTTTATTTTTGTGTCTTTATCTTTATTTATAAAAAAATTTCAAGTACACAAAATTTTTTTAAAGTTCATTTCATTTATTTTCAAATTTTCTAGCCTAGTTTACATTTTCTTTGCTATTTTATTAATTTAATTATATATAATTAATATTTATTTATATATTTTTGTTTATTTAATAAATTTTGGTGTTTTTATCTGAATTCATATGCATTTTTCAGTTATTTAAAAATTGCAAAAGGAATTATGGAAATATGAAGAGTTTGAGACCATTTATTTGCCTAAGTCCTTTTGTATTCCGCCGTTTTATTTTCAATCAATGCATCATTATTTTGGCCGATTCTTTTCTGATTGCTTCAGCCACTTCTCTCTTCATTTTTCACGAAAATAAAAGTTTCTCATCTAAAATTTTCGGCCATGAACTCCTGAAGCAAAAGTTTGGTAAAGTTCTTTTTCTTTTTCGCTTATTCTTCTTGTTTTCCTTATCTCTTTGCACTTGTCTTCACCTTTGTAGCTCAGCCCTTGCTCCTCCACCACCATAGCCACCTCCACCACCACCACAACAAGCTGCCATCCCCTCCAGCCCACTGTCCATCCATAGCCGTGGCCATCCATGATGTAGATCCACCAAATATTTGAGCAAACTCCACCTAAACATGCATTGCCAAGCTCCTTTACCTTCACCACTCCACCACATCACCTTGGCCGACCTTTGCATCATCACCACCAGCCATTTGCTGACCTAAGACCCCTTCCACATCAGTACATGACCCTACCAGGCCTGGCCGTGCCTATGTATGCTTAGGGCCGAACCATTTATGCACAGAAATTCTACTTTGGTTACCTTGATTTGAGTTATACATGCCTATACACTTCATCTCCTTCATATCCATGTTATGGCCGACCCTATTGAACCCAAACCTGATTCAAAACCATCCCATAACAGTGCCTTTTCAGTCCATAGCTGAAGCATACAAGGTTGAATGCAAGTGCAAAAGTTCTAGCTTTGAATTGTGTAGTTATTCCTAGCATTGTTTTGTAATATCTTGGTTTGTAATTCATGTTTGTTATATTGTTTGTTTGATTTGTATTCAAGGGAATTAATCCTTGGCTCCTCCATTTCGTATCTGTATCGTGCTTTTGTGCTTGTGTAGATCCCGTTGTGCAATTCGTCGTTGTGTCATCAGCTCAAAACTGTGAGTAAATCTCACCAGACTAATATGTACTTATGTAGTGATAAACTGACATCACCTGAATCTGTAAATGCATATCATCCTGTTATAACTGCTATATCATATTCATATGATGTTCACACCTATATTTACACCTGTTATATCATATGTTACTGTTATCACACCTATATTCATATGATGTTCATGCTATTATGTTACTTTCATCAGTTTATCACACTGCAAGTTCCATGTAGACTAGAATCACTATGGGTTGAAATGATACATACCCGAACGGACTTTAGAATAGGAGAAAATCGTTATGGGCTGAAATGATAGGCCTGAATGATTTTCAATTATTTTCTTTTACTTGGGATTGCGGGTTTGAAATGATCAAACCCGGGTTTTCTTTGTAAATTACGGGTTGAAATGATATATTACCCGTATCACTTTACCTAGGCTAGAAAATGAAATACAGACCCGTTTTAAAATACGTTTTTCAAAAAAAAATATTAAATTATTTTAGAAATGTAAATATTATAATATTTTGATTTAAATTTGATTAAAAATGATTTTTTGTAAAGCATTATTGATTTTTTGAAAATTTATAAGTGAAATAAATAAATGGTAAAGTTAGAAAATCTGAAATGTAAGTTATTTTGGAAATTAGAATTTGGTGATAAATGGAATTTAAATTAAATATGAAAATATGATAAATTTATGATATTTTGAATTAAATGAATTTAAAATGATTTTATAATATATTAATGATTTTTGAATAAAGTTAAAATGTGAAATGAATGAATATTTAGGTTGAAATTTGGAAATATAACTAAAATTGGAAATTTGTGAATTTGGCTTAAAAGTGAATTTTAAGCTAAGTAAATAAAAATGAAATTAAGTTATATTTGAAAATTTTAAACTTAAATGTTAAGTTAAATTTAATTTAATGAATTTAAAATTTAATGAATTTAAAATTTAATGTTGGAATTTAATAAGTGAATTATTATTAAATTTTGATTTTTGAATGGAGATTTAACTTTATAAAATTATGAATATAAGGGTATTTGAATGACTGTTTTAAAAGTGAAATTATATGATTTTATAAGCTAAAAACGATTTAAATAAAAATATAATTGTTTGCGAAATTATATTGAATACTTGAAGTTAATTAACTGCATTTCTGAAATGCTATTAATTCTAATGTAAATGATAATACAGCATTTGTAAATGCTGTAGTTGATAATAATGAACCAAATGGCTAAGTTTAATTAAAGGTTATTATAGCATTTTTGTAAACGCTATAATTGTTGAATTTAACTAAGTTTTATTTGAAACTAATGTAACCCTATTACAGCATTTTTAAATGCTATCTTTTGTTAAATTGAACTGTTTTGAATGTAAATTTCCGTAGCAATTTCTAAAATGCTGCGAAAGTTGAATTTTCATCTGTTTTAATAAATTAAGTGAATAAATGAATTTCAAAAGACTAAAATTTTAGAAATTTAATAATTTAATTATTAAATATAATAACTTCATTTATGATTTAAAATGAAGTAATTTGTTTCGAAATATAAACTATTTTGAAATGTGTTTTGTAATGGTATTTAAATATAAAAAAATCAATGTGGTTTGGAAGATATGATATTTTGAATGATATTGAATTTTGAAATTATATTTGATTTTGAAGTATAAATACCATTTTGAAATTTTTAACCACGGGATGTAATTAATTTATAGTTTAACTGATTCTTAAAGGATGGGTGATCCCAAGCATCCTTTAAGTTATTGTGCATTTCTACTACAGTTCACTTGAGTTGGTTTACATTTTATAAGTATATATTGTCCTGACTCGAGTGTTTTATGTTTTACTTTACGCTCGGGTTAGCCTGAGTATTTACAGCTTAGCTTTGGATTTCTTTTCTGGAGCTAGGAATCGCTGGAGATTTTGCTTGTCTAGTTATCTATTTCCTTTCAGTTTCAGTTGTTCCATTTCAGCTCTGGTATTTATAACTTCTATGTATTTGTGATTCTATTGTATATGTTTTCAGACTAATATTATGTATTATGTTTTGAGAGTTTGTTATAGTAGCTTCATGAACTACTATGGTATTTTTATTTCCGCTGCGAGTTATTCTGATATTTCTGTGTCTGTGATTCTGTGATTGTATTTCATTTGCTCCAAATTTATTTACAGCGCGGTATTTTGAGCAATTCAAGTCCGACATGTGCGGATGCGAATGGCTGAAAATATCGGGTTGTTACAGTTGGTATCAGAGCTTTGGTTTTAGGCAAATCTTAGCCTGCGGAGCAAAAACTCATTAGAGATAGGGTAGAAATACCCTAGAATGAGTGAAATCAATCTCAGAATCCTTTCTTCGTGAGAGAACGTATTTTCGATGTATAAAATGATTTCCAAATGATTTTTAAAGGATTTTCAAAGTTTATTTTGGTATAAAAATGTTCTTATTTTGAAATCAAGATTTTCTAAACTTCATCTCTTCGGTATCCACCTTGTTAGAAATCTCTTGGTTAAGATTCTTATCGATTAGGATTTCTTGAACTTTGGAACGCTCCCACTTGTTCTGGAATCCAGTCTTGTTTTCCCTATTTTTCCTTTTAATTTTGGAGCATTCCGTAACTCTACTTTGGAATGACCTCTCTAAAGAGCGGTGATTCCGTAAATCTTTGAATGATTTGTAAAGGGGTGAAACTCCTTTACAATTGGCATTGATTCACTGAAGATTTTTGTATCCTCGGATGTCGATGCTATCTATCTCCTGCTCTACCCGGATTCTATCTCTGGCGATCGAAGGTCGATTTGCCTTAGATTTCCGTATTGATTATATTCCTAAAGTCTCGGTTGACCGGTTAAGTTCGCCCCGATTTATACAGGCTTATCTATCCTCTATTTGGTAATTAAATTATCTCATCTTCATTTGAGTTTATCTTCGAACTAGAATTCTATTTGATTAGAGTTCCTCTAATTTTGAATCTTTGTTTGTTTGAAATCCTTCCTTGAATCATCCTTTGGAAATTTGTGTTTGGTTGTATTTTGAAATTGTGCATACATCGAAATTATTAAGGATGGCCATATTTTTATATATAAAAGTGAAATGTTTTCGATAAGGACTATATACCTTTCAAAAATGAAAATTTGAAATTTCGAAAGAATTTGAAATTTTGAAAATTTTATAAGAACTTGATTTATACAAAAATGATTTATAACTGAAGAGTTCTGAATTTGAATTTCGAGCAATCGAATTCCGGTGTTTTGAAATCGGTTTTAAGATTTTGGAAAATATATCATAATAATATGATTTAAAGATATATTTTTTCAAATAAGAAATGTTTCAAATGTATTCGAATGAATTTCAATGATTTCGAAGGAATTTCAAAGAAGTCTTTCAAAGTTAATTGAAGTCCAGAACTCACTTATGTCGCTGGAAAATAATTTCGATGATGAATGCATGCATCATCGACATTGACTTTCGAGTTTCTGAGTGAGGGAGAGGCCACTGTAGTAGCTTTGCTATGCGAGTGATTTCGTGAAACCAATTTTGATTTCAGATTTCGAAGTATAGTTTGATATTCGAAAGATAGATCTGTATATATATATATATTTGAAATGATTTAAAGTAAGCCGGTGTTCAGTCCTCGAGATTCAGATTTGTTTTGGTATAACCCTATCTTTTGAAGTTGGTTTACTGATTTGTTGTTGACTTCCAACTCTTGGATTGAAAATATGATTTCTTCGACTATTTTGAAAGTTCGAGCACTTCCAAATCAACGTTAACTTTTCAAAGCTAAGTAATTTTGAAAAGTATAAAGTATTTGCTAAATTATATAAATTTAGTTTGTATGTTTCAAGTATGAAATAATATGATTTGTATAAGTTGAAACTGTTTTGTTAAGTAAATAAATAAGATTATTTTGAATTATACTAACATGAAATTTAGTTTTGACATGTTTTGGATAAAAAAATTAGTCTTCAAATGTTTGAGAAAAATTTGGTTTTAAATGTTTTAACTTAGTAACATCTTTACGAAACTATTTATTTAACAAGTTGGAATAGATACATAAGTTGTACGTATGTTGTTTTATTCGCATAATTAATTTGATCCAAGTTTGACTACACAAGTTCGAGGTGAATTACACCATTTCGTGTTAGGATTTTTCATTTGAGTCTTGATGGCGAACATTTGATATGGATTTTGGGCTTGATTCTATAATTCTCTATCATAGTATATGGCTATGCAAGGAGACTGATGGCTTCTAGTCGAGAAACCATATCGAAGTCCACATTAGGGAAGTCGAATGGACAATACTAGTTCGAAAGCGAACTTGTGTGATCGAGCGAGCGATCGAATGTAATGTTGCGAAATGATGACATTATGTACATCTTATATCCTTATATACTTGACGTTGAAATTGAAAGTTGTTGGGTTGGATATCTTTGTAATTTAATTGAAAATTTTCTTTTATGAAAAACTACTATCAAATTTAAAACCATTTTTCAAAACCATTTTTCTTTTATTCTTCTTAAACTAACTGTTTTATTCTATTTTTTATACAAACTATTTTATATACAAAACTGTTCTTAATTAAAAATCTTTTAGTAAGCAAAGATGTTCAATCCCATATGGCATTTCATGCAGCGAAATTTATTTTTTTGAAAATTTTGATCCTTATATAAGATAAACTTTATGTAAGTATAAGATGATTTTGAAAACCATTGATTTTGATAAATGAATAATTGAAGCTTATATTAGTATGAAAGGATATTTGGTTTACCTGTAATTTGAGTTTATTTAAAAATAATGGATTTATGAAATAAATATTTCAACACTAAGTAATAATGAAGAAAAATTTGAGATATATGGAATTATAAAATTTAGTTTTGAAATATTGTATATTTAAGCCTTGAAATATATTTAAGATTTAATAGTTTATTTTGTGGATCAAATCTTTATTTGAAATTTTACAATATTTGAAATGGTTTTGTTGGAAAACTAAATTGAATTGAAACTGATGGTTTGAATTTAATTAAAATTGGAAATTTTAGATTTGGGTTTAATTGAATAAAAATTTGAAATGTAAAGAATTAAGGGCATGTTTTATGATTTCAAATGTATGATTTCAAAATGTTATGATTTTCAAAGTGAAATGATTTCAAGTATTTGGTTTCGAAAGATTTATAACTTTGAAAGTATTATGATTTTTGAAGTGAATACATGTTTGAAATGGAAATGAATTTATTTGACCTAAATTTTGTTGATTTGGAAATTTGGATTATTTTCTAAATCTATTGTTTAAGAAACTTTGAAACTAAATTTATGTAATTTGGAAGAAATGATTTGGTGACATCATATATGATTTTAAATTTGAATTGATATCGAAATGGTTTGAAATTTAGAACCTTGTTTTATTAAATACTTGATTTGGGAGCTATCGAACTTATATAAAAATGATTTGTATAAGTAAACTGTTGAATTGGAACTGTTGATTTGAAAGGGTGCCCAATTTTGAAAAGTGAAATCTTATATAATCGAAATTTATATATGTGTGATTTGATATACTATTATTTTGGAAAGTATTTGATTTGAAATGAAATCTTATATATAATGGACTTTATATAAGTATGATATTTGAAAGTGATTTTGAAAGGTGCTATATGATACATATTTTCGAAGTAAAGATATGGAAAGTGCCTTCCGCTTGATATCCGCTTTGTGGCCACACTGTGGATTCATTCTATCGATATTATTCTCTCTCTTTGATTTGGGTTTTCCAGATATGATACTCGAGTGTCCATCGAATTCCATGGCGATCTCTATGGTCTTATGATCGCGACTGCATAGCGCAATTGCCTGGCTGAGTCTTGCCTAGGGATACGGATTGTTTCCTGGGGGATCCAGGCGTAACCATTGTGTATCCTGCAATCTGTGTAGGTCGCGAATAGTAGCGCAAGTGCCTGGCTGAGTCTTGCCTAGGGGTACAGATTGTTTCCTGGGGGATCCAGGTGTAACCATTGTGTATCCTGCACTCTACTCGTCATCATGGCGTAACTCGCAGGGTTGTGAAAGCTTACGGATACGGATTGTTTCCTGGGGGATCCAGGCATAACCATTGTGTATCTGCGATCCATGGTTAGACAACTGTTTTGGTTTGGTTGATTTGTTAGGATTGTACTTTCCATATCTGTTTTTTTAAAAGAGTTTTTCTAGTATTTTCACTAGGTGTTGAAACAAGTCTACTAAGTACCTGGAGAAGTCTAGCTTTGCGCCTGATCAACGCACTGCCAGAATCTACAGGAACGAGGATAAACTTGTTAAGACATCGAGTTATAAAAGTATTTTGATAAAGTACCATATAAAGAATATTTTGATCAGTTATTTTCCCTTCTAAAATTTAAAATGTTTTAAATATTGTTTACTTTGAACCATCAGATTTGAATCAAATGACTATTCATCATACTAATTTTTTTTTAAATTGAAATGTATAATGGTTCAAATAATGGTTCATCCTTGTCTTTCAACCTTCTTTACCTCCTAGCTATCTTTTTTTCCCTACCTTCTTTCGGGGATGCATTCCAACTTATTGCTCTTTCTTGTTGTTTCTCCGCTTCCTTCCTTTTCGAGGACGAAAAGATTTGAGTGGGGGAGAGTGTAACAACCCTAGATTTTTATGCATATTTTAATTTTAACTTTATTTCATTTTGAATTTTTTTTAAAACTTGTTTCATTTCAAACATTTCATTTTTAAATATAAGTATTGATTATTATGTGAATTATAATTTCAAACAGGTATAAATTGGATATTTTACTAAAAGATGAATTTCTGTTCAAACTGGTCAAACTTTGACTTTTAAATTCCAAATTTAAATATTTAAACTCCTAAATTTTGTCTTTTATTATGAAAATATATTTAACAACTTGAATACTGCTTTTTGTTTCGTTGAAAACGGACTTAAACTGTGAAAGTTATGCACATTTCAATTTTGAGTATAATTTGTATTATTTTGCAATTTTGTCTATTTTAGATTATATAAATCATATTTTCTTTGTTATATTTTATTTTAATATGTGTTAATATGTTATCTTATGTATATTTTTGTTTTTTGATATTTTTAAAGCGATAATATAATTTTTCCAAAATTTATTGCATATATTTTCTATTTTTAAAGGCTAGTTTCCATTTTTTTGTTATTTTCTTCATTTCAATTATATTTAATTAAAATTTATTTATTTATTTTTATGCATGCATTTTATTTTTGTGTCTTTATATTTATTTATAAAAAAAATTCAAGTACACAAATTTTTTTTAAAGTTCATTTCATTTATTTTCAAATTTTCTAGCCTAGTTTACATTTTCTTTGCTATTTTCTTAATTTAATTATATATAATTAATATTTATTTATATATTTTTGTTTATTTAATAAATTTTTGTGTTTTTATCTGAATTTATATGCATTTTTCAATTATTTAAAAATTTCAAAAGGAATTATGGAAATATGAAGAGTTTGAGACCATTTATTTGCCTAAGTCCTTTTGTATTCCGCCGTTTTATTTTCAATCAATGCATCATTATTTTGGCCTATTCTTTTCTGATTGCTTCAGCCACTTCTCTCTTCATTTTTCACGAAAATAAAAGTTTCTCATCTAAAATTTTCGGCCATGAACTCCTGAAGCAAAAGTTTGGTATAGTTCTTCTTCTTTTTCGCTTATTCTTCTTGTTTTCCTTATCTCTTTGCACTTGTCTTCACCTTTGTAGCTCAGCCCTTGCTCCTCCACCACCATAGCCACCTCCACCACCACCACAACCAGCTGCCATCCCCTCCAGCCTACTGTCCATCCATAGCCGTGGCCATCCATGATGTAGATCCACCAAATATTTGAGCAAACTCCAACTAAACATGCATTGCCAAGCTCCTTTACCTTCACCACTCCACCACATCACTTTGGCCGACCTTTGCATCATCACCACCAGCCACTTGCTGACCTGAGACCCCTGCCACATCAGTACATGACCCTACCAGGCCTGGCCGTGCCTATGTATGCTTAGGGCCGAACCATTTATGCACAGAAATTCTACTTTGGTTACCTTGATTTGAGTTATACATGCCTATACACTTCATCTCCTTCATATCCATGTTATGGCCGACCCTATTGAACCCAAACCTGATTCAAAACCATCCCATAACAGTGCCTTTTCAGTCCATAGCTGAAGCATACAAGGTTGAATGCAAGTGCAAAAGTTCTAGCTTTGAATTGTGTAGTTATTCCTAGCATTGTTTTGTAATATCTTGGTTTGTAATTCATGTTTGTTATATTGTTTGTTTGATTTGTATTCAAGGGAATTAATCCTTGGCTCCTCCATTTCGTATTTGTATCGTTCTTTTGTGCTTGTGTAGATCCCATTGTGCAATTCGTCGTTGTGTCATCAGCTCAAAACTGTGAGTAAATCTCACCAGACTAATATGTACTTATGTAGTGATAAACTGACATCACCTGAATCTGTAAATGCATATCATCCTGTTATAACTGCTATATCATATTCATATGATGTTCACACCTATATTTACACCTGTTATATCATATGTTACTGTTATTTCATGCTATTATGTTACTTTCATCAGTTTATCACACTGCAAGTTCCCTGTAGACTAGAATCACTATGGGTTGAAATGATACATACCCGAACGGACTTTAGAATAGGAGAAAATCGTTATGGGCTGAAATGATAGGCCTGAATGATTTTCAATTATTTTCTTTTACTTGGGATTGCGGGTTTGAAATGATCAAGCCTGGGTTTTCTTTGTAAATTACGGGTTGAAATGATATATTACCCGTATCACTTTACCTAGGCTAGAAAATGAAATACAGACCCGTTGTTAAAATATGTTTTTCAAAAAAAAATATTAAATTATTTTATAAATGTAAATATTATAATATTTTGATTTAAATTTGATTAAAAATGATTTTTTGTAAAGCATTATTGATTTTCTGAAAATTTATAAGTGAAATAAATAAATGGTAAAGTTAGAAAATCTGAAATGTAAGTTATTTTGGAAATTAGAATTTGGTGATAAATGGAATTTAAATTAAATATGAAAATATGATAAATTTATGATATTTTGAATTAAATGAATTTAAAATGATTTTATAATATATTAATGATTTTTGAATAAAGTTAAAATGTGAAATGAATGAATATTTAGGTTGAAATTTGGAAATATAACTAAAATTGGAAATTTGTGAATTTGGCTTAAAAGTGAATTTTAAGCTAAGTAAATAAAAATGAAATTAAGTTATATTTGAAAATTTTAAACTTAAATGTTAAGTTAAATTTAATTTAATGAATTTAAAATTTAATGAATTTAAAATTTAATGTTGGAATTTAATAAGTGAATTATTATTAAATTTTGATTTTTGAATGGAGATTTAACTTTATAAAATTATGAATATAAGGGTATTTGAATGACTGTTTTAAAAGTGAAATTATATGATTTTATAAGCTAAAAACGATTTAAATAAAAATATAATTGTTTGCGAAATTATATTGAATACTTGAAGTTAATTAACTGCATTTCTGAAATGCTATTAATTCTAATGTAAATGATAATACAGCATTTGTAAATGCTGTAGTTGATAATAATGAACCAAATGGCTAAGTTTAATTAAAGGTTATTATAGCATTTTTGTAAACGCTATAATTGTTGAATTTAACTAAGTTTTATTTGAAACTAATGTAACCCTATTACAGCATTTTTAAATGCTATCTTTTGTTAAATTGAACTGTTTTGAATGTAAATTTCCGTAGCAATTTCTAAAATGCTGCGAAAGTTGAATTTTCATCTGTTTTAATAAATTAAGTGAATAAATGAATTTCAAAAGACTAAAATTTTAGAAATTTAATAATTTAATTATTAAATATAATAACTTCATTTATGATTTAAAATGAAGTAATTTGTTTCGAAATATAAACTATTTTGAAATGTGTTTTGTAATGGTATTTAAATATAAAAAAATCAATGTGGTTTGGAAGATATGATATTTTGAATGATATTGAATTTTGAAATTATATTTGATTTTGAAGTATAAATACCATTTTGAAATTTTTAACCACGGGATGTAATTAATTTATAGTTTAACTGATTCTTAAAGGATGGGTGATCCCAAGCATCCTTTAAGTTATTGTGCATTTCTACTACAGTTCACTTGAGTTGGTTTACATTTTATAAGTATATATTGTCCTGACTCGAGTGTTTTATGTTTTACTTTACGCTCGGGTTAGCCTGAGTATTTACAGCTTAGCTTTGGATTTCTTTTCTGGAGCTAGGAATCGCTGGAGATTTTGCTTGTCTAGTTATCTATTTCCTTTCAGTTTCAGTTGTTCCATTTCAGCTCTGGTATTTATAACTTCTATGTATTTGTGATTCTATTGTATATGTTTTCAGACTAATATTATGTATTATGTTTTGAGAGTTTGTTATAGTAGCTTCATGAACTACTATGGTATTTTTATTTCCGCTGCGAGTTATTCTGATATTTCTGTGTCTGTGATTCTGTGATTGTATTTCATTTGCTCCAAATTTATTTACAACGCGGTATTTTGAGCAATTCAAGTCCGACATGTGCGGATGCGAATGGCTGAAAATATCGGGTTGTTACAGGACCGTCACCCCAAAGCTCGAAATTGTATTCGAGTTCAAAACTAAACCTGGAACATAAGTCTCGAACCACTACAAAACCTGGAAACGCCTCGTCAACACATCTCCGACCATTAGAGTTGCTGAAACTCCGGCCAAGCCTTCGCCTACCTCCATGCTTCCATTCCCTCGAGTTTGGTTGAACTCGATCAACCAGAGCAGACATGCCAATCCAAAATACTCAACCCAGATAAACTAGGGCTACAGACCAAAATCAACCACCGCCACCTCCACAGTGATTTGATCAACTCCCAAACAATTTACCCTCAAACTCCGACCACTCCTCCACCTCCAAGAAGAACCACGACACCCCAGATCAACAAGATCGCCAAAGGTTACTCAAATATCATTTTTTTGGTCAACCCAGAATTGCAAACTCAAAACCCAATTAACAATTATGATTTTAGTTTTAATAATCAAGTTTTTGGATGATGTTTCAGTTTATAAGCCTGAAACATCGAATCATAATGATTGAGTTTTTCACTTTATATCGATCTTGCTCTGTTGTTCTTATTTCCAGAGCAGATTTCATTTTAATTTAATTTAAAAAATATTTAAACTTTACTCTATCACCTAACAACCAATTTTTGTTTAGAACCTATGTCCTAACAGAAATAGGATCAAGAGGAATTGAATTTTTAACAAATTTGAACCTGGAAGTTAAAACAGCAAACACAAATACATGCATACATTTAAACATTCACATATATACACAGGAACTTATTTCTATATTCACAATATACACATTTTCTAGATATAAACATGCAACTAATCCAGATACTTAAGTTTTAAAAGTGATGTTACTCACCTGATTGAAAATGAGGAACAGAGCTTCCATTTTGATTTTGAAAAAGCTTGGAACTTTTAAACTTTAATTACTAGAAAAATGCTTTGATCTTTTAAAAACTTGAAACTGGAATGCTTTAATCCCAAGAAACTTTGCATGCTACTAAAACTTGATTACGAACAGAATTGAAGAACAAATGCAGGCTTCTAGATTGAAAAGAAAATGCTCAAGCTTTGATTCCATTTTTGAAAATGATTTGCAGAGGATGTTGATTACAGATTGGTTTTTTGAAATAGTTACAGGGTTTGCTTGCTGACTTGAGAAATGAATTACAGGGATTTTGTTTGGGTTTTGAAAAATAAATTGCAGGTTGAAGATTTACATTTTGGTTTCTGGTTTTGAGGGAGTGTTCTCAGATTTGTTTTTATCTTTGTTTCAGCTGAAGTTGATTTCAGTTTTGTTTTTATCTTTTGAAAAAGAAGACGATGGAAAAAGATTGAAGGGAAGAGAATAAATAGTTATATATAGGCTAAAATGATTTTTAATAAAAAATAAAAGAAAAACTAAATTTAAAAATGCCACTTGTCTAATATTACAACATTTGTCAAATTCCTTGTTTATTAACTTAACACATGTTAAATGAAGCTTTTATATGCTTACACTTGTCTTGTAAGTAATTTAGTATTTATTTTAAATGTAAATAAAAGCTTTTTAACTTAATTAATTAGTTTACAAATACTTACTCATATCTATACTATAAAGCAAAACCCTTGGTCAAAGGGTCAAAGTGAAGCCTTTTTCGGACTTCCAAAAATATCCCTTTCCCGTATTACTTGAAACTGACGGTTGTGGTATAGTTTAGTCTTTTTTCCAAACCCACCAACACGGTATCAAAATTTACTTTCCCATTTTCCTATGCACAGGCACCTCTTCTCATTATCATCCTCCACGTTACCAAAAACTTCTCTTCAGTGCTTCAATTCAAATCATCCCCATGATAAGCACCATCTCCCAAATTCAGTTTTCATCTCCCAACGCGGTAATTTCAACCGACTCCCATGGTAAGCGATCTATTCAAAATCATATTCTCCTATTCGATTTTGGTCACTTCTCCATTTATTTTTGCTCCATAGAAAGTATTGCTGATGATCTTCAAGCAAAGAATTGGTTTTCGAATGATGAATTGGATGAAGCAACCTTAGTAGTGCAATTTGCTGCATTTGATAAGGTTAGCTAAATCGCTTATTTGGTTCTATTTAGTCAACTTATTTGATTTTCGCCTATTTACACTCTGATTTTGTTTAACAAATACGTGTGTTTTCTTTTTTTCCTCTTCCTCTTCATCAAGTAATCTATTGACGGATTTTAGGCAGTAAAAATGCGCGCTCTGCAAGAAAAAATTCCCTAGGTATCAGATGTGGCAATTCTTTTCGTATATATGGTTGAAATGAGGATTTTTCGAATTTTGGTTTGTTAATTGTAACCTAACTTTCTTTAATTGCTAATTTAAAATGTTATTTTCTGCCATGAATTCGTATATTTCCATATAATTTGTGTGATACTTTTGGTAAATGCATGATTATAAATAAATTTATCTCTACTCATTTTTCTTACTATGGGTAATGTAAATGGATAATGCTTTACTGACCGACCGGCAATAGCAGTTTTGTGGTATCATCTCTGACTACCTTTACATGTTCAGTTTGACTTTAATTATCAAATTTTAAATTTATTAGTTGACGTAAGATATAGCCATACACAGTTGAATATTTTAAACTGCTATGTTAATGAGCATGTTTAATTTGACATATTTTCAATGCCAATGGGTTGTATTGGTTGATATACATGGTTCTGTTGGGTTTAAGTAGTGGTTTTAATTTCTCCTCCTCCTCTGTTGGTTAATTATCTTGGCTGTAAATATCAAGTCTTTCATTTGCGCTGTAATCGTTAACTGATTTTACCTTGCCACCAGAATTCCCTACCTGCGGTGCAACCATCCATTATTTGCTGAACTTATTTACAATTGTTGAGCAAATTTCTAAAAACCTAAAATGTGAGTATTTAATCTATGATATATTAAAATTTAATGCCATGTCAATTAGAACTTATCTCCTTTTTTATCACATAGATGAATGATTCATGAAAATATTTGTTTCCCATGTTGATGACCGTCCTCAAAATTACTTTTGGAATATGCGGATGAATGATGCACAAACGAGACTTTAGGAGAATCTGAAGCATGCGGATCTGATGCACTTCAAAAACTACTTTTGTTTTCAGCCTGTACATTCTTGGAGCTATTAAACTAACCTCACATTAGAAATAAGCAAGATCCAAATGGAGCCGCATACATTTTTTCAAGGTACTTTATTCTTAGTTTGAGTTTAGCTTCATTATATGATAAACGAGAATATGAAAGTAGTAGATAGATCCTCTTGATTTTCTTTTATTTTCATATTCATTGGAAACGGTTATGAGTTTTCTTAGATTCTAACATTTGTTGTAGAATGCAGTTATGATTTTAAGTACTGTGGAAGTTGGTGATAATTTTGATTACTCAAAGGTTTTATGGTGATAGCAAGGAGAAGCAACCCTTTTCCTATGCTCTTTAGGTAAGCATTTGGTATATATGGTTGCACCTTTTTTAATTACATATAATAATGTCATATGACTCAACAAATTATATACACGATAAAACGGTGATTTATTTTTTAATATTCATGCCTAATAATAATGTCATATGACTAACCGATTTATTTTCTTCCAAGTTGTAGTTACCGTTCCTGATAAGTATTTTTGGATTCCTGTTTTCTTTAATCTATGCCCATTTTCAAATTACCTGCATGAGTAGAAAATGCTTCTCTCGATTGTATATTGAAATCCGAGCCTGTTTTGAACTTGAGTCGGTTTTCATGTTCATCGGAGTCTCATCTTGGCTTTGAGTGGTGGTCCTTTTATTCCATATGACATAGTTACATACAATTATACTATTGATATTTTCCATATGTAACAACTTTTGTGTGAAAATAACGGTTCAGAACTAAACTGAACACGATCCTTATTTTCTGATTATATGCACATATGTATTAACAGTATAAAGAAATAAGGAAGCATGATGGAGATTACAGGAATTGGACTTTTAAGATTATAAGGGAGCAAATCAGTTCTGAAGAATCATGGAATTTTCAAGATGGAATTCATGGATTATGAGGGAATCCGTGTGATCAACCAACATGCAGCAAGATGGAATTTATGGCTTATATCTTCTAACCAAACTGCTATATACATCATGAAAGGTTGGCTATGACTGATAAAAGGACAAATATGCGGTTATCAGATTACTGGAGCAGCTGTATATAATTGAGTACTTTCCCCTTTCCTCGACCATGTCTATGTTATGTTTGCACAGTCTTTTGGATAACACTATTTTTCATATAGAATACCCATGTACAAGCATAACGATTAAGTGGACTGATAAAAATTGAGTTGATTTCTATGAAGTTTTTCTTTCATTTACATTGACAATTTGAATAAATTTTAGCAATATTCTAATTTTCATTGTAGATCTGAGTTTGTGATTATACATATATCAAATTTTAGCTCAGAAATTAACGTAAAAAAACTAATCTAGCAATCTAAGATTATACATATTCCAAAATTTGAGAAGGATCAACCTGAAAGAATCATATAAAAAATGGAAGTTGGGATTTAATAATAAGTGACCAACCGATGAAAAGTTTTTATTTGCATCTACTATTTTTCTTATGTCAAAGCTTTTGATTCTACCGACAGTTGAAATCATGGTTTTTCAGCATGCTATAAGCTTGATGAATGGAATCCTAAGTATGTAGAAATTATTTATTTTATGGTTTTATAAGTTGTTTAAAGCCATTTATTTTATATGAAATATAGATGACTTTATAATTTTTTGCAGCTAATACTGCATAGTGCATATAAAATGACTTTTATCCATTTCAATAAACATAATTTTTATCAAAATTTGTTCATTGCTGTTGATACCGATATATTTGGTCCAAGTTTAACCCATACCTATTGTAAGTTGAATTATTAATAGGTCACAACTATTATACTAAGCTGAGGTTCATCTTTATTCTAACTGATATTGTAATTTGCATTTAATATATAGTTTCCAAATGTTAAATGCATTAATGACTACACAAAATGGTATTACGTAATTGTTAATCAACGAAGATTTTACCTGTGGTTATACTAAACAATTATCAAATCAAAATTATTGTAACTCGCTCTCTTAAATATTAGTGGAATCGGTGTACCTGATATAACTGACGGTCATGAATGGGAGCTATCCCATAGCCAAAATAACCAAGAAACATAACACAAGGACAAGATATATTAAATTGTGGCACAGGATCAACAATTGTTGCATAGAAAAGATAATAGAATACTTATATGCTGAACGTATCCGTTCACATCTGCGCAGCATGCGAACATTACAGATCCAATAGAAACTTTTAAAATATAGTAACATTCTCCAAACTACAGACCGAACAGAACATCTTTAAATGGTTTGCAGATATCAAAAGCACTAACACAATTACTAAGCAAATAAACATGTTAAATTGCAAAAAAAAAGAAGGGAAAAAAATGACCTTTGAACAAATGCAATTGGTTCAGTGCAAAGCATAAAACAAAGTACAGTTTCTCTTCTAAATTTGGTGAATCTAAGGTATATTCCTAATCAAACAATCTGAGCCCCATGGCATTTTTTTGTTCCTCATCAAGGTCCTCTTTCTCATCTTCTGCCTTAGAAGCAGCAGCAAGGGGTAGCACTTTCTTCAGTTGCAACTTGAGAAACCACCACCGCATGCTTGCTTGGATATTGCATTCCACATTACATAAATAATGATACGATATTTTTACTTTATCAAAATATTACAATTTTATTGCTTATGTTTATCGGCTCAAAAACAAACATTGATAGTTACTTGCAAGTGTCATACATGCTATTGTTGGTAAGTTTCCTTTACAAAGGATGTAAAATTAAGATGCAATATACTTTGGTAAAGCCAATTTAAACAAAAGATATGAGTAGCATCAAGAAGACAAGTACCCTAAGCAAACTAGTATGGTCATACTCTTTTATTACGGGATTGAAAGAAATAACACTTGAATTTTATATCTTCATTTAGCACAAAGAAAAATATATATTTATGGATTAGTTTATGGTGCGACTAAACTATACATGAATACAATTTTGTATTAAATGACATTTAATTTGTAATTTAAGTTTTAATACATAGTTAGCCTTTAGCCCAAATATATCAATAATAGACTTAGTTGTTTGTGTAAATTAAATATATTGTCCTTATTTCTATATTTGTATTTGTCTACTTAGCATAAATATCTTAATTTTTATGATACAAAATGCTTTCATGGTTTTACTCAAACGATGTTACTACATTTGGTAATATGTAAAAGCTACCGATATATCTAATCTGCTACTACTGTATTAGTAAAAAGGTATATCTATTGCTTTATTTCCTGTTATTTATTTCATGTTATGACTACACATTAGATGTCCATTATTATATTGCTAATTACAAAAAAAAGTAAACGGTGTTAAGTGGAGAAGTTAAGATAGTAATAAAATCTTACAAATTTAAAATTATGATTTATACAACTAATACCACGACAAAGAAAAAACTCCATCGGTATAAGAAACCTTTCAAATTCTTCTACAATGATTAATTTATTTATTCTCTAACGGTAAGATATAAGTGATTCTTATTTCATTGACTTGACTGCGACTTATACCTCACTTACATTATTTCAGTTACAAAGGTGTTACAACTATTGTTAAAAGAATTTTATTTGTTAGATCCTATTTCTAGGTGATATTAACATTAAATAACATTTGTAGCATTTCAATTTTGTAAAAGAAATTTAATTGTTGTATTATATTTTCAAGTGATATTAAGATTTAGTAGGGGTATTTTTGGTAGTTCACGCTGACACCAAAAAAGTGTGACACCAAACATATCACAACCATTATTAAAGATATATAAACTCACATATCTGTGTACATATGTATGTATGTGTCTCTGTGTGTGTATATTTCACTACCATAACTGTGGCGCACACAAAATTTTCACCATTCCTTCTTGGCACACGTCCAACGGACGTGCCACCATACTCGTGTATGTATATATATATATATATATATATAAAACTTTAAAGAATAAAACCAATCATATTTATATATAAAACAATACATATATCTATTATTTGAAAATAACACATTTGACCATTTTAAATAATTTATAAAAGAGATTATAAATTACTTATTACTTAAAAGAATTAATGTTTCATATATTAATTATATTTTAAACTTTCATATCTAATTACAAATCATATTTATTTAAAATAATTAAAAAGAATGTAAAACAATCGTTTTGCTAATCTTATTTAAAAATCTAAATTAAAAGATATTTTAAAATAATACCTACCTTAAGTATTTAAAACCATATAGTTAACTATAAAATAGCTTTGAAAAGTTCTATATTAAATTAAATCAAATTACCAAAAATATTAGAATTAGAAAATAAAATTTCACTTGTTAAATTAAAACAAAACTTTTCTATTTACAATATATACAAATATATATATATATATATATATATATATATATACATTAAAAACAGAAATCATTTTATTAGCTTTTAAAAGATAAAATTTACTAGTTAAATATTTATTAAAAGAAGATTATTATATCAGTTCAAATCTTATTGACAAAAGTTATCAAATCAATTTAATTTTTTATATAGATTATTAAATTGATATTGCCAAAAATTCCGGGATATCATAATATTTACTTGAAAATACTTTTAAGTATAAGTATTTTGGAAAGAAAATTTTATGTATGGAGTATTTTATTTGGATTTGTTTGGAGAATGAGTCTTGATTTGTTTGTAATGGTTTGAATAATCTTCTAAGTGACAATCAAATATTTGCCTTGGCGAACGTTATAGTGCGCTTAGTAAATTATTCTCCTTATTATTGTACAATCGAAATGAGTTCGGATCCAGATGAACCCAAAGCAAGTTGGTAATTGATATTTGGTTAAAACTACTTATTTGGAAATATATACAGTATTGTTTCAAAAATGAAAATTTGAAATAGAAGAAGTATTTTTATGTTAACTAGTTTGAGTCGTCCGAAAATAACCGAAAATGGAAAAGAGATGTGTTCAGATGATAAGCACTTCTCTTAAGTATTACCCTTCTTAGTAAGGGAATGTATGATACTATTTGGTAGTATCCAGTTCCTTAGTATCATATTGGGGTTACTCCGGCTATATGCATATTTTCTATGGTTAAAATATATAGTATCATTCCAAAAAGGGTTTTGAAATAAAACCAGGTATTTGGATCTTGAGTTTACTTAAGGGAAATAAATTCAGAATATAAATGTTTAAATCAGATAGTGGTATATACCCTTAGGATATACTGGGGTATTATACAAGTTTGTGAACTTAAGTTGGGTTTTATGAATTTTTTTCATAAATATTTATTGGAAGTAAAATGGTTAGGTTTCTGAGTTGGTCAGATTCCTTCTTTACTTTAACTAAGACGAAATTTCAGAACCAAAACTCAATTGGAGGGAGAAAGAATGTAATGATCCAAGATTTTATCACTTTGATCTTAGGATATTTAATTTACTTTAAATATTCTAAATCATGGTTTTAAATAAAAACAAAATCAATTTGGCATTATTTTGAATTCATAGGATATTTTCCATAATTTTAATTTGGAAAATATTTAAACTAGCATTTGACATATTTTACGACAAATGTTGATATTTTGGAATTTAATAGAATTTAATAACCAGTGTGTTTTAAAGTTGTTTTACGATCGTGTAGCACTTTTGTGTGCGATCATATTTTTATGTTTTGTCGTTTATACATGAATGGAATATTATATAGTGTAGTATTATGTAACTTTAATTCAAAAACATTTCCCAAATCAAATAAAATTCAAATTCAATTTTTCAACTAGCATTGATGAATATTTGTTGACTTGATGGGTTATCTTGGTGTGTGGATTTGGATTTGGGTAATCTTGTAGTTTTTGGTTTACTTAAGGTTGAAGAAATGAGTTGGATTTGGTTTGGTTATAAGTGTGCATTTCTAACTCAACACTTATGCCTCCATTTTCTTTCTTCTTCTTTCATTTTCTTCTTACTGTAACAAAGAAAACAAACCTCCTCCTCCCTTCAAAAATCCATATCTCCCAATCCAAAAATAATTAGCCAACCCATCCAAATGAAAGTTATGTGTTAAGACCCCTAGTATTTTATAAAAATAGTAGCTCTTCACTTGGACGAGTGTGGTGGCGGGAATCGATCGATTACAATAGATGTCAGATAGTGATGGAAATTCGACGAGCACGAAATGGAGATTGGAGGGTATCGATGTGTCTGTATCGTCGAATGGAGATTTTAAGAGGTGGTTTCATGTTTTTCTGTAGTTTAGGATGGTTGTGGCGGTTAGATGATAGTTTCCGCTCGTCGTTAAAATTCCGGCGTTGAAGAGAAGTGCGATGATATCCATAAGCAGCATTGGGTGATGGCGGAGACGTTGGAGGTGGCGCTAAGTGCTTCAGTGGTCGGAGTTACTCAAACGAGCACAACTTAGGGTTTTGACCTTGTTTTTGTCGGGTTCAGGTTTTAGTTATCAGCGTGATGGAGGCCACCGAGTTCAATGTGGTGGCGGCAGAAGATGAACGGGCGAAGAGGATTTCAAATGGAGGTGGTGGCATATGTCTTGGTGGGGGTGTAGTAGCGGTAGTGGAGTGATGATTGTGCTCATGTATTTCCTGTACGCGAATTCAAATGGGGAAGCATGGACGGATTCTAGGAAATGGTGCCAAAGGTGATGGCGAGGTAGTGGTTGGGACGAGCTGGTGAAGCATTGGTAGCTTTGGCGAGGCGAATGGCGGTGGAGAGTGCACGAGCACATGCACGGCCGTATGCATGTTTGGTTAATGAGTTCAATTTGGGAAACGTCGATTTGGGGATGGTTTTGGGGAGGAAGAGCACTGGTTTGGATGTTATTGGGTAGGGATCAATGGTGATGGTGAAAAAAAATGAAATTCACTTATTTTTATTTTATTATTTAAATTGTTGAATTTAAATTGATTTATCTTCTTTATTTTAAATCTGTTTGACCCGTGAATTTTTGCATTAGATTCATATGAACTAGTAGAACAATATGGTATAAAAATTTGTTAGATTTAATGTAGTATAATTTAATGATAAAATAATACCGATTGAATATAATTATGTTGACTTAAGTAATAACGTAATTAATTGATTACACTTCATTAGTGATATCTATTTGGCCAGATAAAACACCGTTCTGATTGAATAAATTACTCTGAGTGGAAATAAACATCGTTCTGCTATAATTAAAATAAATAGATTATTGATGAGATCTGTTTAGCAGATTAAATCCTCATTCTGCTATTATATTATTCGGACATTTATTCATATGTTAATGTATTAAAATGTGGATTAATTAATATTGGATAAGTGATAGATTAGCTAGTGATTGTTAATTATGGATTTGATTTACATATATGTTGCTTATGGAAATATTAATGTTGGCTGGGAAAGTCAAATTTAAGTAAATGGTAACTTGTTCAAGTGCCATTGTGATCACCAAGCCTCTTGCCGAATTTGAAAAGCTAGGGATTTAAATTAACTTTCATTTTACAACAATTTGAGGTTAAGTGTTTATATGATTATTAATGATTTAAAATATAGAGATTAATAATGTTTGAGGTAATTAATTATTTTAGTTAATGATATTTTAAGATATTTAATTATAGTACTAGAGTCGTTTAAAGGTATTTAATTGTAGTATTAGTATTGTTTAAAGATATTTAATTATATCATTAATGTTGTTTAAAGATATTTAATTATTTTATTACTGATGTTTAAAGTAAAATAATTATTTTATTAATATGTTTAAAGTTAATTAATTATTAATGATGTTTAAAGTTAAAAATTATTTTATTAACGATGTTTAAAGTTAATTAATTATTTTATTAGCGATGTTTAAAGTTAATTAATTATTTACTTATGATATTTAAAGGTAATTAATTAATTTATTATTTCAGTTAATTATCTACTTATGATATTTAAAGGTAACTAATTAATTTAATTTCTAAATAATAAATTGCTTCGTAAAAGGAATTTTTACTTAATAAAAAAGATTTATTGAAGGATTCTATAAATTTGGAAAGAGATCTTGGAAATTTAAAATAATATTTTAAGGATTTTAAAGTGGAATTTTAAAGAGGCTAATATTCTAATTATAGTAAAAGATTTTGGAAAATGATAAAAGAAGTTTGGTATATAAGCTTTGCTTTAGATGAATAGTATACAGAAATTTAGATGTCCAATACTTGGTACTAAAAGTCGACGAGTAGACTGATCTTCTATTTGTGAGACTGGGACCAAAGCTTCTAGATGAGGGATATGATATGTCAAAATATGGGAAACATGTCAAGTAAAGATGTTTTATAAATAGATTTTAGAGGAGATTTATAAAAGAAGCTTTGTAAATAATTTTAGAGATTTATAAAGGAGGTTTTATAAATTAATTTGGAGATTTATAAAAAAAATTGTAAAATATGGAATGGGTTTATAAAAAAGGAATTTTATAAAAGGATGAGAATTGATTTTGATAAATAATTTTACTTAATTATGGTGGTACGGAAGCATTCTTTTCATATTCAACACCGAATAAAAAGTGGTTTGGATTTAGAGTAAGTAATTTTCTAAATGATATTTGTTTTTGGCCCATTTAAATAAGAAAGCATAATGTTTTGTTAATATACTTATATCGGTGAGATAAGTATATGAATTTTTCCCAAGTACTGAAAGGCGTACAAGGGGTTTGTGAAAACATTTTTTGTGAAGGTATTTTTTTATCAAATAACTTAAAATAGATTTAGCTAATGAAAGATTAATTAGTAGAGGCTTAGTGGATCCTACATGGGATTAATTCTATGTTTGGTTGTTTGTTTATTTGATAGTTAAATAAGTGATTATCAAATCATGGCCAAAATATAACTGTGGAAATATCTAGGAGAAAAACATTGGTTATATGACACAATTAACTTCAACGAGGCTATACTGAAAGAAATGCGGATTACGGATCTTAATGCTAGGATTAACACTAGAGGTGGGGTGAATAGTGTATATAAAGAATTACTAAATCCTTTTGAGTTTATGTTAATTTAGACACAGATGTATGCAATCTACAGATACAGGAATAATCACAGAAACAAACACAGATGCAGAAATAAAATAAAAGCAGTAAAGGAAAGAACACACCGGATTTTATACTGGTTCGGAGTTACCCTACATCCAGTCCCGCAACACAAGTACGGATTTCCTTTCAAAAGAAATTGTACAATTACACCCTCGATTTCAAGGCTACGAGGTACACCTTCCAGAATCTCAATCCTCTGGGTAGAGATACTTGAATTCCGGGCCACAAGTTTATCCAATTGATTTACCAAGGCTACAATCACACCTTTTCTCGCTTGATTTATTTTCAAGGCCACAATCACCCTTTTCTCGCTTAACAGATTACAAAGAAGTCTATAACTCTGAATAGCACTGAGAACATTGTTGAGATAGTGATAGAGAATCAAACTAGAAGTAATCGAGTATGATTCAATATTGATTTCGACAGAGTAATGATAAGTGTATGTATTAAGAAATGTGGAAGAAGAAGAGGAGTGAAAAACCAAAAAATCTGATATAAAATTCGTTGAAACTAACCCCTATTTATAGAAGAACAACAACTATGTCCATTCATGAAGAGTTATGGCGAATAGACACTTCTTTTGAAATTTAAATTTTGAACTTAACTGACACCATGTCGACATGGTCACCATAGGCATGTCGACATCCCAAAGAAATTTTTGATGATTTGATTTTCTTTGAAAATAACCTTTATTTTATATTAAAACTATTTTAAACTTTTCTAATATACTTGACTATAGTTAAAATTCATAAGTAAATATAGAGAATAATATATGTAAAATTTAACTATAATTTTATATTTAAACCTTAAGTATAAATATTTAAAAGTTAAATATATTATTTTAAAAGATGGTTTAAAATCAGGAGTAATTTTGACTATGAAATTAAAGATAATTTTGAGGCTAAAATTATTTAAAATCAGAATAGAGGTTTTTGATGCTTTTAAAGGAAGGTTTTGAAAACATTTTGAAAATAGGATATAATTTTGAAAAATCATTTTGAATAAAAAATTAGCGGATACAAAACAATGTTCCGCTAGATTTTTCGTAGGTTCCATCCTACTTAGGGTTCCATCCCTTTAATAGGCTCGAAGTGGATTTCATTCCACGAATAAATTGGATTTTAAGATGCCAGTGCTTTTCTATGAGTTTTAACAAAATTTCTAATTAAAGAATAAATTACTTCAATTCTTGAACTCTTGATATTCTTGATACTCATGAGTCTTCAATCTTGATAA
Organism: Allium cepa; assembly: GCA_030765085.1. NCBI lineage: Eukaryota > Viridiplantae > Streptophyta > Magnoliopsida > Asparagales > Amaryllidaceae > Allium > Allium cepa. Next base: position 883,567,618 of record CM060929.1, read on the forward strand.
CTTGAATCTCTATATTGTACAGTCTTCATTCTTGGTACCTGCATGGTTAAATCCTGCATATACATATATATCTAAACTTATAATGTTAGTATTTATATTTTATAATCTATTCTAAGATTGTTGTAATCAAAACCGTCATCTCACGGACTAACATATACTGTGCATGTAAATCTCATTTTGTTCTCCTAGGACAAATGATAAGAAAATTCGTCCACTTAAACGGTTAGGAGGCGATCTCCACTCTTATGTATTATTTGTTTATTTCTAAAAGAGCCGGAGTTGAGTTTACTGGAACCTATCGATTAGTTTTGGAGAGACCGATAAGCGGGGGATTGTACTTATATGAGATGACTCGTAACCACTCCAAAACCATTACATATTCGACACTTTGGAAGAGGTTCGACACTAGTTCGAGATGATGGGATCGAAGACAGAGCTCTTTGAAGTGCAAGGACTACTTGCAACTAATCCTGAGGATGATTCCAAAATGGGCGTAGTAGAAGAAGTGCCTTCGGTTTGTTTATATCATGAACAACTTATATGCATGAATGCTGACGTTGCATTGCACTTGGGGAGTAGTGTTAGCATTCCAAGTGGGAATTGCTGGGAGTAAAAGGTAAAAGCATAACCTCACAAGCCTCATAACCCGGTAATGGCTAAAACAAGGCATGCTTGCAGAGCTATGTGGTAAGCTGCCATTAGGAACATCATTCCTTGATTTAGATTGATTTTTTTTTATTTTAGTCACGTGGGGCGTCCATGTGATAATGTTTGCAGCCTCGGTGCCCAAGGGATGATGTAATTCAATATGTCAAGTTAAAGGGAAAGCTGGCTTTGTGTTCGCGGGGGTCCATGTATGGCCCTCGGGTGCATTTTATCTAGAGGTGTATTATGCTAAATGTAGTCTCTTACCTTATCATCATTGGAATCCAATCTCCAATGTGTGCCCTATGGTTTTTGTTATAGAACCTAGTACCGTTGAATGTAATTATAGGAAATCAATTCAGATATGTTATGTATTTATTTTCCACCCTAGACATTATTATAATATCACTAGATTTTCGAATAAAAATGTTTTGGTTACTGTAAAATGAAAACCCGTCTGTGTTTATGTGCGGTGTGGTCTTACGAGATACCTTTATTTTCAAAAGGTTTTATAAATATAGAAATTCATATGATTTGATTTGTGTTTTCTCACGCTGGTTTACCAAACTAATCCGGGTGTTATTTTCTTATAATGCTCGGGTCAACCCGAGCATATTTTTAGATTTAGTAATGGATGCCTTGGAGTTTCAAGAGAATAACTGGTTTCTTCAAAGACGTATTCCTATATTTTATTTTATTTCCATCGTACTTCCTTGTTTGTATTTATCAACGATTGTGGGGACAAGTTATTATAACTGTCCAGACTGATGATAGGTTAGTTACTCTGATTTATGTATGTATATTACAGTTTTCTTTTGTATAGATCGTTGGAATATTATATATTACTCATCAAATTGTAAGATTCTGTTCTGTCTTTTTTTTCTTTCACCATGACAATCTATCTTTTCGGCATTTAAATGTTGAGAAAGTGAATACCGTGGATGTTTTAGTGTCCACTTTTAAGGATTGAAAAGGCGGGTCGTTACATGCTTGCTCCTTAAAATTAAGTTGGGTTCCTTACAAGGGAAATTTTGGCATACATCCTTGTAATTAAAAAAAGCTTTACTTTTATAAAATACATTCCTATTTTCAAGGTAATAGGTGAAATTCAAGGGTTATTTGATTAATTTTACCTACCCTACTATGTGCTCTTTGAGTATATATCCATAACTCATAAACATCTGCAATACATGTCTTCACGATGATTCTTAAATTTGGAACGGGAGATGTTGAAAAGAAAAAAAAATGGATGTATAAAATAGTTTCTTAAGGGGAAGGATGCAAAAAAAAACAGGTTTTAGAAAGAGGGATGTGTCCTTAATTTCCAATTCTTACAATTTTACTTAACTTTTATACATTCATATATATAATATAAGTTTAATTCATATATAATAGTTTATAATTAAATTAACTTATATAATATTCTTATGTGTGTGTGTGTATAAATTTTATTTAATTAATTTTAATTTATTAATTCAATTAATAAAGTAACTAAATTATTTTAAATTTCAAAAATTTATTTTATTCATCGTAAACAATTTAAAATGAAGATTGGATAACACTTATAGATTTATATACATATATCATTATATACATATTTCAATTTATTAATTAACTATTAATTAATATATAGTTATTAAATAAATATTCAATTAATTAAAAAAATTAGTTAAATTATTTCTTAATAAATTTCAAAAGTTGATATTATCTATTCCTTAAAAAATTTAAGATATATATACACACACACAAATATGCATATCCGTCAATATGTATATATGTGTTTATTATTATTAACTAACCTTTAACTAATTCCAACACCCAATTATTTAAAAGTACCAATATCCAATTCAATCATAGAAATATGAAGAGAAATAAATGAAAAACAAAATTAAAACAATTAGAAAGCAAGTAAAAATTTACAAGATTTATAGTGGTTTGGTTAATTCCGGCTTACGTCTACTCCCAAATAATCCTTTTTATTATACTGAAGTTTGTTTACAGTTGCAATCCAAAGTCAAGAATAAAATTGGCAGAGTATAGCCTATGATCTAGATAAAGAGAAGCAAAAAGAAGATTCTTTTCTGATGCCATGCTTGTTATTTTTATAAGGGAAGATGAGCATGGATTGGGCTGAAATTTTGACAGAATGTTTGGAAGACCAAGACGAGGCCACCCAAAAATTTCCAGGCCCATTGGGATCCAGTATAGCGATCATTATCGATCCCTATTAGTGTGTCCAAATGGGTTGTGATCCCTATGAGGGATGCCCCATGATGTTACCTACCCGCTTCCCAAATTTCATTCAATTCTGACGTATAGTTTGTGAGATCGCATTTTCCGTGAAGTTATTTGCTTGAATTCTGATTTCTACGGATCTTATTAGAGGGAGTACGGATCCCTCCAATCTCTTCCACATGTCATGTGATCCCTAGAGGAGCTTCTCTATGTCGTATTATGCTTAGCTTCAAGTTTCACGCCAATTGGAATAGTAGAACTCGAGTTATTGATCAATCTTTGTTGCAATATGTTGCAAGGGCTGATTATAGTCGATCCTTATGGAGAGATAGGTATTGATCCCTCCAACTTGATACAAATGATAAGTGATCCCTATAGGGTGTTCCATATGTTGTAATTAGCTTGTCCTCCAAGTTTCATGTAAATTAAATGAGTAAATGTTGAGATATTGACTAATCACCGATAGAACTGAATATAGTGGATCCCTATAAAGGAAGAGTACTGATCCCTTCAAGTTGCATGTTTTGGGAGCAATCCCTAGGGTGAACTTCCTAAGGTTCCCTCTATCTAGTCATAGAGTTTCACATCGATCCCTCTTGTCTTTGTTGAGTTATTAATTGTTTTTTTTATCCAAATGCACTTGCTCTTATGTGTTGAACCATATTCAATACTTCGAACATTCTGCCTTGCAAATCTATCAATTCCATTCAATCTCGACTCCATGTTATTATCTGTACCTGATTTCTGGGTCCCACAATCATCACTCTGGACTCATCGGCCTCGATAATCGTGAAGTTTGGTTGGTTAAATCCACATGTATACTTCCTTGGCATAAGGTGGGTTAACACTTTAGCCCCCAAAACATGCTTTGCAATAGGAAAGTATGTTTTGAATTATCGTAAATCCATAAAATCCAAAATTCATGATCTATTAATGGCCGTATTTTCCAATCCATAATCTAATCCATTGCCAATCCAAATCCACGATCTCTCCAGATCGTTAGTGAAATACATGAATGTTCCGAGTCGATATCCAATTCCTAATACATTCCAAATCCTTAGCTGAATCCAACCTATCCAAAGCCAGTAGCCAAATCTGTGATCTTATAGGATCGTTTTCCAAATCCAAAGCCTCAATCTCACTGGATCCTTGCCGAACACAATCCATATTCGACAAACTGAGTAGGCTGATCCATCGCGTTTGAGCAAAGCGACCTACCCCCTGCCAGACATAGTCCATACCTGACGACCTTGATCTCCCCGGATCCTTGCCGAGCATAATCCACACTCAACAACCTGAGTATGCCGATCTATCGCATTTGAGTGTAGCGACCTACCCCTTGCCAAGCATAATCCATACCATACAACCTTGATCTCTCTAGATCCTTGTCGAGCACAAGCCATACTCGACGACCTAAGTACGCCAATCCATCACGTTCGAGTGAAGCAACTTACCCCTTGTCGGCCATAGTCCATACTACGACCTATGTAATCGATTACATTGTTCCAAATTTACACATTCCTAAGTCCATTTGCCAAGATATAACATAAGAATCCGTACAACCAATAAACCAGAGTTATAAGCAAACAAGAAGAAAAAATAAGAAAAAGAAAAATTAATTTTACAAACCCAAGCACTATGGTTTATGATCATCTCAGAGCATGCCTAGGGATTGTCCTTGGTCCGTACATATCTAAGTGAATTAGCCATCCTACTGTAGAGTTTGTTACTTATTCCATGCCAACCCGATCAATTGATGACAAGTTGATGATGATGCCTTGACCCAATGCCATTTTCATTCGATGTGGACGGTGGCTGTTTCTATTCCACCACCGCAGCCCGAGTCCTTATGTATTGTTGTAACTGACCATTCCTTACGTGTTCCTCAATGATATCCTTTAAATGCCCACGGTCATTTGTATTACCCCCATCCAGCTCATGGAATAGGTAGCACTTTCCTAATGTCTGTTAACGTTTGGAGGGTTCCCTCCTTGCTGACCACCGATATGAAGGCGCCTTAGAGTATCCAGATATATTCATTCGAGGGTTTAATTCCAAGTAAGAAGAGAATTTGGGTTCCCCCCTTTGTCACTTCAATCCATCGAAGCTATTATCCATGTTCCATTTACGCTTGTCCTTTCCTGAGCTTTCACCGGGAAGTTCTCTACCCCGTACCGTATTAACTTCCGTTGCCTCTTTATCAGCTTTCACATCTTCTTGTCATAGAAACCTCTCTGCTTCATGGTAGAATTCCATAAGACCCATCGGTGGATCTCGTATCAATGATATCTAAAAAAAATTAATTATCTGCAATTCCTGACACTGCTGCCATCAAAGCCATCGATGGATTTGGTCGATCCACCGAAATAACTGTCGCCTTAAACCTGGTTAAGAAATTCTTGAGTGATTCTCTTGCCTACTGCTTTACTAATGTCAATGTCATCAAATTGTTGGGTCTCATAATATGAATCCAAAATTGCTTCGTCGATCATTCGACCAATTCCGTACATGTGCTAATAGAACCGCTCTCCAACTGTCTAACCCATAGCGTGGCTACATCCATTAAGTACAGGGGAAGCATCATGCCGGGACTTCTTTCGAAGCCCCTAGGACTTCTGTATGCCGTATATACCTCATCGTATGCGTAGCAAGATATGACGTTCCATCATAAGCTTCCAGTGTTGGTAGTTTTAATTCTGGTGGATTCCTAGCATTCCTATTATTAGGAGCAAATGAACTTCTATATCATCCTCCAGATCCCTGTTCACTAAACCTCCAAGCATAGCTCGCCTATCATCTCTACAAATGTAACGACCCGATATTTTCAACCATTCGCATCCATTATAAGTGTATAAGTAGACACTCATGCCGGAATTGAATTGCTCAAAATACCGCGTTGTAAATAAAAATTTGGCAAATCTCAGAATATACAGTAAATAATAATAACATATCACAGACATAGAGTAATAATAATGCAGTGGAAGTAAAAGAGATAGTAGTTCATGAAGCTACTATATAAATATATCAGAGTTACATAAGGTACAACAGAATAAATAAAGTACAAAGGAAGTCTCACTACCTAGAAGTCTACGCAAAAGATAAAACTTGACAAGTAGATAATCTCCAGCGATTCCAATCTCCAGAAAGTGGAAATCCAAATCTGTGAATAACTCAGGCTGACCCGAGCGTAAATAAAAATACAAACACTCGAGTCAGGACATACATACTTATACAATGTAAACCAACTCAAGTGAACTGTAGTAAAGGTACAAGTAACTTAGAAGATGCTTGGGACCGCCCATCCTCTAAGGATCCGTTAAACTATTTACTATATAGTAATATACGCTATATACAGTAGTGTCTAATCAGTAAAGTATAATCATATAGAAAATAGCATTAAGGGGATGGTGAACCTTAACGCGGTCGGATCTTTAAAACCAAAATCGTAGTGGGCTCGATATAAGGATATGACACGGCACACGAGGCAATGCCAGGGTGGATACATCGTTTGCACTCCCGGACCGGTGGTGACGGCAAGCCAGCAGCTTTCGCCCACCTCGAACAATACCCCCGAATCAAAGTGGCGCCACATATCGAATCACAAAAGTAATAGAATGGTTTCCAATGGAGCATGCTCGATGAAAGGGTGCGACCCTTTGTGTAGCCCGGTATAGCTTCTGTTTTAGTCATTTATGCTAACTCACGGGAGTTGGGTCCATGTAATATACCTCGATAACGTCGCCACTATCCTACTCTATTCTGAAATCTCCACCGCGTACACAGTTGTTAAAGTGGTTTTCGGTATTGGCCGGCTATAAGACAATATCCGATCCCGGTCTCTTTAACAACCAATCGTTATTATAACCCGTAGTTATAACTTTAAAAAATATATTGTATACTTCAAAATAAAATATCATTTCAACCCAAATCTTTATCAAAATAAAGATTAAATTATTTCCAAACCATTTCAATATATCATCATACCATATCTTTCGATTCAAATATTTATCAAAATAAATATCAAGTCATTTCTAACCATTTCAATATATTAAATTATCATATCCTTTCAAAACTTCCTTTCAAATCATTTTAATATATCAAAATATCATAACCTTTCAAAACTTCGTTCAAAATATCTTATCTTTCAGCACTTCCTTTCAAATTATTTTAATATCAAAATGTCATATCTTTCAAAACTCCATTTTCAAATCATTTTAATATATCAAAATATCATATCTTTTCAAACCACATTTCAATCATTTAATATATCAAAATATCAAAACCACATTCATTTCAAATCATTATTCATTTTATTCAATTTAAAATACCATTTCAATTCACATTTCAAAACGGTTTATATTCAAAAAAAATCATTTTTAATCATTAAAATGAAGTTATTATGTTCAATAATTAAATTATTAAATTTCCAAAATTTTCAACTTTCAAAGTTCATTTATTCACTTAAGTTTATCAAAACAGTGAAAATTCACTTTTCGTGGCATTTAGAAAACGCTACGGAAAGATACATTCAAAACAGTTCAATTTAACAAAAGACAACATTTTAAAATATTGTAATAGGGTTTACTTAAATTTCAAATAAATTTAGTTAAATTCAAAAATTATAGCACTTACAAAAATTGCTATAATAGCTTTTAATTCAATTTATATTTTTAGTTCATTATCATCAACTACAGCATTTACAAATGCTGTAATATCATTTACATTGTAATTAATAGCATTTCAAAAATGCGGTCAATTAACTTCAAATATTCAATATAATTTCTCAACCAATTATATTTTTTTATTTAAAACATTTTTAACTCATAAAATCATACATTTTCACATTTATAAACATCATTTAATTTTCCTCAAGTTCAAGATTTTATAAAGTTAAATTTCCATTTAAAAATCAAGATTTAATAATAATTCATTTATTAAATTGCAATGTTCAATTTTAAATTCATTGCAATAAATTTCAACTTAACACTTAAGTTCAAATTCTCAAATATAACTTAGTTTTATTTTTATTTACTTAACTAAAAGTTCACTTTTAAGTCAATTTCATAAATTTCCAATTTAGTCATATTTCAAAATTTCAACTTAAAGTATTCATTCATTTCACATTTCAACTTTATTAAAAATCATTAATATGATATAAAATCACTTTGAATTCATTTAAATTCAAATTATCATAAATTTATCATAATTTCATATTCAATTTAATTTCCAATTATAATTAAATCAAATTTTCCAAAATAACTTACGTTCAAAATTTTCTAACTTTTCATTAATTCATTTTACTTACAATTATTCAGAAAATCAATAATATTTTACAAAAATCCATTTTAATTAGATTTAAATCAAAATGTTTTAATATTTACATTCCTAAAATAATTTTAAAATTTTTAGAAAACATATATTAACTAAGGGTCTGTATATAATTTTCTACACTAGGAAAAGTGATACGGGTAATATATCATTTCAACCCGTAATTTACAAAGAAAATCCGGGTTTTATCATTTCAAACCTGTAGTTCCAAGTAAATGAAATAAATTGAAAATCATTCAGGCCTATCATTTCATCCCATAACAATTTTCCCTTATTCTAAAGTCCGTTCGGGTATGTATCATTTCAACCCATAGTGATTTCTAATCTACATGGAACTTGCAGTATGATAAACATATATAAATGAACAGTAACAACATATATATGATAACAGATGATATGACATGAAATTTAACAGGTTTAACATCATATATAAAAAAATCACATGGCAGTTATAACATCATATTTAATTCTATACATTCAGTTGTTGTTGTTTCACAACTGCATAAGTATAAATGTCATGTGAGCTTTACTCACCTTTTATGGCTGGAGATTGCAACACAAATGGCACAACGGATTCCAGAAGGCAATAGCATGATTTTTGATTTGAGTGGATAGCAAATCCAAGCTATAGAACTTGTGTTATAACCCAAAACAAACAAAATAAAATTGTAATTCAATACAACATTGAATAGGAATAACTTTGAATTGAAAAGCAATACGAATACACAACTTTTTGCCTTGCTTTCTACACTTGCTAGCACGGCTTAGGGAATGTTTTGGCTCAGGTTTGGACATACTTTGGTTTAGGTTTGGGTCCTATAAGGCATGCTACAAGGTATTGAAGCGGTGGAGGAGTTACTACGCATGAATATGAAGAGGTTTATGCAAAATAGTGGTTTTTGGTTCATTTTGGGCTTGGCTACATGAATCTATGGCTCGGCTATGGCATGTTTCAGATCTGGACAGAGGATGAAGGTGATGGTTATGGGTGTGTCAAGGTGGTGGTGGAGCAATAGGAGGTGGCCAAGGTCATCTAAGGTGATGGTGATGAAGACTAGGTGGCTAGACATGCTTTTTAAGGAGTTTTAATATAGTTTTTGTGGATTTTGCATCATGAGATGGTCATGGCACTTGCTGATCAGAGGAGGAAGGGTTTTCGTCGCGTATGATGTGGGGAAGGAAGTGGTGGTGGTCGGTGGAGGAGATGGTGGAGGTGTTAGGCCAAACAAAGCAAGAGAAGCAAGGCAAAAATCAAGCAAAACAATAGAAAAAGGAAGAAGAAAAGAGAGAAGAGATGAGCCATTACCAAGGAAGTTTGAAGAAGCCATGAGAATGAGAAGTGCTGAGTTGTTTTTCACATGAAAATTGAAGGGAATACACATCAAATGAAAAAAAAATGCAAGGCCTAGAGGAGTAATGGAGAGGTTATGGCAAATGAAACGACTTTGGACAATGAAACGTCTAGAAATGAAACACATTTCCGTTTTCTAAAGATCAAATAAAAGAAACGATAAATCAGCAAATACCTTAAAAAACCGAAACAAAGTGAAATAACATGAAAATAAATAATTAATTTTAAAGAAAAAATAAAAAAAGATGAAAGAAATTGCTTAAAAATACAAAATAGTGTCCAAAAATTACAAACAAATCACTACTAGTCTTAGAAAAATATCCACTTCATTTTAAAAATATTATGAAGTGAAAATTTGAAATAAAATAATTTAGTTATCATTTTCAAAATAAAATAAATAATTATATTGGAGAAAAACAGAAAAAGAACTAAAGAAAATGTTTAAAAATTGAAAACAGGGCATGGAAATTACAAGAAAAATACTACTAGCTCTAGAAAAATTCCTACCTCACTTCAAAAATATTAAAAGACAAAAATATACATAAAATAACATATTAATACATATTAATATAAAATATGATAAAGAAAATAAAATTTATACTATTTAAAATAACAAAATTGCAGAATAAACAAATTACACTCAATATTGAAATATACAGTACTTTCACAATTTAAATCTGTTTCCAACGAAACAAAAAGCAGTGTTCTTAAAATTTTATGTACTTTCATAATAAAAGATAAAATTTAAATTTTCAAACTTTTAAAATTTTAAATTAAAAGTCAAAGTTTGACTATTTTGACCAAAAATTCACTTTTTGGAAAATATTATTTTTAGTCATGCTTTGGAATGATAATTCATATCAAAACTAAAGTTTATATTTAAAAGAACAAAATTAATCATTCAAAATAAATAAAATAAGTTTTTAAATCAAAATTCAATTAAAAAAATTAAAATATACAATTAAAATAAATCACAAAATACAGGGTTGTTACACTCTCCCCCACTCAAAACTTTTCGTCCCCGAAAAGAAATGAGGTACGGGAAAGCACAGAAAAAAATAGAAATGAAATAAGATTAAGACAAGGTGACAAGAAAATTGAAATTATACCTGATAACTATTGTTATAGGTAAATTTAACAAGGTGGAGATGATCTTTCCAAGATTCTCCAAAATCAAGAACACAAGCACGCAAAAATAGATTCAAAATGAGTATCAAAGATTACCAAAGATTATAGAAAGATTTCTGAACAGGAAGATTATAGAAAGATGCATATACCAGTCTATAGCAAGATAAGGATGATAAGGACAACCAAAAGATAGTTTGAAAAACAAAATAATGAAATAAATTTGAAAGCATGGAAATTTCAACTTAAATAGAGAATAAATCTTTACACAAGTTAAATAAATCTTAACTATCTCAAATTTCATTATCTTATTATCCAATCATCTTAAATTAACAATTTTAAAACCATGGGTTTTGAATAATAATCATTTAATATACTCTTAATGTACTTAATAAATTTAATTCTTCTTTATTTCTAATTAAAATTAAATTTATTCCTCTCAATATATTTATCACTCACGTTAAATATGCTTACACTTATTATAACTGCTTTATTTTATTCTTAGTTCTTCCAACATTAATTTATTGTAAGTTATTCAATTACCCTTTATTATATTTACCTCTGTTAATCATTTTTTAATTAAAATTTAAGTGTATAACATTTATTATAACCACTCAAATTTTATTTATAAAATCTTTTTGTATTGTATATTATCCAATTACATTGTTAACTTCTGAAATTTAGGTAAGTCATATTTGAATGCAATTGTATTATACAAATAAACTTTCCAATTAAATCATTTCATTCTTGATATTCATCCAAAATTTTGATTTTTTTTATAATTGGAATTATTCTTTAGAATAAAATTTAAGAACTAAATTTCCGATTACATTCAAACCATTTAAAGATAAGTAATAATATATACATAATATGTCAAATCAAATTTCAATCATATATCTATATATATATATATTATAAATCAAGTCATATTTTAGAAATTCAAATCAATTAAATTCCCCAAAACAAATCTGTAGCAAGACTACAAAACAATCTCTTAACTTCAAAACTCGAAAATAAATGTCGAGGATGCTGCAGTCATCACCGAAATATTTCCCAACGACAATGAGAAGAGCACTAATTTTAAACTTTAAAATTCTTTGGAAACAAATTTCTATTTGAAAATACTTTAAATAATATATCCCTTTTAAAACTTTTAAACAAAAGGTTTGAAACCATCGGAAATTAAATTCTCAAATTTCTTGTTCTAAATTCATTTCAGTTCCCAATCAAGTATTATCACTTCAAATAATCAATTTAAATCAGTTTATTAAGTTTCATAAATTTACTTATATATAAAAAATTATTTCATTAACCAAAATTTTAAAATATATTGTGTCAGTTTGTTCTGTCAATGTGTTTTAGAAATCCTATCGATAGCGTTGATCAGACGAATCGATCAGAAACCCAACTCAACATCAACAACGCAAACAACACAATATATAAACAAAACATAGATTTACAAGTACAATTCAAAATGTTTGAAAATAGGTTGGAAACAAAAGACAAGATGATTAAATAACAAAATAGGGAGGTGGATAAGCTTAAATAAATCACGGGCAACCTTAACTGGGTCAACCGTGACTTAAAGAATAAGATCAATGTGGATTTTTTTCGGGGTAAATCTACATTCGATCTCAAGAGTTAGAGTTTGGAATAACAAAAGATATTAGCATCTAAACCAAGGATAGATATAAATCTCTGGTGAGTCGATGCCAATTGTAAAAGAGTTTTCCCCCTTTTTCAATTCTATTTGAAATTGGCGAGACCGCCGACTCACTAAAAGATCATTCGAAGCGGAGTTATGAGATACTCCAGAATCAAAAGAAGATGAATAGTGAGGGATATGAATGGATTTTGGAACCGTAGGGAACGTTCCAAAATTCAAAGGAATCGAGTCAAAAAGGAAGAGATTCAAACTCGAATGAAAGTGATTCTGTAAATACATTCACTCCATATGTTGAGTTTTTCCTAGAGCTACCAAAGCTCTGATACCAACTGTAACGACCCGATATTTTCAACCATTCGCATCCATTATAAGTGTATAGGTAGACACTCATGCCGGAATTGAATTGCTCAAAATACCGCGTTGTAAATAAAAATTTGGCAAATCTCAGAATATACAGTAAATAATAATCACAGACACAGAGTAATAATGATGCAGTGGAAGTAAAAGAGATAGTAGTTCATGAAGCTACTATATAAATATATCAGAGTTACATAAGATACAACAGAATAAATAAAGTACAAAGGAAGTCTCACTACATAGAAGTCTACGCAAAAGATAAAACTTGACAAGTAGATAATCTCCAGCGATTCCAATCTCCAGAAAGTGGAAATCCAAATCTGTGAATAACTCAGGCTGACCCGAGCGTAAACAAAAATACAAACACTCGAGTCAGGACATACATACTTATACAATGTAAACCAACTCAAGTGAACTATAGTAAAGGTACAAGTAACTTAGAAGATGCTTGGGACCGCCCATCCTCTAAGGATCCGTTAAACTATTTACTATATAGTAATATACGCTATATACAGTAGTGTCTAATCAGTAAAGTATAATCATATAGAAAATAGCATTAAGGGGATGGTGAACGTTAACGCGGTCGGATCTTTAAAACCAAAATCGTAGTGGGGTCGATATAAGGATATGACACGGCACGCGAGGCAATGCCAGGGTGGATACACCGTTTGCACTCCCAGACCGGTGGTGACGGCAAGCCAGCAGCTTCCGCCCACCTCGAACAATACCCCCGAATCAAAGTGGCGCCACATATCGAATCACAAAAGTAATAGAATGGTTTCCGATGGAGCATGCTTGATGAAAGGGTGCGACTCTTTGTGTAGCCCGGTATAGCTCCTGTTTTAGTCATTTATGCCAACTCACGGGAGTTGGGTCCACGTAATATACCTCGAGAACGTCGCCACTATCCTACTTCATTCTGGAATCTCCACCGCGTACACAGTTGTTAAAGTGGTTTTCGGTATTGACCACCTATAAGACAATATCCGATCCCGGTCTCTTTAACAACCAATCGTTATTATAACAAGTAGTTATAAATTTAAAAAAAAAAATTTATACTTCAAAATAAAATATCATTTCAACCCAAATCTTTATCAAAATAAAGATTAAATTATTTCCAAACCATTTCAATATATCATCATACCATATCTTTCGATTCAAATATTTATCAAAATAAATATCAAGTCATTTCTAACCATTTCAATATATTAAATTATCATATCCTTTAAAACTTCCTTTCAAATCATTTTAATATATCAAAATATCATAAGCTTTCAAAACTTCGTTCAAAATATCTTATCTTTCAGCACTTCCTTTCAAATTATTTTAATATCAAAATGTCATATCTTTCAAACTCCATTTTCAAATCATTTTAGTATATCAAAATATCATATCTTTTCAAACCACATTTCAATCATTTAATATATCAAAATATCAAAACCACATTCATTTCAAATCATTATTCATTTTATTCAATTTAAAATACCATTTCAATTCACATTTCAAAACGGTTTATATTCAAAAAAAACATTTTTAATCATTAAAATGAAGTTATTATGTTCAATAATTAAATTATTAAATTTCCAAAATTTTCAACTTTCAAAGTTCATTTATTCACTTAAGTTTATCAAAACAGTGAAAATTCACTTTTCGTGGCATTTAGAAAACGCTACGGAAAGATACATTCAAAACAGTTCAATTTAACAAAAGACAACATTTTAAAATATTGTAATAGGGTTTACTTAAATTTCAAATAAATTTAGTTAAATTAAAAAAATATAGCACTTACAAAAATTGCTATAATAGCTTTTAATTCAATTTATATTTTTAGTTCATTATCATCAACTACAGCATTTACAAATGCTGTAATATCATTTACATTGTAATTAATAGCATTTCAAAAATGCAGTCAATTAACTTCAAATATTCAATATAATTTCTCAACCAATTATATTTTTTTATTTAAAACATTTTTAACTCATAAAATCATACATTTTCACATTTATAAACATCATTTAATTTTCCTCAAGTTCAAGATTTTATAAAGTTAAATTTCCATTTAAAAATCAAGATTTAATAATAATTCATTTATTAAATTGCAATGTTCAATTTTAAATTCATTGCATTAAATTTCAACTTAACACTTAAGTTCAAATTCTCAAATATAACTTAGTTTTATTTTTATGTACTTAACTAAAAGTTCACTTTTAAGTCAATTTCATTAATTTCCAATTTAGTCATATTTCAAAATTTCAACTTAAAGTATTCATTCATTTCACATTTCAACTTTATTAAAAATCATTAATATGATATAAAATCACTTTGAATTCATTTAAATTCAAATTATCATAAATTTATCATAATTTCATATTCAATTTAATTTCCAATTATAATTAAATCAAATTTTCCAAAATAACTTACGTTCAAAATTTTCTAACTTTTCATTAATTCATTTTACTTACAATTATTCAGAAAATCAATAATATTTTACAAAAATCCTTTTTAATTAGATTTAAATCAAAATGTTTTAATATTTACATTCCTAAAATAATTTTAAAATTTTTAGAAAACATATATTAACTACGGGTCTGTATATAATTTTCTACACTAGGAAAAGTGATACGGGTAATATATCATTTCAACCCGTAATTTACAAAGAAAATCCGGGTTTTATCATTTCAAACCTGTAGTTCCAAGTAAATGAAATAAATTGAAAATCATTCAGGCCTATCATTTCATCCCATAACAATTTTCCCTTATTCTAAAGTCCGTTCGGGTATGTATCATTTCAACCCATAGTGATTTCTAATCTACAGGGAACTTGCAGTATGATAAACATATATAAATGAACAGTAACAACATATATATGATAACAGATGATACGACATGAAATTTAACAGGTTTAACATCATATATAAAAAAATCACGTGGCAGTTATAACATCATATTTAATTCTACACATTCAGTTGTTGTTGTTTCACAACTGCATAAGTATAAATGTCATGTGAGCTTTACTCACCTTTTATGGCTGGAGATTGCAACACAAATGGCACAACGGATTCCAGAAGGCAATAGCATGATTTTTGATTTGAGTGGATAGCAAATCCAAGCTATAGAACTTGTGTTATAACCCAAAACAAACAAAATAAAATTGTAATTCAATACAACATTGAATAGGAATAACTTTGAATTGAAAAGCAATACGAATACACAACTTTTTGCCTTGCTTTCTACACTTGCTAGCACGGCTTAGGGAATGTTTTGGCTCAGGTTTGGACATACTTTGGTTCAGGTTTGGGTCTTATAAGGCATGGCTACAAGGTATTGAAGTGGTGGAGGAGTTACTAAGCATGAATATGAAGAGGTTTATGCAAAATAGTGGTTTTTGGTTCATTTTGGGCTTGGCTACATGAATCTATGGCTCGGCTATGGCATGTTTCAGATCTGGACAGAGGATGAAGGTGATGGTTAGGGGTGTGTCAAGGTGGTGGTGGAGCAATAGGAGGTGGCCAAGGTCATCTAAGGTGATGGTGATGAAGACTAGGTGGCTAGACATGCTTTTTAAGGAGTTTTAACATAGTTTTTGTGGATTTTGCATCATGAGATGGTCATGGCACTTGCTAATCAGAGGAGGAAGGGTTTTCGTCGTGTATGATGTGGGAAGGAAGTGGTGGTGGTCGGTGGAGGAGATGGTGGAGGTGTTAGGCCAAACAAAGCAAGAGAAGCAAGGCAAAAATCAAGCAAAATAATAGAAAAAGGATGAAGAAAAGGGAGAAGAGAGGAGCCATTACCAAGGAAGTTTGAAGAAGCCATGAGAATGAGAAGTGCCGAGTTGTTTTTCACGTGAAAATTGAAGGGAATACACAGCAAATGAAAAAAAAATGCATGGCCTAGAGGAGTAATGAAGAGGTTATGGCAAATGAAACGACTTTGGACAATGAAACATCTAGAAATGAAACGTCTAGAAATGAAACGCATTTCCGTTTTCTAAAGATCAAATAAAAGCAAAGATAAATCAGAAAATACCTTAAAAAACCGAAACCAAGTGAAATAATATGAAAATAAATAATTAATTTTAAAGAAAAAGTAAAAAAAGATGAAAGAAATTGCTTAAAAATACAAAACAGTGTCCAGAAATTACAAACAAATCACTACTAGTCTTGGGAAAATATCCACTTCATTTTAAAAATACCATGAAGTGAAAATTTGAAATAAAATAATTTAGTTATCATTTTCAAAATAAAATAAATAATTATATTGGAGAAAAACAGAAAAAGAACTAAAGAAAATGTTTAAAAACTGAAAACAGGGCACGGAAATTACAAGAAAAATACTACTAGCTCTAGAAAAATTCCTACCTCACTTCAAAAATATTAAAAGACAAAAATATACATAAAATAACATATTAATACGTATTACTATAAAATATAACAAAGAAAATAAAATTTATACTATTTAAAATAATAAAATTGCAGAATAAACAAATTGCACTCAATATTGAAATATACATAACTTTCACAATTTAAATCCGTTTCCAACGAAACAAAAAGCAGTGTTCTTAAAATTTTATGTACTTTCATAATGAAAGATAAAATTTAAATTTTCAAACTTTTAAAATTTTAAATTAAAAGTCAAAGTTTGTCTATTTTGACCAAAAATTCACTTTTTGGAAAATATTCTTTTTAGTCGTTCTTTGGAATGATAATTCATATCAAAACTAAAGTTTATATTTAAAAGAACAAAATTAATCATTCAAAATAAATAAAATAAGTTTTTAAATCAAAATTCAATTAAAAAAAATTAAAATATACAATTAAAATAAATCACAAAATACAGGGTTGTTACAGCAAACCTATCATTGTCTTCCAATGGTAGTCTCCTATCATCACGTCCAAGCTGATCCCCGAGTCTACGAGGGAATTCTATTCCTCTAGACGTGCATCCAAATTCTGATTTGCACCAAGCTCTATAGGATTGACCACACATCCTCCAGCATCATGATTGACCAGACCCAGAGGCATGCCCTATGTCTTTGGGGATCAGTGCCGATCCCTCTATGATGGCCGAGGACTACCCATGGTTGCTTTGTTCCATTCCTTTCACTAGAGGAAAATGTGCTATTAATAGCAAGAAGGGATTGCATGAAAACTTAGGTTGCTATAGTTAAGTAGTTAGTGATTGTCCAGGTCAAAAGATTGCTTGTTTCAATGTTGTTGTTAAACAAAAAAAAGATTAGCGCTCTAACATTTCGCGTTCCCTCCTCCCTTTTCTTATGCCGCTTTTCACCTTTACTTTCCCAAAATCCAAAATTAGAAACCTATTCACTCACAAATCTTATCTTCGCTCATGAATTCCTGTTTAATTTCACCTCCCGCTTTCGGTTGCCTTTTCTCCTCCTCGCCTTAATTATCGGCAATAACGTCCCTCTCGATTTTCATCTTATCCACTTCGTCATCCTAATCCCAAAAAAGATCGCGACGAGATGCAGCCAGGAGGCAGCACAACAGTGTTGTGACTAATTTCAGACTTCAATCTATGGTGAGTGACGGTGACTCTAACTTAGGTAGCATGCAAGTACCCTTTAAACCTATAAATTATTTCTACTTACTTTCTAATAACTTAATGGCCACTACAATCAAGAATTTGTTTTTTTAATTGTTATTGTTCTTCAATTTTCGCATAAAAAGTTGTGTTTCTGATCGAAGACCACTAAGATTGGATAAGAATATTTTTACTGTTCAATATTGTAGAATATTACTTAGTTCTATATGAGAAGATAAGGTCAGCGTGGCTGAGTAAAGATTTCACAAACTCGGTGGAAGAATCAGAATTACATAATAGCCAAAACTAGAAGTGCATTCTTGAATCTCTGTAATTTTGAAATTCATCAACTATGTTCATAATAAAATTTGCATGATCAAAAAGATCTAAGGGACATGTTTAACTTAGATTAGTGAGGCTGATTTTGATCCCAATATTAATGTTGCACTTACTTCGGTATTGTTGTGTACAAATACTTTTGACAAATTATACCTAATAGATACGATAATTGGTTAATTTTTCTCAAATATTAGTTTTGACTCATGAACAGTTTTACAAATCCAGTTCTTGTATGTAGATATTTTATTTTGAGATTCATTTTCTAGTGCTATTTTTGGAAAATTTTGTTGTTCATTGATAGAAATTAATAAATTGTATAATTTGATAAAAAATAATGTTGCCTTACTTCTTTGATTTTTTTTAACAATTATTAATATTTACTATTTTTAAATGCTTTATAGTGATTAGAAATGCGTAAGAAATAATGATTATATGGTTTGATATTGCTATGTTTGAAAAAATATGCTTAATGAACTTGAATATGAATAGTTTCAAAAAAAATTGAATACGAAAATATTATTAGTAATTTCATGTCTCAAAAGGCTAGAAAAATGTTCATAAGCAATTAAAATTAGTTTTGCTATATAATTTGAATTATTGTCATAAAGAAAATTATTTCTTTTTGTCCCTTCTTTCACTATTTATAAAACGTTATGGTAACTTTATAGGTTTGGATTGCATTGCAACTGTTTTCATATATTTCTATACTCTGAAGTCACATTCTTTAAATAAAGAAAAACAACATGCTAGGTTTTATGGATTTGGTCATTTTAATATGAGACACGCCCAACCTATTTTATACTAACTAGTTCGGTTATCCAGAATATGTTATTCTTATTGAAGTTGTAAAAGATAAGAGGTTATGACTAGTTATACTATGGTTTCCAGTTTTTTTGTTGCTTCGGTGAATATGACTTTTAAACAATTGTAGCCATTTTCTTTAACACACAAACACACACACAAAAGCACAAAGACACAATGCTATAATTTTTACTAAATGTTGTCAACCAACTTTGAAGCCTTGGCTATGTCATTAAGGTTGTTAGATAACTAACAGCAAAATACTACATATAACTTTTATTTTTATTTACGTATATTGTTGTTCGATCGTTACTCTTTTGTGATGCTTGCCCAATTAAGCAGAAGAGGCCCTAGAATTTTTGCATGCCACTATCAAATTTTATCGTGTCAATTTGATTTCTATCCTCAACAGTCATTTCATACTATATAGGGAAAAAGCTAATGTAATTAATTGTATTTATGTATTAACCTTTTAACCCTATATGTAAAATATTGTCAATCTTTCTTCTAATACTTAATGCTAAAAGAAAAATCAAAGCAAAATCCTATGCTCGCAAGTTGATAGAAATGTAAGTTTCAAAGTCCTTGGAGTTTACATGTATTCGACCAGTTGCATCTATAAAATACATGATTTCCTCTTCATTGGCAGTATTTTTGGTTCATAGTGTTTTACTTCCCTATAAACTAGCTTGTTACAATGTAAGATAGAGATAATCTTAAACTGAATTTTGTAGGAAAAAAAAATCAATGGAGCCGGTTTTAGCAGCTCAAATAAACATCAAGAGGAAAAACTTAAGAGAAAGTGAGGATGTGAAGTCTGGACCTTAACTAAGACTTACTTATGATTCAACCGTACCTGTGGCTGCCAAACAAAAGGTCTGAAGCCACTAGAAGTTC
Organism: Allium cepa; assembly: GCA_030765085.1. Taxonomy (NCBI): domain Eukaryota; kingdom Viridiplantae; phylum Streptophyta; class Magnoliopsida; order Asparagales; family Amaryllidaceae; genus Allium; species Allium cepa. The sequence goes on from CM060929.1 coordinate 883,587,903, forward strand.
TTATCATATGTTTTAATTTCACTATTTTTCACAACCAAACAATGGTGCCATTACATAGGAAATATATGTTTGCATTGCATTAGGTGAGTGCTATTTTGTAGTGATTTTTATTATTGGCATACATACACCTTAAATCAACCTATGAAGCCAAATTTTCTAAGGGTTGAATAAGAGAAATTATAATGACACATTGATATCATTATCTTGACCCATGTTACCTATGATGACAATGTGTAATACGTAGGAATGTACTGAAACATAAACTCTTAGAGCATTGACAATTAAAAAAACTGGCATGCTGCTTCCACACAACATGTCCTTTTCTTCCTCTTCTTCTCTTTTCTTGTATATTTTAATGTAAAAAAGAAGAGGGTTTCGTTTGTTCAAAAATTATACCATTTATTACTCTTGGAAAAACGAAGATAATAGTGGCTACACTTACGTAGAAAGAAATTGAAGTCAACTATTGACGCAATAGTTGATTGAGCAGGCATAAAAATTTGGCTTTCAAAGAATTTGTTTGCTTTAGGTGACTTTATTTTTCTTTTTTCATCTCTTTTTATTAATGTGGTCACTATTGGTTATTCATACTCTACTTACACATTAAGTACTCTGTTGGTTATTCATACTTTGTTGGCATTTAAACTGTTTCTGTTATTGTCCGTTTTTATTTGATATGCACTATGTTTTTAGATTAGAATGAAAACTGATGAGACATGCTAAATAGCTTGTTTTAAAGTACTCAGTACAAAATCTGCAAGCAAATTCCGAGGGATGGTTAAGGATAAATATCAAGTCAGCATGTAAATGCAATATAATTTCTTCACCTTCTGAATGTTTTTTAGATTTATCCATTATTTTCTTTTTAGTAGCACAGATAATGCATTATTTATAGGTTGTTGGACAGTCTACCAAGTAAAGATAATGGTTATCTAGTTGGTTTTAAAGTAAGATGCATTTTCGTAATTTCTTATTGAAGGTTTTAAAGCAAGGATGGCAAGTATTACATCAATAATCATTTGAGTTTCAAAGTCTTATAGTATGTGCACATAGCAGCAAAGAGTGCGAGCATTGTTGGTTTTGGATTTCCTTATACAGGCGAACTGACTTATCTCCATGCTTCCTTTTGGCACACTTATGTTACCATAGTTTCCTTCTACTTTATTCAGTCAAATAATAATCTTTTTCATACATTTAGATGCGTGAAATACATGCAGTTTATACATCTATCTATTAGATGCGCGCACATGCAGTTTATACTAGTGTATATAATGTTCTTTCTTTTCTTTTTTCTCACAGTTTATTGGAAAGAAAGTTGCATATGCTTTGAGTCAGAATCTCAAGTTCATTGCATGTGTTGGAGAGAAACTGGAGGAAAGAGAATCAAGAAAAACCTTTGATGTTTGTTTCCGGCAGCTGAAGGCTTTTGCAGGCAAGGAAAAGAAATCCATTTTATCTTCTTTTGATTCACCTGAGACAACTTCTTTACAAGAAAATACATGCGAGTTGTTTTCAAAAGACGCTAATGAATAAATTTGTGTAGTTTATTAGCCTTAGAAGTTAGATCTTTGTAGATAATCTCTATAGGATAACTCCACTTTACTTTATGTTAATAATGCATCTTAAAAGTTGTTGCTTTTATGCGGATAATATCACAAGTTGGGATGATGTTGTCATAGCATATGAGCCTGTATGGGTAAACGGAAAAGGTAAAATAGCATCACCTCAGCAGGCACAGGAAGTCCACTTGGTTGTTCGTGACTGGCTCAAGAAAAACGTCTCCCGTAAAGTTTCTTCTACAACACGTATTATATATAAAGGTAATATCTTTCATTATGAGTGCATCCATTTATTATGTCATAATGAAGACGTGACCATGGAATAGCTTGTTGAGAAGTACTTGTTTTTGTATTCCTATGTGCAAATTTCATTTTACTTCTCTTATTCGATATTGGCATGAAACCTAAGTTATTGAATATAAGTATGTGCCCGTTTAACATGCAATTTCTTCCGTTTATCGAAGCAAACTTACTAGAATACTTGAGATAATGCATAAGCTATTGAATACTTTGCCATTGTATTGTATACACAATTGTGTCATGATGAACTTCAGATGAGGCCATGGTCAACCCATTTACGAATCATAACCAATGAATATGGACACCTAACCTGAATGTACAGCCACAAGTTGTATTTATGGTTTCAAGAATTCACCTAACAACTGATGTAATATTGATTTTTGTTTTTCTTTCTCATATTACAAGCTAAGTGAATGGTGGTAACTTGTTCATCTTGCCAAGCAAGAAGACATTAGTGGATTTTTGGTCAAAGGTGCTTCTTTGAAGGTATACACATATATACACCCTTTAAATTCCCTAATATTATAAGTGAAGCTGATGTTACTTTGTCTGAGTAGTAACTAAATCAAACGATTCGGTATTTCTTTTAGTTGCTGCATTCACATTGACAACTGCCCTCTACATGATTATTTTAACAATTTCAGTTTATTCTTTATAATCTATTTTCTATTCCAAAATCTAGAAATGCACCAGAGATTAGTGGCATTTAATGTGATCCCACCATTCATCGATATGATGTTCTTATCCCAAATCATTACACGCATATGTTTCCTATGAAACCAACATATATACATATTTTCATGAAGATCATATTTGGTGATATAAAGCAATGGATATATAACTTTTGATTTCACGTTGAATTGTGTAACTCTAAGAGTATGAGGGGTACTTGATATGTATCGGTATTCAATTTTCTACATGCTAGGGAGAAATAAAAATACTGATGTTTCCTTTTGGTTTCATAGGGCACTACAAGAAAATGTTATATTAATAGAAAATAAGGATTAAATAAATTAACTAAGTTTAAAATAAGTAACTAAGTAACTAGGTTAACTAAGATATAAAAATTAGTTAAGTTTATAAAAATTAACTAAGTTTATAATAATAATAATAGTAAATTAAATAAGTTAACTAAGTTTTATAAAAGTTAATTAAGTTTGTGAAAATTAACTAATTTTATAATAATAATAATTAAATTGACTAAGTTTTAGAAAAATTATCTGATTTTTATAAAAATGATCTAAGTTAACTAAGTTGTAAAATTAATTAAGTTTATAAAAATTAACTAAGTTTATAATAATAATAATATAATAGCAATAGTCAATTAAATAAGTTAACCAAGTTTTATAAAAATTAATTAAGTTTATAAAAATTAACTAAATTTGTAATAATAATATAATAATAATAATAAAATTGACTAGGTTAACTAAGATTTGTAAAATTAATTAAGTTTATAAAATAATAATAATGAAGATGGCTAGGGTGTTTGGATGGTACAGTTACTAAGGGTGAGAAATATTCGGTTAGAACAGAATTAATCTACCGAACTGTTTCATTTTGGTCGATTCGGTTCGGTTTTGAAGCTAAATTGATTTGAATTTGGTTTGTGAAATAATTTTTTTTGGTTATCTGTTTAACCGAACTTTTATTGTGTTATCCAATTTTGTGATATTGTGATGCATTAAACAATTGGTTTAGTGATAAAATACAAAGTTTTCCTACTAAAAATAGATCAAATTTTATTATAAGCATTAAAAAATACTAAATAAAATATCTCCAAACATAAATCAATTTTTTCCTTTGAGTGAAACAATCATTTGAATAATAAAATACCTTGCTAGTTCGGTTAAATCGGTTACCGACCGAATTAACCAAAGTTAGCTTGGTTCGGTTCGGTTTTGGTTTTTTTGGGTTCCAATTCGATTTTACATTTTTTACCTCAAAATGGACCGAACCGACCGAATGCTCACCCCTAGTAGTTATTGTCTGAGTTTGGTATTTCCTGAAGGAGTTTGGATGGTGTCGCTAAAGTAGTGTTATCTTGATGGTCTTTGAGTTGCTCTTACTTGCGTGAGCCTTGCACGACTGGCTTGTTTATATTCAGGCCTTTATGTCTTAGGACCTATGCTTGCTCTTCTGGTCTGAAACTTGTTTTTCATTGCCTCTCCTTGCCATGTTGTTTTGTATATATCTCCGACCTGACCAAGTGGTTTGTTGTGAAGCATGTGCAATTTGGGATGAAACCTGCATTATCCTTGATGCCTCACTGTCTTGCATGTTGGTGCCTATAACCTGTAGAGCAACTTGTATTTGCATAGGTGCATTCACATTCAAAGCAGTTATCCTAGTTAATTGTTATATATTATTATGAACTTGTATTCTACCAAGTATAATTTGTCATTTTTAGGAATACTTTCTGTTTGAAACTATGTTGTTTATTACTTATACATTTTTAGATTTATGACTAACATATGTACATATGTGCTTTTTTGACAGATGTTGTATGATGCTTTTGAAGTTACTACATGTCGTCTCACTCATTTTTCTTCAAATCAGTCATGCTTACATTAATGTATTTTTTATCGACGTTCATACATTTTTGTTTTAGTATGTATCGTTTAGGTTAGCAACGGTTGTATGTATAGTTACTTTTGGTTACAAATATTTATATGCTTAGTACTTCATGTATGAAATATTATGTGTGTGTGTATTATGGTTTGGCTTATGACTCCATTTGATTACATATATTATAATGTGATAAATGTGGTTTTTTGAATTGTTATAATATATTAGTTGAAATACTGTCTGGTAGAACTGAATTGTAAGCTTGAAAGTATATGGCAAGAAGAAATGCAATGGAATTTTTTTATAGCGATTTATCTATGCTACGAAAATAAAAATTATTACATCTTTCATATAATATAGCATTATGCTAGTGCTATACAAAATATTCTGCAAGGACTAAACAGTTTTTAAAACAATGTTATAATAGATAGTAATGAACCTTCTATAGCGTTTCAATGCATAATAAAGATTAAAATAAGATTTCTACAATGTTTCTGGATGCTATAATAATATGGCATGTCAACATATTATAGCAATTAAATGTTGTCATAATTATTAGTATCATAAAACACAACTCAATGTAATATTTCTATAGCAAGTTACAAAAGGCAATAGAAAGGTAGTGGGACTGATACATATAGTCTAAGATGGTAAATAAAACTCTGTTAAAAGTTAGTTTTCCATTGCAAGTTTGAAGGGCTATTGTTTCTATCAGACTTATTACAACTTGTTGATCTATGGCGTTCATAGAAATGCCATGGAATGCTTTAATAGCGGTTTTTAAACGCTCTAAAAGGTGTCTATGCTCTCGGTTTTGATTTCCAGCGAATCTTGCCACCTCAACTCCTTAATCCACAGCTCCAGTAGTCCCTATCATTCCAACTCTTTGGTTTTGCATTCCAGCAGCTCCTATGGCTCTAGCATGTCCGATCTATTAGAGTATATTCTGCAACATCTCCTCTTGTCTTTTGAGCATTCATTCCTACATAACATCCATCATTGTTCCTATTTCATCTCTGGTGATGTAGGTGGATGTTTGATTAGCTCCAGCTCTTGAGGAAGCCTCATGGCTCCCTTTATGATGGCTCCTATCCGCTGCTTGTCTCCTTGTTTATTGTCTCACTATTCTCTAAATCCAAGCCCTCTAATTGATTCTAAATATGAAGTCCAAATCCACGGGAGATAGCTTTCTTACTGAAAGCACCAAAATGTAGGCGTCAAAATTGGTCACCAACACCAATTATGTAAAATTATCAATACCCAATCCAAGAGAAATGAATAAAGAATAAAATTAAAACAATCAGAAACAAGTAAAAAGAGACAATATTTATTGTGGTTCAGCTAAGTCCGGCCTACGTCCACTCCCAAATAATCCTTTTTATTGTACTAAAGTTTGTTTACAATTACAATCCGAAATCAAGAATAAATTGGCAAAGTGCACCCTAGGTTGAAGATAAAGAGAAGGAGAAAGAAGATCTTTTTTCTGACACCATCCTATTGTATTTATAAGGGAAGATGTTCACGGATCGGGCTGATATTTTGATAGAAGGTTCGGGAGATCAAGACGATCCCTATGAGTGGTGCAGCATGATGTTAGCTACCTACTCCCTAAGTTTCATGCAATTCCGATGTAAGGTTTGTGAGGTATCGCATTTTCTGTGAAGTTGTGTTACTTGAATTTTGATTTCTGCCGATCCGCCTAGAGGGATAAGTACTGATCACTCCAATCTCTTTCAAATTCCATGCAATCCCTAGGGGAGCTTCTCTATGTTGTATTTTCTTGGCCTAGCCTTCAAGTTTCATGCCAATTCGATTAGTAGAACTTGAGTTATTGATCAATCTTTGTTGCAGTATGTTGTAAAGGCTGATTATAGCCGATCCCTACAGAGGGATAGGTACATATCCACATGTTGTAATTATCTTGTCCTCCAAGTCTCATGTCAATTGGATGCTTAATGTCGAGATATTGACCAATCGCTACTAGAATTGAAAATAGTGGATCCCTATAAGAGAAGAGTGTCGATCCCTATGAAAGGATCGGTACCGATCCATTTAAGTTGCATGTTTTGGGGTGTGATCCCTTAGGTGAACTTCCTAGGGTCTCCCTCTTCCTAGTCGTAGAGTTTCACTTCGATCCCTCTTGTGGTTGTTGAGTTATTAATTGTTTTCTATCGAAACGCACTTGCTCCTATGTGTTGAACCGTATTTCATACTTTGAACATTCTGCCTTGCATGTCTATCAATTCCATTCAATCTTGACTTCATGTTATTATCTATACTTGATTTCTGGCAATCATCACGTTGGACTCATCGGCCTTAGTAGTCGTGAAGTTTGTTGGGTTAAATCCACCTGTATACTGCCTTGGCAAAAAGTGGGTTAACACTTTGGCCCCCCAAACAAGCCTTGCGATAGGAAGGTATGTTTTGTATTGTCGTAAATCCCAAATTCTAAATCCATGATCCATTGATAACCGTATTTTCCAATCTAGAATCTAATCCATTGCTATTCCAAATCCACGATCTCTTTAGATCGTTAGTGAAATCCATGACTGTTCCGAGTCGATATTCAATTTCGAATACATTCCAAATCCTTAGTCGAATCCATATCTATCCAAAGCCAATAGCAAAAATTTGTGATCTTATAGGATCGTTTGCCAAATCCAAAGCCTCGATCTCATTGGATGCTTGCCGAACACAATCCATATTTGACGACATGAGTAGGCCGATTGTAACGACCCAGAATTTTTGATAACTTGAATTTGAATATTTAATTTATTTTTAATATTAATAAGTGGAATTTTTAAGTCGAATAATTTATTTTTCGAATATTGGATTTAATGGGATAATTAAATCGATGATTTAATAGTGAAATTCCGTAGATAATTGAATATTGGGTTAAATATGATTGAAAATGGTTTGGAAAATTTTGTTATATCATATTAAAGTTATAGAAATATTTTAGAACTTGTAAAACTGAATTTGGAGTTAATTTGTAAAAAATTGAATATTTTAATATTTAATTATCGACTGTAAAATAGCCAATTTTTGAACAGTCTCAGAATTGAACGAAACGAGTTCCATTGGATCCGTAATAGTTAGTTATTATCGGATTTCAATTTTCGTAGCAATCGGAGTTGTCGTTTGACCGTGGCAGCTCGAAACGCATCAATATCGTTTTAATATAAATTCGGCGAGTAAAAATAGCCATTTTTCAAACGGTCTCGGATTTCGACGAAACCAGTTTCATCGGATCCGTAATGTGATATTATTGCAAGATTTCAAATTTCAAGTCGATCGGATTTGTCGTTTGTCCGGTACAAGCCAAAACGCCTAGAAATCGCTTAAATCGTTTTTAATTTAAATCGACTGTTTATTGCCGTATCTCACACATACTTCCGAATTAGCTTACGAAACCTGTTCCATTGTGTCCGGAATGCGGAAAAACCTTAGGATCGCCTGGCGGAACGCGTCGTTTGGAGTTCGTTTGCAAAAGTGTTAAATTGGAGATTTTATTATTAAAATAATAATAATAGTTGTTTATAAATGCAATTATCTCTAAACCCTAGCCAAGATAAACGCAGCCGGCCCTAATTATTTCTATGGCCAGAAAATGTCGCCCCTTCCACCTCAAATCCACACAGATCCGTCGAGTTTTAGAAGAAACTTCCAACTGGAAAGTCGTAGAGGGCAGAGAGGGCTTCGATCTCAACGGTCGAGATCGAAATTGGAGCAACGGGGTGAGGGAGAGGGACCCGCGTTCTTGGGCTGTTGCGCACGGTTTTCGAGGCAGTAATGGTGGCCGAGTTCAACATCCTTGCAGGCGTGGGTAGCTCTTGTCGAGAGCTTCAATTTGGCACATCCTGATCGCTTTCAAGCGGAGCGTGGTGGTGGAAAAGTGAAACCCTAGTTCTATGTCCATGGGTTTGCTTGTGCGTTTTTGTTTCCTGGGCAGAAAAGCTTGCGTGCGTTTTCTGATGATGGAGGAGAGGAGGTGCGGCCCACCAGAGAAGAGGAGGTTGCATTTTTATTTTATTTTTGAAATATTAATTGAATTGTAAATTGGATTGTACAGACTTTAAACTGCGATAACTTTTGCATGCGAGGTCGGATTCGGACGAGGTTTTTTGCGTTGGAATCGTACCGTCGTGCTCTTCGCAATGCAACTGGTTTGGAGTCGATTGGAGCTCGTTTGAATTTCGGGTAAAATTAAACGTTCGTTTAATTTTATTCGAAACGAACGCCGAAACCGGAAATAAAATCAAGGTGAGAACTCCTCACTCAATCGAAAGGTTTTGTTTAAAATTTTAAATAGTTGATGTTGATTGATGATTGCTGTTTGATTGTGCTAGTAGATATAGTAGGATATATATTATATATAGCAATATATATATATTGGCATATGTATATATTGGATTTGATTTCCCGCCTCGTATAGCGGATGAGACCCTATTGCGCCGTTATTAAGCGGATATTTTATAAAATCCCATATACCGCGATATTCCACCTTGAAGTGGAATTGGTATTGTGCTAACGTCTGTGGATGCAGGGTAACAGGTTGGAGGGATCCAACTGGATTCCTCACATATTTATTTGTTTATAAATATTATGTTGATTGTTGATAATCATATTGATATATGACACTTATTCCCGTGACTGACCATTCGATGTCGTTGCATCATCGGATTCAAATTTTTAAAAAATTAAAATAACGGTTTTGAATTTAAAAGGGGTTTTAAATCGATTTTTCAAAGAATATGGTTTATTAAAAATTTTGAATTGATTAAATTTTAAAATAAATAGATGGATAAAATTTTATGTTTTAAAAATTTATATTTTTATAAAATATAACTTAAAAGAAATTTTTAACAATAATAGGTTTTTATAAAATAGTTAAATTTGGTTTTTGGGAAGTTATTATTATTAATGGTTTATATAAAGGATTTTATAAATGGATGTTTTTAAATTAAATTTATTGAAGTTATAGAATAAATTTATAAAGTGTTAAGTTGATGTATAACATGAATTTCACTAGGATTTATAGATTAATAAATGTGAAATTTATAAAACGAACGGTTATTGGAAAATTTTAAGTTTATAAGTTATTAACTTATAGAAATGGATTTGGGCATTAAAAAGGGGAATTTTATAGAAATTGTTAATAAATGAAGATTTCATTAGTTGAAATTATTATAAACCATAAAGAAATCTTGTAAGTGATAAGATTTTAAATTGGTGAAGTTCAAAGGAACGATTTGGTAAATAAATAATATTATAAGTATTTAACTTACAATATGGCTTTTGGGTATGAAATTGGGTTATGTAAAATTGCATCGGATTAATAAAGGGATTTATAAAATTGGGGTTTATAATAGAAATGGAATTTATAAACTATGTTTATAAATTTGAAATCCATCGAATTTGATAAATTGAAATATGGGAATTTGTTAAGTGGGCTATATTCACTATTTTGAATATTGAATAGATTATTAAATAAAATGGGTTTGTTTTTGGGAAAGGAATGTTTTAAATGGAATTTAAAACGAATTAAAGGTGTTTTAAAATGTATTGAGTATCGAAAACATAGATTTCAACATTAATTGTTGAAATAGACGTTTTCGAGAAAAAGAAGGGGATAATTTGTATAGTATTGGATTCATATATCTATTTTTAATTTCAAATCCATATACTAGTGTTTTTGGGTTGTCGTAACGATGTTTTACGCAACATCCGTTTTGACCCAAATAAATGTGAATAAAAGAATGTTTTCTTAAAGAGAATGGAATAAAATACTTAACGGTAACTTAAGTATGTTGAATATTTTCAAAATTGTTGAAAATAAATAAAATTGTGAATTACTTATTATTAAATAAGTATGGGAATGTTTTTTTTTTCCAATATAAAAGGAACGTTTTTGAGGATTCACCTTTTAAAGGTAAATCGAAGCGAATATTTTGAAATCGATTTGAAATCAAATATGAATGGGTATTTGGGATTTAATTCACGTTGGAATTTATAATAGGAAGGGAAATTTGTTTAAAAATAAATGTTGATTTATTTTTAAAATATGGAAATAAAATTTACGAATTTGGAACGTAAGTTAAATTAAATCGGTAAGGATTTATTTGTTGATTTGAAATTTGTTTTCAAAAAGGTATAAAAGATGAATTGTAGTTTGAAATTGGTTTTCAAATGGTTGAGTTGTGTGATTTGAAATTTGTTTTCAAATGGTTGAGGTGTTTAATTTGAAATGGGTTTTCAAATGGTTAAGTGTGGAAATTATATCGTGAAGGTGTTTTGGTAAAGCAAATAAATTGGGCAATTATTTGGAAATTGTGTATATATATCTTGTAAAGATATTTTGGGATTTAATAATTTTGGAAAAAATTATTTGGAATCTGATGATGTGGCGCATCTTTATTGATAGTTAAATAACCGACTATCAGTATTTACCCTTGGATGGTAATTGGTGATTGTTTGAAATTGAATGCTACACTTATTTTTAAAAATAAGCGCTCGCTATTCGGTTTAGCCGGGAGAGGACCTTTGTGTCATATAACCCATTCCGAATATGCGATACGTCGTTTGGATTGCATTTGAAGACCGGTGTTGAAGACCGGGTATTTGTGAAAACGATAGGATGACCTATCGATTGTCTCCGCATCGTTAGCTACGATATGGAGATTTCCTTTGTGATGGGAAATTTTATCGGGATTGTGGATACCCGGATTGCAAGGGCTTCTTTGGAAGTGCCTTCGGTTCTGTTCGAACCCGGAACAGACTTGTATGGTTACGTGTCTGACATTACATTTTGAGAGATAGAGCAGATTTCTTTCAAATACATTTCTGTTGGTGGCGGAGAATTTATTCTCTTAGCTTAACACCCTTCTCTGAGACGTACGAGCTCAGAGGTTATGTAGTTGAAGGTTATCAGCGATATTTCCCAATCTGGTAATGTGGCATACTGAGTGCTGCTGTGTGATGATCATTGGTTGGTCATTTGTGATATGATCATTTGTTTGATCATTTATCTTTGTGATTATTGCTTTGGTCATCTGTGGACCCGAAGCATGGCTTTGTTACACAAAGCGTAGCTTTGTGGACGAGACTTCGTCAGGACCTCACTCCCCGGAAATGGTCGAAACAGGAATATGCGGCAAGGTTATGAGGGTCGCGCCCTTTAGGGTATGTCATTCCCTTCTGGAAAAGGGTGGTATCATGGTATGGAGCCCAGATATTTACTCATGTGGAAACACTATATCTATTTCTGTGTGGTGTTGTTGGTATCGAGCGCTCGGATAAAGGTCCCAAAGGACCGGGGGATGACATATTCGTGTAGTAGTTACCTAGTTACAGAGGTAACCCGGCCTTGTGTTGGCAGAGATCTAACCGTAACGTTAGTTCTCGGGACGTCCCGCCAGAGGCGATCCCATGTGGCAGTAGGAAGTTCCTTAGCCTGACCATTTGTTGGAAATCCATTCATCCAATACGCGCCCTGTACGGTTTTAGTTGTAGAACCTGCCATTTAACATGGCAGCTATAGTAGGCATAGTATCATGGTACCTATGCTGGCTAGGATTTATATTATACTTTCGAAATACTTTCCACTATGCACTAGTAATAATATCAAAGAATTTTTATCGTAGTAAGCATGTTTGACTATCATAAGGAGAAATCTCCCCCATGTGTGCGTTTGCATTGTGTGTGTGCCGGGAGGCCTTATGGTAGTTTCATTTTCCAAAAAGCATTGCGGATTTCAAAATTTAAATTTTCTTGTTGCTTGTTTAAAGATAAACTGTTTTGAGTTCTCACACCAGTCACATGACTGACCAGGAGTTTATTGTTCCTTTCCTAAACTCTGGGTGCCCACTATTTTCCACACGAGCAGTCTAGAGTTAGGTTGTCAGGTTATTCTGGATTCGGGAGTTGCTGTGCAGATCTGGAGGCGAGCCAGATAGCGTAGTCTATTATCTATTGTATATAGTATTTCTTTCCGCTGTTGTTGTCGTACACTCTGATTGATGTAATGTAATGTGATGTAATGTATAAAATGTATAGTTCTTTTGTTTTAATGAATATTCATTTATCTATTATATGTTGTTCCGCTGCGACTGTGAGATTCTGTTATTGTTTCTCGTTCTGTTACTTGTTTTCTGTTTTCTCCTCTCTTTCTTTTCTTTCTTCTTCTACCTCTTTCTTCTTCTAAAACCCTAACGGTTCGGTTTTTCGACAACGAAAAATCGCGATCGTTACATTTGGTATCAGAGCTTATGGTTAAGCGACAACCTGCTCTGTTGGGTATTACTCATTAGAGATAGAGTCAGCAGTACTCTAGAATGAGTGTGAGTGTAATAATAGATATGAGTGCGTATTTGTTAGTGAGTATAAAATTGTTTTATATTGTGATGATTGGTTTGTTGAGTGGTATATGAACCTTCGTCGGCGCAGCCTCGAAAACTGAATCGAAGGGGTTCCTAAACACTTGAATAGAACAATTCGACACAATATTGTTTTAAATTGGGTAAATGAAATAATTTTACCTCGATTATATTTTATATATAAAAAGAAAAAAAATTTCAAGAATTATTGAAGTGTGTATATAATTGATTGCTTGGTTGTTGTAAATGATATATATATATATAAAATAAGTAAAAGTTGTTTGAATAAGCTAATAAAAGCAACTATTGTAAAAGAATAATGGTATAAACCAATGAATCATAAGATGAAATAATAATTAATGATGATTTACAATTGTAAGATAATCATGTATGTATATAAGAAGTAAAATTATATAAGTAAAAGGTTTATAAAAGTGACTTATGAATAATGAAAGAAAACTTTTTGAAAGAATAATTAGCATTGATTTCACTATTGTCACTGGGAAATAATAAGGGTGATGACTGCAGCATCATCAGTATCATTTTCGAGTTTCTATGTGATGGATTTGCTACAAAAATGAATTAAAAATTGAAGTTTTGTTGTAATAAACCAATTTGAAATTAAAATTCAATTTGAAATTGATAAATATAAGTGAAAAAGGTTTTGAACTTATAATATAAGTTAGAAGTTGAATAATAAGTTTTATAACTTATTAAATGGGAAAATTGTAAGTAAAACCAATTATTGAAATGGTTAAACAATTAAGTTAAATAAAATGGAATATGAATTTGAATATTGATATGAATTTGACTTAAGTAAAAGTTAAATAGGATTTACTTTGGAATTTAAAATCCGAATTGAATTGATAAGTAAAACTTAAGTTTAATTAACAAATGATGTTTAAATGGAATAACTTAAGTGAAGTTGAATAAAAAATCGATCTTTGCATCAAAGTTAAATAATCAAGTGAATTAAATGATGTAAATAAAGTTGAAATGGAATGCAAGTTAAGTAATGTTGAAAGAATTGATGTTAATATCAAAGTAAGTGAATAAAGTGAGTAAATGAAATTGTTAAAAAAGGTGAACTTAAGTTATATAAATGAAATTCAATTTTATTTGTAAAAAAGAACTAGCAATTGAGTTAAAGTATGAATTGAATGTTAATCAATAGAATATGAATAAGTTGATATGAAATGATGCATGCAAGTGTAAATTCATTTGAAAATAGTTTAACAATAGAATGAAAATCAATTGAATGTTAAACCAATTGGAATTAAAACAGTTGAACCAAATTGAATTTAAGTAAAACGAATAAAATTTGGTTGTATTGGATATACATTGGTCGTTATTGCTTGATGGTTGGTTGTATGTAAATTCATTAAGTGTTAATGAAATTGAACTAGCGCAATTGGAAGCTATGTAATTGAATTCAAATGAAATTGAATTGGCCAATAGTTTGAATGTTGGAATTGGATACTATTACTAGTATGATATACAGGTATATAATGGAATTGGGATTTTGGTTATGAAGTTAAATTGAATCGCTCGACAAAAAGGTACGTATTTCAGTTTTTATATGAGATTTGATGATTTCCTTCTCCAGCCACTTGGCTTTCTCTTTTCTTTTTGATTCTGAGGGGCCGTAGTGCCATTTTGTAGTCGTACCGATCTAGCCGCGCAAAGGAGACTCTGGCGAAATTTTTCGAAAATTTCGGGTGTTAGAAAATTTTTTGAGAAATTTTGAAAGTTTGAAATTTGAATTTAAATTTAAATTTGAATTGTTGAGTAAACAATGTTGTTTGAAACCTATAATTGAAGTTGGAAAGCTAATTGAAATGATAGTAAATCTTTAATAAAAAGATTGGTGTTAGAAGGTTGATAAAACTATTAGTTTTGAAAAAATAATAAACGAATTATGAATTATTCTCCTTAACTTGCAATTTCGAGGACGAAATTCTTTTAAGGGGGGAAGATTGTAACGACCCAGAATTTTTGATAACTTGAATTTGAATATTTAATTTATTTTTAATATTAATAAGTGGAATTTTTAAGTCGAATAATTTATTTTTCGAATATTGGATTTAATGGGATAATTAAATCGATGATTTAATAGTGAAATTCCGTAGATAATTGAATATTGGGTTAAATATGATTGAAAATGGTTTGGAAAATTTTGTTATATCATATTAAAGTTATAGAAATATTTTAGAACTTGTAAAACTGAATTTGGAGTTAATTTGTAAAAAATTGAATATTTTAATATTTAATTATCGACTGTAAAATAGCCAATTTTTGAACAGTCTCAGAATTGAACGAAACGAGTTCCATTGGATCCGTAATAGTTAGTTATTATCGGATTTCAATTTTCGTAGCAATCGGAGTTGTCGTTTGACCGTGGCAGCTCGAAACGCATCAATATCGTTTTAATATAAATTCGGCGAGTAAAAATAGCCATTTTTCAAATGGTCTCGGATTTCGACGAAACCAGTTTCATCGGATCCGTAATGTGATATTATTGCAAGATTTCAAATTTCAAGTCGATCGGATTTGTCGTTTGTCCGGTACAAGCCAAAACGCCTAGAAATCGCTTAAATCGTTTTTAATTTAAATCGACTGTTTATTGCCGTATCTCACACATACTTCTGAATTAGCTTACGAAACCTGTTCCATTGTGTCCGGAATGCGGAAAAACCTTAGGATCGCCTGGCGGAACGCGTCGTTTGGAGTTCGTTTGCAAAAGTGTTAAATTGGAGATTTTATTATTAAAATAATAATAATAGTTGTTTATAAATGCAATTATCTCTAAACCCTAGCCAAGATAAACGCAGCCGGCCCTAATTATTTCTATGGCCAGAAAATGTCGCCCCTTCCACCTCAAATCCACACAGATCCGTCGAGTTTTAGAAGAAACTTCCAACTGGAAAGTCGTAGAGGGCAGAGAGGGCTTCGATCTCAACGGTCGAGATCGAAATTGGAGCAACGGGGTGAGGGAGAGGGACCCGCGTTCTTGGGCTGTTGCGCACGGTTTTCGAGGCAGTAATGGTGGCCGAGTTCAACATCCTTGCAGGCGTGGGTAGCTCTTGTCGAGAGCTTCGATTTGGCACATCCTGATCGCTTTCAAGCGGAGCGTGGTGGTGGAAAAGTGAAACCCTAGTTCTATGTCCATGGGTTTGCTTGTGCGTTTTTGTTTCCTGGGAAGAAAAACTTGCGTGCGTTTTCTGATGATGGAGGAGAGGAGGTGCGGCCCACCAGAGAAGAGGAGGTTGCATTTTTATTTTATTTTTGAAATATTAATTGAATTGTAAATTGGATTGTACAGACTTTAAACTGCGATAACTTTTGCATGCGAGGTCGGATTCGGACGAGGTTTTTTGCGTTGGAATCGTACCGTCGTGCTCTTCGCAATGCAACTGGTTTGGAGTCGATTGGAGCTCGTTTGAATTTCGGGTAAAATTAAACGTTCGTTTAATTTTATTCGAAACGAACGCCGAAACCGGAAATAAAATCAAGGTGAGAACTCCTCACTCAATCGAAAGGTTTTGTTTAAAATTTTAAATAGTTGATGTTGATTGATGATTGCTGTTTGATTGTGCTAGTAGATATAGTAGGATATATATTATATATAGCAATATATATATATTGGCATATGTATATATTGGATTTGATTTCCCGCCTCGTATAGCGGATGAGACCCTATTGCGCCGTTATTAAGCGGATATTTTATAAAATCCCATATACCGCGATATTCCACCTTGAAGTGGAATTGGTATTGTGCTAACGTCTGTGGATGCAGGGTAACAGGTTGGAGGGATCCAACTGGATTCCTCACATATTTATTTGTTTATAAATATTATGTTGATTGTTGATAATCATATTGATATATGACACTTATTCCCGTGACTGACCATTCGATGTCGTTGCATCATCGGATTCAAATTTTTAAAAAATTAAAATAACGGTTTTGAATTTAAAAGGGGTTTTAAATCGATTTTTCAAAGAATATGGTTTATTAAAAATTTTGAATTGATTAAATTTTAAAATAAATAGATGGATAAAATTTTATGTTTTAAAAATTTATATTTTTATAAAATATAACTTAAAAGAAATTTTTAACAATAATAGGTTTTTATAAAATAGTTAAATTTGGTTTTTGGGAAGTTATTATTATTAATGGTTTATATAAAGGATTTTATAAATGGATGTTTTTAAATTAAATTTATTGAAGTTATAGAATAAATTTATAAAGTGTTAAGTTGATGTATAACATGAATTTCACTAGGATTTATAGATTAATAAATGTGAAATTTATAAAACGAACGGTTATTGGAAAATTTTAAGTTTATAAGTTATTAACTTATAGAAATGGATTTGGGCATTAAAAAGGGGAATTTTATAGAAATTGTTAATAAATGAAGATTTCATTAGTTGAAATTATTATAAACCATAAAGAAATCTTGTAAGTGATAAGATTTTAAATTGGTGAAGTTCAAAGGAACGATTTGGTAAATAAATAATATTATAAGTATTTAACTTACAATATGGCTTTTGGGTATGAAATTGGGTTATGTAAAATTGCATCGGATTAATAAAGGGATTTATAAAATTGGGGTTTATAATAGAAATGGAATTTATAAACTATGTTTATAAATTTGAAATCCATCGAATTTGATAAATTGAAATATGGGAATTTGTTAAGTGGGCTATATTCACTATTTTGAATATTGAATAGATTATTAAATAAAATGGGTTTGTTTTTGGGAAAGGAATGTTTTAAATGGAATTTAAAACGAATTAAAGGTGTTTTAAAATGTATTGAGTATCGAAAACATAGATTTCAACATTAATTGTTGAAATAGACGTTTTCGAGAAA
Organism: Allium cepa; assembly: GCA_030765085.1. Classification (NCBI taxonomy): domain Eukaryota; kingdom Viridiplantae; phylum Streptophyta; class Magnoliopsida; order Asparagales; family Amaryllidaceae; genus Allium; species Allium cepa. The sequence continues at coordinate 883,605,575 of CM060929.1, forward strand.
AAGAAGGGGATAATTTGTATAGTATTGGATTCATATATCTATTTTTAATTTCAAATCCATATACTAGTGTTTTTGGGTTGTCGTAACGATGTTTTACGCAACATCCGTTTTGACCCAAATAAATGTGAATAAAAGAATGTTTTCTTAAAGAGAATGGAATAAAATACTTAACGGTAACTTAAGTATGTTGAATATTTTCAAAATTGTTGAAAATAAATAAAATTGTGAATTACTTATTATTAAATAAGTATGGGAATGTTTTTTTTTCCAATATAAAAGGAACGTTTTTGAGGATTCACCTTTTAAAGGTAAATCGAAGCGAATATTTTGAAATCGATTTGAAATCAAATATGAATGGGTATTTGGGATTTAATTCACGTTGGAATTTATAATAGGAAGGGAAATTTGTTTAAAAATAAATGTTGATTTATTTTTAAAATATGGAAATAAAATTTACGAATTTGGAACGTAAGTTAAATTAAATCGGTAAGGATTTATTTGTTGATTTGAAATTTGTTTTCAAAAAGGTATAAAAGATGAATTGTAGTTTGAAATTGGTTTTCAAATGGTTGAGTTGTGTGATTTGAAATTTGTTTTCAAATGGTTGAGGTGTTTAATTTGAAATGGGTTTTCAAATGGTTAAGTGTGGAAATTATATCGTGAAGGTGTTTTGGTAAAGCAAATAAATTGGGCAATTATTTGGAAATTGTGTATATATATCTTGTAAAGATATTTTGGGATTTAATAATTTTGGAAAAAATTATTTGGAATCTGATGATGTGGCACATCTTTATTGATAGTTAAATAACCGACTATCAGTATTTACCCTTGGATGGTAATTGGTGATTGTTTGAAATTGAATGCTACACTTATTTTTAAAAATAAGCGCTCGCTATTCGGTTTAGCCGGGAGAGGACCTTTGTGTCATATAACCCATTCCGAATATGCGATACGTCGTTTGGATTGCATTTGAAGACCGGTGTTGAAGACCGGGTATTTGTGAAAACGATAGGATGACCTATCGATTGTCTCCGCATCGTTAGCTACGATATGGAGATTTCCTTTGTGATGGGAAATTTTATCGGGATTGTGGATACCCGGATTGCAAGGGCTTCTTTGGAAGTGCCTTCGGTTCTGTTCGAACCCGGAACAGACTTGTATGGTTACGTGTCTGACATTACATTTTGAGAGATAGAGCAGATTTCTTTCAAATACATTTCTGTTGGTGGCGGAGAATTTATTCTCTTAGCTTAACACCCTTCTCTGAGACGTACGAGCTCAGAGGTTATGTAGTTGAAGGTTATCAGCGATATTTCCCAATCTGGTAATGTGGCATACTGAGTGCTGCTGTGTGATGATCATTGGTTGGTCATTTGTGATATGATCATTTGTTTGATCATTTATCTTTGTGATTATTGCTTTGGTCATCTGTGGACCCGAAGCATGGCTTTGTTACACAAAGCGTAGCTTTGTGGACGAGACTTCGTCAGGACCTCACTCCCCGGAAATGGTCGAAACAGGAATATGCAGCAAGGTTATGAGGGTCGCGCCCTTTAGGGTATGTCATTCCCTTCTGGAAAAGGGTGGTATCATGGTATGGAGCCCAGATATTTACTCATGTGGAAACACTATATCTATTTCTGTGTGGTGTTGTTGGTATCGAGCGCTCGGATAAAGGTCCCAAAGGACCGGGGGATGACATATTCGTGTAGTAGTTACCTAGTTACAGAGGTAACCCGGCCTTGTGTTGGCAGAGATCTAACCGTAACGTTAGTTCTCGGGACGTCCCGCCAGAGGCGATCCCATGTGGCAGTAGGAAGTTCCTTAGCCTGACCATTTGTTGGAAATCCATTCATCCAATACGCGCCCTGTACGGTTTTAGTTGTAGAACCTGCCATTTAACATGGCAGCTATAGTAGGCATAGTATCATGGTACCTATGCTGGCTAGGATTTATATTATACTTTCGAAATACTTTCCACTATGCACTAGTAATAATATCAAAGAATTTTTCTCGTAGTAAGCATGTTCGACTATCATAAGGAGAAATCTCCCCCATGTGTGCGTTTGCATTGTGTGTGTGCCGGGAGGCCTTATGGTAGTTTCATTTTCCAAAAAGCATTGCGGATTTCAAAATTTAAATTTTCTTGTTGCTTGTTTAAAGATAAACTGTTTTGAGTTCTCACACCAGTCACATGACTGACCTGGAGTTTATTGTTCCTTTCCTAAACTCTGGGTGCCCACTATTTTCCACACGGGCAGTCTAGAGTTAGGTTGTCAGGTTATTCTGGATTCGGGAGTTGCTGTGCAGATCTGGAGGCGAGCCAGATAGCGTAGTCTATTATCTATTGTATATAGTATTTCTTTCCGCTGTTGTTGTCGTACACTCTGATTGATGTAATGTAATGTGATGTAATGTATAAAATGTATAGTTCTTTTGTTTTAATGAATATTCATTTATCTATTATATGTTGTTCCGCTGCGACTGTGAGATTCTGTTATTGTTTCTCGTTCTGTTACTTGTTTTCTGTTTTCTCCTCTCTTTCTTTTCTTTCTTCTTCTACCTCTTTCTTCTTCTAAAACCCTAACGGTTCGGTTTTTCGACAACGAAAAATCGCGATCGTTACACCGATCCATCGCGTTTGAGCAAAACGACCTACCCTTTGCCAGGCATAGTCCATAACTAACGACCTTGATCACTCTGGATCCTTGCCGAGCAGAATCCACACGCAACGATCTAAGTAGGTCAATCCATTGTGTTCAAGCGAAGCGACCTACCCCTTGTCAAGCATAGCCCATACCTGATGACCTTGATTTCTCCGGATCCTTGTTGAGCACAATCCATACTTGGCGACCTAAATGTGCCGATCTATCACGTTCGAGCAAAGTGACCTACCCCTTGCTAGGCGTAGTCCATACCTAACAACCTGTGTTATCTATTACATTGATCCAAATTTAAATATTTAATAAGTCCATTTGCCAAAATATAAAATAAGAGTTTGTACAACCAATAAACTGGAGTTCAAAGCAAACAAGAAGAAAATATAAGAAAATGGGAAACTAATTTTACAAACATGAGCACTATGGTTTATCATCATCCCAGAGCATGCCTAGGGACCATCCTTGATCCCATACATGTCTAAGTGAATTAGCCATCCTAATGCGGAGTTTGTTACTTATTTCATGCCATCCTGATCAATTGATGACAAGTTGATGACGATGCCTTGATCCAGTGCCATTTTCATTCGACATGGACGGTGGCTGCTCCTATTCCACCATCGCAACCCATGTCCTTACGTACTATTGTAACTGACCGTTCCTCACGTATTCCTCGGTGATATCCTTTAAATGTCTACGGTCATTTGTATTATGCCCATCCAGCTCATGGAATAGGCAGCACTTTCCTAATGTCCATTCGCGTTTGGAGGGTTCCCTTCTTGTCGGCCTTCGGTATGGAAGGCGCCCTCGAGTATCCAAATATATATGTTCTAGGATTTCATTCAGTTCCAAGTAAGAAGAGAATTTGAGTTCCCCCCTCTATCACTTCGATCCATCAAAGCTATTATCCATGTTTCGTTTACCCTTGTCCTTTCCTAGGCTTTCACTGGGCAGTTCTCCATCCCATACCATATTAACTTCCATTGCCTCTTTATTAGCTTTCGCATCTTCTTGTCTTAGAATCCTCTCTACTTCATGTAAGAATTCCCCGAGATCCATCGGTGGATCCCGTATCAGTGATATCTTAAAACCTGAATTATCTGCAACTCCTGACACTACTGCCATAAAAACCATCGATGGATTTGGTCGATCCATCGAAACAACTTTCGCATTAGAACTGATTGAGAACTTCTTAAGTGATTCTCTTGCCCACTGCTTTACTGATGTCAATGTCATCACATTCTTGGGTCTCGTGATATGAACTCGAAACTGCTTCGTAAATCTTTCGACCAATTACGTCCATGTGCTAATAGAATCGCTCTCCAACTGTTTGAACCATAATGTGGCTAACTCCATTAAAAACATGGGAAGCATCGTGCCAGGATTTCTTTCGAATCGCCATGTACTTCCATATGCGTACATACCACATCATATGCATAGTTGGATACGACTTTCTGTCATAAGCTTCCAGTGTTGGTAGTTTTAATTCTGGTGGATACCTAGCATTCCTAATATTAGGAGCGAATGGACTTCTATATACATCCTCCAAATCCCTGTTCACTAATCCTCCATGCATAGCTCGCCTGATCATCCCTGCAAATCTATCATTGTTTTCAAGTGGAGTCTCCTATCATCATGTCCAAGCTGTCTCCCGAGACCACGAGGGAATTCTGAAATGTATTCCTTTGGACGTGCATCCTAATTCCGATTCGCACCAAGCTCTATAGGATTGACAGTAGATCCACCAGCATCATGATCGACCAAACCCGAAGGCATGCACCATGTCTCTGGGGATCATTGTAAATCCCTCTAAGATGGCAGAGGACTGCCCCTGGCAGATTTGTTCTACTCCTTTGTCCAATAGCCCTGCTCCATGCTCCCAGTTCTGATTTCCATCGAATCTTGCCACCTCAACTCCTTGATCCATAGCTCTAGTAGTCCCTATCGTTCCAACTCCTTGGTTTTGCATTCCAGTAGCTCCTATGGCTCTAGCCTATCCGATCTTTCAGAGTAGATTCTGTATCATCTCCTCTTGTCTTTTCAGCATTCGTTCCTACATAGCATCCATCATTGTTCCTATTTAATCTCTGGTGATGTAGATGGATGTTTGACTAACTCCAGCTCCTAAGAAAGCCTCATGACCCCCTTCATGATGGCTCATATCTGTTGCTTGTCTCCTTGTTGATTGTCTCACCATTCTCCAAATCCAAGATCTTTAATTATTTCTAAATATAAACTCCAAATCCACGGAGGCTAGCTTTCTCAGTGTAAGCACCGAAATGTTGGCATCAAAATTGGCCACGAACACCCAATTATGTAAAAATACTAATACCCAATCCAGTCACAGAAATATGAAGAGAAATGAATGAAGAACAAAATTAAAATAATCAGAAAGCAAGTAAAAAGAGACAAGATTTATAGTGGTTCAGCTAACTCTGGCCTACTTCCACTTCCAAATAATCCTTTTTATTATATTAAAGTTTGTTTACAGTTATAATCCAAAATCAAGAATAAAACTGGCAGAGTGTACCCTAGGTTGAAGATAAAGAGAAGGAGAAAGAAGATCCTTTTTCTGATGCCATCCTATTGTATTTATAAGGGAAGATGTGCATGGATCAGGCTAATATTTTGATAGAAGGTACGGAAGATCAAGACGAGGCCATCGAAAAATTTCCAGGCCCATTAGAGCCCACAATATGGATCGGTATCGATCCTTATTTATGTGTCCAAATGGGTTGTGATCTCTATGAGCGGTACCCCATGATGTTAACTACCTGGTCCCTAAATTTCGTGCAATTTTGACGTAAGGTTTGTGAGATATCGCATTTTCCGTGAAGTTGTATTGCTTGACTTCTGATTTCTGCCAATCGATCTAGAGGGATAGTTACCCAACACTATAATCTCTTCCAAATGCCATGCGATCCTTAGGGGAGCTTCTCCATATTGTATTATACTTAATCTTCAAGTTTCATGCCAATTGAACTAGTAGAGCTCGAGTTATTGCTCAATCTTTGTTGCAATATATTGTAATGGCTAATTATAACAGATACCTAAGAAGGGATATGTATTGTTTCCTCCAACTTGCTCCCAATGATATACGATCCCTATGGGGTGTTCTACATGTTGTAGTTAGCTTGTCCTCCAAGTTTCATGTCAATTGGATGTTTAATGTTAAGATATTGACCGATCACTACTAGAATTGAATATAGTGGATCCCTATATGGGAAGAGTACCGATCCCTATGAAAGGATCAGTACCGATCCATTTAAGTTGCATGTTTTGGTGTACAATCCCTTAGGTGAACTTCCTAGGATCCCCTTTTCCTAATCGTAGAGTTTTACTTCGATCCCTCTTGTGGTTGTTGTGTTATTAATTGTTTTCTATCGAAATGCACTTGCTCCTATGTGTTGAACCGTATTCCATCGAACATTCTACCTTGCATGTCTATCAATTCCATTGAATCTTGACTTCATGTTATTGTCTATACTTGATTTTTGGGTCCCACAATCATCACTTTGGACTCATCGACCTCGATAATTGTGAAGTCCGTTGGGTTAAATCCGCTTGTATACTGCCCTAGCAAAAGGTAGGTTAACACTTTGGTCCCTAAAACATGCCTTGCGGAAGGAAGGTATGTTTTGAATTGCCATAAATCCAAAATACGAAATCCATGATCCATTGATAGCCGTATTTTCCAATCTAGAATCTAATCCATTGCCAATCCACATCCACGATCTCTCCAGATCGTTAGTGAAATATATGACTGTTCCGAGTAGATATCCAATTCTGAATACATTCCAAATCTTTAGTCGAAACCAAATCTATCCAAAGCCAATAGCCAAATCTATGATATTATAGGATCGTTCGCCAAATCCAAAGCCATGATCTCACTAGATCCTTGTCGAACACTATCCATATTCGACGACCTGTGTAGGCTGATCCATCGCATTTGAGCAAAACGACCTACCCATTGCCAGGCATAGTCCACATGTGACGACCTTGAGCTCTCTGGATCCTTGCTGAGCATAATCCATACTCAACAACCTAAGTAGGTCGATCCATTGCATTCGAGTGAAGCGACCTACCCCTTACCAAGCTAGTCCATACCTGACGACCTTGAAATCTTAGGATCCTTGCCGAGAACAATCCATACTCGACGACTTAAGTAGGCTGATCCGTCACGTTCGAGCAAAGCGACCTACACTTTGTCAGTCATAGTCCATACCTGACGGCTTGTGTTATCTATTACATTGATCCAAATTTACACATTCCTAAGTTAATTTGCCAAAATTTAAAACAAGAGTCAGTACAACCAATAAACCAGAGTTCAAAGTAAAAAAGAAGAAAAAATAAGAAAAAGAAAAACTAATTTTACAAACCCGAATACTATGGTTTATCATCACCTCAAAGCATGCCTAGGGACCATCCTCGATCTCATACATGTCTAAGTGAATTAGCCATCCTACCATGGATTTTGTTACTTATTCCCTGCCATCCCAATCAATTGATGACAAGTTGATGATGATGCCTTGATCCCGTGCAATTTTCATTCGACATGGACGGTGGCTTCTCATGTTCCACCACTGCAGCCCGAGTCCTTACAGTATTGTTGTAACTGACCATTCCTCATGTATTCCTCAATGATATCCTATAAATGCCTACAGTCATTTGTATTATGTCCATCCAGCTAATGGAATAGGTGAGACTTTCCTAATGTCTGTTCGCATTCGGAGGGTTTCCTCCTTGCCGGCCTTGCATATGGAAGGGGCCCTCGAGTATCCAATATATCTGTTCCAAGATTTTATTAAATTCCAAGTAAGAAGAGAATTTGGTTTCCCTCCTCTGTCACTTTGATCCATCGAAGCTATTATCCATGTTTCGTTTACCTTTGTTCTTTACTGAGCTTTCACCGGTCAGTTCTCCACCCTATACCGTTTTCACTTCCATTGCCTCTTTATCAGCTTTCACTTCTTTTTGATGTAGAAACCTCTCCGTTACATGGTAGAATTCCCCAAGACCCATCGGTGGATCCTGTATTTACGATATCTTGAAATATGAATTATCTGCAACTCCTGACACTGTTACCATCAAAACCATCGACAGATTTGGTCGATCCATTGAAACAACTAACCGCTTTAAACCTGGTTAAGAAATTCTTGAGTGATTCTCTTGCCCACTGCTTTATTAACGTCAATATCATCACATTCATGGGTCTCGTAATATAAACCCGAAACTGCTTCATAAATCTTTTGACCAATTTCGTCCTTGTGCTAATAGAACCACTCTCCAATTGTCTGAACCATAGCGCAGCTACATCCATTAAGTACAGAGGGAAGCATCATGCCAGGATTTCTTCCAAAGAACCCAGTACTTCCACATGTCGTATATATGTCATCATATGCATAGTTGGATCCGACTATCAATCATAAGCTTCCACTGTTGGTAGTTTGAATTCTGGTGGATTCCTAACATTCCTAATATTAGGAGTGAATAGACTTCTATTTACATCTTCCAAATCCCTCTTCACTAATCCTCCATGCATAGCTTGCCTGATCAACTCTACAAACCTATCATTGTCTTCCAATAGTAGTCTCCTATCATCACGTCCAAGCTGCCCCCCGAATCTATAAGGGAATTCTGGAGCGTATTCCACTGGACATGCGTCCAAATTTCGATTCACACCAAGCTCTATGGGATTAACCATAGATCCTCCAGCGTCATGATCGACCAGACCCAAAGGCATGCCCCTTGTCTTTGGGGATCAATACCAATCCCTCTAAGATGGCCAAGTATTGTCCCCGGCTTCTTTGTTCCACTCCTTTGTTAATTAGCTCTGTCTCCGTGCTCCCGGTCTGATTTTAAACGAATCTTACCACCTCAACTCCTTGATCCGTAGCTCTAGTAGTCCCTATCATTCCAAATCCTTGGTTTTTCATTCCAGCAACTCCTATGGCTATAGCATGTTTGATATGTAGGAGTAAATTCTGCATCATCTCCTCCCGTCTTTTCAGCATTCGTTCCTACATAACATCCATCATTGTTCCTATTTCATCTATGGTGATGTAGATGGATATTGATTAGCTCCAGCTCTCGAGGAAGCCTCATGACTCTCTTCATGATGGCTCCTATCCACTTCTTGTCTCCTTATTTATTGTCTCACTATTGCTCCAAATCCAAGCTCTCTAATTGATTCAAATCTGTACTCCAAATCTAAGGGCTAGCTTTCTTAGTGAAAGCACCAAAATGTTGGCATCAAAATTGTCCGCTAATACCCAATTATGTAAAAGTACCAATACCAAATCCAGTCATAGAAATATGAAGAGAAATTAATGAAGAACAAAATTAAAATAATCAAAAGCAAGTAAAAATAGACAAGATTTATAATGGTTCAGCTACTCCGGCCTACGTCCACTTCCAAATAATCCTTTTTATTGTACTGAAGTTTGTTTACAGTTACAATCTGAAATCAAGAATAAAATCGGCAGAGTGTACCCTAGGTTGAAGATAAAGAGAAGCAGAAAGAAGATCCTTTTTCTAACGCCATGTCTGCTATATATAAGGGAAGACGTGCACGGATCGGGCTGATATTTTGACAGAAGGTTTGGGAGATCAAGATGAGGCCATCCAAAAATTTCCATACCCATTGGAGCCCACAATATAGATCGGTACTGATCCCTATTTGTGTGTCCAAATGAGATGCGATCCCTATGAGAGGAACCCCATGGTGTTAGCACCTGCTTCCCAAATTTCATGTAATTCCGACGTAAGCCTTTTGAGATATTGCATTTTTTGTGAAGTTGTGTTGCATGAATTTTGATTTCTACCGATTCGTCTAGAGGGATTGGTACCAATCGCTCCAATCTCTTCTGAATGCCATATGATCCTTAGGGGAGCTTCACCATGTTGTATTATGCTTAGCCTTCAAGTTTCATGCCAATTGGGTTAGTAGAACTCAAGTTATTGCTCAGTCTTTGTTGCAATATGTTGTAAAGGCTGATTATAGCCGATCCCTATGGAGGGTTAGGTACCGATCCCTCCAACTTGCTCCAAATGAAATGCAGTCCCTATGGGGTGTTTCACATGTTGTAATTAGCTTGTCCTCCAAGTTCCATGTTAATTGGATGTTTAATGTTGAGATATTGACCAATCACTACTAGATTTGAATATAGTGGATCCTTATAAGGGAAGAGTACCGATCCCTATGGAAAGATCAGTATCGATTCCTTTAAGTTGCATGTTTTGGAGTGTGATCCCTAGGGTAACTTCCTAGGGTCCCCACTTCCTACTCTTTGAGTTTCACTTCGATCCCACTTGTGGTTGTTGAGTTTTTAATTATTTTCTATAGAAATGCACTTGCTTCTATGTGTCGAACCATATTCCGTACTTCGAACATTCTTCCTTGCATATCTATCAATTTCATTCAATATTTACTTCAGTTATTATCTGTACTTGATTTCCGTGTCCCACAATCATCACTCTGGACTCATCGGCCTCGATAATCGTAAAGTCTGTTAGGTTAAATCCACCTGTATACTGCCTTGGCAAAAGGTGGATTAACAAATTAATTAATTGTTTAATCCAATTATTTAAATTATTGAATATTTTGATAATATATAATTTATATTCAAAATAATTTTAAAAATAATTTATAACTTTTATAAAATTTATTTTATTTTTTAAGTTTAACTTTTTTATTCATCATATAATTTTAAATTTTCAAATAAAATTTTGAAAATTAGCCCAAGGCTCAATATTAACTTAGGCATTTATATTGGGGATAACCTTTTGCCTTACATCATCCTGTGCGGCTAATAGCCAAGTTGAGCAAAGTACTTGACTTTCCAAATTCAACCTTAGATACTACCTTTTTAGTTGCTTTGCTAAATGGTTAAGCTCAATAAGTTAGCCCTAGTATTATTAATTTAGGCCACATAGACAATTGGGCTTCGACCATTGTAGGAATCAGGCCAGTCGGAAGTGGATGAATAGTTAGATTACAAAAAATTCTTATTTTGGATCTATTAGACCTATAAAGTCTATAGAGTTTATAAGATCCAATCTAATATTGTTTCAATTAAAATCTTACTTTATTTGATTTGTTCAAAGGAGTTTCATTAAATTTAAATTAAATATATTATAATGAGCATATAAAATAAACTCATATGTGAATAGTGGAAGTGCAACATATAAACAGCGTACATGATTAATGTGTAGTTTATATGTATTGGAATTTACATTGTAACAGACACATTTTCCCCTTTATATATGCCTTTGTTGTCCATAGTTAGTTTTTAAAATTATATATAAAATAATATTTTCTCTATGTGTGTATACACATATTAAAATTGATTTTCACAACTTTACATGTTTTGAATCTAGTTTTGACTTAAGGAGTTTAATATTAGTTCTGTAATTTTACATAAAAGTCCTTTTATAATTTTCACACGCACATATATATAAATAGTAACAAACTATATTTAAATTTAAAATTACACACACATGGATATATATATATATAACTTATAATTTATTTTAGATTTAAAAATTAACAATTTGAAATCTAGTTTTGAATTAGGAAGTAATTCAACATTAGATCTATGATTTTGCAAATATATCCTTCTATGAATTTTGAATTAAAATGATATAAATAAATATACATATATAACAACCATAAGTATTTGATATTAAAAATAACATATATATATATATGTATCTATATATATATATGTATCTATATATATATATATATATATATATGAAACTAACAAGCTAATTTCAAGTAGATTATGTATGTTTTTCACTTATATTTCTATATATAAAATATGTTATAAAATATTTTGGCTACTTAAAATTGGATCTTGATCTTAATTTGTTTTTGTTAAACTTCAATTCTAAAACTATAGCAAACAAAAGAATGGAAAACATAAGCATATATAAATTCATTAAATAAGATATAAGATCTAAATTAACAAGATGTAATATATAATCATAGTGAGATGTAAAGGTAGAGGATCTAAGCCATTCTAACATGACGTAACATACATTTAAAGGGATTGAAAATTTCCTTTTGATGAAGCCAAAAATCACGCCTTTAATGAAGAAAAACTCTTAGATCCGACAGAATCACTTCTACAAATTGCAATGGTCTAAAGCACCACTTTTTATTTATTTTATTTGAATTGTTTTGGGTTTTTTTTGGAATTTTTATGGCTTTAACAGCAAGGATTCGACCAAAGGAGAGAGGAAGAGAGCAGAGGAAAACGAATTGTGTGAAAAGAATGCAGAATAAATGAAAGAAATTTCCTATTAAAGGAAATATTGAAAATTTTCTAGTCTCGTTCCTTAAAACCTTTCCTCTTTAATTCCTTACTAAATCTCATTCAAATTCCCACTCCTTTATCTTGTATGATTGGCCAAGATAAGGGCTATATGGACTCTTAAAATTGTAACGACCCAGAATTTCGGACATTTCATATTGAAATATCTGAATTATTTAAATATTTGAATCTTGAATATAATGTGATTAAACTGAACTAATAACCTTATTGATTCCTTTTTAAATAATAATTAATAATGGTAAACTTGTTTTAGAAAAATGTTTACAAAAATAAATAATTCGAAAAAATATCCATAATGTTACTGAAAATTATTTTATAGATAAACAATCTCAAAATGCATGAAATTATCATCCTAGGGCACTTTCTCGAATTATGACAAAACTAGTGTCATCGAGACCGGAATAATGTGGTGATGTGCCTCGATTAGTTTCTCAGCGGTCAGACGTACTATGTGATCGTACGAGCTCGAAATGTGTAGCAATTTATTTTAGAAATTAAATATAATATAAATTTTATTATTTAAAAATTAGCCACTCATACATCTTCCTCTCTCTCTCTCTCTTATTTTTTGGGTATCTCCTTCTCTTGTGAACAAAGAAAAAGAAGATACCCTGCTGCATTACTGCCCTTTTCGACCCCCTAATGTCAATATTAATACATTCACGTTATTCATGTTTCGAATACCCAAGTGCTGGAAAGACCGATTGTTAGGGTAAAAGAAAAGGAAGAAAAGAAAACGAACAAGAAAGAGGAGAACAAAAACATCGAAATCTCACAATGGAATAAGAATATATGATATCTAAAGTCAGTACATAATATTACTCTAATATACATAACATTTCAAAGTTACTAATCTAAGTATTGTCATCACCCTGGACAGTTATAACAACCTGCCCTTACAATTGCTGATATATATACACAATGGAACGGTAATAAATACTATAGTAGGTTAGACATCTAGCTCGTCTCCAAAAGCCCGATGAACATCAACGAAAACATGTTTTGCTTAGACTGCTTGAAAGAGCACCTATGGAAATAAGGGAAAAATAAAACCATGGGTCAGACAAAGTCTGGTCTGAGAAACTCAAGAAATATGTGTGACACATAATAGTACCTTTTGAGACCAACCTAATCACCGGATTGGTTTTTCCTCCAAAGATTCAACCATCAAGTAGGTGCATATTGTGATATAACAGATAATGTCTAGGGTGTAGAATATAAGTAAGAAATGGATGCGGTACATGTACACTACAACAATAACTTGGTATATAATCAAAAATTGCTATGGTGCGTTCGCATAATTGTGTAGTTTTTTGATGGAGATCTCCTCTGATCGAAGTCGACTCCGATCTCCTGCACAATGTTAGATATATCCTTCCGAGTAGTGTACATCTCTAGGAGATGTATCATAGGAAGAACATAACTGATCCATGCCCGAACATCGCTCCGATTACATCAATCTCGCATGCATATCTGCAAGTAATATTAGATGGAGTCGCTTGCATCCTTGGGTATGCTAAACCCCTTGGTTATGCATATTATCTCTAGTTTTTATCATTATCGATGGCGAAGTCATGTCCAGCATTGCAACACATAAGCCACATCTTGAAAATATCACAAATCCCTAGATGGATTACAGCATCTCGAACAGATCATGAATCTCCATACGGGTTCAAGTATCTCGAACAGACCACGAACCTTTACATAGATTCCAGCATCTTGAATAGATCATAAACCTCTTCCAAAGCATAGATCATGTATATGGTTTTGAAGTGGTCATCGTTTTGATCCATCTCATATAAGTACACTCCCTCGCTTACTGGGCGCTCTAAAACCAATAGATAGATTTTCAGTTAACTCAACCCGATTCTTTTAGAAATAAACAAACAATACATAAGGGTGGAGTTCATCTCCTATCCGGACGGATTTCCTTATCATTTGTCCTATAAGAGCAAGACGAGTTTATATGTATGTAACATCATCACCAAATGAATAACCATACCGTATAATTCATGTGTTTCTTTTAGATATTTCCTAAGTTAATTTGGGCCAAACTAAACAACAATGAGAATGATCATATATGGAAACTAAGTCTCATGTACTTACCACGTTTCCAACCTTCTCAACTTCCGCTACCCTCGGTCAAGAATGAAGCCCAATAGGTTATATCGTTATTACTTCTACACCCTACTCAAATCATCATTATTAAGTCTTATAGATAGAAACAAGTCTATTGTGTCGGCTTTGGTGCTAAGTACATAACTAGATACTTTCCATAAACAAGTAAACATAGAAAGCATGATTCATTCACACAAGATAGAAATGACTTCCAATCCCCTTTTTATTCAATTAATCCTTTATTAATTAAACCACTTTTATTAGTAACACTCCTTTTTATCTAGTAAAACTTCTTTCATTAATTAAAACTTCCAGCTGATTAAACCCCTAACTAATTAAACTCCTAATTAATTAAAATCCTAATTAATTAAAAACTTCTAATTCACTAAAACATCCCTTATTAATTAATACTCCTTTACTAATTAAAACTTCCTTTACTAATTAATACTCTTTATTAATTAAAACTTCCTTTGTTAATTAATATTCCTTATTAATTAAAACTTCCTTTATATATTTGTAAATATATTTAATTTCTCTTTATGAAAGATATATACTTGTATTCTACTATTTCATTATTTATTTATACTCTTTTCAATACTTCAAAAGGTATTCTTATACTTACCCCAAAGGTATAAGTATATTTATAAATCGTTTAACAAAGTTTACTTACTTTAAAATATAAGCAAAGATTTTAAAAACAAATGTTACTTAAACATTGTTATTATAAACCCCTTCTCTCTTTTATATTTTAAATACATATTTTTTCTATCATTACGTCAAAAGATTTAATATTTTTTATTATCTTTAAAATTTCGTTATTATAGATTTAAGTATATTCATAATATTTTTCCACTTTAAACTACAATTCAATGGTTTAAAAATAAATGTTACTTAAACATTATTAACTACAAACCCAAAAACTTCACACTTAATCATTATCTTTAAAACTCTCTTTTAAAGATATAATAACTTTTATAAAGGTTTAAGACAAGCGTCACTTAAATGTTGTCACAACGAGCCCAAAATACCCCATACTTTAAATATGATCTTTTCTTTTTAAAGGTTTAATTATTTTTATAATGGTTAATAACAATGTTACTTAAATATTGTTTATTACAACCTAAAAGCATTCACTTATAATCACCTTAAATTATTCCTTATTTTTGTCTTAATTATATTCTAGATTATTGTCCTAATTATGTTAACTTATATCTACACCAATTTAAGAGGTTAATATACTTTTACTTAACTTCACAAAACTATTTTTTTAGCATAATTATTATAATCAAAATCTTCCTTTATTTCTTTATAAAAGACTCAACTTATTTTTTCAAAATTATATATTTACTAAAAATCATTTTAAAATGGTGTATATATTTATATGTATATTAATTTATTTTTAGGCAAATATAGTTGATAAAATCCTAAAACAATTTAAGATATATTATATTAAATAAGTTTCTAATATTTTAACAAAATATTTAACTAATTTTATGAAAATGATATATACTTAAAAATACTTTAAAAATGCTTATACTATAGTTTAAAACATTTATTTTATCACTTAAAAATAATTATTTTATAATTTTTTTAAAAACCATAAACGACATGTTTAAAAATTTAAACCCTTTTCTTTAAAATTTAAATAATATAATTTATATCATTATATAAGCTCCCACGTTTGTGATTTCTTTCGTTAATTAACCAAAAATGGGTTTCTTTTATTAACTAAATTAAAAAGGGGATTAAATGAACTAACCAAAGCCAAGGTTTTATTAAGATTTAAAAAGCTTACAAGGGTTAAAGAAAGTGTTACTCAAAAACAAAATGTTTTGGTTTTGTTATGACATATTTAGGTAACACTTATCTTAAACACTTAAAAAGGTAATTAGGTCTTTAAAGGAGAGTTTTAAAAATAACGATCAATTGTGAAGTGTTTTGGGTTTCTAGTAAACATTGTTTTGGTTACATTTGTTTTTAACTCTTGAATTATATTTTAAAAGTTGTTAGGAATTTTTAATAATCTATTATGAATTATTAAAGTAGGTGGTTTAAAGGAACACATTTATTTTTGAATTTTAAATAAATTATAAAATAGATATTTGAAGCAATATTTAAAATAAAGATTTTAAACCATATTATAAGTATCTTAAAGTATATTTTAAGCATACATATATATATTTAAACAAACAGTTAATTATTTTACTAGTATTAAGAGCTTACATAATATACTACTTTTAAATTGTTTTTATTATTAAATATCTTAACTTATAAAATAAATTAGTATATATCATTCTAAAAAGGTTTTTTAACTATAATTTTTTTTTACAGAGTAGTTTAAAAGTGCTTAGTGGCTTAAGCATGTGTATTTGTTTAATTTGTTTATGGAAATTCATTAATACTATATATTACTCTAAAAGCTGACGAGATAGGCTTATCTATTTATGAGAGTTAAGATCGATGTTCAGGTAGGGATATAAGCAATAGTGCTTTGACACCATACTGTAACGATCGCCATTTTCGACCCTCGGATGTCAACACTAATATACCACGGTATTCACGTGCCGAACAACCAAGTATCAGAAAGACCAATTGTTAGAGTAAAAGAAAAGGAAGACAATAAATTAAACAAGAAAGAAAAGAGCAAAAACGTCATAATCTCACAATGGAATGATAACATATAATATTAAAATATGTACACATTGTTACTCTAATATATATATAGCACCTTAGAGTTACTAATCTAAGTACTATCATCAGTCTGGATAGTTATAACGATCTATCTTACAATTCCTGATAGATATATATACATAAAGTAATGCAGCGAAAATAAATACTATGGTAGGTAAATCATCCACTCCTCTCCAAGAGTCCAATGAACATCGATGAAAACCTGCTTTCCTTAGACTTCTCGAAAGAGCAGATATGGTTTTATTTTTCCCTTATTTCCATGGATGCTCTTTCAAGCAGTTTGAGGAAACCAGTTTTCATTGATTTTCAATGGGCTTTTGGAGAGAAGATGGAAGATTTACCTACCACGGTATTATTTCTGCTACATTACTTTATGAATATATATATCAGTAATTTTAAGAACGGGTTATTATAACTGTCCAAGTTGATGATAGCACCTAGATTAGTAACTCTGAAATGCTATGTATATTAGAGTACCATTGTATATAGTGGTTTGATATTATATGTAACCATGCCATTGTGAGATTCTGATGTTTTTGTTCTCCTTTTTCGTGTTCGTTTTCTTTTCTTCTTTTTGCTTTACCTAAACAATCGGTCTTTCCAACATTTAGGTTTTTGGTATGTGAATACCGTGGATATATTAGTTTTGACATTTGGGGTCGAAAAGGGTGATCGTTACAGCGACAGAAGTGAGTTCAATATGTAGATCATTTTATTCGCATGACAGTTCTTCATCAAAGATTTGAGTACATGGTTTCGAGGTGGTTTACGTTGATCAAAACAAGGATTTTTGACTCAATTCTTAATGAAGAACACTTGATATAGATTCTTGATATGATCCATAAGTTTTCTATCATAGTATATGGCTATGTAAGAAAAGTGGAGCTTTCTAATCAAGGAACCTGATTAAAGTCCACTTTAGAGAGGTCAAGCGATCTATATTACTTTGGAAGAGGAATTTATGCATTGACCAAGTGATCGGATTAATATTGCATATGAACGGTCCATGTACATCATATGGGCTTTAGTATATTTGTATTCTATGTTTTGTTGGCTTATGGAGAGTTTAGGAAAGGACTCTTCGAATTGTTTAAGGTGGGATGAATAATCGACTGAGTAATGACCTGAGATTGTTGAGCGCAAGGAACGCTTAGTTGATTGTTTATCATCCTGTGTGATGAGAAGGTTTTGAAACTAGGAAAATTGTGAGCTTTGTTTGCTAATAATTATAATGCAGTTAAGTATTGAGTATGATTTTTTCTTTTGTTGCTTGTATTGGAATTTCGAGGACAAAATATTCTAAGTGGAGGAGAAAGTAACAACCCAGAATTTTGGACATTTGATATTTAAATATCTGAATTATTTAAATATTTGAATCTTGGATTTAATGTGATTAAATTGTTTTAATAAAAATGTTAACCCTCTTTTAAATAATAATCAATGATGGTATACTTCTTGTAGAAAAATGTTTGTAAAAATAAATAGTTCGAAAAAATATCAATAATGTGACCGAAAATCGTTTTATCGATAAAGGGCCTCAAAAACGTATGAATCATCATCCAAGGGGACTATCTTGGATTATGATAAAACTAATGTCATCAGGACTAAAATAATGAGGTAATGTGCATCGATGAGTTTCATAACGGTCGGATGTACTATGTGATCATAGAAGATGTACTATGTGATCGTACGAGCTCGAAACGCGTAGCAATATATTTTAGAAATTAAATATAATATATATTTTATTATATAAAAATCAAATCACTTAGATATCTTCCTCTCTATCTTGTTTTTCATTTTCTCCTTCTCCTGTAAATAAAGAAAAAGTATTTTCCACCTTTATTGAATTAAATTCGAAGTTTCTGCATCGATAGAATTCTAAGGTTGGATTTGTTGGACTTGAATGAGGAGAGGTTCAAATCCGTGTGGTCGTTGTGGGGTTTGGTCGTGCTTGGCCATATTCAAAATTTGGAAGCCGTGCCCAAGGTTGAGACTTATTGGAATAGATGTGGAGATTGGCTAAGGCAATGGTGGAGTTGAGCTTCTCGTGTAAAGACGAGTTAGTGGCTGTTATTTGGGATGGTGGGGCATTGTCATTAATGTTGTGACTTTGTGAAAGGAAGTTTGGAGCATGTGGTCGCGATTTATAGAAAGGGTGCGGACCTCGGGTGGTTGGGTCGAGAGCGAAGCACGCATGAAGGGAGTTCGTCGAAAGTGGCGGTACACGATTTCGTTGACCGAAGAGCAAGAAAAGGGGTGAACGTACATGGCAATGGTGGGTTTGTGATGTGCACGTAAATGTGCATATATATACATCCATATTTTATCTATTTTTATTTAAATAAATATCATATTTGGGTATTTAAACCAAAATTCAATTATTTTCAAATCATCATATATTCATCTTCATGCAGGGGCAAAATGGTCGTTTTTGTGCATGTGTCAATTTGAGAACTTTTACTTGGACATTTTTTATGATTTTTATAGGAATTTGGGTGCATACGGAAGAGGGTTTCATGAAGATATATGCATGCACAAGAGAATACAAAGAAAGGAAGATGGAAATAATTCAAATACATGATCATTGAGGACCCCACCTACCCACTTACCTAAATCTACAATTAGAAGCTAATTGACAACTAAGTGAAGGTTAAAGCTTCATGCATATTTGATGATAGATTAATTAGAGGCTAATGGTTACTTGGTGATTACACTTCCTAAAGGGCATTTTGAGAAGCATCCTAAAAATTGAATTAGGGTTTTATGCATGTATAGATAGCACACTTATGTACATGTAGAGGATCTTCTTACTCTTTCAAATTACTTAGAAAATTAGAATGCAAGTTGTAAGCTCAATATTCCATGAAATAAAACTAGCTTCCTATCCTCTTTCTCTTTTCTTTTCTACATGCTTATGTTTACTTTATGCTTATGTTTATTTCTATGCTCTTTTGTTTTCACTAGCAGATTAGATTTACATTCATGCAAGCAGTGTAGCTTTATTTTTTATGCATGTAGTTTAGTAGTTAATCTCATTTTCTTCCTTTGCTTATTTTCTATTTCTTTTGCTTTTTAATGTTGAAATTTACATGTGTTGATATGATAACAAAAATGAGAAGCTAAAAACCATAAATTTATGGGTAATGAAGCTCTCTAACTTTATGTAAATTCAATATTTCTATGATTTATGCTCTCTTTTATTTATGCTTCATGAAAGTTGATTTTGATGTAAGTTTATACAAGTGGTTTGATAGCTTATGTTGCATTTGCAAATGAGCTATTCTTATTCAACATAAACACAAATTATATCATCATTTGCTAATTGGTTTTTGATTTTGAAATGAAAGTAAAAAACAAAATTTGATGATCTATATTACTAATTACAATAGTAAATAGATCATACTGAAAATAGCTTTTGCTTTGTCTTCATTTTCATGAGAATTGATAAGCGGGTTATTTATTGTATTATAGTTTGATGGTTTAAGTTATGTTAATTAATAACATAAACCATACTTATGATAAATACAACAATTGTTTCACTTAATATCAAAAATAGAGATCATAGATTGTTTGTTGATTTACAAAAATATGAGAGTGGATTTGCCTTTAAATTATTTTCTAATCTCATTGTTTTTAATATCATTTTCATTCTAATTTTAGCTTCATTTTGTTTATAAATTGTAGTTAACAATCTTTTCTCCACTTTGGTCTAATTTGGTCGATTAGAAAAATTATAAAATCTTAAAAATTCCCTGCGGATCGACCTATACTTGCCACATACTAAAATTGTATGTCATGCGCTTGTGATAATTTTATTATAAATTTTTTGGCGATTTTCTAAACCAATAGAAATCCATCGTTAAAAAAGTTTTTGGCACCGCTGCCGGGGAATTGCGTTGATTTTTATTATTTATTTTTCGAATTATTTTTTATTTATTTTGTGTGTGTTTGCATTTAAAAAAAAGAAATATTGTGTTTGTGTAATTTTTATTTGCATTTGTTTGTGTGCATGTTGTTCTAGTTGTTTTGTTTGTGTGCATTTCCATATTTAAAAAGAAAAGGAAATAAAACAATTTCTAAAAAAAATTATTTATTCACATTTTAATTTTCATTTTTACATTTACATCTTTCTTTTTCTGTCTTTTTTTATTATACATTTACAAGAAAAAAGAAAACTGCACTATCACCGTTCCTTGTCTGCCACTATTCCCTATGCCCCACTTTGTGCACTTTACTAATACACCATCTCAACCATCTTCACATTGCAAGACACTGCCAACCAAAAACTGCTACCACTACATTCTCCATAGAAACTGTATTGTGCATAACATCAACCTTCAAACATACAAAACAACTCAGTCATCTCCAAACCAAACAACTCCTTTACCACTGCCTCTATCAAAAAACCATTCAACATCTAAACTCCACTGTCACATTCAACAACTATCCTTAACAAAATGCTCACCATATATTCGACATACTTCCTCTCCAACAACCACTGCTTCACTTCATCACATTCAACGGTCCACTCTCTAATTCCAACACTGTCATCACCACCATCACTCTACTTAAATCAACTACACCATACCCACTGTCCACTGCATATTCTGGTTACCCTATCAAAACCATACACAACAAGAAAACCAACCTGATGATCTCTCCTTCTACACAACTGACCCAGCAATTCAATTTACCTCAGGCTGCACCCCATCAATTCACTGGATCAAATCCCCTCAGCCATTCAAATCCCCTCTGCTCTGTCTAACCAAAACTTGCACTACCCTTTAACTCATCAATCCTTGACCATCATCATAACAGCATCCTCCAACATCCAATTCACGGCTCCACACAACCGACATCTTCCGGCGGCGAACACGTTGGAATTCCTTAAGAAATAGAATGAATTGAAATATACAAAGTCTCACATCGCCAAATTGTTGAGAGCTATATTGGTTTATATATGGCTTTCTCATGAGGAGGTTGGGGGCCTGGGGCTCCCAAATGTATGCTTCGTTGTGAGGATGGAGATCTTGCATCACCATAGCACACGCGCGCGTCGTCGCCACCGTCCGTCCATCCGACCGACCGAACCGAATAGGGCTGGGCTGGGATCGGGCTCGGGTTTGGGTCTAATATGATACTCGTATTTTTACTGCAAACTGGACCGGGCTTTCTGACAGCTGTAGGCCATACGAACAGATGCGGATCTGTTCGGAAGCGGACGCGGATTGAATAGGCGTGAACAGTGGCGGGTGCGATCCGTTAGAAGCAAACAGGTACGGCCGAACACAGGCGGGTGCGACCCGACTGAAGCAGACGCGGGCGAATGGATGCAGCATGAGCGGGTGCGACCCGACTGAAGTGGCGCGAGCAAACAAAAGCGAATAGCAGGCAGGTGAACAGATGTGACTGTACAAAGAGGTACAAACGCGACTGTTTGAGCGAACGGGTGCAGACACAACCGTTCGGAAGAGATACAGACCAACTATAAATAAGAAGGAAAACTGATCACTTTCCTCACTCATTTTTTTTAGAAATCTGAATCTTCTTCTTCTCTTCTGCTGCTATACTCTACATCACAGAGTGGTATACTCACTACAATCTCGAGCAAAATACGTCTGTTGTATCTTCGGAGAATTTTGAAATAAAATTCTTAAAGAAATTGTTACGACAAGCCTCAGACGATATCCGGTTAGATTCTAGTTTATTCTATAATCTTTCGTTTATACGTTGTGTTGTTTCTGTAAATAGTATAACGTTGTTGTTGTAATTTATTTACAACGTAACTTATAGTTACAGTTATCTAATACAGAATTCCAGCGTAGTGGAATTCTAATTGATAAACTTGTGCGACGAGTTTATAGTTACTTGCTATCTGTTTTAGTACACTAGCCAACCAACATCTTAATAATTTTACCGTTTCTTACTAAAACAGAGATGGCAACAGTAGAATTTTCAAAGAATACTACTCACAACAGACCTGAACCATTCAAGGGAGATGGTGATGATTTCTTGACATGGCAGAATCAGACGTTGTTTTATCTCACCACACTCGGTCTGCAAAAGTACCTCGAGGAGGAGGAACCGATTCCTGCACCAAGAAACGAAGCAGAGGTGAATACGTGGAAGCATTCCGATTTTTTATGCAGAAACTATATTCTAAATTGTCTCGACAAGGTGCTATACAAAGTATATCAACCTTTAAAGACATCAAAAGCACTCTGGAATGCACTTACCATGAAGTATAAGACGCAGAATACCAGTCATACGAAATTCATTATAGACAAATTCATGGACTACAAGATGGTTGACTCCGAACCGATGACTGCTCAACTGCGTGAACTGCAAATCATCATTCATGAACTCGAAGCGGAAGGTCATAAAGTTGGAGAATCATTTTTGGTTGAAGCCATCACGGGAAAACTGCCGCCGTCGTCGTGGAGAGATTACCGCAATTATCTAAAGCATAAAAAGAAGGAAATCTCTTTACAGGATCTAATAGTCCGATTGAAAATTGAGGCAGGTAACCGTGGAATTACAAAACAAAGCGAGGAGGCATTTGTGGCTGAAGATTCAAAGATCAAAAACAAAAAGAAGAATTTCCAGAAGAAAATGAAAGCTCAAGGCAACAAACCAAAAGACAACAAACGAACCAAGAAGTTTAATGGCGAATGTTGGGTTTGTGGAAAAGTTGGACATGCCGCTAAAGATTGCGGACACAAGAACGAACGCAATAAAGAGGCAAATATAGTGGATAACATGGAAGTAGACGAGTCCAACTTCTCGGTTGTGGTATCTGAATGCAATCTGATTCAGAATCCTAACCAATGGTGGGTAGATACAGGCGCTACTCGTCATGTTTGTTCTGACAAATCCATGTTTTCTACATATCTGAAATTCGATCGAAGAAAAACTCTACATGGGTGATTATGCAGTTTCCATGATCGAAGGCAGTGGCACAGTAATCCTCAAGTTTACTTCTGGAAAAACTGTTAAGTTGAATAACGTGCTCCACGTTCTAGACATACGCAAGAATCTCATCTCTGGTACAGTCCTATCAAAGAAGGGATTCAAGATGGTGTTCGAGTCAGACAAGATGGTTCTGTCCAAAGATGGAATGTATATAGGAAGGGGATATTTATGTGATGGCCTATTTAAGGCAAATGTAGCCGTTGTCGGCAACAAAAATATGTATTCTGATTGTGCTATAAATAAAATTGAAGTTTCTTATTTGCTTGAGCACGAAATTTTACTATGGCATGATATATTGGGACACATAAATTTCCGCAAAATGAAAACATTATCAAACTTGGAATTAATTCCAAAATTCCAAGTATATAAGAACTACAAATGTGAGACATGTGTAGAAGCAAAAATGGTCAAACAACCATTTAAATCTGTTGACAGAAGCACCGAACCATTAGGTTTGGTACATACAGATTTATGTGATTTTAAATCACTACCTACAAGAGGTGGGAAAAAGTATTTCATTACTTTTATTGACGATTATACACGATATTGCTATGTATATCTTTTAAATAGTAAAGATGAAGCAATGACAGCGTTTATAAAATACAAGGCTGAGGTAGAAAATCAGTCAAATAAAAAGATCAAGATACTAAGATCTGATCGAGGTGGAGAATATGAATCACCATTTGAACAATTCTGTGAAGAAAATGGAATAATTCATCAAACAACAGCTCCGTATTTACCACAACAAAATGGTGTAGCCGAGAGGGAGAATAGAACGTTAAAAGATAGGAATAATTCAATGCTTTTAACTTCTGGTCTACCGACGAACTTGTGGGGGGAAGCCCTAAATATGTCTAATCATATATTAAATAAGGTTCCTCACAATAAAATAGGAAAAATTCCATATGAGATATGGAAAGGACACGAACCAAGCTTTAAATACCTCAAAGTGTGGGGGTGCTTGGCAAAAGTTCCAGTTCCGCCTCCCAAGAGAGTTAAACTTGGACCAAAAACAGTAGATTGTTATTATCTTGGGCCAGTCCAAAATAGTAGTGCCTACAGATTTTCGGTATTCAAGTCTGACATAACTGATATTCATGTAAATACAATCATGGAATCAAGAGATGCCTCATTCTTTGAAGATGTGTTTCTGCACAAAAGGAATGAAGGAAATAATGTCCCAATAAGGAAAAGGGAAGAATCAAACGATTCACATGAAGATGAAACTCGTCATGAAATTGAGGATGCTGAACCAAGAAGAAGCATAAGGGCTAGAACTTCCAAAATATTTGGTTCGGACTTTTTTACATATGTATTAGAGCACGAACCTCAAACGTATAAGGAAGCAATGTCATCTTCTGAATCCTCATGTTGGAAAGAAGCAATCCAAAGTGAGATTGATTCAATTCTAAGTAATAAAACTTGGGAAATTGTTGATATTCCACCAGAAATTAAACCAATTGGCTGCAAATGGATTTTCAAGAAGAAAATGAAAGCAGATGGCTCTATCGACAAGTATAAAGCCAGGTTAATAGCCAAAGGATATCGTCAAAAAGAAGGAGTGGACTTTTTTGATACATATTCGCCTGTAACACGAATAACCTATATAAGAATGTTAATAGCAATTGCATCCATCTATAATCTAGAGATTCATCAAATGGATGTAAAAACAGCATTCTTAAATGGAAATCTCGATGAGGAAATTTACATGGAGCAACCTGAGGGATTTATTTCCAAAGGAAATGAAAACAAAGTCTGTAGATTAGTCAAATCATTATACGGACTAAAACAAGCTCCAAAGCAATGGCACGGAAAATTTGATAGTGTCATGATGAGAAATGGTTTTCGTATAAATGAATGTGACAAATGTGTTTATTATAAACAACTTGGACAATCATATGTGATGATCTGTCTATATGTGGACGATATGATAATATTTGGTCCAAATACTCAGGTAATTGAGACCATAAAGAAAATATTGATCAACAATTTCGACATGAAAGACTTGGATGTTGCAGATGTTATTTTGGGAATAAAAATAATAAGAACACCTAATGGAATTGAGTTATCTCAATCACATTATGTAGAAAAAGTGATTGAAAGATTTCAAAATTTTGGAATTAAAGGAGTAAATACACCTTTTAATCCATCAGAAGTACTGCATAAAAACACTAATGAGAGTGTAAAGCAACTGAATATTCTCGTGTAATAGGATGTCTCATGTATCTCATGAATTATACAAGACCAGATATAGCTTATGCAATAAGTCGACTGAGCAGGTATACAAGCAATCCAGGAAAGGAACACTGGAAAGCACTAATGAGAGTGCTTGGATATTTAAAAAATACCACAAATTATTCCTTACATTATGGAAAATATCCTGCCATCTTAGAAGGATATAGTGATGCAAATTGGATTGCTGATTCAGAGGAATCAAAATCAACGAGTGGTTATGACTTTACCTTAGCAGGGGCAGCAGTGTCATGGAAATCTACTAAACAAACATGCATAGTTAGATCCACTATGGAATCGGAGTTCATCGCTTTAGATAAAGCAGGCGAAGAAGCAGAATGGCTTCGTCACTTTTTAGAAGATATTCCATTTTGGCCTAAACCTGTACCGACCATATGCATACACTGTGATAACCAAGCTGCGCTAAGAAGAGCGCACAACTTTGTGTATAATGGAAAGTCACGACATATTCGTCGACGCCACAACACAGTTAGGCAGTACTCTCAAATGGAACTATTTCCATAGATAATGTGAGAACAAATGATAACCTAGCGGATCCATTTACTAAAGGTTTATCAAGAGAGAAAATTGACTGTGCATCGAGGGAAATGGGTTTAAAAGCCTAAACCACAAAGAGTTATCTTATATGGAAACCTATCCTAGCGATTGAAGATCCCACGGACTAGGATCAATAGGCAAACAGTTCTGAATAACTCAAGACGTAATGCATTTGCGTGGACATAGTCCAACTCCATTCCTATGGTGCACAACATAAATGCATGCCTACAGAAGTATTTAAAGGTTAAAACTATGTTTTTTAATGATGACCATATCTTGGAAATAACAAGTGGGGTATATGTAGGATACTCTTAATGGTTACGATCACCTATGTTAGTGTGAGCTGGGTCGGCTCTATGAGAATATTAAAAGGCTTTTATTCTCTAAAACACTTGCAGAACCAAAAATTGTTCAGGACCAAAATGAACACAACCAAGAGATTGGATGAGAAGAGAATCAATGCTTTGTAAAGCTTATTGTCTGGATATACAATAAAGGCCGACGGTTCAAGATGAAATAATTCACCGATTAGCCAAGTAGATCCGATAAGTTTTAACTAGGGAAAGTTCAAAGTGAAATATCTACTTATCCACGATAAAGCATTATTCCATATGTACTCGGTGATATTTCTCTTTGTGTGGGGGATATGTATATTATCATTAATGTGGGGGATTGTTGGAATTCCTTAAGAAGTAGAATGAATTGAAATATACAAAGTCCCACATCGCCAAATTGTTGAGAGCTATATTAGTTTATATATGGATTTCTCATGAGTAGGTTGGGGGCTGGGACTCCCAAATGTATGCTTCTTGTGAGGAGGGAGATTTTGCATCACCACCACACGCGCACGCCGCCGTCGCCGTCCGTCCGTCGACCGACCGAACCGAACCGGGCCGGGCTCGGGCTCGGGCTCGGGCTTGGGTTTGGGTCAAATATGATACTTGCATTCTTACTGCAAACTGGACCGGGCTTTCTGACAATTGCAGGCCATACGAACAGATGCGGATCTGTTCGAAAGCGGACGCGGGTTGAATAGGCGCGAACAGTGGCGGGTGCAAACAGGTATGGCCGAACACAAGCGGGTGCGATCCGTTAGAAGCAAACAGGTACGTCCGAACACAGGCGGGTGCGACCCAACTGAAGCAGACGTGGGCGAATGGATGCAGCATGAGCGGGTGCGACCCGACTGAAGTGGCGCGAGCAAACAAAAGCGAATAGCAGGTGGGTGAACAGATGTGACTATATAAAGAGGTACAGACGCGACTGTTTGAGCGAACGGGTGCAGACATGACTGTTCGGAAGAGATACAGACCAACTATAAATAAGAAGGAAAACTGATCACTTTCCTCACTCATTTTTTTAGAAATCTGGATCTTCTTCTTCTCTTCTGCTGCTATGCTCTACATCACAGAGTGATATACTCACTCCAATCTCGAGCAGAATACGTCTGTTTTATCTTGGGGGAATTTTGAAATAAAATTCCTAAGGAAATTGTTACGACAAGCCTCAGACGATATCCGGTTAGATTCTAGTTTATTCTATAATCTTTCGTTTATACGTTGTGCTGTTTCTGTAAATAGTATAACGTTGTTGTTGTAATTTATTTACAACGTAACTTATAGTTACAATTATCTAATACAGAATTTCAGCGTAGTGGAATTCTAATTGATAAACTTGTGCGACGAGTTTATAGTTACTTGCTATCTGTTTTAGTACACTAGCCAAACTAACAGAACATACTTCAAAACAAAACAAAAAATATCGAGTGCACTGCATACACTTCATTCTACCACCCAATACAAAAATGTACACAAACACACTACCTAAGATCACTGCCTAAATGAACTACTTCATACAAGCAACTGTCAACTCTCCTCCGACATCTTCAAACAACCACTAGCAGTCGCTCCCAATCGCGCATCCAAAAATTCAGTAATCACCGAACCCTCATCAAGCCCTCATCCAAAACTGCATACAAAATTGCATACCAGAACTTCAGTAATCACCGAACCCTTATCGAACAACCCCTTTCAATTACCCAATCGTGCATCCAAAACCCGATTTCTTCCTGCAACCCACGACCCTATCCGCAATCAAAAAGGAACCGAGCTTTAATTCAAGCATAGATTTTGAAGGCGATCGTGATTTTTGATTCAATCGATTTTGGGTTTGTTTGATTTTGACCGAACTTTAGAAAAAAAAGAAACATTTTCTTGTTGTCTTTTGTTTCAGAGAAGAGCAAGATTGTGGGGAATGAATACTCTGGTTCGGTGTTCGTTTGATAATTGTTATTGAGTAGTTTTCAATTGCGTCGGGCGCTACATGTAACGACCTGTCTTTTTGAACGGTTTTAAATCAACGATACACCACACACAGACTCAAATCATTCAAAAGGACAGATTGTTATGGTTAAATAAGAAAAGGCAGAGAAGAAGGAATACAATTACAGAATCTCGCATTGGAATGACAAATATAATAATCAAATAAACAATTCATGAAGCTGTTTACAATTAAAATTGATTAAACCTTTATAATACAGATCAAAGTTACATACAACAATAATAAATAAATAAATGCAGTGGAACCATATGATGCAATGGAATAAATATACTAAATAATAATAGTACAAAGTCTTCGTCTTCGTCCTCCAGAAAGCAGTCTTCGATAAACTGAAAAGCTCAAGCTGACCCGAGCGAATTGAAATGAACGGCTGCTTGTTTTCTTTATTTTAGCTCCTGCTCTCTCTTTTTCTGTCTTGATTCCTTTAAAGTTTTAATGGCAGATGCTTCTATTTATGTGTGTGTATATATATATTTGTTTTGTGAGGATGTTTAACTTGAAGGCCACAAAGTAGTGATTTGTATATATATTTTTCGTATGTCTACAAATGAACTAGGAAAGGCCATATATATATATATATATATATATATATATATATATATATATATACACGAAAAGTAAAGTATGTGGTGCAAGCAAGAAGGTGGCTGATGTTCCTTTCTTGTATAGGCTTTTGCATTAATTTGATTTTATAAGTTCAAGTGATTTGATTTTTCCTTAAACTTAAGCTTGACCTGATTATATGTCTTGTACGCTTGGATTTGGTGTTGTCTTCTTTTTTGTTTACAAATATTTTTGTATGAATTGACATGTACGTGTGTGTGTGTGTGTTTAGGTGCATCTGTTTGCCTTTTACATTCTCTAATAATGTATAAAAACATGTATGCCTCATATATGTATTCGCTTATTTATGTATATGTGTGTGTGTGTGTCTTTCGTATATATACACACACACACACACACACACACACACACACAAAATATACATTTTCACTTTGTCATGTTTACCATTTTATTTTATATATTTAGATGTACACATGTTTATATATATATATATGTATGTATGTATGTATGTATAAATATTTATCTTTTTCCACAAGCATTGTTGTTATAACATGTATACATACTTTTATGTTTACACATATCTTTCATATACATTACTTATGTACCCCTATGTGTGTGTGTGTGTGTATTTAACATCATCAAACTTGTATATGTTATATATATATATATATGGATGTTTTATCTTAATTTAAATGATGGAGCACTTTCTTAAGATTTATCAAATTTTATATATCTAGATGTATAAATATCAGAAAATTTATTTATTCGACTAATAAAATTCAATATTTCAATAATCCAAATCAATTAAATGCCCAACTACAGATGTTAGAAAACTTGGGTCGTCACATATTTAATTGGAGTGACAATTTAAAAATACCAAATATCAACCAATAAATTTCTAATCATATCATAAATTTAAATTAACCAACATAAGACAATTTAGTAGTTGTGAGTGGGTTAAACACTCATCATAGATTTTAGCCCACAAAATCCAAACAAAAGCGCAAAAACTCAACAGTCTCCAGATTCAACTAAATCAATTTCATGTTATTCGGAATTTAAATATGAATCCAACAGAAGAAATCGCATGTGAATCAAAGTTTATATGAAAAGATATTCATATCATAAGAAATATTATTAAAATAAGTACGCATAAAAAAATAAACAAATTTTAATACTTACGTTTTTCTCAAGATGAGGCTTATGGAAAAGATTGAAGAACAACCAAGATGAGGACAGAACGTGTACGAAAATTTAAAAAAAAACAATCATATTTCATAAAAGAAAGCTTTTGGATTTGCAAGAATAAGAGCTTGTGAATATGATGTGTCAGGAGAAACAAAACGCGAATGAAGAAATAAGCTGCGGGTTATTTATAATTAGGAAATGAATGTGGAGGGACAAAACAAATGTCACATTTTATTTTGAAAACTCCAAGCATTAATAATGCATACAGAAATGCATGTAGGAATGGAAAAGTTTGCAAACAAAGAAAAGCAGAATTTTGTATACATGAAAATGAGGTGGCAAGAATTAAATACACCCTAAAAGTCTAGGTTCATGTATTAAATAGTAGGAGAAATGAACGGATCAAGTATTAATAATTAGGTAACTATTTTAAAACGTTAATGCAACAATTAATAACAAAAGAAATGAAGGGACGGACCATGTATATCGCACAACCTTTTGAAATTCAATTTCTTTGAAACGTAACCAAATTAACTTTATTAACCCAAATAATATTCAAATTTATACGCATTTAGGTTTTATCTACGCATAATAAAAAATTGTACCTACCTTAAAATGTAAGCGATCAATTTTATTTTCCCAAGATCTTTATTTTTATTAAAACGCCCTTTTTGTTTAACACAAAACGTGCATTTCTTTTATCAAATCTATAAATTACTATCAATGTTTTCTTTCCTTTAATTGATATATTTGAATTAGATTAATTGCAATTACTTACAAAGTTAAATTTCAAAACAGATAACTAAAATGGATGAAAAATAGAACAATTGTTTATTTAAACATGTTTATAAATTTTTTGTTTATGCACAAGAGTAATAAATAACTTGCTGAAATAGATTATTTTCCTATTCTTGTAATCAATCCGTAAGCTAAAACACAGTTCAAATGAACATATATTTCTTCCTTTAAAATCAATCATTCTATCCTTTATTTAATGAAATTAAACCTACATTTACAAATAAAACATTCATTTTATTTGATGTAAAAGTTCTTTTCATTAAATCAAACTTTCCTTATATTTTCACAAACATAAACTACTTTTATAAATTTTAATTACACCTATTAATTTACAATTTGGTATTCTCTCTCCTATTAATTGAAAATTTTCAATCATATTAATTTCAGTTGATTAAGCTTTAAAATGGACTAAATGAATGTAATAATAAGTGGAACAATTATTTTTTATCTAATAGCAATTTAAACATATTTATACACTATTGGATACAAACAGTAATTATACATTTCTTACTAAATAATAGTTTCTCGTCTCTACAATCAATATTTCAGCTACCAAACATTTCGAAAAAATAAACATATGCTTACTCCTTTACTAAACATATTCATTTTTATTCTTTTAATTTGATTTACACTTCTACCATTAAATCAACCAATACCTTGTGAAATTATTAACATAGGTTTCTATCTTGTTATCCTCATTTTCTACATTTATCGCTTTTTCATACATTAACCACAATATTTAATTACATTTAATTCCAATTAATTATATTGTAATTCCAATAAATTGATTTAATTAGATTTCAGTCGTTTTATTCAATCAATCGTTATTTTATGGACACAGTTAACATTGGTTTACATCTTATTGCCTTAATATTCTACAATTATCATCTTTTACCATATCAGTTGCAATATTTCAATTATATTGAATTTTTTTGTCGATTTTCACATTAATTATAATTTAAAGTCCCACTAAGTTCAATTATCTTGGTTTCACTCCTATTATTAAATTAATCGTTGTCTTATGAATATAATTGACACTTCTATATATCTTGTTGCATTCACCTTTTATAGTTATCATCTTAACTCATTTTGTGTAACATTTAATTTCATTTAACTATAATAGATTAAATAAATTGGTAACAGATAATAATTCTCCCATTTCTGTATTCGATCACCTTTGTATGTTTGTTATTTGCACACAAATGTTATAGTTATTTACACAACACTAATTTTATTCAATTACAATTAATTACTTACTATTTCATTAATTAATATAACATTTGAATTATCAATTACTCTTTTAATCCAGTTATCAATTAATACACTCATTATTTCAATTAATTTACAATCTACAACCAATTATAAACTTTTTAATCATATCAATTAGTTGGAATTACATTTAAAGCAGTTATCGATTACCTTAAATTAATACTTTTACATTTCATTCTAGTTATATTCTTATTACTAAATCGCAAATTTCAATTTCTTCCAACATTAAATAACAAAACCTTATTTAATTACTATTTTTAATTGTCGAAAATTACGGGTCGTTACACTCTCCCTCACTCAAAACTTTTCATCCTCGAAAAAGGAAAAGAAGGGAAAATAAATCAATATATTTTATTCAAAATATTAAATTTACAAACAAATAATTTACATAATTAAATAATTTACATAATTAAATAATTTGAATAAATATATCAATTTGTAAATAATTAAATCCTTTTACGTTTAAGTTGATAAAAGTTTGGAAAACATCTCATAAAAATTTTCAAAGTTCAAAATTTATGAAAAATTCGGTAGAGTTTCCTTTGTACGGAGAGGTCTGGGAGAAATAATAATATTAATAATAACAATATATCACATATTTCAAAATAATATATCCCAATCAACGAGAAAAATAATATAATATCGCTAGAAACTGTAATCCAAGAAAGTACTTTTTATCGGGCAAATAACGCTAAATTTATGAAATCAAAAGTAGTAGCTATTGCTTGCATAAACCTGTATTTCACTTATATAATCCAAAAGAGTTAATAATTCTATAAAAGAGAATATTTATGTTTATTTCTATTAATCACAACCAAATCGACCAACATACAATAGTCACAAGCAACAAAACCCTACAGTAGTCACAAGCAACAAAACCCTACAATCATCACATGCAATCAAAACAATCAATCATCTATTCTAGCAATCAAAACCAAGGATTTGTTTGGGTTCAAAAACTTTTAATCGTATAAAATGATAAATAAACTACTAAGTATACCATGCACTCAATAGTCTTAGATAAAACTCAATTGATCATTTATACATCCTACACAATAGAAGTATACTTTCCCAACCAATCCATAAGTCAAACAAACAATAATTTCAAATAATATTTAAGTTTTATTCTTATTGCTCTTTCTTTTTCACATTATTCACTGTTCATTTTCATTTGTTCATATAATGCTTGTTTAATTTCATTACATTTATCAGTTACAAAATTCATTTTCCATTCATTTATATAATGCCATTTTTCTTTTCATTACTTTATGTTCATTGCTTACATAAGTTATTTCCATTTAAATTATTAGATTATTTATTATGTAAATTTCTTTACAATGTGATTCACCGTTAATGGATTATTTCTTTTTCACATTCATTCTTCCATATATATAGTATTATTAAATCCATTTCTAAATCATTTCAATGCTTTTTTGAAGTTATAACCATACAATTAACATAATACACATTTTAATTATAAATGGCTTTAACATTAAATTAAGTTTATAATTACTTGCTTAGAGTGTTCGCCTTTTATTTCTTTAACTAGTAGCATTCAAATTATTTATTTAGGTTTTCAATATGCTTATACATCTTAATTCTCCCTTTAAAACACAATTACATTGAACATTTTCATTATTTAAGCTTTAGTTGTATGATATTTCATTACATATTCTTATTAACATGACAACTTTTAATATTTCGGTAAGTTATATATATGTTTTCAGAATGCAATAGGAAGTTACATGAGTTTATCTTATTCACGTCTACAAGTTACAGATTTTAGTCTCTTATATATTTCATTAATCATTTTAACATCTAATTTCTTATTTCACATTTTAACAGCTTCCAAACATTCAAATAGTAAGATTTCATTTTATTACATTAATTGAAAACTACTAATTGTCAGAAGTTTTAAGAACCAACTTCGGATTATATTTCCAAATCATTTTAAAATTATATATATATATATATATATATATATATATTCATCATTTATTGATCAAATCATATTTAGGAATTCAAAATTAAGATTCGTTTATCAAAACAAGGTGTAGTAAAACTACTACAACCATCTACCCATCTTGAAACTCGAAAATGAACGTCGATGATGTGTGCACTCATCGCCGAAATTATTTTCAAGCGACAGAGAGGAGAGTACAGAACTTATTTCCTTTAAAAAAATTCTTTTAAAACATTTCTTTCAAATCGTATTGAAATATTTCTACCTAAAAATAGTTCTAAATAATATTAATATTATATTCCAAAATCCTTCAAAAAAAAATTCAAAAATCTCGGAAATTAAGTTTTTAAATTTTCAATTTATATTCATTTTATTTGTAAATTATATTTTGCAACCAATATTTATAAAATTTCAATTCCAAACAAACAACTAAATATATTACATACAATTATATACATTTAAAAGATTATTATTTTATATACAAAATATAATGCTATGTAAAATTATTTCATTTACCTATATTTGAAACAAATTATATCGGTTTGCCCTATTAAGTGTATAGAAATACCTATCAATGCCATAGCGTCCCATGTGCCGACCGGAATTTATAAATACAAAATAGAACAAATTAACACAATACAAAACAATTTATAACACTAACAAATATGCTCCCTCAGATATATACACTCAACGACTCATTCTAGGGTATTACTACCCTATTCTCTAATGAGTCAGACCCCATAAAGCTAAGGTTATCGCTAAACCAAATCTCTGATACCAACTGTAATGACCTGCCTTTTTGGATGGTTTTAAATCGAAGATAAATCACATATGTTAGACTCAAACCATTCAAAAGAGCATATTGTTATGGGGCAAATAAGAAAAAGCAGAGAAAGAAGGAAAACAAATATAAAATCTAACAACGGAATGACAAATATAATAATCAAATAAACAGTTCATGAAGCTGTTTACAATTAAAATTGATTAAACCTTTATAATAAAGACCAAAGTTACATACAACAAGAATAAATAATAAATAAATGCAGCGGAACAAATTGATGCAATGAAATAAATATACTAAATAATAATAGTACAAAATCTTCTTCTTCGTCCTCTAGAAAGCAGTCTTCGATAAACTGAAAAGCTTAGGCTGACCCGAGCGAATTGAAAAGACAAAAAACTCAAGTCAGAACTAAAAGATCTTATGTAAGTTAAATCAACAGTAAATAAGTAGTGTATGTAACGACCCAGAATTTCTATTAATTAAAATTCGAATATTTAATTGATTTTAAATATTAACAAATGAAATTTAACAGTCAAATAAAAATTTATTTTGAATATTGGATTTAATTGGATAATTAAATCGATTATTTAATAGTTGAAATTACAGAAATAATTGAAAATCGAGTTTAATATGATTGAAAATGATTTGTAAAATTTTATTTAATCATGTTGGAGTTAGAACGATATTTTAGAACTTTTAAAATTGAATTAAAAGTTTATTTGTGAAAATTGAATATTTTAATATTTAATCATCGACTGAAAATTAGCCATTTTTCAAACAGTCTCAGAATTGTACGAAACTAGTTCCATTGGATTCGTAATAGTTTGTTATTATCGGATTTCAATTTTCGTAGCAATCGGAGTTTTCATGTGACCGTGGCAGCTCGAAACGCATCGAAATCGTTTTAATATTAATTTGGCGAGTCAAAATGGTCATTTTTCAAACAGTCTCGGATTTCGATGAAACTAATTTCATCTTATCCGTAATGTGATATCATTGTAAGGTTTCAAAATTTCGTGTCAATCGGATTTACGGCTTGTCCGAGGCAAGCCAAAACGCGTAGAAATTAGTTTAAATCGGTTTAATTTAAAATCGATCGTTTATTTCCGTAACTCGCACAGATGACCAAATTAGCCTTCGAAACCTATTCCATTGTGTTCGGAACACGGGGTAAACCCTAAAAACGCCGGTCACCGGCGAGATTTGGAGTTCGGAAAATCCAGGATGAACAGTGTTTTGGAATATTTTCTATATAAGCACCTCAACAATTCATTTTGCAAAAGAAAACCCTAAACCTAATTATCAATGGTCGGCCGCCTCCTACAGTTTTAAAGGCCAGAAACTTCCCGTCTTCTTCCCCTCCGATCTCCCAATCCGTCGACAATTAGGGAAAACTTCCAACTACAAAATGAAAGAGGGCATCAAGATCTAGGGGATCAACGGTGATGATGAAGTTTTGAGCAACCGATCAATGGCAATTTCAGTTCAAAGGCCGGCCATTCGTCCTCGAGATGCGCGCTATAGAGGCGACTGGAATTCGACCTACTCTAGCTGAGCATGGAGTGGTGGGTGGCGCTTCAAATGGTGGTGCCTGATCTACGTGGAGATGCTTGTAGTAGGTTGCGAAATTAGGGTTTGGTGGGAAGTTTTGGGTTCGGCCTCTCTGTAACTTGCGTTCGAATTTGAACGAGAGGGAAGGAGGAAAGGGTTGGCCGGCCTTGATTTCTTGATGAAAATCCAACGGCTCTAAATTAGCTAGGGTATAAAATATAATTTTTTTTTGTATATTAATATAAAAATCTGTATAAACTTTGAAATGCAATAACTTTTTGATACGAGGTCTAAACTGCACGAAACAACCTGCGTTGGGTTCTTACCGACGAGCACTACGCTATGGAACTGGTTTGGAGTTGTTTGGAGCTAGTGAAAATTTCGGGTAAAATTAAACGTCCGTTTAATTTTATTCGAAATAAAACGCTACAAATTGCTGTCGAAAAAATCAAGGTGAGAACTTCTCACTCAATCAAATTGTTTCGATTTAAATTTTAAATAGTTAGATTTAAAATTATTAATTGTACGTTGAATGATGATTGTTATCTATTGATTGTTAAAATAGACATTATGCGCCGTTAGTAAGCGGATGTTATTTATTAAAAACATATACCGCGATATGTAATGCCCCAGAAATTCATAGAATCTTATTTGGTTGAATTTTGAAAATATATGAATTCATTTGTATAAGAATACATGAAAAAAAAATAAAGTGTTCAAGTGTGTGCACACTGATATGGCACAAGAAAGAACTCCAAATCCACTGAAATCAAAACAAGAATTAAAAAGTATTACAAACATAATTTTGTGATATGGATATTTGATCTCTGGAATTATATGAATCATCCAAGAAAATAAGGAAAAGTAAGTTTTGTTTTGAATCAGTAAACATATTTTATTTAAACCCAGAAAAGAAAATACTACAGGGATTTAAAAGTCTGTATGCACATATAGGTGCATATCTTTCTGAAATTAAGGAGGAGTTAAATAAGCCTAGATAGGATATGTATGCAAATGTACATTTCTGTAAGAATAGAAAATGTTAAAAAGAAATAAGCAAGTAAAAGAAAACTGTAATACTAAAATGGCAAAAGACAAATTGCAAGCAGAATAATTGCTTTAGGCAGAAATAGAAAGGAGGATTTCTAGAAAATAAACAAGTGACAATGTCACACAATTTTCATGACTTGGTAAGAATAGGATATATTTTGAAAAGGTAAAGAAAAAAAAAATATAAGGGAAAGTAAGCACCACATATGGCCGGGGTATCAAAAGTGAAAATGAACAAATCTGAAATGCAAAATGCATGAGTCTTGGCCAGGGTAGGAATGGGATTTTACAATGATAAACCCTAGAAAACTTCTCTTATAAATTCAAGTATAAACCAGAAAAGAATCATTTTGCTACCCAAAACATTTAAGAAAACAAAGAGGAAAATATTTGCAAGCAGAAAAGCAAGTTTTAAAAGGTTTTCTTTCTGATTTAAGCAGGAGAAGCATTTTTCTGTGAGTAATCTCACTAATCCATGGCATTAAGTCCTGTTATGAGGCAGCCTAGCTTATGCTAATTTTTCTGCATATTTTGGATTTTATTACTATGGTTTTAATGGATGCTTTAATGGGTGTTTCTAAATGCTTTTAGTTTTGATAGTGAGTATTATGCTCTGATTGTTTATACCCAGAAATGTTATAGTATGAAAATGTAATAGTAAATAGAGAATGCTTGTAGCTGGTTTAGTTATGGCATGACAAACATATGTATATGAGTTGCATTACACTTGTGTAAGTGCTGAGGCTCAAATGAAAGATTCAAGGTTGCAATGGAAATTCCTAATGTGCTGAACCTTTGATCAAATAGAAAACCATGGGCCAGAAATCTTGTTTAAGCTAGATCTTGAATTTAGTTCAAACATGGTTGCTTGTGAAACAATAATAACCCACATGCCTAGTCTTTATTCCCAGTTACAAATATTCTTGTATTT
Source organism: Allium cepa (assembly GCA_030765085.1). Taxonomy (NCBI): domain Eukaryota; kingdom Viridiplantae; phylum Streptophyta; class Magnoliopsida; order Asparagales; family Amaryllidaceae; genus Allium; species Allium cepa. The sequence continues at coordinate 883,644,579 of CM060929.1, forward strand.
TCTTTTAAACCAGAATACTTGTAGATATGAATTCCCTGGATATGAAAGTTAGCTTGTTCTGGAATTATGCTTGAGAGCTCTATATAATGTTTCATGTACACTGTGATTCAGTCACCTAGCTATCTCATGATAGGATCAAACATGAACACTTAGTAAATAAACAAAGGATTGTGAGCCAAGAGAACTGCTGGAATGCTTGTTGTATTTAAAGTATGCAAGTTGACACATGGTTTGTTTAAGCCCTGAGATCTTTGTGCAATATTGTGAATTATTTTATTGCAATGTGTCCCCATGATTCCTTATGGCAGATGAGGCTAGGAAAAAATTTGGTAAATGCAATCTATACAAAATGTTTAGGTCTTACTTAATTACTTAATATCATGGAATTTTTGATGATGCTCATACCAGATCTTGTATCTGACCCTTGTTTGCTTATGGCAACTGGGGTGTCTCATTTAAAATGGGGCAGCCCTTAATGCTTTTTCAGGGAATGCTGGCTCTAAATAGGAAGCTGCTATGGCTAATGAGAATGATTGGATAAGCATGCTAAACTAGAGTTAAATAAGAACTTAGAATGAGATATTTGCATGTAATCTGGAAAATTTGATAGTTCTGTTTAGGCTGTTATGCAAAACCTTGAAAGTTTGGAATTATTCAGTTATTTTAAATGAATCTAGTGATGTATTAAGTAGGAAGGACTTGCAAGAGATATGTGTTATGTTATTTCTGTTTTCTGGTTTGGTATGTATTAAGAATATTGAAGTTAAGCTGAATTGATTATCTATTTGCTAAAGTTGTTTTGATTAAAGGAAAAACTGGATTTTATAAGTATGATCACTTTATGATGGTTTTAGTTAATCCTAAATCTTTTCAAAAGATAGATATATAGGAAATTATATTGGGAAAATCCAGAAAGAATTATAACTGTTACACTTTCATGTCTTGATACTGAAACTTGTCCAAATGCAAGTAAAAGAATGGTTTCTTTAACCAAACAGTTAGACCATAGGTCAGGCCACATACACACTTTAAAAAAATGGAGCTAGGAACCATTTGAACCCAGTTTTTCTGGAAAATGAACAAAAACATAGACATGTACCTGTATATCTGTGTACATGTTGATATTTAGGCAACAAAATAAATACAAATTCCTAGAAAAGTAGTAGGAATGGGTTTTGAAAATAATAAAGCAAGAAATATTGTTTTGTATGTTAGATTATAGGCAAAACTTAAGTGTATATGTATAGAGATAGGTAGGTATCAGATTTTAAAACCCTGCAGGAAAAAAAAAAAAAGAAAGCAAAAATTGAGTTTGAACTGACCAGCATAGTACTTGAACTCGTGACCTCTCATGTGTAAGTTAGGCGCGTTTCCATTACGCCTAGATGTTGCTTGTGTTCACTTAGGATCCACTTTCTTTTAGCTTGAGTTTGAAACTATGCAGATTTTAACACAAACATCCATATTAAAAAGCTTTCTTCCACTAGATTATTACTTAATCATTCCTTAATTAGAATAACAGACCAAAGTACATGTTTACAGTGGATTCTATGGTCAATAATCAGAATGTGAAAATAAATCTTTTATTAGGGAATTATCACATTTTAATAGATTTAAAAAGATTTCTACTTCCCTATTATTATTATGCTCTGATTCTAGTAGGATATAACATAGATATCTTCATATATGTATGTTAGGAAAGATTTAGATTTAAAACAATATTTTTATATTGAGAAAGATCCTGGATAATATGAGAATAGGTAAGGATGACCCTAGGTAGTCTTAGTTAAGTATGTAAGCAAAAAAAAAAAAAATTTTGCTTAAGAATTAGGGTCATTCCATTTTGGTATCAGAGCTATGTTAAATTTACACATAGCTAAGAATGATTGTATTGATTGATTGAAGTACTATAATCATATGTATGTACTGTTTGAGTAAAATAATAATATAGATAGAAAGTTAAAATATATAGATATATATATATACTCTCATGATAAACTAACCTTATCTACCCATACTGTAGTTGTCCAATTATGGTAGGAAGAGGATCTCAACACAATGTAGGATCAAGTACACCACAAATGCTTGATATGCAAGACTTTATGAGGGCTTTAAGGGATGGAGTAGGGCAGAGACTTGAGTATCCACATGAGGAACTTTCCAAACTATTAAAGACTTATACCAATTTAGGAGGCAAGAGCTTTGAAGGGACTGAAAATGTGATGGAAATTCAAACATGGTTGAGAACACTGGATAGAATTTTCAATGACATGCAGTTGGATGATCAAAGGAAGAGGCAAGTGGCCTCAAGACAACTGAAAGGTGTGGCTTTAAGTTGGTGGGAGGTAGTCATAGCTGGGAGGATTGAGAATGAAATCACTTGGAATCAATTCAAGGAGATGTTGGAAGCTAGATTTGTTCCAGCATCAGCCAAGACTCTACTGCTTGAAGAATTCATCAGATTTAGGCAGGGAACTTTTAATGTGACTGAATATACTCATAGGTTTGAAGGCTTGTCTAAGTATGGAGCTATGCTTGTGGCTGATGAGGCATCAAAGAATGATAGGTATATTAAGGGTTTAAATCCAGGGCTTAGTAGGGCCATGTTGCCATATGTAGATAAAACTTTTGATCAAGTCATTGATCTGGCCTTAAAATTTGAGCAACATGACAAGGAAAGGGAGAAGTATAGGAGTTTTAAGAATAACAACAATAAGAAGAATAAGGGAAGATATCACCCCTATGACAAGAGGAAGGAGGAGATAGAAAGTAAGAAAACTAATGATACTAAGACCACTGATACAAAAAGGAAAATAACATGTAATCATTGTGGAAAAGAAGGACATATCAAACCAAGGTGCCCAGAATTGAAGGGAGGAGCTTTCAAGTGCTATCTATGTGGAAAGGAGGGACATATCAAGAGAAACTGCCCTGAGTATAAACAGCAAGGGAAGCTAGCAAGTTTGGAGAGCAAGGGCAAATCCACAGTAGAGACTATTGCAGAAAATCATGGTCAAGTAGAAGGTACCTTATTTATTTGTACCTTACCTATATCAGTAGTGTATGATACAGGGGCAACACATTCTATGATTTCCCATGAATTAGTTGCATTGCTTAAATTAAATTGCATATTGGTTGAAACTCCTTTGTTAGTGCAAAGCCCATTGGGAAGTTCTAGTGTTTTAAACATGATTTGTGTGGATGTGGGATTAAACATAGGAGGAAATGTTTTTATTTCCAATTTATATGTTTTAAATTACCCAAATATAGGTGTTATATTGGGTGTAGACTGGTTAAGGCAATACAAAGCCATAATTAATTTAGACTCATCCACCATATCCTTACAAAATTCTAGAGGTCAAAGAATCACAATTTTGTGTGAAGCAGCTAAAGAAAGAAAATTATATCACTTGATTGACTTAAATAAGGATTCCAGTGAGCCTTCTATTGAAGAAATCCCCATAATTAACAAATACATAGATGTGTTTGGAGAAGTTGAGGGGGTTCCACACCACAGACCAGTGGAATTTCAGATTAGTCTGATACCAGGAGCAAGTCCAATTATTAAGAAACCCACTAGGATGGGGCCAAATGAGTTGAAGGAATTAAAGAAACAGTTAGAAGAGTTAGAAAGCAAAGGATTTATAAGACCAAGTAACTCTTGCTGGGGTGCTCCAGTAGTATTTGTAAAGAAACATGATGGTACTTTAAGAATGTGCATAGATTACAGGGAGTTAAACAAAGTCACTATCAAGAACAAGTACCCCTTACCTAGAATTGATGATCTTTTTGATCAACTTAGTGGAGCAAAAATATTTTCTAGGTTAGACTTGGCATCTGGATTCCATCAGATGAAGGTTGAAGACTCAAGTGTTAAGTATACAGCCTTTAACACTAGGTATGGTTTATATGAGTTTCTTGTCATGCCATTTGGGTTGACAAATGCCCCATCATATTTTGTAGACTTAATGAATAGGATATTCAGGGATTATTTAGACAAGTTTGTATTGATTTTTATTGATGATATTTTGATTTATTCTAGAACAGTAGAGGAACATGAAAATCACTTACACCTTGTTTTGTCAAGATTAAGAGAAAAAGATTTAAAAGCCAAATTTTCTAAGTGTGCATTTTGGAAAGAAGAGGTGCATTTCCTTGGGCATGTTGTATCTGCCAAAGGCATTTCAGTGAACCCTAATAAAATTGTGGCTATCCAAGCATGGAAAAGGCCAAGCACAGTGGGAGAAGTTAGGTCATTTATGGGAATGGCAGGGTATTATAGAAGATTTATAAAAGATTTTTCTAAGATGTCATCACCTCTTACCAACCTAACTAGAAAGAACCAACCCTTTAGATGGACTGAGAAATGTGAACAAGCCTTTAGTAAAATCAAAGAGGCTTTAGTCAATGCACCAGTGTTGAGAGTACCAGAAGGAAATGAGGATTTGATTGTTTATACTGATGCAAGTGGCTCTGGGCTAGGAGCTGTATTGATGCAGCAAGACCAAGTTATAGCCTATGCATCAAGGCAACTGAAGCCGCATGAATCAAAGTATGCAACCCATGATCTTGAATTGGCAGCAGTGGTATATGCACTAAAGCTCTGGAGACATTATCTTCTAGGTGCAAAGTTCATTTTATACACTGACCATAAGGCATTGAAATATCTTTTTTCACAAAAAGATCTGAATATGAGGCAACATAGATGGGTTGAATTTTTAGCAGCATATGATTTAGACATACTTTATACTCCAGGAAAAGCTAATAAGGTTGCAGATGCTTTGAGCAGGCAGCACGCAAAAGTAGCCATGTTAATGATAGAAGAGTTTAAAAATTTATCCCTACTTACTGATTTGGAAATTGAGGAAGACAATGAGGTAAACATGGAGATGATTGAAGAAGGGAAAAAGGGAAAATTAAGTTTGATAACTTTGCAATCAGATTTAATTTTGAAAGTGGGAAAAATGCAAGAGGAAGATCCAGATTTGTTAGAAAAGAAATCTCTAATAGAAAAAGGAGAAGAAGTACCAAACTACCACATTGATAAGAATGGTTACTTAAGGAATAAGAGTAAGATATGTGTTCCAAAGAATATAGGATTGAAGGAAGAGATACTTAATAAATATCATAGAAGCAAGTATTCTATACACCCAGGTAGCACCAAGATGTACCAAAACTTGAAGAGGGATTATTGGTGGACAGGGATGAAAGCTGATGTGGCCAAATATGTTGCAAAGTGTATGACTTGCCAACAAGTCAAAGCAGAAACCCAAAGACCCTCAGGCCTATTACAACCTCTAAGTATACCACAGTGGAAGTGGGAAGATATATCTATGGATTTCATAGATGGTCTGCCTAGATCAAAGAGAGGAAATACAAGCATTTGGGTAGTAGTTGATAGATTGACCAAAGTGGCACATTTTATACCAGTAAAGGCAGAAAGAAATGCCCCTAAACTAGCTCAGATATTCATGAAAGAAGTAGTAAGGTTGCATGGAATCCCTAAAACTATAGTGAGTGATAGGGACACAATCTTTACCTCCAGATTTTGGAAGAGCTTTCAAAAAGCCATAGGGAGTGAATTATGCTTGAGTACAGCATACCACCCCCAATCAGATGGTCAAACTGAAGTGATAAATAAGGTTTTGGAGGATTTATTGAGGGCATGTATATTAGACTTTGGAGGTAATTGGGAAGATCACCTCCATTTGGCTGAATTTACATATAACAATAGTTATCAAAGCACCATAGGCATGGCACCATTTGAAGCCTTGTATGGAAAACCATGTTTGTCACCAATATGTTGGGTTGAAGCAGGAGAAAAGGCTGTCTTAGGGCCTGAGTATATAAAAGAGACCACAGAGAAAATTGAACTGGTGAGGAGAAGAATGGCAGCAGCTCAAGATAGGCAAAAGAAGTTTGCAGATAAAAAGAGAAAGCAGGTAGAATATGAAGTTGGTGATTATGTTTTCATCAAAGTTTCACCTATGAAGAAGGTGTTAAGATTTGGCAAGCAAGGAAAACTTACCCCAAGATATGTTGGACCTTACAAGATTTTGGAAAGAATAGGTTCATTAGCATATAGGCTAGAGCTGCCTGAAGAGATGAGTGCAATGCACAATGTATTCCATGTATCACAACTTAGAAGATGGGTACATGAAAAAGAAGAGATTTTAGAGAAACCCACTCAGGTTCAAATAAATTCTGATTTGGTCTATGAGAAAGAACCCATGGGGATTTTGGCTAAAGAGGAAAAAAAGTTGAGGAACAAAACTTTAAAATTGGTAAAGGTTCAATGGAGCCTAGACCCTAAGGACTGTACATGGGAATTGGAGGATAAAATAAAGATGGATTACCCTAAACTTTTTGTAGTGGAAGGTAAAAAACTAAATTCCTAAAAGTTTAATATGTATGGTTGTTTTGACTGAATTGTTTGCTTATGCAATGTCTGATAGATTTTAGGAGAATCTAGAAATATAAAAAAAAAAAAAAAAAAAATGAATGAGAAAATTGTGAGGACACAATTCCTAAAAAGGTGGGGTGATTGTAATGCCCCAGAAATTCATAGAATCTTATTTGGTTGAATTTTGAAAATATATGAATTCATTTGTATAAGAATACATGAAAAAAAAATAAAGTGTTCAAGTGTGTGCACACTGATATGGCACAAGAAAGAACTCCAAATCCACTGAAATCAAAACAAGAATTAAAAAGTATTACAAACATAATTTTGTGATATGGATATTTGATCTCTGGAATTATATGAATCATCCAAGAAAATAAGGAAAAGTAAGTTTTGTTTTGAATCAGTAAACATATTTTATTTAAACCCAGAAAAGAAAATACTACAGGGATTTAAAAGTCTGTATGCACATATAGGTGCATATCTTTCTGAAATTAAGGAGGAGTTAAATAAGCCTAGATAGGATATGTATGCAAATGTACATTTCTGTAAGAATAGAAAATGTTAAAAAGAAATAAGCAAGTAAAAGAAAACTGTAATACTAAAATGGCAAAAGACAAATTGCAAGCAGAATAATTGCTTTAGGCAGAAATAGAAAGGAGGATTTCTAGAAAATAAACAAGTGACAATGTCACACAATTTTCATGACTTGGTAAGAATAGGATATATTTTGAAAAGGTAAAGAAAAAAAAAATATAAGGGAAAGTAAGCACCACATATGGCCGGGGTATCAAAAGTGAAAATGAACAAATCTGAAATGCAAAATGCATGAGTCTTGGCCAGGGTAGGAATGGGATTTTACAATGATAAACCCTAGAAAACTTCTCTTATAAATTCAAGTATAAACCAGAAAAGAATCATTTTGCTACCCAAAACATTTAAGAAAACAAAGAGGAAAATATTTGCAAGCAGAAAAGCAAGTTTTAAAAGGTTTTCTTTCTGATTTAAGCAGGAGAAGCATTTTTCTGTGAGTAATCTCACTAATCCATGGCATTAAGTCCTGTTATGAGGCAGCCTAGCTTATGCTAATTTTTCTGCATATTTTGGATTTTATTACTATGGTTTTAATGGATGCTTTAATGGGTGTTTCTAAATGCTTTTAGTTTTGATAGTGAGTATTATGCTCTGATTGTTTATACCCAGAAATGTTATAGTATGAAAATGTAATAGTAAATAGAGAATGCTTGTAGCTGGTTTAGTTATGGCATGACAAACATATGTATATGAGTTGCATTACACTTGTGTAAGTGCTGAGGCTCAAATGAAAGATTCAAGGTTGCAATGGAAATTCCTAATGTGATGAACCTTTGATCAAATAGAAAACCATGGGCCAGAAATCTTGTTTAAGCTAGATCTTGAATTTAGTTCAAACATGGTTGCTTGTGAAACAATAATAACCCACATGCCTAGTCTTTATTCCCAGTTACAAATATTCTTGTATTTTCTTTTAAACCAGAATACTTGTAGATATGAATTCCCTGGATATGAAAGTTAGCTTGTTCTGGAATTATGCTTGAGAGCTCTATATAATGTTTCATGTACACTGTGATTCAGTCACCTAGCTATCTCATGATAGGATCAAACATGAACACTTAGTAAATAAACAAAGGATTGTGAGCCAAGAGAACTGCTGGAATGCTTGTTGTATTTAAAGTATGCAAGTTGACACATGGTTTGTTTAAGCCCTGAGATCTTTGTGCAATATTGTGAATTATTTTATTGCAATGTGTCCCCATGATTCCTTATGGCAGATGAGGCTAGGAAAAAATTTGGTAAATGCAATCTATACAAAATGTTTAGGTCTTACTTAATTACTTAATATCATGGAATTTTTGATGATGCTCATACCAGATCTTGTATCTGACCCTTGTTTGCTTATGGCAACTGGGGTGTCTCATTTAAAATGGGGCAGCCCTTAATGCTTTTTCAGGGAATGCTGGCTCTAAATAGGAAGCTGCTATGGCTAATGAGAATGATTGGATAAGCATGCTAAACTAGAGTTAAATAAGAACTTAGAATGAGATATTTGCATGTAATCTGGAAAATTTGATAGTTCTGTTTAGGCTGTTATGCAAAACCTTGAAAGTTTGGAATTATTCAGTTATTTTAAATGAATCTAGTGATGTATTAAGTAGGAAGGACTTGCAAGAGATATGTGTTATGTTATTTCTGTTTTCTGGTTTGGTATGTATTAAGAATATTGAAGTTAAGCTGAATTGATTATCTATTTGCTAAAGTTGTTTTGATTAAAGGAAAAACTGGATTTTATAAGTATGATCACTTTATGATGGTTTTAGTTAATCCTAAATCTTTTCAAAAGATAGATATATAGGAAATTATATTGGGAAAATCCAGAAAGAATTATAACTGTTACACTTTCATGTCTTGATACTGAAACTTGTCCAAATGCAAGTAAAAGAATGGTTTCTTTAACCAAACAGTTAGACCATAGGTCAGGCCACATACACACTTTAAAAAAATGGAGCTAGGAACCATTTGAACCCAGTTTTTCTGGAAAATGAACAAAAACATAGACATGTACCTGTATATCTGTGTACATGTTGATATTTAGGCAACAAAATAAATACAAATTCCTAGAAAAGTAGTAGGAATGGGTTTTGAAAATAATAAAGCAAGAAATATTGTTTTGTATGTTAGATTATAGGCAAAACTTAAGTGTATATGTATAGAGATAGGTAGGTATCAGATTTTAAAACCCTGCAGGAAAAAAAAAAAAGAAAGCAAAAATTGAGTTTGAACTGACCAGCATAGTACTTGAACTCGTGACCTCTCATGTGTAAGTTAGGCGCGTTTCCATTACGCCTAGATGTTGCTTGTGTTCACTTAGGATCCACTTTCTTTTAGCTTGAGTTTGAAACTATGCAGATTTTAACACAAACATCCATATTAAAAAGCTTTCTTCCACTAGATTATTACTTAATCATTCCTTAATTAGAATAACAGACCAAAGTACATGTTTACAGTGGATTCTATGGTCAATAATCAGAATGTGAAAATAAATCTTTTATTAGGGAATTATCACATTTTAATAGATTTAAAAAGATTTCTACTTCCCTATTATTATTATGCTCTGATTCTAGTAGGATATAACATAGATATCTTCATATATGTATGTTAGGAAAGATTTAGATTTAAAACAATATTTTTATATTGAGAAAGATCCTGGATAATATGAGAATAGGTAAGGATGACCCTAGGTAGTCTTAGTTAAGTATGTAAGCAAAAAAAAAAAAAAATTTTGCTTAAGAATTAGGGTCATTCCACGATAATTCCAAATTGTTTGGAATTGGTATTATTTATTTACTTGGAGTTGATTTCCCGCATTATATAGCGGATGAGACCCTATTGCGCCGCCTATTAAGTGGATAATATTTTTATAAATCCCATATACCGCGATAATTTCGTACTGGAACGGAATTGGTATTGTGCTAACATCTGTGGATGCAGGGAAACAGGTTGGAGGGATCCAACTGGATTCCTCAACTATATTGATTTATTTACAGATATTGTGATATTTGTTGATTTTCATATTGATATATGATATTTGGATGTCGTGATTGACTATTTGGTGCTGTTGCATCATCGGAACCATTTTTAAAGTTTAAAAATAACGATTTTGATTTTAAAGGGATTTTTTAAAGTGATTTTTGAAATTTTACGTTTTATTCAAATTTTGAATCGATTCATCTTAAAGACAATAAACGTTAAAATTTTAATATTTTAAAATTATGATTTTTTGTGAAATATAACTGAAATGTGATTTTTAAAATAGGTAGTTTATAAATTATAAAATAGTTTAAATTGGGATTTTTGATTTATTATAAACAATTTATATAAAAGTTGTATAAAATTGATATTTATAAATTAAAATATAGAAATTATAAAACGAGCTTTTATAAGTGTTAAAATAAAGTTTGAACCTAGATTCATAAGTAAATAAGAATTTTTTATTTATAAATTATTGTTGATATAAAAGAATGGATTTGTGAATAAATGAATTATAAGTAATTTACTTATAAACCGGATTTCGACATGTAAATGGAATATAAATAGAATTGGTTAATAAAGGAGATTTATAAAACGAAGTTGTTATAAAATATAGAAATGGAATTTATAGACATTGTTTATAAATCCGAAAACGACTTATTTTGATAAGTTAATTATTGTAGCTTATTAAAGGAAGTATATTCACGATTTTGGACAGTGAATATATTATTAAATAAAATGGATTTATTTTGGGAAGTGATGTTTTAAATAGAATTAAAACGATTTAAAAATGTTTTAAAATATATTATGAATCGAAACCATAGATTTCAACATTTATTGTTGAAATAGACGTTTTCGAGAAATAGAAGGAAATGATGGACTAGAACACTGTTGTTATAGTAAATGGTTTCCGAAAGGAAATATTTTATATAGTATTGGAATTTATATATCTATCTAAATTTCGAATCCCTATACTAGTGAATTTGGGTTGTCGTAACGATGTTTTACGCAACATTCGTTTTGGCCCAAATAAAATGTGTTTAAGAGAATGATTTCCTTAAAGAATGAAATATATACTTAATTTCGATTTAAGTATATTGAATATTTTTCAAGTGTTGAAAATAAATGGATTTGTGAATTACTTATTATTAAATAAGTATGGAAATGTTTTCCAATATGAAGTGAATATTTTGAGATTTTATCTTTTAAAGATAAATTGAAAATGAATATTAGAAATCGATTTGAAAATCGTATATTCATAGATATTTTGGAAGTGTAAATTCACTATGGAATTTATAAAAGAAAGGGAAATTTGTTTAAAAATAAACGTTGATTTATTTTTGAAGTGTGGGAATTAATTTACGGATTTGGAACGTAAATATAAAGTAAATCGATAAAGATTTATTTAATTGATTTAAATGAACCACGTTGAAATGAAAGTATTTCGCATAAGGAAAATGATTGAAATTTGTTTTCAAAAGTGGTAAAGGTGAAAAGTGATTTGAAAATTTGTTTTCAAATGTTGAAGTGTGGAAAATATATATATCTTGTAAAGATATTTTGGAAAATAAATAATTTGGAAAATTATTTGGAATCTGGTGATGTTGAGCGTGCCTATTGATAGTTAAATAATCCGACTATTAATATTTACCTTTAAATAGTTGTTTGTTATGATTGCTTGAATTTGAATGCCACACTTATTTTTGAATAAGCGCTCACTATTCGGGTTAGCTGGGAAAGGACCTTAGGGTCGTATAACCCATTCCGAATATGTGATACATCGTAATGGATTGCATTCGATGACCGGTGTTGAAGACCGGATATTTTCGAAAACGGAAGGATTACCGTTGAGTTGCTCTGCATCGGCTGATCTTCGATATAGAGGTTTTATCACCCTTAGTGACGGAAAGTCCGGACGTGATTAGAAATTATCCGAAATGCAAGGACTTCTTTGTAAGTGCCTTCGGTTATGTTCGAGCCCGGAAAAGACTTGTATGGATTGTATGTCTGACATTACAAGTTGAGATATAAAGCTGATTTCTTTCAAATATATTTCTGTTGGTGGCGGAGAATTTATTCTCTTAGCTTAACACCCTTCTCTGAGACGTACGAGCTCAGAGGTTATGTAGTTGATGGTTATCAGCGACATATTCCCAATTTGGTAATGTGACATGCTGAGTGTTGCTGTGAAATGATTATTGTTGGTCATTTGTGATATGATCATTTATCTTTGTGATCATTACTTTGATCATTTGTTGACCCAAAGCATGGCTTTGTACCAAAGCGTGGATTTGTGGACGAGACTGCGTCGGACCTCACACCCCGGAAATGGTCAAAACAGGAAGGATGGGGCAAGGTTATTGGGGGGTAGCGCCCCTTTAGTGTATGTCATCCCTTCTGGATAGAGGTGGTATCATGGTTTGGAGCCCAGATACTTAACCTATGTTGTTGCTGCAAATTTATTGCTTTGTGGTTGTTGGAAATCGAGGATCCTCGGATAGATCGGTTACGATCGGGGGATGACATATTCGTGTCAGTAGTTACCCAGTTAGGGGTAACCCGGCCTTGTGTTGGCAGAGATCCGATTTGGTTCTCGGGTCGTCTTTCCAGAGGCGTACCTATGTGGCAATTGGAAGTTCCTTGGCCTGACCATTTGTTGGAAATCCAAAGAAACAATACGATCTTGCACGGTTTTAGTTGTCTAACCTGCCATGGATGTGGCGGTAACCTGCTATTGAACATGGTAGCTATAGTAGGCATAAGTGCGGAATGCCTATGCTGGCTAAGATTTATATCTTTATTTTCGAAATGATTTTTCCTACACTATGCGCTAGTAATAATATCAAATGTTTCTTTTTAATGCGTATCAAGCATCTTTGACTATCATAAGGAGAAATCTCCTCCGATTCTGCGTTTGCATTGTGTGTGTGTGCTGGAGGCCTTATGGTAGTCTCATTTTCTAAAAAGCATTGCGAATCTATTTTAAAATTATCCTATTCTATGTTTAAAAAAATAAACTGTTTTAGTTCTCACACCAGTCACATGACTGACTCGGAGTTTACTGTTTTCCTTCCTAAACTCTGGGTGCCCACCAATTTCCACACGGGGAGTCAAGAGTTAGTTTATCAGGATATTCTAGAATTCAGGAGTTGCTGGAGGCAAGTTGGATGGCATAGCGTATCAACTAGTATATAGTATTCTTTTCCGCTGTTTGTTGTTGTACACTCTGATGATGTAATGTAATAACCGATATAGTTCTTTGTTTAAAGATTATTCATTTATCTATTATATGTTGTTCCACTGCGATTGTGAGATTCTGATATTATTCTGTTGTTTCTGTTCTGTTCTATCTTTTTTCTCTCTTCTTCTACCCTTTTCTTCTTCTTTAACTCTAAAGACTCATAAATTTGTTCCTCTTTGGCTGGGTTGTTATGGAATGTTGCCAGCTCAAAGGAGTACGGATTTTCGGGCTTTTACATTTGGTATCAGAGCATATGGTTAAGCGACAACCATGGCTCTGTTGGGTATTACTCATTAGAGATGGAGTCAGTAGTACTCTAGAATGAGTTTGAGTGTAATAATAGATAAGAGCGTGTATTTGTTAGTGAATATAAATTGTTTTATATTGTGATGATTGGTTTGTTGGGTGGTATATGGATTCTGGTCAATACGAGTAATTAACGTTGTTGATAGGGATCTCTAAACACTTGTACAGAACAATTTGACACGATATTGTTTTAAAGCGGGTAAATGAAACAATTTTGCCTGAAAATTGTATTTTGATATAAAAGGAATAATTTTCTGAATATATTATATATCTTTGGATGTTTGGTTGTTAATGAAATAATCAAATATAAGAAACTAGAGTTTGAAAGGGTTTATAACCAAATAAAATTCTATAAGTATGATTTACCCAAAGGAAGAATAACTAAATTTGATTTAAAACAGAATTTAAATCCCGGGAATTTTGAAAAGTGTTTTAAATGTAATGAAAACAAAGGTTTTGAGATTTAAAACTCTTGGGAATGTTGAAATGTTTTCCAAAGTATTGAAGGAAACGATTGAATATTATTTTAGGAAAATTGTTTTAGAATGAATTTGTGGAAGTGAGGAAGCACTGAACTTAATTCGGTCGCTGGAAAATAATCCTGATGATGATGGCCACATCATTAGAATTCATTTTCGAGTTTCTAAAGTAATGGATTGCTTCCATAGGAAATTGGATTTGAGTTGATTATAATTTCAAAATGGTTTTGGAGTAAAAATCGGGTAATTGAATTCTGGAAACTTTATCTAGATAATGTGAAAAGTTAAAATGAACCAACTATTGAACCTATTAAGTGATGTTGATATTAATAAAATAAACAAATGATGTTTTAAATGGAATATAACTTAAATAATGTTTAATAAAGTTGATTTTGGTGTCAAAGTAAATTAATAAGTGAATCAATGAAATGAAGTCATTAAGAATTTGAACTTGAGTTATATGAATGAAATTCAACCTTATATTGTTAAAGGGATTAGCAATTGAATAAATTAATGAATTGAATGTAAATCAATTGAACGCAAATAAATTGATATGGGATAATGAATGTAAGTGTTAATTCATTAAAAGCTAATGTTATTGGAAATTGAATAAATTGAATGGAAGTCAATTTAATATCAACCAATTGAAATTAAAAGTGTTGAACCAAATTGAATGTAAAGAAATGTAAATTGAATAAATTAGGTTGTAATGGATGTACACTGGTTGTTATATGAATGTTAATTGATTGTATATAAATTCATTAAGTGTTAACGAAAGTGAATTAGCGAAATTGGAAGCTAAAGAAATTGAATCCAACTTGGAAGAAAATGAACTTGAATAGAATTTAAATTTGATTTGGAAATGAACCAACTTCAATGTAAATTAGTGAATGAAAACTAATTGAAAATTGGATATGAATAAATGTTGATAAAATCCAATGTTAATGAATCAATTGGAAAACCAATTCATTAAATGTTAATGAGAAGTAAATTTATATTGATTTGGTAGTTGCATTTATTGCTATTGAATGCATTGCTGTTTTGGCACATGTAGTTGTTATGTAGTGATATATGTTGTATATTGATATTATTTTCATATATACATGTTCTCATGTTGTTTGTTGAGTGTTTAGTAGGTGCGGATTGCGCTTGCTTTGCATTTGGAGCTCGCTTTCGCGCTATATTAGCTGTATACGCTCGCTAATAATAAATAAGGTACATATCTCGGATTACATACCGTACTTTTAAACTTTTTTCCCTGCGGGATGCCTCATCGCTTGATGAGATGTATATTTGTGATATATATACTGTCATTTTTTTCGGATCGAGCCACGCAAAGTAGACTCTGGCGAATTTTTCCGAAAATTTAAGGCATTAGAATATTTTTGAGAAAATTGGAAAATTTTGAAAAGATAACTAAGTATGATTTGGAAACTTAGTAAAGATTTTGTAAGAAGTTTAACTATGAATTTTGGAAAAGTTAAACACTTAAGAGATTTGTAAAAATCTAATTTGAACGGTTTGTTTTGGAAAGTTAATGGATTCTGTCAATTTTTCTTACTTGTAATTTCGAGGACGAAATTCTTTTAAGGGGGGAAGATTGTAACGACCCAGAATTTCTATTAATTAAAATTCGAATATTTAATTGATTTTAAATATTAACAAATGAAATTTAACAGTCAAATAAAATTTTATTTCGAATATTGGATTTAATTGGATAATTATCGATTATTTAATAGTTGAAATTACAGAAATAATTGAAAATCGAGTTTAATATGATTGAAAATGATTTGTAAAATTTTATTTAATCATGTTGGAGTTAGAACGATGTTTTAGAACTTTTAAAATTGAATTAAAAGTTTATTTGTGAAAATTGAATATTTTAATATTTAATCATAGATTGAAAATTAGCCATTTTTCAAAAAGTCTCAGAATTGGACGAATATAGTTCCATTGGATCCATAATAGTTTGTTATTATCGGATTTCAATTTTCGTAGCAATCGGAGTTTTCGTTTGACTGTGGCAGCTCGAAACGCATCGAAATTGTTTTAATATTAATTTGGCGAGTTAAAATGGTCATTTTTCAAACAGTCTCGGATTTCGACGAAACCAGTTTCATCGGATCCGTAATGTGATATTATTGTAAGGTTTCAAATTTCGTGTCAATCGGATTTACGGCTTGTCCGGGGCAAGCCAAAACGCGTAGAAATTAGTTTAAATCGATTTAATTTAAAATCGATCGTTTATTTCCGTAACTCGCACAGATGACCAAATTGGCCTACGAAACCTATTCCATTGTGTCCGGAACACGGGGTAAACCCTAGAAACGCCGGTCACCGCGCGAGATTTGGATTTCGGAAAATCCAGGATGAATAATGTTTTGGAATATTTTCTATATAAGCACCTCAACAATTCATTTTGCAAAAGAAAACCCTAAACCTAATTATCAATGGCCGGCCGCCTCCTACAATTTTAAAGGCCAGAAACTTCCCATCTTCTTCCCTCCGATCTCCCAATCCGTCGACAATTAGGGAAAACTTCCAACTACAAAATGAAAGAGGGCATCAAGATCTAGGGGATCAACGGTGATGATGAAGTTTCGAGCAACCAATCAACGGCAATTTCAGTTCAAAGGCCGGCCGTTCGTCCTCGAGATGCGTGCAATAGGGGCGACCGGAATTCAACCTACTCTGGCCGAGCATGGAGTGGTGGGTGGCGCTTCAAATGGTGGTGCTTGATCTACGTGGAGATGCTTGTAGTAGGTTGCGAAATTAGGGTTTGGTGGGGAGTTTTGGGTTCGGCCTCTCTGTAACTTGCATTCGAATTTGAACGAAAGGGAAGGAGGAAAGGGATGGCCAGCCTTGATTTCTTGATGAAAATCCAACGGCTCTGAATTAGCTAGGGTATAAAATAAAAAAAAAATTGTACATTAATTTATATAAAAATCTGTATAAACTTTGAAATGCAATAACATTTTGATACGAGGTCCAAACTGCACGAAACAACCTGCGTTGGGTTCGTATTGACGAGCACTACGCTATGGAACTGGTTTGGAGTCGTTTGGAGCTAGCAAAAATTTCGGATAAAATTAAACGTCCGTTTAATTTTATTCGAAATAAAACGCTACAAATTGCTGTCGGAAAAATCAAGGTGAGAACTTCTCACTCAATCGAATTGTTTCGATTTAAATTTTAAATAGTTAGATTCAAAATTATTAATTGTATCTTGAATGATGATTGCTATCTATTTATTGTTAAAATAGACATTATGCGTCGTTAGTAAGCGGATGTTATTTATTAAAAACATATACCGCGATAATTCCAAATTGTTTGGAATTGGTATTATTTATGTACTTGGGGTTGATTTCCCGCATTATATAGTGGATGAGACCCTATTGCGCCGCCTATTAAGCGGATAATATTTTTACAAATCCCATATACCGCGATAATTCCGTACTGGAACGGAATTGGTATTGTGCTAACATCTGTGGTTGGAGGGATCCAACTGGATTCCTCAACTATATTGATTTATTTACAGATATTGTGATATTTGTTTATTATCATATTGATATATGATATTTGGATGTCGTGATTGACTATTTGGTGTTGTTACATCATCGGATCCATTTTTAAAGTTTAAAAATAACGATTTTGATTTTAAAGGGATTTTTTAAAGTGATTTTTGAAATTTTACGTTTTATTCAAATTTTGAATCGATTCATCTTAAATAAAATAAACGTTAAAATTTTAATATTTTAAAATTATGATTTTTTGCGAAATATAACTGAAATGTGATTTTTGAAATAAGTAGTTGATAAATTATAAAATAGTTTAAATTGGGATTTTTGAATTATTATAAACAATTTATATAAAAGTTGTATAAAATTGATATTTATAAATTAAAATATAGAAATTATAAAACGAGCTTTTATAAGTGTTAAAATAAAGTTTGAACCTAGATTCATAAGTAAATAAGAATTTTTGATTTATAAATTATTGTTGATATAAAAGAATGGATTTGTGAATAAATGAATTATAAGTAATTTACTTATAAACCGGATTTCGACATGTAAATGGAATATAAATAGAATTGGTTAATAAAGGAGATTTATAAAACGAAGTTGTTATAAAATATAGAAATGGAATTTATAGTCATTGTTTATAAATCCGAAAACGACTTATTTTGATAAGTTAATTATTATAGTTTATTAAAGGAAGTATATTCACGATTTTGGACAGTGAATATATTATTAAATAAAATGGTTTATTTTGGGAAGTGATGTTTTAAATAGAATTGAAGCGATTTAAAGATGTTTTAAAATATATTATGGATCGAAACCATAGATTTCAACATTTATTGTTGAAATAGACATTTTTGAGAAATAGAAGGAAATGATGGACTACAACACTGTTGTTATAGTAAATGGTTTCGGAAAGGAAATATTTTATATAGTATTAGGATTTATATATATATCTAAATTTCGAACCCATATACTACCGATTTTGGGTTGTCGTAACGATGTTTTACGCAACATTCGTTTTGGCCCAAATAAAATGTGTTTAAGAGAATGATTTCCTTAAAGAATGAAATATATACTTAATTTCGATTTAAGTATATTGAATATTTTCCAAGTGTTGAAAATAAATGGATTTGTGAATTACTTATTATTAAATAAGTATGGAAATGTTTTCCAATATGAAGTGAATATTTTGAGATTTTATCTTTTAAAGATAACTTGAAAATGAATATTAGAAATCGATTTGAAAATTGTATATTCATAGATATTTTGGAAGTGTAAATTCACTATGGAATTTATAAAAGAAAGGGAAATTTGTTTAAAAATAAACGTTGATTTATTTTTGAAGTGTGGGGATTAATTTACGGATTTGGAACGTAAATATAAAGTAAATCGGTAAGGATTTATTTAATTGGTTTAAATGAACCACGTTGAAATGAAAGTATTTCGCATAAGGAAAATGATTGAAATTTGTTTTCAAAAGTGGTAAAGGTGAAAAGTGATTTGAAAATTTGTTTTCAAATGTTGAAGTGTGGAAAATATATATATATCTTGTAAAGATATTTTGGAAAATTATTTGGAATCTGGTGATGTTCAGCATGCCTATTGATAGTTAAATAATCCGACTATCAATATTTACCTTTAAATAGGTGTTTGTTGTGATTGCTTGAATTTGAATGCTACACTTATTTTTGAATAAGCGCTCACTATTCGGGTTAGCTGGGAAAGGACCTTGGGGTCGTATAACCCATTCCGAATATGTGATACGTCGTAATGGATTGCATTCGATGATCGGTGTTGAAGACCGGATATTTTCGAAAACGGAAGGATTACCGTTGAGTTGCTCTGCATCGGCTGATCTTCGATATAGAGATTTTATCACCCTTAGTGACGGGAAGTCCGGACGTGATTAGAAATTATCCGGAATGCAAGGACTTCTTTGTAAGTGCCTTCGGTTCTGTTCGAGCCCGTAACAGACTTGTATGGATTGTATGTCTGACATTACAAGTTGAGATATAAAGCTGATTTATTTCAAATATATTTCTGTTGGTGGCGGAGAATTTATTCTCTTAGCTTAACACCCTTCTCTGAGACTTACGAGCTCAAAGGTTATGTAGTTGATGGTTATCAGCGATATATTCCCAATTTGGTAATGTGACATGCTGAGTGTTGCTGTGAAATGATCATTGTTGATCATTTGTGATATGATCATTTGTCTGATCATTTATCTTTGTGATCATTACTTTGATCATTTGTTGACCCAAAGCATGGCTTTGTACCAAAGCGTGAATTTATGGACGAGACTGCGTCGGACCTCACACCCCGGAAATGGTCAAAACAGGAAGGATGCGACAAGGTTATTATGGGGTAGCGCCCCTTTAGTGTATGTCATTCCTTCTGGATAGAAGTGGTATCATGGTATGGAGCGCAGATACTTAACCTATGTTATTGCTGCAAATTTATTGCTTTGTGTTTGTTGGAAATCGAGGATCCTCGGATAGATCGGTTACGATCGGGGGATGACATATTCGTGTCAGTAGTTACCCAGTTAGGGGTAACCCGGCCTTGTGTTGGTAGAGATCCGGTTTGGTTCTCGGGTCGTCTTTCCAGAGGCGTACCTATGTGGCAATGGGAAGTTCCTTGGCCTGACCATTTGTTGGAAATCCAAAGAAACAATACGATCTTGTACGGTTTTAGTTGTATTACCTGCCATGGAATGTGGCGGTAACCTGCTATTGAACATGGTAGCTACAATAGGCATAAGTGCGGAATGCCTATGCTGGCTAAGATTTATATCTTTATTTTCGAAATGATTTTTCCTACACTATGCACTAGTAATAATATCAAATGTTTCTTTTTAATGCGTATCAAGCATCTTTGACTATCATAAGGAGAAATCTCCTCTGATTCTGTGTTTGCATTGTGTGTTTGTGTGCGGGAGGCCTTATGGTAGTCTCATTTTCTAAAAAGCATTGCGAATCTATTTTAAAATTATCCTATTCTATGTTTTAAAAAATAAACTTTTTTGTTATCACACCAGTCACATGACTGACTCGGAGTTTATTGTTTTCCTTCCTAAACTTTGGGTGCCACCAATTTCCACACGGGCAGTCAAGAGGTAGTTTATCAGGATATTCTGGAATTCAGGAGTTGTTGGAGGCAAGTTGGATGGCATAGCGTATCAACTAGTATATAGTATTTCTTTTCCGCTGTTTGTTGTTGTACACTCTGATGATGTAATGTAATGTAATATGATGTAATGTAATAACTGATATAGTTCTTTGTTTAAAGATTATTCATTTATCTATTATATGTTGTTCCACTGCGATTGTGAGATTCTGATATTATTCTGTTGTTTCTGTTCTGTTCTACCTTTTTCTCTCTTCTTCTACCCTTTTCTTCTTCTTTAACCCTAAAGACTCGTAAATTTTTTCCTCTTTGGCTGGGTTGTTGTGGAATGTTGCCAGCTCAATGGAGTACGGATTTTCGGGAATTTACAGTGTAACAGTGTCAGAGATGTTTATAGGGTTTGACATCTCTTATTCAATGTCTAACTTGAGTGCAATAACTTAAGAGATGTTCGGGATTTCCATCTCCTAAGGATCCATTATACTATCTACTATATGGTATAATACACTATTATAACAGTGTCTACGGTAAAGTAAATTATTGAAATAGCGTTAAGGCATTACCCATATCCCCCTTAACACATTTTATATATTTCCATAGTCTATACAGTATCGTACACTCCTCTCTGAGGTTTACCCAGAGGGCACTCCATAGGTATGGTATAAAAATAACTCGTAGAAGGTGCGACAGGGCATGTGAACACGACACTCGATGCAATACCATGGTAGATATACCGATTGCGGATCCGAACTGGTGGTAACGCATAGCAGCTATTACTGCCCACCTCGGAACACACTCTCATAATCAAAATCGAGGGGTGGCCACCAAATCATCACAAAGTCATAATATGGTAGAAAGGAAATGTGTCCGATCGGAGGTGCGGCCTCACTTGGCCCGGCGTGGCTCCTGTTTTAGTCACGTCTAAGCTGACTCACGGGAGTCAGGGTCACGTAAATATCTCATACAGAATCGTTCGCCAAACCATCCTACTTCATTTCTGTAATCTCCATCACGTACACAGTTGTTAAAGTGGTTTTCGGTATTAGCACAGAGTATGATAATATCTGATCCCGGTTTCTTTAACAACCAAATGTGTATTTCACACTGGATGGTTCTTTTACATTTCAAAAGTCAATTCATGTTGATATCAAAAAATCATATTCAACTCAAACCATACCACTTTCAGAATCATATTTTCAAAATAGGTTAAACCCTCATTTCAAATCATCATATTTACTCAAAATATGTTATTAAATCCCAACTTAGATTATTACATCATTTAGTCGTATTCTACTTAAAAATCAAGGATTTAAATATAAACTTCCACTTTATAAACCTAAAATTCAAAAATTAGTTTAGATAGTTTAAATTAGCTTTAAAAATAGTTAAAATAGTTTAAAATAGATTAAAACAGATTAATATAGTTTAAAATAGGTGAAAATGGATTAATATTGTTTAAATAGATTAAAATAGATTAGATAGATTTAAAATAGATTAAATAGTTTTAAAAGATTAAATTGATTAAAATAGGTTAAAATACTTTAAATAAATTTAAAATAGATTAAAATACTTTAAATAGATTTAAAATAGATTAAAATACTTTAAATATATTTAAAATGGTTTAAAATAATTAGAGTAGATAAATTTAGTTTAAAAGTTGAAAATCTTAATAATTTAGAATTTTAAAGAACGTTTTACAATTTATATTAATAAAATAAATTTGAAATAAAAATCAAATTTAACCATTTCTTTCATTTCAACCAATCTGGACCATGTCCAAATTTCAATCAAAACCCAAATTTTACATCTTGAAATATCAATTTTAGCTATTCCATTTCCAATAGGTTTCAAAGTTACAAAATTTCAATGTTTCAATAAATCAATTTCGATAATTTGATTTATACTTCAAAATCAACTTTAGAATTTCAATGTAAATCCTTTAAATAATTAATTAAAACAATTCAATTTATATAAATCAAATTATATTTCAAACATCATTCAGCTGGGTTCAAGGTTAAAGATTTAAAATCATTTCATTTAACCAATCCGGTGTCCGTATATAATTTTCTACCCTATGGTGAAGTGATAAAAATATTTATCATTTTAATCCACAAATATTTAAATTTATGGGTATATGTCATTTCAAACCGCAATATATAACATCCAGTCATCCAATATCAACAATCAAACATCCATCACAATCATCATCCAAATCAACCAATAAGTAACATCAATTAACTGATTATCATCAATAGGTATTCAACTGACTATAAAATTCAACATTAAATGCAATAAAAGTCGTATTTAACTGGAATGGTGATTTAAATATACCAAACATTAACCAATCAATTTTTAATCACATTATAAATTTAAATTAACTAATATAAGACAATTTAGTAGTTGTAAGTGGGTTAAAACACTCACCATTAATTTTAGCCCATAAAATCCAAACAGAAGTGCAGAAACTCAACGGTCTATAGATTCATCTAAATTAATTTATGTTGTTTGGAATTTAAATATGAATCCAACAGAAGAAATCGCGCATGAATCAAAGTTTATATGCAAAAGATATTCATGTTATAAGAAATATTATTAAAATAATAATTAGTACGCATAAAAAAATAAACAAATTTTAATACTTACGTTTTTCTAAAGATGAGGCTTAAGGAAAGATTGAAGAACAACTAAGATGAGGACGGGACGTGTACGAAAAATGTAAAAAAAAATCATGTTTCATAAAAGAAAGCTTTTGGATTTGCAAGAATAAGAGCTTGTGAATATAAGGTGTCAAGAGAAACAAAACGCAAATGAAGAAATAAGTTGCAGGTTATTTATAATTAGGAAATGAATGTGGAGGGACAAAAATAAATGTCAAAATTTATTTTGAAAACTCCAAGCATTAATACATAAGGAAATGTACATAAGAATGGAAAAGATTGCAAACCAAAAGAAAGTAAAATTTTGTATACGTGAAAATAAGGTGGAAAAAATTAAATACAACCTAAAAGTCTAGGCTCGGATATTAAATAAAAGGAGAAATGAACGGATCAAGTATTAATAATAAGGTAACTATTTTAAAACGTTCATGGAACCATTAATAACAAAAGAAATGTAGGGACCATGTACATCGCACAACCTTTTGAAATTCAATTTCTTTGAAATGTAACCAAATTAACTTCATTAACCCAAATAATTTTCAAACTTGTACGTATTTAGGTTTTATCTATGCATGATTTTATACTTACTTTAAAATGAAAACGTTCAATTTGATTTTTTCAAAAAGATCTTTTATTTCCAATGAAACACCCTTTTTGTTTAACACAAAATGTGCGTTTCTTTTATTAAATCTATAAATTGCTATCAACGTTTTCTTTCCTTTTAATTGAAATATTTGAATTACATTAATTGCAATTACTTAAAGTTAAATTTCAAAAATTAACAACTAAAACGGATGAAAAATAGAATAATTGTTTATTTAAACACGTTTATATATTTGTTGTTTATATACAAGAGTAATAAAAAACTTGCTGAAATATATTATCTTCCTATTCTTATAATCAATCTGTAAGCTAAAACACGGTTCAAATAAACATATATTTCTTCCTTTAAATTCAATCATTCTATCCTTTATTTTAAAGAAATTAAACCTACCTTTACAAATGAAACATTCATTTTATTTGATGTAAATGTTCTTTTCATTAAATCAAACTTTTCTTATATTTTCATAAACATAAGCTACTTTTAATGACATCTATTAATTTACAATTTAGTATTCTCACTCCTATTAATTGAAAATTTTGATTCACATTAATTTCAGTTGATTAAGTTTTAAAATGAACTAAATGAATGTAATGAGAGGTAGAACAATTATTTCCTATATAATAGTAATTTAAACATATTTATACACTATTTGATACAAACATTATTTATACATTTCTTACTAAATAATAGTTTCTCGTCTGTATAATCAATCTTTCAGCTAGCAAACATTTCAAATAAATAAACATATTCTCCTTTACTAAACTTATTCATTGTTATTTTTTTATTTTGACTTACACTCCTACTATTAAATCAACCAATACCTTATGAAATTATTAATATAGTTTTCTATCTTGTTATCCTCATTTTCTACAATTGACGCCTTTTCTTACATTAACCACAATATTTAATTATATTTAATTCCAATTAATTATATTATAATTTCAATAAATTGATTTAATTAGATTTCAGTCGTTTTATTCAATCAATCGTTACTTTATGGACACAGTTAACATTGGTTTACATCTTATTGCCTTAATATTCTACAATTATCATCTTTTACTATATTAGTTGCAATATTTCAACTATATTGAATTTTTTTTTGATTTTCACATTAATTATAATTTAAATTCCCACTAATTCATTTATCTTGGTTTCACTATATTATTAAATCAATTGTTGTCTTATGAATGTAATTCACACTTTTATACATTTTATTGTATTCACCTTTTACAATTATCGTCTTAACTCTGACATTTAATTTCATTTAATTATAACTGATTAAATAAATTGGTAATAGATAACAATTGTCACCATTTATGTAATTAATCACCTTTGTATGTTTGTTATTTGCACACAAATGTTATAGTTATTTACATAACACTAATTTTATTCAATTAAAATTTATTACTTACTATTTAATTAATTAATACAACATTTAAATTATCAATTACTCTTTTAATCCAATTATCAATTAATACACGCATTATTTTAACTAATTCACAATCTACAACCAACTATAAACTTTTTATTCATTTTAATTAATTGGAATTACATTTAAAGCAGTTATCGGTTACCTTAAATTAATACTTTTACATTTCATTCTAGTTATATTCTTATTATTAAATTGCAAATTTTTTTCTTTCAACATTAAATCATAAAACCTTATTGAATTGCAATTTTTAATTATCGAAAATTTCGGGTCGTTACACTGCCTTTTTTTAAAAAAAATTATTTGTTTTGTTTACCAATTGTTTTTCTTTTCTAAAAAACAAAAAAACATTTCCTTCTATCATTTGTTTAGTTGTCCTTTATCTACTTTTCTCTTTTCTCTTCTAAATAAAATATTTCTTGTGTTTAAACTTCCATTCCATCCTTCTTTTTAAAAACTTACCTTTGTTTTTTATTTCTAAAAAAGAAAAAAGAAAAAAAAATATTCTTTTAATTTCTTTTCTTTTGTTTAACTTGTTTTGTTTAGTTTGTTTTTAGTTTCATCTTTTTCTAAAAAAGAAAAAAAAACTACATATATTTTGTGTTTGATTTCTTTTCAGCTTGTCAAAGCAGAAAAAATCAAGAAGAATTGCGTGCTTTGCTAAAAAAATCACCGCTAAAATTTTTGTTGCTAATGTTCAGCACGCTCTGGTATCATGCCTTTTTCCCTTGTTTTTAATTGAATTGCATTGTTGGTTACCTACATTTGCATTTATATATAAAAAAAATTCAAAATCCAAAAACAAAAACAAACTTCAGTTTAGTTGCATTGTAAATTCATGTTTAATTTTTGTTTGCATTCATCTCATCTTGTTTTATTTTCTAAGGGCAATATCCCAATTCACATAAGGTGGGGTATTTCACCACCCTTTTCTTAGCCCACAAATCGCATTCATCGTAGAATTTGACTAACAATAAATGTTAGACATTCGACTTAAGGATGTCACAAGCTCATCTAGGGCTTAATTGTATCTTGTTAATTGTCTTCTTTGAACAAATTTATTTCTTGGTGTCTAGGCTATGATAGAGTAATAACCATTTATAAACATTATGGTGATTCGTAAATATTATAGTGCTTGTTCCTTTGAAGGTACTTAATCCTTCGGTTGCATTGCTACGGTGATTCATGGTGTACCGATAACCCCTTCCCATTACTTGGATAAGAAATATTTTTGTTGATTTAAGAAAAAGTGTGATTATACAATTTTAGGTTAGGAGCTACTAAGGACAGAAAATTGTAACTAAGTCCTTTGCATTCATTTGTTGCATTAGTTCATGCATATTTAAAATATAAATCCAAAAAAAAGTTTGTAAATTCTACTTAGCTTAGTTTGTAATCCCAAAAAAAATTCTTTATCCTTTCCTTTGAAAATTTTCAATCAAAAACAAAAATACAAAAAAAATATAAAATCTTTTCAAAAAGAGAAAAAAAATTAAAATTCAAAAATAAAAAAAATCCTTTTGGTAAATACTTGATAATCTGAAAATTCGAAAAAAAAAGCAAAAAAAAAAAATTACAAACACAAAAACACATAAAAATTTGAAAAGCCAAAAAATCAAACTTTTCTTTTGAAAAATAAATTTCTCTTAGTAAATAGTTTCCTTTCTTTTAAAAAAACAAAAACACAAAAAAAAAATCACTTCATTTTCCAAATCTTGTTTCATTCTGTAAACTTGTTACTAACTTCTTTCTCTTCTCGACTTTCACTTGTGCATGAGTACATGGACCCATGATACAACAACAAATCGTTAGACTCACAACTCAATAACTAATCGCTTAACTCGAACAGACGATCCTTCCGAAATGGTGAATGAGAACACCCCTCGAACTCTTATGGGTAGAATCTTTCCCGATAGATTTCTGTTTCATCTCGTATCACATTACCCACCCCTAAAGGTAACCATTTCGAAATTCACTTGAACCATATTGCCACGCTTCCAAAATTTGGCAATTTTGAACACAATGACCCATACATTTTTTTTGACGAAATTCGAACAAGTTTGCACAACAATGCAACTCCGACAACTTTTCGATGATGGTATCAAACTTTGCTTAATTCCATTCGCTCTTACGGATTACGCTGAAAAATGGTTGTACAGCTTACTGTCAAACTCGATTAAAACTTGGGAAGAATTCCTAAAAGCTTTCTTAAAAAAGTTCCACCCCTTGGAAAAAACAAGTATAATCCGAAACGAAATCGTCAATTTTCATCAATTTAGGGGAAAACCATTTGGAATATATTTTGAAAGATTCAAAGAGCTTTTGATAGGATGTTCATACCATAACTTTGAAAAATGGATAATTTGCCAAATCTTTTACGATGGACTCGAAAATAGCTCACAAATCATGCTCGAATCAATGTTCCAATACAACTTTCTTGCCTAACATCATGATGATGCTTGGTAATTTCTTGAATACCTCGCTGAAAAGTCGTCCCAATTGGAACGTTCAAACGTAAAATCAATTTACTCACGATCGAGCGCACACTCTATAGGATCATCCTTGGCCTTGAAAGCTAAAATAGACACAATGATTAACAAATTAGGCAACATTTTCTCATCAAACCAAATGAATCAGGCTTCCCAACCTATTGTTATAAATGCAACTATCCTAATCATGTAGCCAATCAGTGCTCTAATTCTGTCAAACAAATCAATGCTTTCAATAAAGCAAAAAAAACCTTTTCTCAATACAATCTTGGTTGGATAAATCATCCGAAGAACTAAAACAATCCCAACATGAATACGGTTCGTCCCAATTTTAAAGCATTTCAGAATAATGCTTCGAATCCTCCCTTTCGGCCCAACCATTTTCAACCAAACTTTGCAGGCAATTTAATCAAATCAGCTATTGCAGGAAATTAATTTACATTAGTTGGTTACATGAAAATTTTATGAATTATAAACATTTGCAATTAACTCATAGGATATTTATAAAAGTAGTAACAAATTTATTATGTTGTAATAAATGTAAATTACTAAGAGAATTAGACGTAAGAGAAAAAAAAGTATATGTGGAATAAATTGAATAATAATATACATATATTAATTTATAATTGATGCAGTCAATTAATTAAGAAATTAATTAAATACATTAAGTAAGCGTCAATTAATAAAAGAGGGAAACATATATGCGTCATATGTGATTTAGGTGCGCATAGGAATTAATTTGGATATCAATTAAGATGGGTCAATTAATAAATTGGCAATTAGTTTAGCGTTTTAAAAATGGTGTCAATTAATCAAAGAATTTTCCATTGTTACAATAGCTAATAATGTAAATTAATTAGCTAGAAAAAAGCATCAATTATAGGATTATTTGTTTCCAAGTTAGAAAGAAAAAAAAGCATTGGAATACGTACAAACATCAAACGGAGTAATTAGGTTTATGATGAATGTAAGTATAACTTTTATATGCATTAAATTAATAGAGGTATTAATTGACGCGTTCAAATAGAAAAGAAATTATAACATATAAGAATCAACTAATATGGGATAAACATATATATGTATGATCTAATTAATTGGATAACTAATGGAAGAATCTTATTTAGAAGAAAACGTGAATTAATAGGGTCATATAACAAAGGAATAAATGAATAACATTAGAGAATTATACTTACAAGCTAACGTAAACAAATCAATAAATGATGGGGAGGTTTTTTTAGGGTTAATCGGATGGTTCATAGTTGTTCACTACACCTATAAATTGAACGTAACTTAACCACAACCCACATTATTTCTTTGAATCAGCTGCTATCGTTCATAGCAAACCCATCTTCTCTTCTCCCTCTTCCTTTCTCCTCTGTCAATCAAATGTTTTCCTAAACTAAAAAAAATTAGGCAAGGAAATACATAGAAGCAAATCGGAGAATTGTGCAAATAAATCAGAGAATTTACAACAAAAGAAAAAGGGGAAAAAGCAGAAAAAAGCGTAGCAAATTAAAAGGGATAGAGATTGAAGCTAAGGACGATATATGAGTGCATTTAATTATATATCTTTTACGTTTATAATGTATTATCGTTAGACTCCCGTTAAATAATTTTATTCACTATTTCAGTAATTAATCTGTCAATAAGTTATGCTGAAACTGTAAGAAATTTACAATTATTTACATCTATTTTAAAGTTAAAAGTTAGCCTAAATGCTAGTTTTATTTATTCCCTTTTTACGCGAATGATATAGTAAAAAAAGAGAATTCGCAGTAATGGATTAAAATGGGAAAATACTAGATTTTAGGAAATTAGATGTAAAATAAGAAAAGCTAGAATAAAGAAGAAAAATAAGAATTCTGCGATAAATTATGCTAAAACGGGAGTAATAAATTAGAAAAAAATCTAATAAATTTATTTGGGAGTAAGTGATAGATTAATTGGTTGGATTAGAAAATAGGATACATTTCTATAGTTTAATATTTAAAAGATAACGATAAACGTAACTGCAAGAATAAAAGAAGAAAAGGAAATTAGTGTAAAATGGGGAAATCACTGTATTTTATACTATCCAAAAAGTAAAGAAATAATAAAATAAATATCTTGCAATTACAACTTATTGTTTAATTTAGTATTAAAATATGAAAATAGATTTTTAGTACATTTTTTGTAACCAACCAAATAGAATAGAACTACTTCCTAGAATAGAAGAAAATAAAATAAAAAATTGAAGGAACTAAGTTAAATATTGAATAAAATTAGAAGTTATAAATGGTAATGAACATGGATCTGCATTTAACAATAAAATAAGATAGTTATTATGACAAGTAAATTATATAATATAAGGGAGTTAAAGAGAATTCAATATCATAATAAAAAAAGACAGACTAGAATAGAAAAGAGACACTTGTAATTATATACATATTA
This sequence comes from Allium cepa, assembly GCA_030765085.1. Lineage (NCBI taxonomy): Eukaryota > Viridiplantae > Streptophyta > Magnoliopsida > Asparagales > Amaryllidaceae > Allium > Allium cepa. The sequence goes on from CM060929.1 coordinate 883,674,831, forward strand.
TAAAAGAAAATAAATGTGATAATTACAAGTAAAATTATAACATAGGTTATAATCAAGTAGAAAGAAAGGAAAGGCTTATTTAGGACTTAAATTAAGTTAATAAGAAAATAGAGCAGAAATAATAGAAGAGGCTTATTTTAATAAACTTAAGACTTAAATTGAGTTAATAAGTAAGATAATAGAAGTGGTCCATACCAACAGCATTCCCTTTCAGTCAGAAACTGATGCTCTCACAATAGTTAAGTGAGGCTGGGACAAGATTATGCTAATTAGGGTAAATAAGTAGTTAACAGAATAAGAAAAGTAAGCTAAATGCAGAATAAAAGATTAGACTTAGGGTCTAATAAAAGAGTGAGATGCTTTTGGAGCAGCCCAAAGGATGAAGAGCATAATGAAGCAGTTCGTTACAAAAGAAGCACGTCCAACTTAGTTATTTTAGGCTAGAAGGAAGTACAAGACTTCAACGGGACGTGAGGATACTCTTGGATGGTCAGCTGGTGTAGGCGTAATGATGCAATCCTCCAGAGGCAGGTCTGTAGGTGTTCCATCAAAAGAGTATGCCTTGACTACTTTTTACATGGCAGGACCATTATAGGCAGTCAAAAGAGGGTTGATGTTTGGAGTAAGATATTCATATGTCCCGGTACTTGCAAGTAAGTTTAGTGGGCAGGACCTAAAAGGATAGTTGCATACGGAATCGGCCAGCATCAAAACCAAGATCGAGTTCGGGAAAGACTAGAGCTAAACCAACAGTCCAATGATACTTTCACTATCGAGACATTGGAGGGGCACTGTCATTTGGATGTTAGATTTTTTGCAGTAGGGCACGGTCACTTAACTCTTTGGAAGTCTTTCGATTAGTTAAGGGGTGGCTGCGTGGGGCCATAGCCACGATGAGAAAAGAGACAGACCAAGTAGAATATCTGTATTATGGGCCTAACAAAGCTGTCCTTTACAGACATAGAAAATCCTCGACTGAGTTCCATACAAGGTAGACCTTGTTGGCAAGATTTAGAGAGTAGACAGAACGATTACGTATAGTCCTCAAGGTACATACTGGGTGGTACATTGTGGATGTCCGAGCATTAGTATAGACTAGTACGGACACAGTTTTACGTCATAGTAAACGACGGAACATCTATCTTGTAGGCCTCATGGGACGGTCCTTTATAGATGTAGTCACAGAACGCCATGGAACAAAGACGATGGAGTCCTTTGCAAGGAGGATACGGAAGGTACTATGAGTAGTACCTAGGACCAATATGGTCATTGAGCATATAGCTATATATATATGTATCAGTTATTAGGTTTTCTACTAAGGAGTAGATAGGTATGATTCTCGCACAGAGGCGAGAGTAATATAAACCTAATGAACCTAATATAACAATAAATGGAAATAAAATGGTATATGTTGAATTAAACTTAGAAGTGAATAATTTATCCATTCACCATAACTTTAGTTCTGATCCCCAACTCATAACATCCTACAGGTTAGGTAGATGGCAGAGACTTCCCAGCTTTAAGACGCTTGTTTAGAAAATGTTATTATATTGGTGACTATTTACTTACTATTATATATTAGTCAATTCCATTGTGAGGTATTCTGATATATTTGTCTTTGCCTATTTATAGGGTACTAGATACCCAACTCGGGCTTCAATGGGATTAGGTTTTAGCATTTTTACGAAAATTCCAGATCCACTGGAATTCGGGTGGTTACAAGATGATAATAAAGTACTAGCTAATAGACTAAAGGGAGTGGTGGAAAGTATAATGGATGGAGCTCAAACTGCTTTTATAAAAGGAGGATATATTCTTGAAGGTACTGCTTTGGTTCAAGAAGTAGTTTCATATTGTAGCAAGAATTCAATACCACGTGCTATTTTAAAATTGGATTTTCCTAAGGCTATTGACACTGTTGATTGGAGCTTTATTATTGACTTGCCGAGAGCTAGAGGTTTTAGTGAGAGGTGGATTAAGTAAATAGGTCATTGGTATTTTTTAGCTAGCAATGAAAATATATTTATGAATGGGATTGCTGGTAATACTATTAGTTATAAAAGAGGATTGAGAAAAGGAGATCCACTATCTCCTCTTTAGTGTCGATGTCTTTACACAAACCTTGAGAGTTAGTAGTAACAATGGAATTTTGAAATTTTTTGGAGATGAATTTGTTATGGGAGGGATCAATTCTTTGCATTATGCATATGATGCATTATGCAGATAATACCATCACTTTTAGTAAGCCAGACTACAAATGTATCGTTGCACTTAAATTTATTCTTTATGCATTCGAAAGCTTAACTAGCCTTTGAATAAACTTTCATAAAAGTTCTGTTTTGGTGATTGGACCGAATGATAAGGTGATAAGGAGATAACAGGTATGCTCAATTGCAATATAGGAGTGTTTTCACTAAATTATCTAGGTTTAGCATCAGGCCAGTTAAATTACATAAGGAAGATTGAAATTTGATTCTAAACTAGCTAGATGGAAATGAAGTTCTCTTTTGAAAGCTAGGAGGTTGGTTTTGGTAAACTCTGTGCTTTCAGGTTTGCCTCTATATTGGTTATCTTTTTTACAAATGTCCTATATGGGTTTTAAAGAAATTGATGTGATTAGGAGGAATTTTTTCTGGACTGGAATAAGGACACTAGTGCTTTGAGTTGTTTGATTGCTTTGGATTAGGTTTGTAAATCATTTTAACAGGGTGGTTTGGGTATAATCAACTTGAAAGAGATAAACATTGCTCTTATATGTAAATGGTTGTGGAGTATGACAAGTTATAAGAATGCATTTGGATAAAATGGGCAGTTAATGCTTATTATAATGGAACTTTCTCGTTACGTGCTGAATATAAACATTGTTCAAAATTCTGGAAGGATATAATGAGTAATGAACATATCTTTATAATTGGAATCAATATTAAGGTAAGCAATGGCAGAAATTTCTCTTTTTGGTTAGATAAATGGCTACTACCAATTTCTTTCGCTACTAAATTTGGTCTCTTATTTGATATTGCAAGGGATAAAAGAAGCTTAGTTGCTGATTTGTATGAAATTCAAGCAACTGATTTCAAATGGAAGCTTTCACTCAATAGAATTATTGAAGGAAGAGATATTAATCAGCTGTAGAAACTCATTAATTTGCTGGAGAAGGTCGAGTTTAATGGTCATATGGATGTAACTGAGTGGAGATGGTCTAGTAAGAAAAGTTTTAAAGTAAATAACTACTATAATTTTTTAAATTTCTCTGGCAGAAAGTATAATGGTTTTGGTATAATGTGGAGTTCAAAAATGGTTCCTATTAAAGTGAAAATTCACATGTGGATATTAACGCAAGTTAGTGATATTGGGCTATTTCATATGACCGGCCCATATCACTTATTATTACTCTGTACAATATAAATACAGACCGAAACTCTGTACTCATTTTATTATCTGAGATTAATAAAAAGATCATTCACTTCTTTCTTTACTGCAATTCTGAAATTCAAAACATTCTCAAAATTCAACATGGTATCAGAGCAGATAGCCTAACGGCATTCAGTATTTGCAATAATCATCAGATATTATATCATCATTTGATTAGAAAAGATCTCATCAGATAATCATCATCATTTGAGATTTCATTAACCTTGTGCCTTGCCGAAGATCAGTTAAGACCTGGCTGCAACAAGGTTGATTTTCTTTTCAGAAAAGCAAGCAAGAAATCATCAAAACACAATCAAAAGATCAAGAAAGAAGATGCCATGCCAAAGAAACCCATCAAAGCATCATCATATGGGTTAATGGATGCACTTACCTTCCTGTTTTGAGAATTCAAGATCAAGTGTCATTGCTTTCGAGCATTTCTTTCTTATCTTGAAATATATTGTGTTTCTTTCTGTGTTTGATCTCTTTGAATCAGTCAGTTCATCATTTGAATTCATTGCTTAATCATGGCTAATGAAAGTTCTGCAACCTTTAACAATCCTTCATCATCACAACAAATGACCACTGAAGAATTGATTAAAACTATAATCAGTCCTCACAGCCAATTGATAACAGCCCATCTTGATGAAAACAATTATCTCCTTTGGAAATATCAAGTACAAACTGCAATTAGAGGATAGGGCCTCAACAAGTTCATCTCTGCCAATACCATCACTCCACCAGAATTCCTGAAAGACAATGAAGGCAACTCAGTGGAAAATAAAGAGTATATTGCTCATCAGAGACAAGACAGTCTCTTATGTTCTTGGCTTCTATCATCGATTAGTACAAATTTATTACCACAAATAGTGGGATGCAATACTGCTTATGAGATATGGTCTACCATAGAACAGATCTATAGCACTCAGTCTGCAGCAAGAATTATGCACTACAAAAGGCAACTTCAGAATTTAAAGAAAGAAGATATGTCAATGAGAGAATATCTATCAAAGATAAAGACTCTCTGTGACTTACTATGCACAGCAGGCCATAAAGTTTCAGATACAGAACAAGTTCTATCAATTCTTAATGGATTAAATGAGGAATATGAATCTGTTGTAGCAGTAATTTCATCAAAGAAAAATTTACCATCTATTCAATATGTTCATTCTACTCTACTGGCACATGAGGGAAGAATTGAACAAAAGAAATCATTAGAAACTGACTATACTATCAATTATGCTGCAAACTTCAAAAATCAAGATCAAAGACAACCCAACAGAAATGAAACAAACAACAGACCAAATCAATCTTCTCAAAGAGGAGACCAATTTGTTAGAGGAAGAGGAAGAGGTGGTAGATGGAACAGCAATAGTAGAATCAAATGTCAAATATGTGGAAGAAATGGACATTCAGCAATAAAATGCTACTTTAGATATGAGACCCAACAAAATCAGAATTCAGCAAATCAAAGAACTATGAATCCAAGTGAAAATATGGCTCAAATGTAAACTGAGGCAAAAAGTAACTCGAGAAGTATTAAAGTTCATCACCTGGAGAATGATGAGATGGCAAGAACTGAAGACGTCCTGAATGATAGTTGGTACCCTGATTCAGGTGCCACAAACCATATCACTAGCAATTTACACAACCTGAACATAGGCAACAAGGAGTACAAAGGTAACAAATTAGTATATATGGGAAATGGTGAGTCTGTATGCATTACTCATACTGGAAGTGGCATTATTTAAGGAAAAAGATGTCTGTATTTGAAAATTTTACTCAGAGTCCCACAAATAAGAAAAAATCTTATTAGTGGCTCACAATTTGCCAATGATAATAATGTTTACTTTGAATTTTATCCTAAAACATGTTTAGTTAGAGACATACTAACTAAAAATATTCTTTTACAGGGTGACGTGCAAAATGGGCTATACAAGTTCAATCTATCTAACTGCAAGCAACAAGAAATTTCAGGAAACTTATGCAATTATACTGAATGTAATGCAACAGATAGAAGAAATGATGTTTTTGATGTATGGCATTATAAACTTGGTCACCCAAGCGAAAAAATTGTAAAGAAGGTTCTGATAGACAATAATATTTCATTTTCTAATGTATCTCTACCTTACATATGTACTCACTCTCAATTAGGGAAAAATCATAAACTTTCTTTTACTGACTCTATCACTGTGTATCACAGACCTCTTGAGTTAATTGCATCAGATCTGTGGGGTCCAGCTCCAATCAGTTCTGACTATGGTTTCAAATACTACATATCTTTTGTTGATGCATATTCCAGGTTTACCTGGATATACTTTCTCAAGACAAATTCAGAAGCATGCAAAGCTGTAACACGGTTCATCACCCAAGTTGAAAACCAAAATAATTGTCTTGTAAAAATATTTCAAACAGATGGAGGATCTGAATACAAGGCACTCAACACATATTTTCAGTCTAAAGGCATTCCACATAGAACAACATGTGCTTATACCTCTGAGCAAAATGGCCTAGTAGAGAGGAAGCACAGGCACATTGTTGAGACTGGTCTCACACTTCTTGCCCAGGCTTCTCTGCCTCTTAAATTTTGGCCAGATGCATTTAATACTGTTGTTTATCTTATTAATAGATTACCCACAAAGGTCTTAAGTCATAAAAGTCCAATAGAAATCATGTGCAAAATAAAGCCAGATTATCAAAGCTTAAAGGTATTTGGATGTCTTTGTTTTCCATACTTGAGACCTTATAGCGCACATAAACTCAGCTTTAGATCATCACTATGCACATTCTTGGAATATGCCAGCAAGCAAAAAGGCTATAAATGCCTTGACAGCAAAGGTAAGGTTTTCATTTCAAGACATGTAGTTTTTAATGAAAAAAAATTCCTTTTGCAGATATCAAGGAAAAGCCAACTCAGAAAATATTCAATCCAACTGTTTCTATTCCAGCTATACCAACATATTCAAAAGATAACAGTCAAAAGAGCACAGGCAAATCTCAAGATATATCAGATCATGATGAAACAGATATGCCAGAGAACATCACCAGCACTCCTCAAAGTTCTGAAAACACAGAACAAAACTGTCTTCATGAACATGGTGATAATCAAGCATCAAGCACATATAATGAACAGGAAACTACTGCAATATCTCACAATCAAGCCAAACAAATGCAAACTGGACATCACATGACAACAAGGTCAAAGAGTGGAATATTTAAGCCCAAAACATACACAACTGTTCTAGCCAGTGATGAACCAGAAAACTATGAACAAGCCATCCTTAAAGACAAATGGAAGACTGCAATGGATGAAGAATACAATGCACTCATGAGAAACAAAACTTGGGAACATGTCAGTCTACCCCAGAATAAAAATGCCATTGGATGCAAGTGGACATACAGATTAAAGAGGAATCCTGATGGAACCATATCAAAATACAAAGCTAGACTAGTAGCAAAAGGGTATACACAACAATATGGTCTTGATTTTAATGAGACCTTCTCTCCAGTAGTGAAACCAGCAACTATAAGAGCTATTCTTACTATTGCACTACATAAGAAAAGGAGCATCAGGCAAGTAGATGTTAACAATGCCTTTCTTAATGGAGAACTTAAGGAAGAAGTTTATATGGTTCAACCAGAGGGATACAAGCAGGCAAATAATCATGTATGCAAGTTAAATAAAGCTATCTATGGATTAAAGCAAGCTCCAAGGGTGTGGTTTGATAAACTGAAAGCAACACTTATGAAGTTGCAGTATCAACCAAAAAAATCAGATAACTCATTATTCATTAAAAATGATCTGGATGAGGTGACATATATACTTGTATATGTGGATGATTTCATAATCACTGGCAACAACAACAAGGCAATCAACAATATCATTCAGTATCTTGACAGGCAGTTTTCAATCAAAGAATTGGGAGAATTAATCTACTTCTTAGACATTGAGGTAAAAAGACTGTCAGACTCAGTTCTACAACTAAGTCAGAGAAAATACATTAATGAAATTTTACGCAAAGCAAAAATGGACTTAGCAAAGCCTCTACCTACACCCATGGCAAGCAATTTAAGACTATCCAAGTATAAAGGTGAACCAATCAGCAATGATAAACAATACAGGAGTATAGTAGGAGCATTACAGTATGCAACTATTAAAAGACCTGAGATCTCGTACAGCGTAAACAAAGTAAGTCAATTTATGCATCAACCTCTCAATGAGCACTGGAAGGCAGCCAAAAGGATTCTAAGATATTTAAAGGGTACTCTAAACTATGGCTTAATACTCAAAGGAGGAAAAACTTTCAAACTAAATGGATTTGCAGATGCAGATTGGGCCACAGACCCAGATGATCGAAGATCAACCACTGGATACTGCATTTATCTAAGTGACAACCCAATTTCCTGGAGTTCAAAAAAACAAGCCACTGTTTCTAGATCTAGCACAGAGGCAGAGTATAGAAGCATGGCAAGCGCCACAGCAGAAATAATATGGCTACAATCATTATTCAAAGAACTACAAATCAACTTAAGCAACAAACCAGTGTTGTGGTGTGACAACTTAAGTATTGTATCTCTAGCTGCTAACCATATTCTTCATTCAAGGACTAATCACATAGAAATTGATTTGTATTTTGTTCGTAAACAAGTGCTAAAAGATAACTTGAGTATTAATCATTTACCTGCCACTTACCAACGTGCCGATATCCTTACTAAGCCTCTGTCTACTGCCAACTTTACAAAATTCAGAAAGGACCTGAAAGTTGAGGAGCTTCAGCAACAAAAGCCATAGCTCAAGCCAACTCAATATCCATTTCATCGTCAACATGTAAAAGGAGGTTCCTTTTTCTTGCTGCTGTTCAATCATTTCTCAGATCTACGCTTGCTACTGACTCATGCAAATTTCTCATCAATTTTATCGCCAATGTGATAAAAGAAGAAGCCTTTACATGCAGCTGTGCAATTTCTTCCCAGATCTACTCCTTTCACTGCAGATTCACATCAATTCATCATCAATTTTACGATCAACATGAATCTCAGCAAGCAACTTCATGATTTCTCTTCAATTTTACTCAGAACTATCTACTGGAGCTTAAGATCTGAAGAACTTTTGAAGAATTTTTTATTATTTCGCTGGATCAGAGGAGAGTCAAAGGAAGCAAAACCCTAATGCATTTGAAAAGGGGAAATAAAGCAGATAAATGAGAATAAGGGTTTCGTATGTTGGCTGTAATAACTAAAAGAGTTTATGTATCTCATCAATAGGATAGAGTTAGTGATATTGGGCTATTTCATCTGACCGGCCCATATCACTTATTATTACTCTGTACAATATAAATACAGACCGAAACTTTGTACTCATTTTATTATCTGAGATTAATAAAATATCATTCACTTCTTTCTTTACTGCAATTCTGAAATTCAAAACATTCTCAAAATTCAACAATGCATGGGAAACTCAATAGAATGAATATGTTGAAGAATAAATATATAAATATTTCTGAAAAATGTTTGTTCTGTGGAGCTGGAGAGGAAATAAATCCATTTATTTTGTGAATGTGATGTGGGTTTTTATATTTGGATGAAATGTTTAGTTTATCTAAAAATTGACTTGGTGTGGAGTGACCTCATCAAAGATGAATTTGAATTTTGGAATTGTAAATACGGTAGAATAGCTAATCATGACATGTTGAATAAATTTGTTTTTCTTAATTTCTCATATTGCTGGATTTTTTGGAATAAATGAAACAATAGATATTTCAAAGGAGTTGCAAGAAGCCCTAATTCAATACTATTTCAAGTGCTGAAGTTTGTATATATATATATATATATATATATATAGGAAGATATAGATAGCTAAAAGCATGTTGATATGATCGGTGATAGCATTGGGGACAGGGTTCGAAGAAGTAATAAAGGCAATAAATGATGTTATGCTGTTAGGTAGTGTTTTGTACTATGTCTTTTGGTTGGCCAGTCTTTGTTATTTATGGCATGCTCCTGCGTGAGCTTTATGTTGTACGATTTTCTTTTTCTTTGTCTATAAGGTACTTTGTTTATGGGATGTATTTTGTTTTAAGATGTTTCAGTTGTGCTCGAATGAGCTTGTGGTAATTTCTTGTTATTTTGGTTTAATTTTGTATGCTCATGCACTGGCTTAAAGCTATATTTTGGGTCAGTTGTTATTTTGTGATGTTTCTTGTGTAAGCATGGTGTTGGGTTATTGTATGTATGTCTTGAGTTAGTTGTATGTAACTTTATTTGTTAATAGATGCGCCATGGATTGCGTAGTTGTTTCTAAGTGAATCCACTAAATTTTCTATCAAAAAAATATAAGTAAATGGTTTTTAGTTTGTTGTGACAATGTTTAAGTAACACTTGCCTTTAACCTTATGAATATAATTAGATCTTTAATAATGGAATTTAAAAGATAATAATAAGTATGGAATCATTTTTTAAAAAGATAGAAATAGTAAAAGTTTAACTTACAAAAGAGAAAGGGTTTACATTAATAATGTTTGAGTAACATTTGTTTTTAACCTCTTTGATTATAGTTTAAAGTAAGTAAATCTTGTTAATGACTTGTAAGTATATGACCACATTTGAAGTATAGAAAAGAGTATAAATGAATTGTAAAATACGTAAATAGTAAAATACATGAATAGTAAAATTCATGAAAAGTAAAATATATGAATAGTGAAATAGTAAAATATAAGTATATATCTTTTATAAAGGAATTAAATATATATATATATATATACAAGTTTGAATAAGTTAATTTTTAATTAATAAGAAGTTTGAATAAATACGTGAAGTTCAAATTAATAAGAAATTTAACTAAATAAGTGAAATTTTAATTAATAAGAAGTTTTGTTAAATAGTTAAGTTTTAGTTAATAAGAGAAGTTTTAATTAATAAAGGAAGTTTGATCGATGAAAGAAATTTTATTATATAAAAGTAGCTCTACTGATAAAAGAGGTTCTAATTAATGAAAGATTGATTAACTTAAAAAGGGATTAAAAGTCGTTTATGTGATTGTGCCTTGTGTGAGTTGATCATGCTTTATGTGATTACTCATCTGTGGAAAGTATTTAATCATGTATTTAGCACTAAAAGCCGACGAAGTAGACTTGTTCTATCTGTGAGAGTTAAGATTGATAATTCGAGTAGGGTGTATAAGCAATGGTTCTCTAACCTACCGGGCTTCTCTCTTGGCCGAGAGATAGCGTTAGTTGAAAAGGTTGGAAATATGATATGTGTATAAGACTTGGTTTCATATACAATCATTCTCATTGTTGTTGAATATGACCAAATTAACTTTGGAAGTATCTAGAAGAAATACGGGAATTATGCGGTACCATTATTCACTCAGTAAAGATATAAACTATGTATAAACTTGTCTCACTCTTCTAGGACAAGCGATAAGGAAATCCATCCGGATAAGGGATGATCTCCATGGTTTATTTTTAAAAGACCCGGAGTTAAGTTAACCAGAAATACATCGATTCAGTCTCGAGTAGACCGGGATCAGATAAGTGTACTAGGTAATACTTACTGAAAACCAATTGAAGACAAAGATACGTGTTCTATCTCTTGGAAGTGGATCTGTTCGAGATATTAGAACCTATGTGAAGATTAGAGATCTGTTTGAGATGCTCGACTCCATGTAGAGGTTTGTGATCTGTTCAAAATATTGGAAGCCATTTGGAGGTTCATGATCTGTTCGAGTTTGGCTTATGTGTTAGGATGCTGAACATGACTTCACTATCGAAAAAATGACTAAAGACAGAGTTGGATGCACAATCTCAGGTTTGGTTAACCGATGAGGGTATATCAACTCCATATCTAAAGATGCTTTCGACTGTAGGACCTGATGAGTTGATGATACTTAGTTCCACGCTGTTCACGTGTTCAGGCAATGGATTGGTTATGTTTACCCTATGGTATATTATATCTAGAGAAATACGATATTTGGAAGGTAGTTTTTGATCCTTGTGCATGAGTTCATATTTGACTTTATCTTGAGAGATTTCAATGGAAAAATCCAGTTTATGCATGTATCTTAGCGATTTTGATTATACTTCAATATTGTTGTGTCGTGAGATGCAAGCGGCACTTCTATTATTTGATTTATATTCTCCACCCTGGACATTATCTATTATATCGCAATATGTACTTATTATATATGTTTGGTTCTTTTGTGGGGATAACTATTGTAGCATTCTATGTGATCTCAAAAGTATTATTGTATACTAGCTACATATTTCTTGAGTTTCTCACGCCAGATTTTTGTTTGACCCATGTTTTTATTTCCCTTATTTCCATAGGTGCTCTTTCAAGTAATCTGAGAAAGGCAAGTGTAACACCCCTAATTTTTATTTAATATTATTCAGGAGATTTAATTAGATTAATTAAATATAATAATTTGTGGTGTGAAAAGGAGACGAGACTTGATAATTAATTGGGTTAGGCCTTAATTAATCAACAAATAAGATTGTTTTAACTTATAAATAAGTGAGAGGATTTATGAGAGAGGAAAGTAGGAATATGCCTTGTTTCCTAAACATAAACCTTTCCATCCTCGTATTTCCATTCACACAAATATAAACAAAGTAGAGGCTATTACTAGGGGATCCAAAAGGAGAAAAGTTAGGAAATCAAGTTAACGCTAAGGGGAATCAAATCAACAACTAAAATCTCAATCTTTTTATCAAATCAAGGCGAATAATAGTATCCATCTCATCCTGATGTGTTAATTTTTGGATATTTGATTGATTCTGAATTAGTTGATGAAAATATGTCATAATATGGTTGATTTTACCATTGTTTGAATGAATGAATATTTATTGGAATTTTTATAGAATTATTATATTAGGTTATGAAGGAAAAACCTTAGCAATTGGTCTCCAAACGACTTGATTTTGGACAAGTTATGTAAAACATAATTTTGGAGAAGGGGTCTAATTTCACAATTTTCTGAATTAATGGAAATATTTTATGAATTTCCTAAGGATAAAAGGGTATTTATTTTGGGTTTTAATTATTAAAAATAATAGAATAATTATTTTGGTCCGTAAATTTTCATATATATTAAAGAATATGTTATTTTCGATTTTTGGGGATTTTCCCAAATGTTTTTGATTTATTCTAAATTTATTAATCTAGAAAATCTTAATAATTATATTAAAATATTAATATAACTTTAATGGTTTGCAAATTATATTGGACTTATAAATTCCGACCCGTAACATTTTTTCTAAAAAGAATTTGGAAAAGCAACTGTTTTTATGCTAAATACGAGTCTGCCAATCCACCATTTCGTCATTTGTCGTCAGAGCCACCTTCGTGTCATATGTCATCAAGGCCACCACTTCGTCATATGTCGTAAAGGACACCACTTTGTCATATGTCTTCAATGCCACCTCTTCATCATATGTCGCCAAGGTCACCACTCCATCATATGTCGTCAAGGCCACCACTCCGTCATATGTCGTCAAGGCCACCTCTTCCTCATATGTCATCAAGGCCAGCTTTTCGTCATTTGTCATCAAGGCTCTTCGACATATGTCGTTAAACCACCTCTTAGACACATGTCATCAAGCCACCTCTTCAACGTATGTCATCAACATTAACGATACATGTCATCAACGTTGATGCCACCACTTTGGACACATGTCATCGACATTGATGCCACCTCTTTGGTCATATGTCATCAATGTTGATGCCATCATTTTTGGACCTACAACACCAATGAATGATGTTTTCCTTGTTTTTAAGAATGATTTCAAGAGGTTTATCAAAGTTAAAGATAATTAGTTTCGAGGAAATAAATGATGTTTTAGCCTAATTTTGTCTGAAGTTTGCTAACAGAAAATAATAATTAACTTTAAGTAATTTTATTGTGCATATGACTATTGATTGAACATAATTTACCGAATGATGCTATATGTTCTTATTATCAATTGATCGGTTAAATTACATATTTTATCATTTCTATACCCACATTTCATGACCTAATATTGCAACTTGGGATTTTGGGGCAGATTTACCAGTTAAGTTGCCCTAGTAGTGGATATGGACAGAATGAGTAGAGTTGCATCTAGTTGATCAGATAGATCAACTGTGTTAGGATGCCCTAAACTAATCTAAAGATAATACTCTTTAATTTAAAACCAGATAAGATGGTTGGTGGGACTGGTGTGTTGAATATGCAAGTATATGATTTTTGTTTGATGATAATAAACATATATATTCATTTAAATGTATTTGTTAATGTACTATTTTATTTTTTACGTAATTAGTAAATTTTGTTGATTAAATGAATAACACAGAATTTAAATTCAAATAGATATTTAATTCAAACAAATATTTATTGCAACTTTTGAATGGCACAAATTTGAGCTCTCACTTTATATATGCAATTTTGATTACATTGCAATTATCAGTTACATTAGCACCTCACTACATATCACTCATTCACTCAAAATTGATCTTCAACTTCATTTCAGATTGAATCCAGCATCTGAGCTATCTGCAAAATAAACACTAATGCGGTAAAATTGAAAAGAAAATACTTTGCAGTGTAAAATAAAATGTGATTTTGAAAATATTATTTGCCTCAGTTATTTGGGTTGTTCGTCATCATTTAATTTTTGAATTCATTAAACACGAACAACTTGTGACATGCGCAGTGTATCACTGTATATGCCACAAGGCCATGCACACCGATATACACTTGATAAATCTACAGGGACAGGTGAGCACAAGGTCAAACCCAAATCCAAAGCCGGGTTCAACTCAAGTGAAATAAATATTAAATCACCATATCAACACAAGGTCAAACCCGAGCTATAAGCTAGATTCAACACAGATGCAAACAAAATGTACAAGTTCAAGAAAATGGTCAAGACAACTAAAACAAGCTCAACCAAAATTCAATGCGTACACTTAAAACTGGCTCGATGCACAATGAAACTGCACCAGACCAAGCTAATGAACAACAAAGATGTGTGCATATACACCAGACTATAAAGAGACAATGCCATGACTTCCAGTATATATGCATACATACATGAACCACACTTACTCAATTCAAATACAACCAGACAAGTTCAGACATTATCAGGATACAATATGCAAATATACATAGCCAGTGCACATGAGTTCAAATGAAAAATCAAATGTCCAGAGACCAGACTCAAAGCACCTCGAGCTAGCAAAATGAACCAGCTCACAAATTAGACTGAAGTACACAAATGCATCACTGTAATGATATTGCCAAGATCAGACAGAGATGTACAAAATGAAACCACATATATACATACATAAAAGTATGTATACAAGTGGAAATGGCCACAACATCAAATGATTAATCTCAAACATGAACAAATAATTCTTGAGTGAAGCCAAGGCCACAAAGTCATAAGAAATTCACACAAACCCAAGCATGCATCACTACAAGGAAGCAGTGCACAGTGCAGACAACCGGAATCAATATCAAAACAACACTGCATGCATACATGGAGTAATACAACATCTGGAAGCAGGTTCAAATCAAGTCGAAGTCAATGGCCGAAGTCAAATACAAAGCCATGGTGACCAAGTCAAGATAAATGCAAAAGTCATGCAACAACGAACAAAATAAGGTGCAAGTCAAGTATGTTGTAGAGATGATCAGACAACTATAGATATCAAGTCAGGCCGAAGTCAAGGTCGATTTAACAGTAGCAGTTTCCAAATAATCAAGGTAGAATCAAATTTATTAAAAAATCAATTTTGAAAAAAAATATACATGAAGCCGTAAGCAATGGACAAAGTCATAGAGACCAAAATCATCAAGTCGTGGTTGTCAAGAAACCCAAGCCGTGAGAAACAAGCAAACGAAAAATACGAACTGGAACAAGTCGGTAATAATCTCAAGCATCCAAACGAAGATCAATGGCCAAAGCTAAATTAATTGAAGAACTCAAATCAGTATAGTTTAACGAAAATATAGGAATTAGAATCCTATAAAACCCAATCATCATCGGCGTTGAGAAAAGCATTCGAGTTCAAGCAAAAAAAGAATAATCACTCAACTCGAATCAAGATCGAGTTCAAGCAAGCTAATCAGCAAAGCAAAAAGAATAAATCAAGAACCATTTTAATCAAACTCGATCGAATTGAAGCAGCTGTGTGAGAATCAAAGAAATGATCGATTGCCGAAGCAAAGCAGAGCAATACCTATTATAATTGACCAATACTCAGTCGGAGGCTTCAAGTTTTAGAAAGCCCTAGTTTTCGCACAGAGGGACGAACGAGCAAAGGAAGAAGAAATCATTTTTTTACTGAAGCAAAGCGGGCCGAAGAGATATAGAAAGAAAATAAAAGGGATTTATCACTCAGTCTTTTGGGCCGACTTTTTTTATATCATATTGGGCTTTAGTGTTTAAAATTAGGGTTTATTTGTTTTATTATTTTAAAGTGTTTTTAATTTATCTTTTAAACATTGTAATTTCTAGTCGTGTGACTGGGGACGAACTACGGTGGTGTAGTTCGAGAATTCGCAACTCGGTGGCTGAGTTATGGCAGTGTTTTGAGCGTAGAGTTAGGTTAGTCGATAGCGGACGTCGCGAGTTTATGTATGTAAGCGTCTGACTGCTTAATTTCTTGTAGAAACCTTGGGGGCAGCACGTAGGCAGGGTTTTGCCGAAGCTGGGTAAATCTATTTGTTCTATTTTTCTGCTTTTAATATTCTGCTATTATCTGTGCTGCTATAATTCTGCTAAATCCGTGTTGCAATTATTTTATATAAACTTTCGCAATAATTTTTATAATTATATCACCTTATTCACCCCCTCCCCCTCTAGGGTGAAATCGATCCTACATGGTGTAGGGTCGCATCCTATGCTTTAGCCATTAGCCCTCAGTTGGTAAAGGTCCGTACTTCCAATGCGTAGGGCTTGTCAGTAGTGAGACGATAAGATTTTTACACACAGAAAGGAATCGTAACTCTATACGCTCACTAAATTATTTAATTTGTTTTACTCATAACCGTATTTGAAGATTTGTAGACATCTGGTTATATTTTGGTTCAAGTCAGCCCAATAAGCTATTGGTTGGCCTGCAAAACCAGTAGATTCATAGTGACCCCAGGAAAACTTTGATTTGAGACATGCAGTCTATTATTGGAAAGGGTAAACTTCGGGTGCACATAACCTTAGGATGACAGTATAGTCCGACTTACCTAGGCTGCATGCAAGCATATGAACATGTTATGTTTTGTTCTAACCATTGTGGGTGTAGGTGCATGATTATGATTGACATATTTTAGTAAGATACTAGTAAGGAGAAACCTATTCCGCTCAGCGGTGTGGTCTCACTAGATATCTGTTTTGGTTCGAGATGGCATATTATCAATCATGCCATATTTTTTGTATGACCCGAAGTTTTTGTTTTTCCCCCTAAACTCTCGGGTACTTATTTGAGTAGGTCGAGAGTAGGAATTTTCAGGTCTGACGAGCATGCTTTCGGAGACACGTAGGAGCTTTTATTTCTGTAGTGTTCTTCAAAGTTTGTATTATTTATGAATGAATGTAATTATAGAATCTATAACTATCAAGTACTATACTTCGATCAACCAAGAGGGCATCTTCATATGTCGCGCTTAGAGTATATTTTTAATTATTACATTTTCTCTAAACGTGGGCAATGATTAGGATTATGGAATGAATGTGAAAACCTTATTCTTGAAATGTAATGAAAGTTGACTAATGAAAAATGTTTGAAAAATTTTCATATTCATATTCTTTCGATGATATTGATATGATTAACATTATTGCATTTTATCACCGAAGAATAATACTATCGATGGCTGCAGCATCAACGCTTATTTTTGGGCGATAAAATAAGGAATGTTACAACATGGTATCAGGGAATAGGTTTATGAAAAATTTAAAAGATTAAAATGTTTTTGAAAATATAATCCAAATAAATTAGAGAATAATATTGGGGTATGGGATAACGCTATAGTAACGCACTTGTAATTGATATATATATATATATATATATATATATATAAGTATGTATCATATATTTGTTCTCCTCCCTCACTTAGACATTCTTTTGGATTTTACAAAGATCCATAGGCATGCAGATTCAAAAGAAATAAGATATGGAAGTAGGAAATGGAGGAGTGAATCTAGGTGGAGGAAGCACCACAACAAATGGAAATGCCCAGCCCAATACTAAAAGGAATCGGGGTCGATATGAAAATGCTAATGTGGGGTGCTGGAACCGCGCTAGTAGATACGTGGACTAAGTATCAATTCTTTGTTAACATAATGCAAGCTGGAGCAGCAGCTAGTTTGGCTAGAGGAAATGTTGCTAATGTGGGAGGAGCTAATCCCATGGTGTTAGTTAGCAATAACTATGCCAAGATGAATCATGATTGTATTAGTTTTATAGGAAAGCCTTTTTATGGAATGGCGGAAGCTGTTTAATTAGAGAACTAATTATTGCATTGTGAGAGAATTTTTGTTGATCTAGGCTTGAACAATGAGTAGAAGAGATAATTGGCTTCAATATAGTCGCAAGGAGCTGCATTATACTGGTGCAATGGGGTAACTATTAGAGTGCTAAAAGAAGAACTCACTTGGACTGAGTTTAAAAGAAGATTCAAAGAAAGGTTCTTATCTGAAGTATCCAAGTCAACCTTACTTAGGAAGTTTATGGAACTAGAACAAGGAGAAATGTCGTTGTTGGAATATGCCACTAAGTTTGGTGAGTTGTCTAGGTATGGGTATGCCACCATAGACACTGTAAATAAGAGAAATGAGAAGTTTATCCAAAGATTGAAGTCGGAAATTGCTAGAGAAACAATTCCACACCTCCAATATCCGAGTAATGTAGTGGTGGAGATGGTGATAAGGAATGAAAGGACGCTTTCAATTTTTGGGAAGGAGAAATCAGTGGAGACCTAAAGTTCTCAGGGTAAGAAAAGGAAGTTCTTCAAAAAGAAGGTGAGCTCAGAAGAGTGAAGATGCCAAGAAAAAGAAGGCGGATATTGCTCGCTATAAGTGTAAGAAGAAAGGGCACTTTGTAAATGTGTGTCGCTTTGGTAATGGAAAGAGGGTTGCAGGAAAGAAGAACATGAAGTGCTATAACTGCAATTAGATGGGGCATTATAAGAATGAATGTCCAATACCAGCCAAGGATGAAAAATGGAAAGTTTTGCTCTAGAACTTTCAGCTTCTAGGACAACTGCAAAAGAGAAAGGAAAGCCTATGATGGGAGGTACGCTTTTGATTCATGGAATTCCTATTGAAGTATTATCTAATACTGGACATCACATTCCTTTATCTTACAATATTTGGTAGATAAATTAAGCTAGACCGGCTAACCTTATTACTTCCTTAAGGGTTGCAAATTTGATTGGAGCGTATGCAACTCTTAAGATGAGATGTGACCATTTAGAATTTGAGCTTGTAGGTTATGCATTTTCATGTGATTTGTATGTGTTTGACATTTTCGGTTTTGGGATTATTCTGGGTATGGATTGGTTAAGCAAATACAATGCTAGGATATTTTTCCAAGATAGGAAGATATCACTAAGTCACTCTAATAGCCGTGATCGAATTATATACTTAGTAGAAAATTAGAGTCTAGATGTTTATGCTTTATTAGGTGCAATGGAAGTGGAGGAAGAAGCGAATCTAGTTTTTATTGTAAGAGAGAATGCAGATGTTTTTGAGCCATTTATAGGACTACCATCGAAATGAGCTATTGAGTTTTGAATAGATCTTATATCTGGAGCTAAACTCAAGATTAGACTGCCAAGCAGAATGACACCCACTGAGATGAAAGAGTTAAAGATGCATTTGGTGGACTTAGAAGGAAAGAATTTTGCTAGACCAAGCAGTTTGTCTTGGGAAGCGACCACGATATTCATGAAGAAAATGGATAGGTCATTGAGGATGTATATTGGTTATGTAAGTTGAATGAGAAAATGATAAAGAATAAGTATTTTTTGTCGAGAATAGATGATTTATTTGATCGGGTGAATGGAGCCAAAGTAATTTCCCGATTGGATTGGCAACATGGTTCCACAAATTGAGAGTGAGGAAGACAATACTCTATTAACAGCGTTTCAAACAAGATATTGTTTATATGTATGGTTGGTCATGCTCTTTGGACTAACCATTACGCCTTCTTACTTGTGGATTTGATGAACTGGATCTTCCAACAGCATTTGGATGGATTCGTGATTGTGTTTATAGATGACATTCTGATATATTCTAAGAATGAAAGAGATCATGAGATTCATCTTAGAATAGTGCTAAAGACGTTACGACAACATATATTAAAAGCGAAGTTTTCGAAATATCATTTCTGAAAGAAAAAAGTGAAGTTCCTTAGTCATGTAGTTTTAGAAAATGGGTTATCCGTAGATCCAACTAAGATTGAAGTTGTTAATAACTGGAAAAGGCCCGAAACTGTGACCGAGATAAGAAGTTTCCTAGGGTTAGCTGGCTATTATCGGAGGTTCATCAAAGATTTCTCTCATATAGTAGCACCTATGACTAACACTACAACAAAACGTGACCGATAAATGTGAAGAATTATTCTTAAAGCTAAAACATTTATTGACCAAAGTTTCCATATTAGTTGTTCCAGATGGAAATCAAGATTTAATAGTGTATACAGATGCATGTGGGGTAGGGTTAGGAGCTGTGTTAATGCAAAGTGGTAAAGTGATTTCCTACGCTTCTCGATGGCTTCGACCACATGAAGTTAGATATCCAACTCATTATTTACAGTGGGCAAAAGTGATCTGTGCTTTGAAAGCATGGAGACACTATCCTCTAGGAGAATGATTTGATTTATTTATGGATCATAAGTCTTTGAAGTATTTATCCTCTCAAAAGGAGTTGAATATGATACAGCAAAGGTGGTTAGAGTTTTTGGTGGCTTATGAACGTGATATTGAGTATACGCCACAAAAAGGAAACAAAATTGTAGATGCACTTAGCAGAAAACATCAGAGTGTGGTGTTAGCTATTTTAGTAGAATGGAAATATTTAAAGGCATTGACTACTTGTGGTGTAAGGTTAAGATCGACGGCTAATTCTAGTTAGAACACTGCAATATTTTCGTGTTTGGAAATTCGACTGGTAATGATCAAAATGATTGCTTCTAAGAAGAAATCATTATTCATTACCAGCTGAACAGATTATAAAGCTTAAAGAAGGTACTTAGATTGATGATTTAAAAGGTTTTAGTCCTAACAAGAATGGATGGTTGAGGAAGAAGGGACGGTTGTGTTTTTTAGATGTTTGTATCTTAAAGAAGGAAGTTCTCAAGGAGTGTCATCGATCGAAGTTTACTATTCATCCTGGAGGAACTAGATGTATCAAGAAATGAAGAGAAGTTTCTTCTGGAAACGGATAAAAAGGGATGTAGGCTTATGGGTAAAGTAATGTTTGAATTGCTAACAAGTAAAAGCCGAGCATCAAAAGCTAAGAGGATTGCTTCAACCTTTAGAAGTACCACTCTGGAAATAGGATTCTATGTCCATGCATTTTATTGACGGGTTACCAAGGTTGAATAGGGAAAATGAGAGTGTTTGGGTTATAGTAGATAGACTGACCAAGAGTACACATTTCATTCCTGTTAAATCGACAAGGATGACGCCTGTATTGACTAAGTTGTTTATGAATAATATTTTTAGACTACATGGGATTCCTAGCAGTGTAGTTAGTGACAGAGATACTTTATTTACTAATGAATTCTGAAAGTATGCAAGAAGTGCTAGGTACCAAGCTGATGATGATCGCTTACCATACACAAACGGATGGGCAAACAGAAAGAAGTAACAAAATTCTTGAAGATTTTTTAAGGGCTTGTGTACTAGACTTTGAAGGGTCATTGGAAGAGCATTTAAATTTAGTCCAGTTTTCCTATAATAATAGTAATCAAAATAGCATAGGAATGGTGCGTTTCAAAGCTCTTTATGAAGGCGGTACAAGTCACAAGCATGTTCGTTGAAGACCGGAGACAGATTGGTTCTTGGTCTGGATATGGTAAGAGAAGCCACATAAAAGATTGAGTTGATCGGAATAAGGATGAAGGAAGCATGATCTAGGCATAAAAGTTACGCAAGGATTTAGAGTTATCGGTTGGAGACCATGTTTTTGCTAAAGTATCAACGATGAAGGGTGTGGTGCTGTTTGGAAAGATGAGAAAATTGGCACCGAGATATGTTGTTCCAGTTTCTATCATAGAGTGGATCAAGAAACTCGCTTATCAGATAGAGCTCCCAAGCAGTTTGGCAGAAGTCCATAACATTTTCAATGTTTCTCATCTTAGGAAGTGTGTACATGATCCAGAAACTACTATTACTCCGACTGCATTAGAAGATTTAGTAGTGGAACCGGATATGACTATTGTTAGAAAGTTAGTTCATGTTGTGGCTAGAGATGAGAAAAGGTTAAGGAACAAGACAGTCAAGTTAGTTAAAGTCCAATGGAGTGACAATGAGAATGATTGTAGTTGGAAGACAAAGGAAGGGATTAGAGAAGCTTATCCTAAGTTGTTTTGATGGTAAGTTCTATATTTGTCATATAGACTTTTTGCTAGTCAGATAGGCCAGTGTTGTTGTTAAGTGTTAATACAGATGTTTGCATGGTTGATATGCTTATTATGATCCTTATAGAATTTTGGGAACAAAATTCTTTAAGGAGGGCAGCTTGTAACATCCCTAATTTTTATTCAACATTATTTAGAAGATTTAATTAGATTAATTAAATAAAATAATGTGTGGTGTGAAAGGGAGATGAGATTTGATGATTGGGTTAACCCTTAACTAATCAACAAATAAGATTGTTTTAACTTATAAATAAGTAGGAGGATTTATGAGAGTGGAAAAATAGCAATTGGCCCCATTTCCTAAATATAAACCCTTTTACCCTCATATTCGCATTCATATTTCATCCACAAAAAAATAGAAAAAAGTAGAGGCCATTGCTAGGGGATTTAAGAGGAGAAAAGCTAGGAAATCAAGTTAAAGCTAAGGGTAATCAAATCAACAACTCAAATCTCAACTCTCTTTATCGAATCAAGGAGAATAATAGTGTTAATCTCATCTTTATATGTTAATTTTTGGATTTTTAATTGATTCCAAATTAGTTGATGATAATATGTCATAATATGGTTGATTTTACCATTGTTTGATTGAATGGTGATTCATTAGAATTTTTATGAATTATTGTGTTAGGTTTTAAAGGCAAAACATTAGTAATTGATCTCCAAACAATTTGATTTTTGGATATGTTGTGTAAAATATAATTTTGCAGATGAATTTTTAGTTTCCAATTTTCTGAATTAATGGGAAAATTTTATGAATTTCCTAAGGACAAAAAGGCATTTATTTCGAATTTTAATTATTAAAAAATAATTAAATAATGATTTTGGCCTCAAAAATTTTATATGTTAAAGAATATGTTATTTTTGAATTTTGGAGATTTTCCCCAAGTTTGTTTGATTAATTATGAATTTATTAAGCAAGAAAAGCTTAATGATTATATTAAAATATTAATATAAATTTAATGGTTTGCAAATTATTTTGAAATTATAAATTTTGATCCATAACAGTTTTTCTGAAAAGAATTTGGCGAAGTAAATTGATAACCAATAGGACTTTGACTGTAACGACCCAATATTTTCAACCATTCGCATCCGCACATTGTCGGACTTGAATTGTTCAAAATACTGCGTTGTAGAATAAATTTGGCAAAACTCAGAATATACAATAAATAGATCACAGAATCACATACACAGATATCAGAATCTCGCAGCGGAAATTAAAAATTTAGTGGTTCATGAAGCCACTGATATAACTTCAACAAAACAGAACTTACATTGTCTATAATCCTCAATACAAATTTTAAGACATAAATAGAGATAGAGTCTTCAAAGTCTTGAATTCCAGAAAAGATAAAGGCTGAAACAACTTCCAGCAGCGCGAATGATCTACTGAGTGTCCTAGCTACGGAGAAGAAATTGAAGCTGCAACTCAGGCTGACCCGAGCGTAAAAATAAAACATAACACTCGAGTCAGGACATACATACTTATATAATGTAAGCTAATTCAAGTGTACTGTAATATAGAGCAAGTAACTTAAAGGATGCTTGGGACCGCCCATCCTCTAAGGATCCGTCAAACTATTTACTATGTAGTATATTGCGCTATTATACTAGTGTCTATTTATAAAATAAACTTACTTTTTAATAGCGTTAAGGGGTTACCCATATAGCCCTTAACACGTAATAGTCCCAGTAGTCCATCCAATATCATAGTCCCTCCTGATCGGGAAGCCACTAGAGGATACCACACGGGCTACGGGAGAAAACCAAACTCGTACAAGGCGCGATAGGGTAGGTGACACGGCACAACTAGGCAATGCCAGGGTAGATATACCAATTGCTATCCAGGCTGATGGTAACGCGCAGCGCGCAGCTGCCGCCCACCTCGAACTAACTCCCCCAAAATCAAAATATAGAAGTGGCCACTGAATCAATCCAAGATCATAGTATAATATCGAAGAGGAGCGTCCGATCAGAGGAATGACCTCATTGGCCTGGAATTGCTCCTGTTTTAGCCACCTTATGCCAACTCACGGGAGTCGGGTCCACGTATTTACCTTACAGGAAACGTCGCCACCAACCTACTTCATTCTGGAATCTCCACCGCGTACACGGTTAGTCAAAGTGGTTTTCGGTATCGACAGAGAGTATGTCCATATCCGATCCCGGTCTCTTTGCCAACCCATCGTTATTATAACACCGTGGTCTTTTAAAACAGTTTATACTTTAAAACCAAAATAAACATTTCTATTTCAAACTATAAACACGATATCATTCAAAACCCAAAACAATATGATACCGTTATATTCAAGTATAATTCTTTTCCAAAAACCATACTGCTTAAAATTTATAATATCTGGAAACCAAATATTTAAATTATATCTTCAAAACATAATATTTTGGAAATTTTACTTTAAAACCATAATTCCCAAACACAATGGTTTGGACATTCAACGGTATATAGAATAAATGGTTTAACTTTATGGTTACTTTGTAAAGAAGATAATTTACATAGCTTTACAAATATATTTCTTTATTTTAAACCATAATTTAAATATCACTTCATGTTCCCAAGACCATTTCAATTCCTATATATATATCCAATTGGAGTATTAATATTCAAAACTAAGGTTGGATATTTTTTCTTTCAACAAATTAGTGTTTATTATTTCGTCTTGAATATTCCCATAAATTCCATAGATAAAACTCCAAAATTATGCCATTAAATAATTTCAAAATTTACTTAACACTAGAATGTTCATCTTAAATTTATTAAGAAAAATCCAGTTATAAATCTCATATCTTAAAGGTCTCCAAAACTTAAACATAAATATAATTTATCAAATTCCTTAAATTTCAAAACAATCAAATTCCAGATTCTATAGCACTTAGGAAATGCTACCTAAAGTTACGGGTAAAACTAGTCCAATTTCAAAAGACAGCATTTAAATGCTTTAGTAGATTGTTTAACTTAATAAATATTTCCAAATATAACTTATATATATATTTCTTAACTGAAATCTTATCCTTTCAAAAATCCAGAATTTCCAAAATAAGTTATATTCCAAAATTTTATTCAAATATTTATTTATTTATTTATTAACATTTATAACTCATTCAAAATCAATATAAAATCCTTTAAAGATATTAAATCAAATATTTAACTTCCAAAATAATTTTAAATATTTCAGAAAATATTATAAGGACCACGGGCCTGTATATAGTTTTCTAGCCTAGGTCAAGTGATACGGATTTATATCATTTCAATCCGTAATTTACAAACCCCGGGTTCTATCATTTCAAACCCGCAATCCCAAGTTAACAGTTAAACAGTTAACATAATAATAGCACAGTAATCATCATTTAGGCCTATCATTTCAGCCCACAACAATCTAAATTTAACAGGGAACTTGCAGTGGTGATTTAAGCAGTAAATAAACAATAATATAATATAACTGCAGAAATAATACAACAGATAATAACTGATGAGGTGTCAATTTAAATGGGATTCATCATTCTACGTTATACTACAGACATATAATATTTAAATAAAATTTTTACACATACACTTGCGATAATTCACAAAATATATGTACATATGTCTGGTGAGAAATACTCACCTTAAACGCTGCAGTGGATCTAAATCAAACACGGTATCTACTTCGGAAAAAAAAAAACGGAAACTACGATCAAACTTCGGCGGATGCAAAGCCTTGACTTAAATCTATAAGATCCAAATACCAAGTATGCGAATTTAAAAATTACGGTCAAAGCAAAATTTCAGAACAACTGGAACGAATAGAATAAAAGAAATTTAGTTCAACTTGCTCGACTACTACAACCCGCTAACCGTCTCAACATATCCTAGGCCCATACTTCAACCGTACGCATGCATAAAATAAATTGAATAAATTGCAAAATAAATTGCAAATTTAATACAATTGATTGAATAAAAAGATGTTATGCACCCAAACAAAACAAATACATGTTTAGACATTATTAAATTATTTCTCACATTTTTAATCATATTTATCATGATCAATTATTTTCATTCTCATATATATTTATTTAAATAAAATGACAATATTGGCAACAAACACAATACTGTTCAAATTATTCGATTTAATCAAATGTAGCCACTAACTACATTCGAATTCATTAAATAATACTTTATTTCACATACATGTTCATCATGTTTAGGCAAATTATTTCTTCTTTTACTTTTATTATTAAACATTAAAAGGTGATTATTGGTATACATCACCAATATCCTTTTATTAACCATAATAAATACAATCCATTGATATTTATCCACCCAAATTCTCAAATAAGTAGTTAAATTTATTTTTAACCATCTTAAATTTATTTCAACCATTAAAAATTGAAATAAATGTCATTTTATTATATTCACCCAAGATTTATTCATACAATATTGTTTATTTGAATTAAACAACATTTCATATCATTTTCTCCTTATCAATTTATCTTCTCCATTATTAAATTGTAATTCTTTTTTTTTTCTTTCTATGCCTTCCTCTTCAAACTGCACTTATCCAAATCCACAATACCACTAACTACATCATAACTACACTAATTCCATAGTCTAGCTTCCTACAATCAATTTATATCATTTCTTCCAGCCTACTACTAACAAAGTTCTATATGTATTTATAAATGGCACGGCATGATGGGGAAGTAGCCGAGCAAGGAAATCAGAGAACACAAGAAGGAGGAAGGAAAATTGGAAGAAGCAAAGAAATAAACAATGCAAATTATTTACCTGATAGAAGCTTGTACCAGAGAGGGACAAACAAGGAGATATGAAAACTTATGTGAATGAGGCAAAGTATTTATAGATAAACTTGCGAAATAAAAAGGGAGATAAATAGGCAGGTTTGAAAACGTAAGAAATAAATGCAAGCGTTGATTTTTGAGTGCATGCGTTTAGGCAAGAGATTTATTTCCAGTTCTTCTTGTTTGAACGCTACACGAAAATTGTGATAAATGCATGCGTTGATTTCTCTTTCCAGTTTTATGTTTGAACGATATCACTCTTTTGGATTTTTTTTTTTTTAGATAGCTTGCGTGATTTATACCAGTTATAATCTAAATTTAAAGCATGCGTTACTGCAAATTTGAGCAGATTTGATTGAGGAAGCAAAACTTGAGCTCTTGCGTGATTTATGGTAAGCAATGAAAAAGCTTTTAACTGAAAAGGCAAAAGTAATAAATGCTTACATAAATATTTACTTGATCAATGGTTCGAAAAATTTATTTATTGCAAAACAAACGCAGTGGAAACAGAGAGATATAATGGGTATGCGAAAATTTGCAAAGATAGGCAAGATTAAATTTTGAATGCATTTAATTTAGGTGAGAGGAAAAATGGCAATTGGAAGAGTTGATATTTTTGTGGATAAGGCTGCGTGAATAAATGAATACAGTGACATGCTCAAGAAACAAATGGTAAGAGGCAAATGTCAAAATGTTAAAAGAATAAAATTTTGTGTCACGCGCAAAGGAAGGCAAATTTGATTTCCAATTTGATTGAATTAAATGAAACGGCAAGAATTGGCAAAGATTTTGGAATCAAAATTTGAAACCCAATAGAAAGCTGTGGAAAAAGGTAACGTTTGCTATAAAACTACTGACTGATATTTTTAATCCATATAGATATTTAAATATGATTTTTAAACTACGCCAAACTGACGTAATACAAAACACCCAACTTTTATAAAAAAAATAACGTTTTTAATTTATACGTTTATTACGTTACTTATACCATAAATTTATGCGCCCTTTAAACGCGAATTTTAACAGTTCATTAACCTACTAAATTCTTCAACATTATTACTTAACAAAATTAAATTGGTTTTCATATATACATGTATACCATATTCACTTTAATATTGCGAATTTAATTATCTTTTAACAAAGTTAAAACTTCAAAACTTTTAATTTTTAAATTAGTTAATTCCCTCTAATTGATTTCCATATTCTTCTAATCAATTAATTCCCCTTTAATTGCCTTTAATTGATTTCAATTGATTACCTTATCCCTTTTAATTACCCTCCTTAATTGATTTCAATTAATTACCATATTACCAATTAATTATCCTCCTTTAATTACATACTCAAATTTGGTTACTAACTTAATTAGTTAATTAACCCTTTTTGTTAATTATCAATCCTGCGACGTCTCACATTAATCCGTCCGCTTTGTAGGCACTGGTAGTCGGACTGGTTACACGGGCAGATTTCTCCTACAAAATGGGGATTAACCTCGTGTCCTCATGCCATTAACCAAAAGAATTAACTTATTTATCTTTCATCAATTTTATTAATTTGCATTAATTATTCAATAAATTAATTCTGGTCAACTACTGAAATTTTACAATTAATTTCTCTATTAATTGTCATAAATTTCTTTTTGAAATATCTATTAATTGTCATTAACTCCATTTTAAAATATCCGTATGTGCCTTTATTCAAGTTTTGAATTGCTAACTAGGAATAAGGTAGATTTATCAAATAAATTGATTGTAAGTTTCATTGTTTTAAATTGCTTAACAATGTTCACTGCTAACATAATTAATATGTCAAAATTGAGAATATTCCACCAACATGATTTGCATGTCATAACCTACCAAATTAACATAATTAATTAACTACTTTAATATGTTACAAATTTTCTCCTTTTCATTATTTTTAGGGAATGGGTATAACAACAGATATTATGATAATATCCAAAACATTTAGTTACCACTCACTTCATTATACATTATAAAAATTTCCTTTTTTTTTTCTTCTTAAATTTAGTTACAAAAATCATATTAAATTAACGAGTTTAATTCTCTAAATTAAATATTTAAACAATATTGGTAAACACAATTTATATAAATTATATTTCTAAAAACAAAAAAATTAAAAGAAATAAATAGCTAAAAACTAGGGCTGTTACACTCTCCCCCACTTAAGAACTTTTCGTCCTCGAAAAGGAACAAAAGAAAAGAAACAAAGGAAGATAAGCTAGATAAACAAGAACTTTAAACGAATAGTTCCGGATTTGAAGCACGAAGAAGATCTTCTAGAATCGGTTTTACTCTTTTCAGTTCGACCGTCGGTCTATGGGTGGTAAGCGGTGCTCAGGCCCCGATGAGTAACAAAGATTTTTAAAGATTATAGAAAAGATTTCTAAATAGACTGGTATAAGCAATAGCCTCCTCATTCTGTAGCAGATAGGGAAACCAAGGACACTTAAAGATAGTTTGAAAACAAATAAGATAATAAATTTGCAATCATAATGCTTTGAAATCATTAAATTTATAAATTTGGAAATCATGCTACTAAAATCATAATACCTTTAAAATAATCTTCATTTATACCTTTTAAATTCAATGCCAAACAATATTCATTTCAAGGTTGAAATATTCCTAAGTTCATTTATAAAAAAAAAAATTTCCAAAACATTTTATTTTTAGAAACAGCAGCACTCATAATATGCTATAGTAGATATAATAGTATTCCTAATCAGTTTATTATGTACTTAACTCTGAATTTTAACAAATAACCTAACACTTTATTAAAAATACTTATCTTATAAATAAGATATTTCTTCAATAAGTTACCCTTGAATTTCCATTTGAAAACCAATTCTCAATTATCAAAATTTAGTGATATTAGAATACGTCTTAACTATTTATTTAGACATCAATTAAACTATGATTTGAAGATATATAATCCTTACTCCAAAAATATCCCTTTCAAATATATTTTCCTTATTCAAAGATACCTTGTTTATTACACAAACATATTCATTTCAGGAAATAACCTTTTATTAAAATCTCTTGGTTAGATTTACGGCTCCATATTAAATTAATTTGATTATTAAGACATTTGAATAAAATTCCTTAAATTCCTTTTCCTTATTTATCCTCATTAATCTTTTATAACTAAAATTTAAGTGTATAATATTTATTATAACCACTCAAATTTTATTCATAAAATCCTTTTATATTGTATATTATCCAATTACATGTTAACTTTTGAAAATCAAGGTAAGTTATATTAAATGAAATTGGGTGTTATACAAATAAAACTTTCAATTTAATTATCTCCAATTGGAACCTTTTTATTCAAATTTTTGTTATTATATTTATTTTCCTTCCTCAAGATAAACTTTAAGAATTAAATTCCTGATTCCCTTCAAACCATTTAGAGATAACTAAATATATATACCTAATATGTCAAATCAAATTTAAATTATATATCTATATATATTAAGTCATACTTTAGAAATTCAAATCAATTAAAATCTCAAGGAAACACTGTAGCCAGACTACAGAATGGTCTTTTCACTTCGAAACTCGAAAATGAATGTCGATGATGCTGCAGTCATCACCGAAATTATTTTCCAGCGACAAAGAGAAAAGCACTAATTTTAAAATTTCTTTGGAAACAAATTTCTATACAAAAATACTTATTACATCCTTTTAAAATTTAAACACAAGGTTTGAAATCATCAGAAATTTAATTCTCAAGTTTTAGTTTTAAATTCATTTCTGTTTCCAAATTAATTTATAACCATTGTTTTATATTCACTTATTTATTAGACAAACACATGGCTTACAACACCATAAATAAAATCAAAACTATTATCTCTTGACAACTAGTTAAATTAATTATAAAATTTTGAAAATTATACTCATATATATAATATTAGATTTTAATTTCAAATATAGGAATAAACTTCTCAAACCAGGATAGAGACTCAAATTTGATGAACTCAAATCAAATAGAATTCAAGATAAATTGAAATCAGAAGATCAGAATAAGGAAACTGGGTAAGTCTATATAAGTCGCGGACAACCTTGACCTAGTCATCCGTGACTTAAAGAGCCATATCGATGTGGTTGGGGTAAATCTACATTTGATCCGAAGAGATAGAATTTGGAATAACCAAAGATACTAGCATATAAACCGAGGATAAATATAAATCTCCGGTGAATCAATGCTAATGGTAAAGGAGTTTCACCCCTTTATTAGAATAATGTCGAGACCGCCAATTTACAATAAAGATCATCCGAAGTGGAGTTATGAGATACTCCAGAATCTAAAGCAGATGAAAAAGTGAGGGATACGAATGAGCTTTGGAACCGTAGGGAATGTTCCAAAATTCGAAAAGAGAGTGGTTCAATCTCGAATGAACGTGATTCTGTAAATCAAATTTACCATACATTCTAAGTTTTGCCTAGAACCAAAGCTCTGATACCAAATGTAACGACCCAATATTTTCAACCATTCGCATCCGCACATTGTCGGACTTGAATTGTTCAAAATACTGCGTTGTAGAATAAATTTGGCAAAACTCAGAATATACAATAAATAGATCACAGAATCACATACACAGATATCAGAATCTCGCAGCGGAAATTAAAAATTTAGTGGTTCATGAAGCCACTGATATAACTTCAACAAAACAGAACTTACATTGTCTATAATCCTCAATACAAATTTTAAGACATAAATAGAGATAGAGTCTTCAAAGTCTTGAATTCCAGAAAAGATAAAGGCTGAAACAACTTCCAGCAGCGCGAATGATCTACTGAGTGTCCTAGCTACGGAGAAGAAATTGAAGCTGCAACTCAGGCTGACCCGAGCGTAAAAATAAAACATAACACTCGAGTCAGGACATACATACTTATATAATGTAAGCTAATTCAAGTGTACTGTAATATAGAGCAAGTAACTTAAAGGATGCTTGGGACCGCCCATCCTCTAAGGATCCGTCAAACTATTTACTATGTAGTATATTGCGCTATTATACTAGTGTCTATTTATAAAATAAACTTACTTTTTAATAGCGTTAAGGGGTTACCCATATAGCCCTTAACACGTAATAGTCCCAGTAGTCCATCCAATATCATAGTCCCTCCTGATCGGGAAGCCACTAGAGGATACCACACGGGCTACGGGAGAAAACCAAACTCGTACAAGGCGCGATAGGGTAGGTGATACGGCACAACTAGGCAATGCCAGGGTAGATATACCAATTGCTATCCAGGCTGATGGTAACGCGCAGCGCGCAGCTGCCGCCCACCTCGAACTAACTCCCCCAAAATCAAAATATAGAAGTGGCCACTGAATCAATCCAAGATCATAGTATAATATCGAAGAGGAGCGTCCGATCAGAGGAATGACCTCATTGGCCTGGAATTGCTCCTGTTTTAGCCACCTTATGCCAACTCACGGGAGTCGGGTCCACGTATTTACCTTACAGGAAACGTCGCCACCAACCTACTTCATTCTGGAATCTCCACCGCGTACACGGTTAGTCAAAGTGGTTTTCGGTATCGACAGAGAGTATGTCCATATCCGATCCCGGTCTCTTTGCCAACCCATCGTTATTATAACACCGTGGTCTTTTAAAACAGTTTATACTTTAAAACCAAAATAAACATTTCTATTTCAAACTATAAACACGATATCATTCAAAACCCAAAACAATATGATACCGTTATATTCAAGTATAATTCTTTTCCAAAAACCATACTGCTTAAAATTTATAATATCTGGAAACCAAATATTTAAATTATATCTTCAAAACATAATATTTTGGAAATTTTACTTTAAAACCATAATTCCCAAACACAATGGTTTGGACATTCAACGGTATATAGAATAAATGGTTTAACTTTATGGTTACTTTGTAAAGAAGATAATTTACATAGCTTTACAAATATATTTCTTTATTTTAAACCATAATTTAAATATCACTTCATGTTCCCAAGACCATTTCAATTCCTATATATATATCCAATTGGAGTATTAATATTCAAAACTAAGGTTGGATATTTTTTCTTTCAACAAATTAGTGTTTATTATTTCGTCTTGAATATTCCCATAAATTCCATAGATAAAACTCCAAAATTATGCCATTAAATAATTTCAAAATTTACTTAACACTAGAATGTTCATCTTAAATTTATTAAGAAAAATCCAGTTATAAATCTCATATCTTAAAGGTCTCCAAAACTTAAACATAAATATAATTTATCAAATTCCTTAAATTTCAAAACAATCAAATTCCAGATTCTATAGCACTTAGGAAATGCTACCTAAAGTTACGGGTAAAACTAGTCCAATTTCAAAAGACAGCATTTAAATGCTTTAGTAGATTGTTTAACTTAATAAATATTTCCAAATATAACTTATATATATATTTCTTAACTGAAATCTTATCCTTTCAAAAATCCAGAATTTCCAAAATAAGTTATATTCCAAAATTTTATTCAAATATTTATTTATTTATTTATTAACATTTATAACTCATTCAAAATCAATATAAAATCCTTTAAAGATATTAAATCAAATATTTAACTTCCAAAATAATTTTAAATATTTCAGAAAATATTTTAAGGACCACGGGCCTGTATATAGTTTTCTAGCCTAGGTCAAGTGATACGGATTTATATCATTTCAATCCGTAATTTACAAACCCCGGGTTCTATCATTTCAAACCCGTAATCCCAAGTTAACAGTTAAACAGTTAACATAATAATAGCACAGTAATCATCATTTAGGCCTATCATTTCAGCCCACAACAATCTAAATTTAACAGGGAACTTGCAGTGGTGATTTAAGCAGTAAATAAACAATAATATAATATAACTGCAGAAATAATACAACAGATAATAACTGATGAGGTGTCAATTTAAATGGGATTCATCATTCTACGTTATACTACAGACAGATAATATTTAAATAAAATTTTTACACATACACTTGCGATAATTCACAAAATATATGTACATATGTCTGGTGAGAAATACTCACCTTAAACGTTGCAGTGGATCTAAATCAAACACGGTATCTACTTCGGAAAAAAAAAACGGAAAGCACGATCAAACTTCGGCGGATGCAAAGCCTTGACTTAAATCTATAAGATCCAAATACCAAGTATGCGAATTTAAAAATTACGGTCAAAGCAAAATTTCAGAACAACTGGAACGAATAGAATAAAAGAAATTTAGTTCAACTTGCTCGACTACTACAACCCGCTAACCGTCTCAACATATCCTAGGCCCATACTTCAACCGTACGCATGCATAAAATAAATTGAATAAATTGCAAAATAAATTGCAAATTTAATACAATTGATTGAATAAAAAGATGTTATGCACCCAAACAAAACAAATACATGTTTAGACATTATTAAATTATTTCTCACATTTTTAATCATATTTATCATGATCAATTATTTTCATTCTCATATATATTTATTTAAATAAAATGACAATATTGGCAACAAACACAATACTGTTCAAATTATTCGATTTAATCAAATGTAGCCACTAACTACATTCGAATTCATTAAATAATACTTTATTTCACATACATGTTCATCATGTTTAGGCAAATTATTTCTTCTTTTACTTTTATTATTAAACATTAAAAGGTGATTATTGGTATACATCACCAATATCCTTTTATTAACCATAATAAATACAATCCATTGATATTTATCCACCCAAATTCTCAAATAAGTAGTTAAATTTATTTTTAACCATCTTAAATTTATTTCAACCATTAAAAATTGAAATAAATGTCATTTTATTATATTCACCCAAGATTTATTCACACAATATTGTTTATTTGAATTAAACAACATTTCATATCATTTTCTCCTTATCAATTTATCTTCTCCATTATTAAATTGTAATTCTTTTTTTTTTTCTTTCTATGCCTTCCTCTTCAAACTGCACTTATCCAAATCCACAATACCACTAACTACATCATAACTACACTAATTCCATAGTCTAGCTTCCTACAATCAATTTATATCATTTCTTCCAGCCTACTACTAACAAAGTTCTATATGTATTTATAAATGGCACGGCATGATGGGGAAGTAGCCGAGCAAGGAAATCAGAGAACACAAGAAGGAGGAAGGAAAATTGGAAGAAGCAAAGAAATAAACAATGCAAATTATTTACCTGATAGAAGCTTGTACCAGAGAGGGACAAACAAGGAGATATGAAAACTTATGTGAATGAGGCAAAGTATTTATAGATAAACTTGCGAAATAAAAAGGGAGATAAATAGGCAGGTTTGAAAACGTAAGAAATAAATGCAAGCGTTGATTTTTGAGTGCATGCGTTTAGGCAAGAGATTTATTTCCAGTTCTTCTTGTTTGAACGCTACACGAAAATTGTGATAAATGCATGCGTTGATTTCTCTTTCCAGTTTTATGTTTGAACGATATCACTCTTTTGGATTTTTTTTTTTTTTAGATAGCTTGCGTGATTTATACCAGTTATAATCTAAATTTAAAGCATGCGTTACTGCAAATTTGAACAGATTTGATTGAGGAAGCAAAACTTGAGCTCTTGCGTGATTTATGGTAAGCAATGAAAAAGCTTTTAACTGAAAAGGCAAAAGTAATAAATGCTTACATAAATATTTACTTGATCAATGGTTCGAAAAATTTATTTATTGCAAAACAAACGCAGTGGAAACAGAGAGATATAATGGGTATGCGAAAATTTGCAAAGATAGGCAAGATTAAATTTTGAATGCATTTAATTTAGGTGAGAGGAAAAATGGCAATTGGAAGAGTTGATATTTTTGTGGATAAGGCTGCGTGAATAAATGAATACAGTGACATGCTCAAGAAACAAATGGTAAGAGGCAAATGTCAAAATGTTAAAAGAATAAAATTTTGTGTCACGCGCAAAGGAAGGCAAATTTGATTTCCAATTTGATTGAATTAAATGAAACGGCAAGAATTGGCAAAGATTTTGGAATCAAAATTTGAAACCCAATAGAAAGCTGTGGAAAAAGGTAACGTTTGCTATAAAACTACTGACTGATACTTTTAATCCATATAGATATTTAAATATGATTTTTAAACTACGCCAAACTGACGTAATACAAAACACCCAACTTTTATAAAAAAAAATAACGTTTTTAATTTATACGTTTATTACGTTACTTATACCATAAATTTATGCGCCCTTTAAACGCGAATTTTAACAGTTCATTAACCTACTAAATTCTTCAACATTATTACTTAACAAAATTAAATTGGTTTTCATATATACATGTATACCATATTCACTTTAATATTGCGAATTTAATTATCTTTTAACAAAGTTAAAACTTCAAAACTTTTAATTTTTAAATTAGTTAATTCCCTCTAATTGATTTCCATATTCTTCTAATCAATTAATTCCCCTTTAATTGCCTTTAATTGATTTCAATTGATTACCTTATCCCTTTTAATTACCCTCCTTAATTGATTTCAATTAATTACCATATTACCAATTAATTATCCTCCTTTAATTACATACTCAAATTTGGTTACTAACTTAATTAGTTAATTAACCCTTTTTGTTAATTATCAATCCTGCGACGTCTCACATTAATCCGTCCGCTTTGTAGGCACTGGTAGCCGGACTGGTTACACGGGCAGATTTCTCCTACAAAATGGGGATTAACCTCGTGTCCTCATGCCATTAACCAAAAGAATTAACTTATTTATCTTTCATCAATTTTATTAATTTGCATTAATTATTCAATAAATTAATTCTGGTCAACTACTGAAATTTTACAATTAATTTCTCTATTAATTGTCATAAATTTCTTTTTGAAATATCTATTAATTGTCATTAACTCCATTTTAAAATATCCGTATGTGCCTTTATTCAAGTTTTGAATTGCTAACTAGGAATAAGGTAGATTTATCAAATAAATTGATTGTAAGTTTCATTGTTTTAAATTGCTTAACAATGTTCACTGCTAACATAATTAATATGTCAAAATTGAGAATATTCCACCAACATGATTTGCATGTCATAACCTACCAAATTAACATAATTAATTAACTACTTTAATATGTTACAAATTTTCTCCTTTTCATTATTTTTAGGGAATGGGTATAACAACAGATATTATGATAATATCCAAAACATTTAGTTACCACTCACTTCATTATACATTATAAAAATTTCCTTTTTTTTTTCTTCTTAAATTTAGTTACAAAAATCATATTAAATTAACGAGTTTAATTCTCTAAATTAAATATTTAAACAATATTGGTAAACACAATTTATATAAATTATATTTCTAAAAACAAAAAAATTAAAAGAAATAAATAGCTAAAAACTAGGGCTGTTACATTGACAAAGCATATTAGTCAGTGAAAAGAATATAATTCATAAGCAAATAGTTTTTATGTTAATTTTGAGTCTACCATTCCACCCCTTCGTCAAGGCCACCACTTCATCATATGTTGTCAAGGCCACCTCTTCATCATATGTTTTCAAAGCCATCACTTCGTCATATGTCAACAAGGTCACCTCTTCGTCATATGTCGTCAAGGCACCTCTTCGTTATATGTCGTCAAGGTCAACTCTGCGACACATGTCGTCAAGCCACCTCTTCGACACATGTTGGCAAGCCACCTCTTCGACATATGTCATCAATGTTAATGACACACGTCATCAACGTTGATGCCACCAATTTAGGCACATATCGTCCATGTAATGCCCCTTCTTTAGTCATATGTCATCAACGTTGATACCACCTCTTTGGTCATATGTCGTCAACGTTGAAGCCACCTTTTTGGACCTACAACATCAATGAATGACGTTTTTCTTGTTTTAAAGAATGATTTTAAGAGGTTTATCAAGGTTAAAGATAACTAGTTTTAAATAAATAAATGGTGTTTTAGCCCAATTTTGTGTGAAGTTTGCTAACAGAAAATATTACTTAACTTTAGTTATTTTATTATGCACGTGACTATTGATTGAACATAGTTTATTGTATGACGCTATAAGTCCTTATTATCAATTGATCAGTTAAACTTACATATATTACCATTGCCATACTCACATTTCATGACCCAATACTACATCTTGGGATTTTGGGGCAGAATTACCAATTAGGTCGTCTCAATGATAGGTATAAACAAACTAAACTCTAGAGTGAGTATAATTGTGTCCACTAGATCAGATTGATCAACTGTGTTAGGATGCTCTGAATCGATCCAAAGATATGACTCATGAGTTTAAAACCAGATTAGATGGTAGGTGGGACTCATGTAGGGTCGCATCCTATGCTTCAATCGTTAGCCCCCGGTTGGTAAAGGTCTGTGATTCCAATGCGTAGGGCTTGTCAGTAGTGAGATAACTCGTAGCTCTACATGTTCACTAGATTATTTAAGTTGTTTTACTCCTATCCGTATTTGGAGATTTGTGAACATCTGGTTATGTTTTGACTCGAGTCAGCCCGATAGGTTATTGGTTGGCCTGCAAAACCATTAGACTCATAGTAACCTTAGGATTATAATGATTTCAGATAGACGGTCTATTATTGGGAAGGGTAAATTTCGGGTGCACGTAACCTTAGGATGACAGTATAGACAGACTTACCCAGGCTGCATGCAAGCATATTAACATGTTGTATTTTGTTTTAGCCATTATGAATGTAGGTGCATGGTTACGGTTGACATATTTTGGTAAGATACCAGTGAGGTGAAAACATGTTCCTCTTAGCAGCGTGGTCTTACTATATATCTGTTTTCGTTCAAGATGGTATATTATTCACACCAGACTTTTTGTCTGACTCGAAGTTTTTTTTTTCCCTCTAAACTCTCGGGTACTCATTGACTAGGTCGAGAGTATAAATTTTCAGGTTAGGCGAACAAGCTTCCAGAGAGGTGCAGGAGGCAAACTAGCAAATGTAGGAGCTTTTATTTTTGCTATGTTCTTTAAAGTTTATGCTATGTAGGAATGGGTGTAATGATAGAATTTACAGCTGTCAAGTATTAGACTCTGATCGACCAAGGATGCATCTTAACACATAGCCCTTGGAGTATTTTGTAATTATTATATTTTCTCTGGTCATGGATAACGAATGGGATTCTGTTATGAACGTGAAAACCTTATTTCTAAAATATAATGAAAGTTTATGAATGAAAAATGTTTGAAAAATTTTCTTATTCATATGCTTTTGAAGTTATTGATATGATTAACATTACCGTATTTTATCACTGAAGAATAATACTATTGATGGTTGCAGCATCAGTAGTGCTTATTTTCAAGCCACGAAATGAGGAATGTTACAGCGTGGTATCAGAGCATAAGTTTATGAAAAAATTAAAAAATTAAAATGTTTTTGAAAACGTAATCCGAATAAATTAGAGAATAAAACTGGGGTATTGGATAACACTATAGTAACGTGCTTGTAGTTGATATATATATATATATATATATATAAGTACATATCCTATCTTTATTCTCCTTTCTCACATAGACATTCTTCTATATCTTACAAAGATTCATATGCAAATTCAAAGGAAAAAAGATATGGAAGCATGAAATAGAGGAGTGAATCTAGGTGGAGGAAGCACCACAATAAATGGAAATGCTTGGCTCAATACTAGAATAAATTACGGTCGATAAGGAAATGCTAATATGGGTGCTGGGACACCTATATGGGGACTATGCATTAGTTCTTTGTTAACATGATTCAAGTTGGAGCAACTTCTAGTTTGGCTAGAGGAAATATTGCTAATGCTGGAGGAGCTAATCTTGTGGTGCTTGTTGGCAATAACTATGACAAGCTAAACCGTGATTATATTAGTCTTGGAGGAAAGCCATCTTTAGGAACAGAGGATGTTGTTGAAATGGAGAACTGGTTATTGCATCATGAGAGAATTTTTGACGATCTAGGCTTGAACGATGAGCAGAAGAGAAGATTGGCTTCGAGCATTTGCAAGGAGCCGTATTATATTGGTGAAATAAGGTAACTGTCAGCGTGCCAGAAGAATAACTGACTGGGGCTGATTTTAGAAGAAGATTTGAGGAGAGGTTCTTATCTGAACTAACCATGTCAACCTTACTTAGGAAGTTTATGGAATTAGAACAGGGAGGAATGCCGACGTTGGAATATGCCACTAAATTTGATGGGTTGTCTAGGTATGAGTATGTCATCATAGACACTGTGATTAAGAGGAATGAAAAGTTTGTCCAGGAATTGAAGCTGGAGATTGCTAGAGCAACAATGCCACACCTTCAAGCTCCTAGTAATGTAGCAGTGGAGATGGTGATAAGGAATGAGGAGATGCTTTGGACTTTTGGGAAGGAGAAATCAATGGAGACCCAAAGTTCTTAGGGTAAGAAGAGGATGTTCTTCAAAAAGAAGGGTGCTCAGAATAGTGAAGATGCCTAGAAAAAGAAGGTGGATGTAATTTTCTATACTGCAATAAGAATGGCACTTTGCAAATGAGTGTTGCTCTAGTAATGGAAAGAAGGCTACAGGAAAGAAGAACGTGAATCCACCAACTTTTCTTTCAAAAAAATATAAGTAAATGGTTTTAGGTTTGTTGTAACAATGTTTAAGTAACATTTGTCTTTAACCCTTATGAATTTACTTAGATCTTTAATAATGGAATTTTAAAGCTAATAACAAGTCTGAAATCTTTTAACTTATAAAGAGAAGGGGTTTATAGTATCAATGTTTGAGTAACATTTGTTTTTAACCTCTTTGATTATATTTTAAAGTAAGTAAATCTGGTTAATGACTTGTGAACATACTTCTACCATTTGAGATAAGTATATAAATACATTTTGAAGTGTAGAAAAGAGTATAAATGGATAGTAAATTACGTGATTAGTAAGATAATTAATAGTAAAATATGTGAATAGTAAAATGCATGAAAAGTAAAATACATGAATGGTGAAACAGTATAATACAAGTCTAAATCTTTTACAAAGGGAAATTAAATCCGTATACAATTTTAAATAAGTTAAGTTTTAATTAATAAGAAGTTTAATTAAATAAGTGAAGTTTTAATTAATAAGAAGTTTAACTGAATAAGTGAATTTTTAATTAATAAGAAGTTTAACTAAATAAGTGATGTTTTAGTTATTAAGGGAAGTTTTAATTAATAAAGGAATTTTAATCAATGAAAGGAATTTTATTGGATGAAAAGAGTTATTAAGGGAGAACGAAATTTTTAGATGGAGGAAAAAGGGGAGGAGAAAATTACGGACAGTGCAGAGAGAATCAAATTTGGAGACAGTTCAGTTTGCAAAAATTCAAGGGGGCTTGTGTGCTTTTGAATCAAACTCAGTAATCATAGTATAGTGTTAAATATATTAACGGTATGGAAAACTTGAATAGGACCAACACCCATCATATCTCCTTTTTCTAAAAAGGTGTTTCTAAACTATGCAACATATTATAAGTTGAGCTTACTTTAGTCACACATACTGGAGATAAAACTTCTTTTTGAAATGATCCCTGGATATCCCCTATAGCTTTGAACCAGGAACTCCCTGGTCTTTTCCTCGCATCCAATAATAAGAATGACCTCGTAAAAGATATATTTAGATCTTATGAGAAATTTAAATGTGATTATTCATTTAACCAAGATCATGTAAAGAATTTACTTAAACAATTTCAAACGGTCATAATCATAGAAGTATGGATAAACATCTAAATACAGTGGAACGGAGTTGGAATAAAAAGAAAGGTTACACAATTCTAAGTCTCTGTATAATTTTCTTAACTTCATGGGCATTGAATTGATATATTTAAAACCTATCTGAAGGTTCATGCTCCACCTAAAGCTAAAATACACACGTGAATAATGTTTCACAATAAATTAAATACTATTTAGATGCTAAACTCTAAACTAACTAATAACCACAACACTATTCTATGTTATTTTTGTAACGCAATGCCCGAAAGCACCAAGCATTTGTATTTTAAATGAACTACATTCAATATATAACCAATAAAGTAATCAATATTTTTGAAATTGATATCACTCCATTTAATATTTGATCTAACTTCAGATTTAACTACAATTTGCATAAAGAAATTTGTTGGACATAATTTACTCAATCACCACATAGTAGCTTTGGATGAAAGAAACCACAATATTTTCAATGATTCCTATACATGTACTCATGTTTTATTTTCTATTGTACGATATACTTCTCTTTGGACAGGGACAAATAGAAGGAATCCAAATGGAACACCAGGCCCGACCAGATCATGCGCAACACTTCTGCTATTACAAAAGATTTTTCTACTTCTCTCCTGTCCCATGCCATGGTCCTAACTCATTTTAAACGATTCACTTTTCACTTAATTTACTTGAGATTCTTTTGGTTACTGGCTTCATTGTGCGCATCATATTAGATCATCCCTCAACTTCAATCACGTTCTTTACTCATCAATATCCTCTTGGGCAAAAGCCACTTTGTGACCCAGTGTCACTCCATCAATTCAGCCACACTATTCTACCAGCCGGCACATATGCAACGTCCTAATAGCACTGCATACTGCTCATGCAATTCATAACTCGAATGCTTCACTACTCCACTGAAATTCATGCCATTCTATTTTCCAGCATCATCATCAGATCCTCCATTATTTTTCACCACTCCTGTTTACTCCAATCAATCTTTGTTCCAGGCATAGGTTCTTCATTTCAGCAACTGTTTGGTTAGCAGTTTTCTTCATTGCTCGTAGGCTTTGCTCTAGTTTTGGCCTTCCAGTATTCTCGGATTAGACATAACCTTACAGTTTGGCTAGCTCAAAACTACTTAAATAAATTTGCTTTTATTTTGATCATTGGGCTTATAGCTTTTTTTGGGTCATTACTTAATTCAAAGTAGTTTCTGCCATAGTTTACTTAGTTTCAAACAAACTCTGGTCATTTTTTGCATTAGTTCAGCATTGCACGACAACAACAGTGGTTTACTCAGTTTGACCAGTTTTGTGAATAGCTATAGTGTGTAGTCAAGCTTCTGATCTGTTAACTGGATTATCATGTAACAAGATGAAAATAAGCATAGGACTATATCCTACA
Source organism: Allium cepa (assembly GCA_030765085.1). Taxonomy (NCBI): domain Eukaryota; kingdom Viridiplantae; phylum Streptophyta; class Magnoliopsida; order Asparagales; family Amaryllidaceae; genus Allium; species Allium cepa. Next base: position 883,717,750 of record CM060929.1, read on the forward strand.
TATCTAAATCGATTATCAAAAATGCTAAGATCACTTGCTGCATACGTGAGTGTCCTATCACTTGCTTTTCCATTGGTTGATACTTGAAAGTAGGACCTACACGCCACTTATTATAACAAAAAGTTGTTGAATTTGATACTTCAAATTCAAACTCAAAGGAAGAGGCGGAGGAGGAAGTCACAGGGTTGGAAACCCTAGCTTGAGCGGCATTGAGGAGGACTGAACCAAACTATGGCTCGGTGTTGAGGCTATAAGGCCGAACGAATCTCGTTCGGAGGAGAAGCAATTTCATTTGATGCTTGGGCTTCGAGATGGCTTCGTCCGGTAAAGGAGATCTGAAGACAAAGTCTTGCAGTGGTGGAAAATAATGCCGAACGAAATATTTAGTTTGGTGGCATGTTGGTCCAATTATTTCGTTCGGGCATTATACCGAACGAAATTAGTTTTAGGTAGTGCCGAACCAAATGATCTGCTATGTTTGCCGAACCAGATGCAAATGCCGAAACAGATAGACACCGAACCAAGTTAAGGATGATCAAATATTTGGTTCGGTTTAGACCATGCCGGTCTAGATCTCAAGTGATGTATGCTAAACCAAATTATGCCAGACCAAATGCATACCGAACCATTTTTTGTGTTTGTCGAACCAAACCTCAGGGCTGCTATATAGCAGTCACCCCTCCTTATATCTTTACTCTATAAATAGTGAAACTTCTAGACAATAATGTCAGTCGTCCTAGAGAGCTAAAATTCTATAGAATTTTATTTGTACTGTTAATTATTCTTATGTATAGCCTCCAAAAGTGAATCAATCTTATAATTCTATTCTTTGAGTGATTAATAAAATCTTCTCTCTCCCAAGTGGACATACACTGCCTCGTGGCAGTGGAACCACTATAAATACTGGTGTTATTTATTTTTCTACATTGCATTGATCTGTGACTGTCTGTTTTGGTGTTTATCTCTATTTGTTTTGTCTCACTACAATCACATCCGGTTATTTTCCGCTGGATTGGGTATTTTTATTCCTTAGACTAATCATCTGAAGGGATTTTCCCCAACAGTCTGGCATCAAAGCTGCAAGATTGATTGAGGAGTGTTAAACGCTATTGTAGGAGATGAAGCGAGTCCAGTTGTTACAAGACCCTATACTAGAGGGACGTACATCTCGTCAGGATCACAGTTGGCAATTAAGAAATGGAACGACAATAAAGACTTCGAGAAGTAGCAATGGAGGATGAAGGATGTTCAAATGAGAAATGAAGTCCATCCAGTAATGTTTGCTCCTGATGAGTTGAAGGCTGACATCTCAGTCGCGGAAAAGAAGGAGATGGAGAAATGGGCATTTATTACTTTACAACTAGCTATGGGAGAAAATGTCATCTCAGAGATTAGCAATGAGACAACTGCTCGAGGCATCTGGACTAAGCTAGAAAATCTCTACTTGAAGAAACCTCTAAGTAACCATCTAATATTACTAAAGACATTTTTACTATGCGGATGAGAGAGGGTACTTCAGTGAAGGAACATCTTAATTTATTTGATAATCTCGTAATGAAAACGAAGACGGTTGACTTGAAAATGGATGAGAAGCAAATGGCAATGATTCTTTTATGTTCTCTTCTGGAGCGTTACACAAGTTTCGCTGACAGCCTTATCTTCGCTAGAGACACATTGATAGTGGAAGACGTGAAGTCATGCCTTCTATTTGAGGGCTTGAGAGATCAGATAAAGGAGATAAGTGAAAGAAGTAGAGGTGGAAGTAGTAGTCACGACCTGTTTGTTGAAAGAGCTAGAGATGATAAGAAGAATTAGCACTCTAGAGGACGTTCCAAGTCCAGGAAGCCTAGTAATGGCAGGAGAGGAAAGTCTAAGGATGGGAAGGCTTTATCTGCAAGAAACTTGGTCATTGGAAAAAGGTTTGTTCAGATTTGAAGAAGAAGGAAGAAGATGGATCTTCATCATTTGCGGTGGAGAAGTCTGTATCTGACGATGTGTTATCTGCAGCAGTATCGGATGTCTGAGACCATTGGATGTTGGACTCGAAGGCGTCCTTTCATATGACGCCTAATAAGGATTACTTCAGTTCTTTCGTTGGACAAGAGGAAAGCCCTATTCTTATGGGTAATGATGCTAGCTGTAGGACAATAGATGAAGGTACAACAAGGATCAGGATGTTTGACGGAGAGATATGCACATTGACAGGTGTTTGGTATGTTCCAGGTCTTCGGAAGTCCTTAATTTCTTTAGGATAATTGGCATCATTAGGATGCAAGGTAACTATCGAGAAGGATAGTCTAAAGGTTTCGAGAGGTGCACAGTTCTTATGAAAGGAGGTGTGTTCCGAAATCTGTATTTGCTGAAAGAAACCACAGTTCTTGGAGAGTCTTGTGTTGGAGTAGATAGTTCTCATGCATTGGATGTCACAAAGCTTTGGCATCTTAGGTTGGGTCATATTTCATAGAAGGGATTAAAGTTGCTTCAAAGACAGAAGACGATCAAAGGAGAAAGCTTCGATAAGATTGACTTTTGCCAGGAGTGTGTGTTAGGCAAGCAAACTAAAGTGTCTTTTGGAGTTGGACTCCATAAATCGAGGCGAGTACTTGAGTATGTGCATACAGATGTTTTGGGACTGGTTTCTACTCCTTCTCTTGGAGGAGTAAAGTATTTTATCTTTTTCATTGATGACTTTTCTTGAAAAGTATGGGTGTGTGTGATAAAGGCCAAATCAGAGAGTTTTGAGAAGTTCAAAGACTAGAAAGTGCTTGTTGAGAACCAATATGGTTCAAGGTTGAAGGTGTTGAGATTTGATACCGGCGGTGAATTTGTCTCTAGGGAGTTTCACGATTTCTGTAGACAACATGGCATTCGGAGACATTTCACTACACCTGACGATCCACAATCCAATGGGATTGCAGAAAGGATGAACACGACTCTACTGGAGAAGGCTCGTTGCTTAAGATTGACAATGGGCTTGTCTAGAGGCTTTTGGGCTGAGACATTATCAGCTGGGACACATCATAAATCGTATTTCATGCTCATCTATGGATGGGAAGATTCCAGAGGAAAAGTGGAGAGGTGGAGCAGTGTATCTTGGTTACTTCTGAATTTTTAGTTGTCCTGTGTACGTTCACCATACAGGTGATGACAAGTCATAGGCTAGAGCATACAAGGGTATACTAATGGGATACATTGATGGTATCAAAGGGTATCGAATTTGGAACCCTATTGATCAGAAGATTGTTCATTTCAAACATGTTACTTCTGATGAGTCTGATATGTTCAGTCTGAAGAAGAAGCTACCTACCACATCAGAAGATTTTGATAGACCTAAGAAGATGGAAGAAGTTCCTATATTCCAGCCAAATAGTAATATTGTTGTTGATGAAACATCACAGGATAGTCCATAGGTATCTTCTAGCAGTGATGGTGATGTGCATGAATCTAGAGGAAGTTCAGTTCAATGTGGAGTTGAAAGGAGTTTAGGCATACTAGTACCAACCTGGGTCAGTCGTAGGACTATTGGGCCGTCCGAAAGGCATGGTGATTTTGCGAACCTTAACCTTGGTGATCAGTTTGACTATGCCCTACATGTGGTTCTTGAGGAGCCACTTAACATTGATGAAGTTTTGAAGTCATGTGACAGTTCGAAGTGGATGTGCGCTATGGAAGTGGAATTAGAGTCGTTGAAGAAGAACAAGATTTGGGATTTAGTACCACCACCTCAAAGAAGCCGAGCCATAGGTTGCAAGTAGGTGTTGAAGGTGAAGGATGATGGGAGATACAAGACTAGACTAGTTGCTAAAGGTTTTTCACAAAGAAAATGATTGGATTATGATGAGATATTCTCTCTAGTAGTGAGGCATACGTCCATCTGCATTTTGCTCGCTATCGTCGCAGCTCCTGACTTGGAGTTGGAGCAACTGAACGTGAAAACCGCTTTCTTGCACAGAGACTTGGATGAGACCATCTACATAAAGCATCCAAAAGGATTTATTGTAGATGGGAAAGAAAATTGGGTTTGTAAATTGAAGAAGTCTTTGTATGAACTTAAGCAGTCGCCTAGACAATGGTACAAGAGGTTTGACTCTTTTATGCTTTTACTTGGTTTTGATCGTAGCATCAAAGACGTTTGTGTGTATTTCAAGCATTTAAAGAATGGTAGATGGGTGTACCTACTCTTATACGTGGATGATATGTTGATTGCTTCCAAGGATAATGCTGAAATCGATAGTTTAAAGAGAAAACTAATAGAGGAATTCAAAATGAAAGACCTTCGGGAAGCAAAGAAAATTTTGGATATGGAAATCCAAAGGGATAGAAAGCTAGGACTTTTGAGCCTCAAAAGGAGTACATTCAAAAGGTGTATGCTTGATTTAGCACGGAAGGGGCAAAGGCAATCAGCACACCCATGTTTTTGCACATACAGCTTTCAAGTAAAGGCTCTCTAATCTCGAAAAAGGACAAGGCCTATATGATGAAGGTCCTATATGCAAGTGCAGTTGGCAGCTTGATGTATGTCATGGTCTGCGCTAGGCCTGACATTGCATAGGCGGTTGTACTGGTGAGTAGATTCATAGCGAATCCAAGAAAGACGCATTGGAAAGCAAAGAAGTGTATCTTCAGATACCTTAGAGGAACTCCAAATCATGGACTTGTCTTTGGTGGTAGAGGAAGAGATTTCAGCTAGGTTGGATTTTGTGATTCCAACTATGCCGATGATAGAGATCGAAGGAAATCAACCTCCGGATATATGTTCACCACTGGTGGGACGGTGATAAGTTGGAGAGCGAGGTTGCAGACGATTGTGACTTTGTCCACTATAGAGGCAGAGCTCATAGCTGCGGTTGAAGCAGCTAAGGAGGCGCTTTATATAAGGCGATTGTTGTGTGATTTGGGCTTCGCATATGAAGGTGTGAATGTGCATTATGACAGTCAAAGTGTAATTCACTTAGCTGAAAATCTGGCATTAAGCTCAAGGACGAAGCATATTGAGGTGAAAGGGTCATTCCTTGTCTCGATGAGTGAAGAGAAGCTAGTTCGTCTTCAAAAAGTTCACACAAAGGAGAATGCAGTAGACATGTTTACCAAGTCGTTACCTGTTGTGAAGTTTGAGCATTGCTTGGAGTTGATTCGCTTAATAAAGCGTTAGGTGCCATGGGGAAGAGTTGAGACGGTTCATGGAGACGTTTATTTTCATGGTGGAGATTGATAGATTCTACACTGACTGGGTACTTCGAACACTTAGGCAGTGGCCTTGCCGAAGTTCGTTGATAGAGTATAATGGGTGATGGCATTGCCGAAGCTCATTGGACAAGTATCGATTGCTTGGAGCATGAAGGTGTAGATGGAGTTGGATGCCTTGATGGAATTTGGTATCAAGGTGGAGATTGTTGAATTTGATACCTGAAATTCAACTCGAAGGAAAAGGTGGAGGAGGAGTCATGGGGTTGGAAACCCTAGCTGGAGCGGCATTGAGGAGGACTGAACCAAACTGTGGCTCAGTGTTAAGGCTATAGAGGCCAAACGAGTAATCTTGTTCAGTGGAGGAGCGGTTTCATTCGGTGCTTGGGCTTCGAGATGGCTTCGTTCAGTAAAGAAGATCTAAAGACAAAGTCTTAAAGCGGTGGAAAATAATGTCGAATGAAATATTTCGTTTGGTGGTTGTCCCGGCATTATGTCGAACCAAATTAGTTTTGGGTAATGCTGAACAAAATGATCAGATGTGTTTACCGAACCAGATGCAAATGCCGAACCAGATGGACACCGAACCCAGTTAAGGCCGAACCAAATATTTGGTTCGGTATTGGACCATGCTGGTCCATATTTCAAGTAATGTATGCCGAACTAAATTGTGCCGCACCAGATGCATGCCGAATCATTTTTTGCTATTTGCTGAACCAAACCCCAAGGCTGCTATATAGCAGCCACCTATCCTCGTATGTTCACTCTATAAATAGGGGTGCTTCTGGACAATAATGGCAACCATCCTAGAGAGCTAAAACTCTGTCGAAATTTGTATGTATTGCTAATTCTTCTTATGTATAGCCACCAAAAGTGAATCAATCTTGTAACTCTAATCTTTCAGTTATTAATAAAATCTCCTCTCTTTCCAAGTGGACGTACACTGACTCGCGATATTGGAACCACTATAAATACTGGTGTTATTCATTCTTCTGCATTGCATTAATCCGTGATTGTCTGTTTTGATGTTTATCTCTGTTTGTTTCATCTCACTTCAATCACGATCCAGTTGTTTTCCACTGCGTTTGGTTTTTTATTTCCTTGGACTGATCATCTCAAGGGATTTTCCCCAACAAAAGTAAATGCTCCAACCAATCACATAAGCCAATATAATGGTACTTGGTGCATGTTCGACTCATCCTAGGATATCTCATTGATCATTTGATTGTCATGTATAATCATGTAATATATATCTAATACATAGTTATTCCGCCAGCTACCAGGCTTGTCAAAAGTTTTATTTTTATATGGAATTAAATAATTTCAAGTGTTCTTCTTGATTTGAGAATCACTCTTTAATCATATATATATATATATATATATATATATATATATATGCAAGTAACGGCTGCATCTCATTCTGGCTACACCTCAAATCCCCCTGATTTCAACCACATGTAATCATTTAGGTAATTATGGTTTTCTCTCTTGTCACTTCATCATATTATTTAAATGGGAACGTGTAGTTGAAAGCAGAGCGGATTTGAGGTATTGTCAAAATGTGGTATACCATTCCTTGCCATATATATATATATATATATATATATATATATATATATATATATATATATATATATATATATATAATTTAATTTGTTGTGTATGATGACCCACCTCCTCGACCCTCAGAGATCGATACTAATACATCCTCGGTATTCATGTACCGTAAATCCAAGTACCGGAGAGGCAAATTATCATGAGGTAAAGAAAATAAAGATAGAAGACGTGGAAATAATAAAATCTCACATCGTATTCAACACATAATTTTACATATGAGTAGTACATCCAATTACTTCAAATTGTTCCATTAGAGTTCTAGTACATACTAATCCAGCTAGGATAGTTTTAACTTGGTATCAGGGCATTGGTTTATGAAAAAATTTAAACTAAAACAATTTTTGAAAACATAATCCTAAGGAGTTAGAGATAAGATACGAGTATGGGATAACGTTATAGTAACGTACTTGTATTTTCTATATATAAGTATATGCTATATCTCTATTCTCCTATCCCTCCTAGGTTATTCTTTTGTATCTTACAAGGCTTGAATACAGATATGGATGCTAGAAGTGGAAGAGTTAACCTTGGAGGGGGAAGCACCACTCAAAATGCTAGACCAAATACGAGAAGGAACCAATGTCAGGCACAAGCTGAAAATGTGGGTGCTGAAGTCCCACAAGTTTACATGGGAGCAATGTATCGGTTCTTTGTAAACATGATGCAAGCAGAAATTGATGCTAGAGTAATTGGAGGAAATGTTGGAGGAGGGAACCAAGAAGCTCCGGTGGTGAATAACTGTGCTATTCTAAGTAGAGATTTTGCTCGGCTGGAAGAAAAGCCGTTTATTAGTACTGAAGATGCAATCGAAGTAGAGAATTGACTACTTCATTGCGAGAGGATTTTCAATGACTTAGGGCTCAACGATGAGCAGAAAAGGAGACACACTTCTACACAATTTCAAGGGGCGGCAGTGTTTTGGTGGAACAGTGTAACAGTTGGAGTCAACGAGGAGAATATGACTTGGGCTGAGTTTAGGAGAAGGTTCGAGGAAAGGTTTATGTCAGAAAGTGCTAAGTCCACTCTGCTTAAGAAGTTTGCCGAGTTGGAGCAGGGGGATATGACCGTGCTCGAGTATGCGACGTTTGAGGAGCTAGCAAGATATGGCTATGCTACGATTGATACTGTGATTAAGAGGAATGAGAAGTTCATCAGGGGGTTGAAGTTTGAGCTTACTAAGGGCATGTTCCGCATATTAGGAATCCGAGTGATGTTGTTGTTGAGATGGCCTTAAGGAATGAAGAGATGCAGGCTTTTCTTGAAAGAAATAAGGACAAAGAAGCTCAAGGAAGGCAGAGTCAGAAGAGAAAGTTTTTCCATAATAAAGGAGCTTAGCAGGGTGGAGCTGCTCAGAAGGGAAAGGCAGAAGTGGTCTGTCACAAGTGTGCTAAGAAAGGACATTATGGCCATGAGTGCTAGATAGGCAAGGAAAAGAAAGCTGTTGAAAAGAAATGGATAAAGTGTTTCAACTGTGATCAAATTATGCACTATAAGAACCAGTGCAAGGAGCCAGCGAAGGATGGAAAAGAAAAAATGTTTGCATTGGAGCCAACTATCTCGAGACCAACAGTAGAGGAGAGGGTAAAAGCTATGTTGGGAGGTACGCTTTTGATTTATGGTGTATCAGTTAGAGTTCTATTTGATATTGGTGCATCGCATTCTTTTATATCTTATTATTTGGTAGATAAGTTTAACCTGGAACCTTCATGCCTAGTTACTTCCTTAAGGGTTGCAAATCCGATAGGAGGGTCTGCGACACTTGGAATGAAGTGTGACCACTCAGAATTTGAATTATTAGGTCTTACCTTTGTTTCCAGTTTGCATGTGTTTGATTTCGTAAGGTTTGGAATTATTCTGGGTATGGATTGCTTAAGTAAATACGATGTTATGATATTTTATCATGATAGGAAAATATCACTTAGACGCCCTGACTGTAGTGATCGAATAGTATACTCCGTAGATAATCCTAGTTTTGAGGTTAATGCCTTGTTGGGTGTTATGGAAGTAGAAGACGAGTTGAATCGCGTTGTCATTGTTAGAGAATTCGCAGATGTCTTCGAACCAGTAGTAGAACTACCACCGAAACGAGCCATTGAGTTTCGGATAGATTTGGTACCAGGAGCCGAACCGGTGAGTAGACCGCCAAGTAGGATGACATCTACAGAGACGAAGGGTTAAAGGTACAGTTGGTGGATTTGGAGGGCAAGAATTTCATCCGTTCTAATAGTTCTCCTTAGGGAGCAACCGCAGTGTTTTCCAAGAAGCCGGATGGATCGTTGAGGTTATGTATCGGTTATCGTAAGTTGAATGAGAAGACGATAAAGAATCGATATCTGTTACCTAGAATTGACGATTTGTTTGACCAGTTGAGTGGAGCCAGAGTATTTTCTCAGTTGAATTTAACAAAAAGTTTCCATCAGCTTAGAGTAGCAGAGGATAATATTCCTTTAACGGCGTTTAGAGCTAGATATGGGTCGTACGAATGGTTAGTGATGTCGTTCGGACTAAGTAATGCGCTAGCATCTCTGTGGATTTAATGAACCGAGTTTTCTGAGAGCACTTAGATAGATTCGTGTTGGTGTTCATAGATGATATTTTGATATACTTTAAGAATGAAAGAGAGCATGAAGTTCATCGTAGAGTGGTGCTTGAGACTTTGAGAGAGCATCAGCTAAAAGTGAAATTTTCAAAGTGTCGGTTCTGGAAGAAAGAAGTGAAATTTCTTGATCATATAGTCTCAGAGAAAAGGTTGTCTGTAAATCCAACTAAGATCGAGGCAGTGAATAATTGAAAGAGACCCGAGACAGTGACTGAGTTAAAGAGTTTTCTTGGATTAGCTGGATATTATCGAATATTCATAAAGGATTCCTCACGAATATTAGCATCGATGACCAAGCTAACGCAAAACGATATGAAGTTTGTTCGAACCGATAAGTGTGAGGGGGCATTCCAAAAGCTGAAACACTTATTGACTAATGCACCTATTTTAGTTGATCCGGGAGGGAATCAAGACTTAGTAGTGTATACCAATGTATGTGGAACTATGCTAGGAGCTGTGTTAATGTAAAGAGGTAAAGTGATTGCCTATGCATCTCGACAGCTTAAACTGCATGAAGTTAAGTATCTAACGCACGATTTGGAACTAGCTGCGGTAATATTTTTTATTGAAGGTTTGGAAACATTATCTTTTGGGTGAAAGATTCGAGTTATACATGGATCATAAGTCGCTAAAGTATTTATTCTCTCAAAAGGAGTTGAATATGAGATAGTAAATGTAGTTAGAGTTTTTAGCCGCTTATGGCTTTGGTATTAAGTACACAACGGGAAAGGGAAACAAGGTTGTAGACGCACTTAGCCGAAAACATCAGAATGTAGTGTTGGAAATGATAGCTCAGTGGAAAGATTTAGAATATTTAACAGCATGTAAAGTGTAGTAGAGATCTGAAGATAGATCTAGTAAGGAGTCCGCTATGTTGTCATGTTTAGGAGTTTGACCGGTAATAATCAAAAGGATTGCTTCTAAACAGATGGAAGATCCAACAGAAGTTGAATAGATCAGGATGTTAAAGGATGGAACCAAGAGCGATGACCTGAAGGATCTCAGTCTTAACCAGAACGGATGGTTGAGAAAGAAAGGAAGATTGTGTGTTCCGAATGTATGAAACATTAGGAAGGAAGTTCTTAAGGAATGTCATCGTTCGAAGTTCACCATTCATCCGGAAGGAACTAAAATGTATCAGGATATGAAGAGGAGTTTCTTCTGAAAATGTATGAAGAGGGATGTAGGCTTATGGGTGCAGCAGTTTTTGAACTGTCAACATGTAAAAGCAGAATATCATAAACCAAGTGGGTTACTTCAGCCCTTAGATATTCTAGTATGGAAATGAGATTCTATCTCGATGGATTTTATAGACTGGTTGCCAAGGTCAAATGGAGGAAATGAAAGTATATGTTTCATAGTGGATAGGTTGACCAAGAGTGTCCATTTCAGTCCAGTTAAGTCAACCAGGACGGCACCTATTTTGGCTAAGTTGTTTATTAAGAATATAGTTAGACTTTATGGAATTCCTAATAGTACAGTAAGCGATAGAGATTCTGTATTCACTAGTGAGTTCTGTAAGAGTCTAATGGAGACTTTGGGTACTAAGCTCAAGATGAGTACCACTTACCATCCACAGACTAATGGACAAACGGAAAGAGTTAACAAAGTCTTGGAAGATTCGTTCCAAGTTTGTGTGCTAGATTTTAGAGGATCATGGGAAGACCATCTATACTAAGTCGAATTTTCGTATAACAACAATCATCAGTCTAGTATAGGGATGACACGGTTTGAAGCTTTGTAGGGAAGGCCATACAAATCTCCAGTTTGTTGGTTAGAGACCGAGGATAGGTTAGTTCTTGGTTCGGATTTAGTTAGAGAAGCTGTAGAGAAGATTGAGTTGATTCGATATAGGATGAAGGAAGCTCAGTCTAGGCAGAAGGGTTATGTGGTAGAAAACGGAAAGACTTAGAGTTCTCGGTAGGAGATCATGTTTTCATCAAGGTATCATCGATGAAAGGTGTAATTCGATTCGGGAAATCAGGGAAATTGGCACCGAGATTTATAGGACAATTTCCTATTATAGATAAAATCGGGAAACTTACATATAGGGTAGAGTTATTGAATAGTTTGGCAGGAGTCCACAACGTTATTCATTTTTCTCATCTAGGGAAATGTGTTTGGGATCTAGAGACTATCATAGCACCGACTATGTTAGACGACTTAGTAGTGGAACGAAATTTGACTATAATTAACAAGTCAGTTCGTATAGTCACGAGAGATGAGAAGAGGCAAAGGAACAAGACACTCAGTTTAGTCAAGGTCTAGTGGAGTGACGATAAGAGAGACTGTACTTGAAAAACTGAAAGCAGGATTCGAGATGTTAATCCAGACTAGTTTCATGGTATGTTTTACCTTTATGACTGATTTTGATGAGTACCTTATCGTAATTTCGAGGACGAAATTCTTTAAGAAGGAGAGTCTGTAACGATCCTAATTTTGATTAACATTATTCAAGACATAATTAGATAGATTAAATAAAATAATGTAAATGGTTAAGCGATTGGGATTTGTATAATCTGAGGGGTAGCCATGCCCATTTGAACTAATGAACTAAGAGAATTGAAATGAATTAAGTTAGGGTAGTAGACAAAGGCAATATAGGAATAAGTAATAACCTTATAACCTAAACCATTATATACTTTCGTTTTACACGTTCATTTTCACAACCTAAAACAAAACAAGAGGCCGGCCACCATTAAAGAAGAAAAAGGGGAAGATAAGCTAAATCAAGAGGAAGAAGCTAATCAACTTAAATCCAAGATCAAATCTTAACTCCTTAACAACAAAGTTAAGGTGAATAATATGTTACATCTTATATTTTTGAAGTTTTTGGTCTCTAGATCAGATCCCAATATTTTGCAAAGTATATTTCCATGTTTTGATGGTTAAAATGGATATATATATATATATATATATATATATGTATGTATGTATGTATGCATGTTGATGATTTATGCTAATTCACGTAGATTTTATGGTGAGTTTTAGATTGAAAAACTAATTAAATGACATCCAAATGCCTTGCGATTTTGAGATAAGGTCATAAATAATATTTTGAAAATGGATTTTAAATTTCATAATTTTCTGAATTAATGTGGATTTATTATGAATTTTCTAGTGAAGATAGTTATTTTGGGTTTAAATTAATTACGGCTATTTTATGATGATTTTGGATCAGAAATTAATATATGTTAGAAAACATATTAAAAGTGATTTATGAAAATTTTTACAAAATTTTCCTCAGTGTTTTAATAAATATATAAAATTATTTAAGGTATGGGAATTAAATGTAGTATATGTTTATAAAAGGAGAAGGGGCTATTTGTTAATGATTTAAATTATTAATCTCTAAAATTCGGCAGTACCTTTCAGAAAAGATTTTAAAGAAGTAAAGGCAACCAATATATGATGAAAAATAAGAAGGTTAGTTGAAAAAAATTATTTTTTAAAGTTAAAAATCAAAATTTTAAGGTTTCGCTGTCTTACCATCTTTGGCAGCCACCTTTCGACTTAGTACCTCCGCCTCCAATCAGATCGAAGCCAATGCACATGGTATCAAAAACTTGGTACGCAGCGAATTGGACATAGGCGAAAGGTATGTAGTCGAAACATGGAGTTCTGAAGGGGTCGAAGCTTTGCTTTGTTTTAAATGAAAATGCGCCTGCTTTGTTTTTGAAAGCTTTCGAATTAGTTAGCTTTCGACTTGGTTAAATGGTTCTAAGGAATGGTTTCGAAAGAGGTTGCGCATTTTGTTTTATAAAGGAGCTTTTGACAGGGTCGAAATCCCTTGCTCAAGGTAAGAAGAAAAGGTATTGAAGAGGAGGACCTCCAGTATTTTCAAAAGGTTTATATATATATATATATATATATATATATATATATATATATATATAAGATTTCAGTTCAATGGGGTGATTCCTATTGTTTTCGAAAGGTTTACCTTAGTGTTTAAATGGAAGGATTCCAATGGTTTTGAAAGGCATATTTAAGGTGTTTAGAAAAGGATGTCTAAGGCTTATAAAGCTTTCGAAAAAGATGTTTCCAATGTTTTCGAAAGGATTATTGTCAATGGTTTCGAAAGATATGTTTAGGCCTTTAGGCCTAAGATTATAAAATACATGTGTCAAAAGGGGTACTTTCAGTGATTTCGAAAGAAATTGTTTAAAGGTTTAGAATGTTTTCATCAACAATATTTTGAGTAAGCATATATCATGGAAAAATGATTTGAGTAAGGCAAATAGTATATTTTCCTTGTATAAATATGATTTAAAGGGTTAAAGCGTTTTGAAAAGGTTTTGAAGGAAAATTGAAAGGGTAGTTAACCCCAAGTAAAACGACTCGGATATTTGTATAACATATGGGACTGGTATAGGATCGTGTCCTATACATTAGCTATTAACCCCTGGCTAATTTAGTCTAAAATTCCGGTGTGTAGGGCTTAGCCACAGGTAAGACTTAAATGATGGTTACACACAGAAAGGAATATATATGTGTACAGAGAAGAACGATAGATTATTGGTAAGCCCGAAAAACCATTAGGATCAAGTGAGCCTTAGAGAAGTAAGTTAAGGACAAACCATCCACAAGTATGTCTAATAGTTGTTAGATAATTTGTTTAGTTTGTCTTGTAGGCCCGAGTCAACCATAGTAGTTAGCCAAACAAAACTACATTGTTTCGGACAGATGGTCCATTTATTACCTATTTTTGAGCATATATGATATTTGCCATCATTGATATATCAATTTGATTAACTAGCTTGGTTATAGGATTTTGATTTGCAAAAGGATAAGTTTTAAAGGGATATTCGTGAGGGGAAACCGTTCCACTAGACTAACTTAATATTAGTAAACTGAGAAGTAATAGTATTATTCACACCAGGCTTTATGTCTGACTCGAAGTTTATGTTTTTCTCCTTAAACTCTCGGGTGCTCAAAATTAATTTGAATATATTAAGATTTTGGGTTTATAGGCTTAGTAGGTGGACGAATAAAGCTTCCAGAGACGAGCAGAAGGCTGATGCTAGCTATATTTAGGAGTTGTTTCGTTTTATTTCCGTTGTGTTGTATTAAGTCTAATATGACTATCTAGTACTCTGATCAACCAAGGGGGCATCTTCATATGTCGCTCTTGACGTATTTATGTAATAATTATATTTGATCTGAACCTGGAAAACAATTGGTATTATGTAATGGAATATGAAACATGTTTGTGAAAAGTAATCATAAAAGTTTATTTTAAATATGTGTTTTTGTTTCATATTCATGTGCTTCTGATATTATGGATATCATTAACATTACCGTATTTTGTCACCGGAAGTTAATACTATAGATCACTACAACATCTATAGCGCTTAACTTTAAACCTCAAGATAAGGGATGTTACATAGCGCCACGTGTAAAGACGTGTATGACACGCAAGATTTTGTGTAGTACAAGATTTAGGGGATGGCCTAATGTCTATAAGAGAATTGCACATACGAGGAAGAGGTGGAGATTCGCAAAAGGGATCTGGATACTTTTAAGGGAAAGTAGGGTTGCGCTGCAATTTGTGGAAGACATACCGCGTAGCAAAAATGTGAGACGGAAAAGTACTAAACTACGCCGCAAATTAGAAAAGAACGCTTAATAAGAAAATGTACGACGTTCAAAGTTTTGGGCAGGGTAGTACCATGCCAAGGAAAGAAGTGCATGAAACCTTATAAAGGACAAATAGGTAGGACTAGGGAGAGACCAGGATAGTAAGGGGAAGAGTTCATGCGCTAGAAATAGAGTTGGAAGGACTATTGATGCTGGGTGGGGATGCTCACTCGAACGCACACCTTGAGAAGTTGAGGAGATGCATTTAACTTCCAAAGACTGTGGCGGTAATTCCAAATTAAAAAAAAAATTAAGTGGATGTACACGTTGGGAAGGTTAGGAGAGGCATTCACGAATGCACGCTTGGGGAAGGTGAGGAGAGGTATTCAACCACGCAAGGGGCGCATGACAGATGAAAGAATAATCTAAAAAGAGAATTTAAAGAGGCTGCGTCGGAGGAGCAGTACAGGTTAAAGAATAAACTAAAATGCAGAATGTAAAGGAACAGTGTCGGGGTTGTGGTATTAAATAGGTTAGAGAATAATTTAAAATAAAAGCTAAGAAAAGGATCACGATGATGGCGTAGCAGTAGATGGGAATAAATTATAGACTAAAGAATAATCTAAAGGTGTAAGCTAAGAGGGTATTGTAACGAGGGAGTAGTAGTAAAGGCAAACCACTTAAGAACGCATAAAGGCGCAATAGTAAATAAGAACTACTTACATCAAAACTACGATTGTTTCTTTTTTGATATTTTAGGATAGTTAAGGGAGAAACTCATTCTGTGTAAAGTAGTCTGGTCTCACTATGTGTTTGTTTGGGGAAAGTATTATTCATAACAGATTTTATGTCTGACTCGTGTTTTATTATTGTTTTCCTCATAAACTCACGGATGCTCAATTGAGTCGGCTGAGTTTATGGGATAGTCTAGTTAATAATAGGTGCCATAGTAGCAGATCGAGGACAGAGCGGAAGGCTTGTTTCCAAATAAAGATGTTGTTTTCCATTGTATTTAAGGAGTTCATGCTGCATCTTCATACGTTGACCTGGCTCTTTACTATGTTATTTTCTATTTGTAATTTGACCCTTGCGTGGGCACGGTTATGGTGTTAATTTTGGAACAAATGTTTGTTATGAATATCAAGAAATTTCTACGTAATGGAAATATTAGTTGCTCTATTTACTTAGTCTGTATTTGAATATATAAATTGAACTCACTTCTGTCGCTGGAAGATAATTATGCTGATGACTGCAGCATCAACAACGTTCGTCTTCGAGACTCGTATTAGGGGATGCTATATTACTCCACCCTATACTCCATAACACAATGGTGTGTCGGAGAAAAAGAACCGAACCCTTTTAGATATGGTTCGTTTTATGATGAATAAAGTTGAGTTACCTCTATCCTATTAGGATAAGTGCTAGAAACTGCAGCACTTAAATTAAACTTTTTGCCCACTAAATTTGTGCCTAAAACACCATATGAGATATGGTATGATAAGAAACCCAAACTCAAGTATTTGAAGGTGTGGGATTGTCCGGCCTACGTTAAGAACGTTGGTCCGAATAAACTAAAGGCAAGATCGATATTATGTAAATTTATAGAATATCCAAAAACTCAATGGGATATATATTCTAAAATACCGACGAACAAAAGTTTATTTCTTCTCGGCACGTTGTCCTTTTAGAAAAGGAATTTATTTGAAAGGAAATTAATAGCAAAGTTGTAGACTTGGATGAGATCCAAAAAGTTAACACTGAGGTCGAACCAATGGGAGTACCAAGTTCATTCGTATAAGCACTGCATAGATGGATAGAAGGAGGACTGCCTTAGATGATGACACTCCTTTATCTTTCCAACAAACACTGCATAGTAAAGACTCTACACTCTGGCTTGGAGCAATGAAATCCGAGATAGATTCCATGTACGATAACAAATTATGAAATTTGTAGAATATACCTGAAGGTATTAAACCTATCGACTGCAAATGGATTTTTAAGAAATAGTTGAATGCAGATATGGAAGTAGAGACTTATAAGGCTAGGCTAGTTGCGAAAGGATTTCTTCAAATTCAAAGTGTTGATTATGATGAGACCTTTTCGCCCATAGCCATGCTTAAGTCCATTCGGATTATACTTGCCATTGCTGCATTCTATGACTACTAAAATATGGGAAATGAATGTAGTAATGGCATTTCTAAATGATGATTTAGAAGAAACCATCTATATGTCACAGTCCGAGGGTTTTATAGTCAATAGAGTGAGGGTAGGGCTTGCAAGTTGTTATATTCCTTTTATGAACTTAAACAAATTTCAAAAAGTTGGAACAAGTGTTTTGACAAGGTAATCAAATAGTTTGGTTCTTATCAGAACATAGAGAAAGTGTGCGTATAGAGAAAGGAACAAGGTAATGCTATTGTATTCTTAGTGCTATATGTCAACAATCTTCTGTTGATTGGCAATGACATTTCATTATTGAAATTGAAAGCTTGATTTTTCAAGGACTTCTCCATGAAGGATTTGGAAGAAGTATATACTAGGTATAAAAATCTATAGAGACAGATCTAAATGATTGTTGGGATTGTTCCAAACTCATATATAGATACCATACTGAAGAGGTTCGGTATAGATAATTCCAAGCGTGAAAACATTCCAACGCAGTCTGGAATTGTCATTTCTAAGGACGCTCATCATACCAATGAGGAGAAAGAGCGTATAAAGATGATCCCCTATGTTTCAGCCATAGGATCCATAATGTACGCTATGCTATATACTAGACCGGATGTAGCTTATGAATTAGGATGCGTAGGTCGATACCAGCCTAATCATGGAGAAAAGCATTAGACGGCCATACATATATGCTGAAGTATTTGAGAAATACCTACGATTATTCCTCTTTTATGGGAATAAAGACCTTTGAAGAGGTATACTGATTCAAGCTTTCAGTGTGACATTGATGATAGTAAATCGATGTCTGGTTATGTCTTTATTCTTAATGGCGGAGCAGTCGGTCGAAAAAGTTTCAAACAAAAGACAGTAGTTGATTCGATTATGGAGGCCGGGTACATCACCCTCAATGAAGCAGCTAAAGAGGCAGTATGGATGCATAAATTTTTGAATGAGCTCGGAGTGATTCTAGATACCAAGAATCATATGGCATTGTTCTACGATAACAATGTGGTGATTTGAATCACAAAGGATCCCAAAGTACATAAGAAGTCACGACATATTCTTTGGAAGTTCCACCCTCATTAGAGAATTCATTGAGAAGAAATTGGTCATGATACATAGCGTAGATACCAAGGACAGCATAGCATATCCATTCACTGAGGGTCTAGCTCGATCGACTCTCGAGAAGCTAATTGAAGAGATGGGATTGAGATTTCATGATAGGTCCCAAGTGCAAGTGGGAGATTGATAGAATTAGAGGTATGCCCTAGGGGAAATTCTATAATTTATGGTAAATTAATTAACTTTATAATCAATTCTTGTTCATGATAAAGGTATTTTCTTTCTGTATATATTTGTTATAATATGTTACAAATAATTACATGTTTAAGTAAAATATATTTAACAGAAAATCCATGAATGGGGTGTTCGTGATAGTAATTACAAATATTTGTAATCATGAGTATTGCATCACAATTTATAATAAGCACATCATTTAAATATTCCTACTCAAGATGTATCGAGAGTGAATACGATGCATCCGTTAAGACTAGAGTATGTATTGTTCTCTAAATATTGGGAAGTGTATTACTCATGACTGTTGGCGGCACCAAGTGGTTACGCATTGATAATTATTTGATAATTATGGAATGACTCGTTCAATAGTTTTATGTTAGTTAATATAACTAAGATCAAACAAAAAATATCAATGTGACTAATTTACACAGTTCTCTTGATCTTAGAATACTATCAATCTTCAATATGAAAGCTTCGCTTTGATTATGGTAAAATAATGGCACGGTGTCCATCGAGTGGCTATAGTTAGGTTGAGTGAAAGTATTGGAAGTGAAACACTATTCAAGAGAGGATTCATCTCCTCGGTTATATGAGGTTAGTATCATGGTCAACTGAAGTCAACTCAAAGTCAAAATCTCTGGCCAGTGTAGTTCGGTTAATAATAATTGTTATTATTGAACCAAGGATTTTGTGTTTGGACCGTAGAGTTGAATACGAAATATTGAAATTTTGACCGCTACCAAATTCCATAAGTTCAAAGTGATATAGTTTTGACGAAGATAATTTGTGTAACTAATCATCACTTCTCGTAACGCTTAATAAAGTAAAACTGGATTTTACAAATCCAAGTAAGCAATAAATTTGACCATAATGTCACAACACCTGTTAAGTGATATGTGAATGTTAATATTCTAATTGTTTGATATTAATCGCTGATCAAATTTACCCTAAGAATCACCCAACCAAAACGATGAATATTCCTTTTATCACATGATTTAATTAATTTATAATTGTTATAAAGCGATTAAATTAATTATATGAAATATTAGTTTTATATTTGTATATTTGTTGTGTTGAACAATGATAAACAATGTATTTATAATTGTTATAAATATATTGATTGATATACGTATCAATACGCGTTTAAATTTGGATTTAAATGCAACGAACATCGTTCGGGCTTGGAACTATTTTTTAGGCCCAAAGGGGGTTTGGGAACTTCGGCTATGATGCTTGCATAGGGGGCAGCCCATATATGACGTGGCTTGGTGGATTTGAATGGAAAGAGGATTGGAAATGGTAAGAGATATATTAAGAATTGTGGTCCACTTTTCACTCTCATATCTCCCTTTAAATAAGCCACACTATTCTTTTTTTGAGATTTTCTGCTCCTCGTTCTACTTGCATATTTTGGCAAGAAGTACCTCCTTCCAAACTCTAAAATATCCAAGCACAAATTACATCAAAACTCTTCGATTCAATCGTTGATGGTAAAACAGTTCGGAAGCCAACAACTTTAGAACTTGGAATTCGATTCAAGAAGTCATTTCATCATTTCAAAGTATGATCTCTTAGCCTTGGCGAGAGGTATGCTTCTGATTTAATCATGTTTTAAATTTCTTAGTTAATCAATCGATCTTATGTTAACTTTATTACGAATCTGAATACTACTGTATTATCACATGTCGATGGTTATATGTGTGTGTGTGTGCGCATAATAAAAATAATTTGTAAACTAGTCTTCTTATAGCTCATGGCCCAGATGATAAAAAAATTAATTTTTATTACTAAAATATTATTATTAAATGATTTTATCAAATAAATATTATTATAAAATATTAATTCATATGATATATATATATATATGCTTTAAAAAATTAAAATTTTTATACACATCTAAAAACTATACGTTGGTAGAAAACTTATTATTATTCCATATATATAAACATTTTGAATTATTTATTTGATTTAAAATTAATTAAAAAACAGAAAAAAAATTAATACATTTATAAATAATATATTTTTCTAGAAAGAATTTATATAACATAAAATATGCACTTCAATTTCAGAAATGATTTTAAATATATTTTTTAACATTAAATCCACATGGCTTTTAATTTTTAAGTATAATTTATTTAAAAAAAAAATAGACCAAAAAATAAAACTAAAAAGGTATTATTTGGCTGTGAGCAGCAGCAAATATGTATTTAATAAAAAAAATATAGGCTAATCAATTAATTAGTTATATGTGTATATATATATATATTATATCTATGTGTGTGTATATATATATAATTATTTTTGTTTTCATAATATATGATAAAGGTTTTAAATTATTTTACAAATTAATATTAAAATAATATCAAATTTTAATTATACTATATATACACATATATTTCATTGGGGGAATTAATTTAAAGGACAAAGATTTGTATATTTTTTGCCTCAAAGACACAACCTCAATATTTTTACCACAAGGACAAACATTCTTCTAAAAATTATTCATAAGGACAAACATTTTTCAAAATTATTCATAAGGACAACAAAACTGCTACCGAGCTAAAAACTGATACCTAAAAACTGCTACCGATAACTACAAACTGATACCTAAAAACTGCTACCGTTAACTACAAACTGATACCTAAAAACTGCTATCAATATCTAAAAACTGATACCTACAGAAAGTTGTCCTTCAGGATAAATATTGAAGGTCTGTCCTTGAGGCTAAAAAGCTGTGAAATTTTGTCCTTGACAATAATTTCCTGTATTTCATTAATGATATATACAAATTTACAACCAATATTTTATTATAAACATATAATTAAAATTTATATATACATACATGTTTATATTTATTTATACAATAATTTGATGCACATATATGTATATTTAGACAATACATTAGTATATACGAGAGGTTAACAAGTCTGTTGCGATATAAACACAAGTACTTATACACGGGCATGTCAAACCATATACACATTATCATGTTACACGTGCATGCACACATGTATGTGTATATGATACACATATATGAAATGTTATACAAATCACATAAAATAAATTTCATTTATATATTCATTTATACATTCAAATAAAATATTGATTTTATTTAAAAGAAAATTTAGAAAAGTTCTAAATGAATTAGACTACATAGGCTTATTAAAGGTCCAATAACTAAAAAAAATTGAAATTTACCTAATTCCTCCATTGCGGGTTGATCCAGATCCAACAGATAAAATATGTTTCAACTTTGAAAATTTTCTAAGTTAGATTTCACTACAAAGAAGAAGAATACAAATGGCAAGGCTTAACTACTACTGATTTTCAACATTTAAGTGAAAACCCCACTTCAAAAGAACTGAATTCTGCTCAACTCAAATTCATGCTCCTATCTACAGTAACTCAAAATGATCAACAAATTCATTTAGATATCAAGCAACTACTCAGTGAATTTCCAGTTGTGACTTCATCAACAAGTTCTCTACCACCAAAAAGGGAATGTGACCACGAAAAACCATTGCTTCAAGGTTCCAAACCAGTCTGCTTAAAGCTTATAGACATTCATATCATATCAAGAATGAACTAGAGAAACTGATTAATGAATTACTTGACTCTGGTATCATCAGAAATAGTAATAGAGCTTTTTCTGCTCTAGTTGCCATGGTAAGGAAGAAAGATGGTTCTTGTAGGCTTTCTATAGACTATAGAGGTGTGAACAAGCAAACTATAAAAGGTAAATTCCCTATATCACTAATTGATAATCTTTTAGATGGGCTTTATGGTCCAAATATTTTACAGAATTGGAACTAAAATCAGGCTATCATCACATAAGAATGCATGAAGTGGATATACACAAATCAGCCTTTAGAAGTCATGATGGGCATTATGTATTCTTAGTGATGCCATTTGGTTTAGCAAATGCTCCATCAACATTTCAAGCACTCATAAATTCTATTTTCGAAAAAATTCCGAGACAACTCATTTTGGTATTTTTTTGATGATATCTTAGTCTACAGCAGATGTTGGGAAGATCATTTGAGGCATTTGAGAATAGCATTGCAAGTTTTACAAGACAATAAACTGGTTATTAAATTATCAAAATGCAAATTTGTTGAAGACAAACTAGAATATTTGGGACATATAATTTCAAAAAAAGGTATTGTTGTCGATAAGGAAAAAACTAGTGTAGTTTTAGATTTGCCTCAACCACAAAATATTAAAGCATTAAGTGGATTTCTTGGTTTAACAGGTTACTACAGAAAATTCATCAAAGGATATGGTATGATAGCAAAGCCCCTTACTTCAATGCTTAAGAAAAATTCTTTCCATTGGACACTGGAAGCTACAGGTGCATTCTGCAAACTAAAAAATTGCCTAATAAATCCACCAATTTTAGCCATATCTAATTTTAACAAAGAATTCATAGTGGAATGTGATGCAATTGGCCTAGGTATAAAAGCAGTTTACTTTAAGATAACAAATCAATAGCCTATATTAGCCAAGCATTGCAGGGAAGAAATTTGCATTTCTCAACTTATGAAAAGGAACTGCTTGCCTTATTACTTGCCACGAAAAAATGGTCTCAATATCTTCTTGGAAGAAAATTTATTATTTGAACAGATCATTAAAGTCTTCAGCACCTTCTTTCTCACAAATTAACCACAGGGACTCAAGGAAGATGATAGGCAAAATTACATGCTTTTAACTATCAATGGAATTCAAATCGTGTAAGGAAAATTTTATAGCTGACAGTTTATCAAGCTTAAATGGTCAGAGCAACTTGCAGCCACAAATCAATTTTATATCAATAGTGCAAGTAGACTGGATATTTGAACTTATAAAAGAAGTAAGTGAAAATTCATTCCATAAGATCAAAAAGGAAAAAATTCTACAAGGTGATGTAAACAATGAGAACTACAAGATCATTGATAACTTGATATTTTACAAAGGGAAGATTCTGCTTGACCATGAAAATGAGGCACTATTAAATATCATTGTATTTGAATTTCACTCTTCCTCACATGAAGGGGATGCTGGTGTGAGAAATACCATGAAAAATATTAAGTGTTTTTCTGAAAGCGTAAGAAGAAAACCGGAGAGGAATACATTAAACAATGTGATGAGTGTCAAAGAGCAAAATCTAAAAATATTGCATCATCAGGCCTACTTCAACCATTCCCCCATACCAGAAAATGTGTGGACATACATCACAATGGATTTCATAACTCATCTACCTAAAAGAACAACGCAAGTGTAATCTATGTGGTAGTTGATAGGCTATCAAAGTATGCCCATTTCTTCCCCTTGCACCCATACACAACAAAGCAAGTAGCAAAGGTATTCTTTGACAGGCTTTTTAGGTTACATTGTATGCCAAAAACTACAGTTAGTGGTAAGGACTCATTATCTTGAGCAACTTTTGGCCAAAATTATTCACCTTACAAGGTTGTACACTCAAACTCAAGTACAACTCGGCATATCATTTCCAAACAGATGGTCAGTCCAAAATAACAAATAAAAATTTGGAAAACTACCTCAGATGCTTTGTCTGCCACACCTAATGAATGGAGCAGATGGTTGAACTTAGATGAATTTTGGTACAATACTTCATGGAAAGAAACCACAAAATTAACACCATTTGAAGTGGTATATGAAAGACAACCTCCAACTCTTCTCTCCGATGTGCTTAACACTGCATAAGTTCAAGAATTATAGCAACGTTTATTTCCCAGAGATATAACTATTAAGTTTTCAAAAGACATTCTTAAGTTCACACAAGAAAGAAAGCAGAAATTTGCAAATAACAAAAGAACAGAAAAAAAAATTTGATGTCAATGGTTGGGTGCATTTGAAACTCCAGCCATATGGACAAATTTCAACGAGCTCTACAATGAATACAAAACTAGCATCTAAATACCATGGACCATTCAAAATAATTAAGAAGGTTGATGAGGTAGCATATAGATTGGAACTACCAAGCTCAGCCTAAATCCATCCAGTATTTCATGTTTCTCAATTGAAAAAGAAAGTAGGCTCAAAAATAATTGTTCAATAGCATCCTCCATCATTGAGAGAAGAACTAATGAATGAACCAATAAGTATTACTGATAGAAGAATGATTCGAAGTGACAATAAAGCAACAGTCTAAGCATTGATTACATGGAAGTATAAACTCATCTCAATGTCTACATGGGAAGGTTATTGGGATATAATAAAGAAATTTCATGCTCTAGACCTTGGGACAATGTCACTTTCTGAAGAGGGGAGAATTGTTATAGTGGACAATTCATCGAACACCTGGAGTGTATGAAGTTGGAAAGAATTAAGGATGTGCATGCGTGCACGTGCATGTGCACATGTTGTTATGCTTGTTTTGCATTTGGGCTGCTTTCGATTTTAAAACTCTTGTTGTTGGGTTGTGATTTAAAGAATCTTTGAGTTTTAACAGCTAGTTTATATGGTTCTTTAGGTGTAATGCCTATATATGCCTATATATATATATATATATATATATATATATATATATATATATATATATATATATATATATATATATATATGATTAAATGTTATGTAATTGATTCATATGAGTGGTTTAATAAAAAGTTATCAGATTTTCTCTTACTTTCTATTCCCTTGTGTGTTTCTATGTTCTTCTAAAACTTGTGTGTTTTCTTCAATTACACCACCCTTTCTTCCATCCCTTCCTGCCTTCCGAAACTCCACCCTTTTATTCCTAAACCCGTTCATGTAACCCTGAACCACACCATGACAAACACAAGATCATAAATCCAGAAATCTAAAAAGCATCACACCTTGCGTGAGTATAATCAACATAAAACTAATAATTTTCCATTTGATCATATTCTTGCATCATTTGATTGAGAATAGGGATCGAAAGAATTTGTTTGGATTATAGGGCTTGAACTGGAATTGATAAAGCTAAATCTGAACATAAAATGAAGACTGGAGAAGGAACAACTAACAGTGTAAACCGAGGGATGTACCCATTTACCATATGCAGATCTGAAGTCTCTTGAGATAAGGTTATCAGGCGCCGAAGATATATTTGCATTATAGCATAAACATACCTAATCAAACAAAAAGATACCGATGATCAAACTATTATCTTTGTTATACAACGAAGAGTGAAGGATGAATTACCTTTTAAACCATCCATTAGGAAGGCATTCGTGTGCACGTGATTATTTCATCTAATAAATTGTAGTCGTATGGAGTGCACAATATCAGTCATTGTTGAAAGCTAGCGCGTAGTGTAATTCAAGTACTTTACAGTTAACTATTATGTGCAAGTAGGCTATCAATTTGAAGTTAATTGTTGGAATGTACACTGTATGTGAATAACTAGCACCGGTTGAAAACGTCATAAAATAGAAACGGGAGGGTATATACGTGTGTTTGGTCATATGTAACAAAAATTGATTCCTCATGTTAAAAAACTAGTATGAAGCCCGTGTCGATGGCACAGATGCGAACTTTGTTTTGTTTGTAATTTATTATGTTACTTTCTGCAAAATTGAAAAGTTGGTAAGTGAAAAATTGTAATTAATGTGTACTCAATAAATATATAAACATGCCTAACTGGAAATTTTGATGTTTGTCAATGTAGAATGAATGTTTGCATTGTTCACTATAAGGCTATTTGTATCCATGTTCCAGCAATTCCATTTTCATATAATATCCCCTACAAACAACAATTTTTTATGTGCGCATCTCTCATTAATAAATAAGGAGATGAAAATGAAACCGTTGTTTTCCATGACTGACATAACAAAATATTATACAACTTGCTCTGCTAACTTCACCATTATGAACCAAGGCACAACAACCCACTGCAAATGAAACCATAACCTATACCCAATCTATTGGATATAAATAAGGATCAGTAAAAAAATATAAGAAAAAGGTCATAACTTCTTCAGCCGTTAGATGACTGTATTTCTTTTCAATGGGACATACCCAAATAGTAGTGATTGGAATGTATGGATATACGTACTCTTTAGCATACGAGGATTTTATCGCGAGCTCATAAGCTTCAGGTGACAGTTGTTCGTCTTATGGAACAGTTTTTAAAACTTCTTCTCTGATAGTCTTTTCACTTTTAAGGAATATCGACTTATAAGTCGACTGTTGTTGGGCAGTTTTACTGCTTTCTATTCTTTCTTTTCCTTTATTCATTTTTACCCTGTAAAAATTCACGAGTTAAGAAATCAGGAAGTGAATTATTAGCTCCTTTTACAAACTCAATATCAAAGTCAAAGTCTGATAAAATTGCTTGCCATTTGACAAATATTTGTTTAGAAGCTATATTTTTAACATCTTTTTGTAAGATTTCTTTAGCAGATTTACAGTCTACTCTTAATAAGAATTTCTGATTTAATAAATCACTTTCAAATTTTTGTATACATAATACAATTGATAAGATTTCCTTTTTTACTGTAGAGTAATTTGCTATTGGTCCTTGCCATACCCCAGATGTAAATCTTACTAATGATTCTTTATTATCAAATTTTTGTTTAAGAATTCCTCCATAGCCTATATCTGATGCATCAGTTTCAACTATTTTGAATGCACCAGGGTGAGGAATAGCCAAACATGGAATTTCTTTAACTCTGGCCTTTATTCGTTTTACTGCATTGGTATATTTTTCTGACCATGCAGGTGGATTCTTTTTTAATCTTTCAAAACGTGGTTTAGCGTCATAAGCTAAATTTTTATAAAAATCAGACACATAAATTTAAACTTCCTAGAAACCTTTGTGATTGATTTTTATCCTTAATTTCATTTGGAAATTTGTCAGCAAATATAATCGCTCTATCTATGGGAAGTTTTGTTCCATCTTTTATATTATGTCCTAGAAATCTTATTTCTATTTGAAAAGGTTTAATTTTCTTGGCCAATACAGCTAGACCAGCCCTTTCTGTAACATTTATAAAAGTATTTAAATATTTAAAATGTTGTTCAATAGAATTTGAAAATACTAAAACATCATCGATGTAAACTATTGTAAAAGCTGTATAAGGACTAAAAATATCATTCATTATTTTTTGAAATTCCGATGGCGCATTTTTAAGCCCGAACGGCATTGCATTCCATTCATAATGTCCGAATGGTACTGTAAATGCCGTTTTATATCTATCTTTCTCAGCAATCTGAATTTGCCAAAATCCAGATTTCATATCGAATTTTGACATTATTTTGGCTGAATAAAGCCTTGCTAGTAGGTCCTTTTTATTTGGAATTGGATATCTAATCCATCTTAAAGCTTTATTTAAAGGTTTATAGTTTATAACCAGTCTAGGGACTCCACGTTCTAACTCAGCTGCATTTTCGACATAAAATGCTGGGCAGCTCTATGGGATTTTAGAGGGTCTGATAAGTCCCTTTTTTAATAATTCATCAATTTCTTTTTTACATATTTCAAGGTGTCTTGGACTTATAGCAATTGGACGAACTTTAGTTGGAATTTGACTTTCTTTAAAGTCAGGTTCGTAAGGCAGATTTACCATATGTTTCTTTCTTTCCCAAAATGCGTTAGGAGTATCTGAACATATTGTTTTTTCTATATTATTTTGCAGGTCTTTTATTTTCTTTTGAAAATGAGGTAAAGATATATTTTCTCTAATTCTTTTGTAATTTATTTCCTGAGATAAGGAATTTAAGAAATTTTCTTTTCTTTTTATAGTTTTTTGTATGGTGTCAATTTCATGACATTTTGGTTGTGAAACAAAATTGAATGTTAATTCTTGATTATTCACTTTAGTTGTTATACCCTTTTCATATATTTTTGTTACTGGGTATAACATATGTAAAAATGGATTTCCTAATATAACATCCTGTGATAAATTTTTTACCACTATAAACGGCATTTCAAGGCAAATTCATTTATTACAAACTGCTAAATTTTGTAATTTATACTTTACTAATAATTTTCTACCATCTGCGGCATTTAGAATTTCTGTTGTTTTAGTAAAATATTTTGGAGGTACTATTCCTTCGTTAATGCAATTTAAATCAGCACCAGAATCTATCATTGCAATCGCTTGGAAACAATATTCTTTATGTACTACTATAGTAACTTTGGTATGCCATTTATGTGTAATAACACGATCTAACATATTTACAAATGTTAAATTATTTAACTCTTTTTCGTGTAATGTGCTTTCATTATCACTGTTATCATGATATCTTTCTTCAAGTAGAATTACTTTAGCTTTTAGTTCTTTAATTTCTTGTTTCAGTATTCTTATTTCGTGCTTTAATTCTGACATTGTAGCTTCAGTATTTGAATTAACTGAACTTACTTTAGGTTTTGAATTTCTTACTCTATCAAAGATTTCTTTTATATTATAAGTTTTTGGTTGTTTTAATTTCAAACTTTTCTCATGGATTTTATCCTGTTAAGATCTAAATAGTTTCTTAATATATTTTTCTTTTCGTCTGGGTCTGATATTTTGTCTATTATATCCAAAATAAAGTTGCCTTCTTTCGATAGGACAAATAATCCATTAGATAAAGTTTTATAATAATTATAATTATTATCAGCTTCAGAATCATCATCTAGTGATTCTTCATTTTCTGATACTGTTTCTGAATGTTTTTCTGCAATAATGTTTAATTTCAAATCTTCAGTTTCTGAATCAGAACTTTCTAAAAGTAAATTTTTAAGTGAATTCTTTAATTCTTCGTCTATATCAAGATTATTTATTTTCTTTTTCATTTTACATTTATTTGCATAATGTCCTGCCTTTTTGCATTTCCAACATATTGGAATTTTCTTATTGTTTTCTTTATCTTTATTTCTTTTTCCTTTTCTTTTGTAAAATTCTTTATTTGTAGTTTTACTACATTCGCATTTTTCATTTTGAAAGTTTTTATTTTTGAAATGCTTTCGTTTAAATGGTTTTTTCGATTTTCTATAACAATTTTCAGATCTTATGGGTTTAATTCCCACTTGGTCACAAAAGTCTCCTAAGACTTGTTTGCCGTATAGGTTTCTTTTTTGTATTTGTTTATGTAACTTGATTTCATTACATAAATTAATTCCTTCTGCTACTATTTCTGACGCTAATTCACCATATGAATATCCATCATAAGGAATTACTCCATCATTTTGATTTTTTATTCTTTCTTTAACCCTTGCTGCAAACAAGGGTGGTAATCCTGATATGAATTTTTCTTTCCAAAAGTCTTGATTGCAATCATGCATTATAAACACTTTAGAGAAATAAATATCTTTATACCACTTAAATTGCGATAAATTTTCACATTATAATTTCATTAATTGTTCTCTTGTTTTATCATTTAATAATGATGTTGTTCCTACAAAGTGATTAGCGATTGTATAAAGAAGTGTATTAACCACATCAACTACTTCTCTATCATTTACAATTTTTACTGCTCTAATTACTCGATTTCTAGCTTCGCTAGTCATATAATTTTCCCACCAATGTCTTAATTGGCCTGTAAACCCTTGAATTATTGCAGTTGCTATATCTTCATCTTTATTGCCCTTAGTCCTGCTGGCTACTGCATACATTGCCATATAATGCAATTTTAATTGAATTTGATATTCTGATCAACCATCAATGTTCCATTCAACTATTGATGAGTCATCATATGATGCTTGCATATATGGATCCATCTCCTCTATTAGGAGATCGACTGGAGTTGGTTTATCATAATAAGGTTTTTTATTTGGAAAATTTTTATAATTTATTTTATTGATTTCAAAAGAGTTTTCTTGTTGCTTTGATTCTGATAAAAACTATTTTTGAATTTGATTAACTTCGTCGTCTGAACTTTGATTAAAATCTTCATCAGAGGATAAATTTTGATTATAATTTTTTTTTGTAAGGGGTGCCACTTCCTTTTCTTTTACTCCTAGGGTTTTTAACTTTTTTATTATTTCTTCTAACATTTCAGTGTTTTCTCCATGCCTATTTAGGTTAAGATTTAATTTTTCTGAGGTTAAGGGTTTAAATAAAGCCTTATCTATAGAAGATCGCTCTTTATGGATTTTATTTCTTTCTTGTTCTGGATTTTTATTAACTTCTTGTTCTATCCTAATGAGTTGCTTACCCATTGATTGTAATGTTAAATTTGTAAAATTATTTTGTTCAATAATAGCTTCTATATTGCCATTTTTCATATAAGGGGTTGCGGTTAATTCTTCATTTTTAATTTTCAATAATAAATTAGATTCTGAAGGATGTATACTCTTAATTACTTTTTCCTTCTTTGTTGTATATTCTTGATATGCTATATTTATATTGGCAGCTGTTAAAAAGTCATAAAAATTGGGAAAGGTATCTTTATGTTTTTCTATTCTATAATATCCTTCCATCATTTTGAAGAAATCATAATTTTCTGGTAAATCGTCTCCTATTTTTTGGAGATAAGATTTATATCTTTTAAACCATTTTTCTTGAATCTCAGGGGTTTTCATAAAAAAAACCATTTTCTTTTAGTTTTATTTTCATCCGAATAAAACTTTTACTGTTCTATTTCTGAAAAGGGAAATTTTATTCTCTCATTAAGAGTTAAGGTATTTAAACCAAATACACTTTTGTCTTTGTCGTAACCCATATCAGAAGGGGTTGGGGATGAAGAATTATTAAGTCTATACTCAGGTTGGCTTACTCCATCTGGTGTATTTCTAATAATTACATTTTCTTCTTTTAATTTTAAAGTAGTTGGGCTATTCTGAGGAACTGGCTCCTCTGATTTTGATGTAGTACCTAAAGTAAGGTGCGTAATTCTATTTTTTGAGAATCTTATTCCAACATCACCATCTGGACATTCAACGATTTCTTCCAGAGTTTTATTTTCCACTTTAATTGGGTCATTAGCTTCTTCTAAAAGCCATTTCTCTGGTAAATTTATTTCATTCCATTTTATGGATTTAGGGATAACAACATTACTTTTACTTATATCGGTTATAAACATTGTTGTTGTACCGTCGTTTTTAATTGGTACATTTTTAGTGTCTGTTATAACAGTATTCATAGCTTTATAACATATTCTATAAATAAGTATAACATTTTGCGTTCCGGGTTTCATATTAAAACCTTCTGTTTTTATATCTAAACAGACAGATTGCGTTACATTTGGGTCTGTTATAGAAACAGTGAAATTTGGAAAACATGAAAAATATATTGGTCCATCACATAGAGTGGGTTCTACGATTCCTATTAAAGAATCACGAAACTTATTATGCCTTTTATCACGCACTGCAATAATGGCCGATGTATTTAATCCTAAACGAGTCGCTGGTTTTAGCGCAACTTGAACCATGCCTATATGAATAAATTTATATTTTTCTTTATGTAGATTTAAAAGTCCTTTTGGAAGTAAACAAAAGGTATTATAACCTTCTGTAAGGGGAATAGCTTGTTCAACAGTTTTGATTATATAATCAGATTTCATAATGAAACTACCCGTTTTCTTATAGATTTTCGATGGCGAATAAGCCGGTATTTTCCATTTAGTTAAATTTTGTTCTAAATCTTCTTTGATAACAATTTCTTGGTTTTTGTTATTAATTTCCATTTGTATAAACTATTTTCGCCATTGTCTCTGTATGACAATGCTCTAATTAATCGATTCATTATCTTTTCCTTATCACTGTCAACGATTTATTCCTAAAGTCTCAAAATGCCTAAACACTTAAACGGCTAACAGAGACTAATAACGGATACGCGACTTAAGCTGAACAAGCTACGGCACCTAACTCCCTCCCGGGGGCTTGAAATGTCCGACAGCACCTCTTTGCTTTCTACTTGGCTCCGATACCAGATCTATAAACAGACTACAGGATCGTTCCAATATAGCTTTGATTTTATTTAAACACAGAGCAAGTGGAGTAGAAAATTTGCAAACAGAACTGAAAATAGATTTTATTACACTCGGATTAATTTACAGAGGAAGTTTTACAAGCACACTGTGGCTCTCGCCATTACAAACACAGAGCTTAAAACTTATATATTTTGTACATGCATTTCATAATACAACATCATATATTTATAGCAGAGGTTGGCCACGGATAAGTGATGAAGAAGGCTCTCGATCTCAATATGGATAAGTGAAGAAGACTCCTGATCTCCATAATTGTGGCTGGTATCTGTCTCTTATGTGAGTTGTCTCCTACTTTACGTTTAATTTTTTATGCTGGCAGGATAAGCATAATTGAATTGCGGCTGGTTTTTGTCCTTCATATGAGCTGTCTTGTACGTTACTTTTACGGTGGCAAGATAAGCATAATTGAAGTGTCTGGACAAGATGAGCTGGCATAGTCTTACTTTACAGCTAGGTAGAAGCTTTAGATTTTATCTTTGTGGAAGTGGGGGGAATCCTGGTGGAGCTTCTGGAAAGTCTAGAGGAGTTTGAGGAAAATATGGTGGTAAACTTGATGGTAAACTTGCAGGGCTTACTATTGTGCTAATCACTAAACCTCTTCTACCAGGAAGTTCCAGAATTACCAGAGTACTGGATGGATTTTTACGTTTTCTCTTGCAGATAATATTAGTACGCTTAACTTTAGCGTATTGTCTTCCATTCCTTCTACCTCTCTTTATGACTTTTATCTGTGTTAACACTCATAAGGTCTTCCTCATCAGAGTCATATTCAAATATCGTTTTTAGCTGATTCTTTAATTCTTTTTTAGAAGAACTCATCATTAATTCTTTTAAAATTTCTGAAATATCTTTTTTGGGGGATTTAATTACGGGAGTTTGAGGTTCATGATTAATTAAACCAGTAATTGAAAAAATAGAATCTTTAAAGAATTCATATTTATCCCACCATTTTATTAAAATTCTCCTTCCTAGATAAGGAATTTCAAAAGATATTCCTAGCTTTTGTAGCGTTCTTGGAGCGATTATAACATCCCACTTCATTATCCATGGTACTTGATAAAGTATTGCAAACATTAAACCATGATTTTTCATAGATGGGTTTATCTCAACAAATTTTTCATAAATCGCTCTAATTTTTCGTGGTAAAATAACCGGATATAATCCGAAGTTTGAAAACCAAAATAAAAACCAATTTGGATAATTTAAAGAACTTTGTCCTTTAAATTGTACAAACCAACTATGTCTTTTTTGCCTATTTTCATAATAAAAACCAATCTCCCAAGCTTTGATATAATCAAAATAATTAAAGCTAATTTTATTTTTAAAATGATTTTTTGACCCCGTTGGTATTTCTTTGGACTTATATAAGTCTCCATCCCATTGCTCTGGGGTGATAACTTTAATAATAGTAGCTTTGGAACAAGCCCAATCACTACCTGATCTCAGAGTGGATTAGAATTGTATGGATCTAGAATAGGTTAACATATCTTGGTAAAATTGAAAATCCTTTGGATATAAATAAGGATCAGTAAAAAAATTTAAGAAAAAGATCATAACTTCTTCAGCCGTTAGATGACTGTATTTCTTTTCAATGGGGCATGCCCAAATAGTAGTGATTGGAATGTATGGATATACGTACTCTTTAGCATACGAGGATTTTATCGCGAGCTCATAAGCTTCAGGTCTCAGTTGTTCTTCTTCTGGAACAGTTTTTAAAACTTCTTCTCTGATAGTCTTTTCACTTTTAAGGAATATCGACTTATAAATCGACTGTTGTTGGGCAGTTTTACTGCTTTCTATTCTTTCTTTTCCTTTATTCATTTTTACCCTGTAAAAATTCACGAGTTAAGAAATCAGGAAGTGAATTATTAGCTCCTTTTATAAACTCAATATCAAAGTCAAAGACTGATAAAATTGCTTGCCATCTGGCAAATATTTGTTTAGAAGCTATATTTTTAACATCTTTTTGTAAGATTTCTTTAGCAGATTTACAGTCTACTCTTAATAAGAATGCGTTAGGAGTATCTGAACATATTGTTTTTTCTATATGATTTTGCAGGTCTTTTATTTTCTTTTGAAAATGAGGTAAAGATATATTTTCTCTAATTCTTTTGTAATTTATTTCCTGGGATAAGGAATTTAAGAAATTTTCTTTTCTATTTATAGTTTTTTGTATGGTGTCAATTTCATGACATTTTGGGAAAGAAAGAAACATATGGTAAATCTGCCTTACGAACTTAACTTTAAAGAAAGTCAAATTCCAACTAAAGCTCGTCCAATTGCTATGAGTCCAAGACATCTTGAAATATGTAAAAAAGAATTGATGAATTATTTAAAAAAGGGACTTATCAGACCCTCTAAAAGCCCATGGAGCTGCCCAGCATTTTATGTCGAAAATGCAGCTGAGTTAGAACGTGGAGTCTCTAGACTAGTTATAAACTATAAACCTTTAAATAAAGCTTTAAGATGGATTAGATATCCAGATTCAAATAAAAAGGACCTACTAGCAAGGCTTTATTCAGCCAAAATAATGTCAAAATTCGATATGAAATCTGGATTTTGGCAAATTCAGATTGCTGAGAAAGATAGATATAAAACGGCATTTACAGTACCATTCGGACACTATGAATGGAATGCAATGCCGTTCGGGCTTAAAAATGCGCTATCGGAATTTCAAAAAATAATGAATGATATTTTTAGTCCTTATACACCTTTTACAATAGTTTACATCGATGATGTTTTAGTATTTTCAAATTCTATTGAACAACATTTTAAACATTTAAATACTTTTATAAATGTTACAGAAAGGGCTGGTTTAGCTGTATCGGCCAAGAAAATTAAACTTTTTCAAACAGAAATAAGATTTCTAGGACATAATATAAAAGATGGAACAATACTTCCCATAGATAGAGCGATTATATTTGCTGACAAATTTCCAAATGAAATTAAGGACAAAAATCAATTACAAAGGTTTCTAAGAAGTTTAAATTATATGTCTGATTTTTATAAAAATTTAGCTTATGATGCTAAACCACTTTTTGAAAGATTAAAAAAGAATCCACCTGCATGGTCAGAAAAACATATTAATGCAGTAAAAAGAATAAAGGCCAGAGTTAAAGAAATTCCATGTTTGGCTATTCCTCACCCTGATGCATTCAAAATAGTTGAAACCGATGCATCGGATATAGGCTATGGAGGAATTCTTAAACAAAAATTTGATAATAAAGAATCATTAGCAAGATTTACATCTGGGCTATGGCAAGGACCAAGAGCAAATTACTCTACAGTAAAAAAGGAAATCTTATCAATTGTATTATGTATACAAAAATTTGAAAGTGATTTATTAAATCGGAAATTCTTATTAAGAGTAGACTGTAAATCTGCTAAAGAAATCTTACAAAAAGATGTTAAAAATATAGCTTCTAAACAAATATTTGCCAGATCGCAAGCAATTTTATCAGTCTTTGACTTTGATATTGAGTTTATAAAAGGAGCTAATAATTCACTTCCTGATTTCTTAACTCGTGAATTTTTACAGGGTAAAAATGAATAAAGGAAAAGAAAGAATAGAAAGCAGTAAAACTGCCCAACAACAGTCGATTTATAAGTCGATATTCCTTAAAAGTGAAAAGACTATCAGAGAAGAAGTTTTAAAAACTGTTCCAGAAGAAGAACAACTGAGACCTGAAGCTTATGAGCTCGCGATAAAATCCTCGTATGCTAAAGAGTACGTATATCCATACATTCCAATCACTACTATTTGGGCATGTCCCATTGAAAAGAAATACAGTCATCTAACGGCTGAAGAAGTTATGACCTTTTTCTTAAAAAAAATTACTGATCCTTATTTATATCCAAAAGATTTTCAATTTTACCAAGATATCTTAACCTATTCTGGATCCATACAATTCGAATCCACTCTGAGATCAGGTGGTGATTAGGCTTATTCCAAAGCTACTATTATTAAAGTTATCACCCCAGAGAAATGGGATGGAGACTTATATAAGTCCAAAGAAATACCAACGGAGTCAAAAAATCCTTTTAAAAATAAAATATGCTTTAATTATTTTGATTATATCAAGGCTTGGGAGATTGGTTTTTATTATGAAAATAGGCAAAAAAGACATAGTTAGTTTATACAATTTAAAGAATATCCAAATTGGTTTTTATTTTGGTTTTCAAACTTCGGATTATATCTGGTTATTTTACTACAAAAAATTAGAGCAATTTATGAAAAATTTGTTGAGATAAACCCATCTATGAAAAATCATGGTTTAATGTTTGCAATACCTTATCAAGTAATATGGATAATGAAGTAGGATGTTATAATCGCCCCAAGAACGCTACAAAAGCTAGGACTATCTTTTGAAATTCCTTATCTGGGAAGGAGAATTTTAATAAAATGGTGGGATAAATATGAATTCTTTAAAGATTCTATTTTTTCAATTACTGGTTTAATTAATCATGAACCTCAAACTCCCGTAATTAAATCCCCCAAAAGAGATATTTCAGAAATTTTAAAAGAATTAATGATGAGTTCTTCTAAAAAAAAGTTAAAGAATCAGCTAAAAGCGATACTTGAATCAGACTCTGATGAGGAAGACCTTATGAGTGTTAACACAGATAAAAGTCATGAAGAGAGGTAGAAGGAATGGAAGACAATACGCTAAAGTTAAGCGTACTAATATTATCTGCAAGAGAAAACGTAAAAATTCATCCAGTACTCTGGTAATTCTGGAACTTCCTGGTAGAAGAGGTTTAGTGATTAGCACAATATCAAGCCCTACAAGTTTACCAGCAAGTTTACCACCATATTTTCCTCAAACTCCTCTAGACTTTCCAGAAGCTCCGTCAGGATTCCCCCCACTTCCACAAAGATAAAATCTAAAGCTTCTACCTAGCTGTAAAGTAAGACTGTGCCAGCTCATCTTGTCCAGACACTTCAATTATGTTTATCTTGCCACCGTAAAAGTAACGTACAAGACAGCTCATATGAAGGACAAAAACCAGCCGCAATTCAATTATGCTTATCCTGCCAGCATAAAAAATTAAACGTAAAGTAGGAGACAGCTCACATAAGAGACAGATACCAACTGCAATTATGGAGATCTGAAGTCTTCTTCACTTATCCATATTGAGATCGAGAGCCTTCTTCATCACTTATCTGTGGCCAACCTCTGCTATAAATATATGATGTTGTATTATGAAATGCAGGTACAAAATATGTAAGTTTTAAGCTCTGTATATAAGTTTTAAGCTCTGTGTTTGTAATAGCGAGAGCCACAGTGTGCTTGTAAAACTTCCTCTGTAAATTAATCCGAGTGTAATAAAATCTATTTTCAGTCCTGTTTGCAAATTTTCTACTGCACCTGCTCTGTGTTCCTGTGTTTAAATAAAATAATAATAATTTGCATCTCAAATAATAGAACTCTCGACATTTCCACATATCTATTTATATATTAGATGCAAGCTAAGATTCCAAATAGATGAAATTGGCACTGCAGACGTACATTTTGGCACTGCCCAAGATAAAGTTCGAGTAATAAAATTTATAATGGACTGGACAATGTAGTAGTTGACAAAGAATGATACCTTCATACAAAAATAAACATAAAGGGGTAAAAAAAAAACATGAAGTGCATGAAGCAAAAGCTATTAACTTCAAGGTGTCTTGGACTCATAGCAATTGAACGAGCAATTAACTTCATGGTTGTTTATTTTTACCATTGTATTAAGCAAAAGCTATTAACTTCAAATTACTTTTTGACATAGAAGTAGCATGAAGTGCAAAAATTTTGTTCGAGCACTTGCAAATTATTGACCTTCTTGCTTAAACCTGCATTAGCAAAGGAAAAAAAGTTAATTAGACCATAGTTTCAACCATTTTACGTGCATGCAAAAAGAAGCGAACGAAAAGAAAAGACATGAGAACCTGGAACATTGTTGCAAATACCTTATGTGCATACAAATATGAATGTGGAGATGAAATCATAATAAAGCAAACAAAAAAAAAGAATATCAAGATATACAAATATGAATATGGAAGTCAACAATACGATCTGAGCAATAAACCCCACAGAACCATGTATATCAACCAATACAACCCATTTTCAATGAAAACTTACTGTTCTCAAATTACAAATGCTCATTATAAATGTGGCACATGGCAGTTTAAAATATTCAGATGTGCATGGTTACATCTTACATCAACTAATAAATTCAAATTTTGATAATTAAAGTCAAACTCAACACGTGAAGGTAGTCGTGGATGATACCACAAAACTGTTATGGTCATTGTTGGTCAAGAACTACAACATTAACACCGTACATTGGAGTTAGGTATCACGTATACGTGATACCTTTGATTGCCAATAAATCATGAATACAGGAGTCATGTGCACTCAATTCTTGATTAGGTTAAGTTCTGGTATTATATTTTCACGCCGATGACATGCAAAGGATGACTAAAATAAACTGAAGTCTTCGTTCACGAACATAATAATGACAACTTTATAATAAAACATGTTAAAATTCAATAGAGAATGTATGATGTTTATGGTCAAAAAAATACATGCAACCTACAAGTATTATTCAAACATTACAATACATACTGCGCCAAACCATTCAGTACTAATTGTCAGTTTAATAAGTTACAACTCTACTCCTAAAGAAGATCTGAATACAATTTTACACCACAAAATATGGAGCCAGAACCAAAGATAGAGCTAAAACTATCATCACTGCATGCTTGCATACTCCAGCAGTACTAGTGTTTAATTTACTTCGCAAACAATGCATCCATTATTTACTAAGTCTGATCAAGAAGTTCAAGGAGAAAAAAGATCACTGATTCGCACATTGATGCACTCGCCACTATATGCTGATCCTATGCAGTGTATTCATGTATGTGTAACTCGAAAACAAGACAAACAATTTACGGAACCTGCCCAGAAAACGTTAAGAAAAAAGCAAAGGAAAATCAAGTACTGCAACATTTTTATGTGCATTATGAAAAGTAATGGAATATGTAGTACCATATCCACTGACTGTAATGTTCAGCCATTGCACGATAGCTTCTTGAAGGCTGGCCATTTATCAAGCAATAAGTGCTTTCTTGCTGCTGGCTAGACTGAATCCATGTTGATAACCAGATATCCATGGGGCCAATATACTTGCGGAAAATATTTGTACTGATCTGGAAGTTTGTTAAAGAATTCATATTATATCAACTCATAAAGTACAATACATTCTGCATTTTTGCTACTCACGACCATCATGTTCATTTACTGGTGTGATCATGTGTCTATATTGCATAAAATAAATTTAACCATCTATATTACCTTTCCCACTAGCGCATTTGTAAGGATTTTTGTATCATGTACAACTATCTAAATAAAAGAAGCATTTGTGTATGATGTATGCATGATATGAATCTACAGTTGAGATAATTTATTATCATGATATCACCAACTGTTCTTCAGCATCAGCACCAGAGGTACTCTTTACAAATATCATTCTTGTATAGGATTGCATTGGGTTCTTTAGATAACCTCGTTTATATGTTAATTGGATTATTAGACCTAACTTTCCAATAAGATCGCATAAGATAATATGGTCTAAATAGCCATACCAGTTCCCAAGCTTCAATCCTTTGAACGCTTCCCCGTGCTAGTTTGCTGTTTAAAATGAAGAACCACGCATATATAAGATGTACGAGTAGGATAAATAAAGTATATGTTTCACTTTATGTCAGATCCTATAATTAGATGTACCATGAAATAAAATTCTTCCACGATATTAAGTTTGGAATTAAGAACTTCATAATCGTTAAAATGATGAAATTGTTGTTTGTTCTTCATCAAGACCCTATGTGGAACTTTATTCAGGTTTCATCTCATGATAAAATAACATACGATAAGCTCACGGCATAACAATTTATGTACATTTTCAAAATTAGCATATCACAAACAATGCAAATTTTGGCCACGTTAATACAATGACTAACAACAACTAAGCTATTATTACCAAACAAGTTGAAATCGGCTAAAGATGGAACCCAAAACTGAATGACAAAATCAATTTCAAAGTAATAATAGCAATAATAGATTTTTTTTTAAAAACACGATAATAATAATAAAGTAAAACTAATAATAATAATAATAATAAACTATAAAATAAAGATAAAAACAAAATAAATAAATATATATATATAAAGAAATAAATAAAAAAACATGATGATGATGGTGGTAATAGTAATAGGGACCGAAGGCTAAACACTACATCTTAGGCTCCTAAAAATAGTGCACATAAAAACTTCTCTTTATGGTTTTGGTACATCCATTATAATCTAAAACTTATACCACTACCCCATAAACCAACCCTAAGCAAAAACTTTCTAACTCATGGTTTTGGTACGTGGATCATTAACTTCAACGCGCTCCTGTCCAACACCAGCTCTTCGGATATATTCCAATCTCTCAAGTCCCTTTTTACTACTTCCTCCCATATCGATCTTGGTCGATCTCTACCTCTTTGAGCATTCGATGCGGTCTATAATTCCAATGCGCATAGATGTCTCGGAAGGTATCCGATGGAGATGTCCAAACCGTCTTAAGTGGTGTTGGACTAGCTTCTCTTCAATTGGTGCTACTCCAAGTTTGTCACGTATATCATCATTTATAATTCGGTCATGTCTTGTAGGACCACAGCTCCATTTAATGACTTCAAGGACTATAAGATTCTTAAAAAAAATGGTGCCACCATTTAAATGAAAGCTTAACGTGGAATTGCTTAATAGTAAGTTTTTGTTAAATAGATTTAATAGTAACTGAATCAACTTACTCTTCCATGACATCTGAAACTACATGATCAATGACAAATCTTGTTCTACAAATATTAACTGCATACTTCAATATTAGAAGATAATTAGGCAGATGGACTGAGACAATCACACAATTTATTTGATATTTGAGAGTGGACCCTTCAGCTGGAATCCATATTTGTATTAATTATAAAAGTTAAATACATCAGCAAAACAATCATATCGGATAAAATTATATGCTTCAAGAATTAAAGCAAGAAGAATTTAATTATAACATATAACAACAATTATAAATGTTGTCGATGATATAACATTAAAATATTGAATTTAAATGCTAAAATATAGAGTTAAAAGGAAACATGGGAAAACTAACCATACTCCATGATGAACATCACAGTGATTTGGATGGCCAGAAACACCAAATTTATCAAACGTTAACAACTGAAAGAAGAAGAAAAAGAAGAGAAAAGGCATATATCACATGTTTTTACTTGATGAAGATTAAATGCATGTACAATGCATATTGCAACTGCAAACCAGAAGGGTATATATACATGAAGGAATTATTTTCACAAAAATAAAATTGCCATAACATTAGCTATCATAAACTCTCAACGCGTCAAAGGTTATTATGCAATGATGAAAATGTCATCCTATATGCCTCTTCATTCACATACTAAAGAGCTGAAGTCAAATGGTAGAGTTTATCACATGTTGGCTAATAATCTTAATGCGATATATATCATTGATTCTTTTAACTTATAAAAATTTATAGTGCAATGCAGCTAGACGATAATTCAGAAGAGAACAAATCGATCTTACTGTATCAATATTGTGTTTTGTGATTTCCTCTGCAATAATTTTTGCAATTAAATCATGATCCCATGAATATCCAAATCCATCCTACAAATTAAAAGTGGATAACTAAATTGAGACAATTGTAGTCACATCTTAATTCACATGACACATGTTAAACTGGTAAATAACCTGTAAATCCGGGTGGTCAATAATTTCAACTTGCTGAGGCGGGACCTGCAGAAAACATGCACAACGCTAAAGAAACAACAACAATACAATAATAAAATAACAATAATGAGCTCATAATTGGTAAAACCTTGATCACAGCGCATGCTCGATAAAGCTCTTCCTTACGAATATTACCTTTTCCCTCGGCATTACCTGTGAAGTATGCATATATTAGCCATAATTAAGCCAGCAAAAGTTCTAACTTAATCTTGTAAACATCTAGAGCAGAAATGCACATAGTGACGTAGACGGATAAAGAAGGGTAGTTTAGTGACTTGAATAGGATACAACAATGTGATCTATCAGGTTTTATTACAGATAACTTACCAGTAGACAAGCATAATACATGAATGCTATGACCCTCCAAAGCCAAGAAAAGAACCGTGGGAGCGAAAAACCTATAATTAAGACATCAATTTCAAAGCATACGCAGAAGACGCTACCATGTTACTATTAAAATAGGAAAAAAAAATAAAAGTTGTCACGGTATTACAAAGTAATCATCTTCAATGGGATAAAAAGATGACGTGATTGCTAAAATGACCATGCAAGTCGTTCTTACTACCATATTGATTACTGAATATAGATTATCTGAACAGAGTTGTGTCTTTAATCTTTAAACATCAAGATGGCAAAAGGCATCTAAATAACTTGTACCGGTACTTTGTACTTGTTCTATTTCAGGCACGAATAAATATGCAAATAAGTGTTGAACATTATAGCTTTTACATACGTTGGATTTGTGATTGCATGCTTCAATATTATCGTATGCAATGCAAGCGATAATATGACGCCCTGGGTCTAGTGATCGAATTACAAAAGGGAGTTTGCTGCTCGATACGGTCAACATGTATACATTACGATACCTGATCAGTGATCACATCTAAACAATGTGTATCTCGTATCAACACAAAGCAACATACACGGGGGCCGGCCCAATGGGAAGGCGAGCGAGACTTTCGCCTAGGACAACACCACTGAAGACGGTCAAGGGAGCAACAAAATTTTCTAGCTACTATTAAATAGAATTGAGTTAGTAAAATTGAAAATGAAAGTGTGGTGCACTGGTTCCTTGTTGATTTATGCTCTTTCCACCCAGGTTCAAGTCCTGAAATCACAATTCAATAATTTGACATGTTTCCCTTATAAAAGAAAATTCATTTTCCCCTATTTGATTTTTTGATTTCGGCTAGGGCAATATATCTGATTGGGCTGACACTGCATACACGAGTTGCTAGGATTGAGCCATTATATAAATCACATGTCAGGAAACGTATATAAATGACGTGGATTCAATATCGCAACGGAAACGGTAAAATATTCGGATCAAAATATGTTTGGTACATAGACTACTCAAAATACATCACTTTGAACTCGATAGATTATGTACAATCTGAAATACTGCCAACTTCTAATGTCTATATAACGACTCTTCCTGCTACCAAATTTAAAACGTCCACGGCTTTTATAATCATCTCAACTCCATCGTTCCTTGAATGAAACAAATAGTGCTACGGACCTTGACTTGCAGGCAAAAGTTGCTAAACTTAAACGTAGTAGTACTCCAAACATAACGTACACTATGTATAACATTTCCCGCTAACTGCTCAATAAACAATATTGATTGACGTCCATAGATAATCATCCTAAAATCACAACACCTCAGTCTAACCGAGGCATTATCACAAGGTTTTAAATCTATGATTTCGATCACGTTTCGTCTCGAAGATTTTAGAGACTCGATCTCGTATCGGAGGAGATCTCGGACGAGATGGGTCCATCTTGGATATTTGCCTCGAAGTTTCATTTCGCATCTTAAAACTAGTAACAACCCTAGATTTTAAATTTAAATTTAAATTTAAATTTGACTCTATTTCATTTTGAAATTGTTTTAAATTTGTTTTATTTGTAAGATATCATCTCTAAATATTTTTAAAATGATAATAGAAATTTTTCAAAATTTACTGTATTCATTTTCTATTTTTAAAGACTATTTTCTAATTTTCTGCTATTTTCTTCATATAAATTTTATTTAATTAAATTTTAATTATTTATTTTTGTGA
This sequence comes from Allium cepa, assembly GCA_030765085.1. Taxonomy (NCBI): domain Eukaryota; kingdom Viridiplantae; phylum Streptophyta; class Magnoliopsida; order Asparagales; family Amaryllidaceae; genus Allium; species Allium cepa. Next base: position 883,761,986 of record CM060929.1, read on the forward strand.
ATGCATTTTTATTTTATGTTATTATCTTTATTTTTAAATGTTTTCCAAGTCCATTTAATTTTTCCAAAATTTGTTCTGTTTATTTGCAATTTTCTAGACTAGTTTTCAATTTTTGTGCTATTTTCTTATTTTTATCTTATATAATTAATAATTACTTATTTATATTTTATATTTTTGTTGCATTTTCGTATTTTGACTGAAATTATTATTATTTTCAGTAATTTAAACATATATAAGGAAATTAAAAGAAATTTGAAAGGTTATGATTTTTGATTTTCCTATGACTCTTTATCTTCCACTTTTTCAAATGTAACCTAACTTTTCATTCAATTGGCATTTATTTCTCACATCTTCAGCCGGCCACATCTATTTCTCATTCACGTACATTCATTTTTCTCATCTCCTGAAGAAAAAAATTCGACTATAGCCTTGAGAAAAGTTTGGGTAAATTTCCTTTTCTTTTCTTTAGTTTACTTTTATTCTTCTTTGAATTGGATTTTGCACTTGATCTCCTTCATCATAGGTTCAGCCGCCTCCACCATCACCTGAGAACACCTCCATCACCACCTCCTCTCTGGCCAAACCTCAAGCCGTGCCTCCTAGTGGATGATCCATCACCTAAAATCCAACAAAAACTCCACCTTTTCGTTCATAGCCGAGCTCTACCATGTATTCACCACCTTCCACACCCCATGGCCGCCACCATCTCCACCTCCAGCACCACCTGGACTCTCGGCCACATCATCATATTGGACCCCACAGTGATGGCCGTGACCTTTATGCCCTTGGCCGAGCCTTATATGGTCCTGAATCCATGTATGTTGTCTTGTTAGTGTAGTTTCCATCACCACCACTTTGCATCACCTTCAAACCATGATAGGCCGACCCTTAGGAACCCAAACCTGACCTAAAAACATTGCTTTAGCCCTGTACTACACTTATAGCCATCCCAATGGAAGTTGGAAGCAAGTGCAAAGCATTTTTGCTTTGATTTGTGCAGTCAATTCTTGCTCAGTTTATCGTATTTGAATCTGAAACCTTATGTATATTCTATTGTTTTGTTTGACTTGTATTCAAGGGAATTGATACTTTGGCTCTTCCACTCATCTCTGTGTCATGTTATCGTGCTTGTCTGGATCTCATTTGTACATTAGTCGTTGTGTCTCCAGTTCAAATCGGTGAGTTATTCTCACATGACAATATGTACATATATAACTAGTAAATTTACCCTTTTTGAATCTGTAAAAATGCATAACCATATCACATCTGCTATGTTATGATTATATGATGTTCATCCATGCTTAATTACCTGTTATATCATATGTTATTGTTATATTATGCTGTTCTGTTATTTATATCAGTTTATCACACTGCAAGTTCCCTTTAGATTAGAATCACTATGGGTTGAAATGATACATACCCGAATGGACTTTAGAATAAGGGAAAATCGTTATGGGCTGAAATGATAGGCCTGAGCGATTTTCATTTTATTTCATTTACTTGGGACTGCGGGTTTGAAATGATAAAACCCGAATTTTCTTTGTAAATTACAGGTTGAAATGATATATTACCCGTATCACTTTACCTAGCGTAGAAAATTATATACAGACCCGTAGTTAAAATATGTTTTTCTAAAAAATTTAAAATATTTTAGAAATGTAAATATTATAATATTTTGATTTAAACTTAATTAAAAATGATTTTTGTAAAGTATTATTGATTTTCTGAAAATTTATAAGTGAAATTAATGAAATGTTAGAAAATTTTGAATGTAAGTTGTTTTGGAAATTTTGATTTAATTATAATTGAAAATTAAATTAAATATGAAAATATGATAAATTTATGATATTTTGGATTAAAATGAATTTAAAGTGATTTTATAATATATTAATGATTTTTGAATAAAGTTAAAATATGAAATGAATGAATATTTAAGTTGAAGTTTGGAAATATAACTTAAATTGGAAATTTATGAATTTGGCTTAAAGGTGAATTTTAAGTTAAATAAATAAAAATGAAATTAAGTTATATTTGAAAATTTAAACTTAAGCTTTAAGTTGAAATTTAATTTAATGAATTTAAAATTGAATGTTGAAATTTAACAAGTGAATTATTATTAAATATGGATTTTTGAATGGAAATTTAACTTTATAAAATCATGAATTTAAGGAAAATTAAATGACGATTATAAATGTGAAAATGTATGATTTTATAAGTTAAAAATGATTTAAATAAAAATATAATTGTTTGTGAAGTTATATTGAACATTTGAAGTTAATTAACTGCATTTTTGAAATGCTATTAATTCTAAGGAAAATGTTAATACAGCATTTGTAAATGTTGTAGTTGATAATACAACAACAACAACAAAGCCATTATTCCCAAACAAGTTGGGGTCGGCTAGAGATGGAACCCTAAAAAAAAGAGTAATAATAATAATAATAAAATAAAGTCAAATATGTAAATTAATAATAATAACTAAGTAAAATAAGATAAAATAAAAATGTATATGTATATATAAGAGGAATGATAATAATGATACTAATAGTAATAATGATACTAATAGTAATATTGGTCAAAGACTAAACCTACGTCTTAGGCTCATGTTCTCTAGTCTTATAATCTAAAACTCAATGCTCATGGTTCTGGTACGTAAATCGCTAACTTCCACTCGCTCTGATCCGTCACCAGCTCTTCGGATATACCCCAAACTTTCAAATCTATTTTTACTACTTCCTCCCATGTTAATCTTGGTCGACCTTTACCTCTATTTGAGCAATCAACGCGGCCTATAATTCCAACACTCACAGGTGCCTCGGGAGGCCTTCGTTGAAGGTGTCCAAACCATCTTAAGCGATGTTGAATTAGCTTCTCCTCAATTGGTGTTACTCCAAGTTTATCACGTACATCATTTCTAATTCGATCTCTTCTTGTATGACCGCAGCTCCATCGCAGCATACGCATCTCTGCTACGTTTATCTTTTGGACGTGTTGGCTTTTAGTAGGCCAACATTCTGCATCATACAACATCGCAGGCCTGATTGCCGTTTTGTAAAACTTTCCTTTAAGCTTTTGTGGGACCTTCCTGTCACAGAGAATTCCAGACGCTTGTCGCCATTTCACCCATCCCACTCGAATTCTAAAACTAACATCTTCATCAATCTCACCATTATACTGTAACATTGATCCAAGATATCGAAATGATTCCTTCTTGGGAACTAATTGTCCGGCCATAGTGGCATCTCCATCCTCCGACCTGACACCGCTGAATCCGCACTTCATATACTCTGTTTTAGTTCTGCTAAGTCTAAATCCCTTCGATTCTAAAGTCTGTCTCCACAACTCCAGTTGTCTATCAACCCCAATCGTACTTTCATCAATTAGCACAACATCATCAGCAAATAGCATACACCAAGGAATCTCGCCTTGTATATCCTTCGTAACATCATCCATCACTAGAGCAAAAATGTAGGGACTCAAAGCTGACCCTTGATGTAATCCTATGTTAATGGGAAAGTCGCTAGTTTCACCATCGCATGCTCTGACACTAGTCACAACATCATCGTACATATCCTTAATAAGTGTAATGTACTTTGTTGGGACTCTCTTCTTTTCCAGAGCCCACCACATCACCTTTCGCGGTATCTTGTCATAAGCTTTCTCCAAATCGATAAATACCATGTGTAGATCCTTATTTTGCTCCCTAAACCTCTTCATAGGTTGTCTTATCAAGAAAATCGCCTCTGTGGTTGACCTTCCAGGCATGAAGCCAAATTGGTTTTTTGAAACACTTGTCATTCTTCTTAATCTATGTTCAATGACTCTCTCCCAAAGCTTCATTGTATGACTCATAGGTTTGATTCCTCTGTAGTTATTGCAACTTTGGATGTCTCCTTTATTCTTAAAAATTGGAACTGGTATGCTTCTCCTCCACTCATCTGGCATCCTGTTTGATTTGGGATTGAATTTAAGATAACTTTGATTTGAAAAATCACACAATTTTTACTAACGAAAAAACATTCATACTCATAAATCATAATATGCTTAAACTAACAGAATAACACAATACAAATAGATTATAGCTTACAACTCATGATCCATGAACATGAATTATTGTTAGACATAAAACATAAAAAATATCCAAAACATTAAAAAAATAGCAAAGAAGCAGAACATAAAACACATACATTCGTAACCAACATGCATGTAAACAAAATGACGAACATGAAAATACAAAAAATTGTAGAACACACATGAATATACCATAGTCATATAACATGCAAAATGTACATAAAACATTAAAGATTAAACATGATTCTTTTCAAGTCTTCTATAATTATATTTACATACAAAATACATTAAAAAGCATAATGGCGAACCAAAATAAAACTAGGCTTTTACAATTACAACCTAATTAGTAAAAAGAGTTGGTAATTTATTTTAAAAGGTTATTCTTCAAGTTACTCTCGCGTGGGGTTGTTCGATTTAGGGAATTTTTTAGGGTTAATTTTAGCAATTAAAGAGGAGGGGTTAACTATTGAAATAACATGAGCTTATAGCAGCCAGACTTCAATTTTTTTAATTATTTTTTTGGGTCGTGTACGAGCTTAAATTTTAACAAAAAAACAATATCTCGACCGATATTTCAATACCTCATCTCGGCCGATATTGCCATATCTCGACCTTTATTTTCCAGCTACTATTAAATATAATTGAGTTAGTAAAGTTGAAAATAAAAGCGTGGTGCACTGGTTCTGTGTTGATTTATGCTCTTTCCGTCCAGGTTTAAGTCCTGAAATCACAAATCAATAATTTTACATGTTTTTCTTATAAAAGAAAATTCATTTTCCCCTATCTAATTTTTTGATTTTCGGCTAGGGAAACATATCTGATTGGACTGACACTTCATACACGAGTTGCTAGGATTGAGCCATTATATAAATCACATGTCAGGAACACGTATATAAATGACATGGATTCAATATCGCATTGGAAACGGTAAAATATTCGGATCAAAATATGTTTGGTACGTAAACTACTCAAAATACATCACTTTGAACTCGATAGATTTTGTGCAATCTAAAATATCGCCCACTTCTAATGTCTATATAACGACTCTTCCTGATACCAAATTTAAAACACGTCCATGGCTTTTATAATCATCTCAACTCCATCATTCCTCTGAATGAAACAAATAGTGCTACGAACGCTGACTTGCAGGCAAAAGTTGCTAGACTTAAACGTAGTAGCACTCCAAACATAACGTACACTATGTATAACATTTCCCACTAAGTGCTCAACAAACAAGATTGACTGACGTCCATAGATAGTCATCCAAAAAATACAACACCTCAGTCTGACCCGAGGCATTGTCACACATAACCATGGTATTAAATCTCGGATATCGATCACGTTTCGTCTCGAAGATTTTAGAGATTCGATCTTGTATTGGAGGAGATCTCGGACGAGATGAGTTCATCTCGGGTGTTTGTCTCGGAGTTTCATTTCGTATCTTAAAACTCATCTCGAAACCATCTCGGCATATATGATATGTTAAAATTTGATATTCTTACACAACGAAATTTATGAATGCTACCATAAAAATAATAACTTAAATTTGATTTGAAAAATCACTTCATTGTTACTAATCTACGAAAGAACATTCATACTCATAAATCAAAATATGCTTAAACTAACAGATTAACACAATACAAATAGATTATAGCTTACAACTCATGATCCACAAACATGAATTATTGTTAGACATAAAATATAAAAAATATCCAAAACATCAAAAAATAACCGAGAAGTAGAACATAAAACATACATTCGTACATAACATGCATGCATACAAAACGACGAACATGAAAATACAAAAGATTGTAGAACACACATGAATATACGATAGTCATATAACATGCAAAAAATGTACATAAAACATTAAAGATTAAACATGATTCTTTTCAAGTCTTCTATGATTCTATTTATATACAAAATACATAAAAAAGCATAATGGTGAACCAAAATAAAACTAGGCTTTTACCATTACAAACTAATTAGTAAAAAGAGTTAGTAATTTATCTTAAAAGGCTATTCTTCAAGTAACTCGAAATGTCATTCAAATGTCTCGCGTGGGGTTGTTCGATTTAGGGAATTTTTAAGGGTTAATTTTAGCAATTAAAGAGGAGGGGGTTAACTATTAAAATAACATGAGCTTATAGTAACCAGGCTTCAATTTTTTTAATTATTTTTTTAGGTCGGGTACGAGCTTAAATTTTAGCAAAAAAACAAAATCTCGACCGGTATTTCAATATCTCATCTCGGCCGATATATTGGTCGATATTGCCATATCTCGACCTATATATTCAAAACGAGATTTACATCGAGATTTGTTGTTTCGTTTTAGGGGAAGATCGAAACGAGATATCGAGCGATATTTCCAATATCTGTAACAATGCACATAACAAATCTCGAGTCGGACTAGAAATCTAGTTGTAAGTATAATAGTGCAATAGTGATAACATACAAGTGTGATGTAGGATATATACGTGACATATCAACCAAACAATATGTCTGTCACGTCATACAAAACCAGCTCACTAACATCGGTCAAAACAATGTAAATATACTAATGTCGTTTCATAGTTCAAAGTGATATACAACTGCAACTCTAATGAACTGGAATATCATATCTGATCCCCACTTATAAGTTGTGATTAATTAAATTCAAGTGCATTGTTTTCATATTTCATTATTTACCATAATACCGTATATCTAAACAATTAGCAGTTGTACATAAATTTTTACGAAGTCAATATATACAATTGAGAGTTATTCCTTAGCTCCCTTTCTTGAGTTTTCAACAGAAATACTTGTCGGTAACACCTTCTGGATTCACTTTCCACTAAACTAACCGTCCTGACAAGCCCATGTAGCATTTTTCACGTGCTGCTTATGACCAGTTGTGAGTGCACTTCACACGATCCCTTTGTTGCTCTCTCTCTCTCCGATTTCTGAAGACATGCATTTTTATGTGTTGCAGTCACCTGGCCAACTCCATCTTATCATCATACTGTCCGAGCAACAGATCGTTGGATTTTGTGACAAGAGACAAAGTCGTCACAATTCTAGTTGTGGTCATCGAATTGGTCCGCTGGAATGGATTCTAGCAGTCTAGTAGTCAATACATCGGATCGTTCTCATCAAATGTTAAATTTTCTATTTTTAAAAACATTTGACTTTTTATAACATCATTTATTCCCGAAATGATGTTATACCTCATTTTTACCAAATAAATGTCGTGCATATTCATTTCATTTCATCAAACAATAATGCATTGAAACACTTTGATTCAAACATGACGAAACATATATTCACATCAATATCAGTGGGATATACTAAATTCATATCATGGGTGAATCTATCATCATAACATATGCTTGTATTTCTAAACTCAAACAAATATTTAAAATCGTCCAAATTCATTAAAAGCATACAATTCATTTATTTAACTTGTGTTTCATCCACAACATACTTGGCAATTCACTATATACTTAGCATACTTCACATATCATTCATAGTCATGGGTCATCTAATCCATTCAAATTCAAACCAACCAAGTTTTCAGTCGCTTAACATAAGTGTGCTTGCATAACATTGGTGAACTATGCATCAAATTCAAACTTTTTATTCGTCCGCTTTAAACTTAATACTTCATAATTTTATAAAATATATACTCATTTGTTTTCCACAATATAGACATATATACTTGGTTCTTTCAAAATCATGCTATAGTCTTTTAAATTTAACCAAGAATTATTTAATACCATTTGACAATCAAATTAAGACCATATACTTGTATTTTGTATTGAATGAATTCATTTATAAAATATTTTCACTGCTATTTTAATTAATTCTATAAAATTTCCTTTATAGAAAAGCTTAAACACTTTATATTGACATCAAAATCCAAGTTTATATGTGATGTATTATTCAAACAACATCTGAACAAGCACTAGCAATCACTATATCATCTCAACAAACCACAATCAACATTTACAGAGAATACTTAAATCATATCAGGCTACAAGCCTTCACAAAGTCATATTTAAACAACTGAATCAAACAAGATGATAGTTCACATAAATCAAAATAATAAAAAATATACTCACACTCTAATGTTTTTCCTTTTGATTTACCGATGATGTTGAAACCCTAGTTCTTGAATATTGAAGATGAAAAGCTAATTGAATTGCTTTTTGGTTTTGGAATGAGAAAGTAAGTGAGGCTCCACGTATTTATAGGGTTATGAAGCTTAGGGATCAAGGGTTAGGTAAAATTAAAATAGAATTAAGTTAAAATAGGATAATGACATTATAGGATAAATATGGAATATAAGTTAAAATGGAATGATGACATTTTAGGATAAACATGGAATATAAGTTAAAATGAAATGATTATCAAGATAGGTTTAGAGTATGATACGTTAAAATTACATGATTTTTTTAGGATAGATTTAAAATATAACGATTTCATTGGATAAACTTTAAAACTATGGTCCAATAAACCGTCTACAAATTAACATTTTATACCCGTTTAAAAATTTACTCAAGACGTTTTATCAAGATTTTATTTCATTCTTATAAAGATTTTTCTTTTATTAAAATATCACTTTTCGATTTCAATATATTTAAAATAATTGTTTTATTTTTCAAAACAATTCCAAAATTTCACAAATGTTATTTATTTTGCCAAAATAAATTTTCAAATGACTTTAGGATTTAAAACACAGTTCAAACAACAAATTTGAATTTTTCAAATCGGTATTTTTCTCTCTCTCAAATAAATCCAAAAATCACTCTTATTGCATTAAATAAAATTCCCAAATATATTTTATTATAATCAATCAAATAGCGGGATGTTACACTCCATTCCTTAAAGAAATTGCGTCCTTGCAATTTATTAGAGAGTACTATAATTTATTTTCTATAGCATTCAACTATATATACATTCATGCACACAACAATCAATTAAGATTAATCATCCATGACATGATTAAAATTAAACAAATTCATACCTAACGAGTCAAAATTAATTGGAGTGCGTCCTTTGTATTAGTTCTTCAATCTCCCTCATACAATCTGTAAGGTTACTTGACCATTGAACTTTATTTAAAGGAACACATATGTTTCTTAACTTCTTTACCTTCATGCATTGGTTCAATGATAACATAAGTCTCAAATGCACTTTGGCATCTTATGCAATTATACCAATTGTTGTATAAAAAGATTTAATATGCTGACCTTCTGATGCTCATTCTTTACTAAACGACACTCAACACATCGCTTCCCTTATTTGCCGATGTCTTGTTTCATCTCTTTCAATTATATATATTTTTCATCCCTTTATACGTCTTTGTTCAACTTGGATAGAAAATATAAATCGATGTTATTCATCGAGAATCTCTTTCTTCAACCTTGCTATATTGGGAATGTCTTTAGAACCATTCTACTTCAAATTTACTAATTTGGTTTACTAAAACCGTATCATCACTATGACTAATCTAGATTCGATCGAGTAAGAATTTTAAAGCTTCTTAGCATAACCATCAAACTTTACTCTTATAAATTAAAGATCTTAAGAATTCAAAATTTTCAATGTCTTTCGCTCTACTTAAGATACTCAATTCTTGCCTTGGTTGAGAAATCTATCGAATGGTTGAACGCCGAAAATTTAATCAAACCTAAATTCAATTGCCTTCTAAGCGGTAGACACACACTGGTCTAATTAAACAAAACTCCGACTACTAAAATTTAACTAATCTCACTTTCTCGAGATTCCATAGCTTACAAAGAATATCTTAGACTAATATTTGATGCTTCAAGTGCAATCAAAAATCCACTGTGTAATAGAAATACTAAAGAGTAATCATTTGCTTACGATAGAGTAATCTAGTTAAATGGAACTTTAACCAGTTCATTCGAAGAATAATACATTTTACTCAGAATATTGTTACGTCGAAATATCTCATTCTAACGTTTAGAAATCCCTACTCGATATGCTGGCTATGCGCATTGATCAGAATTCATAACTATTCAACGGATATGTTAACACAATCAAATTCACAATATTAATCTTTCCTCGTAAAATAATTTTTTTAAACCCCTTATGGTTCAACTCGGAAAAACCACTGGCTTCTACTTTATTCAGATAAATGGGTTCGATATCGTTCCTCGTAAATTTGCTTACGACCAGTTGTTAGTGCACTTCACACGATCCCTTAGTTGCACTGTCTTTCCGCTTTTGAAGACACATTTTATGTGTTATAGTCACCTACCAAGTTCCATCTTATGGCACTAGTTCTCGTTGCACTACGTCTTCAATTTCTCATTAACTTTCATCATATTGCATGTGTAACAGATCGTTGGACTTTGTAACGAAGGACGAAGTCAATACAATTCAAGTTGCGGTCCTCGAATCAATCCACTGTGATAGATTCTAGCAGTCTAGTAGTCAATACATCGTATCATTCCCGTCAAAGTGTTGAATTTTCTACTTCTAAAATTACTTTCCAAAATATCATTTATTTTCAAAATGATGGTATATCTCATTTTTCATCAAATGTCATGCATATTCATTTCATTTCATCAAGCAATAGTGCATACAAACACTTCAATTCAAACATGACGAAGCATCTATACACGTCAATGTAAATGGGATATACTAAATTAATATCATGCATGAAACTGTCACCATAACATATACTTGTATTTCTAAAATCAAACAAGCATTTAAAATCATCCAAATTCAATTGAAGTATACAATTCCTTTGTTTAACTTGCATTCTGTAACGACCCGGATTTTCCGTCGTTTGATTTTGTACATTTAAATGGTTTTAAATGTTAAATTGGAATATGAATTGATTTTTAAATGTGAAGATTATGGTTGAAATTATAAAATGAATTTAAATCTCAAATATAACGATTTATCATAATACGGAAATGGTGAATAATTGAAATTTGAGTTGAATATAAATTGAAACGATTTCTAATGTTGATATAAGTTTTATTTGAATTAAGAATTAGATACTAAGTTTTTAAAACTGAAATTTTAAGTGATTCCACCAATTTTTAAAATCGTCGGTTTAATCGACGAGTTAAAATAGCAATCTGGGACACAGTCTCAAAATTCGACGAAACCAGTTCTATTTGATCCGTAATAATGTACTAACATCGGATTTCAAATTTCGTAGCATTTGGAGTTACCGTTTGATCGTACGAGATAAAAACGTGTGGTAATTAATATCGAAAATTTAATATAATAATTGGATTCAAAAAGCTATCTTCCACATATGATCGAATTAGGTCCTGAAACTTGTTCCATAGCATTCGGAATAAGGGTATAACATTAGGAATGCCAATCGGCACGCCTCGATAAGGGTCCAGGATTTCAAGTCACAGGAACGAAATATTTTAGAATTAAATAATATTATAAAATTTAAAATCAACCCCTACCACCATTTAAACATCTCGATCAGCCACCCTATATGTACCGGCCTACATCTATTTCTCTTATATATCGCATATCTGCTCCTTTTCTAATAACGAAAAACAGTTCGAACTTTTAAAAATATATATATACACACGTATATATATAATGGAAAACGAGGATCTTGTGATTCTCTTGGAAAGATCAACTTTGGCATATAGGTAGGAAGGGGTGTGAAATCAGTTTGGAAGTTATGAATCTCGATTGTAGGAAGTTAGTTGGTGATCCTCGGAGAGCTAGAGGTTGTTTTAGGCTGAAGATTTAACAAAAGGAAGATGCGGGATGGCCAGGCGACTCGATTGGTGGTGATCGTTGGAGTCACAGTGAAGCACAGCGGCGGCAAGGTTGGGTTGATCGGTGCGACATTTTTAATCGATTCCGACTAATGGAAGCATTATGGTGTGGTGGTTTGTGAAGAGGAAGTATTCGTGGAGATGAGAGCTAGCTTCAGATGAACTTTGGTAGCCGGCGTTCGCCTCATGTGATTGAAATTTGGTTTTGAACGGCGATGCTTCTTTTGGGTTTTTCTGGGAGGAGGTGGCATTTCAGAGGATGAGGCCGGTGGCGTAGGGTGTGTTGGAGGTCGGGCTTTCCTCCGGCGATGGTGCGTCGTGGTCCGGTAGCCTGTAGTGGCGACGAAGGATTAGCAGGCTTTGGGTGTGTCGCAATTTGAAATAAGGATTAGCAGGGTTGGGGTGAGATTATTAAATGTTAATTAAGTTATATGATTATTTAACTGAATCATTATCTTATAAAAATATGCAACTCCTTCGTACGAGGTCCAAAATGAATGAAACAAGTCGGGTTTGGTTCGTACCTGTGAAATCTACGCAATAGGATTGATTTGAAAATTTTTGGAGTCAGCTAGGATTTTAGATTAAATTGAACGTTAGTTCAATTTAATTTAAAATTCGAACGGATTGCGAATTAAAAATCAAGGTGGGTAAATCTCACTCATTTGGATTACTGCTTTTAATATAAAACGTTAGAAAATTAATTATTGGTTAATTGGATGAATTTATAAATTGTTATCAGTTGGATGTTATATTATATATAGTAGATATATATTGGTAGTTTAATATATTGCCCACTGATTGGAGCGGATGAGACACTATGCGTCCTGCATAATAGCGGATAACCCTATATTACCGCGATATCCCCCTCGAAGCAGGACTGGTATTTAATGTTATATAACATCTGCGGATGCAGGAAAACAGGTTGGAGAGATCCAACTGAATTCCTCAAATATATTGATTGTTTTTCATATATAGTGATATATGATGTAATTGAATAATCTGTTATGAATTGTTGTGTGATTTGACTTATTGGATGCTATAGTAGTACTGGCCTAAATTTTAGTATTTTAAATACCATAAATAATATTTTTGAATTTTAAAAAGAAATTCAAATGTGATTTTTGAAAATAAAAATATTTATATGAAAATTGGAATATTGAACAAGAAATGGGTTTGGATTAAATAAAATATTTGATTTGGAATTCACTTAACTATTTTGTAAAGTAGTTCAGATAAATATTTTTGAAATTAAATTATAAAAAGAATTTGGAACAATATATTTTAATAATATGTCGTAAATTATAAATGGAAGTCGAAATCGAGTTTTGGATAGATTTGGAATTATAATTGGAATTATTGAGAAATAGATTTCCAAATGGAATTTTAAATAGAAATCGATTTATAAATGGATTTAGTAATATAAATTAGTTATAAACTGGAAATGAGTTTATAAAGTTATAAACAATGTTTATAAATAAAGTGTAATTATTATCACTTGATAAATTGGAAATATAAATTCACCGTGTGAATTTAAAATGAAATATGGAAATCGGTTTAGAAAGAAATAGTGGATTCTATTTTGAAATTTGGAAATATTTGTGAAATTGGACATATAAATTGATTTATGATAAATCGAGAGAGATTTATAAGTATAAAATCGGTTATGTTGAATTTTAAATATAGTTTTTTTCCAAGAAGTAAGTTTTGTTTTCAGAAAAGGATTTTTATTTATTAAACTATGTAATTTAAAACTACTATTTAGATTAAATATTTTGAAAAGTTAGTTATTCAAATATTTAATATTTATTGAAATCAAATCTAGTTTTTATTTAAAAATGAATTGGAAATGAGTTATCAATGTTTATTTAAAGTGTTTTTGATATTTTAAATAATTACTTAAACGTGTTTTAAAAATAAATTATTATTCTTTAAAAATACTTATTATTTTATATATGGAATTTAAAGGCAAGTGATTGGGATGTGTGTATAAATACTCTCGAGATTTGTAAACCAAGTTATGTAATGGAGGTGGTTGTAAGAGATTTTATAATGGAAATTCTGGGAACTAAAGAAAATTTCCAAAGTGTTTAAATACAGAAACTTCGAAAATGAATTAGAATTCATAAAAGAAGTTAGAAATGAGTAGTTGAGATTATAGAGAAGAATCGATTTTGGAAATTTTAAATCCGTTATAAATGAGAGAATGAATTTACAAGCAAATTGTAAAGGATTTGAGAAGTGTGAAATAAATGGAATATTTCCTAAGTATTGAAAATAAAATGATTTGAAAAATATACTTGTTAATATTTTCCTAAGTATAGAACTGGAAGAATTTGAAATATTTTAACTAAGAGATTATTATTATAGAAATAAATTTGTAAAGTGCTGAATTTTAAATGGAATTGAAAAAAAATATTTCTAAGTGTTGATATGGATTGAAATATCCTGTTATGGATTTAAGTATTTGAAATCGTTTTCAAATATCGAAATATTGAAAGAGATTTGAATATATACCCTTGTAACAATATTTTGAAATAAATGTTAAAAGATTTATAAATTAGGCATAGTGACTGTTTATGTGTGCAATTTGATAGTTAAATAACCGACTATCAAATCTGACCAATTTCGTTAATCGTTTCGAAGAGACCAGAATCAGATTTGCTTATCCGAAAACCATTTCGATTTGATTTGTGTGTTACGAGTTGTGATATCTCGAAGATAATGGAGATGGTGCTCTTAAAGGAAATTCGATTTGTTCGATCTCAGAACTTGTATAAATGAATGCTATCATTGCATTGTTTGCTTGGAAGACGGTGTTAGCATTTCAAGATGAATGTTATTTTTAAGGTAATACGTAGCCTCAAGCCACATCAACCGAAAATGACTAAAACAGGGGAGATGCAGCAAGGCTATATGGATCGCTCCCATTATGGTATGATCATCACACTTCTAGAGTGGACATCTATCATCACTTTCATTTGTATGCGTTTCGGGTCCCATTGGTGGTGATCATATTCGATATTATCCAGTAAGGGGTAGACCGGTCTTGTGTTGGCAGGGATCGATAGGTTCGATCTTGCTACATTTTTCTAGATGTGTACTATGGTGGGTGGTACTCCAGTAGCTCTGTCATTGTATGGAATTTAATATCCACTACGAGCCTGTACGGTTTTAGATATGCCCAACTATGTTGAAACGTGAGATGTAAGCATTTCAGCTATTTTAAAGTTTATTTTATGTAGACGCTATTATGATATCAGATGATTTTGATATAAAATGTTTTGCTTATTGTAAGGTAAAAACCTATCGTGTTTATGTACGACGCGGTTTTACGAGATATCTTTGTTTTCGAAGGATTTTGATAACAGTAGTAATTCAAATTGAGTGTGTTTTTCTCACGCTGGTTTTTCAGACTGACTCGGGTGTTATTTTATTATAATGCTCGGGTCAAACCGAGTATTACAAATTCAGTTTAGGATGCTATCGAGCTCAGGAGGTGAGCCGAAGGATTCTGAGACGTATTATACGTACTTATTGTGTGAGTCATGTTGTATTTTTAGTATTTGTGAGGACAAGTTATTGTAACTATCCAGATTGTTGATTGTTGTACACTGATGATTGTGTGTATATTAACAGCTACAGATTCTTTTGTATAAAAATATGATATTATTTATTATATATTGTTCCGCTGCGATTTGTGAGATTCAATGTGTTGTCTCTGTTTTCTTCTATCTCTTTCTTCTTTACCCATAATGATCCGGTATTTTCGACACTCGATTGTTCGACATGCTATACAATGAACGTATTGATGTCGATTTTCGAGGGTCGAAAATTCCGTGGGTCGCTGCAATTTCATTCATAGCATACTTGGCAATTCACTATATACTTGGTATATTTCACATCATTCATAGCCAGGGATCATCTAACCCATTCGAATTCAAACCAAGTTTTCAATCACTTAATATAACATGAGTATACTTGCATAGCATGGGTGAACTAGATTTTCAATAACTCAAACTCAAACAAACTTTTATTCATCCATTTTAAACTTATACTTCATTATTTTATAAAATATATACTCATGCTTTCCATAATATATGCATATATACTTGGTTCTTCCAAAATCATGCTAGTTTTTTAAATTTAACCAAGTATTATTCAGTACCATTTGGTATTCAAATTAAAACCATATATTTATATTTTTATATTAAATGAATTCAAATTCATTTATAATATACTTCCACTACTATTTCAATCAATTCTATAAAATTCACTTTACAGAAAAGCTACGCACTTTATATTGACATCAAAATCCAAGTTTTAGGTGGTGTATTATTCAAACAGCATCATGAACAAACACTATCAACCACTGTATTTCTCAACAAACCACAAAATTAACACTTACAAAGGATACTTAAATCATATTGGACTACAAGCCTTCAAGAAGTCATATTTAAACAACTGAACCAAAATGAGATGATATTTCATTGTAAATCAAAATAAAAAGAATAATACTCACACTCTAATGCTTTTCTTTTTGATTTACCGATGATGTTGAAAACACAAGCTCCTCAATATTAAAGATGGAAAGCTAGTTGATTTGCTTGTTGGTTTTGGAAGAAGGAAGTGATGTGAGGCTCTAAATATTTATAGGTTTAGGAGGCTTAGGGACTAAGGGTTAAGTAAAAGTTAAAAGAGAATTCGGTTAAAATAGAATGATGACAATATACTATTAGCATGAAATATAAGTTAAATAGAACGATGACATTCAAGAATAAGCGTGGAATATAAGTTAAAATAGAATGATGACATTTTAGGATAAGCATGAAATATAAATTACAATTGAATGATTATTAAGATAGATTTAACCTAGGATAAGTTAAAATTGCATGATTACTTTTAGGATAGACTTCAAATATAATGATTTCATTGGATAAGCTTTAAAATCATGATGTAGTAAATTCGTATCTCTAACCGCCTTTTAATCGAACCGCCTATCTATCAATATTTTATACCTGTTTAAAAGTCCACTCAAGACCATTTATCGTAAATGTAATCTTGTTCTAACGATTTTTCTTTTATTAAAATATCACTTTCCCGATTTGAACAAATTTAAAATAATTGTTTTATTTTCCAAAACAATTCCAAAATTTCATAATATTATTTATTTTGCCAAAATAAATTTCCAAACGATTTTTGCATTTAAAACATAATTCAAACTTCAAATTTGAATTTTTAAATCAGTATTTTTCTTTCCCCCTCAAATAAATCCAAAAATCATTTTTATTTAAAAAAATAAAATTCCCAAAATATATTTTATTACAATTATTCAAATGGCAAGATGTTACAGATAACATACAGATATGGTTATTAATGATTATTCTATATAAAGTACGAATGAATACGTAAACGAGTGTTGAACATTCAGTATATTATTCTTGCCCTTTAATCAAAAATTAAACTTCCAAATTCTCACACGATACACTTTTTTATTTTATGCATTTAACATTTTACTTGTACTAGGGTTTTTAATCAATTGCTCAAGGTCAATGATATGGACCTAGGATCATATGTGAGTTCCAACAATACTTGCAAGCAGATCAAAATTTTAGTAGAGTTTCGCTAATACAATGATTTGAAGATCCAGATATGGACTCAACCATGGTTGTCCAAAGCCAAAGGCTCCGGTTATCCAACCGGTTGGACCACCGGTCTGATGCTCCAGGGGGAGGAAGAAATGAAGGGACCTGGAGGCAAAAATAAAGAAAGGAGGGAGAAAATGAAGAAAATGAGGAGGAAGAAGAAAGAACAATGACAGTCTGGTCCAGCAATGGTTTAGATCAAGTTCACCTCTGGTTCAGGCGGCTTCAGAATAGTTTTGGGCAGTTCTCCACGACATGATGTTGGTTGCATCTTCAATAGGCTCCAAACTGAACTAGTCTACCGTCGACGTATTCCACAGTCGGATGGCAGTCCGGTCCAATTTTCAAAACTATGTGTCAATACATACTTAAAAGATAAATATGTTTGCAATTCTTAGAAAAAACCACAGAAGCAAAGTGGCAATTTATATTTTAGACCAATTCCAAACCCAAAACTTAAATTAAAATATAATTAATTGTGAAAACTTACATAGATTCATCATCAGGATGCGCAATTACCAATAATACATTATTTTTCTTGTTCGATGTAGTTCCTGCAACAATCAATTCAATCAATATGAGAAAAGTAGTAAGAAACCAGTATAAACTAACGGAGAATCAAAAACTCATTAAACCATTAGATAAGAACTTATTATTTGAAGGAACACAGGACGAAGTGAAGATTTTGAAAAGTGAAATCGCCCAAATCGAAATAGCAGCGATTACAATCAGAACCCACGCCATGAGATTTTCTTTGACGACTTTTGTTTCACCTCACCGTAAAAGAATTAAATATATTTAAATGAGCTGCTAGTTTTCAAAATGTTAACTCCAGACCCTGTCATTGGAGGAAAAAAAAAGATCAAATGGCCATAAGTTTTTTTAAAACAAAATAAGGTCATTGATTATGTGATACCAACTAAAAAAAATTGAATTGCACATATATATGTATGTGTGATAATAGTTAACTTACACTGCAACCCAGTGCTGTTGAAATATAACAAAAATTGTCTTGCATTACATAGCAAGCAAATCCTATTAAACTACTACTGAAATTGTCGTGCACGATATATAATGCAACCAAATACTAATAAAAACTACAAAAATTAGTTTGCATAATGCAAAATAATCATAATAAATAACTATACAAATTGGATTGCACTACACAAAATGCAAGTCAATCTTGATACAATACTATAAAAATCGATTTGCACTATCTATAATGCAAGTTAATCCTAATAAATAACCATGAAAATTGACTTGTACTGTGTATAATGCAAGTCAATCTTGATAAAGAACTATAAAAACGGATCACATCATATATAATACAAGCAAATCCTGATAAAAACTATAGAAATTGGCTTGCATGCCAATTTTGATATATAATGCAATTCATTCTATTAAACTTATTATAAGGACTGTTCAAGCCAATTTGCTCCAATAAACCTCTTCTTTTCCTTTCTGTCATTACATCTCTTCATTCCCACTCATTCAAATCAACCTATCTTTTCTCTCTACTCCTATTTCACTTTAATTCATCTCAATCAATCATCATTTTTCCCTTTTCCTTATCAAATCCAGTCTATTTTTCTGCTTTAAATTTAATTTCATAAACAATAATACAAACATAGAAAATATGGAAAAAAGAGATTAAAGAGATCGATAATCGTTAGCAACGATTTGAAGGCAAATAGAAAGATGGAGTTAAGGTTAGAATCAAGAGACAAAAGGAGAGTAAATAAGAAAATGTAAACTTGGTCCCGCTAGAGACGCACTTTATATTTTGAAAAGATACAGGGATGTATAATTCATTTTGAAGAGAAAAAATGACCTCTAACTCATTTGCATTTTCTTTAATTCATTTAATATATATTTGGATAAGTTTCTTGCATCGACATTTGGTGCTTTTAGCAAAATCACCTGCTCTCTCGTCCTTTTGCCAATTCACTCCATCTAATTTTAGGTATCAATACAAGTCTTCGTATTCTCTCCCATTTTCATTTCTGATGAACATTAGAGGTGATACTGTAAATTAATCTAAAAAATGGTGACACTAATGCAAGATATCAAGGGTATCGAATGTGGTGTACTTTGAGAATAAAAGTAGTACTTTATTCATCAGAGCACTCATTGTTTCAGAGGTTCAAACTCTTAACCTCTAAGACCTCAGCCTACGGCATCATACCACTCATTGTTTCGGGGGTTCAAACTCGTGACATCTAAGACCTCAGCCTACGACATCATATCACTTGCCACTTGAGCTAGTGGTCCTTGATATTGAAACTGATGTATAATATTTATTCATGTTTATTAGGGGAAACCATAATTTCTGAATTTCCACTTTGTCCCTGATTTATCACTACCTGAGATCGACTCTAGTTTATTCAGCCTTGTATCATTTAATAATTGTGAAACTTTTATGTACTTCGGTCAAGGTCATCCTCATGAATTGGGTTGCTCAAGGGAAAAACAATATTTTTGCATTTTATACAAAACGTTCAAATCAAATCGGCTAATTCTATTCATACACCAATAATCACTTAATGTAGACCAAAAATGTAATAAACTAGTATACATCAAAAGTTACTTTACATACACCATTTCTATTACAGATTCACCCTTATTTTCATCTTCATTATCTTCCTCTTCCAAAAAAAAAAATTCATTTATACAAAACTAAACATTCCTAGCACTAAACTAAGTTAAAATTCAACAAAATAAATTTTAATTTTTGGCACTTATATTTTTACTTATTAAATTTTTTTATTAATTTATATTAATTTCAAAAATATCAACTCTAATTTCAAAAGAAAAGAGTTAAATACTTTTAAATTAAAGTAGCTAGTTATGAAAGCTATTTAGGTATCATAATACAAATTCATTAACTTGATCAAAATATATAGCTTTGATCAAATATAATTAATTTTAATGTTTTAATTTGATGGGTTAAAAGAAAGGGATTAAAAATGCAATTAAGAAGAGTAATTTACTATAAGGTTTTTATAGAATAATGGTGTATGTTATATGATTTTTGGTGTATGAATAGAATTTTCCAATCAAAATTAGTGTTATAACATATTCTTCTTAGTTTGCAAAAAAAACACAACATATTTTTCAAGTATATAATACACTATGACAAAAGTTTAAACATGTTATGATAAATAAAGCAATATCCTTATCGAGCATTCTAGTATAATATACAAACCATTTCAACTAAGAGTGGGCATGGATCGGTTCGATCCGATTTGGAGCTCAAACCACTTCGCATAGCATCAATGGTGTATGTTATATGATTTTTGGTGTATGAATAGAATTTTCCAATCAAATTTAGTGTTATAACATATTCTTCTTAGTTTGCAAAAAAACACAACATATTTTTCAAGTATATAATACACTATGACAAAAGTTTAAACATGTTATGATAAATAAAGCAATATCCTTATCGAGCATTCTAGTATAATATACAAACCATTTCAACTAAGAGTGGGCATGGATTGGTTCGATCCGATTTGGAGCTCAAACCACTTCGCATAGCATCAAACGGTACATCAAAATGCAAACTGTAGTGCTCTTTAATATAGTTCGGTATTCGGTTCAGTTTGAACCCGGATTACATGTGTTAAAAAAAATTGATGATGTTTTTGAATACATTAAAAAAAAATTCACTTTAAATCTAACATTAAGCAATTGTTATAACTTATAAGATATCAAACAAGTCCGACCGTACGTGAAACTAAATGTTCTTGGAAAGTTATGTAATTGATTATCTATAAAAACTAATCATGTTGCATGATCTAAATATACGTTACAATAGAAAATAGTTGCATTATGCTAAACTATCGCTTTTTGCATTTTATTCGTAAACATTAAACAATTTTCAAAGGAATATATGGTAATACGTATTCTTTTTTTTCAATCAAGCCGTTCAAACATTCAAACCGCAAATGAACCGCATTGAACCAGATAAGTCCGATTTTTCGTATTTACATCAAGAATGTTAATAGATTTTTGATGATCTTATCATGATGTAAATACTAAAAATCGGACTTATCTGGTTCAATGCGGTTCATTTGCGGTTTGAATGTTTGAACGGCTTGATTGAAAAAAGGGAATACGTATTACCATATATTCCTTTGAAAATTGTTTAATGTTTACGAATAAAATGCAAAAAGCGATAGTTTAGCATAATGCAACTATTTTCTATTGTAACGTATATTTAGATCATGTATTTAATGTTTACGAATAAAATGCAAAAAGCGATAGTTTAGCATAATGCAACTATTTTCCATTGTAGCGATAGTTTAGCATAATGCAACTATTTTCTATTGTAACGTATATTTAGATCATGTAACATGATTAGTTTTTATAGATAATCAATTACATAACTTTCCAAGAACATTTAGTTTCACGTACGGTCGGACTTGTTTGATATCTTATAAGTTATAACAATTGATTGATGTTAGATTTAAAGTGAATTTTTTTTAATGTATTCAAAAAAATCATCAATTTTTTTAGCACATGTAATCCGGGTTCAAACTGAACCGAATACCGAACTATATTAAAGAGTACTACAGTTTGCATTTTGATGTACCGTTTGATGTTATGCGAAGTGGTTTGAGCTGCAAATCGGATCGAACCGATCCATGCCCACTCTTAGTTGAAATGGTTTGTATATTATACTAGAATGCTCGATTAGGATATTGCTTTATTCATCATAACATGTTTAAACTTTTGTCATAGTGTATTATATACTTGAAAAATATGTTGTATTTTTTGCAAACTAAGAAGAATATGTTATAACACTAAATTTGATTGGAGAATTCTATTCATACACCAAAAATCATATAACATACATCATTATTCTATAAAAACATTATAGTAAATTAGCCTTCTTAATTGCATTTTTAATCCCTTTCTTTTAACCCATCAAATTAAACATTAAAATTAATTATATTTGATCAAAGCTATATATTTTGATGAAGTTAATGAATTTGTATTATGATACCTAAATAGCTTTCATAACTAGCTACTTTAATTTAAAAGTACTTAACTTTTTCTTTTGAAATCAGAGTTGATATTTTTGAAATTAATATAAATTAATAAAAAAATTAAATAAGTAAAAATATAAGTGCCAAAAATTAAAATTTATTTTGTTGAATTTTAACTTAGTTTAGTGCTAGGAATGTTTAGTTTTGTATAAATGAATTTTATGTTTGGAAGAGGAAGATAATGAAGATGAAAACAAGGGTAAATTTATAATAGAAATGGTGTATGTAAAGTAACTTTTGATGTATGTTTATTACATTTTTGGTCTACATAAGTGATTATTGGTGTATGAATATAATTATCAGATTTGATTTGAACGTTTTGTATAAAATGCAAAAATATTGTTTTTCCCTTGAGCAACCCAATTCATGAGGATGACCGTGACCGAAGTACATAAAAGTTTCACAATTATGCTTATAACATGTGTTTTACAGCCTATCTTTCTGTGAACCCATGAAATATAATCACACTTATACAAATTTTGTGTACAACGATTCTTTGTATGTTTTCGATCTTTCTGTGAACTCATGAAATATAAACATACAAAGATAAGCCAACCTTTGTATGAACTCATATAACAAAGAAAGCATATCTTTCTGTCTGTGAACTCACGAAATATAATCATGCTTTCTGTGAACCCATGTTATAAGCATATCTTTGTATGTTATGCGGCCGATCTTTGTATGATAATCATACTTTTTGTGAACTCATAACTTTTGGATTGACAATAATTTTCTCGTGAACCCATATAACATAGTTAACCATTTGAGGAAAAACACATTATTTAAAGTCAGTTGAAAAGTAGAGAAGAAACCTTATCCAAACTCTCTGTCGCCATACATAAAATAGCCAATGTCTGCTCCAAAGATGGACCTAGTTTTCTCATGTATTTTTCAATTTATAAGGTCGGAAGGCAAGGCAAGGCAAGGAAGAAGTAGGGTTGGTAATCTCATGTGATGAAATGGGTTGGGTAACATATCTATTCTGAAAAGAATTGAAAACGTGGTGAAGACTAAAGAGTGGGATTGAAAACGTGGCATAGACAGAAAAGCCAGATCTATCCTGATTCATTTGTTTTTTTTTTTACAGAGGAAGGGCACTTTTGACGATGTAAAAAAGGCTTCACTTTTCAAGTATTTGCATTATATATATATATATATATATATATATATATATATATATATATATTGAAAACGTGGTGAAGACCAAAGAGTGGGATTGAAAACGTGGCATAGACAGCCAAGCCGACATCCTCATACTCCACCTCCATCTTCCCATACATGTTCTGTCATGCACACATACACACGTTCACAAATATATATGCACTCACACATTCACTCACTAATTATCAATAAATATGAAATCTTGTAAGAAATTATGTGATAAAATGAAATGGAAAAGAAAGGTTTATGTGTTTTATTTCATACGAAATGAAAAAATTTGAAACAATGAGTGTAAATGAGTCCATGAGTCTCTTTTATAATGAAATTCCAACAAACAAAATTATTATGTCTACTACCCAAACATGTCAAAAGTTGGCAAGGACAATAAAAATACATTTGCAGAGATTTTGTGTGTGTTTAAAAGTTTAAATATTAAAAAGTTTTGGGGTATTTCGCTACATCATAATTTATTCGCGTAGGAGCTGCGAACAAAATAAATAAGAATACGATCGTGTACAATAATGTGAAACGATCATAAAATAACAATAAAATACAACGGTTAGCTCATTCTATGAAGTTTTAAAAATACTAACGTTTGACGTGATTTATGTCAATAATTTTTTTAAATATTTTCTCAACTAAAAATAATGAAAAAAATTCTAAAAATTAAATTAAAAATACGTCATCAAAAATCGGACAATTACTTGAAACATAGATTTTAGTATATTTTAAAGATTTCAATTGAATGTTTAAAACTAATTAAATATGTCGAAAATCAAATTGATAAAATTCTGGGCCGTTACATGATATTTTGTGTAATAGTAATTACAACGTGTTGTAATCATGAATATTATTTCAAATATTCCTAACCAAGATGTTTCGAGATGAGATATTGATACATCCGTTGAGATTAGAGTGCACAACTCTCTCCAAATACCGGATGGTGTATTACTCATGACCGTTTGGGGTATCATGGGGTTACGTACCGATAGTTGTTGGAATAATATGGAATAACTCAATCGAGAGTTTTCTGATGGTTAACATAACTAATGTCAAATAGAGAATCTTGGAGTGACGATATTACATAGTTCTTTCGACTTGAGAATACTGTTGAACTTTAATGTAGACACTCCATACTCCACTTTGATTATAGTTAAATCGTGGTACGACATCTAGCGAACGACTATAGTTGGGTTTGAGTTAAAACATTAAAAGTGAAACAATATTCAATAGAGAATTATTCTGCTCGGTTAAATGAGGTTACTATCACAGTAATCAACTCAAAGTCAAAGTCTTTGGCCAAAGCAATATGGTTAATAATTATTATTATTATTGAACCAACGATTTTGTGTTTGAACTAATCAAGTTGAATGTGGGTGGTATTGAAATTCCGACCAAAACCAAATTCCATAAGTCCTAATGTGATATAGTGTTGGTGAAGAGAATTGGTAAATAATCGTTACTGCTAGGTACCGCTTAAAATAAGTAAAATTGAATTTTATCGAAAAGATGTGTAAGCGATAAATTCAATTAAAATGTCACACCGCCAACTAAGACAATGTGTGAACATTGATATTCGAACTGTTCAATATTAATCGCTAATTGAATTTACACCTTTGAACAAAATTTACTTTCAACTTAACTACTACTTCAAGAGAAATGGTAGTTAATAAGACTTAACTACTACTTCAATATTAATCATCCACATATTTTAAAACAGTTGGCAATGCTAATTCAAAATGGTAGTTAATAAGACTTAACTACTACTTCAAGAGAAATGGTAGTTTAAAATATATAGCATTGTCAAAGTGACAGTAGAGAATCAAAGAATAAGACTTACGCTACTACTTCAAAAGAGCTTTTACTTTCCAATATAATATACAGAGCAAAGCCATCAAGGGAGCATAATGACATCATATCCATTGCATGACTACTGCTTGAGTTTTTGTAGATCAACAATCATATATATACTTTGAAGTTAGTGTGATAATTAAATTAATTTTTTGTCAATTCTTGTAAACATGTAGTGATATCATTATGTAGCCAGTGGACGTAGACAAACCCATATAACATATATGAATTTAACATGATTATTCTAGTACAAAGACGATAACTAAGTATAAGAGTGAACATAAATTGTAATATTTAGTGTAATTACATTTATATGATGAGTCTAAGCAAATTATTGAATGCATTTACACTCGACTTATCCTTGTTTCATTTATAGCTGTCGACCTTATCCTTGCTTGGCAAACATGGTCAACTTTACTATATGAAACTATGGATTAGTAAGGGCATCATAATAAGGAAACCCAAACAAATAAGTTATAAACTCACCTGAAACAAATTTGTAACATTCTAATGCATGTCTGGGTTCATGGTTATAGTGACATATAATAATGACTTTGAACAAATATACCTTAGCTGGTTTTGCTGTCAATCTAAACATTCCCTGGTTAATGATTGAAAGTGGTTCATCTAATTTGGTCAAAAACTAAAGCATGACTGAACCATTGGATCGAACATCTAGATTTTGATTAATTAGTGTGTTTCAATCTATTTGATTTATTAAAATGCATTCTCATATTTTAAATAATAAGATGAAACTTTCTTATTTTTGTCTTCAGCTCAACTTATGAAGCTGCACTGCAGGAAAAATCAAATTGAAGACTTCAAATGCTATCTACTAAATTATGCTAACCAAGGTAGCCTAGGTTTTGGATGACTACTGTCTATTAAAAAAACAAAAAGGGTGTTGTTCAAAAGGATCTTTTTTTCGATGTAGTCTTCGGAAGTCATGGTTGTAGTCTAGCATCTGATAAATACATATCAGGAGATTGAAACTTAACAAACTATAT
This sequence comes from Allium cepa, assembly GCA_030765085.1. Classification (NCBI taxonomy): domain Eukaryota; kingdom Viridiplantae; phylum Streptophyta; class Magnoliopsida; order Asparagales; family Amaryllidaceae; genus Allium; species Allium cepa. The sequence goes on from CM060929.1 coordinate 883,788,538, forward strand.
TTGTTGTTATAAAGCACAAAAATATATCTCTGCTTTTGCTACAGATAAATCCCAAATAGGGTTTGCTGCATAATTAAGTTGTCGAATTATCTATTGAAACATAAATCCAAGTTTAAATTGACAACTTTTTTGATTTGGAATAAAAATAAACCATTAAAAGAGTAGTACGAATTTACCCAAGTCGTTATCAGCATTTATCACCCTGATTTCAATTTCCTCAACCGAATACCTAACATCATCAGTAAAGAAAACATTAAAAACAAATTCTATAAACAATAATTCAAAACGACGCTTACGTGAAAGAAGAAAAGAGGAGAAGCTAGCCTTTTGTATTCTAGGTCTAGTCCTTTCCAGTTCAAAGCCAAATGTCTCTCATATTGGAGATTCAACACGAAATTGGAAGGTGGATCGAACGGGTTTTGTAGAGTGTGGAAAAAATAGAGGAGAAGAAGATAAAATCGGGGGAAGTGGGCATAATCTTGTGCATAAGTGAATTGATCGCCAAACGCGTGAAGGAAAATGCGTAATTTTTTTTCTATGAAAAAGCTTCATTTTGACTTATTGACCAAACTATTTCCTTTATATACTTAATACAATCAATCGCCAAATAAACTTTATATGTGTGTGTCCGTGTGTCTATCAAATTAATAAATTTTGGCATACGACTTCAGAAGTAAAAAAAAATTCTCATTTGTCATGTTGACAAAATTGTGGAAAAAACTAGAGTTCATTACGTAAAAATTAAGAAATCCACGGTTGCATGGTTTGAACTGCGGGAAGGTTGTGTAGGATCTAGATTAACCCTAAATAGGGGGGTGAATAGGGTTATAGCAAATTTTCTCGAATTAAACACAAAAACAAACTGTAGAGAAATAAATATGCTGAAAAGTAAATCACACACGAAATTTATCCAGCTTCGGCAACCCCTGCCTACTGCTGCATTCCCAGATTTCTATTAGAATTAAACAGTCTCCCGCTTACAAACACTCTAACAGACCCGCACACCCTGCTACCGCCTATAGAGTTTTGCAAACTCGCACACCCTGCTCACTGAATTAATTCTAACTAGACAATCTGACACAACCTAAAACCTAGGTGGTGATTTACCAAGATTTGAACCTTAAAAGAGAATTTAAAACAAACTTAAAAACAATTTAAAACTAAAACCCCATTTGGAAAAATAAACTAAAGCCTTTTTAAAAGCAAGGCCGGCCCAATTCTATTCTTTCACCCGATCCTCTTTTCTCTGGCTTGAAGAAAATGGCGGCCTCTGTTGTATCTTCGTTCGATCTGAATTAGGGCTTCGTTCTCTTGCGAAAATTAGGGCTTTCTCAGTATTCGATTCTCTGGTTTGTGTTGTTCTTGCTCGAGCTTCTCCGATGATCGGCTGCTTGCTTCACTTGAGGTCGTTCGCAGCTGCTCCTCTGTTGATTGAGTTCGATAGATTGTGGTATGTAATCTCTTCCCTTTCGTTGCTTGTTCAATGCTTGCGTGAACTCGGTTGATTGATTATTTTGCCGACGATGATTGTGGGTTTATATTTGGATTTGATTCGATTTTTCCACTTTTTCGATGATGATTTGGGTGACGTATTTATATGAATTCCGAGACCCTAGAATTTGTTCGTATCAATTCAACACTTCCCTAATTCTTGCTTTCCTGATGTTGTTACAGCTTGATACGCACGGTTTTGATTTTGTAGCGTTCAATTTTTTTCTTGGTTGATACGGCAGAAACTTTCCTCTTTTATTTTTGACTTTTTCAAATGCGTAATTTTGTGATACTTGATTTGCACGGCATTGATTTCGAACTTGTTGGTCATCACGTTGTTGACTTTGATTTGAAACACGGCTTTGATTTTGTATTTCCTATTTCATGACTTCGGCTTCCATGGATTTTGTTCACTGATGCTCCCTGTTGTATATGCAGTGTATTGATTGTCTGCACTCTATCTTGCATCACCTGTGTCACTGGTGTATGTGAGTAAGTGGTTTGCTTTATTATTGATTTGTTGTTGCACTTGCCACTTTATCTGCTTGCCACTGATCATATGTCAAGGTCGTACATGTTGACGTCTTTGAGCTTCACTTTGATATCTTTGCAGACCACTTGATTTTCCTGTAGCACTTCGGTTTCACTTGCCTATTGTTGCACTTGCATACTGTTGTCTCATTTACTTGTGTTTGTTGCAGTTTTTGTATTGTTTGTATATACCACTTGCTTTTGTTCATTCCACTGGTACACCTGATGCATTACTTGACTTGTTGTATTGTCATTGCATCTTTGCACTGTGTTTTTAATGTTGGCCTTCATTTTTGAAACTCTGTTTTGTACTGAGTCTTGATATCATTTGCCTCTACACGCTTGTAGTTGTGTAGTTGCACTGCACTGTTGCCTTGAGTAGCTTGTATATATGTATTAGCTTGTTGTCGTTGACTAGTGCATGAGTTGAAGTCTGTGCTTGTTGTAGTTCGGTTACTTGTGATTGCTGCTACACATTGTTGTATTTGGACTTGTACTCTTGATCATTCACTGTTGCCTTGTATCAATGCTCAGCCATGTCTTGATTCACTGTTTGTTATTTGAACTTGATGTTGTGTACACTGATACTCCTCCTCACTGTTTGTTATTTGAACTTGATGTTGTGTACACTGATACTCCTCTCTGATTTTGCTTTGGTCATGACACTGTAGTTGTATACTTGGGCTTCACTGAGTTTGTTGTTGCATTCATGTCTGCTGTCATTACTATATTGAGATCATTGTTGCATTGTGTTGGTCTGGCATGAACTTGATTGTTACAGTATTCATGTTGTTGTGCATTGATTCTGGTTTGAGCTTTTGTTTCACTAGTATTAGTGATGTTGCAACTGGTTTGGGCCAGATTTTGTTTTAGCATACTTGGTGGTCATTTTGTACTTCTGGTCTTTGTTTGGTTCTTGATCATTTCATGTTGATTTTTGAAATTTCACTTGAGTTGAATCCAGTTTCAAAACTCGGGTTTGACCTTGTGCTCACCTGTCCCTGTAGCATTATCAAGTGTATATCGATGTGCACGGCCTTGTGGCATGTACAGTGATACACTGTGCATGTCACATTGTTCGTGTGTGATGAATTCAAATGTAAATGATGACGAACAACCCAAATAACTGAGGCAAATAATATTTTCAAAAATCCATATTTTATTTTATATTGCAAAAATATTTCTTTTTCAATTTTACTGCGTCAGTGAATATTTTTGCAGATTGCTCAGATGCTGGATTCTAACTGGAATGAAGTTGAAGATAAACTACAAGTGTGAGTGATATGTAGTGAGAAATTTATGTAAATTGAATTGTGATGTAATTAGAATCAAAATTATATGTGTATAGTGAGAGCTTGAATTTGTACTATTCAAAATTGTAATAAATATTTGTTTGAATAAAATTTCTGTTTGAATTCAAATTCTATGTAATTTATTTTATTCAACAAATATTTATTTATCTATGAAAAATAAAATAGTACATTAACGAATACATTTAAATGAATATATATATATATATATATATGTTTATTATCATCAAACAAAAATCATATAAGCACATATTCAACAATCTCCCCCTTTTGATGATAACAAACATATATTTAAGATTTTGATTGTGTTAAATGTATTTGATCAATGATATACTCTAATTGCTCCCCCTATTTAAATGCTTCCTCTCTACACAATGCTCCCCCTACATATATGCATACAAATAGAAATATACAAATGAGCCTAGATGCAAATGGAAAATTATTTGACCTTTGCTTGATTTTATTTGACAAAATCTTAACTTTTCTCTCCCCCTTCTGTTATCAGCTAGAGAAAATAGAGATACAGTGATCGAAATTAATCCAACATTAAAACTCAATTTGAATATAAATATTAAATTTTAATAAAAATCAAACAAAAATCATAACTACCCTTGTTAGGCGCATATTCCACTTTTAGAAATAATGGAAATGATGTCATCATATAAAAACATACAGTTGCATCTACTTATGGTACATTTATATCAGGGATTTGAATATCTACTAATCATGCATAACCGTTAGGACTTTTAAATGAGATTAGTAGTATTCCAATTTAATTTTAAAAATGAATTCAAGTATCTTCTAATCACGCATAACCATGAGGACTTTTAAATGGGATTAGAATCAACTTGTTTATTTAATAAATCAATTTTGATATGCGTTCCATACATGCATAACCGTAAGGACTTTTAAATGAGCATGGAAGTACATAACAAGTTCCAAGTAATTCACTCATGCATAACCGTGAGGACTTTTAAATGAGAGTGAATACTTTGGATTTTATTTCGTTTTATAAAATGAAAAACGAATGATTCCTGTTTAAAGTACCACATATCGACAAACTATATTGAATTTTTGATGAGTTGATAGAAATATGATAGACATAGAAATGGTTATGGAATCTTTACCCAACAAAAAGTTTTATAACTCTTGTTTGAATTTCTTAAGAAATTTTTTTCTAAAATATACTGTCTTGAGTAATGTATGAAAAATATCAACACTCATCACTTTTTTCAATCACTATTTATCTTTTCGATAATTATTAGGGAGTTAGACTAGTTAAAATTGTCATTTAAATCAAATTCAAAAATAATTATGAAATCAATTTTTCACAATGACTAATCTGAAAATATGATTAAAAATGATTTTCTCGAGGGGTTATATGAGAAAATTTTCTGCTATTTGAAAATTATTTGAAATGAAAAATATGTAGATATTTTCTTTGAAAAACGATGCAGTTATTAAATGTCTCCAAAATCATGTTCAACTAGTAATTTTTCTATCAACTAGATTACCGGTGTAATCTGCATCTGAATTTCTTTTTCACTCAAAAATTAATTGAATTTGATCGACCAAACCATGAAGTGTGCATCAAAAATTTCAAACTCAATTTTAACAACAATTTAAATGACATTCTCTGAATTTGAATTGAAGTCGTGCAAATAATCAGAAACTGTGAATATAGAGTTAGCCGTATTATAACCAAAAATATTATCATCGAACAAAACACTATTTTTAATCCAAACTAATATATATGAAGTAAATCCAAGAATCTAGAGAATATAATTGGCCAACTATGTTGAACAAGTCAGAATCAAAATCATCATCTTTACTACATCTCAATATTGGCTGACTCAGACTACGATGCAGATTATCACATTTAATATATCGATCAAATAAATATACCTTCACCTGTTTTACCTTTACTATAATTTTTCGTGGTTGCTCATTGTGATTCTGTCACCTTTGTACTAGGCTAAAGAACTTTGATTTGTTGCCCGTTGTGTTTCTGGAACAGCCAAAATCCAGAGAACACTGTTGTTGTTCCTTAGCCTGCCACCATACCTACACGATGAAAGCTTTCTGTGACCTATTTGTTTTTATAGGTCCATGATTGTTAGTGGCTGAAGCATTGTGAATAAACAATCCCTTTGGAACCCAAACTTGTTTAGTCCTTTTATTCTTGTTCCAATAGACATGAAATTTGTTTGTAGAATTCTTAGGAGCCCAAACTTGTATAAATTTTGTGTTCTTGTTCCTATGGCTACAATTTTCAACACGATGTCCAATTATTTCACATCGAGCAAAGACACTCTTACCTTTTGCATTACCATCAACTTGTGTTTTCCCAAAGCCTAGTCCTTTTCTGTTGTTAGCAACAATTTGATTTCCCAATAACATGTTGAATGATTTTTCTCCTCTTGAAAAGTTATTCAGAGATTTCTCAAGATTTTGGACTTTGGTTTTTAGTGTTGTGTTTTCAGTTACAAGTGAGGTGCATCTATTTATAAAATCCTTTTTCCTAGTGTCAATGGTTTCCTTAAGACTCAAGTTTTCTTTTTCAAGATTCTCAAAGCTATTTTTAAGTCTTGATAATTCTGAATCTAAAATTTTACATTTTTTACAGTCTAGGTTTTGAATATTTTCAAGTTCAGTTTCTAACCTAGAATTTTCATGGACAAGTTCTCTCCTATCAGATTTTAGTTTTTCAATTTTAGATTCAAGAGTATCAACTATTTTAGTAAGATCACAACACATAAAAACAAGTTCTTTATAAGAATAGTCACCTACCTCACTAGATTCCTCTGAGCTTGCTTCTGAATCTGATTTTGTCATAAGACACAAGTTAGCCTCCTCTGAGCTACTATTCGAAACTTCCTCTCCTTCTTCATTATCCCAAGTCGCTGCAAAGGCCTTCTTCTTCTTTTTCTTTCCTTTGTTGTTTTTGAGAAGTTGGCATTGGTGTTTGAAGTGGCCAGGCTTGTTGCAGTTAAAGCACATCAGTTCATTATCTGAATTGTCAGATTCTTTTGGCCTATTTCCACTTGTTTTCTTCTTGCGTGGCCTGAATCTTGACAATTTTCTAAGATTATTGACAGCCATTGCAAGCACTTCAATTGGATCTTCTTCTTCATCGCTCTCTTCTTTGCTCTTTAAGGCAATCGTCTTCTTCTTTGATTTGGAGTTGTTGCGTTCCTCCTTTGCTTTTAGCTCAAGCTCATATGTCATCAAGTTGCCGATCAACTCATCCATGCTTAGTTTACTCAGATCTTTCGATTCTTGTATTGCCGTGACTTTTGCCTTAAAGCTCATTGGTAAGACTTGTAGCACCTTCCTCACAAGCTCTACCTCAGTGAGTACCTTCCCAAGCGCTCTAGCATTGTACACCAAAGTTGAAAAGCATCCAAACATGTCTTTTATGCTCTCGTCTTTGTCCATCGCAAAGTTCTCGTATTCATTGTTGAATAGGGCTAGACGAGACTCCTTAACTTGAGAAGTTCGTTCATGTGTCACCTCCAAGGTATGCCAAATTTCCTGTGCAGTTTTACAATGAGAAATTCTATTAAATTCAGTCTTATCAAGAGCACAGATCAAAGCATTCATGGCTTTAGCATTTGTAGTTTTTAATTTCTTATCGTTAGCATCCCACATATCCTTAGGTTTAGGAATCTCAGTATCACCAACAGTTATAGTGGGAGATTTATAGCCAGTTTCAATAATGTCCCAAACATCATAATCAACAGAACTAAGATAAATACCCATCCTAACTTTACAATAAGCATAATCATTCCCATTAAACATGGGTGGCCTAGCAATAGATTGCCCCTCAGAAAAAGCATTATTTGGTAGATTCATGACTCTAGAGTTAAAGAAAAATACCTCGCTCTGATACCACTTGTAGGATCTAGATTAACCCTAGAGGGGGGTGAATAGGGTTATAGCAAATTTTCTCGAATTAAACACAAAAACAAACTGCAGAGAAATAAATATGCTGAAAAGTAAATCACACACAAAATTTACCCAGCTTCGGCAACCCCTGCCTACTGCTGCATTCCCAGATTTCTATTAGAATTAAACAGTCTCCCGCTTACAAACACTCTAACAGACTCGCACACCCTGCTACCGCCTATAGAGTTTTACAAACTCGCACACCCTGCTCACTGAATTAATTCTAACTAGACAATCTGACACAACCTAAAACCTAGGTGGTGATTTACCAAGATTTAAACCTTAAAAGAGAATTTAAAACAAACTTAAAAACAATTTAAAACTAAAACCCCATTTGGAAAAATAAACTAAAGCCTTTTTAAAAGCAAGGCCGGCCCAATTCTATTCTTTCACCCGATCCTCTTTTCTCTGGCTTGAAGAAAATGGCGGCCTCTGTTGTATCTTCGTTCAATCTGAATTAGGGCTTCGTTCTCTTGCGAAAATTAGGGCTTTCTCAGTATTCGATTCTCTGGTTTGTGTTGTTCTTGCTCGAGCTTCTCCGATGATCGGCTGCTTGCTTCACTTGAGGTCGTTCGCAGCTGCTCCTCTGTTGATTGAGTTCGATAGATTGTGGTATGTAATCTCTTCCCTTTCGTTGCTTGTTCAATGCTTGCGTGAACTCGGTTGATTGATTATTTTGCCGACGATGATTGTGGGTTTATATTTGGATTTGATTCGATTTTTTCACTTTTTCGATGATGATTTGGGTGACGTATTTATATGAATTCCGAGACCCTAGAATTTGTTCGTATCAATTCAACACTTCCCTAATTCTTGCTTTCCTGATGTTGTTACAGCTTGATACGCACGGTTTTGATTTTGTAGCGTTCAATTTTTTTCTTGGTTGATACGGCAGAAACTTTCCTCTTTTATTTTTGACTTTTTCAAATGCGTAATTTTGTGATACTTGATTTGCACGGCATTGATTTCGAACTTGTTGGTCATCACGTTGTTGACTTTGATTTGAAACACGGCTTTGATTTTGTATTTCCTATTTCATGACTTCGGCTTCCATGGATTTTGTTTACTGATGCTCCCTGTTGTATATGCAGTGTATTGATTGTCTGCACTCTATCTTGTATCACCTGTGTCACTGGTGTATGTGAGTAAGTGGTTTGCTTTATTATTGATTTGCTGTTGCACTTGCCACTTTATTTGCATGCCACTGATCATATGTCAAGGTCGTACATGTTGACGTCTTTGAGCTTCACTTTGATATCTTTGCAGACCACTTGATTTTCCTATAGCACTTTGGTTTCACTTGCCTATTGTTGCACTTGCATACTGCTGTCTCATTTACTTGTGTTTGTTGCAGTTTTTGTATTGTTTGTATATACCACTTGCTTTTGTTCATTCCACTGGTATACCTGGTGCATTACTTGACTTGTTGTATTGTCATTGCATCTTTGCACTGTGTTTTTTATGTTGGCCTTCATTTTTGAAACTCTGTTTTGTACTGAGTCTTGATATCATTTGCTTCTACACGCTTGTAGTTGTGTAGTTGCACTGCACTGTTGCCTTGAGTAGCTTGTATATATGTATTAGCTTGTTGCCGTTGACTAGTGCATGAGTTGAAGTCTGTGCTTGTTGTAGTTCGGTTACTTGTGACTGCTGCTACACATTGTTGTATTTGGACTTGTACTCTTGATCATTCACTGTTGCCTTGTATCAATGCTCAGCCATGTCTTGATTCACTGTTTGTTATTTGAACTTGATGTTGTGTACACTGATACTCCTCTCTGATTTTGCTTTGGTCATGACACTGTAGTTGTATACTTGGGCTTCACTTAGTTTGTTGTTGCATTCATGTCTGCTGTCATTACTATATTGAGATCACTGTTGCATTGTGTTGGTCTGGCTTGAACTTGATTGTTACAGTATTCATGTTGTTGTGCATTGATTCTGGTTTGAGCTTCTGTTTCACTAGTATTAGTGATGTTGCAATTGGTTTGGGCCAGATTTTGTTTTAGCATACTTGGTGGTCATTTTGTACTTCTGGTCTTTGTTTGGTTCTTGATCATTTCATGTTGATTTTTGAAATTTCACTTGAGTTGAATCCAGTTTCAAAACTCGAGTTTGACCTTGTGCTCACCTGTTCCTGTAGCATTATAAAGTGTATATCGATGTGCACGGCCTTGTGGCATGTACAGTGATACACTGTGCATGTCACATTGTTCGTGTGTGATGAATTCAAATGTAAATGATGACGAACAACCTAAAAAACTGAGGCAAATAATATTTTCAAAAATCCATATTTTATTTTATATTGAAAAAAATATTTCTTTTTCAATTTTACTGCGTTAGTGAATATTTTTGCAGATTGCTCAGATGCTGGATTCTAACTGGAATGAAGTTGAAGATAAACTACGAGTGTGAGTGATATGTAGCGAGAAATTTATGTAAATTGAATTGTGATGTAATTAGAATCAAAATTGTATATGTATAGTGAGAGCTTGAATTTGTACTATTCAAAATTGTAATAAATATTTGTTTGAATAAAATTTCTGTTTGAATTCAAATTCTGTGTAATTTATTTTATTCAACAAATATTTATTTATCTATGAAAAATAAAATAGTACATTAACAAATACATTTAAATGAATATATATATATATGTTTATTATCATCAAACAAAAATCATATAAGCGCATATTCAACAGGTTGTACCATATAAAGTTTATTTCATATCAAAATTTGAAGGGTCCCACAACGTCTGTTTAGATGATAATGGAGGACACAGATGGGCGCTTACAGAACAATAAGAAAAAATATTTTGTTGTGCAGTATCATTATTGTATATACACATGATCAATAATGAGATATAGTCGACAGCAAAAAGGATGTACATGGTATTTATAATACACGCAGAGAAGAAGAAAAGAGCCAGCGCCTAATATTCCTCTATTAGCTTCCCTATTATAACAGAGTCAAAAAACGAAGAAAAAGGAAAGAAAGTTTACAACTTCATTAAAATCGAACGTGAACTTCAAGTGCAAATGATCATAAAAAATCAGTATACAGCTCTTTAAACAGAATACGCAGAGGATATTATCAATTCATATTTATCCATTAGCAAACACATTCACATTCTCGGTTTCCATACACCAATAGCCTCATGTGCCAGTTTCTTAATCCTCGAACCAATATTCATCTACTGGTTCATGTACTATCCACTAATAATAAACAAAACATACAAAACGTGTTGAAATAACTGAGAAGACCATTTATTATAATAACATTTGCATACCCTGATTCCATTAAGCTCAGTACAGTTTTCAATCACTATATCCAGATTACACAACAAATGCGTTTTATACAACAAAGGAAAAAACACAAATTTGTTACTCATCAAGTGGTAGCCATTCCAAATAATATAAATATATAAGGAATTATATAATTCAATTATAATTTCGATCAATATAAACAGAACTCAAATTTCAAAGTTGGCATACCTAAAATAGTAGTAAAATATGAAAATATAAATCAGTTATTTATTCTTCGAAGTCACTGCCCACCTCGTTCTATCATTCTTCACATATCTTTTCTTCCTCCTTGGAATATCTCATCCTTATAAAATTCCATCAGACATTCATTATCATTATTGTCTTCTTCCCTATAACCATAGTGCACTTCTATATCCACTGGCTAATTGCTTACTGAAAGTTGAATTGATGGAAAATAATATATGTTACAAAAAAGGCATAAATTACATGTTCAGGATAGATTAATATTTAAATCGATATTGATTTGAATTGATGAATAGATACATTTAGGTATATAGTAACTTGTATATATCTTCTCCGAGTATAGTTAGAAGGTATTTCCTGATGTATCATCATACTGCTGTGATTTAGAAATTATAGTGACTTGCTTTATGTATAATAATAAATTTATAAATTGTTCCATAATTTACCTCTGCCTTTGCTAAAGAACATAGTAAAAAAAATTACCCCCATATCAGCTAAATCAGTAATAACTTTTGGTTAACCAACTGTCTTCTTTTCTTCTACCGCAAAATAGTAAATGCACAGAAAGAAAACCAAGCATTCATTTATTGGATTTTGAGTGAAAAGAAAGGTCACAGAATGGTTAGCATACCTGAGTAAAAGAATCTATGATTCAGAAGCTCTCCTATTCATCTTCCAAGAAAATAGACCTGATATGAATAAAAAACATAGGGAAAAAAACCGCAGAACATTATGACAGCGAAAAATTAAAATTTACCAAATCGAGCCATTTCAGATCTACATGTTTTGTACCGCGAACTATATTACGCTAAATCTTTACCTTTTCGCTTTCTTTGTCGAACTCTAATGGTTTAACTGTCAACCTGGATAATAATTTTTTAGTTATCAACTAATGCAGTAAAATTCGATACTGATTATACATTATAAAAAAATTTGAATCGTGATTTCAAGTAGAACATCGAGTTGAAACAAAACCAAAAGAGATTCAGTTCAGCATGACGTTCCAAATTCAACAGTAAAAAGGGAAAAAGAAGAGGAATGATAAGAAGCAGCGGTAATGCCTTTTTTGGAAGGCCTAAAATGCCCACGGTAAAGTAGCTTGGAACTTATCTACGTAGGGTTATTTTTGTTATTTATTAACTAATTTGCAGAGGCGGGATACTATTCAAAGCAACAGCTATTTCCTCTTACCGTTACTGTTGCATGTTCTCCTGCCACATTCTTAGTAGTATCTTAATTATAGATTCAAACTTCTAAGTTATTTTCTTTCCAGCAATCCATTTATCGTCATCTTCCACATTATTTATCAAAACAAACAATTCAATAAAAAAAATTAAAAAACGTGGAATGCCATCTCCTGATCACAACTGATGGCCCTCTCAACCACCATTGGTAATAAATCTGTAATAACAGATCATGTCAAACAAATGATCACAACGTGGAATGTCATCTCCTGATCACAACTGATGGCCCTCTCAACCACCATTGGTCTTCACGACCTACCTAAAGCATCATGAAAGAACTACTCAAACCGATGGAGGTGGCATAACTGTCTTAGGTAGTTGATGTGAAAGTTATTCTTTGGTTGCGTGCAAATCTCTATAATTTATTTGGTTTGCTATTGCTATTCATTTGTTTGACATGATCTGTTATTACAGATTTATTACCAACGATGGTTCTTAGATTTCAATTTTGGATGACCCACCTGAAGCATCATGAAAGAACCAATCAAACTGATGGAGGTGGCGTAAACATCTTAGGCAGCTGATGTGAAAATTATTCTTAGGTTGTATGCAAATCTTTATACTTTATTGGGTTTGCTGTTGCTATTCATTTGTTTGACAAGGTCTATTATTATAGATTTACTACCAGTGATGGTTCTTAGATTTCAGTTTTTGATTTAGGATATTATTAAGCAAATTTCCATTATCGTTCACCAAATTTACCCATCTTCGCTAAAAGCGCCATAGGGATATTTGGAGATCGAAGAGGCTAAGCTATAGTGCTACGGTTTAGGAAGTTGAGCTCGCAGTTTTCAGCAATGACGAAAGCTGCTATAGATTGAGGATTCGCTGAATGAACCAAGACTGTGATATAAACCCAAAAATAGGAATACCTCTATTTGAAGCTTTTGAAATTATGAAGAAACTCCTGCTCTAAACAAAAAAATAGACGATGCATTTGTCATTTTCATATCCCATCTCACACGTCAGCCACTCCACCTTCTGTGTTCCATTTCTAATCACCATGAATCCATTTCTATTCTTAGTCTCATTTGCTTTTATCATCATTTCCCAGTTGAAACTACAAGCTGTTGTTATCGAAAGTACCAAAGTTAACCGATGAGGTTATGCTAGATCATGTATACTTAATTCATTCTAAGCATAGCGTTTTCAATTATTGTTTTGTTTATATTTTTTTCCTTATCAATATATAATTCGTTACATGGCAGTATGATTATTTAATTCAATTATATAGTTTTCAATTTTATTCAGTTAAATTTTGGTTGTTTCCAAATACTTTCAATACTCCGTGAAAGTTATTTTTGTTTTTATTGCAGGCAAGGTGTTTGCTAAAATATGAGCTCATGAGAGAATGCTGTAAGAAAAGTACATACTCACAGTGTGTTCATATATTGTGCCTACTCTATTGTAAACTCTATGCTTTCATGTAACATATGCATTTAAATGAGGCATTAGGCTAGAAACACCAAATGCTATAAATATTTAGTTCACTGTTATCATTTTTTATTTACACTATTTGGTCCTTAATGTTCATATTATCATTCCTACAGTTACGTGTCAGTGCTTCATATATCTCTTGCATCTCTCCAACTTCTAAAATTGTCAATGGTTAAATTATCTTCTCCATGCAGGCATTTGTGCAAACTTTGATTCATCCCTACTAGCTCCACCATGGATCAACCTATTCTGAAAGTCCTTTAAAAACATTAAGCTTATACTGAAAGAAAGTAGGTTTTTAAGAAAATAAGAAAGCTAAGCCAAGAAGAACTTGAGCGAAACTGATTATACTATCAACAAATAGTACTATATATAGGAGTGAACTTTAAAAGTAACACTGTACACTCAGCACTAAATGAAATATGTTTTTATATATCTGGATGAGCAATAATTAGGGAATTATACATATTTATATGTGGTATGTAGAAATACCAAAAAAATTCTTTTATAGTTGGAAGTGGTAACTATGTATTAAAATATTGCACTAAAGTAGTGAATATGTGTTAAACATAGTAATATATAAATATATGCGATTTTGCGATATATGGAAGAGGTACACATGATCAAAATATAATTCTACAATATAAATATGTACTAAGCATAATAATATATCTAAATGATGATTTTTCTATATTTTAAGAGTTAAATATGTAACAAAATATAGTAATACAGTGGTTGATAAGGACTAGAAAGTAATCTTTATTTTGCTGATGGTTTAATCCTTATGAATGCCAAAATTGTCAATTCAATTTACCTACAGATTTTAATACATAACTTAAAATCTTAGTTTAAATGATCTCATGTTAAATATTGCTTTAATATAATATATGAAAGGCATTCAAGCATTCATTATGTTATTCTTCTAAGAAAAACTGAAACATGGTTTTATTTTTAATAAGATTAAACAGTAATAGTCAACACTTATTTATTTGCCGCTGAATCAACTTGAAGTTTTGTTCATAAACTACAGGGGGTGGATTAAGTGATGGGATGAATTGGTATATCTACCAAAGTGCTGGAGAGATAAAATGTTGGGGTAAAGAAAAAGAAGAAAAGAAAAGAAACAAGAAAGAAAAGATCAAAAACATCAAAATCTCACAGCGGAATACAACATAAAATATCAAAAGATAATATACAGAGCTATCCAATGTACATAGTATTTCATAGTTACTAATTAGAGTACTATCATCAGTATGGGTAGTTATAACAGCATGTTCTTACAATTGCCGATATATATATATAGAGTAATGCAACAGAAAGAAGAATATTATGGTAGGTAAATATCCAGCTCTTCCCCAAGAGCTCAATAAACATCGATGAAAACTTGTCTTTCTTAGAGTGCTCGAAAGAGCACTCATGGAAATAAGGAAAATATAAAACCACTGGTTAGACATAAGTTTGATATGAGAAACTCAAGAAATATGTAACTAGCATATTACGATCCTTTTGAGACCGCATGGAATGCCATAACGGTTGTCCCCTAAAAAGAACCACTATTTAATAAGTACATAAGGTGATATAATAGATAATGCATATGGTAGAGAATATAAATAAGAAAATAGTCATTGGTGCTTACATTGGTTACACCACACAACATTTATAGGTATGCAAACAAAATCCCAAAAACGCGTTCGCATGATGGACTTTCCACGAAGACCTACCTAGTAAAACTCATAAGTAAAATTGCGACCGATCTTCTATGATCAAGAATCAGAAACTACCTTCCAAACGTCGTATATCTCTAGATAAAATATACCATAAGATAAATACAACAGGCCCACACCCGAATGAACGAACCCAAATCACATGGAACCAAATCTCAACAACTCCCCACGCACAACATATCAATAAGCATACTCTAGATATGGAGTTGATATACTCACTTGGGTTAGCTGAACCCGGGGTCATATATCTTACTCTGTTTTTAGTCATTTTTCGATGTCAATGTTACGTTTGGCATCTTTCACAAGAGTCTTCAACTCGAACAGATCATGAATCCTCATATGGATTCTAGCACCTCGAATAGATCTTAAAACCACATATGGATTCAGCATCTCGAACAAAACCGCTTCCAAGAGATAGAGCATGTATCTCAGTCTTGAAGTGATTTTCAGTAGGTAAAAGACTTACCGATCCTGGTCTCTTCAAGACTAAATCAATAAATTTTCGGTTAACTCAATTCTGGTTCTTTAAAAAGTAAGTGAAAGCTAGAGACATTTTATAGGAATGCTCCTCTCTGGGGTTTCTCAAAGCGTATGAAGCGCTGAAGCTTTTTGATACTTCTTAAGCTAATTCGATCATATTAAACAACAATGAAACGATCGCATATGGAAACCAAGTCTCGTATACTTATCATGTTTTCAACCTTTTCAGCTTCTACCATCCCCTGGTCAAAAGGGAAGTCAGTAAGTTAGAGCATTATCGCTCTATCCTTAATCGAATATCAATCTTGACTCTCACAGATAGAATCAAGTCTGTTTTGTTGGCTTTAAGTGCTAAGTACATGACTAAATGTTTTTCATATACAAGTAACCACATAAAACACGACTAACATACACAAAGCATGAACAAATCACATGAATGACTTTTAATCCCTTTTTTGTTTAATTAATTTTTCATTAATTAAAATTTCTTTTACTAGTAAAACCTCTTTATCTAATAAAACTTCTTTCATTTAATTCAAAAGTTCATTCTTTAGACTAAGAATTCCTATTAATTTAAAGACTTCTTCCTTTAATTAGAACTCTCTTTAATTAAAAATCTTTATTAAAAATTCTTTTATTAATTAAGATTTAACTTTCTTAATTAAACTTCACTTACTTAATTAATCTTCTTATTAATTAAAACTTCTTTATTAAACTTGTATATATAGATTTAATTTCTCTTTATAAAGACATATATATATATATATATATATATATATATTTGTATTCTACTATTCTACTCAAACATCGGAGACCCGAGACGGTGACTGAGATAAAGAGTTTTCTTGGATTAGCTAATTATTATCGGAGATTCAAAAAGAGATTAAAAACAAATGTTACTCAAACATTGTTACTATAAAGCTCTTCTTTTTTATAAGTTAAACTTTTACTTTTCTTTCTTTATATAAAAAGATTTCATACTTGTTATTATCTTTAAAACTTCATTGTTAAACATCTAATTTTTATACGTAAGGGTTTAATATAAGTGTTACTCAAACATTGTCACATAACCCAAAACCATTTCACACTTAACTACTTTATTAATACATGCTTTCAGAAATTTAATTACATTTAAGGGTTAAAGACAATTGTTGCTTAAACATTTATCGCAACAACCCAAAACACTTTATTACTTTAAACATTATCTTTAATACATTTATTATCAAATATCTAACTACATTCCTAATTAAAATCTTGATTATAATTAATAAGGGTTATAAACAAATGTTATTAAAACATAGTTTACTACAACTCAAAAACATTTACTTATGTTATTAAGTCAATTTCTATAGTCGACTAATCGACTATCTAGTTCCAAAAACGATTGCTTATAAACATCAAGGTCCGCATACTTAATACATTTCCAACATTCCAACTTAACTATTCTTCGATTAAGAGAGAAGCTGGTAGATTAGTGTGTTATTGCTCATCACTACTCGAACATAAATACCGACTCTCATAAATAAAGAAGTCTTTCTCGCTTGGCTTTCAGTGTTAAGTCTAGCAACACTATCATTAGCGTTAAAACAATCATTATTGAAGTCTAAGCATATGTACACTTATTAATTAAGGTAATACACTTCTATTTAACTTCATAAAACTATTTATCTAAGCTTAAAAGTTTGAGTCCAAATCCTCCTTTATGCTTTTATAAAATTCATAACTTATTTTTTTAAAACTTATATACACACACGCACACTTATAATCGTGTTTTAAAACTTACAGAAAATTACGTATAAAAATAATAAGTTTTGAAATTTAACAAAAATACAAAATACATATGTTTTACTTAAAAACCTTTACTTTGAAAATTCATAACTAATGATTAAATATACATTTTTACTTGAAACTACTTTTAAAACACTCTGATATATGTTAGAAAATACTTCTAAAAAGGATTAGGGTAAATACTTAATTTTAAACACTATTATTCAACGTTTAAAGAAAACAAGCTATTATAACGAACTGCTTATATAGTAACCTTTTTACTTCAAACTTTCTTAACTTCGTTTAACTATTAGTTTTAAACATTTTTAAAACTTGGTATTTTTACATTATTAAGTAATTATATTTTAATTATTAAAACCACAAAGAAACCCCTAAGGCTATCTATCTAGATGTTGTTTAAAATTTCCAAAACAATGTCTTTTACAAAGTGCTCCTACAGTGACTATTTCCCTATAAATTTTGTTATTTTGATGTATAATTTATACCGCTTTTCAAACCAACTCTTTGTTGTGCAAAAAACTTATGAAAATGTAGAGAACAACCAAAATAAGTTATATAATGATATGTTCATAAATCATCAAATTACACAAATTAAAGTTAATGGATTTCAAAGTGTTTTCATAACGACTTTCTCGCTTCAAACATTCACAAATACACTTCGACTTCACAAATAACATATCCAAACATGTATGCATCAGATCCTGGCCACGTTACAAATTTCAAAGGGTTTATAAGAGAAGTTATAATACATATATTTTGTCATTTGCTTACAAAAACGAGAGGGGTCCAAAAGTTATAACTTGCATCGTTTTTCACTTAACATTTATATTTTTGCACAACAAACATTATAACGACTTGTATACTTGCAAGATGGTTAGATAACTCACCTATAATCAAATCGAATCCAAGCCAAAGCATATAAAATGAAATATCACTTCCTACTATAACCAAAACAAGCTCCAAAACCTCCCATATCTTCTCATTGCACGACCGAAGGCCATTTTTGCTTATGGTGCTCACAACCTTAGGCCATCTTGGGCTTGGATGCTTTAATTCTTCCACTTTGAGTTGCTAGAAGGTGTTACAGGGATGTTGTAAGGATCATACTTGTAACACTTTGTAATTTGTCGTTAGTTGTTTAATTAGCTAGCTAGTTAATTAATTAGGCTCCAAAAAAATTTGTGCAAACGATGGAACTTGACAATAAAAATTACACCATTGCGTGTGTGGTGAAATTTTGAGCAACTTTTATATTTGGAGTTTTGCGATCGGAGTCAAAACGAAAAAGTTACGAACATAAAACGAATTCGGAACAAAAATAATTCATTTAAGAAATTAACATTTTTAATTGATTGAACAGGGTCCACAGGTCGTCCCGCTTTGTGTAGCGGTTAACCTGGGGTGGTCGACCCATATGAAGGGGCAGTCAACTGCTCTTAAGGTAGCTAGAGTTTTCCTGGTCCAATGGCCCAGATCTATTATATTTTGATCTAACGGTTCTGGTTGATTCTAGTGCCTATAAATACATGCCTAACTCTTTCTTCTCTTCTCATATTTTTCTGAATAGAGCAATGAAGCTCTGTCATTTCTTCTTCTTCGCTTTCTTTCTAAATTTAAAAAATAAGATATTTGTATATATATTCATATAAATTGAAGAAGAATAGAAATCAAATGAAAAGGAGAAGAGAATCTACTATAGGCGTATTTGAGGTAATTTATATATTTATATATTTGTATTTATTTTCTCTTCCAATTTCAAATCTCTTCTTAGATCTTTTCTAATGTATGCACATACCCTTTTTATACATATTTCTTAGATTAAAAATTATTTGAAGATGAACTTAAGGTTCTACTTCAGATCTGGAGATATGATTCGCTTATAAAAGATGAGTGACAAATTTTATATATCATTTATGATTTAAATCTATTATGTTGGCATATGTTTGATTTTTATGTCTAAATAAATTTTATTTGTGGATTGTAGGCTTAAATTAGAGTAGAAAATTATTGGCTACATATTCTTGTTTTAGATCTAATTTGAAATATATTTACACCAAGATCTGAAAATCTGTCCCAAAGATTTTAAATTTTGAGTGATGTATATTTTTATTCCAGATCCTTACTTAGGTGTAAAATAGGATTTTTGGATTATGCTATATTGTAGATTTTCCATAGCTTAATTTGTGAGAAGAACATCAAATAACAACTCTTAGCTTCATAAAACCATTTTCACATTCTGAATTCTATAAGTAAACTAGATTCTTCTTGATAAGGTAGGTCAATGGTGCAGAAATCTTAGCGAAGGCCTTAATGAACTTCATATAGTAGCTAACTGAATGTAGAAAGCTCCTCGCCTTCGTGGCATTCTTTGGTACATGCCAATCCTATACTGCAGCTACTTTACTAGGATCAACTGCTACTCCATGCTCAGAGACAACATATCCTAAAAATCAAACCTCCTTATGCCAGAAGTGACATTTGAAATTTTTGCCTGTAGCTTATGCCTATGGAAAGTGCCGAGCACTTCTTCTAAATGCAATTTGTGCTCTTCCTCGCTTTTTGAATACATAAGTATGTCATCAACAAATACCACCATGAACTTATTCAGCAACCCTCTAAAGACTCAACTCGCGAGGTCAACAAAATATGCAGATGCATTGGTTTGTCCAAATGGCATGACTGGCCACTCATAGAGTCTGTCGGGTGTACAAAAGGCAGTTCTCTGAATAGTATCCTTAGCTACACGTAAGTGATGGAACGCAGTAGCCAAATCAAGCTGAGAGAATACCTTTACCCCAACTAGCTAATCAAACATGTCGTCTACGGGGTAGTGGATTCTTTCCTGTCAATTTATTTAGCTCTCGATAGTCATCACAAAGCCTTAAGAACCATCTGCTTTAATAGGAAAGACAACTAGTGTTCCCACTCTGAAATGTTTTTTTGAATGAAGCCCTTCTATAACAATTCATTTACTTGCTTATTTAGCTCGCGTCTTTCTTTAGGACCCATATGCCTAAGACATATGGCAATGGGTCTAACATTCTACTCAAGATAGATTTGAAATTTGATCTACCTAAAGGATGGAAGATAGAAAACTTCAAAAAAGACCTCTAGGTAATCTCGAACTACAAGTACAGAAGCCAACTCATCATGTAATAGATCAAGGGTATATATGTAACTTAACATAACAGAACTCTTGGGATCGTAATAAAACTCTAGGCTACATCCTCTGCAAGTACTCAAACGAACCACCTTTCTATCACAATCTAGTATCGCTCTATACATGTCATCCAGTCCATTTCCAAAATTAACCTAAACCTTGAAAATCCCAAAACATAAACATCACAATCGAATTCAACACCTAAAATATACAATTTCAAATACCTACAAATCATGGACAAATGAACTGGTCCTCCCCATGGGGTTCGATACTACAATGGGGTCTTCCACTATACTAGTCTCTAAATGTAAATCATCTATTTGACTACTTGAAATAAATGAGTGTGATGCTTTAGTGTTAAATATAGTGAAAATAAATAAATTAGAGGGAGTTAACACAACTTCGTTAATGACCTTCTTTTCCTTATCCAGAACTGAAGCTATACTCGAGCTCGAAACAGCATCCAGTGCATATGTTGGAACCACTTGGGTAAAAGTCTTGTAGAAGGTCGGACACTCCTTCTGCATATGACCAAGCTAGTTGCAGTAGCAACACTTTATCTTTGCCAGGTTCATCTTGTAGTTCCTAGCAATATGTCCTCTAAAATCGCACTTCCTACATCTAAGCTCTTCCTTCTTTATCTTGTCCTGAGTTCCAATTCCGCCTTGCATTGACTCAGCTAAAATGGCTTTCTTCCTGCCTTCTTGGGCTCATCCTTAGCTCCGTCTTTGGAAACGGTACTTAGCAGAGCCATTTCCACCCATCCATCATAAGTAGCTCCTATTGGAATAGGCTAAGGGTTAATTCTTGAAGAGGTATCTTCAGCCCCTTCGCGAACTTCAAAGCCTTTTTTAT
Organism: Allium cepa; assembly: GCA_030765085.1. Lineage (NCBI taxonomy): Eukaryota > Viridiplantae > Streptophyta > Magnoliopsida > Asparagales > Amaryllidaceae > Allium > Allium cepa. The sequence goes on from CM060929.1 coordinate 883,810,012, forward strand.
ATGGGTTATTTATCAAGTCAAATCCAAACCTAGTCAACTCATTGAACTGGTTCACATGTTCTTTCACCTCATATCTCCATTTTGCAAATGTATGAATTTCTCCAACTGCGCTCCTTGCTTTGCAGTAGAAAAAACTTAGCCTTGACACATCTTCTAAAATCACCCCAAGTTGTTTATTCTTCATTGGTCTTTGCCACCATAACATCCTAAAAATTATAGCTTCCCTTTGTAAGTGCCAATAACCGACTACTTTTTAATAGCATCATCTAGACCCAACAAACCAAAATTTCTTTCACAAGTATGCAACCATGCCTTTGAGTCCATATAAGATTCAGTTCCCACATAAGGCTTTCTTCCCAAGCTCGGGTCCTTACACAGCTTGGCAAAATCCACAAATGGTGCACCTTGTGTTTGTACTGTTGGTTATCCATTGGAGTTAAGTTCGTCTTGGCCTCTTACCTATAGATACCGATGGAACCACATTGGAACGTTCACATTTGGAATCTCAGTCGCTTCGCCCATACCATTTTAAGCTTGATTACTCATTCTCACTGTCCATTATTAGGAATTATAGCAATTTTCCTTAGATAGTTATAAGCCTTATTAGAATTTAATAAGTGTACTAGTATTATACTTATATCGGTATATATAATAACTTTGAAAATTTTGAAAATATACAAGTATGTTCTCTAAATACGCACCTAATCCTTAAGGAATTATAAACCTAATCTTTGATACCAACTGTTATAACCTGCGCCTCTGAACACACCGATTCAAAGCCTAAAGTGGCTTTTGAACCATCATTATGCCAAGAATTACCAATATTTAGGTTTTAAAGGTAATTTACACTGATATAGATATTACATTACATAATTTTACACTTTCATATTTCATAGCAGAAGGGGATAAAATATAAGTACTGAAAAATAACATAGTTGCAGAATAACCATAGTCCATACGATAAATGACATACCAAGTCTCCAAATGTAATTACAACATAATTCTGGTAAATAGCAGTTGGTCCAAATGATAGACAAAACTCCGAATTGACGGCATAGTAATAATATGTCTAGTAGATAAAATAAGATACATAGAGAGAGGCTGAAATAAATAAATCTCCATCACCGTCTCCATGCACTTGGACTAAGTCAACTCACTTGTTGCCCTATCCTCCTGTAATAGATAATAAAAGAGAGAATTAGAGTGATTCAGACAAAGTTTGGTGAATGAATTATATCATTGGTGGTATGTAAACAAGTGATTGAAGTTCAGTTATATCCTACTACTTGGGTATTCCTTAGTATGTTATATATATATATATATATATATATATACACATGTCCAATTATAGTTCATGAAAGTTCTACTCATAAGTAGAGCATACTGAAACAGAGAAATTCCTAGAGGCATCTTTAGTTTATAGTCTAAATGGTAGCCCACTTAACTATAAATATATCAACTAACATATTTGGTAGTAGTTATTTAGGTTACATCTATCTGAAGATACATCTAGTGCCCGTCTCATTATCAAATCATCGTCTAACGGTTCTTTCCATCTTGCATTAGTGTTCTAAGTATGGTATGTATTCAATGCCTGGCCCCGTTGAATCACTGCCCAATGGATTCTTGCCATCTTGCATTGGTACATCTCTTTACTAGTCCGCTTCCTAAGGTCTATATCATTACACAAGTAGCAACAATGGTGAATCTGCCCTTCTTTAAAGATTGTCATCATCCTCTCTTTCCAGCTTCCATGAATCTATAGCTCATACCAACTATGAATGATACGAACTTTTAATTGCAATATAACTGCATATCACGTTGAGTGTTGCATTCCAACTCCATGAAGCGAGAGCGTGGGACTTTACTTAAATGCAATACGTTTCCATCTTGCTACCTGACTTCGTTCATTTGCGTGCACTCCCGAATAACTAAGAAGTGGGAACTGGTTTTCCCGACTTATTCTACTTAGCCTGTACCAGGTCCAGGTTCAATCTGGCCTACTACTTCAGCTCATATGTCTGACTCGTGTTAAATAAAATAATATTTCCACATTCAGATGTCTGATTCTTACTCTTAAGCATTTGACTCTACCTCAGACATTTGGTTCTAACAATTAGACATTTGAATCGCATCCATGTTCATTTGGATCCCACTTCTGCCAAGCCTAAGGAGTAAGATTAGTGTTCTGGCAAGCTTTGAGCTCAAGCAGAGGAGAGGATGGCCGAACTACATCCACTTTGAATTTTGTATTTTCCCTTAAGTCGGAGGCAAGAGTTGGAGAGCGGACAGTCGAGTCGCATCCACTTTATGCTTTGCGCTCTTCCAGTCGAGTTGAGGAAGAGATTTGGAATGATGGCTCATGATGGTTAGCGAATAAGCAGTCGGTTGTTGATGACTATAAATTGAGGGTTGGCCCCTTGATGAAGTCGGTTTAAGGCACAATTGTTTTGCGGAATCAAAGATGCAGACTGGGGAGTGAATGGTCAAATCATATCCACTTTAAACATGTGTTCTTAAATAACCCCAGTGTCCGATGTAGGATTGAATGCATTGACGGTCACATCACGTCCACCTTTGGTGTGATTTTGATTTTACTGGGCATCAGAAGAAGCATAAGTATTTTGGCAAGTTTCAAGTACGAGATGGAGAGTGCAGTGCTGGGACATATAACTCCAAGTCTTTCTCAAATGTCATAATTAAATTGCATAGGCGTATGAGTGGATGGTCGGTTGCATCCACTTTGTACTGGAGTCCTGACCTTGTCGGTCTCTTCTGCTTTGATGCCCTGCCTCCAAGTCAGGTGCATATAGCAGCCAACGAGTGGTTGAATCATGCTCGTCATGATGATACCTCATTGATTTGATCATAGTCCATGGGGGCTGTTTTTCACCCATCCTTAAGTACTCGATTATCTGCATCATTTGTAAGTAGTTTAATTCAATTCGATAATATTTTGTAACATAAACGAAATAGAAATAATTCAAAAGAGATCAGATTGAATCTCATTGATAAGTGAAGTAGCGTTGTATGCTTGCTATTACACTTCAGTCCAGCCCTTCTCAGTTGGAAGTCTAATGCAAGTGGTTCGGTTTGATCAAAGTTCTTGATTGATAGGGATCGGGGGTTCCCGACCCATCATTTTATAGGGCTCGAACATATTGTCAGAGCTATCCTTTCTAGAGCAGCCTTATGGCGTTGGCATCCATGGTAGCCATCTAAAGAAGAGGAGCTTCTCGATTTAGAGTATGGAGTAGGTTTCCTCCTTATCTTGCGACATTGATCCTTCATCTAGTTCATCAACTCAATATTAGATACGATATGTTGGTGTAGTTGTTGGTGGCTTTCCCCCAATTCTCTAATCGAACTGATTGACAGTCTTCTTTGAGGCATAGGGGGAGATATCTGCATTTGATGGCATTCATCACTCTTCGTGGAATCCATTCACCACCCTCGCTTCACGAGATAGTGTCGAAGGTTGAATTTGCATAGTACACCGACATAGTCAGCATGCTGAATTTTTGCTAGAAATTTTGCATGTAGGATGGTTTCAATGAATATGTCTCGACTGAGAAAGATACTCCAATCAACATTATCATGTCCATTTTATGCCTACAGGGTCTTGTAATACTAGTGAATGATGTATGCCCGATTGCCCAATGTTTGAGTGGTCAGTAACGCCGATTGGATGGTGAGTAGATTAAGATGGGCTCATAGATTGGTGATTATTTCTAATTTTCACCAGGAAGGAGACCCATATAAGATAGTAAGAAAGTCCTCTTATGGTTGTATGCCATGCTTTTAGTCATATGGACGTGGAATGATTAAGATGCGGGCATTTGAAGATGGTTTAGTGGTTACTAGCTATGTTTTGAGTTGGCAGAGTAGACAGTGTAGGGCAGTCGTCATATTAGCCATCGTATCATAGTTGTCAATTCAGGAGTTTTAAAAGCTGGTCAATTGGAGGAAGTTGCAGTCCATCTTAGAAGCACGATACATTAATCAACTCTAGTTCTTGGCATATTAGCTAGGTTCTCCGGCCTCTGGGAGTACCAGTTGAGTAGTATTTCTTTATCCATTCCTTGATTGCAATTCAACAATTGCTGTTGTAATCCCCTACGTCCCATCCAGTCATGGAATGATCAGAATGTTCCTTTGTTAAGTTGAGTTTTGAATTAACTATGCGAGTAGCCTCTTTTTAGAAATTTGGATCGTACCCGATTTTTTTTTTGAAATTTCATCATCATTCTCGGTAATGTTTGAACGATATTTTCTTTTTGTTTTCAAACTTCACTCATTCAACCATCTGGACCTTCAGGTTAGACGTCGGACTTCTATCCCAAACGTTTGAATCATGCTTTATTTGCTCCGCTATCATTTTGGATCGTATTTAATCATCTTTATTTCAACTTAGATGTTTAACCAATTAATTCAAACATCTGACTTGGTTTTTCCAAATTTTTAAGTTTTTATTTTTCCTTGTTTATTTCACTTATCTTTTCATCGATTTGAGTATAGATTTCAAGATTTATCTTCATAGTGTTTCTGATATAGTTTCTACTATTTTATATATCAATTTCAAGTGATTTATTCTAACATTTATAAATGGATTCCAGTCAATTATATATATATATATATATATATATATTCAAAGTGTTTTATGTACGTTCGTATCGATTATCTATTCCTACCTATCCAAATCATTTCAAATTATCGTATGAATCAAATCCATAAATGTTATTTATTTCTTATCAAAATCAACCTAACAAGTTTTACAATTTAGATCTATTGGATTAGAGGTAGTTTTATAAATTCAATATAGATCTACTATTCCCCAGGGTTTTCCAATTTATTTCAATTCAAAAATTCAAAATAAAAGGTAGATTCAAGAAGAGAAATCATATTTGTATCACTCAAAGGTATGTAATTGAAATTCAACTATTTATTCGTTCATGCTCGTTTCGTAGATAGAATTCACTCATCCTTTAGCTTTCCATCTTCTCTTTATATTTGTGTTTGCTGCACCTTTTCTCTAGCTTTGTTTGTCGAATCTTCCTTTCTTTAAATCCTTTTTTATTTGATTTACTTCTTATTTTGTTTGAAACTTGGAATTTATTTTTGAGGAAGAAGAAGAGAAAAGAGAGATGTTAAGGAGGCGGAGGCTGGGGTTTTTGGATGAGAAGAGTGGAGGCTTAGGCCTTTATATATAGTTGAGAATTAAGGTTTCTAGTCTAATTTTTGAAATCAAAAATTGCCACTAGCTATATTCTCCACTATTTTTGCCTTGTTTTATCAAAGTTAACAAGTTATATATGATTCTAACTATAAAATATGTTCCCAATGCAATTGAATAGGTCTCCAGGCCTAATTCCAACATTTGTACAAATTATTATTTTGTCTTTTTGTACAAAATTATATTCTTTCATTTATTCGTATTATAATTTATTATTGAAAATTTTGAGGTGTTACAGCATGCCTCAGCAAAATACATCTTTGTTCTTGCTTAGAAAGTAGATGAGCTCATCCCTTACTTTATAACTTTGTTTTGTGCCTATTTGGATGACCTTGCTAGGTCATCATTATCAATTGATATTGCCTCAAGGGGGGTTGTCGGCCCACCATTGGGGTTTGAAGCTCCTATACGGGAATCGAGTGGGTCATCATTGTTGTCCTCCATGCTCTTCCATAGGTCACACTGGTACAATATGTATATTATGCATTCAATAACTTTCTTGGTCGTGCTGAACGTTCTTGCACGAACCAAAGAGCGATAGCTAACCCTAGCTCTCATAGATGAGTTGGTAGTGAGAGGGGAAGAGTAATTGTGTATTCTGCCTCCATATACCAACAAGAGCAAACTTTCTCATTCAATATTACCATGAGCTCTCTTGTCTTACTTGGGCTAGGTAAGGAAAGATGGCCCCCCTCAGTTGTGTTGTTTGGGCCCTTGGTATGAATGGGAGTGTTAAGCAGCTCACGCATTCTCCCTTGGGTTGTGTTTGTTGTGGATGCTTCAACTTCGAGGCTTCGGGCAACCCCCATGACCGGGAGCATTAAGCAGCTCTCTCATTCTCTCGAGTGCATCGCCGTTGAGCGTTGCTAACTCTTAGTGTAGCACGAGCACTCCTTTTTACTTATTCTAGTGATATACTACGGTAGTCTCCGGCGACCACTGGTTGCTGCAGAGACAACCTATCCCTCCCTTGATTGGGAACTTCATTGTTAACTACTGATAGGCTACAATTGCATCCAGGTCTGCCAATGTCGATCTACCTATTAAGGTACTATATGCGGATAGGGGGCCCATTACAACAAAGTTTACCTGAATCTTGGTTGCAAGAGGTTCTTGGTTGAAGATAGCCACGTGCAAAGTTGTCCCCAAGGGAACTATTCCTACACTCATGAACCCATAGATAGAAAATGCATAAGGAGTGAGAATGGAGGCAGGAAGCATCATTTTGTTAAAAAATTTATCACATTAATGGAGCTGCCTCCATCAATGAAAATCCGGTGAACCTTTATGCTATCGATGTTGACCATGGGTCATGATGGGGAAAACCAACTCCTATTTTGTCTTTTACAGTGGAGATAATGTCTACTTCCTCTTCTTTGACTTGAGGAGCCTTTGGGCCCATGTGCATGCTACCGCAAATTGATAGTATTTTTGTGTTGATTACAGTCACGTTATTGTTGTCTACCCGCTAGGGTTGGGTAGGTGGATTTTGCCAGGCATTTCGTTGTTCTACCTATTGCCTCACATACTAAACCGATATGCCTTCATGGATTAGTCGTTCTATATCATCTTTAAGGTATCAGCACCCGTTGGTGCAATGGCTATTGATCTATTTGAATTCGCAATACTTTCCATTATGCATGGGCTCCTCCCTTGGTCTGGAATGGGAGGGAGCTGGCTGTTGAAATAATACATGGTCACATATGGCATGGTATAATGTTTCCATGTCACGGTTCAAAGTTGAAAATTTTATGTACTTGGGATTGACTCGTGAACCGTCCTCCATGCTCATTTTGCTATTTTTTTATCGACCATTCCTTTTGGCAGTTATTTTTTCTTGGGCCAGCTTTGTTTCTTTGGTCACTGCACACATCGCTGTCAGAATGTCAACTTCTTCCACTCTTATTATGTCACTCTCCCTTTGGAGAAAGTCGTTCAAGGACAAAGTGGGTTGCTTCTGTAGTTCCTTCCACATACGGGATTGGCATCTCACCCCTAAACATAAGACTACCAAACTGATATTGTTTGCTCCCCTAGCATGGGTTAATTCCTTATTGAAGTGGTTGACATATGAATAGAGGGACTCGATTGTACCTTACCTTATGTTTCCTAGCTCATTCATCTTAATGATTCCTATCTTGATGCAAAAAAGTAAGCTTTGAAGTCGAAGCACAACTAAGCTCAAGAGTGGACACTAACGACTTGTAATTAAAGGAACCAATAGGGGGCCGGTCCGGTCAAGATGGACGGAAATAGAGGGCACTTTGTGTGGGTATAGAGGTAACTTTCCCAGGTTACTTGAAGGCAGTAATATGGTCTTACAGGTTAGTGCTCCCATTGTACATATCCATGGAATGTAAAGCATGCCTTGGGTAGATGTAGGTACCGAAGATCTCTTCGAAGAAAGCATCTCTACTCTTGTTATTTGATAGACACTCGCTACCCAAGTTTCTAGTCTAGATTATGTGCATTTGCTGGTGTATGGCAACCATTTCTTCTTGGAGACCACCCTCTACATGCCGAAGGTGGCGCTGGCCCCTTACCGAGGAGGGCGCCCTCTGTCGACTATATGGTGATGGGATTTCACAAGGGTGGCATGGCAAGGGGAAATGATGACGTCTAGCTAGTGTAGAAGATCTACTTCTGATGAGCAAGGGCGATCAAGTTAGATAGTGCCTCCTGTCATAGGACCTATGCCTGGGGACCTACAATTGGTATCGAGAGTAGACTAATGGTACTTTAGGTTCTGATTTACTATCCCGCCCCTTGCCATTGAGGCGTGTTGGATCATAGGTTTTGATTGCTGACAAGACACAATAATTCACGAATCTACGACTACGACAACATCCGAATTCAACGACTCAAAGTATGGTTCATATAGTTATATATTTTTACAAGAGTCATCAAATATGTATATAGAGTGTAGTTTAGTGCTTTGTTAAAAAATTTCCTCAAGAATCATCATTCACATTCAAATACACTTGCATGCATATTTTAATCAAAATCAAGTTTTCAAAAAATGCACGAAGCAAGACTCGAACCCGGGTCACTAGTTTGGAAGGCAAGTACTCTAACAAAATGAGCTACTACAATTTTTGCTTAACAGCAGAATTCAGTCGACTGAATACAGTCAGTAAATCGACTAAATCTGTGCATTTTAACATATTTGTGCATGGTTTTTTACATGTCTTCGCTATTCAGTCGACCGACCATTTTCAACCAGTCGACTGACCCGAGACCAACTGCCATATTTTCGAAAAGACAACTTCTTCTGCAAAAGGAAGCAACCCTTCTCTGAACGGAAATAGATGCTCCTCTTCGTCAGAACCCTTCACCAATGGCAGTAACTCTTCAACTACTATATATACATACTCCCAAACACTTCACATTCACCGATTTTCATTCTAACTCTCTAATACTCGTCTTGTGCTTTAATATTTGCATTCAAACAGTGAACAAACGTTTTTACTGATTTGAATCTATAAAAAAACTTTCATAATCTTCGATTCTTAGCATTACCTTCTCTTCATATCTTCACATACACTTTATATACTTGAGGATTTGACTATAGGAGGTTTGTACTATCAGTGACAAATCAGTTTTATCAAGAACACACACTGTCAGATATTAATTTGTATTAGTGAAGTCCTCTTCTGCTGCTGAGACGAAAATCCTATTCAGTTATTCAGGTGTCTGTTCTGCTGCTTAGAATGTATATACATGTTCCTCCGGGTTAAGTGAGGGTTATTGTAGTTGGAATTCCAGAAGGAGTCTGGGGCTGGATGTAGAACGGGAAGTTTGAACCAGTACAAAAATTCCTGGTGTGCTTGTTTTATTTTGCTTATTTCCATTTACTTTGCTATTATCATCTGTTTCCATATTTAGATTTAATTATATTCCATATTACACGATCCTACACACTTTCATTTGGTATCAGAGCAAGGTCATCATATAACCGTAACACAGTTATCTGATAATTTAAAACTCTGAATTCTATCGATCGTCACAACATCATAGAATAATGGCCAGAAAACGATCTAATCGAAATACAATGGGCAAAATCCCTGTCAAAGCCACCGGTGAGGACTACAAAAAGGTATTTTCTGATTTACAAATTTTAGTAAAAGATAATAATGAATTAGTTAGGATTAGCAATAAGATTTCAAAGCTTAATTTTATTATTTTAGAAAAGATGAAATATGTAGAACGTGAAAACGAGAAATTGAAAAATGAGAAGTTAGATTTAGAAAATCAACTTGGTATTTTAAAGAATAATTTTATAACTATTAAAGATTCTCTAGATGAACAAAACACCATATTTGAAAAAAAAAACTTTCAAAAGAAATTTTTGATTTGAAAAGACAAAATGATTTATTACAATCCTCTTTAGATAATTCAGAATTTCAAAATTTCCTTCTCAAAAATGAGAACCTTACGTTAAAAAACGAGAATTCTGAATTAAATAAGAAAATTGATATTTTGAATAATAATAATATTTCTTTTGAAAATAATAATTGCGACTTTAAGGCTAAATTCGATAGACTTAACACCAAAGTCACAAAATTTAATAAAGGTCAAAATGATTTAAACATGATTTTATCTAGTTCTAGACCTTTAAATGATAAAAGTGGTTTAGGATATAATAAAACAGATCGTAGAAATAGCACTAGACACGCTTTCATATATAGTAAATATGTTAGTGCTAGTACTAGATTACGAGAAAAGTCTAAATCCAATTTTTATAGAAATTCAAATACTGCTATGACCAATAAAGTTTACAATTTCTTTAGTAGTACAAAATCATTGACGGGAAACATGAATAAAAATTATCAAAATATTTGGGTCCCTGTTAATTGGAAAAATAGAGAAAAATACATTGATGATTATTTTGATATGGTAGTTAATAATGAAAATTATATTTGTAAAGGTTCAACCACACCCAAATGGGTATGGTTTCCTAAAAATTAGGAAACTATAAGAACCTTGGGTATTGTATGCTTTAAATGTTAATTTTTTTTCTGATACCTTACATTATATGTAGAAGTTATTTTGTTTTATATTGTTTTATGTTAACACTTAAGTGAAATATAATTTATATCATCATATAAGCTCTCCTTTTTTGTCGATGACAAAGGGAAGAAAGATATTGCTCTAACACTATTTGCAGGAATATCCATGTAAGCGCAGATTAAGGGGGAGAAAAGATTAATTGTTTACAGGAATATATAGCGTAGATTTAGGGGGAGAAATCTGTAGCACAATTGCAGGAATGTATTCAGTGAGAGAGATAAAATCAACAAAGCTTGCCAAAGATTCGTTCGTAGCATAATGAAATTTTCACCATCAAAAAGGGGGAGAATGTTGGATCATAGGTTTTGATTGCTGACAAGACACAATAATTCACGAATCTATGACTACGACAACATCCAAACTCAACGACTCAAAGTATGGCTCGTATAGTTATATATTTTTACAAGAGTCATCAAATATGTATATAAAGTGTAGCTTAGTGCTTTGTTAAAATCTTTTCTCAAGAATCATCATTCACATTCAAATAAACTTGCATGCATATTTTAATCAAAATCAAGTTTTCAAAAAATGCATGGCGCGGGACTCAAACCCGGGTCACTAGTTTGAAAGGCATATACTCTAACCAAATGAGCTACTACATTTTTTGCTTAACAACAGAATTTAGTCAACTGAATACAATCAGTCAGTCGACTGAATATGTGCATTTTAACATATTTGTGCATGGTTTGTTACATGTCTTCGCTATTCAGTTGACTAACCATTTTCGACCAGTCGACTGACCCGAGACCAACCGCCATATTTTCGAAAAGACATCTTCTTCTACAAAAGGAAGCAACCCTTCTCTGAACGAAAATAGATGCTCCTCTTTGTCAGAACCCTTCACCAATGACAGTAACTCTTCAACTACTATATATACATACTCCCAAACACTTCACATTCACCGATTTTCATTCTAACTGTCTAATACTCTTCTTGTGCTTTAATATTTGCATTCAAACAGCGAACAAACGTTTTTACTGCTTTGAATCTATAAACAAACTTTCATAATCTTCGATTCTTAGCATTACCTTCTCTTCATATCTTCGCATACACTTCATATACTTGAGGATTTGATTATAGGAGGTTTGTACTATCAGTGACAAATCCGTGTTATCAAGAACACACAGTGTCAGATATTATTTTGTATTAGTGAAGTCCTCTTCTGCTGCCGAGGCAAAAATCATATTCAGTTGTTCAGGTGTCTGTTCTGCTGCTCAGACTGTATATACATGTTCCTCCGGGTTAAGTGAGAGTTATTGTAGTTGAAATTCTAGAAGGAGTCTGGGGCTGGACATATAACGGGAAGTTCGAACCAGTAAAAAATTCCTGGTGTGCTTGTTTTATTTTGCTTATTTCCATTTACTTTGCTATTATCATCTGTTTCCACATTTAGATTTAATTATATTCCATATTACACGATCCTACACACTTTCAAGACGGTCGAAGTGCAGGTCACGAGTTCCATCCACTGCCTAAAGGCGATGGTACGCCAATGAAAGTGACTGTGCTATAGGATCGAGTAATATGGATTATAGTATAATAAATAACTAGTGCAGAAAATAAATAAAGTAAAATGACACTAGAGATTTTTATACTGGTTCGAACTCACATTCAGCATCCAGTCTCAGACTAATTCTGGAATTATACTAGCAACACTCACTCAACCCGGAGGAACATGTATTATACCGCCTGAGCAACCGAATAGGACTTTACCGCCCTGAGCAACCGAACATGACTTTCTTATAGACTGATTTTAACTTGAATTCATGTGTTCTAGTTAACATGGATTTGTCACTTGTAGTACACCCTTCTTATAATCTTATCCTCATAGATGTGTATATTTGTGTGTGTATGAAGAATACAAAGTTTAATATTGCTTGAAGAATATGAAAATGAATACGTAAGCAATGATTGTATGAAAGCTTATAGATATTGAACTCAAGAATGCTAACTGCTATAGATTAAAAGTGTAACGACCGGTGTAAATTCGATGTTTAAAATGAATTAAATTATAGGATTTCTAATTTAAATTTAGGAAGAAACAGAAATCTTATTTGTTTACATTAAAGTGAATGTTGAAATTTGATGGATCAAGGGCAATTAAAGCTTTACAAATTTAATTTTATATTTCAATTAATTGGAATAGTGAAAATTTGGAAATAGATTCAAATTTATGTAGGACAATGAATTGCAGTAATTAAGTTAATAAATCAATTAAATGGAATAATTAATTGGAGTTAAGATCTAAATTTGTATGTGAGCATTCATTGATATTGGAATATAAAAGGGTAAATTTATAGTATAAAATGTAGACATCACCTTTAAGATGATGGGTTTATAATTGATGCATAATAGGGAAATCAAATGAATTGGTTTAATTGAATAACAATTAGCAATTAATGAATGAAGAGAAATTTTAAGGGCGTAATTGTTTTCGTTAAATTAATTTTGGTAACAAATTGTATTGAATATAGATTTAACGTTGTGTGATGTATTTAAGTAATAATTGGAGAACAATGTAAATTATATCCGTGAATGGTCAATTCAATTAAACAACAAGATTTTTAAATAAATAAACGTTTTTATTTAGGTTTCAATTTGTTAATTTATAAAGTTTAATGGGAAATCAATTGCAATAAATTGCCCTAATTTATGCAGTTAGAGGAGATTTGGATTTGCATTATAGATGGAAGTATAATCTAAATTGATAGGTAACAAACTTAAGAATAAAATTTAGAGCTAATAGGTGGCAAATTTATATAGTTGTTTATTTACGTAATGTGTACGTAAGCTTTGGTAAACCGATTTCTATCGATCCAAATCTAACGATTTGTTAATATAGATTTAAGTATAGGAGCAGTATTTATTAATTAAATTGAAGTATTGCAAAATAAATGAAATTCAACGTTTAATATTACATTATTATAAGTAAGATAATATGTGTAAGTATTGTTAAGGTTATTCATATTTGACAAATTTATTGAGTTATAAGGATTGATATATAAATTAATGTTGGTTTAGGATATCATTACTTGGTGATTTATTATAGAGTAACGGGAGTGTGAACGTAAAATAATAAAAGCATAGATTTATGGTAGGACATAATTTATGGTTTTAGGAATTTAAATCCAAAGATTTATTTATTTGAGGAAATAATACGTATTAAATCTCAACTTGATATAATCAATGCAAATTTAGTAATTAAAAATAAATTGCAAGTTGGTAATTTAGGATGTTTGTGAGTAAATTTGCAGGTAAGATAATTTTTAAAGTTTTACCCATTCATATAATTTATTTAAATATATATAAATCAAATGGCAACATCGTGTTAATAATAGTCGTAAGTGAATTTGAATGCTAAAGGGGTAACAATCGGTTTAGGTTAACCGTTTATTTAATATATTAAGTCTAGACTGGTAATCGATTGAAATAAAAAAAAAATTGTTTTGTTAATGTGACTTGGTTAATAAAGAGGAATTTATATGAAATGAAGCATGCATGAGAAATGCATTATAATTCAATGTTATGTTTACCCATTAAAATGTATACTAGGTTAAGTATCAAATAGAGGGAGAGAAAAGTAAATATTGAATTGATTGATGAATAAGTATTCATTGGATAGAAATTTAATGTAAAGTTAATATTAATTGTATAAAATCTATCTAAGATAATGAACTGCAATAAATTGTGGGTTGATAATAAGGTGTGAATGGAAATTTGGTTTGTTACATTAAATGAATGGATTCAAATTTATTGGGAAAGGTAAATGGATATTTAGTAATAAATATAAACAGACTTCAATAGTGAATTTAGTTAATTTGAACATATAATAAATAATGATTTAATGGAAACCTATACTCTGTATATATCTATAATATTTGAGTGGAAATAATATATACTTACAAATGTGGGATTTAGAGTCTTACAACAATTATTAGGAGTGATATAATTAGTTCATTCAATTAAATTTGAAAACATTGCAATAGATGTAAATTAAGGGTTGTGTCAAATAAAGTAATAAATGGGAAATAACGTAAATGTCTTCATAGTATGGTGATTTGTAATTATTACGTTAATTTAAATTATCATTCAGCGCGTTTGTTTACCAGATCCATCTACTCTAATTCTAACCTATCTATATAAACCCAATTATAAACCCTAGCCTCCATCTATTCTCTTTTATTTGTGCGTTCATTTTCTTCAATTCTTTCTCTTCCTAAATGGATGCAAATTTCAGATCCAATTCTATTCAAAAAAAAAAAATCAAAGTTCTCAGAAGAAAAAAAGTTATATTGTAGTTTTCATCTACGGATCTAAGCACAGTCTCTGTTTTTGCAATAGTCGCTTGAGTCAACCAGAAATCACGGTCAAACGTGTAAAATTCGAAACCCAAAAGGTTGAATTGGGGCTTTTTGATTTCTTCATCTATTTGCGAAATTGGAACATGGGTTTGGTGAGATTAGTCACTAGGGGTGCGCAGGAAACGTTGACGTGGCAGGTGGTAATAGGTAGGTTTATTTTGTTTGAATTTAATTTAATTTTGATTTTTCAAACGCGTTAATACATTTAACTTTCACATACGAACTCCGTTTCATGCGCGATTTTTTTTGTTATGATCGTAATTAAATTCCAGATTTTTTGACGCTGGTTTGGAAAGATTCGAAGACCGTCGAATTTTTGGGTTTAAATCGGATTTAAATTCGATTTAAATTCAAAAGGTGAGTGTTTTAACCCACTCACAATTTCTAAAATTTCTTGTGTTTGTTAAATTAATTTTAGATATGAGTAGAAATTTATTTATGACTGTTTGGCATGTTTTGTTCATTATCTCTGATAAATCACATTCATTTAATATAACTGTTAATTAATTTTATTTATTGCATAAATTTGACAGTTACAATTTATTTAATTGCATATTAACTGCCAGTCATAGTTATGTTAAATTTTTATTTCATATTAACTACCAGTTAAATTTACGTTTATTTTTGCATATAAACTGCCAATTAACAGTTATTAAATTTATTTTGAGTATAAACTGATAATTGATACCATTATTTATCACCTGTTATGTATTGATGATTGTTTGAAATTAGATGATGACTGTGATAAATGGATGTATGATTTGATGGATGAATGGATGATTAATTTTGCAAGTTGCTATGCATTTCATTCATTCGGGATTGCGGTTTGAAATGATATACAACCGCATTTTTATTTTTAAATTGCGGATTGAAATGATAAACATCTATATCACTTGACCATAGGGTAGAAAATTTTATACAGGCACCGCGGTATATATATATATATATATATATAAAATTATTTTTGAAATGATTTTCATGGTGTTGTAAAGCTATATATATGGTTTATGGGATATTGATTTGGTTATTTATATATATATAGTAATTTTCGGTTTTTTTAAGCTTTGTATGAATTTGGGTTGAAGTACAAAATTTAGTTGATTTTCGAGATCAATATGATTAAGAATTTATTTAAAATTAAATTTCTGGAGTTTTAAATGACTTAAAAGAGAATAAGATTTGAAGATGAATATTAAGTTAAATTGGAAATTTAATAAAAAGTTAGAATTTTCAAAGGATATGATTTTATAACTTGATTTTTGTGTAGAATGATTTAAATGAATGAATATCAGGTTTATTTAAATGAATATAAAATAAATTGAAAGATTTTTTCCAGTTATGTGAAGTTAAAGGTTTTCTTAAATTATATTGAATTCATTAAGTAAAGATTTCAAGTCTAAATAATAAGTAATTGAATTTAATATATATGAGATTTTTAAATGAGTTTGTTTTTTTGAAATGGTGAAATAATTAAAGCTTTGGAACATAAGAATTGAAATGGTATTTGGAATTTTAAATCGATATTTGAATTTGATTTGTGAAATCTAAAGAAGCTATTTTGTTTTATAAAAGTAGTTTGATATTTAACCACTTAAGAGATGGAAACTTGTTTCAAAGTTATGATTGTCAAGGTAGTATAATTTGGAAATATTATATTCAAGAGTTTTGATTTCTAAATATTTTATTTTGGAAAACCCTATGGTTTTGAAATGAATATATATTGGAAAATAAAATGATATCGTATTGATTTGGGGTTTTAAGAATAAATGATATCGTATTTATATGGGTTTTAAATGGATATTTTATTTTGGTTTTAAAAGAATAATTATTTTTTTAAATGACCGCGGTGTTATAATAACGATTGGTTGGCAAAGAGACCAGGATCGGATATGGACATACTCTCTGTCGATACCGAAAACCACTTTGACTAACCGTGTACGCGGTGGAGATTCCAGAATGAAGTAGGTTGGTGGCGGCGTTTCCTGTAAGGTAAGTACGTGGACCCAACTCCCGTGAGTTGGCATAAGGTGGCTAAAACAGGAGCGATCGACGGGTTAATGAGGTAGCACCTCTGATCGGACACTTCCCTTCGATACTATACTATGACTTTGGATTGTATTCGGTGGCCACCTTCACTTTTGATTTCTTTGATGTAGGGAGTTTGTCCGAGGTGGGCGGCAGCTGCGCGCTGCGCGTTTCCATTGGCCCGGAAGCGTAATTGGTATATCTACCCTGGCATTGCCTAGTTGTGTCGTGTCACCTACCCTAGCGCGCCTTATACGATTTTGGTTTTGTACCATACCTATGGAGTGCCCTCTGACGACGCCCAGTACGGGGGAGATTACGGTACTGTATAGACTATGGGAATATATAACTGTGTTAAGGTGGAAAATGTAAAGCCTTAACGCTATTTAAAAGTAAGTTTATTTTACAAATAGACCTATTATAATAGCGCAATATACTATATAGTAAATAGTTTAACGGATCCTTAGGAGATATAAATCCCGAGCATCTCTTGAGTTACTGCACTCATATTTATTTCTGTTAATTTAACTTACATAAGATCTTTTAGTTCTGACTCGAGTGTTTTGTCTTTTCAATTCGCTCGGGTCAGTCCGAGCGTTTCAGGATTTGAAGATTTAGCTCTGGAGGACGAAGACGAAGACGTATATTATTATTATTTATACTAGTGCACTACACACTGTTCCGCTGCATTGTTGTTGGTATGTGTAACTCTGATATGTATTATATGAATGTTTTGTAAACAGATATATAAACTGTATATTTTATTATTATATTTTATCCTTCCGCTGCGAGATTCTATTTTCTTTTATTTCTTTCTTGTTTTTCTTATTTACCCCATAACAATCCGCCCTTCCGTATGGATTGAATCAGCATGTGTCTCTGTTTAAATCGTGCGAAAAGGCGGGACGTTACAAAAAGAGAATAGAAAATTAGGTAATTTGAATCTATAAACCTTGAGTGTATATATAGTGTGTAAGGAGATATAACCGTTGGAAATAGATATCTACCAAAATTTAAGAGA
Organism: Allium cepa; assembly: GCA_030765085.1. Classification (NCBI taxonomy): domain Eukaryota; kingdom Viridiplantae; phylum Streptophyta; class Magnoliopsida; order Asparagales; family Amaryllidaceae; genus Allium; species Allium cepa. Next base: position 883,827,722 of record CM060929.1, read on the forward strand.
TGCAACCTTCGATGAAGAAGAAACCTTATGGTGAAAGGAAGTGTCTCTTGGGAAATATGACAGTTGCAGTATTCAGTCGACTGAGCTCGCTTAGTAAGTTGATTTAATTTAAACGTGCACAAAAAAATTTGCACAGTGTCAGTTGTCTAACCTAAGCAGTTCAGTTGACTATCTACTACATATTAATTTTTTTTCAAACAGCATTAGTCGACTGAATACTATTTTTCCAATGCACTTAAAAACTTTATGTGTGTTTATATGAAAGTTTTATATTCGTAAATGAATTTGTGAGTGATGAGCTTTGAGGATAGATTTTAACAAATTTCTATACTAGACTCTATACTTATTGGCTCTAGTTACATTAATATCAATACAAACCATATTTGAGCCGATGAGTCCGGATTTGCCGTAGTCGTAGATTCATGAACTTTTATCTCTTGTCAGCATTCAAAACCTTATGATCCAACATTCTTCTCCCTTTTGATGACGACAACTCCATTTCCTACGGGTGAATCTTCGACAAGATTTGTTAAAATATCTCTCCCCCTGAGTATATTCTTGCGACTTTGATATTGTATTCTCCCCCTAAATCTATGCCATATTTCCTGTAAATAATTTATGTTTTACTCCCCTTTTGTCATCGACAAAAATGAGAGTAATTGCCTTTGCCGATGACATATCCTTTGGAATTATTTCCAAATGTGACAGAATCTCCATTCGAGTAGATAATATTCGTTAGCATTTCCTTATTTCTCATCATGTGTTTTGAGCAACCATTGTCTAGTATCCATTTTTCTCTCTTTTTGGGTGGTACCTACAAAATAAGAATTAACATTAGTACCTACCATTGTATTTTGGGTCCTAAGAGTTAGGTCTTTGGAAGCCGAACCCAAGAGGGTTCAATATTCCTTTTGAAAATAAAATCTTTATTTGTATAAGGAGTTTTTATAAAAGATTTTATATATTTATTTCTAATCAAAAAAGTTATTTGTTTTAGGAACCTAAATTTTGATTGCTTTAGTAAACTTTGAAATTGTTGAATTAGGTTTTTCAATTTTATTATTTATTTTATGTGAAGAATTCTTTTTCTTAGGAATAATTTTAGAAGAATGCTTTTATCCTAGTCCTCTTTTATTAGAAATAGTTTGAGAATTTTCTATAATTTTTAGAAAGATTTTCTCTGCCTTTATTAAAATTAGAGACATTTTTAGTACTGTCTTCTAACTTTATTTTAAGGCTAGAATTATATAACTCTAAAATCTTGACATTTTCTTCAAGGTCATGATTCTCAATTAATAAAGCATCATTCTTTTCTTTTTAAGTTTCTATCTCTTGATTTAGAAATGAAAGTTGAGATGTCATATTAGAACGAGATTCTTGAGTGACTTGAAGTTCTTCTTTTAAAATTTTCTTTTCAACTCTTAGCATATCTACTTCGATTTCAGTTCTATTCAACTTTTTAGGAGTTTCTTTGTTCTTTCTATTTTTGCCTTTTAATTTATCAAGTAATTCTAAATTGAATTCCAAAAGATCATCAAAAGTTAGATCACTTACCTCGTCTTTTGTGGCCATAAAGCAAATGTTGGCTTGTTTCGAATCACTATTCGAGTCACTATCTGATGAAGATGATTCTGAATCATCCCACGTGACAGAGAAAGCTTTCTACTTAAATCTGTCTTTTTTGTGCTTATGTTTGTCTTTTTTTCTCTCAAGACAGTCTTTCTCGATGTGGCCTTTCTTGTGACATTCATAACATTCTAGAGCGGATGATGATGGTTTGTTGGTGTTGTAATTGTTGTTGGATTCATTCTTGTATTTCTGAATTTGTTGCTCTTTCTAAATTTCAAAATCTTTTTGAAATTTTTAGCAATAACACCATATCTTCTTCATCTGAATCTGATTCATCATTTTCTACCTGGAATGCTATATTCTTTTTACCTTGAGTACGTACTTATTTTTCTTGGAGATTAACTATATAGGACATTAGATTTCCTATCAAATCCTCTAGTTTTATGGTCGAAATGTTGTTAGTTTCTTCGATTTCTAAGACTTTTCGTCCCACTCATCCGTTAGTGAGTTGGGGATTTTTGAAACAATATCAAAATCTATATAAGTTTCTCCTAATGCTATCAAAGAATGATATATTTCTTGAAATCTAGAGTACAATTCATTTATATTCTCATCTTGCTTCATTTTAAAATTCCGGAACTGATTTTTGAGCATAGAAATTATACTCTGTTTTACTTTGTTAGTACCTTCATGTGTAATTTTTGATGAGTTAATCTTGTTGTTAGAGGTTCGTGTCCAGTAGTTGATTTGTTTATTTTTAGCAAATTTGTTTTTATGTTTGAGTACGTAATTAGGGTGTCAGTTTTAGTCGAAGCGTGTGCCTAAAAATGAAGTAGCAGTTATTCAAAAATGAAGGGATGTAACTTTTGATTTAGCAGTTATGTTTTTGTGACATATAAAAAAACCAGAAAATGATGCATGGTAATTTTTTACAGCATCGCAAAACACTTTGTCTCTTCATTTTTTCTTTAATTGTTCTATGTTAGTGGTACTGATAACCAACATTTGGTATCAGAGCCAAGTTGTCAAAGCAATGGCCGGTGAAGTAGGAGATCAATCTAAGACACTTGTAGTGGTCAAACCGACGGCAAGAGGAGCCACAATCCCGATCCAATATCCAATGTTAAGCAAAAAGAACTACGACATATGGGCTGTCAAGATGAAGATAATCTTGCATTCTCTAGGAGTATGGTCAGTGATCGAAGGTGGAGACACAGACGACGACAAAGATCAAGGCGCCATGGTAGCCATTTCTCAAGCTGTGCCAGATGACGTGATGATGGCAATCGCGGAGAAGCAGATGGAAAAAGAGGCTTGGGACGCGCTCAGGGAGATGCGGGTTGGTGAAGATAGCGTCAAGAAAGCACACGTACAGGTGCTGAAACGGCAACTGAACAAGTTACACATGGAGGATTCAGAGACAATAAATGATTTTTTCATGAAGCTTACCACGTTGGTGGGTGAGATCCGCTCCCTGGGCACAAAGCTCGACGACAGCGAAGTTGTTGAAAAACTGTTCAGCGTAGTTCCAGATAGATCTCTCCAAATTATCGAAACGATCGAGCAGTTTGGCGATATTGAGAAGATGCCGGTTTCAGAGGCGATTGGCCATCTCAGAACCTTCGAGGAAGGACTTAAAGGGAGACTGCACTCAAAGGGAAATGGAGAACAGTTAGTCCTTACCCAGGCCGAGTGGGAGGCAAGAATCCCAAAGGCAAAGAGAGTTGAAGGTTCCTACATCAACAAAAGAGGAGGACTTCACAGGAGAGGACGTGGTCGTGGTCGTGGGCGTGGAAGTAGCGGAGGTCAAGGAAATGGCGAACACAATAACAAAGACCCAAAGCCATGCAACTTTGACAAATCCAAGGTTAAGTGTTTCAATTTTAATAAATATGGACACTTCGCAAAAGATTGTCCTAAGCCAAACCGAAGAGAGAGAGAGAGCCAATCTTGTTACAACACAAACTGATGATGAACCGACATTGTTGATGGCTGAAACTTGTGTTCTCAGCTACGCAATACAGAACAAGCGGGTGTTATTGCACGAGGACAAGATAGTGCCAAAGATTAACAGCACCCAAGACAAGGTGTGGCATCTTGACACCGGTGCAAGTAACCACATGACCGGTTGTATTGGTAAATTCACCGAGATTGACATGACTATCAAAGTGTCGGTAAAGTTTGGAGATGGCTCGGTAGTGGACATACAAGGTAGAGGTTCGGTGCTTCTTGAATGCTTTACTGGAGAACACCATTTGCTTACAAATGTTTACTATATCCCAATGTTGAGAAGCAGCATTATAAGTCTTGGTCAATTGGATGAGAATGGATGCAAGATTGTAATTGAAGGAGGAGTGATGACTATCCTGGACAGGACACGAAGTCTACTAGCAAAAGTGAGCAGGTCAGGAAGTCATTTATATCTGTCGCACATTTCTCAGGCCCTACCAGGATGTCTCATCGCTAGAAGCAAAGAAAGTGCGTGGCATTGGCATGCAAGATACAGGCATGTGAACTTTCATGCCTTGAAGATTCTAAGTCAGAAACAGATGGTGCACGGCCTACCCGTAATCGAGCATGAGGACCGCATCTGCGATGGTTGCTTGATTGGAAAGCAGTACCGAAATCCATTTCCAGCAATGGCAAAATTCCACGCAGAATCACCTCTGGAACTGTGGCATGGAGATTTGTGCGGGCCAATAACTCCTGCTACACATGGAGGCAAGCGCTATATCCTGCTGTTGGTTGACGATTGTACTAGATTCATGTGGCAGGTGCTGATCTGAAACAAAGATGAAGCATTTGAGGCATTCAAGAAGACCAAAGCATCAGCAGAAATGGAGAAAAACAGCAAATTGAAGGCTTTTCGTACAGATCGTGGCAGCGAATTCACCTCAAATGAGTTCTCACGGCGCCTTATTCTCATCAGTAGAATAGAGTTGTTCAACGAAGAAATCAAACGATGGTCGGCATGGCAAGAAGCGTGTTGAAAAGCATGGGAGTCCAAGGCGAATTTTGGGGAGAAGCGGTATCAACTGCCGTATATCTCCTAAATCGAGCACCAACAAAAAGCGTCGCCGGAAAAACTCCCTATGAAGCATATTACAACCGCAAGCCAAATGTTGATCACTTTCGCATTTTTGGATGTGTGGGACACGTAAAATATGTTATACCTCAACTTTCAAAACTTGCAGACCGAAGCAAGCCAATGGTGTTTATTGGTTGTGACTCGAATACAAAATGCTATCGGATGTTTGTCTAAAGTCAAAATGAGTAGTGGTGACACGAGATGTCGTGTTCGAAGAGGAGAAGAAGTGGGAGTGGAGAAAATTTCCAGTAACAGGAACATAATCAGCAGGGAACACTCTTACAGCACACTATTTTACCATAGCAGGCGTATCTGATGCGACAAATCAAGAAGATAAAGAGGGTGTCAGCGATTCTAGCATTGGTATCGGCTATTCTAGCATAAATTTCCCACAGCCGACACAGGAACAAACCGGTAACCGATACAAAAATGCTACACCAGTGATAAACATGAGATCCAGAACATCTGTTTCAAACTCACCATATACTCCAACAACAACTTTTGAAGAATCGGTATCAACCGAAACACTACAACCCTTGACATCTAATAAGGGCCTTTCAGAAGGACCACAGGGTAAGCGTGACATCAAAAGCCTTTACGATGAAACCTTCCCAATAGAACTGGAGTATTCGGGACTATGTTTGCTAGGAGAAGAGGAGCCTTCAACCCTCGAAGAAGCTAAGGTAGACCCGATGTGGATAAAAGCAATGGAGGAGGAAATAACTTCCATTCAAAGGAATGAAACTTGGAAGCTCGTCCCGTTAATCGACAGCCACAAACCTATAGGACTAAAGTGGGTTTACAAACTAAAGAAGGATACTTGAGGCAGAATCGTAAAGCACAAGGCAAGATTAGTGGCAAAAGGGTACGTTCAAAGGCAAGGCATAGACTTTGACGAAGTTTTTACCCCTGTTGCTCAGCTAGAGACAGTACGTTTGCTGATCTCAATTGCAGCGCGTAAAGGATGGGAGGTGCATTATATGGACGTTAAATCGGCTTTTCTCAATGGTGATTTGGAAGAAGATGTGTATGTCGTTAAACTGCCAAGATTTGAAATGAAAGGAGAAGAGTACAAGGTGTTGAAACTGCACAAAGCATTGTATGGTTTACGACAAGCACCTAGAGCCTGTAATTAAAAACTGGACAAGTCATTGAGGACACTCGGTTTTGAGAGGTGTTCTTTAGAGCATGCCGTATACATGAGAAATCAAGGTAAAGGGAATTTAATTGTTGGAGTCTACGTGGATGATTTAATCATCACTGGAGAGTGTATTCAAGACATAGAAAAGTTCAAATCACAGATGATGAAATTATTTAGCATGAGTGACCTTGGGTTACTAAGTTACTATCTGGGAATTGAAGTCTGTCGGAATTCTCAAAGGATTACACTCAACCAGTCGGCATATGCAAGAAAGGTTTTAGACAAATGCAACATGAAAGATTGCAATCCTTCGCAAATCACGATGGAACCACATCCGAAACAGAGCAAGGAAAGCACAAATCCACTTGTACACACAACTCTGTACCGAAGTGTTGTTGGCTTTTTAAGATACCTACTGCACACGCGCCCATATTTGGCATTCTCTGTCGGCATGGTGAGTAAATACATGGAGAAACCCACAACGGAGCACATGGCCGCAGTTAAGCACATACTGCAGTACGTGACACGAACTTTAAACCTTGGTTGCATTTATGATAAGAAAGAAGGAAGCTTGGAGCTGATTGGTTACTCCGACAGTGATCTAGCTGGTGATACTAATGACAAGAAAAGCACCTCAGGTTTAATATTTTTACTTGGGTCAAATCCTATTAGTTGGTGTTCACAAAAATAGAAAGTGGTTGCTTTATCTTCCTGTGAAGCGGAGTACATCGCTGCCTGTGCAGCAGCGTGTCAAGGAGTGTGGCTGGGAAGACTGTGTTAGGAACTGAGTTGATGATGTTTTGATGACAACAACCTTATATAGTTATTATACTTTACTTTATAAAATATATA